>CM026285.1:10406103-12810962 GCA_014851415.1 Cnaphalocrocis medinalis | reverse complement strand
TACAGTCCTGTGCTCTGAGGATAATTCCCGTCACCTGTGTCCAAAGCTGGTAATAGCTAATTGATTTACTGTGTCAATAATTAATCTTTGAAACAAAAAAAGAACCGACTTCAAGGACTACAGCCACAATATATAGGCATTGAACTGTTTTTTCTTGGTAATTGTTGTCTTTTTTCAAAAACCACTGAGTCAATTTTAATAAAAGTATGGGTCCACCTTTGAATGATTGCCTACCAAAATTAAAATAAAAATCATAAAAATCCATCATTATTGGCAGAGGAAAGCGAGTAACATACATACAAAAAAAAAACATACGGGTCGAATTGAGAACCTTCCTCCTTTTTGAAATCGGTTATAAAGGTATCAATGTTGATGTAAGATATGTTATCCAAGGCACTAAGCAGACGGCGGGGTTGGTGGGACTTTTTGTCCGCGAAGTAAGAAATACTGCATTGAAACTAAATTTTAATACTTAACATTGATTGCTGTTGTAGTTTTTGGAGAATAAAACAGAAAATATTTAGGCATTGCTTACAGTGTTTGTGATAATATAAGATAATTTCAATATTGTAATTGAGGGATTTTTGCGCATTAATTTGGTTGGTTTTACAAACTAAAAAAACGTTGATTTCGATATTTTAAAAAGATTTACACCAGAGCTGCATTAAAAATTAGGTAGGTACTTAATGATGAATTGTATAATAATAATATTAGGAATAACCAAGGTCTACTATTTCTGTAGCAACGGGCATTCGTTTTTTACAGTAAATGTCAAAAAAGGATTTATTTTTGGTGTGACTGGCCGAAAGGATTTATTTGCTTCTAAAAACAATTGACGCGTGTTCGTGCGCCGCAGCTGAGAAAAATAAAAGAAAATACAATTTAAAAAGCGCGCGTGAATTGTTAAAAACAAAATATGTTTTTTATCAACCAAAATGTTATGTAACGAAAACCTGGAAATCTGTACCTACCTACCTAGCAAGAATATTTTGATCTTTTAAAAAATGTAATGGAGTAAAGTTTCGTGAAAAAGGTATGTTGAATGCAATTTCTATGCTCCACGTTGTTGAAACTGAGGTCAAATCAAATGGGACTCATAAACTCAGTGTAATCTAAAGTGGTACGAGTGGCGTATAAAATACCAACCACGTTTTAATTAAAGCATGAACTATTCAAAGGTTGTAATACCGAGTTGGCGGCGGACTGCATATCTTACCGCCCACAAACTTTTGCTTTAATGTCGATGCAATGCTATACAGTAGTATTATTACCCTATGAATCTAGTTAGTAGACGGTATTATTGAATAACAAGATGCCGATGGTTATTAAAACAATATTATAGAAGAATATTTAGATTTTGATTCATATAAAAATATAAATATAAATATTGTTTATTCAATTTAAGTCCTTACAGAACAATTATATGTTTACGAATTAAATTAAATGTTTTTCCCGTCTAAAGATAACGAAGATAATAGACAATCGCTTTATTATAATACCAGAGTCACTCTGGGTCACGGTTTAAGTGAGGGTACTAGGTAGGTACCAAGGCTCTATTTGCCTAAAGCTAACCTACAGGGTTAGCTTTATACGCAAATAGAAATATCACGTGCCAGGATGATGTTGAATAAGAAAATATACAGTTGTCATCGTGCATATAACACATAATATAAAAAATAACGTATCGGATAAAAAAAATATATTTTAATGATCAAATAGGTAGGTAAAAGAAACGTAGTTATATTTATATTCAATTTACAAACGTTTGAGTTCTACGGTATAAGCAGTTGAAATCGCAAACAATCTTTGCTGCTCTATGGGCTAGTCACGTTTGGCGAAAAACGGACGGCCAATAGAAAAAAAATATAAAGAATACGGGTCGCGTAAGCTGAAAGGACTTTGCTAGTCGGCATTAACTTTAACGGACTATACTAGGTACCATCAACATCAATAAGTAATAGTGAAAGCGCCTGTTTTGTAGATCTTATTCTTATAGGCTTCTTTTATGTGATAGATGGCAGACGAGCAGACGGATCACCTGATAGTAAGCGATTGCTACCACCCATAGACACGCAACACCAGTAGAGTCTCAAAAGCGCTGCCTTTATTTAACCTTACCCCTGGGTACCCTCACTCACTAGGCGAAATACAGCACTTTACAGCCAGTGTTCTATGAGGCCTTAGTGTCACTCCGATCGAACCGGCCTATTCATGCCGGCGCGTGACTCTCCCACAGTAAAAAAAATTGTCAGAGTTAATATAATTTGTGCAATTTACTTTTTTTGCTGTCTGTTGTAAAAGCTGTTGCGTAAAATTGTCAAAGTGGATCCGGCATAGGTTCCACTTTGACAATTTGTATGCCTGATCCTGAAAAAAAATCATAATCAAAACGGAACTATACCTATATGTATGTACATACGAAACAAAAGGTTTTAGGTTTTTCGTATAAACAAAAACCGCTATCGAGAAGATAAATTATCTCCAAATGATTTTCATTTCGTTCGCCAAAAATATGGAAGTCTTGAAAACACCCTTTGTTTCCCTCCCTTAAGAGAAAATTGTAAGAACTTCGACGTTTAAAAATTGATCCAGTGTTACCTAACTGTGGCATATTCGCCGAGCCTCGAGACCTTTTTATGCAAATCTTGAAGGATGTGCTGGGGTTTTTAATGAAACTGAGCAATTACTTTGATGAATACTGCATTCGTGACGTGACGACCCTCAGTAAGGAGGGTAGATCTAAATTAAACGTCAGCTACATTGATTTAAATTGTAGGAGCGTTATCGCCTACGCAAAGGAACGTATTAAAGCGATAATTTGCAAGTCTCGGGGTAATAAGCAGGTACACACACATGAGCCTATCTACAAGATTTATGAGTTGTATAATGGATACATTAGTCCAATATTTAAGCTTATTAGTGTGACATTTTAGGGCGAGTAATATAACTGCTAAGTATATCGGAGATACTCAAACTACTGATACAATAAAGCCTAAATTGTGCATTATTTCTGACTGTAACAAAAATATTTTCCAATAAACAGAAAGGTTTAATTTATGATATAAATGGTTAGACGAGCAGAGGCACATGGACATCAGGGGACGTATTAGTTGACTTCTAATCATCATCATCAGTCTGTCTCAGTGTACGGCAGGACATAGGCCTTCCCCAATGACCATTTCTCATTCAGTCTATACCAACGTCATGATATTTAATATCAAAGGGTTGAAATTAAAAGCCATCGGTTTTTTATTTATTCAAAATTTGGTATAACAATGGCAAGCGGGCGGGTGGTGATCCTTTACCCCCAGGTGACACGGTTGCTTATTTCCCTCCCATCCACATATTACTGATAACAGAGATAATTTACTTATTTGGAGCTCATCCGTCACATCAAATCCCCTTCACAATGTAGTTATGAAGTTTGCAAAGAATATGCCCGATCAAGAATAGATCCTTGATTGGCCCTGGGTTGAGTGAAATCAAGTAGACCGAGTTAAAAAAGAAACGAAACGCAGGCAATCTAATAAAAAGTAGATGAGACTTCCTTACGCAGCTGGAATTGTAATCAATTTTGCGGCCAATAACTGGGCCGGGGAGCTCAACGAGTTTCACGAATTACCGCCTTTAACTCCTCCCGGTTCTACTCGTCAGGATAACAGCGTTAAATTAAAAAAAGATAGGAAGCGTGGTATACGTGGATTGGTATCAGCCATTTTCCATGACGCAATTCGTTTGTATATTTTCAGACCAAAAAATCACGTGTTACATACAAGCGATTGACGTTTATGATAGAGTCGCAAACGCCAGCATCACAGTTATTAATAACTAGTTAAAGCTTTTTTAATAAAATTGGTATAGTAAAAGGATTTTGAATAAGATTATGACTCATTTTGTATTTTATGTGTGAAGAAAGGGCCAGCTTTTATTCTTATTCAGGGCATTATTTTTACAGTATCAAACTATCTGTTAAAGATAACATAAAATAATATACAAACAGTATGTGTTAGGATATTAGTTTGTCATTGTAATGAGAGGGTAAGCCTACTTGAAGATTGTTAATTACATATGATGAGCTAAGCGTAGGTAGGATTATAAATTGTTAACATAGTACCACTACTACTGCCTTTCTACGATGTCGATAGCATAGGTAGACCTATAGGGAAAGTCTTTTTTTCTTCTTCATCTATGGCCCTAAATTAACTACTCGACAGTAAAACATCCTGAAGTTAGATTTCACCAGTTCTCTACATTATGTTTTGAATCAATAAATTCTCACAACATATCATACCCTGACGTTCCGTACTTAGTAGCTTAAGCACTGTGATACGATATCAGACAACAGATTAATTACAAATATAAAAAAAAATACTTAAATACATACATTACACCCAGACACTGAACAAACACAAGTATTCATCTCACGAATGTATGTCGAGGGTGGGGATCAAACCCACGACCTTTGGCGTATGAGACAGGGTCAATACCAAATGCGCCCTTAGGTCTGTGTTATGTCACAACACCTTCCATGAAACTCAATATACTTAGATCTACTCTTTCCATTGCACCAACATTTTTACAATGTAATACTTTTGCCGTAGAAACTAGTCTGAATTGTGTACCAGGATTCCAATCGTGGTCGGAATTTCGGAATACCTAGTAACAAAGAAACACTATTGGTAGCTAGCAAAAGAATAGGTCACCAACCAACACCAACCTATTCTAGCTGTATCAATCAAAATGCTGGATTTTATCCACGCTACGTATATTGGTTGTAAGATTACTTTTAGGTAATAACGTAGAACGAACCGCTCATTGTACACCTGAACCTTTTCAAGGAAGATTGATTAGAAACTTTCTGGGTAAGCATACTTACTCTATTTTGCCCATCATCAATTTAAATAAGGTGAGATTAGTCAAAATATTTAGCCATTTTTAGGGTTCCGTAGCCAAAATGGCAAAAACGGAACCCTTATAGTTTCGTCATGTCCGTCTGTCCGTCTGTCCGTCTGTCCGTCTGTCACAGCCGATTTACTCGGAAACTATAAGTACTACAGTGATGAAATTTGATGGGAATATGTGTTGTATGAACCGCTACAAAAATATGACACTAAATAGTAAAAAAAAGAATTGGGGGTGGGGCCCCCCATACATGTAACTGAGGGATGAAATTTTTTTTTTCGATGTACATACCCGTGTGGGGTATCAATGGAAAGGTCTTTTAAAATGATATAAAGTTTTCTAAAAAACATTTTTCTTAAAGTGAACGGTTTTTTGAGATATCAGCTCTCAAAGTCGTAAAAGTATGTCCCCCCCCCCTCTATTTTTATAACTACGGGGTATAAAATTCTAAAAAAAATAGAGGTGATGCATGCTAATTAACTCTTTCAACGATTTTTGGTTTGATCAAAGTATCTCTTATAGTTTTTGAGATAGGTTGATTTAACTGTAATTTTGGTTAAGTTATTGTGCTTACACTGAAAACGATTGCTGAACCTTATAAGATAGATCAAAAAATATACTACAGTATTGTACACCTTTAAAAATCTTATATTTGCTGCTACGGAACCCTTTGTGCGCGAGCCCGACTCGCACTTGGCCGGTTTTTTGAACTACAGCCTTTGCATAAATAGACGGATAAAAAGTCACTCTCCTGTTTTAAGTAGTTTATTTGACCGGTTTTTTACTCAAGTAGGGCTGAGTGCACTGCATTTCCGCTCGCGTGGAGTTTGGTTTGCCAATTTTTTTTTAATTAATTATACCCCATAATGTTTATCACGTCTCACAGCTATACATTGAAAAAATCTTCATCCAAATCCGTTCAGTTTTTGATATTAGTGCGAACAAAAAAAACATTTATACATGTTCTGTTATTGTTTTTTTTATTTTCAGATAATTATATCTCTTTTTTGTTTTTTATGTACTTATTTGTATTTTATGTACAGACACTAAGTAATTTCATTTCTCTATAAACACAGTTCTGTAAAACATATTTTATCTTTTTGAAAGTTTGAATAAAATGAAAAGAATACGCGGAACGCTACTTTCAGTAACAAATCATCCTTTAAGCTAATTACCGAGTTTCTGAGAAAAATATTAGGTGCTCTTTAATTGTCTGCAAAGCGCTGACCGTAATAAAGTATCTACCAAGTTTGAAATACTTGCGAAGCTCGTCCTGCGGGCCCTGGGGGAATCTTATCAATCCTCGTCTTTTCCACTACCAGACACTAACAAGATCCTTGTCTCGTCTCAGCATTTAGTCCCAGCTGGGTCCAAAGCTGTCCCTACGGATCACGGGGTATTCTGAGACCATAATTTAGGATTTATAAAAAAAAACTAGTGGTCCACCGTCACTTCGTTTTGGGAAATTAGTTCCACTTAAAACCAATAGATGGCGCTAGTTATCGATTACATTTCGCAATTTTTCCCCTTTTCGTTACGTATATAAGATTGATCGATGTCTTTAGACTCATAGAAGATTAAAACACTATTTCGTAAACACATACCTTGTCAAAGTTCATTTCACAAATAACACTATAGAAATAGCTACGAACAACCACAAAGTAATTGTTCGTCTGCGACTACGATTCATTCTATGATAGCTTCGTAGCTATTCGTAGTCGTACGGCGCCTTAGTTCCGTAACTACGGCGTCTACATACGCTACGGTGAATACAGAATAAACGTACAATACCTATATTATATCTATGGACGTTAGCAATATTATTATGTGACAGACACGTTGAGTCTTGATAATAATAATGTTGGGTATGGTAAATAATTCGATATCTACATTGTACCCAGATAACAATTTAAACTTGAAACTGACTTGCGATAGGTTTGATGTATCAAACATGAAGCTTTGTCTCAAACTTGCCGTGGCAAGTGTATAAACTTGAGGCAAGGTTAAATCAAACTTTCTAGTTCCGAAGCAACAAACTTGCTAGAAAATTTTTCTATAAAGTGTATGCAAGTTTGACATAACAAAGTTTGGAGGCCAATCGGGGGGAAGGGGATAAAAGGTTAGCAGCGCACTTGTTGCATGTGTTCATCATGGACGGCGGCAATTGCTTACCACCAGGTGATCCGCCTGCTCGTCTGCTACCTATCATATAAAAACAACCTTGTCTCAGTTCCACACACTTTCCCAAGCAGGGCGCAGTGGCGCGCAGACGTTCCCGAGTGACGCTCCACAATAGAGTCACGATTACAATAAAGAATCCATGACTCAAGTATTATTCACAAATTGGACTTCTGGTAGTCATTGTTTGGAAAAAAATCTCGTCATCGCGATGTAGAAAATAAACACGACCGCACAAATAACTTGGTAATCCAGTACAAATACATAGCATTACAATTTTATATTTGCGGTTTGTGTTGGTGCTACTAATCATAGGGGGGGATTTGGGCCTACACCCACCACGCTGGCCCAGTGCGGGTTGGTGGGGTACGCCAGAGCCTCTTCCGTTGTGCAGCAGGGTGCGCCACGTGCAGGTGAGGTTGACTTTGGTCCCGTAAGATGTTGAGAGGGACCACTTGCACCCCATGCAGGATGGTGGTTGGCAGGCCTCCCACCGGGTGGACCGACGATCTGGTGAAGGTCTCGGGAGTCCATTGGATGCGGGTGGCACAGGACCGATCTGTGTGGAGAACTTTGGGGGAGGCCTATGTCCAGCAGTGGACGTCTATTGGCTGAGAATGATGAAAATGATGATTTGCGGTTTGCTTTGCTAAACACAAATAACTTGGTAATCTAGTACAAATACATAGCATTACAATTTTATATTTGCGGTTGCTTTTCGAAACTTGCTTCCATATTACCAAAGCCTTGAAACATCATACCTTCGAAGAAAGATCTTAAACCTTTTTATACCTTAATCAACAAGCTTACAGCAATTTTGTCATAAACTTGATTTTTCATGTTTGACGTGACAATCTCAAAATCAAGTTTGCAGCAAGCACGCTTGCTATCTGGGTAGTGAGAAAACGTATTACATAGGTGGTTCTTATAAACTTATCGTATAAACTTATTTGTTGTCCTACAATTACGTCATTATTGTTCGAATTGTCTAAGAAACTATGGCGTTCTTTTAGTGAAATTACTAATCAACATAAAGAGGCTCGTCACCTGTCCTGAGCGAGCCGGAAACACAGTGTGTCAGTTGGCTCGCCAAGGAGCCTCCTTTCGTGTGAAGTTTTTGCTCATTTCCTGTTTCCAACTGTTCCGCCTATCACTAAAAACGGTTTGCATTAAAGTTTTCATTTGCAAAGTCACCCTATTTTCACACGGAGATAACATTTGTAATAACAGGAGTATATTGCGTATCAGCCTGTCTATACAACACGGGATGACCTAGATCGCTACCTTCCCTTAATATAAATAGAATTCAATATTCGTAATTATTATAAAGCGTATATGTATTTAACATTTTTGTGCTTTCATTTTGAATTACAAGTACTTCATTCCATTTTAATTACAAAATAACGAGGAAACTCAGTAATATATTTTGTGTAATGAATCTGAGAAGCCGTGTACTCGTAGATTAACAAGAATTAATTGGAAACATGAATTTTTGGGCAGACACTCGTTTATATAGTTACGTAACTCACCTTAGAGCCTACCAAGGTTTGTTTAATACAGTAGGTATTTCACGTCATTCCTAAATATGGTGTCAACATTTATGTTTGTTATTTATTTATTTATTTATTTATTGAATCACCAACATAAGATACAGCATAAATTGACAATTGAAAAAAATCTATACATATTAAGACTAACTGTTCTTACAGTTATAGGTAATTACAGCATGCAATAATAAAACTATAAAACACAATATAAAATAATAGTAATACGAAGTGAAACAAACAGTTTGTAGCGCAACATAAAATTGGAATATTATTCCCGCGTACTAGAGTAGGTCATCTTCTCTGAGTAAAAACAGAAACCTGGGCAGTGTTTGGGAGTGTATATCAAGACTGAAAATTCTCTTACAAAGATCATTATACATGCGGGACAGACGAACAATAGGCGAATTTCGACCCATTTGACTTTCGACTTTTTTTTTAACAACCCACCAGGATGGGGTGGCACTCTATTTGGCACGTTAAACTGTAACTTGCTCAGCAGTGTGGGACTATCGATGTGGCCATTGAGCAACTTGTGGAGGTAAGACATGTCAAGAATGGCACGTCGCTTAGAGAGCGAATGCAACCGGAAGTGCTTATTAAGATAACATATTCAAGTCAGTAATTATTTAGTGGAGACTATATTTATATTATATGCTTTTATTTTCTATTACTTATACGTATCTTTGTTGTTTGTTTATGTAGCGTTATTGTAAGTTTACCAATTACTTTCTCCTTGGTACTTGGTGAATATCGAATTCCTAAGCAGTTTTAATATTATGGTTCTGTAAAATCCAGCTTACAGTTCTAGAAACTTTACCCACATTTTATACATACTGAACGCAAAGTATCGTGGCAGATGATGTCATGTATCATTCATTTGGTTAAAACTGGCCAGTAAATAGTAACTGCTATACTCTAGCCAAAGGCTCATGGCAATCGCTGTCATACGAGTATATTTGCGTTTTTATAGTACTGCTACTAGGTACTTACGGAATATAAGCACAAAATTTAGTATGGGTTCATGGGTGGCTGTGATCACTTCATCATCGTTGATCGTAGAATGACCCGAGAGACTTAGTATACAAATGTCAAATACCTAAATAAATTAAAAAAAAATTACGTAATTTTATTCCATAATTTTAACCTGTTCGACGATTAAATTTCCACAATCTCAATGGCATTGAAACCAAACTCAATATAAAATGTTTTCGAGTTCACAAACTGCAAATGGCTTTTGCGGGTAAACAAACCGCATCACCAATAACGCTCCGCATAATAACTTTGCTGAATCTGCAGGCCACAGCTGAGTGATACCTTTCTTTGTTCCAGGCAAATTGAGCGGCAGAATCGTCACTTTGAAGACCGAAGGACGCGGGGCAAAGTGGAATAGTTTCGATAGTTCCTAAGTTAGTGGGTTGCGGCGACGAGCAGGTGCCACGGGGACCATGAGGCGGGGGGGCTGGAGGGGGTTAGCATGCCAGCGCCTGCCACGGCGGCCTGATGGCGCTAGTGCGCCGCATACTAGGCGACGCCCAGGTAACAACCCTCTGGTACTCTAGATTTAAAACCGTTTGTTTAGATGTCAATTTGTCACGCTATGACGAGTTTTATAAATATTATATTGAGTTGGTTATATCTATACTTAGACTGCCAGGATATCAGGTCATTGCCGCAAATATGTATCTCACTTTAATACCTTTGAACTATATCTACATGAATAAGTTCTTTGGATTTCAGGGCACTTACTCGTATCAATAAGAACTTTGCCTTTAGTTTAGGCGAAACAGAATGATAGTAACACATTATTTTAATAAACTTTTATTAGGTATCGTAAGATTTCATCAAAAAAAAAAACAATATGTAGCTGTAGTGTGGAGTTTAATTGTTTAGGAAATCATATTAAATTCTAAATACTTTATGCTAAACAATAGTAGTATCCTAAGCATATATCGAGGCTATTCATTAACCGGCTATTTACAAATACCGCCCTCCTCATGAACACCGAAGGCCTGACACGCGATCGGATACCTATTAAAAACTTCGCCATGTGCAAGTCAGACCATAAGCATTACCATTAATTATAAACTTTGTAGGATAGCCTAAAACTGGCAGCTAAAAAAAAGTCATGCGTTCCTCCTACGTTTAAAAAGCATATTTGAGTAAAGGGCCCAGCACTAACTTGAATACGTAGGTAGCGTATAATAATAGGTACGTATCCTAAAGAATTTGTATGAAAAAGAGCTCCCTCTATCGTACGTTAGCATAACTAAAATTGACAGTACAAACGTCAGAAAGGATAGTATGTAACGTGAACGCTCGTCCACAGAATAAACAACTACAAACAACGTATCCAATACATTTTTGAAGGAAATGCTATATAGGTAGGTACCTGGTGCAGAGTACTAATTATGTTCGTGCTAGCAACTCTTCTTTTATCATTCTATAAATATTTTTGGGACCACATAGACATCCCAATGATCTAGGAAGCGTGCACCTGCACATTGGCCCTATTTCTGGTGCTAATAGATATACTCCTATTAATTTGTCCTGTTAGCCCACACAAAGCGCTGCCACCTACAGTCATTGCCACAGAGATGGTGCTGCCAACTGGTGCCATCAAATTGAACTTAATTACTCCCGTTACTCAATCCAAAGTGCTACCTGGTTACTGCATGTGCCCTAATAGGTATAACAATGAAGCAATTGATATTAGAAAGAAAAAGTTATGGGTGCTAAATGTACCTAAGATTTAAGCAACATCTGCAAATATTACCCCTTTGTGATATTCTGGCTGAACGCCATGTAAAGTAGACATAATTTGTTTTATGCCAAACACTTGAACGAAAAATATTTAGACAAAAAATAACTTAAATCCATGTGAAGCCTGTCTCGACAGAATCTCGTGCACAATGCATCAACATTATTAAAAAGTCGTAGTCTAGAGCACGACAAACGCTAAATGTGATCAGCCCCTAAACGACTATTACGTCAAATGGCAGGTAAATTAACTAAACAGAGGTAGGTATTGCTAAGATTAATAGCAGTAGATAAAACATAGTTGGATCGCTGAAATGTATGGCAGTTAACCCGAAGCGTTGTTTATCAAATGAACCCCTGACTTGAGTCTGTATTTCGCCTTACGAGTATAATTGGGTAACAAAGGGATAATGTTTACGGAAAGGATTGATTGTGTCAATACTGTTGTTATTGGTATACTGATTTGCTTGTAGATTAATGTTAAATGAAGTTAAGTGATAAACTTAAACGTTTAATACTTGAGACATTTGTGGATAATACTCACGTTGTAAACAAATGAGACTAATTTGCGCAATTTGTTTATATTCTAGATTTTGAGAGTCAACAAATTGACTCTGGAGAAATCTAGAAAGAAGATGTCTCAGAACATAAATTACATTAAAAAAACTACTATTATGAAAGCTCAGCTAGTATAGGCACACAGGTAAAGCACAAAGGTGTCATCAAAGCAGTTTCGGAATAGTTACATTACAAACTTAATGCATTTTGTTATAAGTTATAAAGTTAAAGAAATCATCATCATCATCATTAGCCCAGAGTACCCACTACTGAGTATAGGCCTCCTTTCTTTTTCGCCAAAGTACCCGGTACCCGGTTGAGTTTATCAACGGTAGTTCAGCATCTATATCTTAAACTTTCCACAGGCGAAACTACGCAAAATGGTGGACGAGCAAGTGTCGGTAGGCGCCAGGGTGGAGGTGGACTCTGAGCCTGAGCCAGCCGACCCCCTCATCACACCCGCGAGCTCGACCCTCGAGCGATCAGACCTGGACCCTCGGCCGATTCCTCCCGAGCGACGGCTCCTCATAGGAACCCTTGACAAGAGGAATGGCTCCTTGAATGGGGACAAAGATGGAACGCTAAATAGAACGAGGCTGTCAATACGAAATGGAAAGGATAATCCTTTTTTAGGTAAGAGATCACCATCATTACAGCCAATAGACGTCCACTGCTGCACATACGAGTAGACCTCTCCCAATATTCTTCACACAGATCGGTCCTGTACATAATCGTATTGAAATTGTTTATTTTTTTGTAATCAATTTAAAAAATGCCCTGAAATATATTTGTGAAGGTTCAAAACAATTCTGATTAATATCTTATGTTCAAAATTATCAAAACTTTTACTAACGAACACCTACATTTCTGATAGGTACTTTATCATATTCACCAGACGACGACAATAAAGAAAACCAAGCGAATGGCAAACTGGAATCGCCCGTGAAGTGGTCGACGCAGAACGGCAGCGATAGTGGGACCTACGCCGAGATCGGGACAGGGGGCAACAGCAACACCAGCGAGAGGAACGTGCTGGACCCTGCTGATAGTTCCGAGGAGGAGGTCCCGTTGCCTGACGCGACTTCCCCAGGGAGAAGCAGCGATGGACCGGAACCACGAGCTGATATCACGGCGACTTTAGATGGAGGTATGTCTTTTCTTCTTATTGGTAGACTAAAGGCCAGACATTCTGGCGATCATCTTTAGTAGTAGACGGGAAATCAGGTTCTTCAACGCATACTTATGTCCCCTCCCCACTCTGACGATGATAATACATACCACACGGACACAATTTCCACACATGTTCATACGTATTTTTCGTACTTAAAATGTGTGTCAGCACTTATTGCATAATGTCCAGATTTGAGACTTTATAACAATCGAATATGTCGAATTAGGAGATTTAATGCATTCGTCCATACAAATATCTATCGAGTACACGAGAATGCCCCTCATGATTTTCGTTAACTATCGAACCTTCAGTAAAAATGGGTGGAATTTCATATTTTGTTAGAAACGTAAAGTAATAATGTCAACCCAATACCTCAGTATTTATTTTGATAAGTGAGGTCATATATCTTTCAATGGGAGAAATAGTTCACATACGTCGTAGTGCAAACATTAGAATTCAAATGTCAAAGATCGTGATTTCGTAAGCAATTCATCGTTGTAAGGCATCTTCATGAATAAATCTGACGACTAATGTGAACTCATTCTGTAGGCAGAATGATGATAAATAATGCCTATTCCGTGCACTGAATTGCTAGGCAGAGCTAAGGTATCAATCAATCTGACGTCTGTTAAAGAAACGGTTGTACGGCATGAAAAGTTCAGTAGAGCGGGCGGGGCAGGCTTATCAAGAAATAAACAAAAAATAAACGCTAAGCTCGCGAAGGTAAACTTCGTGCTTGCGTTTATCTTACAGTCTGTAATCCAGGAGATAATAGTTCGTAACTAGTCGAGACGGCATGTTTGTTTTGCTGATGAAGTAAGTTCCAACTTAGTTGAGATTCTTCAACGCTACCATGAACTAAAACTGTTATGAGGGCCGTCTATAAAGCCGTGTTCGTGAAGCCTAGCTTGAATAAAAACAAATGGTTTTAAGTCTCAAGTCTGCCCGTTAAAGTAAGGGTGAACAACAATTTATTGTGTAACTTTTAGCTCCCTCAGATTATAGAAAAGCTAAAACAACTGTTATCTGCAATCAAAAAGTTGTTTGTACCTTTCCTTTGTTATTGTATTGTGCCGTGACAGAATAATAAATTAGGCAATCAGATGAAGTCGTTTCCACAGAAATAACTTTAGAAGTACCTGAAACAAATTCAAAGCACATTATTTGATATGGCCTACATACGATTGAGCTTCGCGCCTCGTCAACTTAACGACTGAGTAAAGATTTTAATGACTTCCATTACCCTAATTAGCCTAGAGCCGGCTTTGGAGGATACAGCCAATATCTGTAATATGGCGTCTCTCTTTCATGCCGAGATAAAAAGAAGTTAATGCGATGAGAAGCGAGATATGAAAAGTAGCGGAACTCGACAAGAGAGATGACACAGGGTGTCCTGTGAATGGTTCGCAGTTCCGTCCCCTTGGATGCGGTGCTAATGAGCCCGTAGCCGTAGGGAATGAGCTCATTTAGCGACTAACTGCACAACCGGCCAACTTCGCTAGAAAGAACTTTCCGCCAGCTCTTGTAATTTGTCATTTAATTATCCTCGCAACCTTTTAATTAGGGCGCGGTAATTTGAAATTTATTCGAAAAGTTTCTGAACTGATCGTGTTTTTATTTTGGAACTTTTTCGAATTAATGTGTCCGTTTTATCCTGTGCTGGACTGTGTATTTGCTAATTTTAGTACTGTTTACTCTAAACAATATAATTTGCAATTTTATAGGAACGAATAATTTCTGAAATAGGTACTGTAAGTCTAAGTTGCAAAAAATTTTAACACGTAAGGATTTTAATGATTTTTAACGTCCTTTGCTATATTTTGTAACATTCTCACAGAGCAAAACAGAACAGCATTATGAGATTGGTTCACTAATTCTATATACTTACCTTAATCAATCATCATAATATTATCGTTCATTCGGAAAAGAAATCAGAACACGACGCGCCAACGTATTCACACAATTTATTCGTGTCCAAAGGAATTTACTCAAGTCCCGATAATACGTTCCATACATTTTGCGACTGTTTTCCTTTCAGCAGTGATAATTTGTCACTGGCTTTATTTCTTCGGACCTTCGTAAGTTCCAGATGTTTATTGATGTGGGTTAGTCCAACACGGGGTTACTATCCGTGTACGGAATTAAAGCCGGACGGAAGTCTAATTACTATGCCGAGAGATATTGTTCGTCGAAATCAATACATCTCACCCGAATTGCAACACACGTATACACGAAAATGTAGTAACTCAGTATCAAGATTGTGCCAATATGCGCCGGTCTATTCGCGTGTAGATTTTGTTTACATACGTGTGCGCGGATAAGACTCTCGATTTGATTGTATTTCAGACGGAATGGCTCAACAACTCTTTATAGACCGAACTATAGTTCGGTATACCTACTGCAAACGCCCGGGTAGTGTCCGCCACCCCAATTTCTACCTCAGGGTTGACCCCTGAGTTTAGCGTTCATACGTCGAGTCACTGACTGTAAACACTGTGGTGGTACAATCTATTAGGCTTCGTTTACACCTGCGGCCCTCCTGTCGCTCCACACGAAATCGATTCGTCTGGACCGGGCCAGCTTTCGTGACTGGCGCAACTTTTCGCGTTATTACGATGTTTACGTCCCTATAACCAATTCCATTTATATGACTGCGGCGGCGCCCGCACTTTACTAAACTTTTCATATCATAGTAGGACAGCTAATAATGTGGGTAGTAGCGTGAGCCCTTGAATGTTAAAAGGGGACGGGGAAATGAAGGAAGAGCTATTAGCAGTAAACTGCAATTTATTATTTTCTTTCCGTGTTTCGCGATGTCGTTGTGGTACAACGTGGCGTAATGTATGTAAATGGTGAAATGTTTATGATAACATCGATGTTGATGATGATAAGTAACGAAGTCATATCTACTGACGCTGACAGAAATGGTTATTATGAACAGTCATGATATTTTTCAAGTTCCATTCAACGTAGTTCAATTTGTTATTTTAGTTCAATTTTAACGCAGCTTTTGTCTGTATATTAGGTACGTGGTCTTAGATGACGGATGATTGATTTTCCACCGATTACAAAATAATTACCGTCATTCTATTTGATTAAACACCTACATACACACACGCCGACACATGACAGACGAAGGTAAAAGCTTGTAATACATGGTTAAAGCGACTTAAAACATGATGTGATTCGATGTTCCATTTAACCCCATCCTATAGATGCTACGGCATAAAGAGGGTTTACATCCCGGCCAACCTGTACTACGTACCGCTCAACTAGCTAAAGCTAATTAGTATACGTTAGCAGGAACTAAGTATGCAAACACACTCTTGAGTTCCCTCGATGGGATTACAGAAACCCCGCTTTAATTTCACCGGATAGTAAATATTATGTCAGTTCAACAACGAATGAGCAACTAAAGCTTTTTTAAATGCTAGTCTGTTTCGGAGTAAATTTAAATTTTATAGAGGTTTAGTTTTGTGTGTTTTATTAAATTTATTTTAGGAGCAAAATTACCCCAGTTTTTAAAATTAATTATTTTGAACGCCATAATGAATGCCAATATTTTGTGTTTTTTTATTATGGGTAAACAAAATTGTGTTTATACATCTCGAGTACCAGCCTATCTAACTTTAGGGTTATAGTATGTGTTTACTTTATGGTCTAACGTATATTTTTACGACCAAATTCATTAGTTTGGATAAGAATAGTCTGTTGTATTTATTGCTCGTGATATTTTTATTATAAAAGAAAATAGGGACTCATCATATGCATTTTCGCTAATCAAACATAAATATAAACAATAATATTTAACCATAACGTAAGCAATCAATCCAGTAGGGTTTTGAATGTAACATCCCTGCCTTATTCGGTCGCCCTTCAACTTTGACACAGGTCTAACATCCTGTCGCCCTCGGAAATGTCGTCCGAAAATCTATATCTCTACGAGTATATTAATATTATAAACCTGCCAAGTTTGATTCTGAACCATTCACGGAGGTTCAATTTTATTTCACTTACCTATACCTTTGTTTACTATTATAGCGCAACTAAGTACACTTATGGCAGGACGTGTGAACATAAGTTCACTCCTTATAACTGATAGTTACTTGCTTCAAAATATGTCAGCAGATCCAATTGTGGAGTAATAGTTATTTCGCATTAAATCTACTGACCATTTTGAGCGAGTAACTGTCATTTGGTTATACTAGAACAAAAGAGTCGTGGCGGTCGGCGTTATAAAATGAATGAATGAAACACTAGCCATGCCACGTTTGGCCTAAAATTCAAGTTTTGCGTTTGGTAAAATAAAAAAAAATTATAATGCTTTTATTTTACAAAACTAGGGAAAAATAAAAAATACAAGTAGTTATTATGTGAGACAAAGGGAAAGAGCTCAGATAATGTTGCCACGAGAATGTGATACCGGGCAACGCTGGTTTTCAGCTACTCCCCTGCCCTCTGAGATCTTGTTTGAAGGCAAGTTAAATAGCTAGGTAGGTACTTTTACACATTAATAACCATATTTCTTATTTGTTTGTGTGGTTTTAGAAATTATTTTTATATTGGGTTACAACGACTCTCTGGACACAAATTATTATTTACTATTATGATTACTAATTTCTCGCACGTGAGTAAAGATAAGACAAACTAGATAGTGTAAATCGTAATTAACAAAAAAAATCATTTAAATAGATTTAATAGTTTATCATAATTAGGTAACATTACCTTAAAGGTTGATAAAGAAATAGAAATATACATGGAAGAGTGCAAATTAATAGTCAATCACTTACAAAAAAAGATCTCGTTATTTTTTACAGCTACGAGTAATTAGCAAAGAGCACATTTAAAAAATTATATAAGACTATATCCAATTTAGATACTTGATTTATAATTACATTAAACATTACGCGAGACTTCTATCTAATGGCTCATAGTCAATTTAGAGCAATTTAATTTGACTTGCCAAAGTTTTAACAAAGATAAGTACCGACCTATATATTAGCAACTTGAAAGTTTTTGGTCCATCGACTCCAGTATACTTCAATTTATACGTTATTAGTTACCAGTCTCCCGAACCGTTCGGTAAAACTTCTCAGAGCGTCACGTACGCAGGACATACTTGAAACTTGAAACTCTAGTAAATTCGGGTGATTGGCTTCAAAGTTTTCCGTTTTACTTGGACTTAGTCCCCTGAAGTTATTATCTAGACGACCTTATTGTTGGAACTTTAAAATTAATAAAGTCGATAGTAGGTTCGAAGTAGAATCGTAACTTACATCATGTTAACTACTTATCTACCTAAAACTGTAATTGATATAACCTACTAACGATGGTGATAGAGTGTAAGGAATAATTATTAATCAATCAATTATTTATTTTTTGTGTATATACCTAAGTCGTATTTACAATTATAGTAGTTTTAGCATGCAGTTCTTCTATATACCGCCACTAGATTCGATACAGTTTCTACCAAATCTAATATTTATACCTATAAATACATAATTGAAAAGTTTTAGCAATGGTCCTTTATGATTTTTAATAATATTAACCCAACTAACCACAAGACACAACAGATGTAGGCGGCACCTATCTAAATATTATTAGTAAAAACAAATCCACAGACCTACAAAATAATGTTAAACGAGAAATTACCCTTATTTACAACACTAGTGCCTTTGTATTTGTATGTATTTTGCCACTCTCCTTAAGCCATGTTTTTGTCCAGAAGCCGCGTCCCCTGGAGGACGGTCGGACCGGTCACGGCAGGAGGAGGTCCCGGCGTCTCCAGGGATGCTGACCGCTGCTCAGCTAGCCAGAAGATTGAGGCTGGAAAACGAACGGTTACAGGTAAGAGTTTTAAAAGATTATTTATAATGGCCCGCTTTAGCCTTCCTTTGATGTAAAGGTTGTCCATGGGAGCCGGTGATCTTTTGCCATTTTTTAGGGAAATCGAATGCTCATGTCCACTGTCAAATAAAAATTTACTATAGAATATCTTGCACGAAACATTGAATTGTAATGATCACTTAAGATTTAAAGCTACACGTGGAATATAAAAAAATATATTATAATAATTTAATTGACGGATAGTCAAAATTCTCTCCAGTAGCACATGATAAGTAGGTACTTATCTCGTAGTAAAATTAATATTGACCATTTTAGTCGAATGATAAGAAATGCACGTGTGCCACATTCAGGGATTCAGTAGAAATAACCTTCAAATATCGACAATCAAATTCATAAAATATTCTAGTGATTGGTTCTAGGTGGTACAATTTAGGATCAACGACCTCAAACATCAGTATGGATCCGCCCACGAAACTTCGAAATTTTGGAAGTGTTTTACTTATATATGCAAATACATTTTCACTTATTAGAAACTAGTGGCCCGTCCTCACTTCGTTACGGGACGTTAGTTCCATTCTGAACCAATAGATGGCACTGGTCTTCGATTGCATCGCGCTAGTGCTTCGATTTTTCGGTTTGTTTTAAGATTTGTCGATGTCTATACAATTTATCTCTCTGTTATAGATAGATGAACAACATTTCGAAATTGAGATCGATACTGTTATCTATTTATATTTCGTCAAAAACTGCACACTTAGTTTTAAAATAACACCCTATGCATAGAATTATCAAGCTGATTAAAGCGTAAATGATTCATGTGATCTGCTTAATTGATAGACATAGTAAACCGAGCGTTCAATCCTGCCAATGGCTAATTGATTCGCACATAATAATATAATGTATAGATAGCGACATGAATCGCGACAAGCGGATTTAAGCCATCGATTATGCACAGGCCTGATACACTGGGCTGCTGAATGGCTACTAGCCTGAACAGAAATCTATATATATATATATTTTTATGTGATAAGTAGCAGACGAGCAGGCGGTTCACCTGGTGGTAAGCAATTGCCGCCGCCCATGAACACATGCAACAAGTTCGCTGCTAACCTTTTATCCCCTTCCCCCCCGATGGGCTTCCGGTACCCTCACTCACTCAACGAAACACAGCACAGGAGCTGCTTAACGCCGGTTTTCTGTGAGGTCTGTGTGATATATTATCTTCTATACAATTTATAAAGAGATTATTCTATTGACAGAAACCAAGGTTTTTACCAATCCGAAAAGACGGAACACTTGTGCGATATAATTGACAAGTTTGGATCTAACAGCAATTCCGTAACAAATGACCACTATAACTTGTATACAATATTTTTAACTTTTTACCTATCATTGACCTTAGCCCAGTCTCGGTACAAGTTTACCTAAACCGGGACCGTGAAGCCAAAATGATCAGCTGTTCGATACATAAGTAAAGGAAATGTACGAATTTTCCGATTTCAAAACTTGTTGGGTAGTTAGGTATGACAAAATTGGAAAGTAACAAACATGTCAACTTGAATCAAAGAACGGAGCCTCCTTTTACAATCTTTGTACGTTTACTGTAGGTATGAAGATAGGCAATACCAACTTTTCTACGAGCGCGCCGTTTCTGTGACCCTGCAAACGAAAACATAAGACTGAACAACAATTTTAACGAGAGTCGGTAACGTGTATGCTTCTGGCAAACATCCCAATTTCGTAGCTCTTACGTAATTATTTTCACTAGATATACTATTGGCTTGTTTGATTCCGGAGAAAATCTTTTGAAAATACAGATTGCAAAAACGAGTATAAAATAAATATTTCAAAGGTACTTGCTTACCTACGTACACGTGTTTCATAGTGTTTAAACTAGAAACAGTAGCCATATTAGAGCAAAGCTAAGACAGTGAATGTTACGTTTCTCAACCGGAATTAACATTGCACTTTGTATGCAGTGCAATGGTAATGTTCATTACTGTAATCTGATTCTAGCTGAGCCTAACTCCATCCTAAGCATGTATATGCTTAATAGGTAAGCTGCTTGATTCAAGCTTATTGATCTGAATAACATTAAGGTAAAGTAGAACAGGTACCCTGTAAATTGATTAAATTGGAATGAAATAAAATATAAGAAAAAAGGGAAAATTCTCTATTTTATTTTTTTGCGACTGCTGCAACTTATGTTATAATGATCTCTATACATTAATGTATCTTTATTTGTTGACAAATGTCCAATAGGGTAAAAAAGTAGAACAATTACATAGAATTAAAAATCTTATTTTGCTAATTTCTTAAATATATATTTGCATATCAGGTATTTATCTCAGTAAGTATACGTACCTTTCTCAGATTTTCTTTGAAACGACATAAGTTTCGATAAGCCGAAACTGTAGTTGGTAGATTTGATTTCCTATACTTAACTTCTAAAATGAACTTTCGATGAAATTGATTTCCAGTGTAAAGCAACACCAATTTCTCGCCAGCTGCCGGACACCCATCAATCTTCAGGCCATTTCCAGCTAGTAATAATGTATGGGCTGATAGTGCTTACACAGGATACAGGCTGGATCGACAACGTTGGCTGTAAAGGAAATTTATATCCAATTCTTGGGAACCCATTCAAAGGAACTCGTTTGAATAGTGTTTGTGATATTCTTATATTCAACACAGAATAAATAGAAAAAGTTCATGAATTTATACTTACTTTGAATGTATGTAGGTATTATGTTTTGTTACAAAAATATTCTAAGTTAAACATTTTGAGACTTGCAAAAAAATATAATTATTTTTACTTGTAGGTATAGTTTCTTTTTGTGTAAAAATGTTAATGCGATTTACTGAATACATATTTTTATCAAGTATGGAAAGATAGGTTTTATAGTTTAGGAACAAAATGACGGTGACATACGGTGTCCATCCGCACAGCAGACAGATTTGAAGAATATATAAGGGATCAGTTTTTGCCATTCAGCTACGAAT
The DNA here is from genome assembly GCA_014851415.1 of Cnaphalocrocis medinalis. Taxonomy (NCBI): domain Eukaryota; kingdom Metazoa; phylum Arthropoda; class Insecta; order Lepidoptera; family Crambidae; genus Cnaphalocrocis; species Cnaphalocrocis medinalis. The sequence goes on along the minus strand of CM026285.1, from coordinate 12,788,999 downwards.
TCTTAAAATAACGCGCTACCGTGGAGTTACATGTTACATTACGTTGTAGAAAAAAGTCATAAATCATGTCGCTAATATATGACACTTGAATGTGAAATTCTTTCTTTGAAAAGTAAGTTTAAATGTTTCCTTCTTTGCTAATTTCTTAACCTATATATTTTCATATCAGGATATTTCAGCTAAGTAAGTACATACCTTTCTCAGGAGTTTCTTAGAAACGACATAAGTTTCGATAAGCCGAAACTGTAGTTGGTAGATTTGATTTCCTATACTTATCTTCTAAAATGAACTTTCGATGAAATTGATTTCCAGTGTAAAGCAACACCAATTTCTCGCCAGCTGCCGGACACCCATCAATCTTCAGGCCATTTCCAGCTAGTAATAATGTATGGGCTGATAGTGCTTACACAGGATACAGGCTGGATCGACAACGTTGGCTGTAAAGGAAATTTATATCCAATTCTTGGGAACCCATTCAAAGGAACTCGTTTGAATAGTGTTTGTGATATTCTTATATTCAACACAGAAAAAGTTCATGAATTTATACTTACTTTGTATGTATGTAGGTAGTAGGTATTATGGTTCGTTACAAAAATATTCTAAGTTAACCATTAAACAACTTGCAAAAAAAAATATTTTCACGCAAATGGCCGCTCAATAGCTTTTTACTTGTAGGTATAGTTTTTTGTTGTGTAAAAATCTTAATGCGATTTACAGAATACATATTTTTATCAAGTATGAAAAGAATTGATTTCTAGTTTCGGAACAAAATGACGATGACATAATTACGGTGTCCATCCGTACAGCAGACAGATTTGAAGAATACATATAAGGGATCAGTTTTTGCCATTCAGCTACGGACTTCTTAAAATAACGCGCTACCCTGGAGTTACATGTTACATTACGTTATAGAAAAATGTCATAAATCATGTCGCTAATATTATGACACTTGAATGTAAAATTCTTTCTTTGAAAAGTAAGTTTAAATGTTTCCTTCCTCCAAAACAGACTTATTGCCGCTAGGAGTAATATTGTTCTGTGCTTATTGCACAGTAGTCGTATGAGCGTGGGTGTCGTTCATTTGTTATTTTGAAGCACGCAGATGGCACTTTATGACGGATCGCACTGGGACGTTTTCTTATTTGAATTTCCCTTTGTGCACATCCTAATGCATTGGGTAGCAAGAAAAGCTTATTTTTGTTGCTTTGGGGTTTTTCTCTCTTTCTTTCGCGAACTATGGGTAATTCAAGAAACTATTTTTTTATTTATTTGTTTAGATTACCAACGATAATTACATAAAAAACTATCTTAAATACTAATATTTAATAGCTAGTAACATAACGTATAATCAATTCAAGTTATCATCGCTTTTACAAAATTATTGCATACTTTTTATAATTAACGTAGTATAATAACTTACTCTAATTTGAGCTTTTATTTGATTTTAATTCACGTTTAAACCTAGGTAGTGACAAAGAGTTAATCTATATCTGCAATTACAATAGGTACCTACGGCCAGTCAACCAAAAAGGTTATTTTAATTATGTAAAATGTTATTATCTTCACGGGCCAGATAAAAGAAATATTAATGCGTTGCGTTTACTCACTTTTCTCTGTCCGAGCTATCTTCCGTTTTATCTAAGTTCATTAATTTCGCGTGCATGTCGGGTTAAGGCCTCCATTCCTCAGTTGTTTAAGCCCCGACAGGCTGGTAAAGAGGATGGCAGACAAGATTGTATGTAGGTGGCATATCCTTTAAAATAATTTGATTTGCTGAGAAATATTAATGAGATTTATTTTTCCAACTGTAGATCTTGTTTCTTGTCCTTTGATTCGATCATATTGGCTTTAGTAGTGTACATAATAATTAAGTTATTTATGATCAAAAGATGCTTAAAAGCCCGTATTTATACGTTTTGATAAAATCTGGAAATATGTTTAGTGATTCAAAATAATTTTAAATTTTAATGCGCCTATTTATTTTAGTGTTAATAAACACTATCTCAGGAACATATGGGCCAGATAATCAACCTTCCCAAAGTTTTTTTAATGGTATTTACACTATTTGCCTTCGATAATACAATGTCCTCAAAAATAAGCAAGAACATTTTGAAAAGACTTGAAAGGACCAATTTTAAAAATAGTAACGGGCCGCCTTTTTTTCTGGGCGACACTCTCATCGTCATTAAGTGGAGAGGAATCGCGATGACGGTACGAAGCCTGGTTTGGGATCCTCCCCGGACAGTAGGGGACCGCCCTGCCTTCTTACTTGTCGACACTAATTTTGCAAACAAAATGTTAAGGTAATGCGATTTTTTTTTCTAAAATTGTAATTCTTTTTACCTGCAGGCCGAACTGACAAGAGTAAGAAGACTCCTAGTGGCAGCAGCTGAGAGGGGAGAAGCCGGTACCGCATTGATAGAACGGGCCAAAGGTGAAGCAACTCAGGACGCCCCGGCGTTGGACCCTCAACAGATGGAGAAAGAACTACTCCTGGCGAGAGAAGCTGTTAACTGTAAGTGTTTTATTAAAATATATGCATACATTTGAATGCAGTGAAATGAATCACTTCAGATACCTTCAAACGTGTGAGTTTTTCATGACTCACGCCTAGAATGAACAGGCTGCAAGCATACCCAATACGCCTAAATTTAAAAATTTAAGCCTAAAAAAGCATACCTAATACGTTTTGTACTTCTCTACACAATTTATTGAATAATTTATAAACTTGAAGATGCTTTTGAGAAAAACTAAATGTAGAGTAAGTGTTCCATTTTGTAAAGAGGTTTTTAGCCTAAAAATGCTTTCGTCAGAGTAGATTTATATAAAAATAGAATCGTAAGTATGCTCATAAGTTTAAGATATTTAATTAAAATGTTTTGTACACAAAAAATGTACTTATGTAAGCAATTTATGTCAAAACTCATCTTTGTCTGGAATAGTAAAGCATAACTAATAAAAATGTTTTAATAACTCTAAGTTTTATATAGCTATATCGTATATATGTAGCAATAATTCATAGATTTTATTACACGCTCAGGAAATGTTCCGTATCTAAGGCGGAAAAACATGAAAACGAGCGAATAAAAGTTGGAAAATATTGTATAAAGTTTCCGAGTTCCATACCAAATATCGAAAAAATAGGCTATCAAATTATAACAAAAACTTCTGCGAAAGTAGGTCAGCATATTCAACACCAAATTTTATGGACCGTCAATAAATTCCGATAGCAAGGAATGACCCGTTTCTGACAATAATCCGAACCGATCCTATAAAAGTGGCCAATTTGTTGAGTGCCGCTCATGATACCGAACGAGTAGTAAGCCGACGTTTTGATAAACTATAGTCGTAATATCTGGCTGAGTGGCGCTACCTGTAGCGCTACCATGAGTTGGCATCGAAAAGTAACGTAACGTTACTACAGACGATAGCGAGTAAACGGGCGTCGAATAGATTTCGATTGAACACGTAAACCTCGCTAGCGTTAGCTCGATAGCGAGTGCGTTATTGTTTACGCAGAAAGCTATCGAAAACTATCGCTTTGTCTCTTTCATTGTGATGCATTTGAAAGAGACAGAGCAATAGTTTACGTTATGTCAGTTTTCAATGTCAACTCGTAGCGCTACGTAAACGCTACTCGCTAGCGAATACGTTTCAATTTGACAACTCGATACTACAGATTTTAGTTTCTCAAGTGACCGCTAGAGGCGCTGTACACTTTTTCATACATTTTTTTACGCAGACGCTAGCGAGTTCTGTCACTGTAAACTCATGGTAGCGCTACTGAAACGGGTCGCGATCCGTAAGCGGGTCACGTGCGCGGGCCCTGTGTAACTTCCACTGACGTTTTCACTAACCTCATTACGCTGACGAAAACCGGAAACGGCACCGCGATAATGTTTGTATGTGTAGACAACTTCGTCGCTCGTTATTTTTGTCATTAGTTGGATTAATAGGCTCTGTAATAGAGGTTAGCGACACCTATCTGTCACTTTAATATTTGCTGTGGAAGAGACACGCTTCACACGGAGTGTTTACACACTCACAAAATACATATTGACACAGAAGGCTGACTGCCCACTTAGAGCTAAAAATATTTCATGTACTCACGCATGCGCACTAATGGGCAAAAACGCCTTTTTCGACCGCATTAATCCTAACTTAGGTATGACATAAGATTGTCAAACTGTCGAGGTCTAGGTAGGAGGTAGAGGCGGCGCGCTTATGTACTCATGCCGGGCAACAACCCTAACATATGTCAACGAACTCTTCTAAATTCGAAATCAGGTCAAAGTCTAACTTCTGTGTGTAATTATTTTGTGCCACAAGGCTTGACATAAAACCAGCGTGAAGCAAAGCATGCGATGTGGTTTCGTCGAGTTTGGGCTCCAGATTTAACACAATCATTATAATTTCATTAAAACAAGCAGACACAAATAATAACAGAAAACAAACTAAACAACAGCTGCTCAAGCTATACAATAAGCGCTTTTCGTATCTTAGGTGTATCGCGACTTGTCAGTTAAAAGAAGCTCATCCATCTTTGCAAATGACTTCAGATTGGCCTATCCGTAGGCAATGGGGCTGTTTTCAAGTGACATTTCATTCCGTTGTGGTATGATGGTTCTCTGTGCCGCTAGTTTCATAGAACAATTTGAAGTAAATCACTACCTAGCACAGGGTAGCGCATTGTCATGCGAGCGTAACGCTCCCGAGGACGCTGTCAGATGCATTCAATGAAACACCGATCAAAGGCTGTCGGAGCAATAAGCCTCACTAATCGCCGGTACATCACTGCGCACGAGCGTGTGTTATTATGCTCCCCCTAACAGCATAATTTATGGACTTGAAAGCCTGTTGATGTATAGGTACGTAAATGTTTTGTGCACTTTTTCATGTGGATGAGATAACGCTTGTAATATGTTTCTTCTCCTGGAATGTACCAGGACTAACCTCATTCTATGGGACAATCTTGGGAATTCACTGTCTATTTGGAACTAAACTGCATAATGTTATTATTGTGCTTCATTAGTTAGAAGCGTACAATGCCTAGCTAGTTGTTCAAAATTTAGACGTTGATTTTCCATTCGTTAAAATACTTAGTAATTATGAGTTCTAGTATTCTATCTAAGGTAAATAAAAATATTATTAGATTGACAACATATTTTGTGGTGGTGATGTGTGTTTTAACAGTGTCAATTGAAATAAGAGGGTGGACAGGTGCTGGGTGTTTTTTGACCATGATTTTCGGATTATCAGAAAAAATACATAAAATAAAACACGAAGCACCACTAGGTGCCAAACACAAATAAAAACTACTTTGAAGTATTATATGTATTGCTATCCTACAAAGGGTATCATATTGAAAATTAGGAATAGACTTAACAAACATTACTTAAATGAAAAACTTTGCGTACTTCGATTCGAACATAACAACTTTCAAAATATTGCAATGTATTTATTCAAACGATAGTGCATAGTACGATTGCTGATTTCCTTTACCGATGCGAAAACATGTCTGCCGAATGGTGTGTTTGCTGAAGCAATCTGGGACACGTTCGGTTTGGTGCCATTATTTTCATATCAAACGATCCGAATGCACTTGTCCAACCTTATCCTCTATACGGGGATCTTCTATGCATACAGGATGAAAGCAAAGTGCAAAGAGACCGAATTGCTGGAGATTGAAAGCCCGCACTAGGTGATGTAAAAGTTATACTTATCGATAGTTTATTGAGTTTACTGTTCCAAGAAATTTGAGATGGTCGGCCAAGTGCAAGTGGAGCTCGTTCATCGAGTATTCCGTACGTAAGATCTTGATATTTTAGTTTATCAGGATTTTAAATATCCTGCGCGATTCGATTCCTTCAGGAATCAAACAGTTGTGCCAAAATAAGTACCTAGTACAAGATTACATTCCTGATGGTATCGAATGACTTACCTAATCTTGTATTAGGTACTTACTTTGGCTCAAGTGTCTTTCTTAAGCAGGCGCAGGTATCTTCAGAAATCTTCTGTGTTAGACAATTCCGATGAAATAGTATTTTCATAAATAATAATGGCCTAATCATGGATATTAATAAAATACAGTATAAAAACCTAATAAAACAATTATTTATCACAACGAATTAAACAAAACATTCATTTCCCGGAAAAAACGGTATTGTTATTATTATTGGTGATAGTAAATCGGCATCTATTTTAAATTGAATGCAGTAAACATCGATATTTAAGTACTTAATAGATCTTTCTGGTACAACATTAGCTTTCACGTAGAGCAACACATGTAGAGTGAACGAATTTCACTCTGTATCGTGTCATATAAATAGGGTGACTAAATTTCTACACTAAAGTTTATTGCTACAAAAATCTAAAACCCTGTAATCTGTAGGTACACCACAAAATAAAATTAGATACATCGAAAGAGACCGACCGTCTAGTAGTTTTTATCCAATTGTGGCACCTGGTCGCCCTACAAAAACATCTGCCCATTATTCTAGCTCTTGTGTCGACGCCTTTGGGTTCATGATCGAATGTGATATTTGCATCTCTTGTTTAAATATACGAGAGAAGCAAACATCACATTCAACCTAGAGATCTAGAGGAACATAAAGTACCCTTTCCCCTTTATAAACTTACTTTGATATGAACTCGACGCTCCAAGGAAATATAATAGTGAGCCTTTTGCAAGCAAAGGTTAACTTCTAGCGAATTGCATCAACAGTTTAAACATTTGAAATTATATTTTCTAATAACGTTTTATTTGCAAGTAATAATTCAACCGTTACTTATACAAGTGCAAATACACATTTGAGAACCTAGTTTCTGTATCTTCTAGTTTGTTTATGTTAGTTTTCTAAACTATTACTTAGTTTATACATTTTTAAACTACTTAGTTGTACCTACGCCTCAATTATGGAATATAGTATTTTCAGTTTCGTTTATAATTATACATACCTACATATCTTTGTTACAGCTCTAAAAGCAGACAAGAAACGCTTAAAAGCAGAAAAGTTTGATTTGTTAAATCAAATGAAACAGCTATATGCAACGCTAGAAGACAAAGAAAAGGAATTGAGAGATTTTATACGAAATTACGAACAGGTAAATTAACACATCCTTGACTAATTGGATTGCTAATTTCAAATTAGAATTGAGCAAGAGCGTATAACACAATAAGCTGCAGCTGGTTAAGACATTATTAATTGACCACTCGTAGCTTTAATGCATCGTTATCATGCAAATAAATAGGTACTTATTATTTTTCGTATGATGCGTAATATCTTATATGCTATTTATCTATGTAATATTATTACAGCCCACCAAATATGAATGTTTCTAATAGATGCGCTCAAGAGGGGGTGCGTCTTCGGCTCTCGGAGCGGAGCGAGCTGAGCGGGAGCGCGAGCGAGCGGCGCTGCTTCGTCACGCGCGTGACGAAGCTGAGCGGTCACTCCAGCTGGCCGCTGCGCTGAGCGCGCGCGACACGCAGCTGCGACATGCGAGGGAACAGCTCTTTGAGGTACGGTCTAACTATCTTATACACATTCAAGAGCGGATCAACAGCGGCGTCAACCGCTCTCGGAGCGGAGCGAGCTGAGCGTGAGCTGGAGCGTGAGCGAGCGGCGCTGCTTCGCCACGCGCGTGACGAATCCGAGCAGTTTCCGAGCTTCGCTGACATTCTAGAATATTGTGACCAGTTTTGGTGTAAGTTTTGTTAATACTTCGTGCATCATAAACAGCACAAAAAATAAAACTTGTTAAAATAACCACAAAAAGAAGTAAGTAAATAGGTACCTAGTTAACGGAATTTAATTTACACGTACCAAGGTATAAAATATAATTAGTCGAGAGACGCAAAAAAACACATCAGAATATAATAATTGTATTTTATTAAATGTCTGTAAGTATTAGGTCCACTTACACGTTTTCAGGATTAATCACTTTAATCTCGAATTATTTGATAACACGGAACTACATTTCGGATTAGCGCTTAACACCGGGGTTACATTAGTTAATATGGGAATAACTATGCCCGGAACTAATGAATAATTCTTCACCATCGGGCGTAAGCGGACCTTGGTCCTCACAGAAATTTGTTATAAATGACACGATTTTTTCTTTCTGTTTATTGATGTAATAAATTATAAATTCATCCCTTTAATTTTCAAGATGGATGACGTTCAAAGGCAAATATAGTCGAAGATGAAAATCATTGTTAATTAACAAATTGATTGATTGGACGATAGAACAGGCAGCAAAGTATATAATATAAGGTTGTATCTAGCCTGTATTATGATGAATAGGCCGAACGGGCGAGGCAATCCATCACTGGTTCAGTGTTAATTACCATTTCAAATCGCTCCTTCTGATCCGACCTGCGCACAAAATTAACATCCCAGCGTCCACTAACAGGCGAATGGGAATCGCTTTGACGAGTTACAACATTTTGAATCGGTTACCTCTCGTCGTATTTGTGTATTTTCGATCGTGTGACATGAACGCGTAAACCGCGACAGCAAGGGAAACCGTAAACTGTTACCGTTTCATATTCCATTCACAAAGCTGCGGTAATATAACGCAAATTGTTAGATATTCACTAAATGCTAATTAGACCAAATGTTGACACACGCGTCGGGCTAACGCGTGATGGGTTGCTGTCTACATGAAAAGTCTATTTTGTCGATGAAACACGAAACGTTAAATTACAATTTCATTTGTATCCGCAAATAATTTAATCCTTTGATACCATTGCTATCCGTTTATTGGGCAAAACCTCATTACGGTGATATTAGGCTCGTTAAAGCGACGTGTCTCAGTTGAGAGGCCAAATCCTGTTCAAATTAAGCCCCAATCGAAATTAATTGAATCATGAAACGGGTCGAGAATCAATAATATGAAATAATGCTTATCAATGATTGGACGGTCTCCGAGTATTTGCTAGTATTTACCGCCGGTGAACTGTGAATGATCGGTCGGGTCCGTTCACTGTAACTACCCTTATCACAGAGTAATAAGATACCTCCCTTGTCTAAGATAGCTATAAACTTAAATATGTGAAGTTAACCCCTCTGTGTCAAAACACTTTATTTATTAGATAGTGTGTAGTGCCTATGATCAGACAGATCTTGAACCAGTAATAACCACCCGTGAAAATATGTTAAGATGTTAAACAGCTCTTTCATTTCATCATTAAATAAAATGAAAGAGCTGTGTCGCGGGTTCGATTCTCGCACCATCACAAATATTTATTAATTAATGTGCTCGGTCTGTGTACTTCGATGTTTATGGTTTCTATAGCTCAGGGGAAAACCTTAGTTTGGGACGTATGTGATGTTGTCTCATTTTATTTATTTAAACCCAAAAAAACTTAAATTATATAAATTAAATGTTAAATAATAATATAGCTTATTTTCGACCCTAATCCATAGTATTTTTTGCGAATGGTGCACGCACGAGTTCACGCTGTATCAAGAGGGTTTCTAGGATTGAAGATCATAATATCAAAAAAAAATCTACAGGCTCGAAGACAACTGCAAGCAGCCGGGTGTCTGTCAGAAGGCGAAAGCGTGGCGTCCTTGGGCCTAGGCCCGCCGATGATGCTGGGCGGGCCTTCCGGTATGATAGGGGACCGGGGCAGCTGCAGCGCTGACTCGGGGGTCAGAGGTACGAAACTTAATGGTATATCAAAGTTTTTCTCTTTTTTTTTTGTTGTGCAATTTTATAAGAAAGTTTGCTGCTACTTTTTAATAAAATAGTAAATGCTATTAAGTGATTCTTAAATTCATGAGACTAGATTTAACAGTTTGTAGGCAATAGACTGTGTGTGGGTCTGATTTAAGTACTTAACTGTCATCAAACTTGTCATTTTGTTTTTAAAAAGTTAATATGTTTTTCTAAAATATTAACTTAGTATTTATATAGTATAAGTAGGTATATAGATTTAACTTAGAATTCACTTTTTTATTTACTCATAGTTTGGTCAATTTGCACTAGACTTTTTGTTAAATTATGTACTTACATGTATTTGCACTTTTCATCCAAGTTACTCTCTGAATTCCATCAGTTAATTTGCAACACAATCACTAAGAGCTTCTCATCAACATTTCAACTGTACCGAATATTATCTTATTATCTCTCTCTAGTGTGGGATTTACTGTCAGTAACAGGTAGCAGCGACGGTGGCGCCACGTCAGTTTGCGGTGGAAACCTGTCAGATTCAACCGCTGAGGGGGCTCCGCCGACCATCGACGCTTACGACACTGACGCCATATCGCTGGTCTCCTCTGCTCATCATATCTACCAATGTAAGAAAAGTTTATTTGTAAGGGATTCCATTTGTAAATGTAATTGCTAATATCGTATTCGTTAGAAGGAGAAACAAAAGAAAAATCAGCCCTTTGTGTTTTCTTTCTGGTAAGGGTAAGGATGCCATATTTCTACATTATTTTGAAGATCATAATAAGTATTATTTTATTCGATTTAATAACAACTGTGTTTGTGAGAGAGCCAAGCTTCGGCTCGACTGGAGTGATAGTATTGCCTCACAGAAAATCGGCGTGAAGCAGCACCTGTGCTATGTTTCGCCGAGTGAGTGTGGGTATCGGAGGCTCAGGTCCGGGAGGAAGGGGATTAAAGGTTGCCAGTGCGCTTATGACTCCACTAATGTTTCAGGTGTCAATGGGCGGCAGCAATTGCTTACCATATGATGATCCGCCTGCTCATCTTCCACTTATAACATAAAGAAAACTAAAATTGCTTGATATATTTATACATCGTCCCGTAAAAATAAATAATAATTAGGTACCTAATCAAAATGTTAACAATCTAAAAGTATAATAAAAAGATACACACACAGAGCCTACCTACATTCTATGACAATGTACCTACAACTCTATTGTCTTCTACTAATGACACTCGCTAGACTTTGATAAATAGCTTGAAGAGTAATTTATCAACACTAATAACTAACGTAGAGGAAAAACATTACCCTTTAATGATTTCAATGCAGACCTAAATGTACACAAAACGGTATGTTTGCCTCCATATAGGTGTATCGAGTCCATTGCGTTTATATGAAAAGTTTCACTTAACACCGTCATAATTGAGAGTGCGCTGTAGGCAGCTCTTGAGTTAATTTGATGGATCCGACTAAAAGCCACTTGACTCGAGCATTTTAACGTCATTACACTGCGTGCAATCCGAGTGTATTGTAGGCACTTAATTTTAAATCGAATTGCGAATTCCATCGATGCGGAAAACAAGTCCGCGCCTGTCCGTACTAAAAAAGTCCAATGTTTCACCGACTCATCAAACAGATCCACTTTATTTGCCCTCAAATAAACATGAAAGGAAATTATTTCGGGGCCTAACGACAAAGCATTTTTTTCGTGCGAAGCACTCTGCGAGAATCGTATCTATTTAATTATTAGAGAGCTCACCGTTCCACAGTTATCAAAGGGCGTTTTAAGGCAAAAATGCGGTAGAAATTTCCGCTTACGAGACAACCGTTTTATTACAGAGAAAGCCTTAACGATGAGATTGGGTCGTTTATATGGCCCGATGACAACGGCAGATAAGTGCCGTTGTGACTGCGATATTTATCGTGTGTGACATATAAAGTATCTTTGTTACATACTCTATTTTTCAGCACGTTGAAATAAGTCGTTTTATCTCACATAAAATTTTATTTTATCTGAATAGTAGGTCATTGTTAAAACAATGTTTATTAGCCTAACTTTAGTGTTCTGTTCTAAGGATACTCGTAATATTTTAGTAGATCAAATTTATAGGAATGTAACTTGCAAAGTATGTTTGCCAATTACTAGTACACTGTTGTACCCTTTGGTAACGTTTACCACACTTTTGTACCTGTTTGTATCTGTTGTTTTGTGCATGTCTACTATTTTATTATTTGAAAGCGTCACCCAAAGTCCAGACTTAAAAAACCAGCACTGCAACAGCTGCTCGCGCGGCGGCTGCAGCATCGTGCTAAGGCTGAACCTTATTGGCCGCAATTTCTGTGTTTCTTCATTTATTTCCTCTCTTGTCTTTGTGTTAATGTGTTGAGGTCAGTAAATGTTTTCTTACTCTTACTTTGTTATATAAAGCGCTGTAATATCAAAGGTACACGCCTCAATTGACTGACCACTGGGATTGGACCAGGTTATTAATAGACATCGTTTGTTGTCAGTGAGCACGCCGCGAGACTGCAGCCCCACGCTGTCTCCACACAACAGTGCTTCGCCGTTCACGCGCTCCATCGATGCCGGGTCTCTTTCCAGGTAAATGTTCAATAGTTAGCTATGGATTTCACTTTGCACTAAATGAAACAACAATATTTTCTAGGTATTCTTAATATTTTCGAGAACAGTATAATACTAAAACAAGGAATCTTTGTCATGTTTTTTAATCTGTTTCGCTTAGTATTAAGTAGAATAAAATATACAAACCTAATATTTAATTTTGTTAGTTTAATTTCATTAAGCAATTGAGTTTATAATTAAAGAGTTTACCACACATATAAGGTGGTCACCAAAAGCGGTACCTAATCTGTTATACTTTCCCTAAGTATGACAGATTACTGTGATTACAGTGTTTCTACAATAACAAAACTTTACGAAAAAGATATCTTAAATCTGCCGATATAATAAATGATTCAATTTCTATAGCGCTTTCACTTGTAAAAACGTACCATTTCATTGTAAATTATAATCTATTAAGTCTATTATATTATATACTGTCTCATCTCTGTGTGAATTATATAATTGTATCTCTATCTGAAAAAAGAAAAATGTAGGTAGACTGTTTCGAAAATTCTACTAAAACCTTTTTCATGTAAATAGTTGTCCAGTCGAAAACATATGGCTCGGACAGACAATTTATCATCTACTAAACCCAAATTAAGGTCGCTCGTTAAGAAAAGGTAGGTTATATCTAAGTACCTATCTCTGAGTTTCTGTTCGGTCGTCTAAAAATTCTCCCTAAGATTTTAACTGTGGGAGAGCCACGCTTCGGCATGAATGGGCCGGCTCGACCGGAGTGATACCACTGCCTCACAGAAAACCGGCGTGAAGCAGTCCCTATGCTGTGTTTCGCCGAGTGAGTGAGGGTACCGGAGGCCCACCCAAGGGGGAAGAGGATAAAAGGTTGGCAGCGCACTTGTTACTCCTACTGGTGTTGCAGGTGTCCATGAGCGGCGGCAATTGCTTACCATCAGGTGATCCGCCTGCTCGTCTGCTAACTATCACATAAAAAAAAAATTTTGGCCGCCGTTACATAATTCTTGTAACGGCGGCCAAAATGTTAGGGATTATGTTTGAGCATTCATGGAAACCATTCGACGAAACACAATTAGTGGTTTGTGTGTTGTATGAAAGCGACATGCATGGGCAAAATATAGGTTCGGTTTAACTTCCATCACAGTTGGCGAATAGAGGGGGATTAAATGATTTTCCCTGTTGGCTGTTCGTGAAAGCTTACAAGGGCTGAAATGCAAATAATAAACTCAATTTACGTGGTAAGGGATAAGCTGGTATATTTCATACTACTTTCCATACATTGTAATTGTGGGAGAGCCATGCTTCGGCATGAATGGGCCGGCTCGACCGGAGTGATACCACTGCCTCATAGAAAACCGGCGTGAAGCAGCTCCTGTGCTGTGTTTCGCCGAGTGAGTGAGGGTACCGGAGGCCCATCGGGGGGAAGGGGATAAAAGGTTAGCAGCGCACTTGTTGCATGTGTTCATGGGCGGCGGCAATTGCTTACCATCAGGTGATCCGCCTGCTCGTCTGCTACCTATCACATAAAAAAAACATATGTATGTATAAGTATACATAGTTCAGAAAAAGAAGAAGTAAGATAAATAAATGCGCAATACAATCATATCGATATCTAATAGTATCTAAGTTATGATGACATTTGCTACTTATATGTAGGTAATATGAGGTATATACCTACGTACAAATTGGTCAAGGCAACTGAAGGCGAAAAACTCTTGAGACTGCATTCCAGTCAAAAATAAAACCTTGTCCTATTTGTAGCATAGTCGTCTACGCCTTATGTAGGTTATTGTTTAGCTATGTATTTCAAATGTTTTATGTAAGTATTTTTTTATTTGATTCACGCGTGAATTCTAGCAAATATAGGTAATAAATCTCTATAAGATGTCAATGAAATACGTAGGGACACAAACATTTTAATAAAAGCAATATTTTCAAACGTTGCCAAAACTGATATTCGCGACTAATGGATTTAAGTAATTGCTCTGTGCGAACGACCGACTGAATTGTTTCGCGATAAATCATTTTACGTGGTAACAAATCCGATTTCATTATTTCTTCCATAGAATTATCATAATACTACATTCATTACAGTTTAACCAATAACTACACAAGCTGTTTTTATTGGTGTTATGCAGTAGGTTTATACCAGCTGTCACTATAATAGCACCTTTAGGATGAAACTCAAAATTCTACAGGAATTATGAATAAGTAAGTGAGTTGTAGCTCTTCCACACAACAGGCATAGCATTCCCCTGTTATTCTTAGAGACAGGTCACCATATACTTACAGGGTTATTTATAGATTATGCTCTATAGGGTTAGTTTATTGTGAAATTTAGTGTCACAATAAATTTGAGTTAGGTCACTATCATGCTAAGGGTACGATATATCATATCACTATCAATTTATTATTTCAACCAAGAACCCAGAGATCACGACCACTGCCCAGTGGGTCTTTCCTGGGTCGAACAAAAATTATGTTTCGAGTTTTTGGAACATAGCTAGGGTTTGTGACCACCAATCTGTCTTAGGCAAACGTGGTGATTAAGCCTTATCCTTTTTACTTTTTTAATCTCCTCCTCCACCGTCAAGCAACAAGTGTCATTTGTACCACTTCACAAAACCAACTAGTTGGGAACATGTAGGTAAGGCATAGGTTGACATAACGGATCGATAAAAACAATATGGGACAGTAGCTTTTATCTACATAGTCGATTGTATTCTCGTATACCAACACCAATCATCTGTTGCGCAGGTCAGTGGAACAGCTATCAAGCCCAGGGGAGTGCGAAGCAGCCCTCGTGGGGGGGCTGAGGAGCCGTGCCGGAGGCAAAGGGGGTCGCGGTCGTGGGTCGGCGTGGGGGTCCATATCAAGAGTTTTCGCGCGGAGTAGGCATCGCACCAAGTCTGGGAGCGCTGCCGCCAGCGGACATGAGAGCGGTAAGTGGTTATTCTCGAGTGTGTATTCCTCCAAGAGTTCCAAGACTGGATTTAGGTTTTTTCTACCTACCTACCGCATACCTAGGGAGCATACCCTAGAATAATGAAAAGAGCCTTGAGTTTGCATAGTGGTGCATTTGCTAGTACAGAGATTTCTGCGTGGTTTGGAGTGAGGCAAAGACAAAATGTACAAAATGTAAGTGGCAGAGACCCGATACGATATACCTACTGCCCAGCTATACATATGATACACTTAGGTCAATGAACTCTTCGAGAACAATGTTACATACAACTGATCTTTTGTGTCCATTATTGTGTGTTCTTGTCTACGGCTCCAGTCTTCTTTTTAGATGCCTTACCTTATTGATCGATGGATGGCTGTAGACTTTAATAACTTACTCATGTAATTATTGTAAGTCAGGCACCTTTATTACTATTTGACCAAGTTTTAACTAGAATGCCAATCGTCGTCCTCGTGAAAATTCTCCAATACAACCAAACACTCATTGTTTCTTTTTATGTAGATAGCTGCGATCACCTGATATTACCATCAGGATTGCCACCATCCAACAGTACCAGTGGTGTCACAAGTACGTTTCCTCCAACAGAACCAGTATACGCGGGTACAGGGACAGCACGGGCGTGGTCGCCGCTGGGCAGCGAGGCCGCGCTGCGGGAGAGGCCGCCTCGCTGCCGCTGGCGCGGTGGCGGGCGCCCGCCATCATCGCCTGGCTGGAGTTGGCCCTGGGCATGCCACAGTACGCGGCTGCTGTTGCTGACAACGTCAAGAGTGGAAAGGTGAGTACAGTAGACAGTCAATAGAAAACTAGTGGATGCGAATAGTCAAGAATTTTCATGGACGTATTTATCTTCTGCCACTTATTTGTTTTAGTTACAATAACAATAGGTACTGAAAAAACCTCCAACCGATTTGGCTACTACGGCCGAACTTAACGATCAGCTACGTACGCAGGATATATAATATTTCAGTGCTCAAGTGTCTACGTAAAAACAGTAATCTGTATTCATTTAATAATTATTTTGATGGGATACCATTGTGACACGACCGAAGCTTTCCGAGGCACGGGGGTATATTTCTGCCAACTCCCAGACTTCGGGTTGACTATCGAAATTCCTCAACAGAAAAACTCAGGTACAAATTTTTAACTCGATCCGGGAATTGAATCCCGGACCCCAAGCGCACCTAGGCAGTCTAACTTATTTAAAATATAGGATCTCCAATAGGAAGTATTGGAGAAGGTTAAGAGTTAAGTAATTTATCTTACAGTACTTTTATTATGTTCCTTCTAAAATCGAAATAATTCCCAGCTTCTTTAAAATTATATTTAATTAAACAGTTAGCATAGGTAACAATCGGTGTCTATTATTAACTGTGACAAGTCCAAATACAATTATTATAGCCTCGAATGTAGTTCATTAATGAAGTTATAACGACGCGCGATCTAGACATGAACTTGACGCTCATTATACAGTTAATAACGTGTCTCGTTTCTCATTAACTTTATCGAGTTATGCTGAGAAGTGGTGATGTGACTCTAGTTGAATTTCAATGGAGTGACGCCGGGAAAACTAATATAATCGGTTTAAATTATTGGCGAAGCAAGTTCACTCGCGCTCGAAATATTCATCTGAGATGTTAATCATTCAAGATGAATAGTCACACAATGGAGGGTATCTCATGGGAATAAATCCTCTAGATGGCGTACTTTTAGATTGAGGTTCAACTCCAACGTCATTGATTGTTTAGTGACCTTTTGACATCTCACGTCGATAATAAATAATCACTGTGTACTTAGCGGACCCACGAATGTCGATGAACGGACCTCAGTTCTACAGTACGCCATCTAAGGGATGTTTCACACGCGACGCCCCCATTGACCCATTGAAAATCCGTTAGATGACGTTCATGCAGGCTGAGGTCCAACTACACGGTGATTGGTTATTTTTGATGTGAGATGTCAAAAATGTCACTAAACGACCAATGATGTTGAAGTTGGACCTCAGTTCGCCTTATAACGGATTTTTCATACACAATAGCTCCCGTTGACCAGATCTTGTCTTAAATATTCAATTGTAATTGAATTGTAAAACAGTACGACTACTACGAATTAATTGTGAAGCAAAACGCAACTAAATACGACTTAATTACTAAAAACTTTTGGAGCCTTACTTGAGTCATTACTCTGATTACAACATACGGCTTCATTAAATTGAAATGGCATTAGCAAGTTTGTGAATAGAATTATGTGTACTGTAGTAGGTACTAAGCACAAACTTTCACATTGTAAGAGTAATTATATACTAATTTTATGTCACAACCACCTGTGTCCTAATGAAGTTCATAAGTTTTCAACTATTATGTCGTTTATCTTCCATAAATACATACATGTATACTGTTTATTAAAGCTGAGCAGTGTCATATTTTACTTAGGAGTGTATTCTTCACTAGGGAGCAATTATAGATTATAATTCATTACTTGTCGCCGAGTAGGTTGCCTGCCTGGTTAGATATATTGTCCAGATTAAATTTATAAATTTATCGTTCGGACATCGTGTTTTTTTTTCATCGTTTAAAAAAATCTTCCCAACAAATATAATATTGGTCTGGTCATTTTGTACATACCATATTTAAAAACAAAAGATTTTAAAAGATAATAAAAATTATAAAAAATGAAGTTTTGTAATTATTTTTTTTAAGATTAGGATTAGCTCTAATATGCTTAGGGAAAATATTCGTTACATCAGTGAAATGGCCCTGAGAAGTATTTTAAGAGGTCAAATAAGCGTGGTGTAATAGAATTCATAATATCATTTTATAAATACATAGAATGTGAAGGTCATAAATAATTCTTCAAAACTAAGTTAGGTACCCCAAACCTCTGTACACTTCAATTTCTTTTAACATGAATATACCCTTTTCATCGTAATCCCTCACTGAGTACTTACGAGTAGGTACTATAACCATTTTGTGGGTGAATGAAAATACAATACAACGTTTACGTTTATATTTCTTTAATAAAGTATACCATTTTTTTATATTTAAATAAAGGTCTGTACCTTTTTTTATTGAAATATAAATAAAGAAGCGGACGAAATTATTCTCAACGGTGCTATGAAGATGAAGCCACAAGGGTCGCAACAACGCTTCATATGTTTTCAATTCATATTTCATAAATGAAAATGAATGTTTCAAGTACGAGTAAACGTAAATCGGCAGTAGAATTTTTGGCCGCTCATAATTTTCTCCTCAAATAAAACAATGCGACTTATCTTTTTTGAGCGTAACGTACGATTGGGACAAAAATATACCATTTTCATTGCCCCTTGCCATTCGTTATACGCATTGCGCTCATTTTATTAAATCTGTATGGAAATTAAGTCCCAATACAAAGCTCCCTAATAAATTCATCGCAGCGTTTGTTTATTCAAAACACGTTGATTTGCGATTTATCGGCACGGAATTTTGTGTGGCCGCGTAGAGATGTAAAAAAATCGATCATTCATAAAACACTAAAATTTCTGAACAAATGGATCAAAAATCATTCCTTGCTTTTTTATGCAATCTCGGAACAACAAGTGAAGCTACTAAAATTAAAAATAGCTAACTCTGTTGTGGTTCGCGTTGTTGCAAATGTGTTGTGAATTATCTAAGATGTATGTTTACCCAATAGGAATTCAACTCCACATTACTGCGATCAATTAAAACTAAATTGCATTGAACTGATTAATATTGCTTCCTAAAAATACTAGGCCTATGTTTAGGACTTTTATAATGTTGAATGTCACATCTCTAGTGTAGCCCAGTTAATATTGGCCATGGAAAACGGTTGACTTGGATTGGATGGTATCATCCGATGAAATTTCCATGAGCGTTGATTGGCGATTTTCAGTCCGTCATAGTCTGTTAGCGACGCGTCAATTTAGATAATGTGATCAACAATTGACTACTTACCACATACACTTGCGGGCACGAACTCGAAACCAAATACCTTATTGAAATACAAACATGCTCAGTTTAGAGTCTGCAAATATTTTAACTATAATTGTAATGTAAATTAAAGTCAAACATGTTAATCTAAGTATATAATTACTTACATTTTCCTAATTTCCAGGAAATTGCCATGGTCTCTAAACTGAGCATGTTTGTAAGAAAAGATCTTGATTCAGATTTTTTTCTCGCTAGTGTATGTTGTACTACATAGTTCTATTTGTTTAGGTTATGAACTCAAACAACTTACTTTGTTTAGAGGGGGGACGGGGGTCAGAATAGTATTTAACATTATCTTTCTAGGTTGAATTGTAGGTATTTAAAGTGTTTGTAATAAATCCCAATCCCACTCAATAACTCTTATTAAAAATTAGCATTAAATATAGTGACGCAATAGTAGCGTCAAATATTGTGTTCTGGTTGGTTCTAGATCCGTGCTTTGAATGGCCAGGTCCTGCTGGAGTTGACTGACGCTGATCTGGAGGTGGGGCTCGGGATCTCGCAGCCCATGCACCGGAAGAAACTTCGGCTGGCGATAGAAGAGCGGCGGCGGCCTGACCTCGTCCGGAACCCCAGTATAGGACAGCTGACACACGCCTGGGTGGCTGCCGAGTGGCTCCCAGACTTAGGATTATCACAGGTATTTAACGTCATCTATCATCCCATCACCAGGTAGCTTAAGTTAACAGGTGATGGGACTCGGGATGCTACTGTCCAAGTAATCACAAGAAGCTGCGATTGGCGTAAGGGAAGTGGCGGCAACCATTCTTCATTAGGATCCCTAGTAGGACAACTGTTTTATGCCTAGGTGGCTGCAAAATAAGTTAACGTCACGTTATTTTAACTAAGTCATAAGCCAAGCAGATGATGGTGCATGGAATCCCAAAGTCCATACATACTAGAACTAGAAGCTACGTTTAGCTGTAAGCAGCAGCGCCGGCACAATCTCATTATAAACATGAGTTTGGGATGAGTAACTAATGGCTCAGTGGCTGCTGGCCTATGGTAAGGTTATAACTGATATACAGGCTAATACTGGATGCAAAACACCTCACATCTTTAAATAAGCTCATGGTAGTTCAAAGAATTCTTTTTTAAATTAAGCAAATCTAAATTTCAATTAGCAAAGTACACTTTAAACCAAAAACTAATTACACGATAATACTCATGTTTTTGTATTTATACGCAGTATGCAGAGTCGTTTTTGGCGAGTCTAGTCGACGCCAGAATGTTGGACACCATCAGCAAGAAGGAGCTGGAAAAATACCTCGGAGTGACGAGGAAGTTCCACCAGGCGTCGATAGTCCACGGCATACACCTGCTTAGGATAATGAAGTACGACCGACAGGTGAGTCATGTTTTAGGGATGCATTTATTGTTCAGCGAAAGACAAATTACTTTTACAACTATACAGATGCAGAGTAAGACACTATAAACGAGAGAGGGCTCTATTTAACTACTGCGCCATCTGTAAGTAATAGGTACATACACCTACCTACAGCAATTTCATTTGCAGGGTGACACTAAAAACGGTTGTCTTATTTTTAAACGGACCTACCTATACCTGCTATTGACACTGCCACATGTTTTACTAAGCATTTATTGCTTTTCTCTATGGACTTCTCCGCGACTGTCGTCGCCCAAGAGTGTGTATACCAAGATCTGAGGAGCGCTCGTTCCGTACCTTTGTATGAAATTACAATACTGTTTTCTATAAAACTTAATGTAACCATACAATGAACCATTCCTAAAACTACACGAATAACCTTTTGTAAAACTAATGAGTGTATTTCGTAGGACAATAGAGCGAAAAAACATAATTGTGTTGAGATAAAAGTACAGCACATTAATAAAATGATTAATAACGTTAGAAGCACGGATGAAGCTGGTACATAACAAACGAGGCTATTCAGGTCAAATTTCGCTCAGCGTCGGAACTCATAATAGGGTTGCAAGGTGCTCCGTGAAATGTTGCATAAAAAATTTAATTCCGAGCATATTGTCTCTTTTACTTTAGAGGAAAAATTTCTGCTTCATACTTTTCTGTTTATGACTAACAACATTATTTTTACTAGTTTTTTATTATAACTCCGTCTGTGCTTTATAGGTACCCTGACTGTGTTTTGGTACCTAACTTCCATTTCATCTAAGCGTATTCATATGCCTCTAGTTATGAAAGCTTATTTTAGGTTTAAAAAATTAAAATTTATGTGATAGGTGCCAGACTGGCAGAAAGATGGTAGGCGCCGCCGCGCAAGTATCTATCTACCCGCAACATCAGTCGCAATCCGAACTGTCCTGCCAATTCTTTAACAACCTTTCCTTCCAATTGGACCTCCAGTACCTTACAAACGAAAACACAGCAGGCCAATGCCTGCTTGGTTAGGCACTCCTAACGCCGGTTTTCTGTAAAGTCGTAACACTCCAGTAGAGCCCGCTGAAACGTGAGATACGTTCCACGCTATAAATTTAGCGATTTCCTTGAAATACTTTTAACAGACCTAGCTGAACTACGAGTAAATAGCCCTAATTTTAATTTTAGAAAATACAAAGATGTCTTTCAATTTAAAATGGTAACAGTTATGTGTAACAATCAAATACTCGTATAATTTAATTCGTGTTTTCGACAAACCGCATTAGTTCATCTTACCATAAAGTTATCAAACTATGAAGTTACGAAAGTAAATTAACAATGAAGAGGTAGCCCTATTTTATACGATGATTAATACGAGCACATTGCGGGCCACTCGCGGCAATACGAGGCCGAACGTTTGCGCGGGCGCCGCGTAATCCCTCATTTGCTTGTTCATCTCACTTCGGGAAAATATACTTTTATTTATCTCATTCAGCATTTTATTTAAATAAAAAGCTGGTTGATATAAATTGTAGGCTGATGAACATAGTTTATCTTTATATTCCATTTGGTAGGCGATGAATTAATGTCTAGTTTCAATAAAACATTTGTCACTTTGGACATTATTCAGAAAGCAGTGATAAAAATTACGTACGGGATGTCCCCCTCTACTTTTTCCTCAATAAGGTGAAAAAGATATTATTTTTCCGGCTTATATAAATTCGTGAGATAATATTTACCTACCTTTTACCCTATTCCAAAACGTTTTTTTAATCGAAATACCACAGAGGTAACAGGAGATAGACCCGTCAGAACCATCTATTTCATCAATAAGTTGTGTGCTAATACGGACGGAGTTACGAACCGAAACCTTGCATTGAAACGTGAAACCATAGCCTTAGGATGCCGCCCTGCTAATTCTGTAGTATTAACTGAGGCTTGAAAATTTCCTCAATAAAAGCAAGATTCTTATATATCCTCCTTCTAAGCGCGAAAGTTTGTAAGAATGTATGTTTCATGCAAAAACTGCTGAATGGATTTTGATGAATCTTTACAATAATATAGCACATAAATAGATAGGCAACAATCCATAAAGATGCATATTATCCCAATATAATTACCTATATTTAGTATTAAAACGATGTTTGTTTGTTTAGGCATTAGCGGTGAGGAGGCATCAGTGCGAGAACGTGGACGCAGACCCGCTCGTGTGGACCAACCAGAGGTTCATGCGGTGGGCACACAATATTGACTTAGGAGAATTTGCTGAAAATCTAAAAGGTGAGATATTTATCTTAGTAGATAGATATACCTACTTTATTGCAAAAAAATCACAACTTAAGAACAAGACATTACAGAAATTTTGTGTACAATTTCGGCGGTCTTATCCCTTAAAACGATTTCTACTAGACAACCTTTATGTAAATGACATTTGAAAAACAGAAAAATTATAGGTGGTGCAATATTAGTACTTAGTTTTTAAAAGGGTATTATTGTTATCTATACTATATTTTTTATGTCATAGGAGGCAAAAGAGCACACAGATCTCCAGATGGTAAGCGATTGCCGCCCATAGACACCTACAACACCAGTAGAGTCACTAAGTGTCTCAGTATCCCTAATCAAAATCAAAAGTGTATTTAACGTCTTCACCAATTTCTAGCGCTATGCAAATTTATCCAAATCGAAGTCAAACTTCTATTTTGACGGGACAAAGCTATTAAATTGGCAACTTTGCCGCACACCACTAAACGTCAAAATTATACTTTGAACTCCATTTAGTTCGGCAATAACTCTAACAATCTGATGAAGAAGTTTGATAAGTTTTGGATGTGCCGTCGTAGCTTCAAGGACATTTGAAACATGCAATTATTATGTTGGAAATATGTTGTTGATTGAATAATTAAGCTGAGACCAATTAACTCTAGAGGTTACGTTTTGCGTTCTATATGAAAGCCCAAATGTACACCGTTCTTTCTTTATCGTTTTAACGCCAAAGCCTAAATATTAGATAGATATGTATTCATAATAAATTAAGCCATGTAAGGAAATTATAAAAATCTTCTACACCACACAAATATGTACGGTGTATTTAATATATTAGTATTACTAGGGGCCCGCCCTCACTTTATTTCGTCACTTAACTTAGACCAGTACCAATAGATGGCGTTGGGAGTCGATTACATCGCGCAAGTGTTTCGTGTTTCGGTTTAAAGCCTTGACGTGGACAATGAGATTATCCTCTTTATAAATACGACCTGCAAATTTTGAAAAAGCGAGCGTACTCCTTCTTAAAAGGCAGCGCACTTGCGACTCGTCTGGTGTTGCGGGTGTCCATGGGCGGCGGTAATCGCTTACCATCAGGTGATCCATCTGTTTGTCTGCCCCCTATGTCACAAAAAAATAGTATAGAGATTATTATTTTTAAAACCAGACAGTGGAGTGCACGGTGGGCTGGTGGTGTTAGAGCCATCGTTCACGGGCGAGACGATGGCCACGGCTCTGGGCATCCCGCCTTCCAAGAGCATCATACGGAGGCACTTGGTTGCCGAGTTCGATGCGCTCGTCATCCCGGCCAGGTGAGTGCTGCTTATGTGTTACTGTGGTAATGATGTAGGGAGAACGTAAGGTTTTGTTACTTGTGATACTACATTTTAGTAAGGTTCTGCGGAAAATTACATACAGTTTCAAAAAAAAAGAAATAGCCGAAGACCCCCCTCCGATAAATATCCTTAAAAAACAGATCCATACAGAATCGACCAGTGGGATCTCAGGCTATAAAGATCAAGTTATTCAGGTTTTTTAACACGCCGTTAATTTTTCGCTCAATTTAAATTTAAATTAACGTCATAAAACATAGATGCGTAAAACTGGGTAGATATTGTTAAAACGCCAGTATCAAAACGTTGCGTTCTCCTTTTTTAATATTTGTCATACCTATTTTTTATAAAAAAAAGTAAATTTCCTAAACCAAATCATTATTTCGGTGACAAGCACTGCCTAATGTGATAACGTATCTTGTATTTCGTCTAACTCCATTAACCTACAACTTGCGATGAAGTCACTTGATGAGCCTAACATTGGCAGGCAATAGCACATGCATGCTTAGTGTCACCAGAGTCACGCCCCGGTAGGTGAGCAACCTGTAGTTGATTATAATGTGAGGTGCAATCCTGCAGGTATACGATATTTTGCCAGGTGGAAGAACTGCAAGTGGAGGCTGCCCGAGCATCCATGTTGTCCACAAAACAAAGATAAATCCACGAAAATCAAAAAACTGTCATTCAAAAAGTAAATTAGCTTCGACGCCCGTCTCGTCAACCTGTACCTATGTAAAATTTCCTGTATCAAAATGTTTGTAAAGTTGCTATTTTTACACAAAAATATTTTACTTTGCAAAAATACTTTTTAGGGATCTTCCGTCAAAACTCGCTCGTTGTGAAACTTTTTTGATCGAAAACTTTACGAGCGGTGAAGACTGATAAGTTATTGTAGGAGTGGCGGTTTGTAAGTAAAGTAACTCGAAAAGTTGTGGCGATCGGAAACATTCACAATAATCTTTTGTGCCCTTCGCCTTCGTCAATGTTAGAGTCAATGTTCTACGAGTACATTGTAACCCCCTAGAGTTCCCGACTTGCCGTAGCATAGATTTGTCATATCAATGTTTATTCGAGATCAATCGATTTGGTAAATTTAGTCAATGTATACAACTTAGTTGGTATCTACGTAAAGCATAAAATGCTTCGTGTTATTATAGGGGGTTCATCATATCCCATTTACATTATAATTATATGGATTTGTTTGAGATTTGTCAAAAACTTAAAAGATAATTATTATAATCGAAGATTTTAAATAATTACACGGAAAATACATTTTAGATTTAAAAACAGAACCATTTACAATAGCTTTAGGGGTTATAACAATAATAGCATTTACCGATATTGTAAGATATGAATATGTTTTTGACTTGTATACATTCATATTGTAAAGTTGACGACATTGTATATTAGGTTCACCTGTAACAATATCGATTGACATATAAATGTGAATAAATCCTGATAAAAAGATAAAGCCCAAGGGACATCGAGTCGGTTTCTTTTATTATCCATCATCCCTATACTTGGCGATCCTTGCATCGAGACAGAACGGTAACGACCATTTTATCGATACATCATGAATGCCTCTCTGTCATCATCATTAGATCGCACTTTAACCAGGCTCTGTCCACTCTTTCTCCTTCCATAAATTGGTTTTTCTTTATTTCAACATGATTTCGACCACGTTGACATCTCGTGCTTGTCTGATTTCGTTTAACATTTTTATTATGATAATTGTCATTATTTTCATTACTGCTTACAGGGAAGAGTACTGTATTTAACAGACATTCATGAACGAACATTGTTTTTTGATCAGATGTAAAATTTTCTGATTCAGTACTGTTCTTTGTCGGTTCTAAAATATTTATAACCCACCCACAGTTTTTTATTTATCAATTTGATCATTATTCGTACACAATTAGCATGATTCGTATTGTTTCCAGCAAAGTGCATCATGCTTTTGATGTCTAAGCAAATTCTTATGAAATTCTTTGTTCACTTTTAACTGTCTCTCTGCAGCTTATTGGACTAAACTATTGTCCCAACGAGAAAGGATTATAGATGTTTTGTACATAATAGGGATAACATCCCATTTATAGAATCAGAAAATAATGTAAATCCTGAGATAAGACTAAAAGTTGCATGAGAGCTTTTTGTGTTAGCCGACAATAAACTTAGTGCAAATTTGAGATGTCTCAAATTTGTTTAAATAAATGTAAGCAAACAGCGCTCTGCCTGGCTTTCGTCGAATAATCTCAATTTGTGTTCTCTCTGTGTTTGATGGAATAATAACTAAATGCACTTTCAGGAATATGTTCGGCCACCAAATCAGGATGTTGGGTAGACCATTCTCAAGGTCCGTAGCCACTGGCTTACCCGGCATTGACCTTAGCGGAGACTCCAGAAGACACAGCTTAAGGGTATGTGACATTATTAAAACCATAATAATATGATTTTGTTCTGTTTTAATAAGAGTAATATCATTTTCACAACATGCTTCTTCTTTGATGTCTAGTTTAGAAGTAGGACCCATCAGCATCATCAAATAGGTAGGTATTGCGGTGTAAATGACTTTTTTATTTGCTAATATAATTATTGTGACATAGCTATTTTTACTGTCAAGAAATCGTACATTATTTCACATTTCATTGATACCTAAAGTAAACTGACAGTGCAAAGGCCTCCATCATAGAAATCAAGTCATCGCTACTACGATGGGATTAGGCTTATTGATCACCACGCTTGCCTAATGCGGATTGGTGAAAATTTAAAACATACTATTTTATTGTTCGACCTGGGAATCCACAGTGGACCCCGAAATCATGGCCCGGTACTAAAGCCACTAGACCAATGGCGCGTTAATGATTTGAATTTTAACCAACAGGGATCAATAACACGCGCTCTCGGCGTGCTAAAGCCGAAACACGACCGAACCTCCCCATCAAGTTCCAGCGAGAGCTCCAGCGTGTTGAGCCTGACCGCGCAGCCGTACCAGATGTCGTACTCGCCCCCGATAGCCGTGCGCACGCTCTCGCAACTTAGCATGACGTACGCGCCGCCGCCCACGCTGCAGGAGTACGAGCCAATATACACGCCGCTGAGTCTGTACTCCCAGTCCAGTGTCTCGACCAGGGATAGTCTGCAGAGGCTGAATGATATAAAGGAGAACGTGAGCATTACGCATAGGTGAGGACATTATAGCTCTTTATTATACTAAAATCACAAATGAAAGTAAAAGAAAACTCTTTTTTCTTTCATTGCGGTTTTAATAATATAGTTTGTTATAAGGATGGATAGTTAGATTTTTACTGTCGGACATAAATAAAATTGCTGACAACTCAAAAGGAAATAATAGTTAAAACAAAGCACCTGTGGCACATTTGCCACAAAATGCTAGCAGGAATAGCTATCCCGTTAAATTGCGATGAAATTCACCAGGCTCAGTAGCGGCTAGCATTTGAATTTCCCATAACTACAAATAATAAGCTAAGCTGAGCAGACAGTATATTGTTCGTTCTTAAAATACTTTTTCCAACAAAGATAAATAACATATTATTCAAATTTCAATACAACGTTAATCTGCCAATGGGTGCAGGCCTGTCCTCGTCAACTTTGTTTCTTAGTTACCTACCTATTCGTTTCTCCTTTTATCTTTCGTCAAAAAATTACTAAATACTTTTATTTATTTTTAAAGGTACGGACAAAAAGCCGATCACGCTCACAGAGTAAGTTCCCCCCTACCAGCGAAAGTCAGTGGACGACTCCGCCATAAGGCAGAAGCGACATCGCCGGGTCAAGAGCATCGGGGACATCAATGCTTGCACTAAAACCTCGGTGTAGACTGCCCTTATTTTAATGCTACAAAAATTTACGTCAAATATTGCGTGTTATAGATTTTTGTTCTCAATTTTAAGCGCAGTCTCTACCTACCAATAGAGAGCTTACATATTCCGACTTTGTTTAACGATGCGATCGAGTTTTAATAGTCGCTCGACTGCATCGCCGATTGAATATTGAATCTGCTTTGATAACGTAAAGGTAAATGATGAATGAAGATGTCTTGCATCTGTATCAAGTTCAATGCTGCATCGAACCTGTATTTCATTTATATAGCTGCAAAGAGTCGCAATGTGTAAGTGCCCTTATGTATGAGAGTACTTTTGGCTGATGTAAGCTTTGAGATTTTGATAGTGAATATATAAAAAAAAATCTCATGACATAATGCTTACATCACATAAGAATATAAATGTGTAGCTATCGTTTTATCTACCCAAATATTTTACGACAGAGTTCAAATATTTTTAACGCATTATTTGGCGTGAATGGAAATGAGTCAGTAAATAGTTTTGTATCATACAATGCATTTTGTAAGCTATTAAAATAATTGTAGGTAAAACGTGTTCCAGATTTAATGTTAGAAAATGGTAAAGGTTCGGAAACATTGACGTCTAAATGCGTTTATCAAGTATCAAATTCTCTCATTGGCCAATGCGAAATACTAGGTGGTGAATAATAGAGTCCTCCTACTTGAGCACAAAATAATAATTAGACACAGCAAAATGGCTCAAGCTGACCTTGAAATCGAAGAGTTCGTTATAGTCATAGCAGTATATCGTATCGTGTCTCTCCCCCGCGGTTGTCTCTGTCATTCACGGCGAAACACGGCGAGATCTCTGTAAGCCTGGCATCTATGTATGCGTAGCCTGTTTTTGTCACAAAGTTGGCGGCCATCTTTATGTGTATAATTATTTTAAGACTTGAGGACGAAAAGAGCCTTTTATTTATGTGAGTTGTTACCTAAAAAAACAAGATATCCAATAACTTGTCCCTTTCAATTAATTTAATTGGATTGGTACAGTAGATAAATTTACAATGGATTGGTACAATACAAAATTATATTTCGTAACATGTGTTGTTTTATTCATACTTGTAATACATGTCAGTTAGATGGAATATTTGTATAAGTTACTGCAATAAGTTAAATTTATCTTTATGAATATTTTTTGAAACTGGTCTGATCCATTAGGAAAATAAACATTATAACGCTTTATGAAGTTGATGTATCGGAACCAAAACAACCCTACAAATGTAACTAAACCAATGTTTGTAAAAGTCTACCTTATCATTATCTCATAATCTCATACCTATCTGTACAAATGCATATCACGTTCCAAATCAATTATGTGTATTGACATATAGACTGAATATGTTTTATAATACTTATTATCTAGGATCATGAGTCATGATATTCCGTGTTCCATTTGATGTGTAACGTAAGGATATTGTAGGTAAGTTCCTCACCATTGTTGCAAGGTCATCAATTGCTAATGTTAAAACAGCAATGCCGGATTTGTATAAATCAGTGTTGCCTTTTTTATTTCTATTACACCAACAGAGTTTTTTTAACGTTAATAGTAATGTAATAAATCGATTTTGTTAAACCACTGTACATCTACTTAATATCAGCCATGTTTAATACACGACGTGCCAGTTTAAATACCGAAAGAAACAGTTCATAGTATTTTTCTAACAATAACTTCGCTTGAACCGTGTTTAGAGGTATATTTATCATATTAAATTTTGTTTGTTACAGTATTCTAAACTAAAATAACATGTATTTGTCGATGTAACAGCGAAAAAAGGTGCCAAAATCCGGCATTGTCTTTTTACTCTATCAATAAAATTAGGCTACAGAGAACATTGACAATTTCAATGCCAATTAAAAGATCTGGTCAATAAGATAAATCTATCTATATTGTCAATTTCAACATTATTTAAACTGCGATTCTGTAATAAAACTCATGAGCACATTTAACCGCCTTATTTTTATATATTTGTAGGTGTTTTCATACGAAAAATTGCAAAGAAAAGTCTGACTTTGTTACGATGAAGTGAGCACATTGTACCTATGCAAAACACTGTCAAATTGGAATACGCTCTGTTTGTCCACCCCGGGGAGGACAGTGACACAAATATCTATATACAGCGAAAAAAAGTCGTTAAATGTACTCTTTATTTAAGTACATACACTCAGACTAGTACTTAAATAAATATTTTTTTATTCTATTCTATTCTACTTTATATAGTTACAACTCTACTCTTACCTAATACTATTGATAGATCAATTGAAATTGTCGCTGCAACACATTCCTCACATTACGAGACCTATTTTGATATTTTAATCACGCTGTTTAATCATCACCCACCTCTGTGATAATAAGATAATCTCACGCATCCCGACATGTTCAGAGCTTACCTTTATTATTAGTTAACAAAAATTAGTCAATTCATTACGAGAATGTAAGTTAACAAACGTTCCCATCGAGCTTGAATAAATATTCACGAATTTTGTATTCATATTTTTTTGGATTTGTTTTAGTTTATTTGTAATTGATTGTGTTTTATGGATTTTACTCTTGTTATTTTGTTTATTTTGACCAAAGTTTACTTTTGTGATACGTTTAGTTACCGATTTTATTACGAGTTTTATATTAAATATCTGAAATAAAACAATATCTAAAAGTAAAGAGTTTTTTACTTAGACTGTCCTACCTATTTGAATTTTTATAGTGATCATGATACAAAATAATCACTCACACGCACTATCATCATACATTTACCAGTCTTAAAAAACTTGTAAAGCCGGTATCAACATAAAAATTAGGATATCTAAACACTGTTACTTGAAATTAATTTTATCCATATGAAACAGACAAACCCGGAAGAAAGTACATACAAACCTCGGCAAATTACTTATTTCTGGACACAGGTCCACTATAAGTAAGAAGACTTTGGCATAGTCGATAAATTCTCGTTCGAAAACAGTGCACCCACTTTCCTATGTCAGAAGCAACCGCACTCGAATAACTTTGTAATGCCACCGCTGAACATGAAAGCATTTCGTTCTGCTACAATATCAAAACTTGACTGTATAAAGGAACGTTCTACTCGTATGTAATCCCATTGCACAATAGCTGCGATGATACAAGGTTTGCCTTTCGCCTCGGGATAACATACTACTTACTAAGGCCTTTATTTAATAGTTTGACTTGCCGCGACCTACTAGAAGTTTTGACAAAAGAAGCTACCCTCAGTTTTTGGCACTACCAATAGAAGAAACAGTGCGAATTTCCTTTGATACCGCTTGAACATACATTTAAACCGCAGCGCTCGGGGCAAATCGGGTCAAACATTTCAGCTGCTCTTGAATACACGAACTGCTGGGGGTGAAAAGTGCTTTCAAACTAGCGTACCTACCTTTAAAATCAAGTTTTAAAGTCTACTTGAAATGTGAACCGTACCTACGAGTAATGCTTCGATAATAGAAATCTTAGATAAAACGTGAACGCGTTAAGAGTGTCGTAGACAATGAAAGCTTCTTCTTTCCATACGCAAAAGGGCGCTATTTGGCATTTTCAGATTTAAATGCAAATTATTAGGGTTAAAAATAAAATTTGTTTTTGACTTCGATCGCATATTCGAAAATATTTTTATAGCTGTAAAACTACTAATGAAAGGAAATGTGTATTTAGAGTTTATATCAATGGAGTAATGCAATAAGAACAGCACAATCTGGCTATAACGAGTCCAACTAGGTTTAAGTAGAGTAGTATTATGTCCCGGCTTCGATCGCGGGTCTGACTAAAAATTTAGGTAGATATAAGTACATACCTGGTTAACTAAACTTAAATCTAAACAAATTTTCAGTATTAGCACAAATTTGGAAGTTTGCAGTCTTGTAACTCCTTGCCTCGAAAAGCACGTTAAACTGTTGCTTCTGCACCTGATCCCTCTTCAGTAGTGTCACTATGGTGTTGTACCGAAATATAAGAATAAAGAGTGCACCGGCGTTTGGAAACACACTTGAACCTACTATGATAATATAATATCCCGCGTACATGAAGGAGTCGTTTAGTTGAAGAAATATAAAGTAAACTAAATCTCCTTAATTAGCAGCTAGTAATTAAAAAAAAACAGTTGCGGATAGAATAACCTCGCCATATGTTTTTTACAGAAATCTCATATAGAAATGAAAACATTCACCCTAAAAGCTTCATTTTAATTTAAAAGTGAACTCTAAATGTGGACAATTTTCCAGCAAGTTGTTAGTACTATGAGCCACTTTGAAGCTAATGAATACTAATGCACATGCGAGGTCTCTTTACTCCGTTCTACCAACTTGTACTATTTTTCTGTATTTTTGTAAATTCTCTGACTCCGTGTGTGACTGTAGGTACTTATGTCGAAATGAAGATGAAATAGCTTGGTAAATAAGTACCTACTTCTTTGGCGGATATTCTAGTGTTGGGATAAGACTCAAGAACAATTTTTACTCGAGTCTATCAAAAGTCATCAAACTATGTTTATTTACACATAGGTACATTTGCTAATCGGCCGCGTGTTTGGAGGAGTAGTAGTTTCCCGCATAGACGTTCATACACTTACTTCCTTATTGTCTTCCCTGGAATTTCATTAGACAGAAAATCATTTTTTACCACGTGATTATCTTTTATTCCTACATGCACTGTAACCATGTCCTTGTATTTACTTTTCCTCAATTTTCCAATTAGGTACTATACGACCCTTCAGGATTATCCTAATTGCCCAATTTTCACAGAATATACAAGACACATAGAGCAATTGACGCTAACAATATTTCTAATAATTCTTAGATTTTTCGTACGCCTATGAAATCTCTCACTACAATAATCATCAACTTTACCAGAACTTCGGAGCTCGTTGGTCGTTGAGCATTCTCAATCTCCTTCTATCTTGATATGGTTTTGTCATAAATTAAGTTTCGTGTGTCAAATAATCTTCTGGGTCTTCCTCGTCCTTCGAAACTCTCTGTTAGAAGCGTGAAACTACTTGCACGAACTTGTAAATTGACTCGATAAGTGGCAATCTCGATTCGAGTCGCATCACTATTCTGGTATCAAGTATGGAGTCCCCAGTAAAGTTATCCGTTCAATTATTTATGGAACTTGCTGGTTTCGACCGGCAAGTTATTAACTCGTGTTTGGAGCTGGTATGTTTTACTCGTACTGCTGAAAGTAATATCGGCTCTCATAAATGTTTCCGGGAGGATAACTTGATTAAAATTGCATCCCGACTTTGTAGCTTAAATGTTCTTGTTTAGCAACTTCTTATGTGAAGTTAAGAAGACATGAGAAAGAGATTCAACATGTATTTCGTGTATCATATTGATACGATGCAATACCTCAGTGTCACTACATATCTACCATTCAATATTTGTTTTGGAATACCTATCTTAAAAGTCACACCAAATCAAGGTACCTACATCAAATCAAGACTCGACAAATTCTCAACTCATTCTTACACTTAATTCATATTTTTTATTTTGTTAATAAAGAATTATCAGTTTTTACCGGTCACACTTAATCTCTAAATACACAATTCCGCACTGAAGGGTTATAAAATAACGGTTTTCAACTGCGTCAACTGTTATGTATTCTGTGACTGCGTTGAGATTTTGGTTGGGATTAGTAATTACAGCTATAGACAATTAGAATTCCAAAAATTTTGTCACTACTTACTTACTCGTACCTACATACCTATTATTTTCAATCCTCCGAAAATGCTAATTAGCGCTCTTTTGCGAATAGATCTTCCAGTGACGATCACTTAGTGCATTCACGCTGAACCTGGCGGTTTATTAGCATCAGACAATAAAAATATTGTTATTGATATTGCCAATCTTTATAACCTTTACCTACTCAATTGTGCGTAGCTGTTATTCTCAGCTATAATTCCTCCTACCTATATAATACGATTTCAGAGATTGAGATGAATCCGAATTCAAAGACTTAGTCTTTTTAATATTAATCAAAAATTATCCTAATTTGCCGAAGTTTCGGCTTCATTTCTCAGAAACCATTACTTAAAACAAGGATTGGGAACTGAGTACGAATCATTACCTAAGCTTTTGCCGACCTCAGACCCTTCTTTAATTTGATTGCTATTGAATTAACCCCGTAGGCAAATGGTGTTCAAACAAAGAAATATAAAAATGTGAATAACTTCCATTTCTGAATGAAAAATCTTCTCGTCTAATATACCTATTAATGTACCTACTCCAAAGCATCATCATGGCGCGCAACTATCTCGGTAACCTATTAATTAATAATCAATTGAAAATGATTTAATTGGATCAATCTCAATATAACTAGTTACATACTATATAATATAATAATCTAAATACACAAATCTTAATTAATGAAATTATAATCTCAAACCCATTTACTGTTGAGCAGTTGCACAGATAATATAATACTAGTACATTTGTATCAATTTAGTAGAAAAAAGTGTTAATTTATACAGCTACAAGCTACAATAAGAACTTGTTCTACTAAATGGAGTTCATGTAGTTGACAACAATTTTCATAGATCCAGACCGGTTCGCAGCACTAACTTCCCCTTTTAATTAGATTTTTGAGTGTCATAGAATTTCTTGCGAGAAACTATTCGGAATCGTTAGCAACTCGGGACTGCACTCGCCAAACTCCGGACAAGTTGCAATCTTCGAAAGCGGTGGATGTCTTAACATCTTGTTGGAGTTCAAGGAGAAAGTTTGTGAAAAGGATTTTTGTGTATCGCGGAACAACTAATTTTAAGTTAAGTAAGTAGTAATCTAGCAGTTAAGTAGTAGTACATACAACATACATATAAGTATTATTATTACATTTACCTTATACTTTTTTAATGCTAAAACTGCCTAAACAACCTAGTGTTTCTTGCATGTTTAAAGAGCAACATGTCAACAAAGGTTCAACTAGTTTCCAATAGTTTCCATTGATCCTACTGTGGTGCATAGAGTACTGTGGTTCAGCACTACCTGGCCCCTAAAGGTAGGAACACACATCAAAGTCTATCTTTCTCGGCGGTTGATTGAGTCCGAAGGCTCCCACGAAGTGGAGGCCAAGGCCAACAGGCCTAGTGGCTGGGTCTCTGCGCGGGGGCAGCTGGTCGTCAAAAGCCGCTTACACCGCTTGCCCATCTACCAAATGGGATCCTGAAGCCCCGTGCTTGAGGAGATGAAATGAATCACACATAACACTCGACGGCTTGAGAATATATTTTTTTTCCAGTCACCACTACCCGAGAAACTCCGGTCCCCAAGGTAATGGTTGTGATGGATCCAATTGCATCATCTGATCAATGAGACCGATTACCAATAGGCCCCCAAAGGGAGGTTACCACACCACACCTGACTCTCCGCCACACTTCTTTCTCAGGGTATGTACAAAGGTTTAGTTGTTATTTAAGTACAATCGTATCTCATCATCGCATCATATGTATGTCAGGCGTCTACTGTAAATTTTAATATTTTTGTCAAATTTTACACTATGTAGATACCTTTGATTGAAATTATTAACCATAGTGTACATAGACAGGGAAACTTAATTTATTAAATATAGAACGATGTTTCCCCAGCTAATGTAAAAAATCCATAAATTAAGTATAATGTAGTAAAGGAGCTTCAGTGTGCTTTTGTTCAGCGCCAGAACTCGCTGCGTTCTTTGATTAATTAAATTTTTAATTAAGTGCCGTTTCCCGTGCACTTAACACCGCCTGACGTAAAATTTTAGATATTTTATAATGGTGGAGTAAAACAATGTTTTAAATTAATTCTGACTTTTAGTGAAAATGCAGCTTCAAAATATTTTTAAAAACCACAGAGGAAAAAGAGGAACAGGCCGAACAGGTATTGGTTAATTCACAAAAAATTAAGAATAAAGACGGTAATAAAGACCTCCACGGTATTGACATTTTCATAACCATAATCATAATCACAACCATTTATTGCATAATGTGATGTTACAAAAGGTTTTACAAGACATACAAGGATTTACCCTGCAAGGGCACAGAAATTTCATATTAGTAATAAGTACTACAAAATACTTTACCTATACTTAGTAATATTTTTAGCAATGTATGTTAGCATTCTATGCTATGCTGACGAACTCAGACGCTCAAGCCAATCAACTAGGGATCGACATAAGACAAAGGATTGCCTAATCCTATCCCAGTACAGAATTGCTTACTTTGCCCGATACATAATATTGAGGGTAGGCTTGCTCACTCCGTATTAGTGTGGACTTACGCCCGGCGATATTTTATCATTAAGAAACAATATTGCGGATATTAAGAAAGGCCCACGCTGACATATTACGAGGGCGGACTGAATGTGCGGCCTGAGGATTGGCCCCTTCCAGACCCGGGGAGATAGGTTATCAAAGGATACGGTGTAAAACAGATACCTACAACTTACATTATGGTATTATTATTACATACATCGGTATATCTTATTACTCGCTACAGTATCCAAGTGTGTCGATTTTTTTTCAATATCTAACAATATTAATATCAATAGAGAAAAATCCTGAATATAGAAATTATTGTCGACTAGGTTTATTTCTCTTTTGCTTTATTTTCTGGGCGAATAGTCAGCACTGCAGTCAGAAATAAAAGCAAAGAATTCTCGCATGAAGGTTTTGGAGGCGCTATGCCAGTACGTACTCCTCCTAATGCGCTTTGCCAGTACGTGCTTCTCCTGGCGTCCTTTGCCCGTACGTACCGCTCCTAATGCGCTATGCCAGTACGTACCCCTGCTGACGTGCTTTGCCAGTACGTGTACCGCTCCTGATGCGCTATGCCAGTACCTACGTACCCCTCCTGTGGCGCTATGCCAGTAGGTACCGCTTCTGAAGCGCTATGCCAGTACGCACCCTATTATAATTGATGTGCAATTGCCAGTACGTACCTCTCCTGATGCGCTATGCTAGTAAATAATAAATTGATACAACTTCACATACATTGCCCTGGTCC
Organism: Cnaphalocrocis medinalis; assembly: GCA_014851415.1. Lineage (NCBI taxonomy): Eukaryota > Metazoa > Arthropoda > Insecta > Lepidoptera > Crambidae > Cnaphalocrocis > Cnaphalocrocis medinalis. The sequence continues at coordinate 12,751,968 of CM026285.1, read as the reverse complement.
CAAACTAAGGTTTTCCCTTGTACTATAGAAACCAGAAACAACGAAGGAACCACAAACACCCAGACCCAACACAAATATCTGTTTCATCAACAAACATTTGTGTTAGTGCGGGAATCGAACCCGCAACCCTTACGTCTCAACCGGCGCTAAAACCATGGCGCTTAACGGGTACCCTTCCTGATGCGCTATGCCAGTAGATACCCCTAATGCGCTATGCGCGTACCCGTTCGATAACTACGGTACTGTCTGTTCAGACTAGTGTCAAGAAACTTTGCGACAACATTTATTAGCCAAAGCCTCACGAGGCTGGTATATTACAATCTACCAACTTACACTAAATTTTCTGGCATATTTTCTGCGCGAATATTATGAGTATGCGAGAGTAATATGTGTAAGTGGAATGAAGATGTAACTCGAAATGCGTGGCAATATTTCCTTCTATTTTATTAAAGTTATGGCACCTGCAATCTTCTTTGTAGGTACGAGTATTATTGTTTACAGTAGGTACGTATTTTATATAGACGTATTTCGAATCAGACAAAGTAACAGCTATCGTAGTAGCTTTCGCCCACACCGTTGCCTAGTAGGTTGTTTTTGTTTATTTCAAACTTATTCTCCTGGTTCCAAGCTACCTTTCTACCAATTTTGAGCTAAATCAGTCCAGTCGTTCTTGAGTTAAAAATAGTGTAACTACCTAAAACGTATTTTTTTACCTATTTGTTTTTATATTGAGGACAATCAAGATGACCTCACTCCGCCTGAATCATTCTATCAATTTATCTGATTGTAAGCGGCCGTTTCTACATTTTATTTTCAATATCTGTTATAGGAATTTTCTCTATTTTCTTCATCAAACGAATGTTGGTCCAGTAAGATAAAACACCTTTCCAAGTTAGCTATGTAGCAAAATGCCTTATTAGACCAGTAGCATTAGGCGTACCTATAGTAATTTGATCTCTATGCTATTAAGAACAAAGCATTATTTTTTCAGCAAATTTATAATTTTATATTGTAATAGCTGTTACCTGCGACTTTGTCCATGTGGAAAAGTATCTTTGGGTAGCATTTTTGATTATTTAATCATTTTCAACCCCTTTTTCGAAATAAAAGTAGCCTATGTCCTTTCCCAGGGTCTAGACCATCTGTATATCGAATTACATTCAAATCCGTTCAGTAGTTTTGGCGTGAAAGAGTACCAGACAGACAGAGATACTTTCACGTTTATAATATTAGTTAGGGTTTAAAAAGTATTTCTCCCACCTTTAAACGATTGTAAGTACGAGCAAGGAGATCGCCGTTCAACGCTCAGTATTTATTTGGCAAGTTTGGTTACCCGAGCGAACTTCATTTCCGATGCGGTGCGAATATTTATGCATATTTCCTCCTCTCAAGGAGGTCGATTTACTCCAGTGCCGATTGAATTTTCGCTGACAGTATAAAATACGTGATTTCATGTACGCCTTGTACCCGGCCTAGTCAGCAATAGTGATGTGATGTTTCACACGGAGAATCGATTATATTATCGATTCTTAATAAATTTAACACCTTACCCCTTGTTAATTCACTATATTATTCCTCCATGCCATTAGCGATAATACCGCCGAGATTGCGTTTATATATAACCATAGCAATAAGTTTTGTAATCTTTTGTGCAATAAAAAGTATCTATCTATCTATTAAAGTGTTGTTTGTTCATAATATGAAGAAACTTAGAATGACTTAACAAGTTTTTTTTAATAATGGCCAAATACACTTATTTTGCTTATCCATAGAAGGGGAGCGGAGTGAACTTCGCTTCTCAACGATCTCTATCTCATCTCGGGTTGGGTTTCTCTCAGCTTTATGCAAAAAATAAAGACAAAATAAGTATATAATTATTAATAGTATCACAACATTAGCAGCTTATTGTAAGTCGAAAACTTAATTGGTACCGGAGGCCCAACCGGGAGAAAAAGACTTAACTGCTGTTGCAGGTGTCTATGGGGGACGGCAATCGCTTACCATCAGGTGATCCGTCTGCTCGTCTGCCAACTATCACATAAAAACATTGTTTCTTATAAGTTTGAATTATTTCACATCTCTAAGAATACTCAGCAGTATCGAGGTTAACCACGCATGCCCGTAGTTCGTGACTTTACGGTATATTTGCCTTTTTCTGTACGCAATATTCACAAATAATAGATTTCGTATTGCTTCCGAACAATCAGCGTGGGCAATAGGCGTAAGCTTGCGTGTGTATTGCGTGCCAGGAAATGCAGAATTTATTTTCTTTACTGATTTCGATCGCTTATTGATACTCCTTTCAAAGGCTTGAGTTATAGTTACGCGGACTCTTTGAGTACAAATTATGGCTGAGAAAATTACGTTTGGGCGTCATTATGCAAACTGGAAAATTAAATATTCAGTTTTATAGAGGATATGAATAACTTACATTTTTTTCTTTCCACTGAGATAAAATATTTTTCCGTGCCTTCTGAAAAAGAACTATAAATTTTGCGCTGTAATTTACTCGTAGAAAACAAGTTTTCCTTTCGGGCATTCACAGCGTAATCAAGACTTCCTACGAGTTTAATGTTCAATTAGTGTACGTAAGTTGGAAGTAAACTAAACTGTATAATGCGACTTTTTATATCAGGATCTGAATCATTTAGCACTTTGTAATGTGTGTAGGATAGATTTTAGTTTTTATGATCTGACTGTATCCGTATCTTAATACCAATTTTCTAAAATGTATATCCCTGCTCATATTCAATATGCAGAGAGCCAATTCAAAAGCTATTAGTTTTTCATAGAATTAGCAGTTAAATTTTCCTAAGTGCTATACAAATAAAAAGTCCATTAATGTATCCATGTTAGTGTCGGACAATTTTATGGAGTTGCGGTATACATTAAAACAATTGACGGCGCACGAGCAGCATAAGTTCCGCAATAAGGTGTCGTTAGCGTCAGCGCCGCCCAGCTCCGGGAGCCTCGGTCCCAAATAAATACTTGATTGCGGAGAACATTGGAAGAAGCTTATGTACAACGGTGGAAATCTATGATGATTATGACGACTTGATGTGATTATTTATTTTTAAATAAAATAAAATTATTTTGGTACACTTTGGTTGCTGACCCCTGCCCGGCCGGACTTACAGGAGGAAGTGATTGCTTGGAGTAAACTATTTCACTGACGGACTGGTGCTATTTGTCCCAGATTTCGCCCACGGAAAGGTGAAGGTTGTGTAAAGGTTACACTAAACTGAAGCCTATGGTGTGTTAGTAAATTAATATCTTGTTACTAAAGTAAGTAACTCACAAAAGTAGCAAACATTTTAAAAACATATCACCTCCGTACGTCACGTCATAGTGATGTGTTCTACTTACCTATTCCACTGTCTCTAGGATTTTTGTTTCTGGTGTTGTATTGTAACATTACTCTTGCACTGTACATGGACTTATACGTGCACTGATGTTCCATTATAATAGATAATTATTATTTATTTTTATTTTCACACTCGTGTGCCCATCTGTGACTTTACTGTGTTTTGCGATTTTTTTTTTTTTAATTCTTGTAGCAGACTACCTTTGGCAGGTAAAGAAACAACCTATTGGTAAGAGGGTTAGTGTAGGACAAAGAAGTTTGAATATAATATTAAATTAGTAGGTATTTTGTACTCAAAACTGTCATGGAAATGTGCAACACTCGAGCGCTAGCCCCGGGCGCATTCGCGGTCGAGCAAGTCCGTAACTCGCGTTGCTTAGTTAGTGAACTATTCTTTTCAATTCCGCAAAACGACTGCCAACGAGACTTCCAAGGACTCCCCCTGATATAAGTGGGAACACGGAGTACCGTGTGAACAATTTATTTCGAGCAACTTTGTGAGTGCGCTTTCAGCGGTTATGACGTGGGGAACTTCTTTGTAGGGACACGTATTTTTAACTGTGGACGTCTTTTAACGTGCTTTTATGGCTTTTAGTTTTCCATACCACAAAACGAAAAAAAAAACAGAATTCACATAAGATCAGTTTTTTGGCCACCTGTCTGTCTCAAGTTGAGACTATCAACAGTCTTTATGTCGGGAACGCATGAAGCTATCATGTTGAAATTTGAACTGTGTACTAAGCGAGTGATTTCCAACGTCCTTTAGAGCCACCTGGATTACCCCTGGAGGAGTACCTACACCTGGATTTAGGTTTTGGACCATCATATAATTATAAGAAATCAACTGTCATCTAACCTTTGCAACCTTTAGACAGGGTAAACCAGACCTACTTGATCATTGTTACACTTTCAGTATCATTCGAGCTTTGGATAGTTTCAAACGACCTCCCGTATAGAATGATCTACAAATATATTTTCTCTATGTACATGGTTTCATACTGAAATCGTTTGAAAAAGTGATCCTACATAGCTGTACTAGTATGTAGGTAAAGTAGCTTACAGTTTTTTTGTAAGACCTCCAACACCATATTATACTACAGGCCAATTGACCACAAACACAAAAATCACTAACCAAAAGCAGTGCTAAGCACAAGCATTAATATGCTAAGTAGTTTTAGAAAAATTTATAAAATTCGATTAAATTTCATCAAAATTTGCTAATTAAATACAATTGCAATCACTTGATTTTCATATATTCATTATCACCTCAATAACACCACTGGTCGGGTCAGGTCTGGGGCACCACCTGCCGTATCCTTATTGACTCCAAACCACGAATACCTATAAGCCATCTTAATTGACCTGTTAAGAAAGCTTATTAATCATTGTTAGAGGCATAAACAATAGGTTTGTCGAACAAAACGTTAGGCAAGTCTTGTCCCATCAAACTGTCATGGCCGGACACGATGTAATGCGCGGAACAATGTAACGCCTCGTATTGTTCCACGGAACGCGCCACAAATGGGGACTTCATCGCGAATAAACTATCACTTAACACCGATGTGCAGAAGGCTCTTTTACAATCAATTAAAAGCCACATATCTCAGTTACGTAGAACGTTTTTCCCATGCTGGAGTAAATCGCACGTTTCAGATAATTTCTGCTACGTGTAACCATAATTCAGTTGGTCTGATTCCCCTGGAGAGTCAGGACGGCAGTCGCTTCATTGTATTTTTCTATTTTTTATGTGATGTGTGTGCCAGTCGAGCAGACGGATCATCTGATGTTAAGTGAATGCCGCCACCCATACACACCTGCAGCACCAGTAGAGTCCCAAGTGCGCTGCCAACCCTTAACCCCTTTTCCCCCTAAATTGGGCCTCCGGTACACACTCGACAAAACACAGCGCAGGCGCTGCTTTACGCCGGTCTTCTGTGAGGCCGGTCTATCACTCCGGTCAAGCCGGACCGTACTCCGGTCATTGCAATTACCAGACTTCCCAAATTCTTTTTTTTTAGTCTACATATTTAATTTAGGGACTTTAACAATACCATGTTATGCCAATCCCATCGTATCCCCCCAAATTCTGAATAACTATCTTAGCGTAGCGTATAACAACGCGCTGAGATGAGTTTCTAACCTTCGAAATAATGTTGTACTCGAACCTATTCGTAAAATAATAGTAGAATATAAAAAAGAGCTTGATCCATCAACCTGTCAAGCCCGACACAGTGTAATGCGCGGAACAATGTAAGGCCTCGTATTGTTCCAACGGAAAGCCGCTACAACGAGAGCTTCAACGCGATTAAACTATCGCTTATAAGCCCGCAGAAGACCCTTTTACTTGACAGTGATATTATACTATTTATAATGACCTGGAGCGGGCTATCATGGTCTAAGCGTACCCCAGGCTTCAAGACGACAGCTTTGGTCACGCCAGGAGTTACATCCTAAAATGAGAGAGAGTTACCTCTAAATATAGGTAACATTATTTTGAACTTAGTCTTCATCATTGAATTGAATTGAATATATCATCATCATCATTTCAGCCAATAGGCGTCCACTGCTGGACATAGGCCTACCCACAAAGTTCTCCACACAAATCGGCCCTGTGCCATCCGCATCCAAGGGACTCCCGCGACCTTCACCAGATCATCGGTCCACCTGAACTTCTGAACCGAACTTAGTCTTATTTACCTCTAAATATAACATTATTTCGAACTTAGTCTTTTAGTGCGGAATACCCCCTCTGTCACTTAGATGGTATTATTGCGTGCCACCTACAAAGTTGTACCTTTCAAAGGGGCGCAATTCACAACTTCCCTGGTTTAAAGTGGACTTTGTGACAGCTGCCGACTGAAAGCTTCAATTTGTATAATTAAAAAACTTTTTGAACTCTTTTTATGGTTCTTTCTAATAAAAGCCAATGGCGAATTTATTCGCATTGATTAAATTTGTAGCTTCAGCAAATAATAGATGCATTTTTAGGTAAGTATACTATGCCATACAGAATAGAACGACCGTTTAAAAATAATGGATTCTTATGTAACATATTTCGAGTTGAAAGATGTGCACTGATTTCTGGATCCAGGTAATTCAATAAGCCGTTCCTCGCTTTTACACAGTTTCAGCACTGGTTTATGTGATAAGTGGCAGACGAGCAGACAGATCACCTAATGGTATACGATTGCCGCCGCCCATGTATACCCACAACACTAGAAGAGTCAGTCTTTCGCGAGATTGAATAGTTGTTCTACGCGGTAATTCTGATCGACTCCCTTATATTCCGTAGCCATTTTTTTTTCCTCCGTCCAGGACGCCACTTCTGATCAAATCACACTTAAGACATAGAACTACCTATTATTATTCAGAAAATTTGGTCGAAGGGGATTTACAAAATATAAATCTTTAGCGACACACCCACTATACATACAATAATACTTATTATCATACCACATCCGCTTAATCTAAATCACCTTCCCTAAAACTATAATATAGCTCAAACTCATCTCGAAAAAGGTGACAGGTCCGTCGCCGCAATATCGGCGGACAAACCCGATAATCGGCTTACTCATCTGTCCCACATACTACCATTCATAGCGAACCCATCGCTACACAGACCAGAGTAGATACGGCAAAAAGAGTAGATACGGCATACAGGAGGTAAATGCGCGGCAACACCAATAACTAACAAATAGGTATAATAAGTCATTGAAATTAATAACTGTCCACTTCCAACTTCACTCATAGGGGTATGGAACCTCTCATTAGTTATTAACAAAAATCCCCCAAAAAATCCGTTTCTCAAAACATTTTATGCATTACTTATATGAAACTAGAGAAAAACTACTTTACACATGTATTAGAGGATATTGGTTAAACGGCTGTTACAGATGAACCAGATTTTCAGACTAGTTGGGACACTCCACTGCCGCACTCAGATCAAGTCATTTAACATTAATACCATTTATCTTAATTTATGGATAGTCTTTATGTCTATTAAAATAAACGTCATTGCCTACTGTAGGGAGCACGCTTCGCCATGAATAGACCGGCTCAACCGGAGTGATACCACGGCCTCACAAAAGACCGGCGAGAAGTAGCGCTTGCGCTGTTCGGTCGAGCGAGTGAGGGCATCGGAGGCCCAATAGGGGGGAAAGGGGGTTTATAAGTTTGGCAGGGCACTTCTGACTCTACTTGTGTTGCAGGTGTCTATCGGCGGCGGCGGCCATCACTCACCATCAGGTGATCCGTCCTATCTACGCTGCTTATCACATAAAAATATTTTTTACTCAAAGTGACAATTAAGTTTAATCAACGTCTCTGAGTGCTACAGTCACACATTCAACAGATTCCCACGGTTCTATGAAGCTTTGTCTCTGGACAATTTGTCTACTCTTGTGTTCCAGCGTGCTGTACACTCAGCTGCCTTTATCAGCCAGCTTAATCCCGCAGTAAATGAAACCTATCGGGTATTCCAATTTTGGAGCCGAGTTGATGGCCGCATAATTTATCTGGGATTGAGGGATTTGTAGGTGAGTGTAGCATTTTTCACCTCCTCCATATTCAAGTAGGTACTTATCTATGTAATTTCAGTATAGAGGAAAATTCGTCGAAATTTTTTTCTACTCTCTATACAAAATGAACAAGTCACATGACCGACTTCGTATGAAAGGTTCGACAATTTTTTGTGCGAATTTCCAAAAGTCATAGAACAGGCTCACAATGGTTGGTAGAAGGCATGGTTAAAGGATGTAAATGTTTACAGATACACCTATACCTAAGTGTAGATACCTAAGTGGTGCAGTGGTTGGTGGGTTGCACTTTTAAGCGACGACTGCGAGTGGTTCGATGTAAGAATTCAGCTTCAGAAAGTAGATCGGATATTTCCAGCCAACTGCCCTTGATAAATTTTTCATCGGTTAAAAACCGGACAACGGAGGCTAACTCTAAAATCAAATAAAAAGTTACCTACAAAAGTCGCTTTATGGTATATGGAGAACTCGTACTATCATCGGGCATCGTATTCATAGACAAGTCACTAGTCCGTCATATTCCGCTGCAACCAAGTCTCGCCGATGTATCGACCTACATCCCGCGGTGGCGGCGCGCGCCAAATTGCTTTTCGATTGCAATCGTAACATCGGCAGGGCTACCCTACCCTGTTTCAAGATTAGCAAACTTGTTGTCCCATGTTTTAGGCAAGCCTGATTTTGAAAGACAATTAAGTATGGCGTTCTTTATACAATACTCTTGCGTGGTTTGATGATAATCTAATGACGTGGTTACCAACACCTATACACGGAGAAAAAATGCCTACAGCAGGTAACTGTCGCACTGAGAAACGTCAAATAGCATTAATTGACACTTAAGAATAAACTATTGGCCCTTATTTTAATACGCATAGAGACTACCTTTAATTAAGATAAATTAATATTAGGTTAAAATAACGTTTCTGAGTGCGGCAGTAAGTCTTACAAGTAGTTCCTGCGACAGTTTTCCCTAATAACTACAACCTCAACAAGTTAAATGTTAGAGAATTTATTATTTACTTACTATAATGCTAGATTGAATGGGATACTTTTAGGTAAGTTCCCTTATGATTTTAGGATTCAATTTAAAAAGTCAAGAGCAAAGTCTATCATCAATAAAAAAATTAGAATATGGGAAGTTTTTTAGAAACAAATAACTTTGAATTTTACTAAACTAAAGGACCATTTAGAGTAACAATGTGATATAAACCTTAACTTACTGCCTAATTCCTCTAGCAGAGTACTACGAGCTTGATTATGAAAACTTACCGGATCGCGGAATAAACTCTCATTTGCGGGAACGAACATTCCAATTTCCCTTCAGAGTTCTACAAATGCAGAGCTCACGAACAGTAATGTCTAGTAATCCGATTTTCAAATGTTAGTATGCAATTGGTGCAGTTTCATTCGCGTACGTTAGATTTGGGACGATTCGATAAACACTGTATATTCGTAGCAGGTGCAGCGCATAGAATTATTGTCAGTTCTCATACATGCAGGTAAACAATTTCATGTTAAGTACTAGCGGACTATATACTTCTTAGTATAAAATTGGATCGAAATGAAATAACGGTTTTGTGTCTAACAAGCTTTGGCGATTGCCACAGAAATTTAAAGAAATAAACACATACCTACAGACACAAAATTTGTTAATGAAGTTTAATAAAAGCACACGAACTGGAATTAAAAAAAAAAACAATATTTAAAGTAAGACGTTTAAAGGGCAAAATCAATTGATTTTCTATTGTTGTCTGCTGTCTGGACCTTACGACGTTTAAACTAATTAATTTAATTAATTAACTCAAGCGTGGTGATTAAGTCTAATCCCATCATAGTAGTGATGGCTTGATTTCTATGATGGAGGCCTTTGCCCTGCAGCGGGACAGTAGGCTGATAGTTAATTTACTTTTAAACTAATTCAATCAACATAAACACTAAACAACACAAACAAGGCGCTAAACAACTTAATCTCGGATATAAGACTAATTTAAAATTCAAATTCTGCGTCATCCATTCCATGAAAGAGATTTCGAACAAAAAGCAAAAACAGGTTGTAGGAGCTAACTAATTTGCTGCGGCTTACAAACTTCCCTTTCAGCCCGCGAAAGGCACAAAAAGCTTAAAAATCAACCAGCCAGGACCCGCTGAGAGAGGTGTTACTGAGCACGGCGCGCTCATTCCCCACAATTGAAATGGTAATGCGACCCCAAGCACAATGGCCACAATTGCAGTGAAGAACTTCCAACTGACATTGGACCGACGTAGAGCGGGAATGCATAAACCGTGTGAAAATTGTTTCTGTGCCATAACAAGAGCATACTCTATTGGTGTCAAATGCTTATTACTGGATATAGGTCACAAAGGCCTCGACAAAGGATTTCCAAACAGATCGGTCCTGTAATACCCGCAAGTAACGTAGGTATTCCTGCGATCTTTACCGAATCTGAGGTCCCCCAATGTTCGAGGGTCTACCACGGATGCGACTCCTTGGACAGGTCACAATTAGAAAACGCGTTTTCTAATCGTGACCTATCTGCCCAATGGCCATTAGTGATACTAGGGTTCACAATCCTTTAAACTTACGCATTTCTATTACAACTAACTGCAAATTGAACCCCAAATACTCATAAATTTTATTGAAAAATTAAATCACTTGTGGTGTATGCGTATAGCAGACAGGTAATGCCAAGATTTCTTCCCACAGATCCCTACTTCACTGTGCCACAGCTGTACTAATTGCCATGCAAATGTTCCTGGTTTGTAGGTACGTTCTCCTGCCATAGTCTACCTCGTAAAGAGACGTGATCACCTCATAGGCACCTCGGCGTCTTCTCATTATTATTCTAAAATGAACTTAAATGCTTCTGGATGTAAGTTTCAAAGTTAGTAAAGACTGGTTTACCTAGTGCGAGCAAGAATCGGTTTGCTGAGAACCTGCAGTGCAGTAACTCTGTGGTTTGTTATTTATAAGTAATTCGTACGAGCGAGGTAGAAAGTAGCTCGTATGACAACCCGAGTACAGACAGGAACTCGGCTAGACAGCAGCTTGCACTGTGTAAGCCAATCTACTAAGAAATGCTGATTTGACTACCATGTAAATGCTCCATGTCTATAGGTTCACACTCACAAAGAGACGTGATCACCTCGTAGACACCTCGCCGTCTCTCGTTATCACTCTATCATGAACTCAAGAACTTTAACAACTCCTAGGGAGTTGGTTGAGGTTTGCTGTTAAATTCTTTGTGAATAACATAGAGTTGACGTAGTTCAGGGATGACAAACCAACGACACGCGACACAATATTGTGTATTTTATTATGTTAATTTTGTGTGACAAAGTAAACATTTTATCAAACACACATATGGAAACAGTACAAATTACATAAAGGCACTGCAGTTTTAAAAAAAAACAACATAATATATTTTGTAAATGTTCTTTCTTTCAAATTAGAATACACCTTTCAATTTAAGTCATTTTAATCCCGAAGATTAAATTCCCTCTAGTTTGTTAGATCATCAAAATAAGGAAAATAAAAATCAGCTTATTTTGATGATCTAATATGCTAAACAGAATGCTCTTAATTTTTTTTCTTGCGCACATTTCTCCCCTAGCATCCATAATAAGCGTCACCTGGCGTGCTCATAAAGTTGCCAGTCTCCCCAAAACTTAGAACAGAAAGGGTAAAGAGAGTATCCGTGTCTCCGTCGGCGTGCATTTATTCTAGCTTGAGGACCTAAACGAAATGGAATTCACCACCGCATTTTTACCTCGGTCCCTTTCACTCGCGATGTGCCTCTTTTGCTCAAATGTGACAGGTATATTCTCATTCGTTACAGGACGGTTTTGTTGTGAGCTACCATGGAGTCTGCGGGGGTCGAGGGGCCTCGGGGAGCAATTCCGAAGGACTAACTTGCTGGAGGCTTTATGACCTAGACGTGTCTCAGGCTAAGTAGCGCCGTCGCGTACCGTATACAGTAAGTATACTTAGTAATACTGGCTGCAATGTTTGGTATAATAGCCTGACATTTGACTATTGACATCTTAAAGTTCAACGTGGTCTAAATAAAATTGAATTAAATACTTTTCGACCAATATACACAAATTAATTAATTAAAGTAGGTACATTTAAATTTAATCAATGGGTGTTTTGTAATGGATCATACCGTTTTTACCGTACGAGAGCCATACTTTGGCATAAATGGCAGGTTCGCCTGGAATGATACCATGGCCGTATAGAAGACTAGTTACCTTTATTTGACATTTCTTCTAGAATGTGTCCCTAGTCTAAATATTCGCCAATTTCGTATGTGACTCATTTTGTATTCAGACGGCGCGGTGAAATGAGAAACAGACAAAAATTGTATAAACTACTGTGAAGGTCTATTGAACATATTCAAAAGCAATAACAATTTTCCTTCACGAGCGTTTCTTTTCAAAAATATTCAAATATAATAAATATACTTACCTACTTACTTTATAAAATTTTGGCAAGGTTCTATAACAATTCAATGTAAATAAAAAAAATCAGTGCATTATTTGCAAAAGGTATATTTTGATGGCCATTTTAAGTAGGTTCTAGTGCGAGGAGCCTTGGTGGCTACCGTTATTTACCGACGCTCCCTATAACAATAATTTGAACCAACTTTTTCCTTGTTTACGATCAGCACCGGAATATAATCGTTTGTTTTTCCGAAGCGTATGAATATTATAATGAAAATAGGAAGGGTGTTTGAGCTTTACGATGACCACGGCACAACTGCGCTTACCGGGAACTTATGAATATATTATGTGAAATATGGCTCAGACTAGGGTGGACAAATTACTTTTCTATATGAGTATTTGTATACATGTGCGGTGCAAATATTGGTGCCGTTTTGTATAAATAAAGATGTTGGGGAAACGAATGTTACACTATGGAATACATTATTGGATCATCAACCACCTGCCCCGCTTTTAGGCAATATTGGGATCGGTGTTTTTATTTCATTTTTCTTACGTATATTCTGGTTTTGTTCAATGATAAATCGTCAATGTAAACTAAAAGTAATTTAGACTACTAGGCCTTTTTTTCCAATGTTTCCATATTTTTAAATTATTTTAGCTTGTGGAAAAACATGGCGCTTAGTCCGCCGGATCGTAATCTACATCACAGGTTTAACAGCCTTTTTGTTATGATCTCACTCACTCAATTTATGATCGCGGGTATTAAATGTATTGTACACCATGAATACCATGATATACGTATTTTTTGTTTTACCTACCTATAGGTAGGTTCTATTGTACTATTAATTTTTGTTTGTTGTCAACACCAAATTATGTTTTAACGGTTTAGAGCTATACATACCTTCGGCTATATAGTGTATTGCACTTTGCTGCATATACGATAGTGTTGTCTCAACCGCGTCCGTCAATTATTTTTTTTTTACAATTAGCTAAAATATGTCAGTATATTAAAAAAACACTAAAAAGTTCAAAATGTGTGCAAACTGATCAAAATAAGTAAGTGACTTGAGGCCGATTTTTTGATCCGTAGTCAAACTGAACTAATGGTAAAAAGTAACCCATCGTCAAATATCGACAAGAAATGTTTTTTGAACAATAGTAAACCTAACCAAAAGTCATATTACAACCAAAGCTATCATTTTGACTATTGGTTATTTATACCTTTTTTTATATAAGACTAGCGGCCGCCCGCGACTCCGTCCGCGTGGAATAGTAACTTTTTACCCCCCTTTCAACCCCTTACAACCCCCTTTTCGCAATAAATAGTAGCCTATGTCCTTTCTCCTTTCTAGATTATCTGTATACCAAATTTCATTTAAATCCGTTGAGTAGTTTTGGCGTGAAAGAGTAGCAGACAGACAGACAGAGTTACTTTCGCATTTATAATATTAGTATGGATGGGTTTACACTTGACCTCATCTCACCTGACCTAGCCAATTGTCAAAGTTAACTATGGTTAAAATCGGCCCTTAGTGTTTTGTCCATTACGTAATGTAATGTCGTTATATTAAGTAATCCCACTGGCATTCACTATTGAGATGAAAACTTCCATTTAGAAGTTGGCGCGAAAATCCGGTAACAGGCGAACAACGACAACTCTCCGCCGGGATTAGTGTCGCCGCAGAATCTTCCGCTGTTTGCCTTTTGTTTGGGCTAGTGAGAGGAAAAACCGGTGTAGTATTTTAGTACTGATTAAAAAAATACTTTTAGGGAGGGGAATTCCCAACTTAAGGTTCAGATATGCAAGGACTAAAAGATTCAAGTACTTACAACATTACATCTTCTTGACGAATCGATAGCCGGATACACCTCTGGACTGGTTGCAGCACGTAGGTTCCGTATACCTGTATACGTATACTGAACGTTAGATATGAAACTGACTCTACTTTACAGGTACAACTCAGGAGACAACTCTTCGCTGGAAGAGTGAGGTCTAGTGAAATGAAAACTTTCTTTCCTTGTAATAGCAAACGAACAACATAATTTAGAAAAAAAAACATGACATAGACAACCCGATCGATCCGACCGAAAGAGAGACTAGGGTAAAAAATGTTAACTATATATTTTTATTGTTTGATCACATCACAATGTTATATAAACAGAGCTTACAGTTACACCGGTCTTATTTCCAACGCTAGTTTGACATCGTAGTGGGCTGTGAATTAAATATCATTCGCAAAATATTCTTGTTCATTTTCTCGATTAATTTCAAACTTAGGTCTAAGTGACCTAAGATTCTGTTCTAATCTGTTATTGATCTTGTCCTAGATTTAAGCCTCATGAAGTCACGATTTCAGAGCTTACTTACTTATGATTAGCTTTTGTGTCGGAATAACCTGAGGTACCTACTTATAAATTTGTGAATTGTTTAATGCCCTTTTTAATACTTTGTATCAATAATTGATTTATCATGCATGATTTGGTGTATAAATATACATATTTGTGTGATATTTTCGAACAGCTAATATATCTGATAACTGTCAGATTTGATCAATCTATAATCAATATTTTATCAACCTAAATGTTCATGAAAAGAAAAACAATTCAACCCGACTTTCATGGTATGAGGCTTAGTCCCTTTTGACACGTGTTGACCCCACCGTTTCGATTGTATTTTACTACATTCGGGTTATGTTTTACGGTTTCCGAAGAATATCTTTCGAGGGTAAGGATAACTTATTGTGAGCTCATCTCATAGAAACGGCTGTTTTTTCCCTAACCTATCGACCAAAAGGGCCCACTAAACTATAGGTTATTTGACTCACATTAAATTTGGCACATGAGTATTCCCTACAGTACTTATTTGACATACAAAACCAAACACAAAAAGTATATACTTAGAAGTATTAAAATTATAGAATGGACAAGAATTTGTGGAAATGAGAAACTTTTTGTCCTATGACATTCTAAAATATTTAAATTATTTATTTAAAAAGACTTCAATGTAGGTACAATACAAGTGCAAATAATCTTATTACCATTTCATTTGTTACCTTTTACCTAATATATATTAAGTATGGCTAGTGGCAGAAGGCCTACTCTAAAACTGTTGGGATTGCCGTAGTTCATTTACCCTGCGAAACACATTGAAATTGTTACGTTTGGTAAGAAATAGTTAATTTTTCCAACATTATAATGCAGCGTACACAAACAGGCAGGATGCGGTGGCGCCGGTGGAGCTTATCGACGCGCGGCAGCCGCAGCAGTCCAGCTATTTCCGCGGCGAAACGTCGATAACCGCGTGTGTTTCTGGTTGCTATCGCTAAAGGGATTTACCTTTGCGTTTTAGGCTCTAGGTAAATAAAACATGATTCTTGCCTAAGATTTTGAAATACCAGAACTACCGCTTATAATGATGACCTATTGAGCAATGCCTAAGCATTGCTCATCACATAAGTATTTTAAGCGCACGCAAAGACACTCACTTTAGTGACACTCACATTGATAACTACGGCATGTGTCCCACTAGTTGCTTTTGCTAAAGGGATTTAAATATTACCTTTGCGTTTTAGGTTTTAAGTAAATAAAGCCTGATTCTACCTTGCTCAAGTACCTATTGAAATAGCTGCTGAATCGTTAGGCATTTTTATTAGTAAGCATGTAAAAAGTTACTTTGGTCTAGCTAATTATCTAAGCGGTGAAATGTCGACAACCGCGTGTGTTACTGGTTGCTATTGCTAAGGGGATTTATTAAGGGGATTACTTTCGCGTTTTAGTCTCTAGGTAAATAAAACATGATTTTGGACAAATATTTTTAAATAGCAGAACCGTTAGACATTATTATAAGCATCGTGTGGACTTTGTAGTCCACGAAAGACGCGGCGGAATGTCGTTAGCCGCAGCGTGTGTTACTAGATGCTATTGCTCATGAGCATTTTGAATATAATTTTTCGTTCTAGGCTTTAAAAATGTTACTCATATGATCCGGTTTATTTGTAACTGTGTCAATAGTAGATAAGATCAGGATTCATAGGAGGTTCAAGTTGTCTCGCATCACATTACAATTTAGTAGTTTCATATTCAAATAATAAATTGCGTAATCATTTCTTGTTGAAATACTTCGACTCACCCAAAAACTAATGGACAAAGTTCCCAACTTTGGCATGTTCGTAACCGCAACTTATTGAGTACACACAAGCCTATACCAGTTGGGCTAAACACACAGTGTGGGGGGAACACTCCTGTCCTCAACTAACGATGCTCCGCTCCGCTGCACTAAGACAGATGACCAAATTGTGACTTCACACATCGGGAGGATGGTTGCATGAGCACAAATAATGGAAGCGGGAATTTCTCCCGTTGCTTTGTGCAAAATCTCATGCCTCTGAAATTCCGTCGGTATTGCATCGGTATAACATGCTTGTCTTGTTGATTCTGTACCACTCGGCTTGAAAAACTTTGTTCAAACTTCTAATGAAAGCTATTATGATGACTATGATTTAGGGACCTTCAAAAGAAGAGCGTACTTACTCCTTCTTAAAAGGCCGGCAACGCATCAATAGGATTTCACAGATTTTCATGGGCGGCGGTTATTACTTACCAGCAGGTGACACGCATGCTCATTTGCCGACTCTATTATATAAAAAAAGACTCAAAAAAGAAGTTGTAAAGTTTTAGATGCCGAAAACGCGTATGTGGGTGTACCCACATGGTACTCCGGAGCTGTAGACATCAAAAAGCTGTGGTAAGAGCCCACCGACGCTGCTTGCTACCGACAAGACGTACCTAGTAAAAAAGTATTTTGTTTAAATAACAACTATCGTGTTTTAACAAAGAGAAGTAGGACTGAAGAAACTTTTACAGACTTTTGTTCTGTGTTTCTAGTCCTTCCTGCTTCTTCGTCGTTCGGCGTTAGAAATCAAAGCCCTAAAACTCATTGGGCTTAACTATTTTTTTGTCTTTATTACCCACTATGTTTCTAGCTACGTTTTATCGCTTCTTTTTGGTTGTCCACGACACTTAATATAGGTAGAGTCTCTCTTTGAGAAGTGCTTTGAGCCCGCAATAAAGGGTACAGCAGCTACTGTCAGCAAATAATTAGCATTTTTCTCTGAACTGAAAGTCAAGCGCGTCCAATACACTTTGCCACTTAATAAAGAAAGGATGAATCGGATTTTAGCAAATTCAGGTTAATTCCGCAGTCTTAATACATATTAGAGGTGCCTCCCTTTATTAAGTTCAATCTCCACCCTGTACAAACATTCTTGTGATGAGAACACATTTTTTTATTTATTTATTCATAACACAATTAAATACACAAATGCTTTGACTTATAGTATCTTAAAGCCTACCTTAAGTTTGTCTAGTCAATTGACTTCCTATTTGTGTTTGCTCTGTCGACTGATATCTGTAACACAAGTGCTTATTCATTGCACTGATTTTAGATAGATTTGAGACTATGACCATCTAGTGTAGTCGACGCCTTAGTAGGTAGGTTACAGTTATTATTATTATGTACCTAAGCGTGAACGTAATCCTAAACTCTTGGGAAACGGTTTGTATAATAGAGTTTATGCCCACAACTCAGCCAAATTGTACTTAGTTTGCATGAAAATATGATCTACATACTGCAATTTCCAGTAAACAAACTCGGTTGTAACTCGCTCCATATTGTTAAATGTGCACCGCTCATTAGTTAGGCAAAATATATCGCAATTATGCGGGAAGTTCCAAACTTTCCAAACTCAAAGTTACTTACAAGTACACATTATTCTACTGCGTACGAGTCTTGTTGTTCTATTTGTAGTATGTTACCGAAAATGTAGGAAATCTAGGAATTGTACACAATTGCATGGAAATGTATGTTTGCTAGTAAATGTGCATTTCCTAAATAGTATTCAATCGGAGAAGTAAGTACTGAAATTGGAAGTATTAATCATCAATTGGAACCTGTTATGCGGAAAAGATTCAACCTAACATTGGATTATTGTTTGATGTTGAATGGATCTTTTATGCATAACAGGGTCCAATTCTCAATGTCAAGATTGGCCAGAGTCTTTTACATGTACAGCGTATCATTTATAATAAAGAATACTGAAATTTGTCTTCACTTTGAATTTTATTGGACCAAAGAGGGTAAACGAATGAAAACTAAAACATAAACTGAAAACTAAGGCTTAAAAACTAAAAATATATAAAAATAGGCCTAAAAAGCGGTTATTTCCACTCATTTCTAGCTCCTTACAAGAGCGTAGGTATACTCAGGGGGGCAATTCTCGTGAACTCGACATTGAAGTCGAATTTACAGATTTCATACTATCGTCCATACAAATCTTAAATTCGACTTCAATGTCGAGTGCGCAAGAATTGCTCTCCAGGTACTTAGATTTTTGTTGATATTTGGTCTATCTCTACTAACCCCTAGGACTCGGCCAATGCTAAACTGTTTAACCATAAGGGTAATAGTGCCTACTTGATATTATTTAACAATTAATGTTGCAGTGATGGCACAGGGCGGTGATGGACGTCGGCCTCAGCAACCGCAACCGCGTCCCTCGCCTGCGGTCACGGTACGTCCTCCGGCCAGTAAACGCACTGTTAAACACGAGCTAACACGAATGTTTGTTGATGAAGCACCTAGGGTATTTGTGGTTCTTTCATAGTCTAAGGGAAAACCATAGTTTGTAGTAGTTCGCTCTTTCGTAGGCTTCTTCTCCACAATAGATCGGCGGTAAGGATAGTTTCTGAAACCTGCAGATTCAGCTCGTTTGAATCCCTTGTTAAAAGATCATGAAGATGGTAGTCGCTTCATCTAGACACGCAGGAGCGTATCGAGCCAAGGTAAAAAAAAATTCTCAGTTCCAGATGATCTAGAAGTTAAAATTTGGCATACAGATAGGTAGTTAGGTGAATATTGAGGGAAAAATCTGAAAGTATTATATTTTTATTACATAAACAACTAAAAATGGCATTTAACTGCATTATGTAGTTAATATACCTACATAATTCGTGAATGAGAAATTAGCCAAGTAGGTCTCACCATTGAACTTGGCACCTATTTAGATATCATTTCGTTTGACGGTGAATGCCACAAACACAACTTGTTTTTACCTTGGCTACCATTTCACATTTACGTTTTTGATGGGATTATAATTACCAGACTCTCCAAATCCTGAAATATAGTCTTAAGTCTACTCTGGGCTACGAAGCGAAAAGCTTAGATGCAATAGGAAGAGACAGTCTAAAACTATGCTTCCTTAATAAGATATTTGCTCAGAGATGACAGAACTCCGTTTCGGTTGCAGAGAGAATTCTAGCTCCAATGGAAAGTCAGCGCAGAGACCGCAGACGCCTCCGCGGTTGACATAGTTGACGAACAATTCAAGCTTGACTACAGTGCGACTAGTCTGTTTTGGCCGATGGCGAAAGTTAAACCTAAGGTAATATTGTGCAACGATATTGAATACAAAGGGGTTATTCTAATCTTGCTAAGGAGGTATGCCTTTGTCAAATCACTTCAATGATCTACCGAGACGAGACTGCTGAGTGGCAACTATTTTGACTCGTCACAGACAAGTGTTTTAATGTGATAGGTGGCAGACGGATCACCTGATATAGTAAGCGATAGCCGTTGCCTGCAACACCAGTGGAGTCACAAATGCGCTGCCAACCTTTAACCCTATTCCCACCCATTGGGCCTCCAGTACCCTCATTCACTTGACCAAACACAGCGCAGATATATAGTTTCATATTATTGGAAATTGATAAATGTATTTTAATTTTAAAAAACAAGCAAAGCCAATCTACAAGTATTCAAGTACATATGCATTCAGTTTAAAGATCAGTTCATCCAGCGTAGCCTAGTAAAGCTGAGAGCACACGACTGCGGAATCTAGTTTTCAAATAAGATGGACCCGGCGATCCGTACACAGGGATTGAAATTTCTCCGAATGTCTAACAGGAAATACTCCTACGGTCTATATACTGGCCAGTATGAGCAGTACGAGTATCGGAGCTTTGAATGTTGCTCTTCTTATGTTGCTATGCGGCTTAAAGGTAAATACTGTAGAACAGTCATGATTATAAAGAGGACACAAAAAAGCATTAGAAAAGTAAGTCGAGCAAATATCAGGGCAGTCCTGAAATGTGTTGTGATTTGTGACGTCCTACATAATTGAGCCCCACTCAGCTTAAGTTATTCATAACCCAGAAAAAGAGACGACGTTTTCGGGGGTTCCTGCTGGAGAATAGTATCTTGGAAAACCTGTAATATGCGTCATTAACGTTCCGAGCAATAATTTACGATTTCTCGTAATCATTCGTAACAATGAATCGTACCGTATGCTTACCCTTATTACAAATACAAAGTTTTAAAAAAAATAACGTTGAGCTATCGCCCCTTCACATTGCTATGACAAATATGGTCATGGCCATATTATCATTTACCCTCTAACGCTTAGTTGTATTTTAGTTATATATAAGTTTATTTGTGGTCTTCTGCTTTTGAACTATGTTATGTATTGCACCTTGATTCCTAATGTAACTGTATCTTATTGTTTGTGTGTCCACTTAAACACGAATAAATATTTTATCTATCCATCTATACTCCGAGACAGTGCCCACCGTGCGAAGAAAATCCGTTATCCGCAGTTTCTGTTAACTAGACCCGCTGAACCATACAACGTAAATGAGGAAATAAAAATTCAAGTCAATATGAACACCCGCGAGCCCAAGGCACAAAAGGTGCTATAACAACCCTCTGAAGTGTCATAATTGCTCCATGGACAATGGCAATGAACATTACCGCGATATTTCCACTTACTTATATTCTCTGGAGATAAACAGCCGATGCCAGGGCGGGTTATTGCGGGCCACGAGTGAGCCGCAATATTGTTGTAACAGCCATGATGCCTGAGTGTAACATAAACGAAGGAGTATCTCTTAACAAACAAGAAGTTTATTAATACGCTATCTTTTCCTAGTGGTGCTGCTTGAATAAATCATGGTTTACCCACGCCTAACTAGGTAATAATAAAGCGCTACACCATCAAATTGTATTCGTCTGAATATCCAGGTGAGATGGGGAGGCGCGTGAGGGGTCATTGCCCCGTGGTGCAAAAAAATTACGTAGATGTTTATGATCATAAAGCACCGAAGCACGTTAAAACTTTGATCTGCGATCTTTCCGTGATTGTGTCACTCTGGTGTTCCATAGGAAAAAGGGTGAGGAAATAGAGAGTGCATAGTGTTTGCGCAACGCTCGTTTTATATGCACACGACTCCGCACCCATACAACAGCTCTGTAATTCCATCTTAGACGTTACGTCTCTAAAGACTGGTTTACATAGTGCGAGGAAGCGGAGTCAGCCTGCCTGTAGCTAAGCTACTAGTAGAGTAACTGCAGCAACTAACACGAGCCAGGTAGAAGGCAGCTCACGTGACAAGCCGAGTAACTCTCTTCTTACTAGAAATATACATTTTCTTTGTTCAATTTTATTCTATACAGGACACTTATGAATATCAAGTGTGTGTGTTGCCGGCTTTTTTAGAAGGAGTACGCTCCTTTAAAAAAGCCGGCAACGCATCAGCGACCTCTCTGATCTCGCAGTTGTTCATGGGCAGCGGTGATTACTTACCAGCTGGTGACCCGCTTGCTCGTTTGCCGCCTCTAGTATATAAAAAAAATATTCAACATTCGTTCTGTTAATAAAGCATTTTGTATTTGTAGGTAAATTACCGCTGATGCGGAAAGCCGATTTCTACCGAGAATAACCAGCAAGAAACTCGGTAGTTAGTCTTTTCAAATTTTGATAATTACAATTTTCATTACAGGCTACGTATGTCGCTGTATCAAAACATCTTCAACTAAATGTGAAAAGCGAAATATTTCCTTATGTACACCCTAACGGTGATGTAAATAAACCGAGAATAACGCCGGCCACTCAATGGAGCCACCCACGCCCGCCCGCGCAATATCGGCAGATCCCTGGGGTTTGCTCGCCTTTTAATTACATCATTCTCGCTATGCGGTTCTCTTCTTTAATACTTATTCCACGTCCTATTTCGAAAATAAAATGCATAATACGACTAAGTACCATTGTTTATTTGCATGCAAATAGTTCTAACGTCCAAAAACTGACTATTTAGCCCACTATTTAGTCATCACATTATCTACATTTGAGGGGTTGATGAACAAGAGTCATCGGTTCGATTCCTTGCTTTATAACACAAGTACTTGTTGATGATATAAATATTTCTAGTCCTACTAGGTCCGGGACCGGGATATTTTTTTTTTTTGTGTAATGGGTGATAGACGAGAAGACGGATTACCTGATGTTAAGCTATCCCCGCTGCTCATGGACACCCGCAACTGCAATAGTCACAAATGCGCTGCCAACTTTTTTCCCATGTACATGTAATGTTCTATCGATTTATTACTATATACCCAAGCCATAGTATGTGTATAATCCGATTATGAAATAGTTTTAGCATCCCATAACAACAAACTAGTCAAATAAAGTTACGCAAATTCTATAGTAAGCGGGTTTCGCAAAGCAGAGTAGGTACGAACTACCAAATATTTAGTACACGCAAGTTCGTCGGTTGGATTTCCCGACTCAAAGCGAGCGTACGTGTATTAAATTTGATTCTGGAACATTAATTAATTATTCTATCAAGTTGACTACATGTTTATTTACTAATTATAATAAGGATTATGCGCAGAAGGGGTAGACCTAAACAGGTTTTGCTTGACGTCGTGAGAGATGACATGCGTGCCAATAAATTTACCACAAAGGATGCCCAAGACCGTGCGAAGTGGAGGAGACGTAGCAGGAAAGCTGACCCCGGGCTCCACAGCGACAGCTTGGGACGCAACCAGAACAAAATAAATCGCTATCATGATGGTAATGATATTGCCTAGGTAGGTAAGTCTATTTATCTTCTAATGCTTGTATTTGGTTCCATATTAGATACCGTACTCCTTGAATAACGTACTCGTAGCATGAACTAATTAGTTGCAAACATGCATCTAAGTAATTGACAACGCGGTAAATTAAACTAGTTGCATATAGTTTCAGTAAATTCCACGTGGAAGTAACCGCGTATATAGGAAGATGTGTGCACAGCACACGCAGATATACAGCGTGTCCCGTGGATAATGAATTGATGAAGTGAACGCAAACTATTTGCTCAGTATTGTTTGTCGATGAGCAAGAACATATTGTGTCTTCGCAAATATTTGTCATGTTGTAAAATATTAATTTTAGAATAGTAGTCTGTAACGTTTTTTTTACTTACAACTAACAATAGATCATACGGCAATGGTACAAACCTCGTTTAGGTGATATTCAACTAATTAGAAAGGTTTTTTGAAAACTTTAGTAGTGGCAAGAAAAAAACATTATTATGTTAGAATTTCCTGCCTCAAATTAGTTGAAATGAAATTGTTAATTAAAAAGATATATCTGAGAATGTGTTGACCATTTATTCAGCAATAATTAAACAGAAAAAGATACTTTAAAAAATTACAATCTTTGAAGCTATGACATCCATAAAACTAATTTCAGGCAGAAAATTAAAAAAAAACCTGGGAAACCCTAAAGTGTTTCAAAAAACTGTTCAATTAGTTGTAGATCAATAAGCAAGCTATATACTATTGCCGTACGAATCTTTACTTATGAGACACCCTGTATAACTTGAACCGCACGCTGCTTAGGCCATAACTCAGCGTAATTACGTACGAACTACTCAATTTCCCGTCGGAGCCAAGTTGCCTCGCCCTTGCAACACTATTACTGGTTTATTCTTTTTCCCGACTAATCCCTGGTTTAATAGCCCGTGGACCAGGGGCTGGTTCGGCGCTTAAGAATTTAGTTGGCTAGTGTAAAGCCGTAAGTCTTCGGCATGTTCGGCTATAAAAGCGCCGTAAGTTAAGAAATTAAGGATCAAAGGCGTCCCTAAATATGAAATGTATGAGAGGTAAGACAGATCTCTTGGCCGAAATTATGGTCTAAAAACTTAGCCACAGTACTGTCTCTCACACCTTCAATACTTGTATAATACTATCTACATGGGTGATCAAAAATAATAAATTTTACGGGTGTAGATAATATTTTTCCAGCGTAACCAGCAACCATAAACTCACCAGAAAAATATCTCAATAAAATTGCTGTGAAACAAGCAGTAAGCATAATACAAAAACAAATGAAGTGATTTAGTTTCAAATTCATTAAAATTTGTATAGTCTAAACACTATTTTTCTATGATTCGGTAATTTAAGTCATTTTCGGCTTCGGCCAAAACTGTCTAATCTTCAGCCGTCTCTAATTTGAGAGCCAGTGGCTCGCCCATCCAACATCCGTAAAACTTTTAAAGAATCAACTTCCAAGATTGCGAGCTGAAATACGTTAAACGCTGTTATTACACCTTTTAATGGACCTCTGAATGAGTTGTTAAAACTTTTCACTAACCATGTAGGTATGTATGTAAGGTAAAGTAATGTATTAAACATGTGGGATATAGTAGGTAAACGATTGCAAATGTCGTTCGAAAATTATAGATAGATATCTATTGCAGTAGGGTAAAGACGCAATCGTTTACCTACTTATCCTAGGATAGGACTTTTGATTGCAAAAGTCGTTCGAAACATGTGAGAACAAAATAAGGCGAGTCATTATACTTTCATTATATAAAACAAAACAGTTTAATCGTAAATTAAAGCAAGCAGCATTTTTTTAGCTTCAAAAAAATATTAACTAGATATTGAAGTCGCCCGTCTCTTTTCTACTTAGAGTAAGATTGAAATGTTAGTAACTCTTCTAATTACGAGTAAGTACATTGAAGAGATTGCTGTCTGATTTTCGCAGCCATTAGATAAGGGAACCAATTCAAGTGAATCATGGTTACTTACATTTTCAGCTAACAGAAACGTCCGGTTTTTCTCACAATAATTATTTCTTCAAAATCACCAAATTAGTGGAAATACACACAGAAATACTTTGATTTCAAAAACCTAAAGGTAGGTGCTTGTTTAATTTTGAGCCTAAAATTTAGGTTAGTATAATATTAGTTGAATATTTGTATCTGTTGTTGCATTATCGTCCAAATATCTCCCAAAATACCGGTAGCAACGTGAACAACATTCATGAATTTAATGAACGATAAGTATCTAAACGATCGCCATTGTCTCCCGAGATTTAATAGACAGGTAAGCGATGTCAAAATTGCGAAATTCCACTCTGGTTTTAGTGATGGGGATGTTTTAAAGTAATTTAACTTTCAGTGAAACGCTTAAATATTCTATTAGGAATTAATAAATAAAAATGTTAAGGACGATAGAACAGACAGCCACTTATCAGGTTACCTACAACCTGTCAAATTTCCTCAATTGATATTTAACCTAATGCGTTTGACAGTAAAGTGAGAGTTGATTGAAGTAATTTGACAGTTTTGTATACTTCATGTACCTAGACTAATATGTTCTTAATTAGGAATTCAACTCTAAATTACCTAACCAGCTTTCAGGTCAAAACTGTAAAGCTAAAAGCTAAATTCCCACTTCAATTTCTAATCCCGGAGGAGCAGAAAAGACAAACATTCGAACACAACTACATCATCGAGGCAGTGCATTACGTGTTGAGTAAATCCTATTTTACTGAGCATCCGTTATCCGAGTCCATCACTAAAAGGGCTCTACACATTAAATACGAACCACACCGAGAAAATTTAGCAAAAAAAGTCGAGGGACTATCACACCCTGTTGAAACAAAATCGTTGTCGATTGTGAAAAATCGTACTTTAAAAATATATGGGTCCAAACCTCAGGGTCTCTGATACGGTCTCTGAGATAATCATCTCTACAAAAGTATGGGAACCAAGATCTTAACGTGCCCTGCTTTCGTGCACTACCTTTAGCACAAAAACATTTTTCTATAGAATAATCAGGTGGCCAAACTGGTACCACAATAAATACAACCTTACTAGGTTGTATAACAATACATAATTCATAATATACCGCGTGAGAGACATAATATACTTATTATGTCTCTCACGCGGGAGGAATTACAATGACGGTTAAAGCACTATTAAAGAATCGATAATCGATAAGTGCTCGAAGCCTTAAAAATACCGATTAACTCGTGCCAGAATATAAAACAAGAATGAAAATCATTCGAATTTCGCGTTACCGAACACCAAACATTTTTCCATTTCCCAGTATTCGCGAATACTCATGCCGCAAGTGTAGTGGCCCTGCGGAGAGACGAGCGACGCGGGTGGCGAGAATGCGCTAAGCCCGAAAATCAATTTGGACTTGTTTACATGGAGCCTCCATCAAATAAACCAGTTACATGGAACCTGTATTTAGGTACATAGTTAAGCCTGGCGCTGGGATTCAATTCGAGTGCCCCAATGAAGCTTGTGGCTTTTGCTATTTTGCGTTTGGGTAGCTGGTCAAATTTAAAGTGCCTATTTGGTTATCATGCTACGAATATGTATTGATTTAACTAGGTATATTTAGATATAGTATTATAAACTAAAATATTAGCCTATATACTGTCTTATACAAAGGCGAAGGCCTCCATCATAGAAATCCAGTCTTCGCTACTGAGATGGGATTAGGCTTAATCACCACGCTTGCCTAATGCGCTTGAAAAATTCGACACAAACTTTTTATTGTGATTATTTTCGTGAAGGTGCCAACAACTATCCCATTATAACATTACTTGCCTAAGAATGAGTATGTATGAATTGATAAAGCTATTGGTCTCACTAAACTGGAGTTAACAAGAAAATACATAAATCAATTTATCGGACTACCTAACGAACACGGTTAAAGTCCTATTACGCTGGTTACACCGGCTTTTTGAAACTATGGTCCCGCACGGATTCTTAAAACATAGTGACTTAAAAATATCGATAATCCGATATCGATATACCTACTTATATTACATAGAGTATACACTCTATGTATAGGATATTTTAATTGGCTTATAAGCCATGTTAAATTATTTAGTTTCAGGTAACAAAAATGCCCCTGACACTATAGTGTCAGGGGTATATTTGTTACCTTTACAAGCTATATAATTATAGCTTACTAGCGGCCGCCCGCGACATCGTCCGCGTGAAATAGTAACTTTTCACCCCTTACAACCCCCTTTTCGCACTAAAATGTTGTCTATGTTCTTTCTCAGGGTCTAGATCATCTGTAATATCAAATTTCTTTTAAATCCGTTCAGTAGTTTTGGCGTGAAAGAGTACAGACAGACAGACAGACAGAGTTACTTTCGCATTTATAATATTAGTTAGGATTCAAAAGTCGTGTAACTGGCTAAATTAACTTATCTGTCGACAGTAATAATAAGTTATCCTCCCACCGATGCGGATTCGACGGCCAATCTAAATTATAATACTTATTACCTGCGAGTATAGCGCATAAGCCTGTGCGCAAATACAAGTGTACTCTGTATACCTTTCCCATCTTTGGATT
This sequence comes from Cnaphalocrocis medinalis, assembly GCA_014851415.1. Classification (NCBI taxonomy): domain Eukaryota; kingdom Metazoa; phylum Arthropoda; class Insecta; order Lepidoptera; family Crambidae; genus Cnaphalocrocis; species Cnaphalocrocis medinalis. The sequence continues at coordinate 12,724,142 of CM026285.1, read as the reverse complement.
AAACTATCATTTGTATTAATTTGTCGACAGCATGGCATATGAAACGACATCCCTATCCAAAACAAAGGTAATAAGCTAGGCCCCGTTCGCCGAGGCGAGCGACGGCACGCTACAAATTTATTTATTTCTGCACTCCGGAGGGCACCAAGCTTGTTGTACACCGCTTTGGATTCTCGGGAAAATAGGAAATTGTGCACCAGTTTAGCTCAATTTTTCCCTTATACACTACCTCTGGTGGATTCTTGGTACGCATTCGGAAATCCTGAAAGCGGTTATATTTTAGTAAGATCTCATATTTTTACTCCACTACGGTGAGAAATAGGATTAAAATTCAAGAAATGGGTCCGGCTACGTTGCGGCCTTTGAGTATATAGCCACTGGAGATGCCATACCGGGCGTTTCCCCTCCGGCAAAGTACATTGGTCAACTATTCGGAACTGGTCAACTAAGTTATACAAAACTACTTGGATGTCGCTACATCGCCATTTTGCATCGCTCCGTGTCCCGTGACGTTTCTCTTAAAAATGGTGAATTGTGCAGTATTTCATGTAAAAGGCGATCTGACAGCTAAAATTCGCAACAAGATCGCGTTTCCTATCATAAGTAATGACTTTTATTAATTATTAAATGTGTATTAAACTAGAAAATCTATTTTAATAAAAAACCGTTACGATACGTAAACGACAGAAAAATTTAATAATGATATCGTGGTATCGGTCCTAGTGATGGGACCAATTAAAATCAACTCGACATTTAAATGAATCATTCACTCACTGCAGTTGGTTTCAAAATCCGTTCTTTTCATTATATTTTGAATAAAATAGTATAGACGTAGGTATATTATAATATTGTAACATTGTAAAGTGAATTAGAGAAATTACTGTCCTTTCTTCTGGTCATACAATGTTGGAATTTATTCTAAAAAAACCGGCCAAGTGCGAGTCGGGCTCGCGCACAAAGGGTTCCGTAGCAGCAAATATAATTTGATCTATCTTATAAGGTTCAGCCATCGTTTTCAGTGTAAGCACAATAACTTAACCAAAATTACAGTTAAATCAACCTATCTCAAAAACTATAAGAGATACTTTGATCAAACCAAAAATCGTTGAAAGAGTTAATTAGCATGCATCACCTCTATTTTTTTTAGAATTTTATACCCCGTAGTTATAAAAATAGAGGGGGGGGGACATACTTTTTACGACTTTGAGAGCTGATATCTCAAAAACCGTTCACTTTAAGAAAAATGTTTTTTAGAAAACTTTATATCATTTTAAAAGACCTTTCCATTGATACCCCACACGGGTATGTACATCGAAAAAAAAAATTTCATCCCTCAGTTACATGTATGGGGGGGCCCCACCCCCAATTCTTTTTTTTACTATTTAGTGTCATATTTTTGTAGCGGTTCATACAACACATATTCCCATCAATTTTCATCACTGTAGTACTTATAGTTTCCGAGTAAATCGGCTGTGACAGACGGACAGACGGACAGACGGACAGACGGACAGACGGACATGACGAAACTATAAGGGTTCCGTTTTTGCCATTTTGGCTACGGAACCCTAATAAAAAGAATTGGTGGCTATAAAATATTTCGAGGTAAAAAGAATAAAATATGTGGTCCGGGAGTATCATGCATGATAACGGAGTAGATAGTAAACCATAATTGGAGCTCGCTAATTTTAATATAGAAAAGTATACGAATGTTCGTTTATCCAATATTTCAAAAAAATTAGACCCCCAGAAATATATTCGACACGTGTACAATAAACTTATTCATTTTGAAAATCAATATAAATGCGTAATAAGGATTTTTTGTAATATTTCAATAAATCATTCTAATTAAAATATATTGTTTCATTTACTCTCCCTTTGTTTGTCCAAATGTTTAACCCCAAACTAGCGCACATTTGTAATTTTTTACGTTTTAGTATGTATTGCACAACTTCACCCATTTTTTAGGGTTCCGTAGTCTACTCGTCATGTCTGTCCGTCTGTCTGTCTGTCTGTCCTGGCTCGTTCTCCGCCGTTTCTGCACCGATTGCCACTGAAAATTGGTAAAGAGATGTATACTGATAATTCAAAAATTGGTTTTTAACATTATTGAAAAATAATTATTTTTCACCCCCCCTTTCCATACAGCGAAAAGTTAATTCGAAAAATAAATTCGACTTACCCCCATCGTCTGGTCGGTAATCGTTAAAAAGGTATCTTTAAATACAACAAAAATTGCCTTGACATAATGTGGATCAAACCCCCCAGTTTCGAGATATATTAATACAAAGTTAAAATTAGAGCTTCCTCTCCCCCCCCCCCCCCCCCCAACTTTTGAAATACTATTAAAATAATTCTGAAAAAAAATATGCTCTATACCTCCAAGTAAGTACCTACGTACAGCCACACATCACAGTAAATACTGTCATACACATTAAGTTGAATATCAGTTGAGGAAATTTGACAGATTGTGGTAACCTGATGTGTGGCTGACTGTACTTTTAACAAAAACTTTAGCGGACTCTGTATCATACATGTATTTTTAATACAACTTGACCAACTTATGACGTGCAGTTGCCCTAACTAAATGGTAATGTATGGAAATAACTACCTAACTTAACTATGAAAATAAGGTTTAAGGCCCATCTTTTGGATACGGAACACTTTCATGTGCGTGTCCGACACGCTCTTGGCCGGTTTTATTTTACAAACTGACTAAATAAATATTTATTTATCTTCAATGTGCAGAATTTTACACTTACAATTTTATATATAAGTTCATTCATTTCGGCGTTGCTATTTCTAGCGAACGGACGTGTCCAAGCTTATTTAAATTAATTTTATTATTTGTCGGTGTGTGTTGTGGGAGCCCCAGGCCTTCGCCCTATCATCTCTGCGTGATTTCTACGAGAGCGGCGCGCTTCGAGATTTTGCCGGGGTTTGAACTTGGAGCTTCTCGCACCGCGGGTGAGTGCTGAGCCATTGAACCAAGTGGACAGGAGCGCTGCGGCCGAAATTTGTGACCACTAGACATCGATAAACATTGGCGCGGCCGTGAGAGCGCGAGTTACATAATTAATCTATTGCCGTCTCTGTCTCGCTCCGCTGCTGCGTTCCGCGAGCTGTCACTGCGCATCAAACCTGCCAATTTCAACCCTATTGACCGGACTTGTTTTGACTCCTCCGTGTGCGAGTTCGTGGGCCGCCCAACTCGATAAAAATGAATTGTTGTGCATGCAAGAAAGCTCTAAACTCTAAGGAGGTAATGAAGTGCCGCCTGTGCATCGGCAAATATCACCGTGAATGCCTTAACATAGACAAAAAACAGTTTCTTGCATATACTAAGGAACAAATATTGAACTGGCTCTGTCCCGTATGCAATAATGTTACTCGCCGGCCACGCTCAAATGATAGTACACCTGTTCGTCAGAGCTCCCAGTTGCCGCGTACTGACGATCCAATGAACATGTCCTGCGATATGTCAGAAGACCACAGTACTGCAACTCAATCCCCTATATCAGTGGCGGGTTCACCAAGTAAAATTATGAAGTCAAATAACATTAAGGAGGGACCCGTCACTATGGACAAAATCAGTACCCTTCTGGACGAAAAGCTCAGTGCATCCTTATCAATATTTATGGATAGCTTTCGAAAAGCATTGCGTGACGATGTGAAAGAGATGGTTCAGAGCGAAATGGAATCTTTAGCGAAGTCTATTAAGGATGACTTCAGTACCACAACTGATTTTATTTGCGCCGAACAGACCTCGTTGCGCACAGACATTAAAAAGAACGACGATACCATAAAGCAACTGGAGTGTGAGAATGTTAAACTTCAGGCCGAGATAGCATCGCTCAACGCACGACTAGTAGGCATCGATAAAATGTCTAGAAATTGCAATATAGAGCTGCAAGCAGTTCCTGAGCGCAAAACAGAAAACGTTCTCCAGCTGCTAAAGAAACTGTGTGACGTCATAAAAGCTCCTGTCGAAGACGGTCACATCAGCGCTTGCCGCCGAGTGGCGAAGCATAATCCAAACTCCAACAGGCCTCGCAACATCATAGTGAGCTTTACGACTCCACGAATACGAGACCAGGTTCTATCTGCGGTACACAGATACAATAAAGCTCGCGCTGGCCATGGACTGCGTTCTTCAGATCTGGATGTTCCTGGGGAACCTTGCAAGATATTTGTCAGCGAGCACCTTTCCCCAGAACAAAAGAACCTACACGCTGCGACGAGGCAGGCAGCAAGGGAGCACCACTACAAATACGTGTGGATCAGATATGGTCAAATATATGCTCGAAAGGACGACACGACGGGTGCTCTACTTATTAAAAACCTGGACTCCTTAAGTAAAATGTGTTAGCATCCAGGCATTAATAAAAACTTTGTTAAGGTCATTCAGTCATTAATATTTGGTCATTAAATTATTCTTTTTTATGTATAAAGTTTTTTACCAGAATTTAGGCAGAGCACGATCGAAAGTTAGTGACATTTACTTGAACATCTTAAGTAAAAATTATGACATCATATGTATGACCGAAACGAACTTTGACGGTGGAGTATCTGATGGTGAATTCATTGATGATCGATATAACGTTTACAGAAGGGATCGAGAGTCAACCTGTTCCAAAAAACATAGCGGTGGTGGCATCCTTATCGCGGTCAGAAATCATATTGGGACCATCCGTCAAACTTCGTGGGAGTGTGGGGCTGAGGACCTTTGGCTCTCTATTGTACCTAGCAAACCCGGGAATCGTTTCCCTGCTTTACACTTATGTCTTTGCTACTTGCCACCAGACATAACAATGAAAGATATTACTAACTTCCATCACAATACTCAAAGAGTCATACTCAGCTCAGCTTTAGGTGATAGCTTTCTGCTATTGGGCGACTTCAACACTGGTGCGATTACCTGGGAGAACGGAGGGGAAAACTGTGGTCTTATACCAACCAACCCACTTGATCACAAGGCGTCATTGCTCGTGGAAACTACAAATGTTTGTAATCTTACTCAGTTCAACGCTATTCCCAATAAAAATAATCGATTTCTTGATTTAGTCTTCTCTACCCTCCCTGGGTCTTCGATTGCTGTCAGGGAAACAGAACCAGTCTGTCAAGTGGACTGTCATCACCTGGCCTACTGCATTAATATTATTTACCTCGGACTTGACAAACCTTTGAAGCCAAGCAACAAAAAACGTTTCAACTTTAAAAAGTGCGATTATGCAAAGTTAAACTCAGAGTTGAGCTGTATTCACTGGGAAGAGTTACTATCGTCACCAGATGTCAATCAATGTGTCGATAACTTCTACGAGGTGGTAAATGATGCAATCTCTAGAAACACCCCTTTTGTAAGAAAAAGTTGCTACAATTATCCGATCTGGTACAGTGACTCACTTATTCGTTGCTTAAAGGAAAAAATCAAATTCCATAAGCGGTTCAAAAAATACGCAAACCCCCGCGATTATGACACATTTTCCTTACTTCGAGCTCGATGCAAAACTCTCACAAAAAAATGTTATGGAGTATTTCTGGAATCAGTCGAGAAGTCATTACCTGAGGAGCCACAAGCATTTTGGCGATACGTCAACGACAAGAAGAAGGGAAGAATGTCCATACCCCACACCATGTTCTACAAGGATAAATCTTCATCCGATGGACAGGGTGTGTGTGAGCTTTTTTCGGAATACTTTAGTTCGGTATTCGAGACACCTTCCACTTCTCAATATTCTATACCCTTAAACTTGCCAGACGCCTGCAACTACTCGTTATGCGGCCTTTCAATAAGTAGGAAAGACATTATTAATAAAATTAAACAATTAGACATACGTAAAGGACCTGGTCCTGATACTTTACCTCCTAGATTTATAAAGAATGTAATGAACAACTATCATTACCATTAGCTATAATTTTTAACAAATCCTTAGCATCTGGAGTTTTCCCTATTCAATGGAAGCTGGCACACATTATTCCTATTTTTAAGTCTGGCAAAAATACATCATGTAATAATTACCGTCCTATAAGCATCCTTTCCTGTGTCGCGAAGTTGTTTGAGTCACTGGTACATTGCGTTTTATACAATCATCTGAGTCGTTTTATCTCAAACAAACAACATGGTTTCGTCCGAAAAAAGTCAACCCTTAGTAATCTACTCGAATTCAAAAACTATCTTTCCCATATATTTGCTTCCGGTGGTCAAGTTGACGCCATATATTTAGATTTTAGTAAGGCCTTCGACAAGGTGGACCATACTCTCCTATGTTTAAAACTAGCGCATTATGGTATTCATGGATGTCTGCTGCGATGGATTGAGTCATACCTTAACAACCGGAGTCAACTTGTCACGGTAAAGGGTTTCTCATCATCCCCTTCTGCTGTTTCCTCAGGAGTCCCACAGGGCTCTCACTTAGGACCTCTGCTCTTTGTCGTGTTTATAAACGATTTGATTGATCGCCTATCATGTCCTGCCTTACTGTACGCTGATGATCTGAAGATCTACGTAGATGTCGAAAGTCATGAGCAGCACGAGGCACTGCAGGATGATCTCAGTAAGGTCTTGGATTGGTGTCTGCATAACAAAATGAGACTAAACGTGGATAAATGTTGCTTAATTTCCTTTACATCTAAAAAGAACAGACTCCTATACCAATACTATCTAGACGGCAAACAATTGAGCAGAGTAGACACTGTTAGGGATCTGGGAGTGTTATTTGATACAAAGCTGACATTCCGACCTCACTTCGAAAACATCCTGAAAAAGAGTAACAGACTTTCAGGCTTTATATTAAGGTCAACACGAGATTTTAAATCACCACAAAGCACACTGTTTCTCTTTTTCAGCTTAGTTAGAAGTGTACTGGAATACTGCTGCCCAGTTTGGAGCCCTTTTTATCAGGTACACATAGACAACATAGAAAGAGTGCAAAAGAAGTTTGTTAAATTCGTCTGCCGAAAGCACAACATGAGCCGTTTGCTTGTGGACTACAGCGAGAGGCTTGCCAAGTTTAAAATGATCCCATTATATACCCGACGCAAACGGTACGACTTGTTGTGCTTGCACAAGATATTGCACTCTTCTATCGAGTCACCAGATCTTCTCCATTCTATAAACATTAATACTCTGTATAGAATCCGTTCACCCAATACCTTCTCGTTAAAGGTGTATAAAAATAATACGTCTTTTTACAGCCCAATAACACGCATGTGTCGGTCCTACAACGAACTGAATCGCAGTGGCAAAGACATGGATGTTTTCAATAACAGATTCTCTATCTTTAAGAGAGAAATCTCAAAAATCCTGGAGGCCGAGTTACCCTCAGCCTCATACAGTGTAACACGACGTTGAAGTGTTTTTCTTTGTTACTGGGACACATTTGTATTTTTTTTTTGTATCCATTATCTTATCTAGTTTTTTTTTTTTTTAATAACGTCTTGTTTGTAATAACTACGCTGTGTACACTAATCTTAGGTTACTGTCTGGTTTATACTATTTTAACATGAATTCTATACATGTACGATAGTAATCTGTAAGTGTACCTATGATAAATAAATAAATAAATAAATTCACCAAACTGATTTGACTCATTCTTTGTGTCCTTGCACTGTCTTTTTCGTATGTATGCTGCATAGTTACGTGAAATCTTTATTTGTGAGCGTGTATTTTTTGATGTGTTAAATTTTTCTGTAGTGTGCGTTTATCGTGACAGCAAAATTTGTGACTGTTGAGTATTAAAAATTTTGGTGGTGTGCTGTACGTGTTTACCTCGTCCCCCGCAAAAAATGGTGAAAAAAATTGTTAGAAGCGCGGACGTTAGGGCATCTCCAGTGGCTGTCTACTCTAAGGTTGCGGCACGTCTTGGATTCATCATTCTAAGAACATGTTTTGAGTACCTTATGTTGCTATAAAAGAATTTAAAATTGGCAATATTATATATTTTTGTAAATTTGGTAAGCTTAGGTATAAATGCTACTCTCGTGTAATAAATACTGCCTCATAATTTCCTAACATGACTTATTAAAATGAATACCTAATATGCCGTGACTAACTCTAATAATAATGGCGAACCTACTAGTAATGAATGAGTACCTACATAAAATAATATCATTAATATTTTAATATTCATTAGTTACTTACATGGTGTTTGTTTTGTTAATTGCGCTATTAAATAAAATACTAGGTAAAAATGTCATATGCCTACAAATACTCACGCATACTTAGTCGAAGTCGCTCATAACAGGAATAATTATAAGAATAAAATACCTTACTTCTTATGGCAGTGAAAATGATAGAGTTGCCTTCACAAACAAGTACTTTAATCTCAAGACTTTTAGAAATGTATTTTATATTGGTTATGTTAATTTCATCAAGAATTTTGTTGCAAATGATTTCAATCCTATAATCACGTGTCATCGTCACTTTCCATCAGGTGCGATTGAGGTCAAGCGTTGGCCTATAGTTTAATAAGAAAATGTTTTTTTCTCTTACATTCATTTGCACGGAATGTAGATGAATATTGAAATTAAAAAGCGCATGAATTGCTTTCCTGTACGTAATGAGGCACTTAATGTACATAAAAGATTAATTTAGGATTTAACTGCTTGTATCACGATTATTTTTACTATTTCTGATTACAATGCTACTTTCAATCTATTAGTAATGAGACTGCTAAGAGAAGATTTTACATACTTGTTCTATAGCATGTGGACATAATTTTTTTTATAATTAGCACTAGTAGAATGTTCTTAATTGACTCGAAGTTATCAGTTAAGTTCATTGTAAAATCCAGAGTTACGTGATGTGATTGTCCCTATCCATGCCTCTAACTGGTTAACACCATTGCGGTTCGCTTTGTGACAGTTTAAAGCCGATAATTCGAAACGCGAGTGTTGTAAACTTGTTACTCGGCGATACGTACCTCAAAGTCGCTTGTGGGAACGAATAGTCGGAGTTTTCTCGGTACCAACCACTTCCAAAATTACTTTGACATCTATTTGATGTGTTTCCCCGAGTCGGGTCAAAAATTTGTACCTGTGTTTTTCTATTCAGAAAATCTCAATGTCAGCCTGAAGTCTGGAAGTTGGCGGTCTTGTACCCCCTTGCCTCGGAAAGCACGTTACGTTACGTACAGTCGAGATCAAAAATATATTACACTTTAGGACCTTGTCACAGTACATATGTATAAGAAAACGACTTCCACTTTCTTATAAATATGTATTGTGACAAGGTCCTAAAGTGTAAACATATTTTTGACCTCGACCGTTGGTTCTGCGCTCAACCCCTCTTCGGTCGTGTCACACTGGTGTCCCATTGATTAAGAGGGTAAGGGAATAGAGAGTGCACCTGTGTATGCGCACACTCTTGGTCACTATAATATATCCTGCGTACGTAGCTGATCGATAAGATCGGCCACCGTAGCTGAATCGGTTGGAGGATCCTGTTGTTTTATTATCTCCCCTATAAAGATCTTAATTAGGTCAAACTATTACCTAACCTATTTATTACGGGAACAAAATTGATGGCGTCATAATACTGCCAAAATTATAACTTCAACTGGAGGGTGAATTTACCGCGCAATGTTTGAAAATATTTGACTAAACTGAGCGACGACAACCCAATGACGCGTGTTATCTGAACTACGTACGAAACAAAATAGTTGGTCATATTTTACGATATTAGATCAGCAAGAATGCCAGTTACGTACGCTTTGAACAGATTATTAAATTCGTGGAATTTCAGACAACAGACTCAATAAACGCAGTTTTCTTGAGATGCTCTGAAAATTATTTCCCGGATTGAACAAAGATAATTTTGAGCATTTCACGGGAATTTAATATCTTTAGATATTGAAAATACACTATAAAGTAATTGTATTTAGAAATCTAAATCAAAGCGGAAATCGTTTTAATATGCGTATTATTACTCATTCCTTTGTTTCAAGCGAAGATGATGATAGCTGAAATAACCGCATAGAATTATATTTACTTTATACACGCTACCTAAAATATAAATTTACTAATAGGTACTTTCTGTCAAAACACAAGTGGCATAATGGCAAAATTTAGGGTTCACTCTGGGTATAGGCACAAAATAATTACACACAGAAAGTAGGCTGCCCACTAAGAGCTAAAAACGTGTCATGTACTCACGCATGCGCACTAACGGGGAAATACGCCTTTTCGACCACATTCACCCTAGCCTATGACATAAGATTGTCGAACTGTCGAGGTCTGTGGTAGAGGCCGCGCGCTTATGTACTCATGCCGGGCAACAACCTTAGCATATGTCAACGAACTCTTCTAAATTCAAAATCAGGCTGAGTCTACCTTCTGTGTGTAATTTTTTTTTATTATTTTAAATTATTTTGTGGTATAGATATCAATGGAATCCGTAAAACGATAAACTCCGTTTTATTGAGTGACTGTGACTTGAACTAACTTACAACTGTTTAAACTCTTACTTGCCATTGACGCATTCTCTCTCAAAAGAATAGGTGAAAAGAGCACAGACATGAAAAGATTAGATAGGATCAGGTTTGAATTTATTAGTACATAGGTACTTACAGCTAAAATAAATTCACCACAACAAACCAAACGTAGACCTAAGCTGCATACCGTTATGCAAATGACCCGTCCCGTTTTTACAGCCCATTTTAACCGACCTCGATACACGTGCACATTTGTCCAGTTTACGAGCTGAAGACTACGCACCACCAGGTACTAGATATACGAGTACCTATAAACTAGGCCGTATGTACTGTAGCCATATGTACTGAAGCTTCAAAAGGGCGATTTACTGGGGCGGCTCATGTAAAAAAGGTCCAATTTGACCAAAGTCTATACTAATATTACAGGTCATGTAAATGCGAAAGCAACTTTGCCTGTCTGACGGTCTTTTACGCCAAAACTACTAAACAAAATTTCATTTAAATTAGAGAGAGATACGAGACGAGAAGAGTAGATAGATAGTAGAGAACTTAGATGGCATAAGAAAGGACAAAGGCTACTTTTTGAATGGGGGTCTGGAGCACCTGATGTCAAATTCCAGCAGCTCGTCTTATCTATAAGATAAGATAAATATTACTAATAGCACCATAAGAAAATTTGGTCAATGCGTTGAGCAGTTTCTGGGCAGAGTTGATTTTTGGTCTAGGTGTTTATATTCCCACCTATTTGGAGTCACGCTCGGGAACGAAAAAGCTCATGGTAGACCATGTGATAGGTATATGATAGTGATAGGATATGCAACAAAAATATGAAAGCAACTGTTTCAACCGAACAAAGTCGCGCACAACAGCTGGTTGTGTAAAAATACATTTAATATTTCATTCCATTCTAGGGATATTGTTATGGCAGCTCTAACCTAGACATACCTCACAAACTTTAGTCCAAGGAGGTGAATCTTAAATAAAATACGGCACCCGACAAACGTCCTTCACGTCGAATAAAACCCTGAAGCTTTTAGAATAAAAAATAAAAGCAAATATACGCAGCTGTTTACTACCTGGCCAGCTGTCTCACAAACCTAATAAAACACAACAGCAGAACTCACTCCCATATTATGAGAAACATAATTTTATGAAAAATACGCAGTCTGTCGTCGTCTTTGATTGGATCTGTGGTGATTTGTTTGTCGACATAGAATTCATTTCGCCGCGAAAAAACCCGCAACGTGACTGACATGAAAATCCGACGCGGAAATTTTGTTTTCCTTCTGTAAGCCGCTTTGAAACTCTCTTTGACATTGCGTTAGCTCGCAAGTATTACAGATACAAAGATTCGTTTTACTGTTGTTGATTCTATGTGTAAATTACTGATTATCATGAAATACGTAATAAAGTACCTATATACTCTGACATAATTATAATGGAGCCAGTTACATGTACAGCTCAGAAGTTTGCATTTAAGAAAGTCTGACAACAGAAATCTATATAGGTAACACAATTTATTGTGCTCACATCAACATAGGGTAAAGTCCAGATAGTTGCCCCACAAGAAAATATGAAGAGTATGATTTAATAAGTATAATGCAACATGTAGATGAAGATCACCTATGTCTTTAAATTTGAAATATGTAATGCGCTACCTACCAAATTATTAAAAGATACTACTGTGAAAAAAATATAGGCACTCTTTGTCGTACAATCGAGCAGGTAGCTACAATTACGTCCGACGTGTCATTAATTTTGTTAAACTGACTATCTGACAACAAGCACGTGAATAATTATGTTTTCGATGGATGTTATTTTCCGCATGGATATTTACTCATAATCAAAAGTGAAAATTCATCATCATTTTGTTTGAAACTTATTCCCAGAATCTCTCAACCACTGCGGTAAACTGTTGTTATAATTTAATGAGAATTTGGTAGGTTACTCTTTTATAAGTCCAACTGTTTGATGATGCTGACCAAACTGAATAACTACAAGAAAACTTCAGGCCTTCAGGGTGGGTGTGACAGACTCAATGGACACTTTGTCTGTTCTTTTGTGTCATATTTGGATATCACGGCCGCTTACCATCAGGCGGAGTGAGGTCATCTTGATTGTCCTCAATATAAAAAAAGAAAAATCAAGAAATGACTTTGAAAATATAAAAAAATCTAGTCTAGATAAAATTTGAAGCGAGCTTTAAGATCTTATCATACCTTTACAAGACATGACAAAAATACTTGTTGCTTGGCTTGGCACTTGATATCTCGAGTCAATTGCAAGCATCGCGGTAAAAGTCGTCCTTTACGACGCGTTAGCTGACGTCCCTGCCACTGGGAAATATTTTACGGAAACAGACGCGTCGGCTATAAAACGACAGGTGAGTATATTTCTATTATAGCGTTATTTCCATCCATTGATATGTATGTACTAATTTTAACAAAACTTAGACCAATGCTCGGCTTTCGCCTTATATTTAGAGTCGACTTCATGGAACGCATAGACCAATAAGAGAACAAGATAAGAAATGTCGACATTATTCTATGTTATCCTATTGGTTGTGCATTCCATGAAGTCGCCTCGACATAGAAGGCGAAAACCGAGAATTGGCCTCCTGGTCGCGCATTTGGTAGTGACACTGTCTTATACGGCAAAGGTCGTGGTTACAATTTCCACTTACGATGAATCAGTTTGGAGCTAAAATTGCTTGTCAAACGCAAGGCAACTATCCCCTCTACCGTGCGCCCAATTGCAGATGTACCTAGAGTAAAATTCCTATTAATTAGAAAACAACAAATGTTCCTATTTTTGCCATCGGCAGCAGTCAAAACAAGATTACTTTTAGCTATTTAGTTGGCCGGTTTTTAATAAATTAATACGTAGATTCGTAAGAATTAACTCGTTATAGCATTAAATAAATCAATAGTACCTATTATCATGAGTAGTTTTACATTTATAGATATTTTGAATTTCGAATACGCCGTTGAGGACGAAAACAAAATGTTGTATTTTATTTTCGATCCTAACTGGTTTTAATTAATTGCATAAAGATTGGTTTTAAATTCCGAAAATGACAAAAAACGCTCTTTTGTGAATGAGCCTAATTACGACGACCCGGTTGGTTCAGTGGTAGTGAATGCTGCGTCTGGGCCAAGGGTTGCGGGTTCGATCCCCGCACAGTACAAACATTTGTGTGCATGAACATGTCTGTTTGTATTGGTCTGGGTGTTTTCTATGTATTATAAGTATGTATTTACAAAAGAAAAGTATTATATGTATATATTTGTAATCCCACTGTTGGTTCTGATATCTGTAACACAGGTGCTTGAGCTACCTATCTCAGAGTCAGATCAATGTATGTGATGTAGTGAAATATTATATTAATATTAAAAAAAAAAAATAGCTTTTAACGCTTCCACATTGTTATTGGTTTCTGTGATCGAAGATTAGACAAAAAGTAGTTATTGCCATATCATGTGTCTATCTTGAGTCTTATTCCTAACACACTCCGTAGACGTATGGAGAATGAGATGCTAGTCGTCGTTTACGACACGTTAGTCCCGTCACTTTGCGACAGGAAAACATTTTACGAGAACAGACGCGACGGCTATAAAACCACCGTCAGGTGTCTTACCTACGCTTAATTTGAAGCTTTGTAAATAACTGGGTAATGTAGGAGTTTAAAATGTAATGAGTATTACTTATAGCATGTTTGTTGGTGAGCGTAACGTAATAGCGGCATAACATAATACTAAAGTGTGTGGGATGTAGTCGCTCCCACACCACGGTTCCTATAACATGGATACCTTCGTCACATCGCAAAGTTCGTTATCTATACTATTTATAAAGATATAACTTATAGAAGTTGTCTATAGAGACAACGACAAGGCTTATAGGTAAACCGAAAACACGAAACGCTTGCGCGATGTAATTGAGCACAGCGCCATCTATTGGTTCATTTCTGAATTACGTTCCCGAAGCGAAGTGAGGGCGGGCCACTAGTACCAAGATAAAGAAGTATGTCGTATTGTGTTACTATCTCACATCTGTCTGTGTTATTCACGCCGAAACACGATATGACGCTGTTAAGTGGACGTACCTTGCGTGGGCGACAAACGAGCAGACGGATCACCTGATGATAAGCGATGGCCGACGCCCATGGACACTCAGTGTAATGCACTGAACCAGTGCCAGTTTTAGATTCAGTGCTCTGAAAACCTTTAAAACCCTCTTCCCTCTGATTAGGCCTTCGATAATCTCACTCACTTGGACACAATCCATAAATGTTTTAATCATTCATTCAAGTGGCCAATGGCCAAACACAGTAACGCAGCTTCACATTGTTTTTTCGTGAGGCAGCTGCCTCACCCCGAAAAGAATGGCTACAATAAACACAAATAGCTATACCTACTATTATGTGTGTGTTTTTTTTGTTAATTTGTTGTTTGCATCTGCATGTTGATCCTGTTTTTTTTTCCTAGTTTTAATTTTTTTTTTCTTTTCTGTATCTGTTGTTTTGTGCATGTTCTGTTACTTATAATTAAGATGTTATGGCGTCACCCAAGGTCCAGCCTGAAAACCAGCGCTGCAGCAGCTGCTTGCGGCGGCTGTAGCATCATGCTGAGGCTGAACCTTGTTGGCCGCAACTTCTGTTTCCTTTGTTTTGTCTTTTTGTCTGTGTAAATGTTGTGGTCAATAAATAATTTCTTACTCTTACTACATATTACGTAGGCAGTCTTCTAACAGCTACTGACATAATTTTAATTAAATTTGGGACAATTAATTGAATCATTTCGCAAGTAATTCATGTTCCGGGGACCCACTACGCATTGTTCAAATTCCGCAAGCTCATTCATAATGTTCCAAGACGATAAGTTATTATGCCTTAATAACTATTCAGGATTTATTACGTTGCGGCTTATTTTGCCAACTGGTACGGATAGACACATACAAATCTGTCTAATTTCTTTTATCGATTCTCATCTTAATGTCAAACACGTTTGGTTTTATATACTCGTACTTACTACTGTTAAGAAAATGGGATAGATTGTAGAACCCGATATGTTTTTACGTCTTTATTTTTACACTTATTTTGACCATAATTTATGTACAGGATGTATCGCTAAACATTTACATCCTTTTTTAACCTCGTTTTCAACCAACCCTCCTGAACAACAATTGTTCTACGACTTTTAAAAATTCGTATTTTTTTATTAAAATGAATAGTTACTCTTCTTCAAAAAACTTTGTACAAATGTTGCTCAGTAGCCTTACCATGAGTTTGAAATACTATCCTCGCTATCGAAAACTATCGCTTTGTCTCTTTCATTGTGATGCATTTCAAAGAGACAGAGCAATAGTCAGTATTAGATGTCATGGTAGCGCTACAGAACTGATATGGTAAAATACGTGGTTAATAAACACAGAGTAACTATAATATATGTTAATAAAGGAATGTTCATATTCACCGATATATCATTTATAGTCAAAAGAAGCATCGATAAATGCTACTCTTTCCGCTGGCGCGTTACAGAGGCATCCAATAAGCTAGTGGATAACAATGTAACGCTCCCGTATCTTACCACGATTTACCTATCTCGTTCAAACAAATGAAACCCACAGTGCGTGTAAATGGGACAAAGATAGTGATTCGGTCGTGAATTTCGTTTTATTGTAGGCTCACAGTCCCGGAGTTGCGAGCGTCAGTGGCTGGTTCATTAAGTTTAACTATCCGCTAAGGGCCGCTGGGAACAATCTGCCAACGTACCGGTAGCTTCCGTTTGAATTATAAATACTGGAAGAATACGAAGGATTTCCTTACTAATTAGGAGGGCAAAGATTAGATCACAAAATACAATTAATAATATATGTGTTTAATTTTGAGAAAGGTATACTTTCTCTCTACTCTCTATTGGCAGAAAATCCACATGGAAGCAAACATGGAAGTTTTTTATAATTAAATTTTCTAACTTACTTACTAAACGAAATGATGAAGTAAAGTCACCACCGAATTCGCCATCATCAAACCAAACCAAAGTGTGTCACAAACATTTTTTTCCGTTCAGTAAATGAATCTCGGTCTATTCTATTTACACGACGATTCTAAGGTGGTGGAATATATAAACATTTAAACTTTTAGGTCGTGTAACAGCAGCTTTATAACTTTACTCTATGTGTAACAGTCATGAACAAGGTTTTAGATTTCATTTTGTATTGCGTTGTTATACCTATTTACAAACTGGCAAACACAATGCTGCAAAATTGTTGTCTAAAAAACTGACTTTGATGAAAATACTCGTACTAACATTACACAAACATAGTTCAGAGCTCAAAAGACCCTAATTTAAACAACATCACCAATATTCAATGTATTCCGCTGGCTATCAGGCTGGATCGCCAAAACAAAGCGGACGAGCACATAAAACATGTAATTGAACCACAAGCAGTGATATGCGGCCGGGCGCACGTCTAATGCCGCGTTGTCATGCGATGCGCAGCTTACTGCTTACTTTCCGGCCATCCCACTCGTGTGAAACGGCTTATACTTAATTTTATCACCCCGTGTGTGTGCTATTGCAGCACTTCCAACTTGATGTGTCATTGGATCATCACGCAAGCCCCCGCCCCGGACGAAAGGGCTTATAAATAATCCGGTGACGTAACGTTGCACCCGTTGCACGTTTTCTTTACTCGTACGTGGAGTTATATATATTATATTATATGTTATAGATTTATTGAAAAACTAGTGGCCCGCCCTCACTTTGTTACGGATTACTATTCGTTTCGAACGTATCCAATAGAAAGGCGCTAGGTGTAGATTATACCTACATCGCGCAAGCGTTTCGTCTTTTCGGATTACCTAAAGCCTGGTGACTGTCTATAGAACTTACCCCTCTATAAATAGATACTATAATAGGAACAGTAGTCCTAAAATTGATTGGAATTAGGTACAGAAATATATCTATCTATATTAGTCTGTCATGTTAGTTCGTCTTCGAAGAAAAGTGGTCAAGAGTAACAAATTATTTTTGACAGCTTTTATGCAATAAAGGATCATTTATGCAATTCTTAAACTTCGCGATGTTACATAACTGATTTCGATCAGGTATGGTCGCAGTGTCCACTTGGTAACGAATACGGAGATGCGGTGATCGGACAGCAGACGCTTCATTGTAATTACCACACTCACCGGGCTCCAAAGCGGCAGATTTACATACTATCAAGAATACGCTTGGATGGGACGAGAGAAGATTACATCAATGTGAAAAATAGTTTTAATAACGCGGGTGACGCGTGGGGGTTCCTTTTGACGAAACACGGCGAACACTGCACGGGTCTCTATCTATAGTCCGAGGCAAGAAAGTGTAGTTATGACCTTGAGTGCGCAGAAACCAATTTTGATAGAAAGTCTTCAGCAAAATAACGGTCATCGCTATACTTTCGTGCCTCCAGCTATACAACAGGCCGCGCGCGTATCCCAGGGCGAGCGGCACCTACAGGCAAAAGGGCATACAGTACGGGTGACGTGTTATTCGGAAAGCCCCGTGATTGATCTCACTCGCGTCGCCGCGTCCGCTTCAAATTGACGAATCGTGTGATTCGCGAATCGTGAGCGATTGGCTTATGACCTGCTTGAATACATGCTTCTCGACTGCTTTTTTTAATTCGGAGGGTTTCACCATATAACCCAATATAGGAACTAAAACTTTTTTTTCTAATAACTCTTCATTCTCTGATGTGGCCGAGGGTAATCCACCCCAGGTATGTTTAGAACAGCCTACTCAGTACTCACTTTTTTCTCTAAAACATACAAATTATTACAGCTATCAGGCAATATTTCAGCCGGTTAAGTAAGTGTTGCAACTAAGTAGTGATTTTGTACACTTATGTAAAATGGTAAGCCTAATATCAACGATCTAATTAACAGACCCACGTAATAAATAAGACAATACGAACAACGCCAGAAGTCGTAAATCAGTCGGGCTCAGCCCTTCCAGGTGAATTTATCCTTGCCCGAGTTTACGGTCAATTAAACGAAAGAAACTTATCCCAAACTTTGATGTACCGCCGACCTCGAACTAATTACAATTAGGCGAAAACGGCCTCTTTGCCACAACGGTTTGCTTCTTAGAGAGTTATTGCCAAACTTGGGGGGTTTTAAAGAACGTGACGTAGACCCCGGGCGACCGATTATGTGGCAAGGAAGGAATTAGGAATCGCTTTTTAGAATCTCCAGACGACGCGCGTTTAGAGTTTAAAATTATTTTAGAGAACAAAAAAGGGAGTCGTGATAGTAGTAGGTAGGTACTACACACACAGCGTTACGTAGGTAGAGTTACTTTTACTAGCCTTGGACCGTCCTAATATCTCAGATACCTACAGTCATGAGCTATTTTTGTACTGTGGGGTGTGTGTTTGTGTGTGTTCACGAGTGAAGAAGCTATATTTCTAGACCCATAATAACAAGTGTAATTCGTAGGTACTTAAAGGTAACTACAATCTATCAAAGCTTACATGATGACGAACCAAACGGAAAACTTGACTGATGAATTTTGACAGATTTCACAGAAAATAAACATACCTAGGTCTATTTTGAGGTGATTACAACGAAAGTAACTTATCCCTAACTTTAATGTACCGCCTACCTGGAGAAACTGCTTAACAATTAAGTGTAAACGGCCTCTTTAGCTTGTTCTGCGGCCAAACTTGGGGGACATAATCCTGATTATGCGTCTAGACTGTAGGGATCACTAGGTTCCTTTTAAAGGAACTTACATACCTGTAAGTGTTTCTTTTTGGGATGGAATAAGTGTTTAGAGAACGCCGGTTCATCAGAACCAGCTATTTTGGTCTTCCTATAGTATGGAAGATTGAGTTAATTATAAAGTGAGTTGCTTCAAAGCCGATTTCTAGGAACTGATTACAGCCGCATACAAAATGAGATTGCATTTCATAAAGGAAAGACAGCTCGCTAGCAGCAATAGGTCAAACGGAAAGCAAATTTCTCAAAGATGTCCATTTTGTTACTACTTACCTCTGTCACGACTCGACTGGGTGACTTGCCTTTTTTACATAGTAGAAATGCCACTAGCCTATGGTGCAACAATGGAATAGTTTAATAACTACCTAGCCTTTGTTACTCCTGTATCTAATGATAACCTTTCGCATACATTTCACAGGGTGAATTTTTAGGGTGACCTATTTCCATCATACCATCGTGAAAGCCTATAGATAACACCTAAGCTGATACTAAGCGATTTGTAACGACCTTTTTATCATGGCAGGCATTTTTTCTTTTCTGTACCATTTTCATAAGCAAATATTTAATTTTAGATATCTTGACTTAATTTTGAATTTGCGGAGAGTGTCCAATATCCCCTAGATGGATCAGAGATTATGGATTTGATAATGGATGAGATATTGGACTGCCCCCAGTCCATGCCACGGTGTCTTTTACTGGTGGCGTATGGAAGATGAAATCTTCCCATTGTCTATACAAAATAGGTACTTGTAGCAACGCTGCCTCATATGCCATAGCACGTGGGTTCGATCCCCACCGGACGAAAATTTGTGTGATGAATACTTGTGGTTGTTCAGTGTTCGGATGTAAATATGTATAGAAGTATTACCTATATTTGTTTCCTCTGTTGACTGATATCTGTAATACAAGTGCTTATGCTTAGTACGGGGATAAATTTCTCAATGAAAAACAAAATTGCCAAATCTATTTCCCAGTGCATAGCTTACATGAGCAGCACAAAATGTTCCGAGAATGCCCACGATGTTTGAGGTTAGATCGATCAAATAGCCAGCGATCTAGAGCAGAGCGCCGGGCCCGCCCGATCGGGCTGAATTTGGCGCAAGATGCCTGGCATCGCTCACATTGCGTTGCATTCGGCCTTCCACTGCCCAACTGCAATTAACGGTTATGTAACTCATATGCATAAGCATTGGCAAGTACTTTGAGATGTTGCTCCTGCGCTCGGTCTCTCTTCGGTCGTGTCGCACTGGTGTAATGACCAAAATAATATATCTAATAACGATTTCAATTTTCACAAATGAACTACCGATTTTTTTTTATGTGATACCTGGAAGACGAGCAGACAGATCACCTGATGGTAAGCAATTGCCGCCGCCCATAGACACCTGCAACACCAGTAGCGTCACAAGTGTATAATATCTTTTAAACCCCTTTCCCTCCAATTGGGCCGTCGGTATCTTCTCTCACTCAGCGAAACACAGCGCAGACGCTGCTTCACGTCGGTCTTCTGTGAGGCCGTGGTATCTCTCCGGTCAAGCCGGCACATTCATGCCGAAGCGTGGCTCTCCCACGGTTAAAATCCCACTGTCCCTGGATTCCAAAGTACCTAACAGTTCCAAGGAAAAACCTATGTTTGGGATCAGGACAATGTTGCCTCAAATTGTTATTTCAATATAACTAGATAAAGCCCCTAATGCCCATTGACTCCAAAAGTCGTAAACCTCTTCATTAGATCGGAGCATCGGATGGAATGTCACGTACGGAATTAACGATACGCATCACGATTGTGGAATTTACTTAGCGAAGTTTCAATTGCAGGTTCATTAGACGTTCGCTTCGTAATTTATTTATACAATACTTTGCGTAGGTACACTTCAAACATTACACAACAATCTTTGATAATATGAAAGTGAATCAACGCTATGCAATATGTCATTTTTATTAGTGTATGTAATTGATAATAAATTCTTCCAACCGATTCGGACATGGAGGCCGAATTGATTGGAGCCACAGATCCTTATGATTATAGTGCTTAAGTGTATGCACAAACACAAGTACACTCTTTATTTCTTAACCCTCATAATTCCGATGGGAGACCTAAGTGATACTACGGAAGAGGGATCAGGCGAAGAAATAACGGCTTAACGTGCTTTCTGAAGGACAGGAGGATTAGACCGCCTTACCGTTGACTATACTTTATCAAACTACACTTGACATTGGCAAAATTAAATGTGTCATGAACACAATACAGGCCATATAAAAAAAAAGACACTGAGAATTTCTCAACAGAAAAACTGAATTACCGATATCAACATAATCTCGTTACGCTTATCGCACCAAGAAAAGATAGCTTTAATATGGGAATATAAAGGAACGGGATATACAAAATTCACTTCACTGCTTTAGTAAAGCTGTTTAAATGGACTACTTTGTAATCTTCTAATTAAAATTTTGAAAGGCAAAGTTGAGCTACAGTTTGAAGTTTGATGAAAGTGTGTACATTTCCAACCAACTTTATCAATTTTCTTTTCCACAACATCCGCGCAAAAGCCGAAAAGAAGGCAGGAGGCGAAAAGAAGGCAGAAGGCTCTCATTATTTTTCCGGGACGTGCCCGTTGATCACGAGGGACGCGTTAGAGGCAAGCATAAAAACAGTCGGTCATTACTTACACACTGGTTCATGCATGCACAAAATTTATGCGCGAGGTGAGTGGGAGCGAGCGCGACAATTTATGCTGATGTTATCGCGTGCGAGTGCGTGCCCCGGACAGTAGTACGGGGGTCGCGCCACTTCGTGGTATTACAGCTAGCCACACGTCAATGTATACAAACTATTTGATATCTTCAGCCAATTCAAGACATTTTTTTTATATATTGACAACAATCAAGATGACCTCACTACGCCTGAGCTAGGTGAGCGGCCGTGAGATCCAAATTTGAGGTTGACAGGCACAAAAGAACAAACAAAGTACATTTGTTTAAATCAACAAATAAATTTAACAAATTAGTAGCTGTAAGGTTTACTGCAAAAGGCCAACCAATCTTCATCCGACAGTATATCTGTGGTTGGTCTTGAGGTTGTCATTTCATACAAATCGGAGCGCTATACCATAGTCTCCTATCCTCGGATAAAGTTTCGTCGAATCAGGAGTTAGCTTATGGGTCACACTTTCAAGAGATGGCTACGCTTGGGGTCCATCCAGGGTTCGAACCTTTACAGGGTTCGTCAATTTATAGCGAACTAGGTTTATTCCGCCAAAGATGAAACTCTACCTCCTGTACTATCAAAGACTGCGAAAGCATTCGCACACTCGTGAAACGGTCTACTTTATCCGCTGCAACACTATACTTGGGCTTGGACCAGTCCAATCTTCTTGAATGATCCAATGATCTTGACTTGATCACCTGTGTGGGCAACACCATCGTTGCCTACACAGGTGATGAAGTCAAGATCGCCTAGAAGACGATTTTTAAAAACATACATAATTGAATGGTAAATAGAGAGATAGATGTACTTTATTGCATATAAAAAAATATATCATATAATAACACTAGGGGCCTCGTTCACCACCTCTGAGTAAAGTGTCAAATAATTTACTTGTCAATTAAAGTGGGTTCGGAGAAAATTGGCCCCTAGTTAACAATTTAAATAATTTATTCAATACAAAGACCAGGGACCAATTTTCTCCGAACCCACTATACTTAATTGACTAAGTAGTAAGTTATTTGACACTTTACTCAGAGGTGGTGAACGAGGCCCTAAGGAATACATACTACAATGATAAATTTACTTAGAACACAATATAATAAGTCCTGATATGTAATCTATGGCAATCCAAAATTTTAATCAGGATTCGGAACATTTTGATTGTTCGATTGTCCTGTCAATTTACTGTCCGGAACTAGGCCACCGCGCCTCGTGATACCAATTTACTACGGACCAATTGGTGTTTGGTCTTTGTATTGGATGAGTTCGACGTTGTAGGTGGTGGCAGGTACAGGTATAGGTAGGTATAAGTAGGTAGGTGTTTATCGGTCAAACTACTATCATGCATCTATAAATGAACTCAGGAACTGAAAGTGTACTTATGAGATTTTTTGATTTTTTTAAGTGATAAGTTTTAGACAATCCGACGTATCATCTAATGGTAAGTGATTGCCGCCGCCCATAGATACCGGCAACATCTGTGGAGTCACAAGTGCGCCGCCAACCTTTTAACCCCGTTTTCGGCATCCTTACTCGCTCAGGGAAACACAGCGAAGATTTATGGTGTACCTACTTACTTAGAACTTTTAAGATAATATCAACATAGTTTGTAAGCATTACTAATCAATGAGAACTGTGTTTCTGGCAAATAAAAAGTTTATTATTATATTCAGTATATAACTTTTACTCTCTCTAAGAGGTGCAAACTGAAGAGCACGGGCCTTAGCCAAGCGCATCTTTAGTGGGTTGGTTTTATAAATTTAAGAATTTGCGTACGATTCTTATTTAAAACAACGGCTTTTTGCAGAAGCATGAACGTAGATGGGTGTATATTAAGTATTTCCAGGCTTGTGTGAAGGTCTTTGGGTATATAGAAACATTATTACTAGAAAATAAACGAATTGAATTGGATAATGTATCTGACTTTGTTTTTATATATTTGTTTGTTACTAGGTATATGTACGTACGCCACACATCAAAGTATACAAAACTGTCAAATTTCTTCAATCGACCCTCATCTTACTGTCATACACATTAGGTTGAATATCAATTGAAGAAATCTGACAGGTTGTGGTAACCTGATGTGTTGCTGACTGTACTATACCTATATAGCATTATACACTAAAGTTCTAAATTTTATATCACGTCTTCTCCTTTATGTTTAAGGGCAGGTTTACTAAACCTTGTTAGGTTTAGTAAGCAACATCGCACGTTCATGGTTAACGAGAATCTAAACCAGAGGCAAACGATCTCACCTCATTACAAAGTAGTTAGATACTTAATGTTTTAAGGTGTACTACCTATACTATAGCAGAGATACAGTAGGAAAACTTCACTGCATCAAATTATGAATGTACTGATTTTATTATTCTGGTTTTATTTGGCACAAGTCCTGGTACGATTGTGTAGCGGTATCCCCGAGTGCGCAGAAACCAATTTTACAAAATTATAAGTTTTATATTTTACTTTTATCTGTTGAATTATTTTCTTTCGGCATTTTTTATTTATATATAGAGATGAATTCTACAGACATCGAGAAATCTTATATACGAGTACTTACATAACAAACAAACAAACAAAATGAAAAAGCGAAACACTAGCGTGATGCTATAGACGCCCAGCGCCATCAGTTGGTACAGAGTGGAACTATATCTTGAGGCGAAATGAGCACAGGCCACTAGTTTGTTATAAACATATACTTAATCTATACTTATTATCACCTATTTGTTTCTACGAGAAAAAGTTTTCTAAAGGCTGTTCGCTGTTATCTTTTTTACACTGTTTCTCAGTCTTGTGGAGGCAAGCAAACTCTGGACGATAAACTATTTTATGGCTCCCATAAGTGCGTTTGCACGACGACGTCTACATGCTACTCTCATCAACTCGATTAGTTCAGAAAGCAATTACTTATAGGGAAATCTATTAGTTCAAAGGAGAGGGACAGGGAAGATTGTTTATTTTGTAGAAATATTTGAATATCGGGCTACATTTAAGGTTTTAAACTGCTAAAGTATGAAACACCCTGTCGTGGTCTGTTACTCCTGATCACTATAATCTAGACTGGATAAGGCAAGAGTGAACAGGTAGGCATGTACATATGTACCAGGGGGTCTACTCCGCCAAACGATATCGAATTATTCGTAACGATACGTCAGTTCATACAAAAACCCTACTCTAACACAGCTTAAAATACGAATAATTTAATTTGACAGCTTCACAAACGTCAAATCGACGAACATTCCGACGACGTCTCTGATGGTATCGTTATCGTACGTATCGTTACGAATAATTCGATATCGTTTGGCGGAGTAGACCCCCAGGGAGAAATAATTCGAGAACCATAATATTCATTTCCAAGATTTTTATTTCATATTCCTGATAGATAATAACATTTAAAACATGAAGAGCGCAGAGTAACAAGATTACATCTGCAGACGTCATTATAAAGGACTCAGTATCCACGTTCGAAGCGCCGCAAAAAAGCCTTTGATGCGTTATCGGATGAAAAAGCAAGTCTCCTCGAGTGAAATAAATGAAATCAAAGAGCTATCTGCTTCCTTCACTTTAAGTTTCAGTCGAACCTCGGCCGTAAGCCTGTGACATAACCCGAAAGCCTTATGAATTATTTAAGAGGGAATCGTCCTCCGTCAGACATTTGAATTATTTTGAAGCCTTTGCTTGTGCATAATTAAGTGTGCCGTATTACTGTGACACTTTTACACGCCGGCCCGCGCCATAATTGGGTGTTTGCAAATTTGTTAATTTATTACTTCCCTTCCTGTTGAGAGCACGCTAGTGACAGATGACACCTGTACGCTTTGAGAAGTTCTCACTGTTCAAAACTTGCTCGAAGACGGAACCGTTTGGCGGAAATATTTTATATCGCTGGCAACTTTATCCGAACTTGCGATGTAAGCAAGTTTCTTCTGCTCGTCCACTGTTTCATTTACTATTTAATGTTTGATGGTTGTAAGTATACATTTCTATACATTTCTTTGATGTAGGTAAAGGAATTTTTGCGTGTCGTATTAGTAACGTACATACAGACAGATACTATACATAAAATTACAATAATCTTTCAAATTGACATAAGGCTTTAAACGGAAGGTTAAAGAAAAACAAGGAGGTCAACTACTGCACGCACATTTGTGTTGGGTCGAGTGTTTGTGCTTCCTCCATTGTTCCTAGTTTCATTCCTCTCTAGAAGCGATTTTATTGGTAGATTTTTTCCTCGCACACTGCTTAGCTACCTCGCACAGTTCTGGTGGAAAAGCAGCCTTAAACTTGCCAGTATTTGATCACGTTCCATATAAGACAAGCCGGACACGCCTGGATGGCGTTGAACATAAGGCTGCCCCGGATTCAAACAACAAAACAATGTTATCCGATAATAGTTGTGAAAATAGTCGATTCTATCCCAGCTTCTTGTTTTCTGGCGAGTTTCTTTTGTCTCCAATTGGACAATACTCATAGAAGTCTTCTATTGAAAACTGAATTCCGTTTATTCGAAAAATTAAACTCAGCCTGTAGCCAAAAGATACGTAACTAATACTTTTTTTATTAAGAATATTCCAGTAAAAACAATATGTGACCTGCCTTTTGTTAAAAAAAATGTTTTATAAAACTGCACGTTGGTCAAAAGTTTTATTCTGGAACTGCTTTTGAAAGTTGATGAATGGCCTCACAGCGGATTCGGCGCTCGACGAAATTAAAACCGGCCAGCAAAGCGAAGCGATGGATGTTGGAGCCGTTTCAATGGTTTGATGACTTCTACTCACGGACAGCCGAAGCCTGGATATGGCCGGTTGTAGAAAGAAACCAATATTGTTTAGTGTACTGGAATTTGCAGGAATAAAAAACGAAATAAGTTGTTAGAGCTAACATCGGAATAGGTATTGAAATTGCCGAGACTGCATCGGCTTTTAAATTATTCATGTTTTATTTTTAAACACAAAGGTTCAGGAGATTAAATTTTCAATGATTAACCCGACGTACTACATATATTGGATCCCAACATAAATTGCTTATTTATAATTTTAATTACATAATTAAAACGACTGGAATATTGTGTATTGAATTTCAATTCAATACAGTTCATTGTTTAACTTTATATATTGTTTAATTTTTTATTTATGTGCTAGGTGGCATACGAGCAGACGGATCGGAAAATAAACCTGTCGCATCCAAACAAAAGAGTCGCACTGCACGTGTGAAAGGGAAGGGGATAGAGTTTCGATCGTTAATTCCATTTCATTGTAGGCTCCGTCTGTGATATCCTATTGACACGGGAGCGAGACTCAGCGAAACGTGTTATGTAGGTACAAACAAACCCACACTCGACAAAACACAGCGCAGGTGCTGCTTCACGCTGGTCTTCTGTGAGGCCGTGGTATCATACTGGTCGAAACACAGCGCCTGCGCTAGATATTTACAAAGAGTTTATATTTGCTCAGTAAATTGGCTTACCTCGACCTGATGATAAGCAAGAGGAGAGCCCACGTTGCAGTTACAACGGACGCGACGGCACGGCATCACATCCGTTGGCACTGCCATACTGGCCCGCGAGATGCTTCTTCACGCTTCGTTTGAAGGAGTCCATATTGTAGGACAGAGGAAACACATGAGATAGCAACGAGTTCCACCGCTTAATAGTGGTGGTGGTAGAGTTATATCATGTGTTTCTTATTATATGCTAACATTAGTGATACGGGCACAAAATAGACGCAAATGTGTAATTTAAACGCAAATAAAATAGCTTATTGAAAAAGCAATTATCAGCCATCCCTCGTCTTTGTCAGGATCTTAAAGTTATTACACAATTCAGCAACACCCTAAGTAGAATTATAACTTTATTAAGTTGAGTTAATTAGGAAACGCTAATTAATGCTTATGGTTACGAAATATTGAACTTGCGCGGTGTTTAGAAACATTTGTTTAATATTTGGTCCAAAATAATTCTAATAGATAAACAAGCTGGTCGCATTTAGAAATAAGTAAATTACAATAGAATTTCGATCAATGGGATGGATCAAAATTCTATAGAAGAAAGGACTTACATAGTTCTTACCGATCTAAAATGAATTTAATAGGATTTCTACAGGTATGATCAGATACCTGTTGCAATCTGTCAAATTGGTGTAAACACATTTCGTTCAAAATCACTTGAGGATATTGGTCATACAAAGTCATGTATGCAATCTTCGATGAAATGTTTGAAAGTTCATCTTAAAAGTTAGATAGGTAGATACTCTTTATTACAAAACACATTACAGAACTAGATGCTAATAGTAATTTACAAATACACTATCAGCGGCCTTGAAAAAAGTATATAAAAAAAATATATATAGGTACTTAAAGTTTTTTTTACACCAAATATGTTTTCCGTGCTAAAAGTTAAACAAATAGCAAAAAATATAAATCTATATGACTAAAGATGAGTGATGAATAATGATTATAAAGTTACTACTACGACCTACTGGTCGTGGTAGGTAATATCTTCTATAATAACATAAAGAAAAACATTCTATAGACGCCAGCAAACCTTTACAAACCGAAATGGCGAAACACAGGCGCTATGTAATCAACGCCCAGCGCCATCTATTGGTAGACAGTGGAACTACTGTTCCGAAACAAAGTGAGAGCGGGCCAGTAGTGAATATTAAACCTAAAAATAATAATAAACCTACTCGTATTGAATTATTTTGACTTAATGCGTCCTGGCCCCAGGGAGTTCTGTGAGCGAAAATCTATGTACTCGTACCTCTTTACCGCCATAAAAAGGATGAAAAAGTAATCTGGTTTTCTGAGTATTTCCACTACACTCGTAGCCAATTAGTGCGGAATAACCCTCCCATAGCTTCTCACGTACTACATTGCAGGAGGTAGACCAAGTTGGGATTTATTTACTCGTGACCCGGGAGAAATGATTCGCCGTCGGCAGTAACACCTTTCGTGATTCGATTAGCATAAAAATAGAAAAGATTTCTAGTTTATTTATGCGCTTTCATCTTGTTTATGGTTGCTATTTTCTTTTTTATTTGTTTTTTTTTGTGAGAATACATCCAAAGATTTGACTTTTATCCCATAAGCAATTCGTCCACCTTCCTTAATTCAGACGTATAAATAGTTATTTGACTAGTTAAGTAAATGTACATTTAAAAAATTGCTTCACTTGTCTTTACTTATAAACTGCCGCAATTGTATCAATTATGGATAGTCTTTATGTCTTTTAAAATAAAGATCAATATTTATACTTTCGTGACAATTAAGGTTTAACTAACGTCTCTGAGTGCGGCAGTAAGGTAAGTAATTGGAGGGAATGTTACTGACCAACTGAAACCGCATGTTGGCCTAGTTCAAGCAATGCTGGAGGCATCGATAACGCTACGAACTGGGACATGTCTCTCTCTAGTCATACAGGATGTATCTGTGAACATACATCCCTTTAACCACGTGTTCTAACAAACATTTTGAACAAACTTTGTTCTAGGACTTATCGAAATTCATGGGTTTTTTTTTTTCGTGTTAATACAAAATTATCAAGCCACGTGACCATCTATGAAAAGGTGAAAATGTTTAATGTGTATTTCCAAAAAGTTGGTCAAGTGGTTTAAGTAAAGCTAAGCTAAGGAGTGGAACTCCCTGCCGAGGTCTGTTTTTCCTGACCACTATAACTTGGATATCTTTAAGGCAAGAGTGAACAGGCATCTTCTAGGCAAACGCGTGTCATCCTAGACCTCATCGTCACTTTCCATCAGGTGCGATTGTGGTCAAGCGTTGGCCTATAGTCTAATAAAAAAAAAAAAAAAAAAAAAGTAGTTAAGAGTCCTAGGTTCGATTATCGGGTCGAGCAGAAAGTATGTTTCGAATTTGTCGAACATAGTTCGGGTTTGTAGTGATTAAGCCTAATCCCATCATAATAGCGATGACTTGATTTCTATGCAGTGGTACTGTATACAGGCTGATACTTTAATTTCAAACAGTCATAGAACAAATTTTGTTTACAATGGTTGATAGAACACAGGGATAAATAGATGTTAATCTTCACAGATAAGTACATACAACCTGTTTATACTCTAAATTTGTAACAAACTGGCGGCTTCGCGCTCACAACTTGCCAGTGACATACCTACATAAGTGTATAAGTAGAAGATAAATTGCTGACGTAGACTAAAGTTGTAAAACCGAAGGGTTGGAACGCAGTCCGCTCTGGCCATGTCTGGCGCATATTAGATGAGAAATGGATGAGCGGTGGGCAGAAAACGACAACGCGCCAGACCAAACTGATCTACCTATCCCATGTCTAAAGGCTAAAATGGTAATAGGATCGTGCAAAAAAGGAACTAAAAACAATAAAAAAAGGTTTTATTTAAACGCTAAAAAAGACAGATAATTACAAAAGCTATTTTGCTATGCAGGGCCTCCCACGGCCACAGCCATGCCACATGGAGAGAAAGTATCTACTTACCCTTAATATTGTAGGTATATGGAACATTTTACTGAAAGAAGACATTATTTTAATTTCAAAGACAATCTTAACTGCATTCATAGATTTTAAATTATTACACTGTTGAATTTACAATATTAAAGGTACTTTCCCTCCATGTGGCATGGTCGAGGGACGCCCTGTATATACCAACCCGTACAAAACTTCGAATATGTGTTACTTATACCTATAATGGAAAGTACTGTACTGTACGTTCATAGTTTATACTGTAATTACCTCAAACCTTGTTCATAGTGGTATATCTTGAACCTTACGACGATCATCTCTAGTTAAGTACCAATACAATAAACAGCCTCGTAATATAGCATATGCGAATTAATTGGCAGTTAGTTTCAGGAAATGCAGTTACCGTATCGAGCCTGTAATATCAATTTGAGGTTTCCGTTTGAACTGGCTACATAATGTTTATATAATATGGACGTATCAATATGTTATTTTATTGAAATGCTTATAGAAATATATTATATATTTCTTTATTGATGTCTACAAACAATCAAACGTAACAGCGCTTCGGCATGAATGGGCCGGCTCTACCGGCGTGATACTACTGCATGGCACAGTGGCACAGTGCCAGCGCTTTGTTTCGTCGAGTGAGTGAGGGTACCGTAGGCCCAATTTGGGGGAAAGGGGGTTAAAGGCTAGCAGCGCATAAATAATCTTCCATTCCCATTTAAACCACTTACGTATGGGAATCATGCTCATTCTTTATAGCAAAAGAGAGAAAAAAGTTTGTTTTATGCAAATAAAATATCTTGAATATTTATATTCAAAACTTACTACTTATATATTTTCTAGATATAATTCGTTACAGGCCTGTGAGTGTAGTAGAGTATATTCTATAGTCAAGTCACTAAGATTTTGGTTTAATTTATTTTGTCGATAAATTATATATATTGTTATTGTTATTCTTAATTAAAAAAAAATTAATGAATGATCACAAAATATGCTTTAAAAATTTTTGAATGGCGCCATCTATCATATCGCGGAGATACTACGTAAGCTAGCGGAAGGTGCGAGGAGGACTGCCCTCTCGACTAGCGGAGCTTTGCTGTATACCTTAATGTTAAGCTCATATGGTAGATGTCGTGATTCTACTTGTTGGTTATAGTGTCTCATTCGACAGAGATATTGACGATAATATACAATTTTAATCAACTAAAATAGTGTTCTACAAACAACAGGATTTATAGAAAAAAACACTTAGAGCACCTGTACGTCGTATAAAGTAAGTTCAAATTCAAAAGTCCACAAATTAGTATAACATAATTTTAAACACATAAACCACAAGGTTTTTTTTACTACATAGGTACGTAGAAAAGATAATATGTTGTCACATGAGAAGGGGCTACAATGATTCGTCATTGGCTAGCGCCGCCAACCTATGTACGGCCAACGTTTAGCAATAATTAACATTATTGCTACTTATCGCGTGTTTAAAATATTGTATTGCGTCTTGAAAAATCCAATTTATATGCATCTAACTTTGTAGAGTTTTACTCTCCTAATAAATATCATATTGTCGCCAAAATCAGTGTAAATAGGTTGGCGGTTTTCGCGGCGGCGCTAGTTTCGTCGATATAGCCCCTTAACAATTCTTATCTCTCCAATGATTCCCTACATTTGCATCTCCTGTCTCCCAGCAATATGATATGACAGCCCATGAAGGTCTGACACTTAAAGGCCCAACGATAATAATATTTAGAAATTCCGAGCTTTTCCAGTGCAAAGAAGCGCAATTACAAACACAATAAGGAGACAGAATGGAACCAGACAAGCTCGCCCTTTATGTGATGGCCGGCTGACGTAAAAGAGACGATTGTAACTTTTGTAATGCGATGTGAATAATGCACAATCAAATGTGCCAGGGGCTATGGTTGCTTATATTTGTGACACTTTATAAAAAGTGAATAACTTTTTCCAAAATCGGGATGTACCTAAATCAAATTTCGTTTAGTCAATTTTGATTACAATTATCCATCATACCTAAATATTTATTTCATTAACACTTAAATTATAATCTCAGGCGTTTAATTCGCAGTTGCATCCAGCCCTGGTATGCGCTTGGACCATACCATATTCCAGCATTTAGCAAGTCTAGAAATTATAATGAAGCGACTGCCGTTTGACCCTCGCAAACCTTAATAGGTGGAACCAAACCAAATGGATCATAATGATATTTACACTTATTATATTTACATTATGTAGGAAAATTCCAATTTCAAGCATAATTAATAAAATTTCAAAAGCTTATCCTATGGATTTCTGTATTGGCTCGTAATTAATCCAAAGAGTCAGTTTCCAAATACCAAATTCTTTCAAATTTAGTCACGCCGTTTACGAATGAAGAAGTAACAAATACACTCAAGCTTTCGGCATTTAAGGAGTGGGACCAAAAAAGTGGTCGCTAGCCCCTCGCCTACGCCGGTGCAATATGCACAAGAGGCAAGGTAATTGAGCTGTCATCCGAGATTAATGCAATTGCCTGTTGGAGCGAGTGTCGTAGGATAAGCAAGCCGCCGCCAGAGAACGGACATGTCAAATTAACCAGGCATTTCTCGTTAAAGCGTTAGACATTAAAGATCAAGCCGACTGAACTAAGCAAAAAATCTAAAAACACAATAATGCTATTACTGTACTGTACTGCGATATGTGGGCTGCGCTTGCGCACGTACTGCACATGTGGCTAATTGATTTGACGACGATTATCTACACATTTTTATGGTCACTAATAGTCCAAAGCGTTGGAAGACCAGAGCAATATTTTATGTAGGTACCTAGGGTAATTTTAGCGTCTACGCCTGAAAACGAGAAGTTTTGGATTTTATTTTGCTTGGAATCTATGAAGGTATGTAATCTTACCGTAGGTATATAATTCAATTAAATCACTTAAGTAAGATAAGGACCAACCACTTTTTCAATTCCTGTCATAATGACTTTTATTCTAATAGCAGATATTGGAATGGCAGAAATATTGAAAAAAGTAACTTTATGAATACTCGGCAATATGATTTAGATAGTACCTTTTACTTCTCAAATATAGAATACAGATACGACTTTTTATCCTAGCAAAACTGTGGTATTACTAGTAATAAATGTGTGTCCTTCGCTTGGAAGAGAATAGACGGAACCTTCGATGGCAATAGATCGCATAATACACAGCTGAATGACCTCTGAGGATAAATGTCAGTTAAATTCTTTGAAAACGTCTTTTACACTTCGTTCATACGATTCAATGTTCGGAATGTCGGAATGAATGAATAATTCTGTATGAGCATTAATTTTACCTTAGTCGTTTGCTTAACATGACAAAGGAATATTTAATATTACCTTTTCGAATAGAGAAAGTTTTAAATAGTAAATCGACATTGATATAAGTAATTTGTTAACACCATCCTTCAAGCGTGGTCATTAAACCTAATCCCAACATAGTAGCGATGACTTAATTTATATGATGGAAGCCTTTGCCCCGCAGTAGGACAGTATAGGTATAGGCCAATACTTAACTTTTTTATTGAGGACAGTCAAGATAACCTCACTCCACCTGATGGTAACGCCAACGGCCGTGAGATCCAAATATGGGGTTTATTATACTTATTATGAATTTATTTATTTCTATTATATATTATGGAACTAAGTAATGTATCTATACTTACGTGTAGGTACTATAAATGTTTCTATAAATTCAAATGACGCAAGTTATAAAAATTGTTACCTACTCAAAATATTTACTTTTGGAATTACAATACTTCGTAGCATTATTAAAATAAATGGCACTCATTCAGTGAATTGGAAAAAAATTGTTTCTATAATAAGTAATACAAATTGTCTTCTTAAGCAGCCAATATTTATTACACGCGCTATTATTTCCCAAACACAAAATTTATTATAGTAATTTGAGAGTCAAAGGAAAATGACAATGTTATAATAATACAACATTGAATCATGTTCCTGGATCACACATACCGAGAGAGTTCGTAGAAGCATTCATTTATAACATTATTATGTCGGAGACGCCCATATTTCTTGAAAAACCCATAACTAATTCAAAACTTAATATTTTCAATTTTATGTTGGATGTAAATCGCGTGGCAATATTTCGTATCTCATAAATCCAATACGTAAAAGAAACTTTATGGAGACTCGTAATTTCTTCTTTCTATCAGCTAACAGAAGCGTAAATTCATTGGTACTAGTAAAGTATAATCTCAGCGTATAAATATAGCTATTACCTAGCAAAACATAGGATGTTTCGACGGGCTCTGCTCCGGGGGCATTGAGTGTGAGGAACTTAAAGGGTATTTACACTGGTCGTTTGTGCATAGGGGTTTTTGTTTAACGCAAAGGTGATTTTACACCTATTCAAGCGCAAGTCAAGCCGCCAGATTAGATGCCAAGAGTGGACATACAACGAGACCCAACAAACGTTTCCTCAATGATCGTCTGAACGGGAGGTTGGAATCGGCAGAGCACAGTTGAACACGAAACAAATGCCTGTTTGGGGCCTGTTTGTCGGTCCATATTACACGAATTCTTTCTCCGCTTCCTCTAGCGTAGGACCACCTCTACAATAGGTACACAAAGAGTCCATTGAAGATCCAAAGTACTAATCTTCCGTTTGCTCGTTTCCTCGATTCTCAGCTTCTTTTTTCATTTATCTGGAGTCTTGCTTGATGGTAAATGAAGATGTGGCAGAAGGTAGTCTGTCTATTTATTAACAGCTTATTCTCTTTAAAAACGTTCAAATCACAGTGTTCAGGAAACACTTCAGCCGGCAGATAATTCCACCATTTGACCTACACAGCAGAAACGTATAATAAGCAGTTGGTATGTACAAATTGTTTGCATTGACCCATGATAGGTACTTATTGTCGTGTCGACCCACAGCTATCCTAACCCGCATCATGTTATGGGACCTCCACTTCGCGGAGTCTTTGGCAAGGAGGCTATTGACACTTACGAGTATGTCGTCCCTAAAGTTGACTAGCCAAGCCTTTATGAATCGTCCTCATCTGCCGAGGCTCCGCCACACATTCATTCCTTCGTAACTCACTAAATCTCACTAACTTTCCCCAGTTTGCCTGTCATCTCAGGGACTCCAATAAGTATGAAAAGCAAATCCAACCGTAATAATTATGTAACGTCGAATATAAAGGTAAAAGCGCGTACGTGACATAAAACGGGACCAACATTACCGAAATATAAGAGAAGTAAATACATACATCTACATAATATGTACCAGTAACAGCGTGTCAGATTTAATTTCCGCGAGATTGTATCTCGTGGAGTGCGGATATTAAGGCAAAGACTTTTACGGCCATTTTCGGGAATGTAATATTTTATGAATTGGAGGGCAGTTTATTTTAGAAGCATTTTTTTTTTGAGTTAGGGGTAATTTTTGCTGTAAAAGGAACCCAATAACCGACAAAAAGTGGTTTAAAAGCATAAATAAATTGCACTAAATGTCTCATAATTATTGCGTTTATAACTTCTTTATAAAAATAATATTATTCGCGTAGAACCTACGTATGGGTCAATTGGCGATTCCGAGTCGAATTAATCCGGTATTTTTTGCTATTTTGTAGCTTCTCTGTGTCAATCAACTGTCAGTAGCAACACACAAGAAGTGCATGGTTAGATACCTGCCGACACTCGACAACTTTACTAACTAGTAACAATTATTACCTACTCTTCAATGTAAATGCGTTTGAAATAGTAATTTGGAGCATTAAAACACCACCCATATCTACCAGTTATAAAGCATTAGTGTGTCAATCTTGACGCCGCAGTACTCTATTCCACATTTGCGTCAAATTACATATTGCCAAGAGTGAGAAGTGCACCATTACTGGTCAATTACATAAACCGTTATGCGGACTTTTTGCTCGCTACAAAACATAGGTACCTACGTCTAATAGTAAAATTGAGTCCCAAAGGCAGCTATTAGAACGGCACCTCGACGATGGGTGGGTATTAAGTTAACATCAACATAATTTAATTCGTATTCTCACTACACATATCAAGTACAAGTAAAATCCGGTATACTTATATTCAGATAATACAAATAAGTATCTGGCCTACGAGATTAAAGGCTTATTATGTTTTAAAATATTACATTTAGGTATTTAGTAAAATTATTTTAAGAAATCGCTCATTTGTTATTAATTACTAAACACTACATATTGGAATCTGTAAAAATGTCTAGGTATTAAGATTTCACTACAACTTTTTTTTATTAAGTAATGAAAGATGGTACTGAACTAGCATCTTGTTAGAACGCAAACTATAGTTCGATCACACTATATTATATTTTTTTATTTATTTCTTTTGAACTGTGAATAGTCATAGTTCAACCTAATATTATTAATTTGTGTCTATTTACATTACTTTTGAATTGTGATTATTTACACTCTTAGTTCATCATAATCAGTTGTTTCCCAGGTTGTGTCCAAAGCTTTGTAGCCCGGGGTTCGCTTATTACCTGTCAGTAATTAAATTAACTCATTTCTCTTAACTTCATTATTACAATAAATCCCGATCGACATCTTTATTATATCAGAATAATCTTACGAAGAAATTATTGTACAACTACTTTCTGAAAGCTTGGTGCAGCAATAAATTATTGAGCAAGGCCAAAAAGGACAAATGATTTAGATGACAACGAAAGTCAATTACTTGGAACGTTGTAACGCCTACTGCGCAGGCGCAACAGTAACTCAGATAGCTGGAGATAAGCTAGCTTGGAATCCAGATTGCCGTGGAAACACCTTGAAATTATTACTTTATTTTTGATTTGCCGATAAGTTATCGATAAAGGCATTTATTAGAATATAAGACTTCAGAAATCAGAAATAATTTAGTTGCTTAAAACATGGTTTTTTCCTTTACGTAAATGTAACATTTTGAACAGACACTCCTCATAATATATATGATGATAAATACAATTTGAAAAAAAAATGCTTCACCTAGCTCGTCGGTATGAAATATTTTATTAAAAGAGTCAGTCTACTAAATAAATTCACACAACATCTCATACATTGACTTGACTCCTTGTATTAAGTAGCTTAAGCTTATACATAGGAAACACAAATGAAATACTTAGTTTAATTTACACCCAGATACTGATGATCCAGATTACCCAGATTAACACAAGACAGTGTTCATCACACGAATGTTTGTCCAGGGTGGGAATCGAATCCACGACCTTTAGCATATGGGACAGGATCACTACTAAATGCGCCATTTGGCCAGTCTATTCCTAATAACTTGATAGTTTTCAGTTTGTCGTTGATTGTATCGGATATTTATTTTTTATGAAATTAGAGTCAACAACAAGCCTGTATAATATGAATGCCCATTTTGATGGGTAATTCGTTCATTCTGAAACAAGTTACTGACACAACATTTAAACTGTGGCGTCTCAGACTATATTAACGCTTAATTGTTTTCAGAGGCAATATTTTTTCCTGGCGCGAACAACATTTGTATCTTTAAAGTTTTATATCAATTAAAAGCTCATGTCTGAACCATATAAGTTGTGAACGGTTTTCGTTCAACTCTTTAATTTAATGGACTTATTCTGCTGTATGTACGTCGCTATCAGTGTTTTATCAATGTCTTTTATGATTGATTTTTTGAATAAATCAATTAAGTATGTTACTACCTACATCGTTTTCTTCAGCTTTTAGACGGTTCGAACTGGTCTTCTTTCCATATTTTTGCTCGCAACTATATTTAGGTTCCTCTTTATTTGCATCATCTATTTAAAATGCTGGTAGATAAATAATAAATATAATCCCTGATGATCGTGACGATAAAATAAATAAATGCGCCACACAATCACACCAATCAACCTTCCTGCAAACTAGGGCAACCCTTGTACTATAAGTACCAGGTGACGATAATTTACTGGGGGCACCCAAAACACCCACACCTAAGAAATTGACTTGACCGGGATCCAACCGGGAACTGACGATAAATCTAGGATAGGTAAGAAAGTAAAGCGCTTGTCCAGAAAATGCCCGTTTATTCTTGTCTTAAAGGTATCCTAATTATGGATAACAGGTAAGGAATAATTCCATTCCTTAGCTGGTCACATCAAGAAAAAAGAAGCCAATCGGTTCCTACAGATAAAAGGTACCTACTTACGTATAACAAAAAGTAAGGATAGAATCTCCCACCGTGCCTTGTTGTCCGGCGATAGAATCGGCTAGGGAGATCAGATCATGTAGGACATCACATCTTAACTTCCGTTTTTTATTTTCCTTTTATATAAACTGACCAACGTATCTAATACGCTTAACTGTCTAAGCTTATGTACGGACAACCACACGTCAAGTGTAAAAACCTGTCTAATATCTTTAATCAACTCTCACCTTAAAGTCAAATACATTGAGTTCAACGACAGATTATAGTAACCCGATTTGTGACTATATTATGTACGGTGGCCAGCACATCAAGTTACTACAATCTGTCAAATTTCTTCAATCGAACCTCACTTTTATGTCAAACGTGTTTGGTTCAATATCTACTGAGGAAATTTGACAGATTGTAGTAACTTGATGTGCTGGCCACTGTACATAAAACAGGTGTAGTAGGTACCTAAAGTTTACAACTCCTATGACAGTAACTCTTATGTCTCTTGAAAGTCGGTTTTATACAAAAATGCCAATTTAAACGATCTTAAGCTGTTGAAGGAAATATAGATCAGTTTCAATCCCATCGATCGGCAAAGCGTCCTACTGGCCAGCAAACTGATTTAAATCTAAATTCTTCTGCCCCAATAACATTACACTGGGTAGCAAATAAACCGAGCCACTACCAATTTTCACACAAATCTACCCAGTACGGGGGCATACAAATAAGTATAAAAGTTACACTACTGGTAATCATGTTTTTATGCGATAGGTTCCAGAAGAGCAGACGGATCACCTGATGGTAAGCGATTGCTGGCGTAGACACCTGCAACTCTAAGTCACAAGTGCGCTGCCAACTATTTACCCCCTTTCCCCCCAATTGGGCCTCCGGTACCCTCACTTACTCGACGATACACAGCGCAGGCAGTGCTTCATGCCGGTCTTCTGTGATGCCGTGGTATCACTCCGGTCGAGCCGGCCCGTTAAGGCAAAGGTTAGCTCTCCCACGGTTAGAATATACAGGGTATATTTCTGAATATTTACATCCCATTAACCACGTGTTCTACAAACCATTTTAAGCAACATTTGTTCAACGACTTTTCGAAATTAGTCGATTTTTTTTTCGACTAACTTGAATTTTTTTATGCGAATTCCCAAAAGTCATCAGATACACCTATGTACGTGCAGGCCGCGAAATTGGGCAGGTTTTCATAAAAAAATATTGGGGGCTCGGTTTATTTGCTTCCCAGTGCATTTGCATGCCTTATCTGTGTGAGTACATTCGTCCCGGCATCCCATCTCCATCTCTCATGCATCTTGCCGCTGCACAATTCCGCGCATCAGCGCGCATCAATTGTAAGCAAATGTTGCCAATGTCAGTGTCAATTTGTCCTAGAACTTCATGTGAATTCTCTGCATGACTGTAGGGACGTAATTCTCTTGCACTCGACATTGAAGTCGAACTAGAGATTTTTATGGACGAATTTACGAAACCTCTATATTCGACTTGAATGTCGAGTGTTCAAGAATCGCCCACCATATATATTTATTAGGAAAAAATACAACAAAACTATGTCCAATGTTGGCTGTAGTTGATATATACAAAAATATATGAGTTTGAGGGTGACCCCCTTTCATCAATGAGCCTTTCATGAGTGAGTGGGGGCAATCGCTTACCATCAGGTCATTCGTCTGCTTATCTGCCACCTATCACATAAAAAACTAAAATTTTATAAGGCGTGAAATTCTTGGGATTAAAGATTTGTATAGAAAAGGACTTCCTGTGGTTATAATAGTCATCTGGTACCGGTCATCTTCATCATCAGCCTGTTGCAGTCCACTTCTGGACATAGGCCTCTCCAAGTGCTCGCCACTTTGATCGATCTTCGGCTACTCGCATCCAGCTCACTCCATTTGGCCTGAAGTCGTCCTACACTACGTTGGTACCGGTCAATCGGTATTAGTTATTATCGAGAGAAATAATGATAAATGAAAAATCACTACATTTGAGGGAGTGCCACGTTTTGGCATGAATCAGTCGATACGACTGGAGTCATACAACGGCTTCAAAAAAAACTGTCATGATTCAGTGTCTTTATTATTTCTTAGAAATGAAATTTACTGTAATCATTTCGCATAAAAACAGGGCAACATACCTCCAATCGGAAACACTGATTGAAGCGGTCCAACCGGCGCACGCGCGCGCGATGCCACCGTATATTCTGCGCAGGATAGTGCCTGCCCATTCAGATGTCAAGGCCTGATAAATTGCACCCGATCTGCATATAAAAGCCGGGTAAATTAAGCATTAAAACCAGCTAATATTGCCTTTGTTGAACTCCGTTGTGTCCGTGGCATTGTCTATTGATATACCATTAATCGATATTTGAAGTAAATATGGTCATAAGAACAAAAAGCCTTTTTCAAGGCACAAACTAATGGTTTTCTATTGTGTCTGCTGTCTGGGCCTTAGGGAGTTATGGAACCGTATATTGGTTTAAATGAGATAAACAAAGAATTAAGCTAAGTTACATTCAACCTAGAAATTGTGTGGCTGGTTAGGTATAGGCACTTCATTTACGAGCAAAATGTACCTTTATCGCCTACTACTATGATGTCCTCCTAACCGATATTTCGGTTATGGCGGCCAATATTAACAATCTGCCATCGACGCTGCACATTTGAGTCATCTAGAAGCAAAGGCAGCAACATCAATTTTTTTTTTTTACATTGTTTCCTATAAAAATAATATGGATGTTGCTGCCTTTGCTTCTAGATGACTCATTTATAGTGCACATGTGTGTCCGCAAAATGCACTCTCTATTCCCATACTCCCATATTTGGATGGGACACCAGTGTGGCACGACCGAAGAGGGATCTGGTGCAGGATCAAAGTATACAAAACTGTCAAATTTCCTCAATCGACACTCATCTTACTGTCATGCACATTAGGTTGAATATCAATTGAAGAAATTTGACAAGTTGGGGTAACCTGATGTGTGGCTGACTGTACACGGGGATAAAAGACCGCCATTTTCCAGATTTCGGGCAGACATTGAAAAAAAATCAGGTGAAATTTTGCCCTGACTCGGGTAACGCGCTCGCTTTACAATGCAACCTCTCTCTCTCTCTCTCTCTGTTTTATCCGTATTTCCAATAACAATAGTGGACATAATTATCGTTAATCAGATAGCTTAGCCGAGCATCAAAAGAAACTACTTACGTAAATTAACTTTACTAAGTTCCGCGGACTTAGACTGGTTAGACGGTTAGATATGCTAGGAAACCACTTAACAAGAGCATTAAAGTTTGAAATATCCATTTTAATTGGACAAGCTGTTAAGAGAGGCCTGTAGTCGTGACATTGTCGCCGTTTGCAGGGACGAGATCTTATTGTCTTTTCGTGACAACGTCCTATTACCTATGCATTGAGTTATATTACCTGATATAG
Organism: Cnaphalocrocis medinalis; assembly: GCA_014851415.1. Taxonomy (NCBI): domain Eukaryota; kingdom Metazoa; phylum Arthropoda; class Insecta; order Lepidoptera; family Crambidae; genus Cnaphalocrocis; species Cnaphalocrocis medinalis. The sequence continues at coordinate 12,682,155 of CM026285.1, read as the reverse complement.
CGCTATCTTAGGTAGACTGGGCTGCGCTGTGACTTGGACAGTAAGGCTTTCTATACCTAATTGGAAGAAAGACATGTTTGAAACTGAAAATGATAAACGAAGCATTTAATTGTTGTACCTATCCGTTGTCAGTATGTGTGTGCCTGATCAGAAGTTTTTTTTTATTGATGTAAATCCCGGTATTTGATTGACAAACTGTATGTACGTTTCGGATTATTTCTGAACCGTGACCATTATATAGTTAACCTGTTTCCCATGTTAAAAAGTTGCGTAGGTCAGACGCTTCATTGTAATTACCATATTCCCCAAATCCCGTATCATAGTGTAAGGGTATCCATGCAGGGCTCCCGGGACTGGAAATTATATTACGAGATGATTAACATGCGTTTTATCTACTCAAAAGCACAAAAATGTATCATACACTTTAAAAGATACTTGAATGCTATCTAGTAAAAGTCTTGAAACCAACCTGCGGCTTCTAGTTTTCTAACTATCGTGTATTAGAAGAATAATTGCACATGTTTGAGTATCTCCCCTTAGGCGCATCCAGGAAATTGCTAACTCAGATAGCCAATTCTCACGGTTATAAAAATGAATAATATCAGCAATAAGACAAGTATTTCTAAAAGAGCTTTATACATAATGTACATTAGGTCCTTTTTTCAATTGATTAGGTGCCTGCGAACTGCAATGAAGGGACCATTTTAGGTATACCCGGCCGTTCAGCGGCGCACCCTCATCGCCATATTAAGGGAGTTACAGCGTAGACCCGACTCCACAACCTCTCAGGCGGAATACCCACTGCCTCACAGAAAACCGGCGTGAAGCAGCCCCTGTGCTGTGTTTCGCCGAGTGAGTGAGGGTATCGGAGGCCCACCCGGGGGAAGGGGATAAAAGGTTGGCAGCGCACTTGTAGCTCCACTGGGGTTGCAGGCGTCCATGAGCGGCGGCAATTGCTTACCATCAGGTGATCCGCCTGCTCGTCTGCTACCTATCACATAAAAAAAAGAAAAAAAACACGGTGTGCCCGACACTGCCCCCAAGAGGGATGGGTGAAATTATTCTAAGGTGAAAGGTATGATCGAGTGCACCGAATCATCGCCCGTCAGCACACGAACTGCCCGGGTTACGGCTGTAATTTTTTGATAATCTTGAAGATATGCGTTATGTATGCCGGTCACACGGAGCACCCCTGAGGATCTCCGCTTTAATGGGGAAAAGACCAAAGAGTCCTATCTTCCCAAGGAGTATTTCAAATTATTACATTACAGTTATTCGGTACACATGGCATCACGTGGCGAAACCCTTATAGGACTTTGATTATGTCTGAGAAACAAGTGCAATTTTTGCACTGCTTGAAGGTAACTCGACCTGACGGTATATTCAAAATCATACGTTTGGCTTCAAATTTTATATGTCACATTGTATGTAAACATGTTAAGTTAAATCTCCGAAATAAAATACGAATTCACGCCGCATCTTAAGCATCAGAGAGTTCTTTCCGGTTTGCGGGCGTCGGTTATTGAACTTCCTATCCCTCGAAAGGGAAACCGCTTTTTATTTAACCCTGGTCTTGCGTAACTCGACCTGGTTCATCTACTTTTTGCCTCAACAGCTACGTAAACTAGTATCTGCTTAGTCCTCAAGTTTCTTGGGACATTAAACCTTATTATCTAAAGAAATGTGAATACCCACTTGTTAAGTATGGTTGCAATATAAGGTGCCTTGTGTGTGGCGTGAGCTTCAAGTGTGTGATCATTGTTCCTCTGTGAAATAAAACTTCAAGCTGGGAACTGCTAGCAAATATTTTGATTCCGTACAAATGCAGAAAGGAATGTGTAATTGAATGAGTTAATAATTCAAACAAGAACGCCTTATACATTTTATTAATATTCCTTATTATAATCAAAAACTAAAACTTCATTTTCTAAGTTGTCTTGGGTCTGGTTGTTCTGGTTGATGCCCCCAGTTAATTATCATCATTGTCATCTGGTACTCATAGTACAGGGGTTGCCCTAGTTTGAGACCAGTGATTGGTATGATTGTCTGGCGCATTTATTTATTATTTTATTCATAATTTTATGAACTAGATTTGAGTAGGAGACGGTTTAATTACTTTTAAGCTGATTTTACAAGTAATTGTAGTTGCTTTATAATTTTGATTATATATTACGAGTATCCCGCTAAATTACTAAATAATACTAAAACTTGTTTTAATGTAAGGATTTTTTCTTCCTTTAATTCTTACATGTAGTTAAAAATTACCTTGCGACTTGTAAAATTAAATAAATCCCACATTAACCCCTAAGCATTTCTTGCTCAAATACCAATAATAATAATTTCCAGCTGGGCCATTTTAAGTATAAAACAAAACAATTTCAAAAACATAGCTGGTCGTTGAAATTGCGGATCTCTAAAAAGCGTCGTGAACTTAGAAAATCGTGACCCTATTCTTGGTATCGGCCATTAATGGAAATAAATTCTTTGGTTTCAAATGGCCGCAGTAAAGCAAAATAAGAGAATTACAACTCCCCTAGATAAATAAAGTTAGAGTTTTTTCAATTTACCAAGATATCAATTACACTCATAAGTTTATTGTTTTATTCGATTAGTAAATTATATGCCTCCGGCAATTTCTGTATAAAATTAAAAATAATGAGAGCGTAGGAAAAAGGACCAAACCAACCACCGGGTGGCAATATACGTCATAAATTTCTCTCGATTAAAATAAAATGAACAGTAGATGCAAAAAGTGTTATAAAAGTGAAGATCAGAAGCCCAGGAAAGATTGTGCAAACACAAGTAAACACAAGTTTGTTAACATCGGCGGTGGTCGTTTATTTGTTGGCATCAGCGCGTGTAGCCTCGAGCTAGGCGTCCGAAGCCTGCGTCATTGAAACACGTTGCCATTGTGGCTATTGAATAAATATTTTATTTAGCGTACCACCCAGGGCGGCTCGCACAAAGCCCTGATTGATCCCTGAAGGGCGGCTTTCTCGGTCAGGAGTCGCGGCCTTTTTTCGCTTGCCTAATATGGAGCTGAATAGTGCCGATCGGTCAATGGACATAAATTTAATGACGGGGTTCCCTGCTTCTCATTATTTTTATGAGGAGAATTAATGCGTTAATATAATAAATATAAATATTTTTAACTTCATTTTATCTAGGATTGGCTAGCCACTGAATAGGTATACTATCTACCTGCTCCTTCTCAATGTGGCTTATTCCCGCTGTATGTCCACCCGGGTGGACAGATACACAAATCTATCCACCCTATCACAGTGTAGGTTGGGTGGACAACGGAATTTTTTTGCGAAACCACTCTTGGCAGAGTAGTCGTGGCAGAGTAGAAGCTGCATTTTCAATACCTGATGCGACTCGCAGTCTGTTTTTTAGGGTTTCCAGCCTTCTCGGGAATTCTGGACAATAGAAGGTTTGTGTTGCCGCTCTAATGAGGTCTGTCCAAGGCGTAGGAGAGCGCCCACTTATCCTCCCCCTATCCCTACAACCTACATTTCTGTGGCTACCTATTCACACCTAAATTATTAATAAAGATAATTGTCAATATATTAAAATGTCCTCCACGACGCAGGTTTAAATGCGGGCTTCATTAATCTGTCCTCAAGATTAATTGACATCGAGAGTCACTTTTTAATTAGAGAAAAGTTGCAAGATTGTGAATCAAAAAGTTGCCTCGTACATATCGTCACCATCAGTCTTCCATAATCATGGCCGTGTTCGCGTTCCCTCGGGAGGCTGGCGTAGAGATGGGCGAATTTGAATGATTCATTCGAATACCTGACTATTCGAATTATTCGATTGCGCAAAACAGCTACTCGAATATTTCGAATGAAAATAATCAATCGAATAAAAGGTAGAACAACATAAAATACACCAAAACTATAAAGTTTAATACTTTAAAATTGTCTTATCTTATACTGGTTAAGTATGAATGTTGAATAATGTCATAATTCCAGCCCCTGTGCTGTGTTTCGCCGAGTGAGTGAGGGTACCGGAGCGCGCTTGTGGCTCCGCTGGTGTTGCAGGTGTCCATGAGCGGCGGCAATTGCTTACCATCAGGTGATCCGCCTGCTCGTCTGCTACATATCACATAAAAAAAAATCGAATAAAACATTAGAATAATTTATTCATCATTCGAATGAAAATAATCATTCGAATGATGATGATCATTCGATTACTAATTGTGAAATCATTCGAATAATTCGATTGTCAAGATTTTGAACAATCGCCCATCACTAGGCTGGCGTAATTGCCTCATCTAACGAACTGGACAGCCCGGCGAAACGCCTTCACTCGTTAGATAAAATCTGCATCGGGTCGAAGCCAGGAGTGAGCATCGATGTACGAGGGCTGAGACTCATTAGTAATGCCCCCATGTTGGAGGTTGTTAGCCGGACAGTGCGTTGACTAGCGGTGAATGACGTATGAAATGAAGTGTGCTGTGTTTCGCCGAGTGAGTGAGGGTACCGGTGGCCCACTCGGGGGGAGGGGATAAAAGGTTGGCAGCGCACTTGTAATTCCACTGGTGTTGCAAGTGTCCATGGGCGGCGGCAATTGCTTACCATCAGGTGATCCGCCTGCTCGCCTGCTACCTATCACATAAAAATAAGCGAGAATATAATAATTGCCATACTCTCCTTTCTACTCTTTCTCCCTTAAGACTGTCATATTGCCTAAGAGTGAAAGAAACACTAACTCAGTAGTCTATCGCTATTAGTGTTCTGATGGATCATCATTCCGCGACTCGGAAAGCGTAGTGTAGGACGGCCTCCGGCTAGATGGAGTCACGATCTGCGAAAAGCTGTTGATATAGAAGGTTGGTAGTGTTGGCAAGACAGGGTGAAATGGCGAACATTGTCCAGCTCAGTGGACTGAGACATGCTGATGATGGATCATCATTTGGCTACGGACTCTAACCCACCTTGAGTCACAATTAGAATTTAGGTCACACACACATGTCATATACTTAGTTTCCCCGAAATTACCTAAAATAAATTGATGTCTTTCGTCAATTCTTTCACACGGTAAATATAGGCGAACTTACTTATCTACTAGTTAACCTTTTCAGATTTGAAATCATTGCTCTTTAACCAAAATTACTTCAATTCTGTTATTCTAGCTGTAAATATAGTGGACCTCTGGACTTTTCAAATATGTACGTATTTCTACCACCAGCTCGGCGGTGAATGATTCAGTTGGTCACTCCGTTGTAATTAGCAGACCCCCCACGTCATGAAGTATGGTCTAAGTACCCTGGGCTCCAAAACAGCTGTGGACACGACCGGGAATTATACGCTAAGATGAGAGATATTCTAGCTGTAAATATCGACGTACAAAACTCATTAGTAGGGATACCACACTGCACTTTATTGTAAGGACAGTCCCCACTGTAATTTGCACTTGTTACACTGTCACGTCTATGTTTAAGAATTTCATTTGAATTGAATAAAATATTGTGTATTCTGAACTACACTGTACATTCTGACTCAAATATAATATAAATCGCAGTGATGGGTGTAAGCAATCCTATCTAAAAATATTAAGTAAGTATGAAATACTTTTATTTCCAAGTCAAGAATTAATTGATAAATATTTTTCTTTTTTAGGAACGGTACATGATGACGATTACGACCGCTCTGCCAAGAGTATCGGATAAGAATGATTTTTGAATCACAATCCCTGTGAAACTACGTCCATTGGATAAATAAAAATTCAAACCAAGCACATGCACGGTGGTGCCAACTGGTGCCATAAATTTGAATTCAAAATGCCCTGCAAATATACGTGATATCAACGTATGTTCCTAAATATTTTTTTACTATTAGTAATTCATAGCAGTATCAAGAAGTCCTCTGTGTCCTATTTTGAGACCAGCCTGGTCACGTTACTCATTAGTTACCCCGGGCTTATTTGCATTCATCATGCCACGTCAACAATGAGATTTATGAGGTGCAATTATAGCGGCGGCAGCAAAAACAATATTGATTGACATGCTGTACCCGGACGGCAGGCTCCGCTTATTAACTAAAATATGTACGCGAGTGTACATGCACATTGTGCGACAGGCCCGCATCCAGGTGGGAGTATTTGGGGTTTAGAAATAAATGTTTTTATAAATAGGCTAACAGTTCAACTTACACACTACACTGCCTCACAGAAAACCGGCGTGAAGCAGCTCCTGTGCTGTGTTTCGCCGAGTGAGTGAGGGTACCGGAGGCCCATCGGGGGGAAGGGGATAAAAGGTTAGCAGCGCACTTGTTGCATGTGTTCATGGGCGGCGGCAATTGCTTACCATCAGGTGATCCGCCTGCTCGTCTGCTACCTATCACATAAAAAAAACACGCAACATCTCATACATTGACCTGACTCCGTACTTAGTAGCTTAAGCACTTGTGTTACAGATATCAGATAACAGATGATCACAAATATAATACTTAAATACTTAAATAACACCTAAACACTGAACAAACACAAGTGCTCATCACACAAATGTTTGTCCAGGGTGGGGATCGAACCCACGACCTTTAGCGTATGAAGCAGGGCCTTTCCGAAATGCGCCATTCGGCCAGTCAGAAACACTTAAACAGTATGATATACATATTTGCCCCTTGATACGTCTATGAGCGTACATTTCGTAAACATCGCCATAACAAGTTGGCAAGCCGCGCACCTCGCTGTTGGCAGTCTTGAAATCACGCGGTAGCGCCTGTCGTCTTATTTTCGTTATGTGTGGCCATTTTACTTCTAGCTCATCTACCTGTCGCTTTTTTCTTATCTTTAATCGAGAAAATAAACTGCCTGTCCGTGACCTGTCATGTCTATTCCAATAGCATAACAATGGGTTAGATAGCGAAATGAGATTACATTTGATAAGAAAAAATATATCTGTCAATAAGGTCGTTTTGCTAGCAATCAACTAGTATTGTCTAGTTTTTTTGGCTAACTAATATAATATCCCTTAACATTATCCTATTTTTGCTACTACCAAACATCCTCTTATAGTTCAATATTTACGAATTTTTAATAATTACGTCTTAAATAATCACAAAGTAGCAAGGAGCATGGCTAAGAAAAGTACAATTCATTTCAATTGAACCGAATAAATAAAATAAAGCACTGTCTTGCAAGATAAACATGGGCTGTTTTCACACCGTCACATTTACTCGCACCTTTTTCCTTCCAGTAAATGTAGGTAGCATTCGATGCCGAAGAATAAAATGTATTTGATTACCTACGTATTTGAATTTTGAAATTGAATATTTTTTTTACGTGATAGGTAGCAGACGAGCAGGCGGATCACCTGATGGTAAGCAATGCCGCCGCTCATGGACACCTGCAACACCAGTAGAGTTACAAGTGCGCTGCCAACCTTATATCCCCTTCCCCCCCGGGTGGGCCTGCGGTACCCTCACTCACTCGGCGAAACACAGCACAGGGGCTGCTTCACGCCGGTTTTTTGTGAGGCAGTGAATTTGACCAAATTATTAACTCAAGGTAGTAAATTCATTTCTGTATTGAAGGTAAGAAGTACACGTAGATCAACGTTATCAGATATAGAAATTATATCAAGTTGCCTCTAATTAGATTTTTATTACTAACATTATATATTGGTTTTTGTATGTACTTAATAAAGCCTCTACTCTGCTTCGTCATGTCCTATTAAGTTAGGGAAAATAAACAAAACGTCTCCATTGTACACTATTTGAAGCAATGGTTCGCCAATCGAGAGAGATAGAATGGTCTAAGTCATCACGCCATTTCTTTCTGGGCCTGCCTCTTCGACGACGTCCTGCTGGCTGCCAATGTGTGAGCACTATAGTCCACATCTCCGGGTGCATCGTACATACGTGACCGGCCCAGGCCTTTGCCCAGTTGTGGGACAATATAGGCTAAAAATACGTCATAAGATAAAAAATATCCATCGGACGGCAATCGCATGGGTGTGAAATAGATAGAGATATCATATTTGTGCTCACGGCTTAGCCTGCAATTTGATAAATATAAATGTGTATCTGACACCGCACACTATTTTAAATTAAACTCTAAGTAACTATGGTGTATTAGTTTAAGTTGAATATTAAACCAATAAATTATCATTACCAATAAGTTTCTGTAATCTTTTGTGCAGTAAAGAGTATCTATGTATCTATTATCAAAATGAGCCTGAATAAGAGTATAATCGCGAGCGCATAACGCAAGTTCATTTTCTCCGCGCACTTGTAGCGCTGTTGCGTCTGTCGTGCGTCCGCGCAACATGCATTTGCTTTTTAAATAACAACCGTAGAATGCGTGGGTGGAACAATGACTTTGGAAATGTCAAGGAATAATAATAATTAGTTACGAAACTCTTGGTAAAAACAATTAAGTATTGCTGGTACGATATTCCACGCCATACCTACCTGCTATTTTATTCTTATTTTAACAAAATTAAATTACATTAGATATGCAACTTCCATACAACATATTTTTTATACGTGAAACGACAAACGAGTGAGCCGTTTAACTATTGGTTAGTAATCACCGCCGCCCATGAACATCTGCGAGATCAGAGAGGTCGCTGTTGCGTAGCTGGGGTTAATTATTTAAATCTATATATAAGAAAGCATTAGAGTATTGTATTTTTGCCATAAAGACTATCTATCTATATTTAATTAACTCCAAATCTATGGAATTATCTGGCTCCGTGAAACAGATGCGTAGATAGTAGTAATAGTAGAAGGTAGCAAAAAAGCTAACTAAAAAAATGTTCAAAAATACTCTGGATTCTTTGACTAAAACCAGTAATAATAAATTATCCCATTAATACGAACCAGTATTTTAGCAGTGTCATAATTTTGTCTGTCCGTCGATATCTCTCGTAACATCCATTTACAAAAATAATTGTAGCGCTCGTTAATTGTATTCGCGCTTGACTATAGACAAAAAATAGCATGTAAAAAGTTCAATCATGATTTGAAACAAAAAAAAAAGATGAGCAAAAAGTAAGTACGAGGTGGTATGTGATGTTGACAGCTACTAAGCGGCGGTATAGAAAACGTTTATAATTTTAAAGTAGCTAATTACATCGAAACTTCTAATTAATACTATATACTGGTCTCCTCTCATCTCAGCCTGCTATTCTCGTTTTCACTCAAATGTGTCCGATAGTTGAGACAATATTTATGTAACCATGATCCATTTGTGCGTGATCATGTCAAAAATGAGAGATCCGTAGGAGATCTAAGGTCACGGACATAGCCCAAAGAATTGCGTGGCTGAAGTGGCAGTGGGCAGGGCACATTGCGAGGAGAGCAGACAGCCGTTGGGGTGGAAAGGTCCTTGAGTGGAGGCCACGTGCAGGAGGCCACAGCCGTGGCAGGCCTCCCACCAGGTGGACCGACGATCTGGTGAAGGTCGCGGGAGCCCATTGGATGCGGGTGGCACAGGACCGATCTGTGTGGAGAACTTTGGGGGAGGCCTATGTCCAGCAGTGGACGTCTATTGGCTGAAATGATGATCCATTTGTACAGTTTCTTCCCCGTTCTAAGACATACGAAGGTTAGAAAGCAGTCGCGTCATTGTAATACCAGACTCTCGAATACTGGATAGTGGTTTGGACCTTTAGCTTACCTCGGGCTCCGAAGAAAATACCCACACGCTGTGTGGAAAGGAAGAAGACATATATTCGGCATCATGGATGATGACATCCATCTCTGAGACAGAAAATGATACCAATTTAAATGAACAAGCTAGCCAAGTAATTAAACGGCATCGATTTGCCGAGCCGATTTCACGATCTTTCCTATGTTTTTTTTTTTGGTTCATGAAATGATTATATCCGATATACCTACCTACAGTCACAATAAGCCGCTAATTGAACGGTACTACATATAGTAAACAGGCTAGGCTATTGATTTTCTAATTAAGCTAGATTTCTCATTGCAAGATATGTCCCTATTTGTACATGTACAACCCTACAGTCAACAATCAATATGTTCTCACAGCAAAAATCCATCAATATCGTCATAATTACATTACGCATTCAAATATCTTTTGTCTTAAGGCGATTTTTTTGCGCCAGTCGTGACTTGTTATTAGCACCTGAAGTAGTTGCCAGGATAATGTATAAGTATACATACACGTTCCTACTTCTACATTAGGGGTTATTGACGGGCTAGTAAAAAAGCCAGTCGCCTTATTACTTCACACTACATTATAGTGTCGATTAGTTGGTCATATACCTGGAACTGGATTATTGTTTTTGTAGGTACAGAGCTATTTATTTTTAGCAGCAGTGATCAATCAAGTTTTGCATGTAATATACAAAACTTTAAAGAATTTTATTTATACTCAAGAACTCAAAAGTACACATACATTTTGTCAAGCTTTACATAATTAATTAAAAAGAACTGCTGACTGCTAACTGTAATGATTTCATTATACGGAAACTTAAGGCCCCAGTCAGTCAGTACTGGGTAATGGACGCAAAACCCAAACATAGATATTTAGCTTTAAGAAACAAAATAAAAAAGGTAATTTTATCACCCGACATTTACCCTTAAGGGGGTGAAAATTTTGTTGTTTGAATTGGGGTTGGATTTTATATGAAAGTGCGTAATTACTTATATTAGACATTGTGAAAATTGTCTTAATTATATGTACCTACCTGCCTACAATAGAAAGTATGAATTAGCCTTTTTTTATATTAATCCCCAAAGGAATTGAAATAGGGGATGAAATGTAAAATGTACGTTGCCTTATTTTTTTTATTTCGGAAATCAACCTCTACCTAAAAGGGAAGGTTAAACAAGAGTTTGGATGAAAATCCGTCATTTAATACTTATAGCAGCGGAAACCGGGAGATTCCCACAAAGTTACATGAACATAGGTAAATGAAACAAGGGTTTGCAATAGCAGATTAAAATGCATAAGCAACGCCGCGAGCGCAGTCTGGTAATATAGGTATCTATATTAAATAAATTATATTCTATAGGTAGAACGCGGACGCAATATGTGACGTGAGCGTTAAACGCTAGCTGATGTGTATCAGCACTGCAACCTACCCATACTAAAACGTCGCTTAGCATAGACTATAATATATGCTAAACAGCGTTTTTCCAGCGGAATCGGTAAATGTTTCCGCGACGCCATGACATAAAATCCCATTATGCATGTCTAGCTACACAAGCAAAAGCAGCCCACTGATGCGAGCTTACACTTTTATTCTATTGATGGTATCAAACGGCTTTCTTCAAATAAACGGCAAGACGCAGATAATCGCTCCACACATTGTTTGATATACTCCGCAATGGACAAAGTAACTGTCTGCCGAGAGGTCAACAGTAACAATAGCACAGCTATCTCAGACACACGCTCCTAATATTTACTTAACTGTGCATTCTCTATGGTGTTTGCAAAGTGAAATTATGCCACCATAATGTCACGAGAGCACTCGCTTTATGTCGAGCGTACGGGCTGTTCAAAGTCGTAAGAGAAATTACGTGAAGGCATTTGATGTGAAGGAAACACTACATTTTTTTGCTCATGAAAAATGTACCTATAAACTTTTTTCTTAAATTTTAAATTAAAAATGAAATATTTAAAAAATACCAGTTGTTTTGAACTTGAATAGAAAATAAACAAGATTAGTATTTTAATATTTATAGATTGCATTTTTCGTTGCTCCTTTGCCACGCAAGCCACTTTAGAGTTTATTTTCTATATTTGTAAGAACAGAATTATTCTCAAACTCTATTCTACTCTACCAAAGGCAACTACAAGAGATACTTATCCAATCTTCTAATCTCCTTGTGAATAGGCCTTTTATACTTGTTAACATTTTTCAACAAGACAGGAATCCTTTGTATAGAGAGTCTAACGACTAATAGTTTGAACAATGTATTCAAATAGCCAACTAACCTGTGGGAAGCCCTCAAATGAACGCAAAACAATTCAAATAACCATAAAACAATTGTTTTAGTTTCAGGGGATCTCGGAGCTAGCCTTATACGAGTAGGAGCCACTTAGCATAAATAGCGATAGAGTCCACACGATACTTTAATTGCTGGTCAGTGCCATATACGCATTTGATAACAATACTCCAGAAGTTATCTTCCTATAAAATAATTTTAATAATACTGGCTGTTGTTTGAGACGGAGTTAAGAATCTTCTTATCCGGTACACTCTTGGCAGAGCGGTCGTGATCGTCATGTACTCGTAGTTATAGTCCGAGGCAAGAAAGTGTAGTTATGACCTTGAGTGCGCAGAAACCAATTTTGATAGAAAGTCTTCTTTTTTACAAGTGCGCAAAATAACGGTCATCGCTATACTTTCGTGCCTCCAGCTATACCTAGTCTGGGTAGGGCAATTTCGTCATGGACTCGTAGTAGTCTGGCTAGGGGCAGTTGTGATGCGCGTCACTAGGGTCCGCCACCGCTGCCTGCTCGAGCATCCTGCTGCACTCGTTGACTGAGTCCCCAATGGCAGACTTGATTTGGTCAGTCTAACGCATGGGTAATCTCCCGTGCAGTCTTATACCTTCTACTTTCCCTTGGATGACATGGTTAAGATACTATCGTACGTTATTTTTACAGTATTACAGTATAATATTACAGTAATTATGTGTACTACGGACATTGCAGTTCCACATTGTTCGACTTTTAACCTCTTTCGGAATCCTAAATTGTGTCACGTTAACTTCATGATTACATTATTACCCCTTACTTTATGTTAATATTATTTACCTAATGTTAAGTGTCGAAATAAATTATTTCATTTCATTTTCCTTTCACCATCTTTAAGACTTTGATGAGTAGAATAAGCGTAAACTTATCAACAAGATACGTGACCCGTCTGTACTGCTTAGGTATACAAAAAATTTAAAAACAAGGCATTGTCGACTTTGAAATCATTCGAATAGAAATGAAAATTATAATATAGTTTAAATTTCGTGTTTTAATACCCACCTAACAGGCCTTACTGGAGAATTATTAAGTACACTGGTAGTACTGGCAAAAACACTCTTTAGCAGAAATGTTAATTATTTCTCTGCGATAATAGGTAAGTACTGCCTGTTTTCTCTTAGTAATCAAAGGTGTATTTTCCTCTTTATAAATCCATTTCGGCGAAAGCGAGCGTTTGCCAATTCCATTCGAAGTACGATATTAATTCTTGCAAACTGTAGAATTTTAGGAGATAATGAATTTTGTTGTCACATGTGGAAATTAAATTTATCAAAATCTCGACGTCATTTTCTTTGTAAACCTACCTTTTAGCAAAAACCCTGCCGACAAAAACAAATAAATTAGATAAATATACTTGACTAAGTCAATACATTCAAAGGATTGGAGATAAATATGGCCATCTCAAGACATTCACTGGGAGAGGCCGACTGTTTACCAAAGATAGTACAAAACAAGGTGTGTCACGTTTAGACATGTATGAGTAAAACTTTCATAGAAATTATATTTCTTTTCACAAGGAATAAATCATATTATTTAAGTAAGTACATACCTACTTCCAGAGTATGAATATTCCATAGTGATGTTTAAAACATGCGATAAGTAATGTTCCACAAAAATAAACACAAGTCGTTCAGAAACAAAAGACATAAGACCATGTTGGCCAAATGCAAACCTGATTTGATGTAATTTAAATAGATAGTGTCTAATTCATTAGAGCAATAAGGAGTAATGCAAAATATTTTGCGGTGTACGTGCCCCCACATATCAACGTAACGACCACTCAATACCGCATTGTGGATTCAATTTATACTGACCACAGGGCATTTTCTCTTTTAACTTACACTCGAAGCGACGCAACCTGCCGCTGTACTATTTACGAAGACATTTATTTTTGAATCGCGTGAAAATAAAATATTCGATATAGTCACTCCGTATTCCTTTGAAATATGAAATCGTACATTAGCCAGTTTCAATGGGATGTCCAAATAAATTACACGGTCGTCGGCGGTGCGTTATTTAACGAAGTCTTTTAAGGCTCGTACGACATTCTGACAGGTGAAATTAATTTCCCACTCTGCTTTTGGCGTTTTCAATTTTGTGCCTTGACACGTTATGATAGAGTGCATCGCGTTGTTGGCTGTGTGGTTATTTTCTAGTAATATTTTATCGCTATTTACACCCGGTGCGGTGTAATTAGACCCGGGCCGAACCTCGGAAGTTTCCTGGCAATATTTGTGAGCTCGTGGCGCTAAAGCCACGCGCAAGGCATTTCCTAGACACGACTTGCAATTAAACTGATTACACGTAGTGAGGCTTTTGCTGTTAAGATAATGCTATAATGTTTACACCCACATTGTCCGAGGTTTTATCGTTCTTTCTAAGAGTAAAGTCTTTCTAGATTGTTAAAATTATAGGCAGATATATAGGCAGGAAGAGCGATAAAGCGGCGCTGACGTTGATTGTTTTCTTCATTCTACACATACTTTTAAACTACTGCACCACATGCCTACGCACAACTGGGGTAAATAAAATCCGAAGGATGAAATAAACTTTTTTAGAGATTAAAAGGTTTTGAGTAAAAATAATCGAAGACGCGTTAACCTCAATGTTCCCAAAGCGCCTATATCAGCAACAGGCAAATAGTTTAAACATAGTATTACGTCCGCCTATTATACGCACTTATACTTAAGCCTTTTTATGACGATTTAATGTCCAATATAAAATGATGCACGACAGATGAATTTGAATTACAGGCATTAAGGGCGATGGGACTTAATCTTATTTCGTGATCAAGCATAACGAGGGGCACAGGGACAGAATAATAAATCAGATTCTTTAAAACTCAATCTTTTCATACAAATAATCAAAATTCGAAGACACGGAGTGTCAGTTTTCGTAGAAATGTTGTATAAACAATACAACATGTTGTATAAACAAGACAGACGTGAGAAGTATGAAAATAAAAGAAGAAAAAAAATACTACTTTCAACCATATATAACCATAACACGTACCGCGTAGGTATTACGAATGCGGGATTCAAATACATCGTTATTATTTACCACTTGGAGCACATACTCATACTTAGTAATAACATTCCACGTACCACTTATGGCGAGCCAGCATGAATGACTACTAACTGCTTCCTTAATAGATACTTGTGGATTTATAACATAAGATATTCTGTAGAAATAATATATGGTGAACATTTGAGGATAGGGTGAGGACAGTGCGGAACTGAAATCAGCAAATCAAGTATCTCGCATCGCAAAACATTTAATACAAAACTTCATCGAGCTCTTTAAAGCTATTTCTTTGAATCAAAACAATTGACGGTAAAAAAAGATGAACAAAATAATTTCCTGCGTACAAAGTATTCGATAAAACCCTCCTTCTTGCCTTTTAATTCAATAAAAAGCCTGATTGAGTAATCTGTCCTTACCTGGTCTTGCCTAATTAGTCAACACATAAGTTTAATCCTGGCGAGACCATTTATTAAGATTTGCGAGCAGAATAAAAAGCAAAACAGTATAGGGCCCCTATTCTTGTGCACGCGAGTTGAATTTCGAACTTCGAAGATCAGGTATCTCCCTCGCCCAGTGCTAGAATCGGTTTGTCGGAAAGAGAGCAACAGTTCCAAGATGAATGTGGTACGGGCTTCAATTGAAGGCAAGGGGTAAATGTTGCCAACTTACCGTTTCATCACCCAAACCTACAGGTTTTTAAGGTAAGTAAAACTACCTACTTAGTGGCAGTAATCTTACAAGTGTTATAAAACATAATGTATATCAATTTATTAATTTAATTTCCTAATTCTAATAGATTAGTCACCTGTGTAGTCATTATATTAATAAGTTGCATAATAAGTCGTGACATAGGCAGATATCCGAAAGTAAGTAAAGACAATGAGTTTGTATGCCTGTGCACCTTCTGGTGTAGCTAATATTTCACTTACCATCAGATGACCCGCATGCTCGCTTACCACCCTACCTAACAAAAAAAATATATAAAAGAAAGAATGTTCTACGAAGCGATAGCTTCGTAGCCCGGGATCCGATTAAAGAAAATAATTAAATCGAATAAAATTAATTCGTTGATACAATATCGGACCAAAGACTTGACCTGGCGATTTGTCTACTAGTCTTCCATCTATCACATGTAAAAAAAACCTACGCAGAATATATCGAAGGGCAAATAATTTAGAATGTTAGTGGGTAGCCCGTGCCACAGTTGGGAACACCACCAGGGCTGGCTATTGCGTCTAACGCCGATAGCGGGTTCAATAGACGGCGGGCGAGCGGGCGCGCTGCGCGTGCGACTAACGAACGAGATGCGCGCGATAAACCCCGCATTTCAATACATGCTGCGCCCGCGCCAGTCAGGGATGCTAGTTTAGCACTTTTAGGTGCTAGATTTAGCACTATTTGCTAAATTTGAATGTACAATTGGCAATTTAGCACCAAGCACTCTTCTCGGCTTTCGATAAAAATATATAAATAAAATTTAGAGCTTTAATAATTAAAATATTTCAGAAATTGAGTGTACCGCCGAGACTGTATTTCTAAATGACCATATTAGCATTAAGTTCTGTAATACTTTGTGCAATAAAGAGTATCTATCTATCTATATTTTTTAATCTGGGCAACATTACGTCAAATAAGTAGTCGAGCTACTTTGTTAAACTTTATATTGACAAAAACTGGTCAAATAAGGCTTGTTGTTTACACAGATTGCTTACGATTTTATTTTTTTAAATCCTTATCAATGCTGAACCAATTTAGCACTTTTTCAAATGTACCTAACTCAGCACCAAATTCGTGACGCCAAGTCGGCAACATGGCTCTGCCTGCGACACTCGCCCCTAACTAGCAAAGCACCATCATACGTGGTCATACGAACTAGGTGACGTCTCGTGATGCTAATCAGGTTCTTTTCTACAGGACAAACTAGGTAGTCCATTGATTTTTCACAACCCTTGAACGTAATTACGCTCGTAGTTAATCTTTTTTTTTCAATTTTTATTTAACTTATCATCAGAAGCCTAACGATGGCATTAGAATATAATTTTTCTACTTTAATTTGAGGCAATCATACTCCTAGATCTTAGAACCTAGATAGACAATTAATAACAAAAAATAATAAAGTGTTTTGCTTGCAAGTTATTATTATTGCTTACCTACCTATTTATCAAGTAATAGAAATAGCGGACAAGACTAGTTGAACAAAAATAACTACGCGCTGTCGGCGGTATTCTATTAGAATATTAAAACCTATCTTTCTGATTAGTATCCAGCTGGATATAAATAATAATAAACTTGTATTATTCTTTTCATAATTTTAGCCATATTATTAAAAAATAGTATATTAGGCACTTACAATTTTAATAAATTATCATTATATAAATTTAATTTGTTTAATTTACTCATTGATAAATGTTATTATTTTATTAATGTTTTCTGGACTGACAATACGTAATTTATTAAATACCTACTTATTTTTATTTTATTTTGGCATGCATGTAAAAAAAAGTTTTTTTTTAATTCAAAATAATTACTATGCCAAACATTTTGTAATGCCTTCGAATGTAAGTAAATTCTTCAAATAATATGTTCTACAAATAAATTATTATATTCTAAGTGAAATAGAAATTAAGGAACATTTGTAATATTTCATCACAGGCAAAGTTTTTTCATATCAGTCAGTACTTGAAATTACCTAATGAATTGTATAATATATCTTTAAAAACTCGCTAATTAATATTAATATGGATAATACCTAAGTTTTATGTACATTGGTAGTAACAATTTAGGAGACCGTTAAACACTTTTATTCATGTAATTTAAAATTTAAATTAACTATGGTACTAAAGGTCACAAATAATTACTGTGGATAATAAAAGCACTTTCATGTTTAAGCCTGTGCAAATAAGTTATACTATAATCAGCAAATTCAGATTAGCAATTTCTTAATATTCTCAAGCAGAACGGAAACACACACAGTTGCATTTGGCCATAAATAGTAAATTGGGTCAATACAGGGTGTATATGTATTATTTTTTTATATTATGTGATTGGTGGCAAACCTGATGGTAAGCGATGGCTTCCGCCCATAGACATCCCGCTACACCAGTGGAGTTACAAGTGCGCTGCCAATCTTTTAACGGGCACTCTCACTCACTCGGCTTAGTGCTTAGTACGAGTTTGCTCTTCTCACGTTCGCATTTCACGGCCCGTCGGTCTTCTGGAAGGCCATGGTAATACTTCGGTCGAGCCGGCTCATTCAATGCGTGGAAGCGTGGCTCCTCCACAGACAATTTTTTTTCTTACAGAAAAAGTCCAGATATTTGTTGAAGACCTTAATAGCCCTCAACAAATATCTGGCACCCACTTTATTTTATATCCTTCTCGCAGCCATTAACTCACAAAAAATAAAAGAGAGTGGATAGATTAAATTGCGAGTGCAGCCCACAAATCCTGCGCAGGAGCCCACCTACACTTGCGCGATTTATTCGTCGGCCATGTTAGGCGCGACCAGGAATTGAGATGCCACGCGTGTCCACTGCCCACTACCAAGCACTGTGTGGACGCGGACACTGGCGTCCGAATACATTGTGCACGACGTATTTGTACTGAGGGCGAAGTCGCTCCTTGCAATTTAAAGCAGCTGCGATAAAATTTGGACCAAATCAGACTCAGATTCTTTTAGGGTCGACAATGAAATGCCGATGTTGCAGGGATTCAGCGGTATTCGTTTATTCGAACTTTTAGTAGAGTGACCACAGCGTCGTGAAATTAGGGTTTTAGTTAAATGTTGATCTAGACCCATGTAAACATTATTATGTAAAGTAAGGTGAAAAACTGAGAATATCAAAATAAGTAGGTAACTTATAAATTCCGTGGAGGTGTGTGTTAGGATAAGATTATTTTTTTTTACCTATGGGTCGACAATAAATTAATTTCACACTTATGTTGATGTTTCCCGTTGATTGAGCTCGTGATTGGCAAACCATAGTCGCTATACGGCGCGCGCTAATACGCGTGTTAACCGCTCCGCTAAAGAGAAACCTAGACGAAGTCCTGAGTTCAGTTCTCGGCCACCTGTTTATAAATACTACTGGTTCTTAAGGCATCTTAAGACTGTGCACATTAGTGATACCAGATGCCTTTTTACTGCGGGGTATGTAAGTCACTTACAATAAAACTGTAGCGTAAAGTATCAGTATTACAGTGTACTCTACTAGTATAAAGTATCAGCCTATGAAATATACTGTCCTACTGCAGGACAAAGACCTAGTCCCACCGAATTAGGCTAAATCACCACGCTTGCCTGATGAGGATTGGTGATCCCAAAGCCGAGGTATGTTTGAATACTTCTATACATACTTTTTGCTCGCCCCGGGAATCGAACCCAGAACCCCGAAATGAACGGCTTGGTATCCAAACTCACTAGATCCACGGAGGGCGTCTAGTAGTATAGCATTAAAAAAATATTTCGACTTTACCATTGGCGTATAACAGACACAATCAGTATAAAATATATTATACCTCGATTGCCCTCCAGAGAGTTTTATTGCATAAATATCTGAAATTCACCACAGTTAATAAAAATGAATTGGCATCGCTAGTGTGCACACAGCGAAGCCTTAATTAGTCGTCATCCGTTGCAACGCTAAAGCACAAAATACATATTGACACAGAAGGCTGACTGCCCACTAAGAGCTAAAAATATGTCATGTACTCACGCATGCGCACTAACGGGCAAAAACGCCTTAATGACAGCGACCACATTAATCCTAACTTATGACATAAGATTGTCAAACTGTCGAGGTCTATGGTAGAGGCCGCGCGCTTATGTACTCATGCCGGGCAACAACCCTAGCATATGTCAACGAACTCTTCTAAATTCAAAATCAGGTCAAAGTCTAACTTCTGTGTGTAATTATTTTGTGGCTAAAGACACATCGTCATCAAATATCTGTCTAATTGGTTTGGTGCAATAAAGAAAGCTGTGGGAAAATACATCTTAAATAGGTACTGTATTTTTCAATGGAATATACTTTAAAAAATAAAAAAATGGTTTATTGCTGTCATTAGACAGCCATAAACCATTTTTATACGAAAAAAATACACAGGTGAATAACAACAGCTAATGTTAGTATAGTATTAGTATTTTTATAGAGATCAGGGTATCATTAGAGGCCTGGTTTACCATAAATAGTAAAAAAAGTAAAATATCAGCCTATATACGGTCGCACTGCAAGGCAAAGGCCTCCATCATAGAAATCAAGTCATCGCTTCTATCATGGGATTGGGCTTAATCACCACGAGTTATGTTATGTTCCAGAATTTTCCGTTGTCTTTAGAATTTAATCGAACCAAGAACCCTGAAATCTCAGATTACGGTACTTAAACCACTAGACCAACCATAAATAGATGAAATTGAAATTGTACTAGCGTGGGAATTTCGATTTACCTATACCCACAACCAAATCATACTCTCGCACATCTGTCTCATCTAAGCGTGTAATTCCCAGTTGCGTCCAAAGCTGTCGCTTTTGAGTCCGGGTAGGCTTAGACCAAGATTTAATATTTGGAGAGTCTAGGTAATTAGAATGAACCGACTGCCGTCCGACTTTCAAACAAAATCATAAATTGTGCAATAATTTAGGCTCAAAATTAAGTGTGAGTATATTATTACGACACCATAAAAAACTTTATTAAGCATCTTATCTGCAGTCGATATTACGCTTATTATAAAAGCATAAAATTTGGGAGTTTCAATGAGGACCGTAACGATTCCCAGAAAAGAAATTACAAGTATGGAAAAGTTCCCACAACTCTTGAGTCATAAAAAGTTTGTTATGAAGACTAAATAGAGCATCTGATCAAATACGAACTACTTTGTATCTAGAACACGCACGCACAGTTCTTGTACCATTTAATTTTATTACTTCACTACACGAGCAATTGTATTTCAACGGCAATTATTCCCATCTTCCATCTTCGATGCTGAATCTGGACGAAACCGCAAAACGCACAATTAGCTTTTTACACGTTCCTGTGACTGTACAGTGGCAATATAACCAGTGGTTCAATATTACATCAAGGTACCTTGTATGAAGATGTGGTAAAAATCTAGGATAACGATACACGGAGCGATACTCAGAGTAACATAGTCGAGAGCGCAGCCCGTAACTCACCTACTTACTTACGTTGCAATGTTTAGTAATTTAATAGAAAGAATTGGTAGAAATTAACTTTCCGAATCAGCGGTAGCTTACATAATATTTGACATTCATAAATGTTCTAAGTATAAGACTTAAATTGAATAAAGAATATTTCTTTTTCTAATAATTTACATCAAGATGATCTTAATTTGCCGTTACTAAAATTTAAGTTTCACATTAATTGTAATTTAATTTAGTATTTATTATGCTTTCATAACACTATTAAGTAGGAATTTTCCCTGAAGCAAAACGTGCTAACAAAAGGATTTTAGGTTATATGCCCTGTATTTTTTTTTATTTATTCTACTGAAACTCCGTCATTCTATACATTGGCTCGGATTTAGTCAGTTAAAGTGTAGTGCAGTGTAGGCACCTTAAATGCACAGTTTAGTGAAACAACTATATTTTAGTCTACAAAGTCATCAGAGGTCGCTCATCGAAATGTACTGAGTCGCACTACTGACCAACATTGTACTGCGATTATAGACTCGTTGTGCGAACTAAAATGGTGGGTCTCAATCAATCCACAGGAAATAATTTTATGCTTCACTTGCGGTCCAGCGGTCCTGAGCTTACAACTACATTTACGATAGTAGAAAGGCGTTCAAGACAGAGGCGGGTATCGGTTGGTTTACGAAGACAAAATAAGAGTGGATAGCACACCTCTTATACGCACTAAATGCAATGACTCGTGGCAATAACAATAAAACGAAAACCCTCAAACTATATTCGACTACGGGGTGTAATCTTAACTATCAGCCGCGTACGCAGGGTATATGTGCTCAAGAGTGTGCGCAAACACTGGTGCACTTCCTTACCCTCTTAATTCGATGGGAGAGCAATAATTTCCTGAATGAAATATCTTATTAATCGATAATTAACTATCCCAATTTAGCAATACCTACTCTTAAAAATTAACAGGAGATTGCAAAAGTAAATTTAACTTTTGATAAACGGTTCGATGGCTTCATACGCCACTGCTCGGTTCAATTCCTACCCAAGATATTTTAGTTTTTTCTTTTTGGGTATATAAAATACCATAATTAATGTGTGTTTCCCCTTGTCCGATATCCGTGACACAAGAAAGCTGCATAGAAAATAATTAGAATTCAATCAACTTTACTACGAGACAATTCACATAAAACACAATAGCAGTATTAAAAACGATACAATCCAATTATTCTTCTAACTAATATCGTTTTGCGGCATGTCACTATACAAATAATCAACTAATTTGTATTCTTAAAACCGCTAGACATCTACTTTAAAAATTTTGAATTGCATCAGCCGTTGGGTTTGTTCAACCGACGGAATCTTCATTTGTATTAAAAAACGAATTAAACATAAATACATAGTAAGATAGTCATTTGTTTTACCTGAGTCTTTGAATACTTGTCTTATTTTCTATTCTGCCGTCTGCAAGGCTATAAATTGCCTTCAGCAGCTTAAACAAAATGCCGAACAATCGTCCGACCAATTCGTTATAACTATATGTTAATTATACAGGTTGTTCAAACCAGTGTTGGACACTAGAACACTCCTACAATTACAGCAGAACAGTAGCTGTATAAGACTCGCCAAATTAATACCTTGCGATGTAATCTGAAGCTATTGAAGGAGCGTTTAAGGCTTGATGTGTTTATTAAATTGTCTCAAGTAATTTACGAGGGAACAACGACTCATGTCTTTTAAATAATCATCGGGTATATTTGTTTTTATTTTCTGTTAATGCAATCCCACATAGAAGCTCCACGCATCGACTTTATTTTTAATGTAGCAGAATCGTTTTCGTAATTTTTATTGCATATTGTTTCAATTTACGTACTTAATAATTGCGATCGTGTTCGGTTTATTTTTAATAGTGTTTACTTATTTATAACTTACAAGTTTGAATTCTTTTGTGGTGGTAGCGCATAGATACATAGTTCAGCAATTTGTTTTCTCAAACGTTTATTTTAAGAGCGTTAATATAGTAGAGCGACACTTGGCTGGTGATGGCC
The DNA here is from genome assembly GCA_014851415.1 of Cnaphalocrocis medinalis. NCBI lineage: Eukaryota > Metazoa > Arthropoda > Insecta > Lepidoptera > Crambidae > Cnaphalocrocis > Cnaphalocrocis medinalis. Next base: position 12,658,967 of record CM026285.1, on the reverse strand, counting down.
CTAGGCAACATAACCCGCCCTATAATTGCACCCGACATTGTAGGTATAATCGATCTTACGTAATAATTACGACGAACCAGAAGGGCAAGTATGCTAGTTTTTACCATAAATGTTTCTTGTTCCGCGTGAGATTGCTTCAATCCGCGCTTTTTACATGCGTCGATTAGAGCCCCGTCCTCTAAGTCTCGAATGAGAATCGTGGGCAAAAACTGGTATAGAAAACTAGATTTCCCCGTCTTAGCGTTTAGAAGTATTAGCCGCAAGGGACGCATTGTTGATACGCTATCAGCTGACGCGGGCAGTCCGCGATGGTAACGCGCCCGGAGCGCATGCGCGCAGGCTCGGCCCGCGGTCCGCACTCCCGCGCACGTCTAACGACCAACCTGCTGAGGTTCGTCCGCGTCACCAAGTACCTGATCGCTGGTGTGACAGTAACCGTCTTCTGTGTCAGCTGGATCGCGTCGGTCAACAACTCGGCTGACAATGAGTGGCGCGGGGTCCGCTGGAGCGACCGCCGCGGCGGGGCCGCAGCCCTGCCGACCATGCGGACTATAGTGGCGTACTCGGAAGGAAAGCAGGCGGAGATGGATAGGCCCTCACCAGTCGCGTGTGACCGGCTACCTGCGTTTCCGAAAGTGCCTTATATCGTTAGTATCATTTTTATGATCGATATCTCATAAGCTAACGCTATGTTTTTTTTTATATCTTTGGTATAAAGTTTTGGAACAAAGATTAAAGGGTATTATTACATTCAGTACCTACTTGATATACTTTAAATTCATAAAAATTACATACATTAAAAAAACAACATTAACAACATCATATCAGTATAGTAGAGTTAAAAAACATTAAATCGCAATCAGTGGTAGAGCAAAGGAGCTTAACTTAATACTTATACCTACATAGGTGTACGATTTCCATATTAATATAATAAAATACAGGGCTATAAAATGGTTATTAAACCATATAATAATATCGTACTGTAGTAAATTTCGAACTGGTTATTAGAAATTACTTGAATAAATCTTTTAGATTGGCCATAAAATTGGTCTTACATGAAACAATATCTCCTAATCGCAATTATACGACCAATCATAGATACTTTTGACTCCACTGTTCATCAAACTTTTAAGTAATATGATTCAATAAAATATACAATTATTATTTTAGCAACCTAACACAAAAATATATTTGAAAACCAGGACTTATTTAGACGACGTTTAGTGCAGTGGCTTGAGACTGCGTTGAAACACAAGAACCGCGGGTTCGATACTGCACCAACACATAATGAAACTAGTGGTCCGCCCTGACTTTGTTTCGGAACGTAACTTTGCTATAAGTTGCAATCTCGTATTTGTTGGATTTGTGTGTTTATGATTAGTTGTTTTGGTTTCCATAGTACAACCACTTGGTAAATTGAACGAAAAAAACTTTTACGTAACAATGCAATTCGTTAGTTCAAACTCATCAACGTCAAATGCTTAACAAATGTACCCAAGTATATACTTTTTTTGGGTAACTTTAAGTGGTTTTAGGAAGCCAAATATTTGAGATTTGAACTGATCTCAAACTTGTATCGATGTAAACTTGTATCGAGCGAAAAATAATTTAGAGCCATCGGATTTTTTTATGAGATAGGGAGGCAAACGAGCAAGCGAGTTACTTGATGGTAAGTTATCACCGCCGCTCCTGAACATCAGACACAAGAGAAGGAATGCAAATTCGTTGCCGACTTTTTAGGAAGATGTAGGCTCGTTCCTTAAAGATTTCATTGTTGTATCAGTTCGGAAGGCCGCTGTAGTTAGTTGATTCCTCCATGAGGAGGTGCGTAACAGAAAATGACTAGTAAAACTCACGAACTAAAATTTATGATACTTTCTGTAATTGTATTTAGAAGTTATAAAATCTTCTAAAGTTTGAAAAGCAGTGTGCTACGTATACAATCACTTCCTGGCAAATGTTTAGATCTGCTATCAATAAAACAGCAATAAAGGTAACGTTCGTTTTCCTATTGTAAAACTAATTGCGAATGTCTCACGCTTAAGACCCACGGATTTTATTGTGCGTACATTGCCGTGGAATTAATTTACGACATTATAATTAAATCATCAACTGAGCAAGCATTTTTATTCCAACGAATGATGCTCATTATTCAAACAGAAACGAGATTTGCTTCTTACAAACATGTATAAAAAATATTGCCAAGTTGTGATGCGCTATTTCTTTTTTCTTTCATGTAGGTACAGCTTTGCAATGAATCTCCCATTATTAAACATCTTCTTATACCTAACTAATAGATATTTTAGATTAAGTTATACCTTAGTCGCGAAGACGATTCGAGAAATAAATAATTCCATTCTGTACCAATTAGATATTTTTTATTGTAGATAGGCGTACCTGATGACCTGATGGAAAGATACTTTTTTGCACAAAATACATAAATTGAATACTGCCACGTGTATTACAGAAATTTAATTTTCAATTGTTTTTTGATAAATGATTGTTTGGTAATGGAGCGTTGTTGCGTGCGTTGTAATTTTCTTTTGTTTGCAGTTGGATCAAAATAGATTAGCAATCGTTTTAAAAACATATCACCTAAGTATAATATAGGTACAATTATAAATAAAACTAACCATTGTAAATAAAACCATTCAATGATTTAGTTTTAAAAAAGAAAATTAGTAATAAATATCCCAGGTAGATGTTGGGGGAGGCCTATGTCCAGCAGTGGACGTCTATTGGCTGAAATGATGATGATGATGATGATCCCAAGATTGCGGTGAATTATTACACAGAGCAGATGCTCTATCTAATAATTTCGTTTGTCTGTTTGTTCGCGCTAATCTGAACAACTAAGTACTGAACGGATTTAATAAAACTGTTTTCATTATATATCTGTGAGACCAGGGCAATATGTATACAAGTGTATAAGTACTATTAGTGACATACCGAACGCTACGCGTGCGGAGCTGCAGACGTCAACTAGTATGAAATATGGAATGAAACTCTATGCCCTATTCTAACGCATACATATATCATTACCAAGTTTAAAAGGGTCGTTTTTCATCCAGCGTATGCAAATATCGTAGACAAGAATAGGTGAGAAAGGCGGGCTCAGAACATACGAGCCATTGTCACTTCTGCTTAGTATGTGCCATTATTTGCCGCTCCTGGGAACTACCCGGATATTGAGTGCGCAATTATCTTTACAATGTTCCCGTTTAAGAACTGAATAAATGAAGTGAAATATTATGCAAAGTATCTACCTACACACAGACAGTAAATTCCTTTAAGAAGTACCTACATTCAAAAGTAGGTAGTGCCAATTTTTTCGTAGATTAGAAGTTATTACATTTTTACACATATACCTATAAACTACTTTTTTATACAGATTTGATACATTTTATATTTTAAGTTGTTAGTAATGCCCCGTTGTCCTAGTGGTTTAAGCACCGGGCCATGATCTCATAGTCCCGGGTTCGATTCCCAGGTCGGGCAAAAAGTATGTTACGAATTTTTCGAACATTGCTCGGCTTGTGTTCACTAATCCGCATTAGGCAAGCATGGCGATTAAGTCTAATTCCATCATAGGAGCGATGACTTGATTTCTATGATGGAGGCCCTGCAATGGGACAGTACCTACCTATATAGGCTGATACTTTAATTTACTTTAAGTTGTTAGTAGATAAAGGAAATAAATCTTATTTGCAATCTATTCTCGACTCTCTTTCTGGACTAAAACTAAGAGCTAGTTATATCTAGGACGACGAATAAATTTTGCCATACAAAAAAGGGCTAATACTAGGCTCCTACGCACAATGCCATATATAACTTTAAATATTTCTCTAATAGAATGTAGTTTATTGCAAACTTTTTTAACTACACTATCTTTTTGTCCGACGAATAGGTGCAGCAGTGTAGCAATAATGCATTTATTCATTAAATTGTAATTGGAAGATGAAGAAGTAAAGAATTAGCATAATAACAAGTAGATACTTATGTTGCAGGTGTCTATGGGCGGCGACAATCGTTAACCATAAGGTGATCCATCTGCTAATCTGCCACCTATCACATAAAAAAAATATCGGAACATAATTGAGAACTCTAAGAAACGAGCCTACACCTTTCTAAAAGTCCGGTGACGCTATTGCACTCCTTGGTGATCACTTACCATCAGTGATTTCCCTCGTTTGCCTTCCTATCTCATAAAAAAAGAGTGCAGCTCCTGTGCTGTGTTTCGCCGAGTGAGTGAGGGTACCGGAGGCCCATCGGGGGGTAAGGGGATAAAAGGTTAGCAGCGCACTTGTTGCATGTGTTCATGGGCGGCGGCAATTGCTTACCACCAGGTGATCCGCCTGCTTCGTCTGCCACCTATCACATAATAAAAAAAAAGTAAAAATACTAAACACTAATTTGTAAAAAAATAGGGTTGACAGCTAACTGAAGTAGCGCCGATTTGTACAGCACAAAAGGTTACTTGCCGTGAAGTAAGCTATAAAACTGTGAAAGTGAAACGATACAAAAAGCAACACTACAACTTCAGAGGCGGACTAGTTTTTGCTACGGTCAGTTGCAGTGGGCACAATGGTCTACACCACAAACCGGAGAAAGTTGCTACATTGTTGTTGTGCCTACTTCTGAAGCACAAGCTATAAACAAGTCATTCATAACCTCAGAAAATGGGAAATTAGACTTTACTGTACTGGTCATCAATAGTGATGTATGTACAATCGATATTAACCACAAGTGGGCTGTGTTCTCTTTCTTGATAGTATACTTTATGGTAAATGCGTCAATTTACTTCTTCATAATTTATAGTTGAATATAGATAGGTAGCAGTATTAATATATGGCTCAACATTTTCTTTTTAGATTTATTTAACATTTTTTTATACAACAGACATTATTACATACCTATATAATATATCTCTGGTGTTTCTCTGCACAAAATGGAATTGTGAATCAGAATAAATTACATATGATAACATTCATAATTGTACAGTAGAACCTAATCTGAATGGTTTTTTTTTATTTTACTCTCAAGTGTGAACGCTCTGAGATAAAAGGATAGGGGGGGGGCTTATTATCACATATCGTTAGGGGTGTCGCAGTGTAGATCGCGTTCACAAAGTCTGTACAATTTTGTGACACATTTCGACTCACAGTTTTGGCAACCCTAGGGCATTTACATTAGTCGATAAGTCAGAGGTTAGCTCTACCGGCCTCACCGTTCTAGCCATATATAAGTACATGCATAGATTCAATTTTTTAAGACGAAAATATTTATATTATATAGAAGTTAGCTGATTTATTATTTATTTAATATATTGATAGTAAATGTCATGGTGGAAAATGTTTGCAACGTGGGATTTTTTTGAAGCTCTATTATTATTACTTTACAGCGGTGTTGAGGTTGGCTTAGTCTTAAAATAGTACCGACTATCTTTAGGCTAAAGTCCTAAAACCTAAAGTTTTAAGCGTTACGAATTCAAGCTCTAATCTGTAAAACCTAACCAAATCGAATTTATCCCAAACCCACTAAATTAAAAAAAATCATAACACCTCAAAAACTCAACTCGTTAAACTTGTATATTCAATTTTAGCAATCTACCACGATTTTGTAGTCATTCACAATCAAATGGCCCGAGAGCAATTTGAATTTGAATCAACAAAAAGTGCTTCATAAACAATTTGCGAAGATGCCAATCTGCCGGTATCGCACAATCGGCAAACGTAACCGCCCTCGGGTGTGAGCTCTTCCACTTGTGGCGATAATCTATTCCGATGCCGGTCACGAATGGAAAATAAATCGAAATCAATATCCTCTACGGGTATTTCTAATAGCTCGCCGCCACCGCTGCCGCGCGCGAGGTCTAACCCCGGCTTAGGGCGCTCGCGCACTGAGCGGGTACCCGAGTGCCCAAGCCACAAAATAGACACAGAATCGCATCGACAAACGAAGACGAGGATTGACGGCCGTTGGGTTGGAAAGGTCCTTGAGTGGAGGCCGCATGTAGGAGGCCGCAGCCGTGGCAGGACTCCCACCAGGACTAGGTGGACCGACGATCTAGTGAAGGTCACGGTAGTCCCTTGGATGCAAGTGACATAGGACCGATCTGTGCGGAGAACTTTGGGGGAGGCCTATGTCCAGCAGTGGACTTCTATTGGCTGACTGGTGTTACGGGTACCATTAGGTGATTCGACTGCCGAATACGTCCAGCATAGCAATGCCAGCTATATAGCTGACCTGTGCCCATTGTTGTGCTTGGGCTCAGTCTGAGGGGGTCAATACTCCCCCAGAAATTGTAGTTATCAAATAAACAATATCTCAATATCGACACGTTATACGTCCAATTAAGGTATAACTCCTTCTTATGCACAAGACACACAAGACGCATGTGTCCCACATGAACTAGGGACCTTAAAAATGGTGTTGTTATGTAACAGGTCAGCAAAAAAACTAACTTAGCTTAACTAATTAATTATTGCACTGCAAAAACACCTATTTTCACAGCAATTATAATAACATTTTAACTGTGCAATTAGTTATTATGCTTATCATATAAATTAATCTAGGGGAGAAGGGTGATAGCTAAATAAGGAAGAGCCAAGTGCAAATGAAATACCTTAAGTATAATTAACTAAGGCGTGTGTCTTAGGGTGTGTGTCTTAGGGCCTTAGTAAGCGCACGTAGAATAACGTAGTAGGTCTATACCTACTAGTGGACTCTATAGCCACTGGCATGATAGACTTACAATTAAAAAAAGATGCCTGGTATCAGCTCAGCACTAGTGGAGGGTACCGTCTGATAGACGAAACCTACTGGATGGCAGGAAGATTGACTAATAACTGGACTTATTACATTCATATGACTACTGTAGGAACCCGCTTACTACCTTGTCTATAACATACTTGTCCATAATATAGATGTCCTTATCACAAAAAAAACTAAATATTTTATGTGTAGACACATCAAAAAATGGAAAGCGGGAGGTCATTCCATGTTACCCATACTCAATACTCATCCCCCAGTCTAGAATTAACTTATTATCTGTAATTATTACGAGTATTTAAAGTTTCTATCTTCTTAGGCAAATTAATCTATAAATAGCACATACAGGTACTAAACCTTAGCCAACGTTAAAATGCTTCCTGGAAATTCTTAGTACAGTAACTATTACTTATTATTTTACAGCCCATTAATGTCACCAGTTATCAGCAGCTTTACAGTTTATGCAAAATTGTAATTCTAATTAAGAAGAAAACTCTGCATTTTCTTCCATTGATTGGGTAGTTAAGAGAAATTAAATTTCTTTAGCATAAAATGTAAATTAACATCGTTTTGTGAAAAGTACTTACAGGTCTTGAATCTTAGGTAAATGTAGGAACGGTGAACTTTAAACAATATAAAAAGTATAATTTCTATTAGTTACAACATAATTATTATGTTAACGTTAATCTCATAATATCGGATATTTATTGGTAGTACATACCATATCATTATACACTGTTATTGCTTTTCACGACTGTCAAAATAGCGTTATGTCACTTTACGTCCATGAGTTTGACTATAGACATCACAACCTTGATCCTCATAATAATTTGACAACGCTATATCTTTACAGTGGGAAACAGGCCTTTAGTCACTGATTTTTCTTATTTCTTATCACTTTATTGTACTTAATTGTACATAAATCACAACTTAAGAACAAGACATTACAGAAAATTTGTGGAAATTTAGTAATATTTTCAAAGCCCATTTTTTTACAAATGTAACCAAATAATACTACGACGGCATTCCGCTAAGCTTTTATCGTTTTGCGTCCAGTAGGCCTTAGGCTGATACCACGGGCGAGCATAACTCTCGGATGCATAGGATGCGACGGGGAAGTGGCGGCGCTGTTTACAATGCGCGCAGAGATGAACGCTTTCGGAGTTATGCAGCTCTACTTAGTAGCAAACAGGCCTATGTGTTATTTCTCGCTTATATGGCTACTTTGAAACATGTAGTTAGATGCTATTTTGTTCTTAGTAACTATGCTGATTGTTTCTTATATTAAGTCCTACTGTCAAATTCCTTTCTTTAAGTCTTTAACACTTTTGTGATGCCTCAGGTGTTGCGGATGTCCATGGGCGGCGGTGATTACTTACAATCACGTGAGCTGCCAGCTCTTTTGTCCGCTATAACAAAAATAAAACGTCCTGATTCTGTCACAGACTGAACTAGGCTTAATTTTAAGAGTCTATAATATATTAAAACGGGAATTAACGTTACGTTTATTGTTAAGTTGTTGTATTGTTAGGTATGTACCTACTGCTAGACGTTTCGGCTATGTTAAAGCACCCGTGTTTTTAGACTGGATGCGGTGCACGACGTCATCTGCTAGGGCCCGGAAGTGGATTTTTGGATGTCCAAAGATCCTCTTTTTGACTCAAAGTCAATATGATCGTTTTATATATTATCTATATGTAGTTATAATGTAACGCGCAAATCTAAAATACTAATTTTAAGAGTCCTTTGAAATGAGAATATGTAATCTTAATACGTATAATTATCAAGACTACAAGACAACAAAGTATTTCAACGATAGTTGTAAATGAAAACTCTCTGAACCGCTTTGCAATCTTATAAAAATAAAATATGGAAATATAGAAATATCTTCATAAAAATACTTACTTGCGCCAGCGCTTATCTATAACTATCTACTTGAACATCACTTCCTTGATTACTTCAAATGCTGACTATTTGTTTCTACTTATCGAGATAATTCATTAAAAATTTGAACCCTCATTACAATTTGTTCAATAATACTTGACGACCCGTTTGGTGTAGTGGTTTGAGCGCTGGTTAAGACACAAGGGTCGCGGGTTCGATTCCCGCACCAATACAAATATTTGTTGATGAAACAGATATTTGTGTTGGGTTTGGGTGTTTGTTGTTCCTTCATTGTTTCTGGTTTCCATAGCACAAGGGAAAACCTTAATTTGGGACCAAAACAATGTAACTATGTGATGTCGTTCTCCATTTATTTATTACAATAAGTAATCAACTAATAATTGTAATGTCAAGTAAATTTCACGTTTTTACCTCTCGCAAGTTTATTTGCAGAAACATTGAATATGTGCATATTCAATATTGTTATGCAATTAGAAGCCGTGGCCGTGTATATTTATAATCTATACATAGCTATATGTATAGATTATAAATGTACATACACCAGTCCGGGTGAACGCGCCAGGCCAGTGGGAACATAGACGATAGGATTAATCTAATCTATGTGCAAAATGGTCATAGCGCAATAATTATGAGACGTATTCCATTATTAGATACCCGCCTCTACCAGTTATTATAGGCAGGAAAAACTTGTCAAGCACCAGCTGGAAATATGCAGAACCGATTAGTGATTAACCGTGGGTAAACATCTCATACGTTCTTCTTAATGTGCAGTCCATAAATATACGGGAGGGAGAGCATTTATTACAATCATCAGAACCTTCGATGATATGTTTGCCAGCGACCACCTGCGACAGCGGTGGCCGTAGACGGCACTGTTGCTGACTCGTAGATGGCAGTCCTGTCGCATAAGGTTGCTTGCCGTTGTCATCTTGAATTACCATAGTCGTCCATGGTCGGAGACGGAAGCATGCCGCTCTTGTGGGCTGTCGCTGATATAGTTGATGTCGCTTCTCTGTGAGCTCAGCCCAGTAGTAGAATTAGTTCTGCATTTTTCTGCTGTTAGAGTAGTGTGAACTCCAATTTGCAAAAATATTTTCTAATAGGGCAAAAAATTAAATCGGCAGATAAATGTAATTCGCAAAATTCTCACGTTCTCTAGATGCTAAATGCATGGACTGTTTGTTTTGACAAAATTGCCTTCTTTTTGTAACATTACGTAATTCTAGTAATAACAAGCCAAACCACATTACCACGTTTAATGAACATTTTATGTATGGGTTTGTCAGCATGAACATAAAATTAAACCTAATTCAGGCAAGATTGGTACTTAATATCGCAAAAAACGTGGTAATACTCGTAGCTTATAATTTTGGTTGATTTGCAACGAAAATATGATTTACGATAATGCTTTCTTGATGGTTGGCAATTGTATAAACCGAAACTGTTTCCAGTTACGAAAATTGCCATTTCGATTATAAAGGTAATTGTGTTGTGAACGAGTAAGTGTGAAATCGGAACGATCCTGGGCGTCCGAGCTCTTTCAAGTCCCGATTGCAAGTTTTTTGACGCTCGAAATATCCGACATTCAACATAAAGACCGCTCCACACTTGGAGTGGTTGTTGGTTAGCGTATTTTTCTGCGTTTCAGCATACGAACTAACACGCGGCTTTAAAAAAAACCAGCAGACATGCGTCTTTTGGGGAGAAATACATAGTTTCCATGACGTGAGCCGTCCATAGCTCGTTACGACTTCCAAAGCTATGTGCTTAGAAAAATACATAAAGAGCTTATACGCGCGTATAAAACGCTAATCTGAAACCGGTAATTGTCCGCAAATCGCGGCGCGTACATGCTGCGACTCTAATCCAGAAAAAAAATGCGAAGCCGCAAAAATATGCGACACGGTTCCCACTTCCCGCTCGCGGCTTCGCGCGTATTTAGAGGACTAAGTGTGGAGCAGGCTTAAGAAGAAAAAATGTTGATACTTGATTAATAAGGTCTCCAGTGCGCTTGCACACGGTTCCAGCTGCCAGTTCTCGACGCAGTTGATTTATACTAAATTAAACAAGTTAGTCATTATAATTAAAGTAAATATATACAAAGACCCAATTGTATTGGGTGCCTATTAAATAACAAGTTACCTTAAGGGGAGGTAGACTCTAAAATAGAAAACTAGTGTTTATTATAATTCCTTTATAGTCGTAAATAAATGTTTGTTTGAAAGAACACTATACTAGAAGTCTTCATGGATGAATTCAAGATTGTCTATGATTTATAATGTTTTTTTATGATATAGCGGGATCACCTGATGGTAAGCGGTTACCGCCGCCCATGGACACCCAAAGGTTAATTCTAAAAATATTTATAAACTATTTACCGTACTTATGTACTGCTTTTTTTGCTATTTTCTTTGCACTGCCTTATCCCATTACCAACACACTGTATTCTTTCCTCTTCCTAAAGGTGTCTGGAAGAAATCGCTACAAGCGATAAGACCGCCTTATTGTACTGTTTATCGCTATTGTTTCACTCATGTGTTCTGTTTCTGTGCAATCAAGAATATCTATCTATCTAGGTACTGCTTAAATCCTTCTAACTATTATTTAAAATTCTTACAACAGATATCATACATTGACCTGATTCCGTTCTAAATATCACAAGCGCGCGTGTTCCGGATATCAAACAACACATACGTACATCACACCCAGACATTAAAAAAATATAAGTACCAAAGTGTGCATAGCAAGAAGAGTGGGAATTCAATGCAACCCAGGACATTTGGCGTGTGAGACAGGGCTGTCACTACCCAATGGCTAGTCTTAATATGATGATTTTTTATTTATTTAATCTAAACTTTATTGCACAAACATTTGTTTACTATAGGCGAACTTAATGCCCCAGGGCATTCTCTACCAGTTAATTAGTCGGTAATTAGTCGTCATCGTTAATTAGTAGTAGTGATTTCTTCGTTAAAAATAATATATAATTCACGTTTTTATGTAAACTTAGTGCATAACAAGAGTTCGATTTCTTTTTATTTTATAGGAAAAAAAAGGAACTGTAACTGAAAACTCTATCAAGTGGTGTTTGAGGGAAATAATGTCTCATTTTGTCTAGTATTTTTATGCGTGGTGGCATACGAGCAAACGGATCTCCTGATGTACCGAGCGATTACCGCCGCCCATAGACAAACAGCGCAGGCCACCTTCACGCCGGTATTCTATGAGGCCGTGGTACACTCCGACCTTTTCATACCGAAGCGTGGCCCTCCCACGGTTAAATGTGTGGCATACTTTGGCTCGACTCTCATCGCTGTAATGACTGCTAAGATTTCGCCCGATGGTGCACGTCCTCGTAAACTGCAATTGCATCTACGTGCTGCACTGTGTAAGGGCCCATGCATTTGAATGTAATTTACACGGCCTTTGTTCTCGTGTGAGACAATATATGCAGTTCCAGTAACTGTTAGGAGTTGAAAAGACGGTTTTATTAGGTCTACTCTTATGCCCGCACAATAAGGTTCATAATTGAATGAGTCTGTTTACATATCGGTCCCACGTCCATTAGTACATTATAATGTTTATTTGTGATGAGTTTTATACGTTTTGTAACGTAATAATAGTTTATATGACTTTCACATAATAAGGCTTATTAAAAAACGAGCATTCACGAGTATTTTAATATCAAGTTATGGGCATTCTCATACACCTACTTTATCTACACTCATGTTTTAATCATCAAAGAGAAACACTTACTTTAATGGTTCCTACTATTTTTTTAATTTTCTTTAAAGCAAAGATAATAATACTATAAAGCCTGTCAGAACTAAACACCTTTGAATTCTTAATTTGAAGTTTGAGTGAGTGTATATAAAACAATCAAAATATCTAAAATCAATTTTAATACATATGTATTAATTAAAATAGGATCTTTAGAATCAAAACTGCGACTTAACGTCGTAACGCCCATACAGCAGACACAATGGAAAATCAATTGTTTTATGCCTTTTATAAGGCTTATGGGCTTTACGACGTTATGAATTAATTGTATGTCAAATTTCATTAAAGAAATATTTTCTAGAATATTTGCATGTCAAATCTACGACATTAACTTTATTAAAATCTAAAATACTCCTTGCATGTAGGAAACACAATCCCAGCCTGAGGGGATGAGCCATACATTATTTCAGTTTTCATAACGGTCGGTTAACATTGCTTATTTATTAAAACAGGGCAGTGGCAACGCTCGCAAGTACACAAGCAGGTACATAACTGTCGACCCATTAATTTTAGGAGGCACGATGTCTTGTCATTCGTCATCGAGTCCACTGTACGTGAGGTCACGTGCCTCTCAGTGACCTATTCCGTACCTTAATATGGGGGGTATGATACTTTGTTTCTTAGAAGTTCAAGTGCACATTACATTGGAATACTTATTCAATGATTAGTTAGTTTGGAAAAGGAGAACTTCTGTCTTTCTAAGAACTTTTATGCAATAATATTTTTACGTCATGATACTTACCTAACTGCTTCCTGTGGTATTTCTGGAACTTCCAGACTTAAATTATATCCCTTTTAATGCCACTTTTTCTTACTTGCACTGAATTACCCCTTTTTAATTCGCTATACTTCTCCTCTACCCCGAGGTTGTCTGGAAGAGATCGCTATTAAGCATGACATAGGTAGGTATTACATTGTACTACTAACACATGACCATAATTTAAGATTTGATAACTTTTTACAATAAAGAATACCATCTATCTATCCCTCGTGTTTGCGATAGTCGACAAAAAGCAAAATTGAAACGGAATATTCAATGTTTAATCTTTCGTTCGTACAGCTACTTAATTACTTAACGTCCGCACCCCAAGCGTTCCGCTCACGACCAGCTAATGCTTACTGGGCTAATCTAAAACGAAGCCATCCTGTAGATAGGACTAGTGCGTCTTCCTCGCGGTGGGTCCATAGCTTTGTGCACAAGAAAGACATCGTTCGACATACAACAAATGTATGTGATGTTATCCTAATTATTTAACCCTTAATAAGGCATTGGCAAAATAGTACCACCTGATTATGAACCTTATCCATCAAAACATAAGAGCGAAAAGCAATGAAATTTTTCGTTGACTTATGCCCTATTAAGGGAAGGCCACTATCATTTCGTTTCAAGATTGATATTAGTTCCAAATACTACCAATAGATGGCGGTAGGTGTCGATTAATTGTCGCGCAAGTGTTTCGTATTTCCTGGTTACTAAAAGCCTGGCTTATGTATTAAGAATATACTACCTTTCATAAGTAGTATAGATTTCGGTAGGTACATAGTCGACCTATTTTGCGCAGTGCTGCTTTAAAGCGCCGGTTGAGACGGAAAGGTCGTGGATTCGATTCCCGCACCAACTTAAATGCTTGTTAATGTACCAGAATTATTTATGTTGGATCTGGGTGTTTGTGGTTTCTTCGTTGTTCTCTGATGGTCTTAACAATACTTATACAAAATGTTTCATGGGAATAAAAGTTATTTCGACGGTTAACTTTTTTGTAAAAAAGTTTATTCTAACTTTATTTTCATTTTCTTCTGGTTTTATTATTAGAACTGAAAATCTTCATTTGTAACAAGGTGGTCCTTCCATTTACAACTAACTTTGAGAGTTACAAGTACATAGTGACACTGTCGTAAACATTTTTGATCGTAAGCTTCAAATTATTATGCGTGTTGAATGACTAACTTTACTTAGTATGCGTATAACGAGATCAAGACCGCCGGATATCGACTGCGATACAAACGAGCAAAAGCGACGGAAGTGTACTTGCATCATATCCATCCACAACTAGATATTGCGGGAGCTAACTACGTTTAGCCTTTTATGGTTCTATGGATTCAATTGATAGTTAACTAGAAAAAAATCTTTACTTAATGTGATTTAACTCATGAATCAGCAATGTAATAAAACGCTGGGTGGAATATCGATTTCTTCGCAATGAAACTAACAAGAAACTCAGTTAGTGACTTTATTTTTAATAAATTACTAGTAATGCATTAATAATCTGCTGTATCCTGTATGTATTTGTTTCTGTGCAATAAAGAATATCTATCTAATACAAAAGCCCAAATTTGAATGAATGAATTAACTCTTTATTGCACACATAACAGGGGTATAAAACTTAAAAAACTATACTCTGATTCATAATCATGTAAAGTAAAGTGACAGATGAAAATGACAAGTTTCTATGCATTTTGACATTTTGCATGTGTCAAATTGAGTGATAATGTATGGGGATGACACATTGATATCTGTCAGTTTACTTTACATGATTATGAATCAGAGTATAGTTATTACGGGAGTAATTTATAACAAAGGTGGCTTTAAATTTATGAGAAGTGTTCCCATAAGTACGCCTATAGGTACCTAAAAAGTAATAAATGATATAACGACTCGCAATTCCGAGAAATAGCGTCAAGTCTTCCATTGAAAGCTCATACTGGCAACCCTATTTACCACTCACATTTATATTTAATTCGCCATCGCATTTGAACCTTATACTTACGCACACGAAATTACATTACACTGCGGTATTTTTTACTCATATGCACGTTGAACATGGTAATTTGTACAATTCGTAAATGGGACGTGATGCTTTTGCCAGGAATTAGTTGCCGCCCTATGATTAGTCCTGGGAACTCGGTCTACATCGTATTTACATATTATGTGGCAGCCTTGGAATTCACTTACAAGTGCCTACTCATATTTGATTTTAGCTTTCGTAAAAATATTATGTTTTTAAAAAACAATAGGTGTTGGGAAGTACCCACATGCTTGTGTGTTGTGTCCCTAAAATGCTTAAGATCAGTCCCTTTTTCAA
The DNA here is from genome assembly GCA_014851415.1 of Cnaphalocrocis medinalis. Lineage (NCBI taxonomy): Eukaryota > Metazoa > Arthropoda > Insecta > Lepidoptera > Crambidae > Cnaphalocrocis > Cnaphalocrocis medinalis. The sequence continues at coordinate 12,643,428 of CM026285.1, read as the reverse complement.
AGTGACTAGTGTAAGAGCTTAACACGCTCTCCTAAATATGAAATTATCTTTCTTTTAGACAACTATATGATTCAAACCTGAAATATCCAAACTAAACTGGAGCAATTTTTCATAATTTATGTATCAAAATAGCTCCAGTTTAGTGACACTGTTTTGCATATGGATTGCACCACACATAAGTTGAAATAAACAACATAGAGTGTAGCACGTGCATATGGGAGAGCCACGCTTTGGCATGAATTGACCGGCTCGACCGGAGTGATACCACGACCTCACAGAAGACCGGCGTGAAGTAGCGCCTGCGTTGTGTTTCGTCAAGTGGGGAAAGGGGTTAAAGGTTTCAGCGCACTTTTTTATTTTTATGTGTTAGGTAGCAGACGAGCAGGCGGATCACCTGATGGTAAGCAATGCCGCCGCTCATAGACATCTGCAACACCAGTAGAGTTACAAGTGCGCTGCCAACCATTTATCCCCTTCCCCCCCGGGTAGGCCTCCGGTACCCTCACTCACTCGGCGAAACACAGCACAGGGGCTGCTTCACGCCGGTTTTTTGTGAGGCAGTGGTATCACTCCGGTCGAGCCGGCCCATTCATGCCGAAGCGTGAACTTGTGTGACTCTACTGATGCTGCAGGTGTCTATTGGTGTGGCTTACCATCGCTTACCATTAGGTGATCTTCTGCTCGTCTGCAGCTCGTCACATAAAAGTATGCAATATCACTGAAAATAAAACTAGATAAATAAAATCAGAAACCAGCTCCGGTTTAGAAGACTATTTTTACCGAGAAATCGGCCAACAACATGTCCCCCATTGATGACTCAAATCGGTTTCCCACAGATTCCTACATCACAGGAAATCTCTAAACTGTCTAGTTAAGCTCAAATAGCTAGTGAATTAAAATAGTTGACGCGAGCGTTCCTAATCGCTCAGAGCCGTACTCAGAGACGTTAATTGAACCTTAATTGTCACTTCAGTAAAAATATTGACCTTTATTTTATGACACATAAAGACTATCCATAATTAAGATGATTAGCATTAAGGTTAAATGACGTCTCTGAGCGCGACAGCTAAAGTAACAGCACACACGCTAGTTTTAAGCATCGGCGATCAGCAATTTAGCCGGTTTTGCGGTTGCGTATTTATGCGATGATGCACAGTAAATATGTTTAGAATCGTAAGTTGATCTATTTCCTAGGAAGTTCATGAACTCTTAAAAAATAAATATCCCGAAATGTAGGTATGATACTCACCAAGACCTCGACGACTTACGTTCTTGTCCACTGAACTGTCATCGCTCAACAATCATAACTTTATTATAGAATAAAAATAAACAGCAACCGGACATGTTGTGGGTGCATCTGCAACTTGCGTAGATACCCTCGGGTTTCTAAGCCCGCGACGCCTATTTACACTTATGCAAATAGGATTCAACGCACCCAGATCACTGGCATAACAAGTTCTAAATCAATTAGACACGTCCATGGTACTATTTGCGTGCTATTTAAGTAATTATCTATCTCAAAACAACTTGGAGTGGCTAAAAAACTAAAAAACTGAACGGCTTTGAATGTTTTTTACTGCTTGTACCTATAGCTGTATGTATAGTGAGGTCTGGGCAACATATAGGATGTCATTTATTTTGAAATAAGTAAATATTTTAGTGGCAACCAACTCCACGCGAGCGAAGCTTAGGGGCGTCTACAATTACTTATTATTTACAATGTTAAACAGGTATATCACTTTAACTGAAGACCTAGTTATAGTGGTATAATTGTTAGCTGATAAGGTCTGTATAATTCTGTGCATTTTCTTTGTTCATTCAGTTCTTAGGCTAATCATATTAAATTAGTCGGTAACCAGGTGTAGGAATATCTACGCTTTCGCACACTGCAAATTATCACAAAGAAGCGCGTACCACTTACGCTACGAGTTAACCGTGTAATCACTTAGTTAGAAATAGATCACTCACAATGAGCCGATCGGTACTCGCTAGTTTTCGTTTATTTACTTTTCAATCATTGATAAAAGATCGCTTCGTAGGTATAAAACGTTGACATACTACTGGTATAAAGATTATTAACTAAATAGCACGAAGTTAAAAAATCTGTGAATTATAAGGCAACTAATGATTCATTTGATTGGGTCTGGGTGTTCTGGGTTGACGTCACCCAGTTAATTATCGTCACCTGGTACTCGTAGTACAGGGGTTACCCTAGTTTGAGACCAAGTTGATTGGTGTGATTGTCTGGCGCATTTATTTTTTATTTATTTAGGCTAAGTTCTCTAATGGCTTCCGATAGTAAGAGCCTCCATCTATGTCGGTCCTGCGCCTTTTATCCACCATTTATATCCAAACTTCAAAGCTACTCTACATAGATATTTATTTTACAAACTTACCCAAAGATTTTAATTATAAAACATATTTTGAAAAATAAAAATCTTAGAAACAGATATAAAACTTAATAGCGTCTAACCAATTAAAATATCAAAAGTTCCGCCAAGTACGTATTTGAGTCAGAGTTTAAGTGCATCCAACGTAACTGATCGGTAATTTCTCTCCAGATATAAAACTTATACTTACATGATATTTCGTAATATTTATTGCATAATTGTTAGACGACTGCTCGCAACACAAGGTAATCAAAAACTCGATGAATAAACATAAAGACTACAACACAAAATAGAGAAATTAATATTGATTTCACGAGCACAGGTACAGTCATCAGATAAAACCGCTTCGCATTATTGAGTCTTGCATGGTTTTTATCGCTGAGGTATAAGATTCATCAGCAATCAAAAAGAGCTAGTACAACTAGCAACCAATCTACTTCGTTTTTCTATTAGTTCAACTTTACTAATAGATGGCGCTAAGAGTCTATTAGATCACGGAAGTGTTTCGTCTTTTCGGGTTTTGCTCGTCGTTGCTTGTGGCCTTGCTCGAATTTATACTTTTTTTACCAGACTCCCCAAATCCTAATTCCAAATCTACCCCGGGCTCTGAACAACTGAACGCAATCGGGAATTAGGTACACGAGACCAAATAGAGAGAAATACGAGTAAAAACTCAACATATTGCCTGACTATCACAAAACACAAAAAAGGGTATTAATTAGGTAATAGGATTCTAAAAATAACACAGAATAAATTTCAATAATCCCAACTGTTCCCACGACGGGTGTACTTAATAATCTGTGGTGAAATTAAATAAATACAGTAAACTAGCGGATCGCGCGAATATCTGCGTGATGTCACGCGATAAGCCATTGCCGTGCCCGCCATAACCTGACCCGCTAGTTTTTGCCCCTTGCCAAAGTATTAAGAGCGCATTTTCGTCGCTTTAGCGCCGGTTTTTTGTTAATTGTAATGATTTAAGAAATTAAAAAAAACATGAATAAATAAAATAATAATAATACACACACATCTCATACATTGATCTCAGACATCGCACTGAACAATACTTGTGAAACATAAAATACTGTATTTTCATGCAGAGTAAGGGAACGGTGGAGTTAACGTTAAAGGGGCCAAATAAATTAATAACCGACATGGATCTCACACTTTTTCCGTTAGAACAACTGTGTTGCAAGGTTTGGTCTTTTTGACAAGTATTGTTTTTTATGGGATTATATTATTACTAGCGGCCGCCCGCGACTTTGTCCGCGTGGAAAAGTAACTTTTCACCCCCCTTTTAACCTCTTACAACCCCCTTTTCGCAAAAAAGTAGCCTATGTTCTTTCTCAGGGTCTAGATCATATGTATACCAAATTTTATTTAATCCGTTCAGTAGTTTTGGCGTGAAAGAGTAACAGACAGACAGACAGACAGAGTTACTTTCGCATTTATAATATGACGGGAATTACCGAGGACATACTTCCTGTCTATAAAAATAATATTTATAATGCAGCGTAAAAATTCAACACATTTTTTCGTTCACCTTTCTCGTCGGCTAGACCGACGTGAAGGAGTGCCTGCGCTGTGTTCGCTTACCATCAGGTGATCCGTCTGCTCGTCTGCCACCTATCATAAAAAAATTATTAGCAGCGAGAATGGACCAAACAAGCGCTCTTAAGAAGTCGAGGAACCAAGGTTCACAGTCCCGTTGATTTCGCCAATTACGTTTATCAAAATTTAATCACCAATACACATTTTGATAATGACTGTAGCGATTGCCGAACAATTAAGGATAATTATTATTGGTGTTTACTTAGTACCGATACTAAAGCGGTTTTTGGCACCAATGTATGCAATTTTGGCCCGACGGGATCGCTTAAACTTAATGATGTACACTTTAGTATCTAAATTTTTGCAATATATACCACTTAATGATTAACAAAATGATACAAAGTTGATATAACTTTTTGATATCCCGTAGCTTTAAGGATATTTAATTCATTTTTTTTTTCGAAATAACGTACCTACGTTAGATTATGACTTTGGACAGTTACTTTCTTTTAAGTCTACTGATAATTTTAAACGACTTAATTGCAATAATATATATCATTCATTAATAATAAATGAAATTCTTTAGTAGTCTAAGGTCTGTTTCTTAATATAAAGATAACTTTTGCTTAAATTCTACATCACCTACTTATTGCTACAAGAAACACTGTTGTTGCGTCTTATGACTGTCAAATAGCGTTATATGTCACTTTATACGTCCACTAGTGGCCCGCCCTCACTTTCTTTCGGGACAGTAGTTCCACTATCTTCTAAGAGATGGCGCTGGACGTTGATTTTATCGCGCTAGTGTTTCGTGTTTTCGGTTTACCTATAAGCCCCGGCGTGGTATATGAGATTAACCTCTTTATAAATAGTATCGATGATAAGTTATGTCACGCTATGTGGTAAGATGAGACCGTAACTTTTATCCTCAATATGATGTGTTGTATTATGTGATGCTTGGTCTTATTGTGAAACAGGCCCTTAGTAAACTTCTCAATGATTCCATTAGATTACTAATATATTAGACATCAACGCAGCTCTCGTAGCGACTACGAGTCTACAATTGGTTTTGTGCTACGAGCTACGACTCATAACCTTTAAAATTATCTTTTAACGAACCAATTAACTTAGCGTAACTACTGACTATAAGTTTCCAGTAATCTTCCTGCAGCTTAAGTAGACGCAATAAAACTTAATTGAGTACTTTCAGTATTCCTACCTCACTCTTTTAAACACTAGTGAATAAAGTCTGAATTATCTCAATTGAAAAGATAAATATTCCTACCTATAACTGTGAATAACATACTTTTATTTATTTAGTTCCTATCACATACACAGTTTACTAGTAAGGCTTCGAATGGAGTCCAGTTCATCCCAGGTCAAACAAAATTTCAGGAACCTGAGTTTATTTGTTGAGAAATTTTCAGTGTCAGCCAGAAGTATAAAAGTAGGCTGTCGAGTGACTTCGTGCCTTGGAAAAGCACGTCAAGCCGTTAATTTTGCGTCTAATACCTCTTGAGTCGTGTCAGTTTGGTGTCCTATCGAAGAAGGGTAAGGGAATAGAGAGTGAGTGCACTTACGTTTGCGCACACACTGAGCAATATATATTTTTATGTGACTAGCAGACAGATCACCTGATGACAAGGGATTACCGCCGCCTATAAATACCCGGAACACCACTGGAATCACAAGTGCTCTGCCAACCTTTGACTACCTTTCCCCTCGCCTGGGCGTCCGTTACCCTCACACACTCGGCGAAATACAGCACAGGCGCTGCTTCATACGTTTGTGGTTGATAATTAAGATCGACCGCGGTTGCCGAATTAGTTGCAGGATTACATACAGGGTGTATCTGTGAACATTAAATCCCTTTAACCACGTGTTCTATCAAACATTCTGAACAACCTGTCTTTTTTTTATGTGATAGGTAGCAGACGAGCAGGCGGATCACCTGATGGTAAGCAATTGCCGCCGACCCATGAAACACATGCAACAAGTGCGCTGCTACTCTTTTATCCCCTTCCCCCCGATGGGCCTCCGGTACCCTCACTCACTCGGCGAAACACAGCACAGGAGCTGCTTCACGCCGGTTTTCTATACTAATACTGTAACTTTAAAAGCCAGTTAATTGCTTGTTACAGAATCGCACTTGGTCTCCAGGAGTTACGAACGAGTCGAGGTGGCAGCGAGTGGACGGCACGCGGGTTTCCCTGTACTCGGCGTTTTACGACGACCGCACGGCCCAGCGGTATGTGCGGATACTCGCTACCTTTAATGGTAAGTGGTCATTTGCTGATTAATTGTTCGACCAAATAGGAAAAATCACTTAAAAGTTTAAACGCGAGGCATTGGAGGCACTTTCTTGTCGTGTCTTTGACCATGTTTTAGTAAGTTCCTATACACCGTACTTTTTAACCGTCTTACTCATTTCTCAAGGGTTACTATACTAATGAAAATAAACAATATTCCCTAAGGAATAGGGTCTCATCTCGAAAGGTACGTACTCACTGATCAGCTGATTTATGCAATTCGTATGAGAAGACAAGTTTCGTATTTTCGGGTTACAAATAAGCCTTATACAGGCTGTATCTGTGAACATTTACATCTCTTTACCCACGAGTTCTACCAATCATTCTGAACAACATTTTCAAGGATTTCTCGAAATAACTACCTACATTGATTTTTTTTTTGGCGTATTTCCGAAAATCAGAAGAAATGTTGTTCAGAATGGTTGGTAGAACACGTGCGTCAATGTTCACAAATACATCCTGTAGGTATGTAACCCGAAAACCCGTACCTATGTAGAAGTTATCCTTTTCTAAATGTTTTAGGTAGAAAACAAATAAAACAGATATAAGAATCCTACTTCTGCGATACTCAGGCTAGCGGTAGCCTTTTAATTTACAATTAGTTACTCTCATACTCATTACGTATCCATCCTATGGCTATATACTAAGGACCTTAATTAGTACTAGGTATTCCAGTCCAATCATGAATTATTCAATGTTTTTACACGTACTTTGAACATTGCCCCCTCCGTTACTAACGTAGCAAAAAGCTCCTTGCGTTAGTCCCTGTAATTATCAGTGCAATCATTTTAATATTGTATTAACGTAATTACATACCTCAGACGTTGCAACGAAGAAAAATCATAAATGTTAATGTTACATTATTATGACCCTGACTTAAAAATTGAAGTATATTTGAGTGAATTTCAGATTCCTTATCAAATTATTACAATGTGCTGTGTACGTTGCTAAAGACATACACTATCTGAAATCACAGATCTACGTTTAGATCAAGATAACCATCAGGTTCTTAGGCACTTAATAAACCTTAAAGAGACTTTGGCTTTATCCCTTAATTCAAAGAACCTATAAAAGGTCAAATTGATAAAGATCGTGAATAAAAACCGTAATGGACCGTGAAGGCTTGTGTAGGCATATTTTTATTTTAATATCAAAGTAATAAAAGTTTATCTTAAATGTGATACATACATAATCAGCAATTAAGTTATATTTGTACTGAGACGCGCGCACGTGCTTCGCTCCGGGCTTGCACTATTATAATTACTAATTATATACATAGGTTTCAATCTCCCAACAGACTCAAGTTATTATGTAAATTAGCCATAAATACGCACTTCACCCAAGATTGCAAACATACTGTTCCATAGTGCAATAACTTTTCACTGACGCTTCATAAACGTGATTATGTTGTATAAAAATTTACGGCCAAAATCTCTTTCTACGAAAATGCAAACATTGAAACCCTATAATTTTACTGCAAGCAGCCCCATAATAAACGCACGCAAAGCTATAAAGGCGATGGCTAAAAATAAACAGGGTGTTTTCAAAACTGACACAATCTGCGCCAATAAAGACATCCGCGAATCTCGAGTGTTGATAAAACAACACCATAATTATTGGTGCACGTGATATCCGATCGGCCGTTTGTATTTTCGCTGCGAAGAGAAAAATAACATCTTACAAGTAAGTGGTCGATCGCAACTTAATCACGTGAGCTAATAGGGAGGCCTTACATTTTTATTTGCGTCGTGTAAGCTAATAAGTCACTGCGGCTGTCTCATTAAAAACCAATTGTGTTGAAGGCGTTTTAGTATCTTTAGCAGATAAGGCGAGGTGATATTCGAGGACTCTTTGCGGCACAGTCTCTTTATTTATTTGCGCAAACAAAACATTCAACACTGAGCTAATCTGTTCAGCAAGTAGGAGTTGCTGTATTTAAATTTATTAGTGTCCTTCATGTAGGTATAAATTAAAAACGAATCTAGGACAAATTTGAATAAAACCTAAGATTAACACTTAGATATGATGACTAAAAATATATCACTCTATCTCTGGTTGACTTAGTCCTTGCCTAAGTTTTTGTATACTTATACAAATAAGTCATTACCGTCGACTAATTCGTCTTTCCGCTATCAAAGCAATTCACGCCAAAGCTGCATTTTATCACAGCACAACAGAAGGTCCGCGAGTATGCGCTTGCGCCGAGGTCGATAAGGACCCGCTCATTTGTCACGCGGCCGGGCGAGCGCACGCGGCGTGTGAATTCCTCCCGAGAGATAAGCGCCTCTACTATATTGTGCCGTCAAACGATTAAAACACAGAACATTCAGCACTACTCACCACTTTTTTAATAATTGTGTATCGACGAAAGCAGGAAATAACACCGTAGTTGACTGGACCGTTTGGCGCATTTGGTAGTGACCCTGCCTCATACGCCAAAAATCTGTTCGGTCACCACCCTAGACAAACATGTATGTTGTCAATACTTGTGTTGGTTCAGTCTTTCATCAGTACCCTATACTATAAGTTACTGTGATTTTTATCATTATACTATTAGGCCAATGCTTGACCACAATCGCAGCTGATGCAAAGTGATGATGAGGTATACGATGACACTCGTTTGCCTAAAAGATGCTTGTTCACTTTGAGTTAAAGATGTCCAACATGTTATAGATGTCCAAGATGAGTTATAGTGGTCGGGAAAAACAGACCAAGGAGTTCCATTCCTTAGCTGTCTGTATTATAAATGTGGAAGCGAATTCGTACGGACAGGAGGCAAGCCACATAAGGTTATATTATGAATTATATTTTTAATTGGTCATTTCTCTGATACTAATACTAATTAGTACCAAATCAGGTAAATTTATGAGATGTTGTCTAATTAATAACAGTACTATTATAAAGAAACGTTCACCGTGTGACTTTCCGAATACACACTTAAATAATTTTTCACATTTAAATAAACATAAGTTCCGTGGAATAAATGTGAGCATAAAAATATCATTAACTGTCTTAATTTTATCAGCCAACATGTTGAAACATTTTTATCAGTTTAACCAATAATAACGAACTTTTAAAGGATGTTGTTTTATATGACAATGTAAAAGCTCTTTCGTCGTATTGCTTTCAAAGTGCAATCTTGCACTTAAAAGTCAGACCAACTCACGCAAGGCAATATTTTGAGGATAACCTTTACAAGCTATCCTTGGAGACGGTTTGTTTCTTCGTTTTGTGTTCGTAGAACAAAGTGTAAAAGTATCTTTAAGAATTTCGCGAAATATTTAGTTTACTCCAATATGCGACGTTTTGATAACAGATATTTATCATTTAGGGTGTTCGTAGGTAGTTAAGTCTATGTGACGCCGATTCCTAGTTTCGATTATTCCTTATAGGAAGCCCCACCCCGTGGCAGGGCTGCAATGCAATTGAAGAACCGTTGTAATGATGGTTCCTTATAGCGCTGCTCTGCCGGGTGCCTTAGGAAATGACTCGGACAAATTACTATTATACAAGTCCAGGTAATGGGGTTTCTCAATATGAAGTATTACGGTAAAGAACAAGATATAATCTCAACGGTTCTTGTAGATATTAGCTTGTTTACAACGTGCGAATATACCTATTGTATTTGACTTTAGAAATAAGTAAAGTAAATTTTATTTTTCTCTTGTTCACAGGTCACAATTTATCAAGAGAAGAGCCACTGTATTGCCAAACACGAGTTTTGAACCCATTTGAAGATACGGTAGAAGTGGTAGCAGCTAAACCACTTGAAATATGGTACTCCAAATGGGATGTCAGTTCTTTAGGACTTGAAACTCCGTTGCTTCTCTCTTGCCCTCTCACCGAGCCCCTACATGGCCCTTCCATAGTATCTGTTGTTACCCAACCGTGTGATGACCCTACTAACGCCTTTTATATAGAACCATCTTCCCCAAAGAAATATGAAAGAAACTTTACAATATGTGTTAAAGATATGAACTTCAAAAAAGATATATCACAGACTTTAGTGGAGTGGATTGAAACTAATAGACTGCTTGGGGTTGAGAAGATTGATATTTATATTGATAAGCTAGTTAAGGAAAGCGAAAATGTCTTGCTACATTATAGAGACCAAGGCTACGTTAGACTTTTTAATGTTCCTATTAAATATAAGCCTGAGTGGAACCTTTGGCAGAGCAGGAAGCATCACGTCATTTCATATAATGACTGCTTGTATAGAAATTTAAGGGAATCAGAATTTGTGATTCCCTTGGATATTGATGAAATTATTTTGCCTAAAATAGCGGAAACATTACCGCAACTGGTAAAACGCCTGAAGAAGGCTGGTTGGAAATCATCACATATATTAATTAGAAATGTATTCTTCTTTGGATTCATGCAGGGAGTTGAAAAATATCAGCAAACTAAAAACGACATGTACATCAAGCGTGACGATGTGCGAATCAAAAGAGATGAAAGTTTAGTTGTAGATGAAATAGAATTAGTAGGTGATACAATTAGAAATGAAGTCATAGATTATAGTGTGCTCGATGAGGACTTGCGAGATGTGTACAAGTCTAGATGCAAGAGAGACTTGCCGATACCTAAACTAGTGCAATACGTGGTGCGCTCGGCGGTGGTTAGTCCGGTGAGGTACTACAGCAAAAGCCTGATGCTGACCAGGAGTGTGCTGACAGCGTTTCAACCACTACCCGCTGCACGCGCTCTCCAGCTCCACCATAGACGACGGCGGGTGGGCAGCGCCTTTAAGCGAAGTGCAGCTAAACCATTACAAGGTACAGAAATATAATGTCATTGCAATTTACTTCTTATACAGACTGAAGCACTGAATTTATTTAGGCACTTTACTATTAGACGTAAAGGGCATGTTCAAACAAATAGATAAAAGGCCACGCCAAAGGATAAATAGACTTGCTTTTTTTTCTGTATGAATAAGTATATCTTTGTGTCTAGAAACAAAACAGAATTTTATTCTTATACATATTACATTATTGTTTACTGCACCCTGTATGAATCACACGGGGTCACGCAATTATACGCAGTAGCTACACAGCATGTATTTTCCCAGCAATAAGACGTCTGAATTGTTTATTAAAGTAATTAAAATATATCATCTTACTTTACTCGGTAATTAAATAAAAATCTCACATAAATCAATGTCATGTTGAATTGAAATTAAATACGAATATAGAGGATTCCAAAACCGTCTCAAATCTTTATCTACTTGTTCGTGGATGTTTTTAAATCATGATACAATCTCCCATTGTCTATTGCGGGTAGCACAAGGAATTTGGTGGAGCTATTTTCCTCAAGTGTCCTCAATATCTACTTACTTTAAGGGCTATCTTCGTCATTTCAGCCAGTAAATAGGACGTAGGTATTCTTCAATGTTATCAACACGATTCAGTCCTTTGCCACCCGCATCCAAGGAATTCAGCAATTTAATATTTTTTTAATTAAGGCTAACTTGACAAAGAGAAAATCTTATCAACGCTTATCTAAGCCTTTCTTTATTCCTGTAAGACATCGTGCTCTGGCAAAAACGCTTAAGGCGAATACCAGTAAAGTTTATCTCGAAACCGTTACCCCCTTTCCGAGAACCCCCTCATTTAGCGGCATTTGTCTAATAAATAACATTGTCGTGTTGTCACGGTGGCAGGAGTCGTGCAACACGACGCTGATGCCGGAGTGCGCGAGGTACGGGCGGCGCGCGCGCGTCGACCGCTCCGCGCTGCGCCTGCGCCGCAGCCTCACGACCGCCATCGCCGCAGCGCCCTGCACTACAATAAACATTACCTGAGAACAATCTGACTTTTATTTTTATTCCTACTTTTTATGTGATAGGTGGCAGACGAGCAAACGGATCACCTGATAGTAAGTGATGGCCGCCACCCAAAGACACCTGCGACTCCAGTAAAGTCACAAGTGTGCTGCCAACCTTTAACCCCCTTTCCCCCCCAATGGGGCCTCCGGTGCCATCACTCACTCGACGAAACACAGCGGAGGCGCTGCTTCACACCGGTCTTCGCTCCGCTCGAGCCGGCTTATTCATGCCGAAGCATGGCCATTTCACCGTAAATCCCCAAACCCAATCCCCCAGTCCCAATGTCTAAGTATTACATTTTCCCAGCCACGCTGACTGAGTTTTCGGTAGGTTGCAGGAGTTTTTATAGTTGTTGAATATAGCCTTCCCTCGTCTCTCTAAATGCACAATAGAAAAAGCTAGAGAAACCATGACCATATTTAATCAGATAATATTATAGTTTTTATGTAAAAGGTGGCAGATTTACGGATCATCATCAGCTTTAAAGACACATTTGTAAGTAACTTCGATAAAGAAACCTAGAAATTGAAATATAAGTTCCGACCTAAGAAATAGTCGGCACAAAGCACTAGGTACTTAAAACATCGTTTTTACTTTACACACATAATTTACAACGTACGACTGCAAAAAAATCACTAATAAGTAACTTTCATAAAGACTATAAACTTGAGTTTTAAGTGTCGAGTAAAGATTTCAACGAAAATGAAACAGTAGAGTATGGTCTGTCATAAAATAATCATTGTGTCAACTAGGAGTAACTTATTCCTAGAAATATGCTGTGCTGCTTTTACCTAGAATTGAAGAACACATCCACATAGTGATTACTACAGACGCTAGTAGTAAACACGTAAGTAATTTTTATTTTATTTTTGGTAGGTAGCAATTCTTTGCAATTTATTCTTAAGTAAATATACTTAAAAAAATCATCGGAGGGGTCAGGTGGATTCGAACCCACAACTGCCACAACCTTCCACAGACTAGGCAGATGTGCTTCCAGTTTACACCATCCGAACCCCTTACTAAGACGACGAATTTCTTAAGTGCTTAACTCGCCATGAGCTGACGATAGTCACTTACTACTATTACTTAAGAACTACGTAAGTATTTGACGCTATAATAAACAATAACCAAGCAGAGACACCGCTTTAGATTCTTCGCTTGATGCAATGTCTAGGCTCAGAGATGAGTTTTTTCCTTTATAAATGTTAGTAAATATAAGTGCCAATTGTTACTGGTTAGCTATTACGCTACTTTGTAACCCTAACTACGAGGAGTAATGATAGTAATAATCCCCTCCTTACTGGACACTGTTAAGTAACTATAAGTACATATACTTACGTAACAGTTAAATCTGAAGTTTACGAGTAGGTATGACATATTATTAGTAAAAGTCATAATACCTCTCCTTATGTAATTCTTATATTACCATGCAGAAGGCAGCCATCGTCAACACATGCCGCATCGTCGTACAATGTATAATATTCCTAAAGGATGACTTCAATTTAAACTTAAATTCAAGGTAAGAAAAGACAGACAACGTAAGAGAAAACAGAGAACAAAAATCAAACGTAAATAATAATGAGTGGTACCGAATTTTTTTATGACAATGGCTGCAGGAGCTAGATGCTAGTATCCAAAGCTTGAAAAGAGTGACGAAAAGTGGGAGGGGCCTATGTGTGGCCTGTGAAGTGGACTGGAAATAGTTGATGAAAGTGAGTAATAATTTGAAAATTATTAAGCGGTATAAGACCCGAAAATCCTTTTTAAGACAATTGATGCTGTCTGGGCCTTACGACGTTAGCAGGAGACTCCGGACTACGATTTTCTTTTTGATGTGGCAGATCAAAGAAAGATGTGAGATATCAATATCAATCGCACGAGAATAGGAGTTGCATCGCTGGCTGGCGACCTATGCATTCCACCTACTATGCAATATAGACAAACTCATCTAGATTCAAAAGGCTAATTATTTCACTTTTCACCAACCTAACATTTAACCCGCCAAAATTACTAATTGTATATCAAATGGTTTACTATTTGTTCACCACATGCTATATTTTGGTGTAGGTAATGGCATTTTTTTGAGCACACAAGCAGTATTTTTTGTTGCACTAAACATTATAATCGGATCAAAAAGTATTGCTTCATTGCAATCTCTGGCGTGATATAAACGTGGATGTTGAATTTAAAATTTAATGAGCACATTCATGAAAATGTATAAACATCCATTCTTTCGTTCTTATAATGGCTGCTGAGAATTGGTAACTCATAGATAATGTGACATTTTCTTAAATAAAACAAAGCCGACAATGCCTCATAAGCAAGCTTAAAAACTAATTTGCTATATTACTTTCTGTAACTTCTTAATGAGACTTCTTGCCGTCTTACATTGTTTCAAATTACTCGCCCATTTACATAATTATTTCCATATTGGTAGATAATAGAGGTATTCATATGTGAATAGTCATGGTCTGATGTAAAAACTATATTCAGTATCTGCCATCTTACTCAGTTGTTCAGTGACTCAGGGATCATGAATTATGAATGCAAAATTATAATTCTGCCATAAGAATACCCATATAAAGATGTTATATGGAAAATCAAACCGCACGTGCTACGTACACTGGACGCAGGAATATATTAATATTTATGAGAAGGTCGTGAAGACCCATCAATTGGGTATGATGATTGATGGAAACAACATGAGTCTGGTTCTCCTGGCCACTACTACTTGACATCGTCTCAATATGATGATTTGTGACGGTTTATTCGCTTTCGCAATTCTGTTAACAAAACAAGACATTTAATATCGTTCCTTTAAAGAAAACATAAATCTGTCAAGAGATAATAATAACGTTATTCCTGAATTACTTCTTCTTCATATATATTAGTATTAGTGATGTGAAACGCATCAGCGTTTTAATGTACTTAATTAGCAATTATAACTCCTGAATCTTTATCCAAACGTATACATTGGCGGCACAACATACGTTGTTGGTAGCTTAGACTAGCTAATATTCACTGATTTTTAGAGACTGAAAGTTGTAGGATGCAATCATAATAATCTTAAAGGATTGCAGAATAAACTGCAATGACATAAATTAATACTGCCATACTAAGAAGGAGCCCAACGCCAGCACTCGCAATTCACCCTTAACAGGCGCGCACGACAGTCGAATGGCTGAAATCGTTGCAGATTAATAAACATTAGATTCATATCATCCTTACTTAGATCGGTCAGGCAACAGACGGAACAATAGCAAGTAGGGTCACCAGACAACTATTAGTCTTGGCATATACGGGAATATAATCAAGATTTATCGTATTACCTGAACTAGAATCGTGGAAATTAACCCCTGTTTATTAGTAGCAAACACTTAGCCGATGGCCTGTCATTATAAAGCCTTATAATTAATAGACTTAGGGCCGCAATAATCGTCGTGGTTAGAAACACTGCCCGAAAACCAGTCAATGTGGAGACTACACTTCTTCACCACTTAATGACTTGGGTCTAGTATAAATTATACAAGAACTGATCAAAAGTATACGGGACGGATTATTATTCGATATTTTGGATTGCATTTCGCAGGACGGTTATAAGTACAGTTGTTTAAATTATGTGACAGTTAATTTCTTCTTTTCGTGCTCAAAAATGTTTGGCCTTCTTTTCTGTCTTTCGAAACTATGATTACTATAGGTACCTACCCTATCTTGGGCTATAAAAATGATCACAAGAGTCAAGCAAACTCGCAATAAAGTTTATAGTGGTTAATAAACGTATAAATACGAATATTTTAAAGGAATCAGTGCAAGTGTACACAGTTGTAGTCGGCACTAACAAAGGCATTAAAGATTTTCTAGAAACGCTATACAGCGTCCTCACCGGAGTGGCCTCCCATCTGACTGTAATGCCCCCATATCTGTCCCAAAGATTAGTTCTTACGCACCCTCCAGAACGTTACAGTCAGTTGCCGAACAAATTGCCACTATACTAACATGTTATTACCATGTTCGCGCTGCGCAGGAGTGCGAATAATGTTCAAGTCGTCAATATTATAGTCAACTAGGGTTTTGCTTTTAGGAAAAACTATAAAAATTAAAGTTCGTCTGTGGGAGAGTCACGCATGTCTAATCTAATAGATGGCGCTGAGTGTCGATTACATCGCGCAAGTGTTTCATCTTTTCGGATTACCTATACCTACGCCTTGTCGATGTCGGTGTCTATAGAAGGTATAAACAGTACATCCATATGTATATTACCCAGATATAATGCAGATTGGTGATCCAAAAATCCAACATCGTGTGTAATTTATTTTCCGCGATAGGTGGCAGCAGACGGATCCTCTGATTCTATTAAAGAATAAAACTTATATCATATTATATTAATTTAAATACCGATAAAAGTATCGCTTAACATTACCAAGCCCTACAAATAGTATATATCGGTAGGAATGTAAATTGTTCACGGGATCCGGGTTTTTACGACACGTGATTTTGTCTGGTTTGCCGGGCAAATGGCTAGGAAATCGTTTTTGTTCTCAAATGCCAACTATTAAGGCACATTTGACTTACAAATATGTTTTTATTGAACATCGCAGTGGTTAAGGGTCTACTTATTGTAGTTAGCATAACATCGTAAACGTAAACAATTTGAATCATGTTGCGTTCCTGCTAATACCTAAGATCTATCTACACCAAAAGTATGGTAAATTAAAGTATCCGCCTATACATTATGCTAAGAAAATTGTTACTTACAAATGAAATTGATGCTTTATCTGATTAAATACTGTCCCACTGCAAGCAGGGCAAAGGCATCCATTCGTAGAAATCAAGTCATCGCTACTAAGATGATGACCAAAAGTATATAATTTTTTATTTATTTTGATATTTATGTAGGTTTACTTTGTTAAATCTAGTTAAAAATGTTCTGTCTGTATGAACAGTAACTGAGACGAAACTAAGTTACAGAAACTGTTACAAATTGTTATACCAGCAATTAAAAATTACCTATAAAAAGATAAATGTGCTCTCATAAGCTTTTCATTTCAATTACACATTTATCGGAAAACAAACTATTTATTACAACTGGTGATAATAATTTGAATGAGCATTATATGGAATAATTGAAAGACTAAGGCCAAGAACTCATGGTGCGGTTTCCAATCGCGCCCGCAACGGTTGCGGGTCCGCGGTTTGGTTTCTAAACGAAAAGACCGCAGTTTTGTGCCGCAAGTATATTTCCACAAATTCAAATCATTTCTTGCATATTAAATAACCTTGGGAGAGCCACGCTTCGGAATGGATGGCCCGACTAGACCGGAGTGATACCACGGGCTCACAGAGGACCAATCTGTAGCAGCGCTTGCGCTAAATGAGGGTACCGGATATCCAATTGGGGAAAAAGGTGTTAAGGCCAAAGTGCACTTGTGACTCTACTGAAGTTGCAGGTGTCTTTGGGCGGCGGCAGTCGCTTACCAACAGGTCCGCTCGTCTGCCACCAATTACATAAATCAAAACGAGGTGGTACAGATACTTCTAAGGTATACATGTGATGCCCTTGTTGCCTCTGTGGTGTAGTTGAACGGTTAAGAATTTAGCGGGTAAAAACCGCTCCATATATTCTCAGCCTAACCCGCATGCGCGGACTGTCGCGTGTTGGCTCTCGTGGCGACCCAAGCCGACTGATCCATTTACAACATCAGATACCATCTGCTAGTTTATTGGACATTGTGCGTCTGCGATCCGCGATAACTGATATCAGGTACTGCGCGGCAATCAATTACTACCTCCCATTCAATAGCGAAACGTTTTTATTTTAGCGCCCACCGCGAAAATTAAACACTTTACAATCGTAGATATAGATGATAAACCTCTATTGAATTTAAATTGCCTCATTGGGTTCGGTTTGTTTGTTTAGAGCCTGCTTGTGCGGCTGTGGAAGTTTCACAGACCATTTAAGTATCTGCTTCGTGACTTATTAGGGTTCATGAGTGTACAGGAGTATATGGTAGATATTTTTATTACCAGCTTGTTTCTGTATTATTCATTTATTGTTAGCTCACATGTTACCTGTGCTTCTGTTCAGCGTAATTCTATACCAAGGTGTACCATGGGCATAGTTTTCTAAATAGGTTGAGAAAGCCTTTTAACAACTTTGTTTGCGAAACCACGTTCAATCGAACTTCATTACAAAATTAGGGCTAAAACTGAATTAGTGCCCAGGGGAACAAATCTCGTGCACTCGACATTGAAGTCGAAATA
The DNA here is from genome assembly GCA_014851415.1 of Cnaphalocrocis medinalis. Taxonomy (NCBI): domain Eukaryota; kingdom Metazoa; phylum Arthropoda; class Insecta; order Lepidoptera; family Crambidae; genus Cnaphalocrocis; species Cnaphalocrocis medinalis. The sequence continues at coordinate 12,625,093 of CM026285.1, read as the reverse complement.
GAGATTTGTATGGACAACGTATGAAAACTGTGAATTCGACTTCAATGTCTTCATGCACGAGAATTGGCCCTCAGGACTGGTTATGGCTCCCATTAAATATGCATATCTATGTTTAAAGGGTACTGGAAACATACACAATGCGGATTAGTGATCAGAAACCCGAGCTATAGTCACTCGAAAAATTATAAATTTTGCCCAACCTGGGAATCCAAGACCGTAAAGATCACGGACCCTTTGGCCTAAAATAGCTGGTAATAGGATTATTGCGTCTAATAAAAATATTGAAAATAGACCCTGGCATCGATAGAGAACTGGATACATTCGTTTGTATGAAAGTACAAGTAGTACCTAGCAATTTCTTTGCACTGCCTTACCCCGTTGCCAACACACTGTTTTCTTTCCTCTACCTAAAGGTTATGTAAATATTGCACTTAAAAAATTCCTCGAAATTAAAAATTTCAATTGCAAAGAATTGCTATTACCAAAAATAAAAATTACCTAAAGGTATTCGGGAAGAAATCGCTACAACCGATAAGACCGCCGTATTGTACTGTTTATTGCTGTTGTTTCACTCATGTATTTTGTTTCTGTGCAATAACGAATAGGTATCTATCTATCTATCAACGTAAAATGCTTGAAGATACGAGTAATGGCAAAAGCCCTATAAATGCATATCTCAAGAATGTCTATCATCTGTCAATTACAATTTAGACACATTTATCTATCACTCACAACATTACCAGTGGAGTAACACAATTTGCTCCGCACCATTAAGCGCTGGCTGCATACGTTTGAATGCATTTAGCTGTTGCATCGAGTGTGAATAATCGATGTAGGAATACGGAAACCTCGAACGGGGCGATAACTCCAGTACTGGTAACTTTCTTGACAGTCACTTTGAATATGCAAGTTGTTAATGCAGATACAGGAGTACCACCACAGATTAAATATAGCCACGGGGTCGAATATGTCTCAAAGGACAAGGTAGAGGTAGATCAGGGCGGAGAGTTACTTCAATTTGTATGGTCCTCGAATAGATAGATAGATATACTTCATTGACGCAGATTCCAGTGAGTCACACTTTTAATATCGTAAAAAAATTAAATCAATTAAGTATGTAATTGTTTTTTTTTAATGTGCATGTTAATTATTTTAACTGAATAGAGAGAGCTTTTATATAGAGGCTGTATCTATTCTATGCAATTGTATGTAATGTATCTATTCTTTGACTTTAACTAAAGCGACTGCTACGTTTAGGGACAAAGCTTCGATCCCGTGCAGAGCCAAAATTTGTACCTAAGTGTTTCTGTTAAGAAATTCTATGTGCCAAATATTTATGCCAAATGATAGGTATTTGTCTATTAATGGATACTAGTATATCATTAGGTAAAAGTTTTTAAACGAAACGACCATCAGTTCTGAAACTCTACCTACCGGGTGATAAAATCGCATATCGAATGACCGATAGGGCCACGCACAGTCATAAATTGAGATTTAAGATTTTTTCCTCCTGGAAACACCCAAGAAGCACCCACGGTATTCAATGAAACAGTAAATACTTGCGTGATAGCATCTCTGTGCACTTTCAATGGAGGCGATACAATGTTGAAAGTAGCCGGTAGTAATGGATCTCGGGTCCCATCTGGAGATAGTATCTGATGACTCTGGGCATATAGGAGTAGTGCAGAATATATCTAAGTCAAACGTTCAAATGTTTTTGCCTTCTACAATACCTACCTAATTACCTATGTTATTCGCCAAAATATAATTTAATTAGTAGGTAATTCGTTTATATATTTTGTTTTTATTTCATTTTCTCATCCAATGTTTCTCATCTAATGTCACTTCAAAACTTTTTTAAATTAAATGTAGGTATTCAATTACTTTAAAATGTTTATACGAGAAAGGTTCTACAGCACACATTACATCTTCCTACAAGTAATACCTAGTTGAAATTCATAAGAAATGTTCCCATCAGTGCTGAAGTTTTTATGTAGCCCACCCACCTGATAAATAAATCTTAAGCAAGTATTTTGAACAGGCTTTTATGACTTTGGAATGCTTACTTATTTAAAATAAAATCTTCAAGAAAATTTCCGTTCATTTAAGTAGAGGTATTTAGATATACCTGCCCCTAAGCTAAGTGCAGACACGACGTTTTCGTAATTTCCTTGATCACCGTAAGATATTCACATACATAGCTGTGACTTCTTTTGAATATGCTTATCGGGGAATTAGCCAGGTCCTTTCACGACATGGGATGGACCCAAATCCGATACCGGTAATGTAACATCGGAACAACCGATTAAAATTCCACCTATTAAAATGACTTGCTCCATCGTATCGACTACAGAATTTAAATTCTCTTCCTACATCCATTGACACCACCGTATTTTAAAGCATCCCCGCTGGATCATTCAAACACTAAAAACAATAAGTACCAAAACCTCAAAACTTCGAGCTACAAAATGACGCCTTTGAACGCAACTGAGAATATCACGCCTAGATTATAGGATCAGGAAAGTATGTATTTTTAGAATAAATTAAGCACCCTGGCAGTATCTGGAACGAGTTATATGCCTGCATCGGTTTCTGCCCAGCGCTTCATTACTACAACGTACCTATATGTCACCGTAAAATAGTCCGAACTGTAGGTAAGTTGTTCAATTTCCGCAAAATACCAAACAGTATTAATTTTATTCTGAAAAATTGGTTAGGATAGATTAGAACTGGTGACCCCCATCAACTTCCTATAAAATTGATCAACTTACGATTCCGATTACTTAACGGTGACATACCTAAATATGTCGTACTCGTTAGTCTTAATCTTCCATCGGCCGTGCGATCTTTCACCTTCGCAGTTTCGGTGTTCCCACCGCTCCTGGCAATTCGTTTTGAGTTATTTATTTCCTTTGCGCATTTTTGGTTTCTACATCAATGAAACGGTATTGGACACGGTACGAGTACGGTACATCCCTGGCTGCACCTCGGCACTCACTTAGCGATGCTAATGCGCCGCCGTGACGCGGTATGCGCGGCATCCCGAGCCCGTAATTGTTATGGCTGCTAACACCAGGTCGCAAAACTGACTACTTGCTAACTTTACGAATATTGGTCACATGAGATAAGGGCAATAGATGTTAAAATATTTTTAGATTAACAGCGAATTCCAAACAGAAATTGCATTCTTTCTTGGATCTTTTATAACCCAACGACAATAACCCATCCCATAACTCAAATGTTAGCACGGAACACTGCAGACAGACATTCTGTAGAAAGTTTATTGGTTTATTGTTCAATTTTTATTATGCAACAGTTTATGTTATTTACATTTTATCGTCGTAAATCACAGAAAACAGTTTATCTGTGACAATTTACAAAAGTTAAAATATCATAAGTCTGACCTATAGTATGGTCAGATTTATAAAAATTGCGATTATAATGATGATAGATACTATTGAAAGCAAGTTTCAAAAGTTACCTACTTTTACGGAAACCTATTTTTTTTTCATTTACGACGACAAATGCAAAATAACAACTTTTTGCAAATAAAAATGAACAATAAACCAATAACTTTCCTACAGAATGTCTGCGCGCAATGTTCCGTGCTGTACGTTTGAGTTATCAGATGGGTGTGTTATCAGAACCATCATTCAATTTAAGACGTCGAGATGTAAGCTTTCTGATATCCTCAATGTGATTTCGCACTGCGAACAGGCACATGCAAAGCTCATCATATTTACTCATACTTCTCGAAATGACTGACTGAGCGCAACTTTCAGCGTTGAAATGATAATATTAAAGTTGTTTATAGCTTAGCTTGCGCTCGAACGAACTTTGTCCATGCACTTACTCGTACGGATCTTCGAGTAGCTGCAGTAAATTATATCTAAATGACATCCCCGACAGGCTGAAGTACTGGCTGACTGCGCGTAATCTCAGCTCCCTACGCAGATTTTAAGCGAACGATAAAAGGAACATTCTGTATCGGACTAAGCTGGCCGAACCCACTATGCAAGATAAATCATGATCGCAGTGTCGGAGCAACGACTGGTTTTGTGGTCGCAATCATAATGGCACAATCAAGCCTTTATACGAATTCATGCGGTAATGGCCGCATCGATAGAGCTTATTGGCCAAAACCACAGCCTCATCTAGAGTACAGGCCGCGGTGAAATAAATTAAACAAAACATAAACTATTTGCGTTACCCTACATTTTATTACCTCTGGAGCTGTATCATAGAATAGTATTAGTACCTACCTACCTATCAGTTTTAATGTAAAAGTAAAGTAAAGTAATAATACAGTTTATTGAAACAACAATGTGAGATGAAATTCTAATAATATTGGACTAAAACTTTAATATACTACTTGAAAAAGGACACTGGATGTTTCGATTAACTTTACCTTGATTCTGAGACTCTTATTCATTCATACTTCAGTTTAAATTTTTGAAAATTACCTTTATTAGAAAGGTGGTAACATTGAGTGATACGGATGCTGACAGTACCAACCGATCAACGCTTAGGGTTGACTATTCAAAGTGGCAATAATACTGCCAGCATTCTGAGCTCACTGAGTAAATACCTAGGTATCCAAATATAAAATATACCATTTTAAATGCCGTTTGTAGATAGCAGACCGTCCCCCCATCATTCATCAAGCCAAGCCAGTATACTCGTAGGTAGAAACAGAATTATGCGCAGGAGACAGATGATATATCAGCGAAGTCAATATCAGTCAGCAAGAAAGAGAGGAGGTACTGACATATACATATAGTTACAAATTAATAATCCATTTAATAGTGCTTTGAATACAATAATACATGTATTGGGACACCTGCAGGCGACTATCCCTGTAGGAATACACTTTGCAAGAGAACGTCACAAAGTGGCTTTGGGGAGACTGGCTTCACACATGAGATTTTTTACCAAGAACACCAACTCTCACCAGCGGGAGACCCAATCGTTACATACACATACTTACTTAGGTACGTTTTTATCATTGTTATATTTTATGACGTGAACTGCACAATTATATCTGTGGATAAATAAATGGCAAACACCTAGTATCTAATTTTCCTATAACTTTCTGAAGAAGGGAACATCAGTTCTAATTTTCAAATAGACTTGTTGCACTATTTGTCGCCCTCAGAGACGTCAGTCCATTATTTTAATTACGTAGGTATGGATAGTCTTTATGTGTATTAATATAAGAATCAATATTTTATTCTTCAGCGACAAGACTCAAATCAATTAACTTTTTCCTTTATAACTAAAATTGGTGAACCAGAACACATTGGTACACTTCATTATAGCCATCAGGTCAAGCGGAACAAATTTGAGAATAGTTGGTAAAATACCTAATTTATGGCAACCTTTACATGTAAAACAGTAGAAGCATGTAAATGCATATTTTCTGCACGAGTCGTCCGATTAGTAAACAAATGCATGCGCATAGCTGGTGGGAAGGCCGTTTCTCCTGCATCCGCATTTGTTCCAAGCGGCAAAAACGAAACTAGCAAGTGCAACGCGCCCCACGCCACCTCGCTGCCTATTTGTACACTGCAATAGATAACAGTGAGAAAATATCAAAACGGGAATTCGTCATCAGCAACCCACACTTCGTCCACTGCTGGACATAGGTCTCTCCTAATGCCCACCACTGCTCCCGATTTTCGGGCCACTCTCATCCAGCCCACTCCAGCCAGCCTTCGAATGTCATCATCCCATCTTGTCGCAGGGCGTCCAACACTACGCTTACGGGAATTACCGCGACATTTATAGTTAATAAAGTACATTGTATTGTGCCTTACACACGTGGTGATTAAGCCTAATCCCATCATTAGTAGTGATAACTTGATTTCTATGATGGAGGCCTTTGCTCTGCAGTGGGACAGTATATAGGCTGATACTTACTTACTTTTATTGTGCTTACTGCCCGACGTTTCGGCTACGTTGCAGCAAAATTGTCAAATTAACACGGTTGTCAGCAAAGATTTAAATCTTTGGTTGTCAGCGCACTTGTGACTCTACTAGTGTTGCAAATGCTCTAGGCTTACCATCAGGTGACCCGTCTGCTCGTCTGCTACCTATCACATAAAAAACACGGTGTATCTTGTCTCGTCTTAATATTATTATACTGTGATATCTGACTATGCGCCAGATGCATGGGTCCCATGATTAAAACAGAAGCACATTCAGATTTTAATTAACAAAATCAAGATCTTGAGCTATCCTTTTAATAAATCCAAGCGAGGTTCTAATGCTGATATTCACCGACATATTTAAATCGGTTAAGGATAAATAAACAAGTTAAAAACAACAATACGAAACAGACTCAGCTGTTCCGAAACAAAATGGAACACCTAATCGGCACTAATTTAAGAAAGTACCTAGCTGGTTCTTTTTCATTTGGATGTTACTGCTCTAACTTTTTGAAATTAAGTACTAGGTGCTGGAAGAAAGAACGAATGCAAACAAATCAAATGATTTTCCGTATGTAACATTGTTACTATGTTATGCACTTACGAAAACAAAATAGGATTTTACTTAATTTCAAAAGGTCAATGAATTTGGAAGATCCATAAAACACACTTAGTGATGCGTTTTGTAACAGACGAGTACATAATAAATACGTCAGTAATTTAACATCCACTAATGAGGCAATAGTTTTATATTCTGACGCCAGAAGTAGGTTTTATGGTAATGTTAGCTGCAATTATCTGTAATATCACATTAGTTTAACGTTGACTAACACCACTGTCGATCCATAAAACTAAACTCATGACGTTAGTTTTTTATTGACCACCTTGTAGGCTGTAGCCATTTATGGAGCACTGACTTATTTTTATGATAGAGGCAACTAACGCGCAGCCCACCTGATGTTCCAAGCATGATCGGCTCCTTGCGCGCATATGTCGCAAGGGGCATGCCGTGGCCCCCGGGTGCACTGCCCCCCTGCACTATGGTTCATACCCCTTATAACTGCTGCAACCAAACTTCACTTATGACAGCGTGTAATTCCCAGTTGCGTCAAAAGTAGTCGCCTTGGATCCAGGATTCGGAAAGTAGACAGGAGAACCTTTTTTGAAATTTATTTATTTATCCAAACTTAGGCAGCTAACTTTATCAGGTAACTATTTTTAATTATTCTATCTTATTGTTATTACATACATATTGTGAATATTAATATTGGGTCAGGACTAGCATCAGAATCATTAACTCAATTAGTGTACCTATCCTCAACAATTTTGGAAACTATCCTCACGATGCTTTCCCTTACCATCGAACTAAGATAAAAATACGCGCATATGATTCGAACCTACAATCTCCCGTATAGAAGGCGCGTTCAAAAACCAATAAATATTGCTCCTGCTCGCCGCTTCAACCAAACCGTTGTGCAAATCACGCAAAACTGAGGTTCGTGGTAGAAAGCCCCGTGAGTATACCCAAAACCTCCAATCCCAGGCTGGGCCATGGTATTTTTATTGCCTGCATTTCACAGAATCCTCCAACATGGGGTTCGCGCAGCACGCTAATAATCCCATAATTTTCTCCTTACCCGCGTAATTAATTCTTTGAATACTTTACAGTCCCTTTTCGCTGTATAATGCAAATTAGATGTCTATGCCGGCAATGTAAGTAATAAATGCATGCTTTTGTCTTAGTTTGAGATGAATTTTATGATAAGGAGAGGAATCATTTCACAAGGTACGTACTCATTTAAAAAATACATCACGACTGTGATTATTATGAATACGATAAAAATCGGCGTGAAGCAGCGCCAGCGCGAGTTTCGAGGTAAAAGTTTATTTGCATAGAATAACCTAAGTACATAAGCTGTCTTAATAACTACATAGAAGTTCTCTATTCTTTTTTATTGTTTCGCGTAGTGAGTGTGGGTACTGGAGGCCCAACCGGGGGGAAAAGGGTTTATGGTTAGGAGCGTACTTGTTACTCCACTGTTGTTGCGGGTGTCTGTTGGCGGCGGCAATCGCTCATCTATCATCATCAGCTCGTCTGCCACCTGTCACATAAAAATAATTTTAAAACGTACTTAGTCTCAAACAATAAATTTGTTGTTGACTATTTAGTGTGAAAATTATTTATTAATTCCTCCCCCCTCACCAAACCGCCACAATTTACTTACCATAAATAATATCTACTTACCAAAAAGAACATCTTCTTACCAAGTTTCAACAATACCTAAGTAAGGTAGGTACTTTTAATAGTTTCGGAATAGTGGCTGTGACATACGAACGGAGAAACAGACATGACGAATCTATAAGAGGATCAGTTTTTTGCCTTTTGGCTACGGAACCATTAACATCGTATCCACATTCTTAATATAAAACGTAATATTCCAAGTTGCAATTGCGAATCCAAGGACCTAAAAAGGATTTCATTGTCAAGATAACAAACTTTATTCTCGTAAAATTATGGATATTGTTTTAAACAGCGATACAATTGTGAAAATTTAATTCCACGCACTAAATGTAATATTTCTGCCATACTTATTCTGAAATAAACTTTTTGCTCTGTGTATTTTATTTGTTCTCATAATCATAAACTTCATAGTGTTATTATGAAAGGGAAAATATTTGTAGTATTATCTACTATATGCGACACCAGAATGAGTAGAAAACAAAGAGGTGTAATTTTATCTTATTTAGGTAGGTACTTATACTTACTTACCGACAGTAAAAGAATTACATGTTAGTAATCATGAAAGTACCTATAGGTAGTCGTGTTAACAAGTTTACCGAGTAGGAATCGAACCCACGACCTTTAGAGAATGAGATAATTAATTACATAATATTTTTTTTTAATTCTATTTATTCATATTTTGTGAAAGGTGGTGGGTTCGAATCTCACCTGAAGACGTAATAAAAATTTAAGTTCTTATGGCCACCGTCAGTTTCCAACTAGGCTATAGAATTTTAGTGGTAAAGTCCTATGTCATTATGGTGGTAGAACGCTATGAAAGGTTTTATATCCCTCATAAATAGATATAAATAGTCTTCATTTGAGTGTAGTCGAAGATGTGCAAAAATTTATCTCAAAAATAACCAACCAAGTTCGCACTACACTAGGTGTAAGAATCACAAGGATTACAAGGAATAATTTGCAGGCACCCGCGAATATACGTGACTCATACATAAGGCCCATGTCAGATACCGAGGCTAAAACGCCACTAAAGTTATGGAAATAAGAGTCAGTACTACCTATCTCTTCACTTACTTAAAGCACGACCTAAAAGTGTATTCGCAATTACTGATAACTGCGCTATCAATGCAAACGTTTTACACCAGTCAGTATAATCCCTAATGACGGAACGATGGTAGCTTAGAGGATAAGAACGCGGCTTCCATACGGGAGATCGTGGTTTGAACCTCTAAATTTTTCAAATCTGTCTGATACCTATCTACCATTTCGCTCGGCGGTGAGGGAAAAAAACATAGTAAGGAAATTGCATTGTATGAATGAATTAGTGCTAAAATAAATTAGGTTTTAACCACATTCCGCGGCACACGATTGGATGCATGATGATGATTCTGCGCGAGTATACACCGTCAGTTTCCAATGGTTATCATCTATTGGGCTGTGCTACTGAGCGGACCCACGTGAAACCGAGAGCAGGCGTATGCATTCCGTTGCATTTTTACGCTATGCTTGATTGGTATCATCCCTGAACACAACATGTAAGTAGTTCCTATTTTCTATCATCATCATCTATTGCTGTCCACTGCTGGACATAAGCCTCTCCAAATACTCGCTACTTTGATCAATCTTCGACTACTCTCATCCAGCTCCAGCCAGCAGCATCCAGTTCCTATTTTTACCACCTGCCAAAAAAGACATGTCACGCTATATCTGCGCACTATATAAGTGTGTCAATGTGGTTAAGAAAATAAGCACCTGAGTCTAAAGCAAAATAAAAACACGTGCGATTACAATAAGGGAATTGAAATTTAATTTCTATACGTATGAGTCTCTAACTGAATAAACCCATCAAAGTCCCAACCACTCCGTCAGAGTCAAGTCATGCCTGATTGCATTCTCTCAGTTCCATACAGTGCTGCGCGAGAGCACTCCGCATTGTAAATTGAACTCGTCATCCTTAGACCTCCCACCGCCGTTGTTGTTTGACTTATAACAAGGAGTATTCCTGGTACCTTATTCAATTCGATTGACCTTATTTAAAAGTTTTTTTACCTACTGGTTTCTTATAAGTGTGAATTAATTGAGTCATCATAAAGGTGAGCTTGCTTGCTTAAATAATTTTTCAAAACGAATGGTTCTGTCATTTATTTCTTAACCTAAATAAGTACTTAGATTGTAATTTTGTAGCACAATTTTATTGTGGTTCACTGGTCGCTTATCATCAGGTGATCGGTCTGTTCGTCTGAAACATACCTAATAATTTTGAAAGTTTTTTTATAGATTTCATGCAAAAATATTAAAATCTGTTTCACTGATTAATGACACTTCTTGTGTTAATTTGCATTAGTTTAAAATTTTCGCATTCGTCAAAACCGCCTTTTGCGCATTTTACTTACCTATAACAATGGAATAATATATATACTTACACCAACTAGTACTTCAGTAATGACTATACCTATTGTGGTAATAAGTTCATTTAGCCGCAAGTCTGCAGAATAGAAATATGGTAGTAAGACGTGCAAAAGCATCGTTAGCATTTACGATTGCCATAAAGTGGCACACACCCACCGCATCTGCAAACCCGTCATAAACCCCACAAGGAAGTGACACTGCGATAAAATAGTTAACAAGAAGAAGTGAAATGAGAGATGAAAGCAATTAATGTATCTGAGTTTATATCTGACTTCCCGCTGACGTACACCAGAGTGCAGTCAATGCACTATTGAAATTTATCGTATCCTGCGAATCTACCGCCTTCGAGGCTGGAGGCGGTCGATGACCCAGGTCCTAGGAACAGCGTTAGGATACTTAGCTCCGTACCTAGGTACACCTACTACGGTTCGGCGAGGCCAATGCCGCACGCCGGAATGACTTATACCTTTTAGATTTGCTTCTATTGAATAAGAGATAGAAGCATAACAGTAACATAATGAATAATTTGCATAATTATACTGACCTTTAACCGCTGAATGGCTGTGCGAGGAGAAAAATGAACAGGACTTATGTGATGCATTGTGCACGACGCCAAAGCTGCCATATATCATTCTCGGATTGACAAAAGGAGTACGAGAATGTGGTTTACGAGTGAGTTTAACAAATAGGGTGTAATATGGCATTTATGAGCAACTGCATAATGTAGGAGGTTATCTTGGTCTTCTTTACTTCGTCAATAATTCATCTCATAAAGTTCAGTCTAAGTGTACTCTGTACTTAGAAACAGGCCCGGTCACTCTGTTTTTTTATATGTTATACATCACCTATACGAATATTAAAAACCTCAATCTGCAATTTCCAAATTACTGTGCTAGCTGTACCCAAAAAACAAGATATTAGGTATCAATTCAGTTTTTCCTGCATAACTTCCAACGAAAAAATTTAATTAAGAGTTTAAATCTAAAATTCCCGGTCGGGACTATTTATTTATAAAGTAACTTTTCATAATTTTTTTGACTCCACCCCGACCTCAGGTCGACCCCAGGTTTCTTTGTGCCAATTTGTAGTATTTATAACTTAAAAAACACTAGAAAAGCGACAGAAACAACTACATCACCTGCGCACACAAGAGAACATAGAAAAATGTCAAGGAAATCAAATCGATTTATTCGGCGTGCAGTATGATGGATGTTAATCATCATCAAGTTGTCCTTAGATAGCACATAACAAGCACATCGAATAGATAAAACGATGCTTATTCACATAACTACTACAAATCCCAGCTCAGATATAGGTACCTACCTAACTATTATAGGAAAAATAGCATCACATAGTATTATGCACTGACAAATAAACTGCTTTTCATACGATATTTATTTAGTAGGTATTACATTTGGTGAGTGGCCGTCAAAAAAAATCAAAACCACGATAAGTTTCCTTACCCCTTTTACGAGGTAGGTAATCGTTTATTCTGAGCGTCAAATCTATTATGTAGGGTGTATGGCTATGAACATTTAAATATGCCTGTAAACACGTTTTCTACTAACCATTTTGAACATTGTTCTAGTTCTACGACTTTTGATAATTCGTCAAAAAATTTTCATCTCTGCATACATAATGAACAAGTCACGTCACCGACTTAATATGAAAAAAAGTAGATGATTTTTTTCCGAATTTTCAATAGTCATTGAACTTGTTCGTTGATAAAATGCAAAGAACATAGTAAGTATAATCAGAATTCATCGATGATCAATGTACCATTACAATATTTCATAGTAGAAGGCGCATTAGTGTAATGACGGTAATTTCCTTCAATCATAAAATGCGCTCAGAGCCTCCGCGAGCCTCACTTTATTTGTTCTATTGCCTACTAGTTAGTAAAAAGGGTACCTACGCTAAAATTAAGTAGCAATAAACTTTTGAAGTTCTGAGCTCCATGAGCATAACTAATTTCGTGATGTGAGATACCGACTGAATTATAAGAAATTATAATATTAGGACGATACACGTAAGAAACAAAATTTCCAGATAGGGTACGTACATATTTTTTATAATACTGTACTTTTTCTACTTGTTGTAGAGCCGAGGGCAAAATATATAAGTGTCTGTGCTTGTATTACCTACCCTTAACTTTATAACAGTACTAATGAAGTCATGGGTCTTTATAAATTCACAGCATAATTTTAATGCATCAAATTTAGCCTCATCCCGAGCATTTCCATAACAGCGTTTATGGACAAGCTTGCAGTAATGATGGGGCCTGGTCCGGGCATATTGCGGCCCGTACGGGATACATTGTAAATTGAATTATAACTTGGAACAGTGCGATTTAAAAGATTCACGAAAGACTAGGATCTAAGAGAATGGATACAAATAAGTTAACATTGTATTAGTTTTAGTACGAAGTTTCCACGGAGATTTTTTGTAAGCACCTAAATACATAATAGGTACTATGTGCGTTTTTAATATATCTCACGTATCCTTAACCTGCGTGCGACATCAAAAGAGTAATATGCAAAACACATACAAAACATAATTTAGTACATTCATATAAAGTAAGTACTTAAGCAGTAATATTGTAGGTTACTCTAACTCATACGAATGAGTTTTGAAATTAGTTGTTTACAATTAAACATATACAGCTCTAAGATTAATAAATACGTACGTCATTAATTTTGTGAAACTTACCAATATAAAATTTTAACGGCTATGTACTGTCTATATGTATAGTGGTTTAAATACCCGCCCTAACCTAAAAGTAAAGTATCAGCCTATATACTGTCCCACTGCAGGGCAAAGGCCTCCATCATAGAAATCAAGTCATCGCTACTATGATCACTCAGGTTTGTGATCACCAATCTGAATTAGGCAAGCGTGGTAATTAAGCCACCCTAACCTAATTACCTAACAAAAACATTTCTAGCTCTGTAAAATAAAACCAAACTAAACTCCCAGCCCGAACAAAGCAACAAACGATAGCTCTAGATCATTTTGTATTCTAAGCTGATAAGAATGCTATTGCATAGAACAAGCTAGTACACAGTTCGATACTAATATAGCAGACGGGGCATAGTAAGGTACCTACAATGTACGTAGGCGCGAGTGGGCGGCCTGTGGTAAGTGAAATAGGAGTTGACGCCTCCGAACAACTCTGCGCGATGTTAGGACCCTCGAACACGATTGAGGGGGCTATGCGCCCTGAATGTAAACATTAGGAATAAGAATCCGTTACGATTAGGTCTCAGGTACGTGAGAAGTTAGAAATCAGATCTGAAAAAAGAGCACTTACAAGCTCAATTAAAAAAAAATGTGATAGGTAACATACGAGCAGATAGATCACCTGATTGTAAGCGAATGCCGCCACTCATTGACACCTGCAACACCAGTAGTGTCACAAGTGCGATGCCAACCATTCTCCTAAATTGGGCCTCCGGTACCCTCACTGACTCGACTAAACCCAGCGCTGCGCTTCACGCCGGTCTTCTGTGAGGCCATGATATCACTCGAGCCAGCCCATTCATGCCGAAGCGAGGCTCTCCCTCGATTACCTAAAAGCAGCTTTAATTATTTAAAAAAAATTAAAAATGTTTCCTTTAAGTAAAAAAGTAGTTTCCCTTCCGGACTCAATGTTTTTTTCCACCCTCTGTTGGCTGATAATTTATACTTAACCTTTAATTAAACTAATCGGAAAATAGTTGTCACCTGATTTTGAACCTTGTCTGTCATAACTCATAACATAAGAGCGAAAACCAATGAAATCTTTCGTTGACTTAATATTTTATTAAGTGGTTACTACATTGCTATTGTTAATTCGGTACCCTGTATCGTGTTGGAGGGATCCAACAGTCGCTTTTCGTGCGTCTTGTACGAGCGCACGTTCCCGGTGAAATGTGGACTCATCAGACGATCTAACACGCTTCGCACGCTCTTTGTAGGATTTAATTTATCCAAAGGGTTTGCTATTCAATGCCAACGGAGATGGGTGGTACTAGCCTTTGAATGGCCGATACTCGACCGACCCCAACTAGCGAGTATTGTTTGAAAATTGTTTTAAATAAAAACAATGGCTGCATTGACTGGTTCAAGACTCTCGTTCATCACAATGATTTATGCACTGATTAATATTTGGAATATTCAATTGATATAATAAATGATAATTTAGGACTTGTAACGAGTGGTTGAAGTCACCATTTTTGTACTTATCTTAACTAGTTAACATCTAATTTGCTCCAAATAAATATTTTCTATTCTATTCTTAGGTCGAAAGTCGCATACACTAGATATTACTTACTTAAGAACATAGGTAAAATTTTTTTTCCTCAATGTTTAATATTTTGTGCCTCGCGGTTTCGCCCGTTGTAGAAACAGACAAAAAGTAACCTGAATCACTCGTTCACTCTCCGTCTTTTCATCTATCTCCACTTAAAATCATGTCAATACATCGCTGCATCTTGCCGTCAAAGACAACCAAAAGACACAGACACTTTGCCAAGAACAATATTAGTATGAATAGCAAATATCTGGATTTCTCTACTAGGTAAGTACTCCTAAAAATAAAAACACTTAAAGTTTCTCGAGGCCATTTATAAGACCTAGACACCCAGTCCTGAACAAGTCTACAATTCTAGATACAGTTAAGATGGTTATTTATGCGACATTCGCTGTGAGCTTCCGTGGTAACTGTAGAGAAACTTATGCAATACGATCTTACAGTTTCCCTGCAATAAAATGAACTAATTTATACGTTTGCGCCGACGAAATAAAGTATAATGTTGCTTAAAACTTTTTGTGGTTGACTAAACTTACCTCCAATTAGGGTTGCCAGCCGTCCGGACAAAGCCAGTGGAATTGTCATGCATTCGACAATGATGTCATATTAAAAATCTGTATGGACAAATGTAAGAAATCACTAAATTCCCCCTCAGTTAAAGTCGTTTTGGTTGCGTGTCCGGCCAAATGTAAAGTCCGGCTTGTCCGAACTTTGGCAGGCTTTTTGTATAGGGGGACTACGATAATAAGCCATCAGGAACCACTCTGGCTCCCCTCCCCACTGTGTATAATAATTTAATATAGGGTTTGTACCGGCCCTTTTACCCCAAATGTCCGGCTAAACTGGTTGAATTGTCCGACTTTTCATTTATAACTCCTGGCAACCCTACCTGCAATAATAATAAGGAACATTATATTCTTGTGTGAGATTCAGGATTTACATGTTCGTGTTAAATGTTGAAAGCAATACGAAATTGGCTGCGAAGCTAAATTTATGCATCAGTTCGATGTTATGCAAATTAATATAGGTACCTATACCTACCCAAGCTTGTATTGTATTATGTAGTAACTATCTACTTTTATAATAATAAGATATGAGGAAGATAAGCTATTTAATTTTTCAAACCAACACATTCAAATTTAATAGTATACAACACTATGTCTATCGACTGATCCTAAAATAACTGAGTGGCATTTATGTAGATGCAGAAGCACAAACTATTTGATATCGTTCATGGTTTTTTGTTTATTAATTTCATAATGTTTTGCTTGTCAATAATACCTACGTCTCCATATAAACCAGCGTTTTTCTTCATGTTTAATCAATCCTGAATAAAACTAATCCTTCGAGCCGGATAGTTAACAAGCAAAAAATAATGACATTAATAAATATTTAAAAAAACTACAAAAAAAACATAATACAGCCTAACCTAAGAACACTGAGTGCTGGTAACACGAATGTTTTTATCTAGGATGAAAGTCCAAACCTGCGTGAGACATGGTCAGTGGTCACAATAAAATGCGCCAATCGGACTGGTTAATCCGACTATGAAAATATTTTTAAACACACCAGCAACATACTGCCAACGTTATAATAAGAACTTACGCATACAAAATTTCAATTATAGTTACCCAGCTTATTCCTTCCCTTACACGGTGTGGGCTACAAATAAAGGTTTTAAATGCCTTTCATACGTCAAGCCCTGATTTGATGATGACAGATGAACGCTGACTTTCGCGAATATAAATGAGCCCCCTTGGTGCGTTTTGTTACTTTTATTAATGGTTCATGAAGCAACTCTTTATTCAATAATCAATTAAGCTTTACAAATTCATGAATCACGCACTTGCTATGTTGTGTACACAAGGCGACCGTTGAGTTGCATTTTTTGGACTTTACACCGTTCTTATGTCTGGGATACAAGTGCTATTTTGGCACTACGGAGGGGTAACTTGACAAGTCGCTGTTTATACGAGTACCTACCTACCTACGTATTCCGTTTCAATTAAGAAAATAAAACCTGACATAACTTAAAGTTTCTTTCTTCTACCTAAAGATTGTCTGGAAGAAATAGCTACAAGCGATAACACCGCCTTATTGTACTGTCTATTGTCTATTTTTGTATGAGTTTTGTTTCACTCATATAACTATGCGCATTTATGCTAGTTATTACAAATAAACGGAACCTGTATTCAGCTCATTAAGCTACATAAATAATGCTCATAGATACTCCGCTATATTGACTTAGTACCAATTACGTCTATACAGCAAACCAAAATCGACGATTATGATCTAAATTAATTGGAATCAATATTTGAAGAGTTAGTATTTCCTCTACCAATATGATCATTAAAGAGACTGTCTGTGTAATTAATCTCTATGTTATTTGTTAAATGTTCCGGATGTGAGGGGTATAAATAAATGTAGGTAAGTAATATTGTAAAATCATTAAACCCGTCACGGACCTAGCTATAATATCAATAGGTAGGTATACCGTGCTATAAATAGGTATGTTTCGATTACGATATTATATTTTCCAATCTATTTTCGAGCGAACACACACTTAACTATAGGTATTAGTAATATAAGTATTATGGTAAGTATAGTAAGGCTTATTACGACACATTTTACCTAATGTATAACTGTCAAGGCAGAATATACAGGTTGAAAAAAACATAGGGCCCTGGAGGGACACTACCATAATCCTAAGTTCATTCCTTTATTTTTAAATTAAAATTGCATTCAAAGTTTTTTTTTATATTTTGTTTGTATCGCCCGAGAACATCATAAAAATCGCTCTTGATCAGCCCTTTCTCCTTTTGACCTTTTCTTACACCATGGTTTTACAAGAAATGATTAAACGCTCCTATTAGGTTCACCTGTACCTACTGAAGGTACGGTGAAAGTAAGGTGAAACTTATAATGAGAATAACAACATTTTCTTAAAACTAATCCTAATGCGTGTCTGGCAGAGAAACCATGTAAGTAACGGAACGCTAATCACCGCCATTCCAGCAGGACTGTTGATTATGCAAAGCGCTAGCCTCCCGCAGCTGAGGTGACGGCACAGCTCGCTCGGTTAGCCACTCAGCCGACTGGGACTAAGCGCCTAGGCTACTCGGGTTACCTGGCTTGTAAATAGGGGTGGGAAAGTGGAATGCTTCGGCTTTGAAGAAACCGAAATGCTAAATAACGGACAGCAGATACAGTAGTAGAAAATCAATTGTTTTTGGGTATTACGACTTAAAGCAAAGTAACTAACCACCGCAAAGGTCCCTCGGTTACTCACTCAGCCCATAGGGACCAAACACCTAGCTACTTGGGTTATGGGCTACCCTTGCCGAAACTTTCGGCTTCGAAGAAAAGAGAAACTATCGTAAGATCTTCTACGTAAGGGAACGTACATAAGTACCAATATACATATGTACCATAATGTACCTATGATAAATTTATTTAGGTTACTGAATTTTACTACGGTTTTAAAAACACAGTTGTTTCCTTTTCACTATGCACTGCCTGCCTACTCTTGTAATATGTATATCATATTCTTAATTAAGTAGGTAGGTCTAGTTAGCTATTTACTTGAATCTCCTAATTACCTACCTACGCGTAGTATCGTAATTTATAAGTCCCTAGTTTGTAGTCGACAATATAAAAATAATACTACCGGTACTTCTGCAGGTATAATGTAGGTAGGTATAGGATGTAACTCTAAGACAAAATGGTTTTGTTCAAATGTAGACAAAACCCCTTTGTAAAAAAAGTAAATGCAGATACACACCTATTACTCAGACACAGTTACTTACCAACTCACTAGGCACCCTCTAACATACCTAGTTCATAGTTAGGCCTTACCTACATTTTGCTCCTACAGGTTTCTATAGCGGAATCGCATGACGAAATGGATTGCATAATCCTTGATAACGGGTAGGCGCGTAATGAATGAGAAAGCTGGACCCAGGCCGTTTTTATCTCGCCAGCACAACGTGGTTAGATACAGTTAGCAGTCCAGGGCCAGCCTCGCGTGGACCGTTAATCGCTTCCTAGTCCGAGTTTTTACTACTTACTGGTTGTATCCTTGCGTCACGACTGTAGCCTGGGCAATTTACATGGAACGTCGGGAGGAAATTAGAATCTGTAGCCTATAGCTTGTTGGCAGTACAATACGTCTTTGCCTACCGAGATTTATTTGCGGGGCTGGTTAGTTATTTAATTTGTCAATCGTAATGGTAAAACCTACATAAAACAAAATAGGTACCTAGCTTTTTTGCTTTTTTGGTACAGACCGCCACACATCAGGTTACCACAAACTGTCAAATTTCCTTAATTGATATTCTACCTAATGTGTTTGACTGTAAGATGAGAGTCGATTGAAAAAAATTGACAGTTTTGTATACTTTGATGTGTGGCTGTACGTTCTTAATCTAGGTAATAGATAGTTTTTTTTTGCACAGAAATAGAATACATATATGAGTGACGAAAACATCAATAAACAGTACAATAAGGCGGTCTTATCGCTTGTAGCCATTTCTTCCAGACAACCTTTGGGTAGAGGAAATAAAACAGCGTGTTGTTGGCAATGGGGTAAGGCAATGCATTGAAGAAATTGCTACTTAATGAAATTAAATAAACAAATTGAGATTTCTATAAGTACAAAGATTAGATATCATAGGTCTCAAGCTAGGGTTTTATCTTAAACTATCAAGAAACATACCACAAAGACCCCAAACCGAACACGAACCAAATTTTGCAAAATTTTTTATAGGATTTTCAAAATTTCTACTTATTTATATACGTAATGTATTTAGTATAGGTAGGTATTCACAAAGTGTTTTTAGGTGCTAGGTGGCAGACGAGCAGACGGGTCAGAATGATTAGTATTTTGAATGTTTTGCAGAAACAAAGCACAAATATAGATAGCACTCGCTATTTTATCGTCTCGTTTTATTCCTGTGTCAATAGCTGTCTCTTATTCGACTACAAATTTTGCAGTGAAATGGCACACGGAAGTAAATCCACAATTCGTGCTCATCTCCCAACGGTCCCATGGTGTAATGGTTAGCACTCTGGACTCTGAATCCAGCGATCCGAGTTCAAATCTCGGTGGGACCTTCATTTTTAAAACAGAATAATACTTATACCTAAATCTCGGCATTTTATTTAAATACTTGTTGACAGAGTGCCAATAGGAATTATTAGACATGCAATAAACACATTAGAGGTACCTATATTAGTCTCAATGTGATATTTAGAAACGTTAATTATTTATTTTATTTAAAACTATGTTAGTAAGCAAGCTTAATGCCCAGAGGCATTCTCTACCAGCCATCCTTTGTGTTTAGACAATTTTAATGTCTATCATCTAAAACTCTAAAAGTATTATAATAGAGATGCAAAATTCAACAGTTGAACCATTACATAATTTATTACAATTTTTAATGGTTATCAAATCCAATGTTCTCTGTTTGTAGATGTTTTTAAATCACTCAAGTAATACATCACTTATAAGTTTGAAAATAAGTAAAAATTACATAGACATTTATTTTGATTCACAAATCTAAGGTCAACTTTTTTCAAAAATCTCGTTGATGTCTTTTCCTCTGCATGTCTTTTTGGTGGAATGGAATGAAAGAGAAGCAAAAATCAAGTTGTAGTAAGTAGGTTATTTTCTAATATGTCCATTGAATAATATGGATTAATTAGACAGTGGCTATAACTTTACGAGTAAGTAGGTACAATGTCGTACAGGGTGTATCTGTGAACATTGAGATCCCTTTAACCACGTGTTCTACCAACCATTCTGAAATATAGGTTTAGCGAGGGAATTATAAGGAGATGCCCTTATAATTCCTCACTAACAAGTAAATATACGTCAATAATAACCCTAATGTCAAACACCTTTAGTTCAATAACCTGACCTGAGACTACTAATAAAGTGCCTAATTTACTTATTTATTAATCTAGATTATGTACTGTAAATCCATAAGTGTAGAGTTTAAGGTGGTTTAAGTTCACATTCAGCAGGTAGATATACCTAGGTAGGAAGGTAGGTATACCTCGGTATACCTACCTACCTACCTAGGTATAGACCCTCGGGTTTATACCTATCATCTAACAAAACAATACGTTTTTTAACCTGAAACTTAGTAAGTAGGTACAATGACTTTCCCGAAAAGTTGAGATAAAAATTAATATTCGTTCAGAATGCCATTTTAATATCTGGTAATAATTTGGTAATAATAGGAACAGGTTCAAAGAAATTTTGTCTCTATCACAGAGTACGGTGGCCAGCACATCAGGTTACTACAATCTGTCAAATTTCTTCAATCGAACCTCACTTTTATGTCAAACTAGCGGCCGCCCGCGACTTCGTCCGCGTGAAAAAGTAACTTTTTACCCCCCTTTTAACCCCTTACAACCCCTTTTTCGCAATAAAAAGTAGCCTATGTTCTTTCTCAGGGTTTAGATCATCTGTATTCCAAATTTCATTTAAATCCGTTCAGTAGTTTTGTCGTGAAAGAGTAACAGACAGACAGACAGACAGACAGACAGACAGACAGACAGACAGACAGACAGAGTTACTTTCGCATCAATAAAACTAGTTTTTACCGAAATCTTAGTACTTACGTATAAGTTGTAACTGTGAAAATTTTACACAGTAGGTAAGGACTTCCTGAAAGTGTGAGAAATTTATATAATAAAGATATATATCGATATAGGACCATTCAAAGAATCTTTTCTCTATAACAGAGACTGTATTGTTCATTTAGAGTTTGACAATGTTGTCATGGAAATGGTTGCCACAACAATCAAATGTCCAACACGCGTGTTAAATCGAAGTCTCTGGCGCTTGAAAGTTAATAAGATAAAGTGTAAATATCTGTGAATATATTTAACTAGAGGTGAAAAAAACGTTTCCTAATTGACATGCATTTAGATAAGCTAAAGATATTGATGATTGGCCCGTCAAAGAAGTAAGTACCCCACAACTATCACAGACTGTATTGAGATTAAAGACGCAGTTTAATTAGGAAGATCAAAGCACTAAATTCAAATCAAATGACAGTTAGTGTAAAAAAACAAACGAATTGATTAATCAGTTTAAAAAAATACATTGTCATAAATTAACTACAACAACGTTATGTTAAATACTTACCTACTCCCTCCAATATTATACTTACCCATCTAGATAAGTATTGTAAATACCTAGGTACTACGTACTTAACCTAACAAACTCCCTATTTCAGAGTGGTAAAACGACGATCGCAAACTATTTATCTGAGTCCATTAACATAGAAGAGGCTGGTACACCAAGACCGACGCAAGGAGTCAGGATTGTGGAGTTCGAGCTTCCGAATTTGAACGTGAATGGAAAAAACAATAGTATCGACATTGAACTTTGGGACTGCAGCGGAGATCATAAGTAAGTCAATACAAAATATTAATGTATACAT
Organism: Cnaphalocrocis medinalis; assembly: GCA_014851415.1. NCBI lineage: Eukaryota > Metazoa > Arthropoda > Insecta > Lepidoptera > Crambidae > Cnaphalocrocis > Cnaphalocrocis medinalis. The sequence continues at coordinate 12,602,770 of CM026285.1, read as the reverse complement.
ACACGTGTATGTACCTATGACCTATTAGATATCTTCTAATACTAAAGCAAAAACCTAGAACTTAGCTAGGCCATAAAAAATACTCAATTATGGTGTTAGCAGTATTATCTGGTTTGCTGGGTGTTCTACACCTTATGTTGGTAATGAAATTAAGTACATAGTATTAGTATAACTTAATTAACCTTCGGTCCTTCAACTTGAGTGAATTACATTAGGTACTTACTAACTGAAGCAAACAAACTTATTATAAAGCCTTAAGCTCACCTTTTTACTGTACTTATAGCTAGGTAGGTAGGTAAGTACCTAATACCTACTAGAAATTACACTACAAGACAACATAAGCGCCATCCATCGGCATGCTATCAAATCAAATACTTGTTCATCCACCTACTATCACTGGTTCTGCGAGCCGATGTTGAACAAAATAAGCATCTATGCTTTTAATTGCGCAGTTGAATCATCAATAAATAAAATTTAATATGACTATGACTTGTCTAAAAGATATGTTGGAAAACCATGAAATTCATGGTCTAAAAAGATTTTTACTACTAAACTAGATAGTTAGGTACTGAAGATGTCTTGAACACCCCTTATTTAAGAGTGTACCTTACTTAACGCTTGAAATGTGAAAATATTTTCATAAAGGTCTTTTATCTTGGTATATTATTATGACATACATCAAATATGTAGTTGATTGGTTACATAATTGGTATTGGACGTAACATGAATTGGTTGATTGTAGAAGTGAAATTCAGTCAATTTATTTTTTGCTTTGATTCCAATGGAATTTCCTGTATGGCACAAATTGGCAGTACCTATTTGAGTTTTGACCTTATTTATACCTGATGTTAGCCCATTCAGTTTCTTAATTTAAGTTCAATATCCTGAAAACGCGAATTCGCGTCAAAGCAATTTTATTGGAGGTGCCTTGTACGCGATATCGACTCCAAGTATCGTTACCGCAACTACTACAAGGCATTCGGTACAAGTTCATAGTATAGACTATCTATAGGCTAAGACAATGAATGGGCGAAGTGAAGATGAGATCTAAGCATGTCCCATCCTTGTAGAGAGGCCCCGGGTAATAATATTCAACAGGGAATATGTACATATTACATGCTTCATTCATTTAATTTTGATTTATGACATCATAACTAATATTGCTGCACGGATAGGTGTTTCATTGACTACGTACTATTTAGAAACCTAAATACCTACAATATTAAACCTTGTCCGCGCATGATCGCGTGTGAATGTAGGTATCGACACAATACGTAGATAGAAATAAAACGTAAGTATTACCTTCGTGCAATTTACACATCTTTCAAAGTTTACCTTCCTTGACCTTGCTACTCGTGATCTTTTTGTTTGACTTCTAAACAAATGTAGCCAAAATAGTTTTTAATTCCTATTTTACAGATTCGAATCTTGTTGGCCTGCTCTTCGACTAGGAGTGCAAGGAGCCATCTTGGTCTGTTCTCCGACCACAATGCAGGCAGCAACAAGGGAGATGGAACTCCTTTACAACTACTTCGTGTCGCAGCCAAAATTATCTGCGAAGCAATGCGTAGTCTTTTACAACTGCACCAATGACAATGATGACATGGAAGCGTTGAGCCTGTGTAAGTGTTGAAGCCCTAAGGTTTCTTTAGATAAGATAACCAGAACGTGTAAATTCTTGAGGGTTTTTGGATACCGATAAGTGCTCTGTAGCCCGACCCTAGTAGCTCACGGAGACCACTTCACGTAGGTAACAGTTTTAGTGATACCTACGTAGGTATATCACTAAAAGTGATCAAAAAATAATCAACTCAAAAATTTAATGACTACTTACAATTATTTGATATTTTTTGCTCATTACTAGTCATCGGAAACTCGCGCTCATTTACCCAAACGTACTTAAATATAAAAATACCACTAAAGATAATTATAAAATAAATTCAAGCAAATGTAGGTAAATTTTACATGTGATTTGTTGTATTTACACCTAGGTAACATTTTTGATAATAGCAGAAGCTTCGAGGATTAAAAAGGCATATCGTTTAAATCTATCGAAAATGTGAAGTTTAGGTAAATGAAGGCCTGAATGCCCGATCAGTACTCATTACATTACATATTCATGTATTCAGAGTAGGTTGTTTGGATAATGATATCTATTTGTATGTAAGTTGATAAAATATGATAAATCGCATTCTTCAAGTAGAGTGATAGATAAATGTGATAAGGTACCTGAATAATATGTTATTTATGTAGGTATGAATCACATGAAATGTAATTTACAAAACTTTTTGTAAATTATACAATGAAATTTTTTGATGAAATAATTTCATGTTATATTTATTTTAGTAGTTCATCAGTACCTTATTACATTTTGTAAATAATAAAATACATAATAGGTTTATATTATTCCTTTAACGTGAGAAGTAATACTCGTACGACGTACAGTGGCGGACATATCAAGCTTTACAAAACTGTCAAATTTCCTCAATCGATTTCGAACTCAATGTGTAACAATATAAGGTTTATAATCGAATGAAGAAATTTGACAGTTTTGTAAAGCTTGATGTGTCCGCCACTGTACATACGCGTTGGGTTACTACAATGTGTTAAAAGTCCGTAATAATTATTAAAGAAAGTGTTTATTTTTCATTAAGATGATAATCAAATGAAGAAATGATTAGATTGTAATAACCCAACGAGTGGTTGTTTGTACCTTTTCCTTCAATGTAAATGACGATTTCTGATTTTGCAGCCCCTACATTCTCCAAAGTATCGCAAGTCGCCATAAATTTGAAAACCGGAGGTAACAGGCTCAAAATAGATTTTTCAAATTATATAGCATCAGTTCTACAGGCAATAAACAAAGAAATCTAATTTAATGTGTGTCATTTATAGCCGAAAATCGAGAAACACCTTACCTTAATGTTTCTGATACTTACTCTTTGTTACCTAGAAACATTAAATGCCCTGAAAAACATTCATTCATGAGTTATTCCTGAAATCATGTAGGCATCATACACAATCTTAGTAAGTATTTTTATCTTTCTTACCTATTTGTATTTTTTTACATTTGATCGGTTCCCATAGTTTCCAGAATTTGAAGATCTGAGGGCCAAGTAATGATGAGTACAAAACTATCAATAGATTTACAGAAGACGATAAAGGTTCAAAAATTAAGACATTATTTAAGTATAAACATAGATTTATTTTAAATGAGTAGGCTTTTCATAACTACTACTTATTACAAATTAGCAACAATCTGTACCTAGAGGCATAAATTCAACTATTTATTTGAAGGTAAATTTATTGCTTTTAGTTATGTAACTTTTAATATTATGTCTAAATGGATAAACGAACTACTTTGTATTTATGAAGATAACGAAAGTGTTTCCCCTCCCTTTCAAAGTCAGTAAATTCCATGCATTTATATAAATAATTATTTAAACCAAAGTGGGATTCGTATTGTATCAATTATACAAGTGGACCATTTCCAAAACTTAAAATCAACGATAAGTCTGCCCTCAGTCTTAAAACATTTGGCTCTTACAAATGAGTACTTTATAAACAACTACGAAATATTTTCATTAAACATAATTTAAATCTACATTTTATACTGACATTGACCTTTCACTTAGTAAAAAAAATATTTACACTGTAAAATATATTGTACAGAAACCGCTTAACCTAGTACGTTATTATTATAAATTTTATTAAAAAACGTGTAGTAGGTACCCACAAGTCTGTCAAAAATATTTATCACCTTGATCACATTATGTAACTATGTGGAAGGATTTCTACGCTATGTTTATTATTAAAATAATTTATTTATAATTATTTATGATTAGAACCGTACTAAGCTATATTATACAATGAGGCTAGTGTCTATCTCCTTTCCAATTGCCTCCACCTCGGTCGTTAGAGAAATTTTTTCGATCTCTATGACCTCTTCCTGATCCACCACGATTCCACCTATCGTTGCCACGACCTCTGTGCCCGCCTCTATTCGGAAATCGCGGGAAATTTTGCTCTCCATCCATGAAATTGAATTCGTTCATAGGCCCAGGGCCATTAAAAGGCATGTTTCCATAATTGTTAGGACCGTTAAACTTGCCGTTATTGAAATTATGTGGAATATTAGGAGCTATACCTAACAGCCCGGGAGTAGGACCTCCACGGGGATCTTGCATGTTTTGATTAAAACCATGCATAGGACCCACATTCATATTATTCATACCTGCCATACCCATGGGCGGAAAATTCATATTACCCGTGTCCATACCTCCCGGAGGCAAATTCATACTACTGTTCATCCCAAGAAGGTTGGCATTTGGATTTAAATTTACTGGCGTTTTTAACAATGCTTCTTTTGGTTTAGGTAAATACGAAAATTCACCATTTTCGCCCAATGATATACCTAAATTAGTGAATATGCTACATAATACGGAATTATTTTGTATACCGCTTAGATCCAGTTTCTTTCCTAGCATTTTGTCTTGTTGAAATTGTTTTATCATTTGCGTAACAGGTGCTAAATGCTGATTTACAAATATTTTTTGAGTTGAACTGAGATCTTTGTACCAGTTAGAATTTTGAAGAATATTTTGCATTTCTAATGTAGGCTTAGATTCTAAATTAATACTATCACTTGGCTCTTTAGGTTTTCTTCGCGGGTCAACCCGTGGACCTGTAGGAGTTGCCGGTTTAGGTGTAGATTTCTCACTATCACTATTTGACTCTTCTATTGATAGTCGGAATACTTTTCTTAATCTAGGATCTACCAAGGCTTGTGATTTTGCAGTGCTATTTCTAATATCGGTATAGTCCGGCCGTGGTATGTCGATAGTTACCAATTTGTATGGTATAGGTGGATGACTATTTATAGACCCATTGATTTCAGAAGCAGGAGTATAGTTAGGTATTGCTTTGAAAGGTAACCCTAAGCGAAAATCGATGTCACCACTGGTTCCTTGTCGTAAATCTGTGTCTCCGAAAGCAGGAAGTTTGTATTCAGTTTGACGGAGATCAACGTCAGTTCGCCGACGGCCGTCAGTAGGTTCACCGTCAACGCACTCGTAAATTGAAATTCGTGGCGGTTTTTTATTGCTTGGCTTATTTAGTTCGCTAGTTTTTTCGGGAGATCTTCGAGATCTAGGATCTCGTGATTTTGGAGAATTTATTGTTTCTATGTTGGTTTCAACCTTATTGTCTTGCAGATTGTTCTTCATAGTATTTAATAGCTTTGTAACTTCTTCACTTATGTCTATTTTAGAGAGATCTCCAAGCCTACTCAGCACAGCTGACGGCTCTATAACATGAGGCGCTGGAGCCTGAGGTGACATTGAGGCTGGTCTCGGTGATGATACCGGAGATTTTTTCTTAGAGCCCTTTTCTTCGTCACTAGAATACCATTTCTCATCAATTAACAAATTATCTTCATCGTCAGTAGTAGAGCGCCGATGGCGCTTTTCAGGATTTTTGAAAATAGGTTCTGGTTGAAGAAACCTGATATCAGTATCGCGTTCTTTTCTGATGGAGTTTTGTTCAATATTTGAGTGGATTATTCTTGGTGCATCATCTGAAAATGGTATGACTCTATGATCTACGTCTTTAGTCTCACTAGAAATTACTGGTTTATCAGATTCAAATGTTTCATTAGATATATCGATGTTTTCTTTATCCTTTGAAACAAATTTTAGGGCATCTTTTGTATATTGGTCTATGTCAATCATATCTTTATTAGGTTGAATGTTAGTATCTTTCTTTATACTGCCCACTGGATCATCATTTGATGCGGCAGAAACGGAGGGCTGAAACCGCATGTCAATATCTTGACCCGGAAAGTCTGTAGGGGTGGATGATTCATTAGCAATTGGCATAACAGGCGGAACTCGCAAGTCAAGATCTTGCGTAACAGTAGCCGGATTCATAAAAAGCGGTTGATTTGGAGGTTCTACATTCGAGTTTATCAAACCTAATTTTTGTATACTCATTGTATTCAACTGTATTTCGGTTATCTGCTTCAAAGAAATTCCAATACTATTAAGCTGCAATACTGTCAGTTGCCCAAGTTGATCTAAATTTTCAATGCGCATTTTAGTAAGGTCTGAAATTTGACGAGGGGTTAATACACCAGTTAAATTTTTAATGCTTAAAACATTCGTGGAATTCACGCTGTTGCTTTGGGGGTTATTTGGATTTATATTTAAATTTTGATTTTGCTCATCGTTTTGCCACCTTGACTGCCGGACTTTAGGTGAAACTCTGTTTTGTTTATCAAAATTATTCATAGCTGTGTTATCTGGACCAACTTGCGGGTTGGGAATATTCAAATCAAATAGAGAGGGAATATTTCTATCGTCACTGTCATTTTCTGAAAACTGTTGTATTAATTTTGATTGAGTGTTATTAATCATCTGCAATGCTCCCTCTCGATGAAGTCTCGGAAAATCACCCAAAATTTCTTTAGGTGCGGACTCTATATGTTTTAAAAGAATATTCTTTAAATTTTCAGTCAGAGGTTTTCCATGTGCAAATTTGCATTCGTCCTTAAAAATACAGGGAAGCCCAGTGTGGTAGTATTTACAAGGAAAATCTGAGTGCATGTACAGACATTTATCTCTTTTAGCACAACAATCCATAAGATAAAATTTACATAGTTCCATTTTACGAGGAGGTTGTGCATCGTGAGAATAGATACAATCGTCTCCTTTATGACATTTTCCTTGCATATAATACATACAAAGCCCGTCCGGATCTTGCATAGGGTGTGCTCTCGCTCGGCGGTCATTTTTATTATTTTTGTTACGTTCCCTTTGGTTGGGCCTATGTCTCTGAGGACGGTGTTGAGAATGCCCTCGAGATTCATCATGACTACTATCAGAAGCATAAGAGTCCCTATCATCATCCTGATAATCCATTGATCTATGAACGGGTGAGGCTCCTCTTATGCACATCATTTCATCTTCATCCATTTCATCAGTATATTGATGTTTTTTGCGTTTTTTACTGGGTCCATCTTTGTTCTCGTTCTTCTTTCTTTTTTTGTGCTTACGACGCTCTTCAACTTCTTCTTCGGGAAAACAGTCGCCATCATCACTTTTATTCATAGCCTTTCTAATAGCCTTTTCTATATTACCAGCGAAGTCGTCTTCCACTGGATTGACATATTTACGATTTTTTTTATTTTTGTCTTTAAACTTTTGCTCACCTTTTGATTTAGATTTCTTTTTTTTACCTGATTTCGGGAAAAAATAATCCTGCGGCTCGAGTTTTTCTTGAGATAAATTGTCCGCAGCGACTGGGTCAGCCTCTTCTTTTTTATCTTCATTCTGAACATCGGTTGCATCTTCGCCTTCACTCTCGATCTCTCCATCTTCTAAGTCTTCAATATCAGCCATAGGGTCCGCCATCATGCCAGTGTCACTGGAATTCAGAAAGTGATTCATTTTGAATAACTTCACGGGCTCCAATTCAAACTTACGCAAGTCTATTCACTATGGATGAAATGTAATAAAGTTCAATTGAGTTCTGTTAATCCTATCCAGTATAAGAATAGAGATATGCATATTTAAATAGTTCCAGAGATAATTGGAATTAATAAAAAATATATCGTATCAGGATAAAGCATAGAAAATCCTCCTGTCCAACATCGTTTCATAACATTATTATCTGTAACACGTTTATTTAACATAATGGGGGCGATAGATAAGGCAAGGATGATAGCAGATACCTATTGTTTTCATCCTTATGATTGATAAGTCGTTAGGTTGTCTTCTACGCCGTGCTATTTTATCCGTCAAACTAACTTTTCGATGGCATTATTCTGCAGAAATATTATTTTTTTCCTCGAAGAACATCTCCAAATAACGTACGTGAGAAAGCGAATATATATTTTTTCCTTAAGTTCTTCACAGAAAATTATTATTTTGCTATCGAAAGTTTGGCAAGATGGATACAAAGCGTGGTGAAGGTGTCTATCAGTTTTCTATTAGATGTCGATTTTTATCATGCAATTAGTATTAATTAAATTATAATTCTAGAAATTGACCATCTATTTACAATTCTAGATTTATACGTACAAAGGAAAACACCTGGGTAGGTAGAAGTATCGTACCTAAACTCGTTCCTAAAGGTAACGAATAAAGTAGGATATCTTCTTATAGCAAATTGTGCACATTTTCTTTAACTACTTATCTAATGTTTACTGAAAACTAACACGGAATTGCCAATTATGACTTTTTAAATGAGCTTAATGAAAAATCGAACATAAGCAGGTCTACATTATAAAGACGTCATTAGGCATATTATTGCGAATTAAATATCTGTTTTGTTCTATTGCAAACTATTTACTAACTTGTGTTAGGTAAAAACGAATAAGTCTTTATAAATTACGTAACCAAAAAGAAACCTAAAATCTAATTAGCAAGTCACGGTAGCACTTCCATATAGTTGGAAACAAAGGTGCTCTGAAACGGCTAATATGAGTAATAAATTAATAAAATGTGTCTTATTTAGAAACAAAACCTACTTTATATGCAAATAAAAATAATATTAAAAGAAAGAAATGCTGCTGGTGTCCTCCGCCCCAATTTGATGGAAGAGATGCAGTCGGGTCGGTGAGAGAGATAGCGATAACCCGACAGCCATTTTGGTATAACCCTACCAAATCAGGTGGGGTTTTTTTAGAAATCTTGGAATTTTGAAATATAATCAATATCATTGTCTGGATTGGAATCCCAAGTATTCCAAAAAATTTCAACGACCATTACTGATGTTCGTTGAAATATGACCTATATGAATAGATCTACTACGACTTATTTATAAAAGTTTGGTATTGATCGAGCACGCACACTAACACAAAATGTCACACATTTGTACATTCCCTACTGGTTGACGCCCTTTGTGTTACATACATACAGAATGATAAAGGTCTATTAAACTGCCAATAATTATTACTAATCAAACGGAACGCGATTACCACGTTATACTTCTTAACAGTAAAAGTTGCAAATCGAGTGCAATTCATTGCATCCTCTTAATACTATACCTAATAATCGTCGGAACTATTATCATTAGGAATGAGTAGATCTCCAAATATCACAAAAATACTGAGATGCGCAGTAAGAAAATCAACATGTATGGCGGAAGTCTGTACAATAACTGTTCATAGCCACTACTTTCAAGTGAATTATGTGGACAGAGCCAAGCAAGGCAAGCAGTGGGTGGACGTTCACATTTCACAATGTCTTGCTGAGCGCTGCGCTCTCGTTCGCCACGATTGGAATGACGTCAGCCTTCTAGAATGGCAACGTATCTGTGTGTCCTTCCTCAACGAGGTCAAGTGCCGTGTATACGCTCACTCACACAAGTACACAATTGAGGCTGGCGGGCGATGACGTATAAAATCGTAGCTATGACTATGAACGCGATGGCTACAATGTATCTAATTTGGTCGTATTATATCAGTATTTATGAACTAAGTACCTAAGTACCTAGATATGTAAAACATAGGTAGGTAAATAGTTTCAAGAGCATTTGCAACACAAGTTATTATTAGCAGGCTAAATGAATATTTTATTGCGATCACGAATAATGCAACTTTACCTCGTAAAATAAAGTAGGAGACACAATACCGACACCAGAACGGATAGACACAAATAATAAATTATTATGAGTGAATATAAGTAAATAGGCAATATTCTATACAGAAATAAATAAATGCATGCACAGGAAGATTTATAAAGGTTAACTTATAAAATCTACTTTGCCTTTATAATTTTTTAGTACAAATAGACCGCCATTTTGATTTACATGAATCAGCCGATTTCAATCTGAACGCAACCAAAAATATATCGTGGATTTATATTCATGTTGAACCACGAAATGATTTACTGAATGTGTAACGAATAGAATGTTGCACGTGTGTATTAATTTCCTTTGTGACTAGGCTGATCAAGCACTTAATGTAAAAAATAAGGGGTCACGCATTCGTAATGTTCCTCTAAGTAAATAATATTAAGTGTTACCAATCTTACATTAATGAACGATTCACTATGTGCCTCTACTAAACGCCATGTAAAAATAGAATCTTTCATAGCATTGCTGCATATAAGACGTAACAAATCGAGTACGCAATATTGATTTCGGACGACGACTGCGGCGAAACAAAGCAGTGAATGCGGTGGAAATCGTAAAAGTTTAGTTCTAATTTTGCTCACCGTATTCATTAGCGCTAGTAGCGTAGCATGTGTACCACAATAATAAAACCAAGACACTTCCGAGTAGTTTAACTACTTCAATATTATAAATACAATACAAAAATATTTTAGTAAAATTATTTCAACTTTATATAAAAGTCTAATTTAAAAAGTCTTTTACGATGATAAATATTTTTAAATTAATTAATACAATTTGAAATGTATCTAAACGACTATGTACAGCATACGCTGATTTCCTTTCTTATCAATCACAATGACTTGAAATTATATTACTGATTTATATTAATTTAATTATTAATTTATTTTTTAATTTTAATTAATTAGGAAAATATTTTGTAACTTTTAAGTATTACTCAATTTAAAAGTAACACATACATTCGCTTCTAAATAGAAACGCAGGTTCTTATTTCTGAACTAAATTTGCTGTCAAACAAATTGACAAACGTCACTTTTATCAAATTTGTGATAAGTCAGCATTTTTATTACAAATACATACAAAATTTTATTTAGATTCTAATTCTTGAGTTAAATGTTTCTCAGTAACGTGTAACTTTGTAAAATCGTAATGATATATACGCTTTCAGTGCTCGAATTAACTGTTCTATAAGTGTTTTATTAATTACAAAGAATAACAATGTCTGATCCAAACAATCCATTTTCTGGATTATTAGGAATACCTGAAGGCAAATCATCTAATAACACAGATTTCAGTGATGGCAGTGCAACCTTACAAATCACTGGTAAAGCCGTTGAAGAAGACGAGGAGGCGGTAACAGTAAACAACATTGTTCAAAATGTTTTTCACTTCACCATCAACCCCGATGCTTTTGAGGGCTCTCCGACCTCTAGCAGACAAATGGTTGTTTTGGAAGAATTGGCGGAGGCCATGAAACCCCGTAAACATATTGACTTAGAAGCCTTAGAGCAAGCACTGTTTGAAAGACTACTTCTACCTAATCCAGAATGTTATGTTATACCAAAAAACTGCAGAATGTTTGAGGAGAATGTTATACAAAGACAGGTGTTTCCTTATTTATTTAGTTCAATTCAAAACCTTCAAAGTTACTTACAAATCAATACACCATTTGTTAAAACTGCAACACAGAAGATGAAAGAACTTATATTTAGAAATGCTGTGACTGCATTAAAGCAGCCAGCCCTCTTTGAGGGTCAAAATTTTGCTGTGCAACTTGTAGAACTTCTTCAACATGTAGATCGACAAAGCCATACATTTTTCAATGACATAGTTGAAGCTTTTGTTTCTGATGGTAAGTACTTGTATTTTCTTTGTGTTAAAATTCAAACTATTTCACATTAGCTAAGGTCACAAAAACTTTTGGGTGGTAAATTTTTTATTGTAATTTTGCAAGAAACAAAATTAGGCTTTCTCCTTTTCTATCTTTTGCTACCATGACTCAATATCTTCAGTTTATGGGTCACAGTTTTAGAAATGGTCCTAATATAAATCAGAAAACTGTCTTGTTTTAAAATTAAATGTAATATTGATACTTATAATGATAACATTGATTATTTTCAGCGGATGATGGTGTTCGCAGAACAACTACGAGATTCAATGATGCCAGTGCTGGAGAAGCTTCATTCAGAAGTTAATAAGTCCAACCTTATCAATCTTCCTATTTATATTATGCCATCTATACAAATTTTCGCTAGTAAGTGTCCTTTATCATCCTGTTGTAAAAATAGAGGAATTTATTTATTTCAACCTTCAAAGAAAGTCTTGAAATTAATTGATGGCGCCACTGCCCCTTACTTGATAGAGTGTGGTAGCCCCATTGGTTATATCACTATGGAACTTCGTAATAGCTCCTCAAGAAGAAATTTCAGCAACTTTATTGACAGAGTATACAGTATTGTTGTTTCACTCATGTATTCTATTTCTGTGCAATAGGAAATATCTATCTATATAATTCTATTGCGTAATTAGTATAAATCTACACTGTGGTGTATTGTCGTAAGATCCAAACAGCTGACAATAGAAAATCAATTGTTTTCGCCTCGTATGAAGCTTTTAGGGTCTTACGACAGGTATACTATACTAATTTCGATTGTTTCAGGCAATACTAGTCTTGCGCCTATTTTGATGGAAGCCTGCGAACCAAAGACAGAAACAAATGGCAGGCTCTACCAGGAGTCAATACTTGGTGCCTTATTAAGTCTATCTGTTTTACCAAAGACTGCCACATCATTACACGATTTCTTTGACAATCCTATGGATCAGGTAAACATTCTTATGCCTACTTTTTTTACTAAATTACTTGAATCATGAATATGTAACCAAAGTTATTGTATGTCATTTAAATATCAATGACTCATTAGCATTAATTGTAACTTAATGTTACACACAAATACAATCCTGTAATGGGTTTAATAATTACGAAGTTACTTGTAACAACTTTTATTGTATTTCTATTCTAGGCTGCAACTTCAATGATAGAAACATCAATATGGAATTCTTCATCACATCTGACAAACAACTTGCACCGCATATTTTTAACCCTGCTAAAAGCTGGACCACAAATGAGAAATAGACTTCTTACGTGGATAGGGAAATGTTTGAAATCAAATGTTGCTAGGGGCAAGCTATGGAATGTTCAAGTAAGTAAACCCCATTTGCTAATTAGAAGAAAAATGGAATGTTAATTTAATTACTTAGGTACTTGTTCTTGTTACATTTGCATTGTAATTTACCTAATGACTCAGAAATTCGGGTGGACAGTTTTAGAGTTTACGTAAATGAGCACCTTTGCATACTCTAAAATTTTCAGCACAAAGAGTAAAGTTAGATTAATATGTCCATGCCTTTCGAAACAAAATTCGAGTACCTATATTAAAATTTTATTAGATGTAATAATTCAATATTAATTTTACAGTTGGTTTATATGAAATATTTACACATAATATATTTGTTATTAATAACAGGGCCTTCAAGCAACTCCGCCGTTGAAGCAAAAAAAAATCTGTCCATAATATTATTTCTACAGGGTGTAACAAAAAGGGGGTATCAAACATAAAGGGAAATAATGTCTACCTTGCGTAGATTCTTGTATAATGTCAATCAGGTCCCAAAAAAAATTCAAAAAGCTCCAGAATTTATAATTTCTTCTATTGATATAAATGAAGAGAGGACAGCTTTTTATTATTCTACACAACGTAACAAAATACCTTTTCAGGCTGGCGAAGTAAGCGCAGCGACATTGAGCTGCGTGTCAGATGGATTCATGCTAAATCTCGGTGCTGTATTGCTACAACTTTGCCAGCCCTTCTGCACTACTACCGATGACCCAAAGTCGCTCAAAATTGACCCCACTTATGGAGCTGTACCAGTAAGTTATCTAAAATAACTAATGCTCTTTCAGTGAACTGAAGAAGTTTGGCCCAGGGTTGGCAAAGAAACATGATTTATTAAATACTCCTACACTTTTTTTAGTTTTTCTTGATTTATGTGAATCCTACAATAGAAGCTGATAGACATTTAAACTTTGAAGTATTTATACAGAAAATGAACATTTATTTTTACCTAATAAATATATTTTTAAATCGAAGAGGCAACCTGGTTGGCCACGAAACGATAAATCATGTATAGACATCTTGTATTGACGACGAATCAATTTTTGATGACATTTAGTTGTATTAGTACTATCATATCTTTACCTACTTGCAATTCATTTGTACAGCCGGAAGAATGTGCAGCCAAGTCGGTGCATTTAGACTGCCTGCACAGCGAGACTTGCCTGCTACCAGCTAAAGAGGGAGAGGATGGACAGTCACTAAAAAGGCCAACTGCAGAAATGTACAATTTCGTGACTGAATGCTTCTTTATGACACAAAAATGCATTGACTTGGGTAGGTTAACCTTCTATCTAATTATTATATAATATTATACATAGTTATTTATATAAACCGTAGACTCGAAACACTTCTACGATGTATTCGACAACCAACGCCATCTATTGGTTCAGTTTGGAACTAATAGCACGATCAAGTCTCGAAACGGAGTGAGGGCGGTTCACTAGTCTTATATACTTTGATTCTACTACTGTCTGTGTCTTTGTGGTTATTGAGATAGAGGTTACCATAGGTAAACAATGTCTGGTTACTTATTTTTATATGATGGTACCCTCTTACCATTGAACATTAACATGTTCTTTGTAATTTTTTTTTTCCTATTTCGCTAGATGCCAATGTGAAGAAAAAATATTTTATAAATATCAACAAAAACATTTTAGTCAGTTAGAGTCTCAATCTCAATAAACCGCCTGTATTTTGCGTTTTATCACTTTACGGATTCTCCCGAGATCACTCTGAATCTCTGAAACTCTGAAAGTTCTAAACCAATTTGATTATTTTGGACTCTTTTTAAAAATAAATCAAATCTACTTTCTAGGCGTACGGGTATGCGCAGAGAAACTATGGCGGTGCGGGCAAGACTTAGGAAGAGCACAGAGGGCGCTAGCGGACGTGGCCGCGAGCGCTCACCATTTACTGGAGCCGATGAGGCAAAGGACCCACCATTTAATGACCAAGTAACTATTTATTTGATGCTGATCCCAATCACTGCAAAAAAAATTAAGTTCTCTTCCAGATTATTTTGAAACCAACAGCAAAATTTGAGAGTGGTTCTAATCATTGTTTATGGAACTTTCCATAGAAACATGGAAAAAATAACAATAATTCATATTTCACACGCGATATCCTCCATTATTCCGAGTTAAAACCAAAAACCTTGCAGAGTGAGGCAGGGCAATTGATTAAAAAAAACATTATATAATCCATACTTAATACAATATGTTTGTCTTTCTTTCACGGCAAAACGGAGCGACGAATTGACGTGATTTTTTTAAGTGGATATAGTTTCAGGGATGAGGAATAACATAGGCTACTATTTGCCCCTTTTTAACTCTCCATTTTAGGGAAGGGGTCGCGAGGGAAGTCTCGGGCAAAAGCTAGTAATACTATATTTTTACTGACATGGTATTTATTAATTATTAATTATTATGTTTTTTATCAATTTATAGGTTAACAATGTCACCCGATGGAAAGTTTCGTTGAGGTCTGGAACGTTACGCGTTTGCCTAGAAACTACCGATCCAATTTTTTAAATTTTGTGCAATTTATCTCCAGATTCCTAAGCATGCGCTGCGCTCTCCTCGAGAACGAAATGCTGACGAACCTGAACCGGCTTCAAGCGATGACGTGCACCTGGCTGGTGCAAGTGGCCGTGCGGCCCGACCCGCCGGGCCCGCAGGCCAGCTACGCGCCCGCCACGCTCGTGCCCGTAGAGATGCCCGTCGCGACACCCCCGCCTGACACCCTGAGGTGCGTAAGACACTACACAAGGTGAATTTTTAAACACTATTCAAATTTTTAAGAGAAACATTAGTCGAAATACGAAAAAAAATTTTGAACTTCCCATACTATATCGATCGCGTAATCAGTATGTATCTAGGAGAAAGCTGTTCACTTACAAATTCTAAGTCGATCTTAAAATTTTAGATAGTGTTTAAAAATTCACCATACACCCGTCTGTTAACATTTACATCCCTTTAGCCAAGTGTATAGTCTGTAGCATGAAACTGTAGTTATGACCTTGAGTGCGCAGAAACCAATTTTACAAGTGCTCAAAATATTGGGGTTTTCTTTTACTCCCCATACAAAAGTGACCGAACTTTTCTGAAAAGATGTTGTGTCTGATTTTTTTTTTTAATATGGCCTGTATTGTGTTCATGACACATTTAATTTTGCCAATGTCAAGTGTAGTTTGATAAAGTGTAGTCAACAGTCGAAGTCAGTCGAAGTCACAGTCACTCAATAAAACGCCGGTGTTTAGCGTTTTAATGTCCTAAGGATTCTGTGGAGACTATTTTTAACAAAGCCGTAGGTTTTAAGACTCTATTAGGTCAAAGCAAATTGTTCACGTGACAACTCACTCGACACACAATAGCAGTGTTAAAAACGACACAATTCAATGATTCTTATATTAATATCACCCTGCGGCACTTCACTGCACAAAGTAACACCAAATTTGTACACTAAAAACCACTAGATACTAATTAAAAATCTTTGGATTGCATCAGCCGATGCGGCTTGTTTCACAGTTACCCACAGAATCCGTCTGATTTTTTAATCATGTGGAGTAAACTGACAGATGCAAATGTCAAGTTTCACTTGACATTTTGCATGTGTCAGTAGGTACTCTACATGATTAAAAATCAGAGTATAACTATTATTTGTACAGGTGCATCCCAGAATTCGTGTTAGAGAACATAGTAGTGCTGATAACGATGGCGCGGCGGACCGTGGGCGCCATCACGGAGGAGGCGGACATCGCCGGGCTGCTGCAGCCCGCGCTCACGCTCGTGCTCACCTTCATGGGTGACTCCACCCGCACCTACAACCCGCATCTGAGGTAATGTCATAAATTCAAATCTCAAGTGGAAAGTTATTTGATGGCAAATACCTATTATACAGTTGAAAAATACCTAGATGACAAGAATTTGTGTAAATGATAAACTGTTCACCTACACTATACTCTAAACTGGAATTCAAGACCAAAAAATCTACGACAGATACGTCACTGTCAAATCTGTTAAAGTCACTTATTTCATTTTCAAGTGACGTTATTAGGTTTCGCCAACCTTTTTGGCATTATTTTTCGTAATATGCAGACTAAACTGTCAAGTTTCCATACATTGTTAAAATGTTGTGGGTAGATACCAAATGTTATTAACACCTGAAGTGTTACAAGCGCAATACCATCTTTGAAAACTAAAATTACGGATGGTTAGTTTTGATAAAGGGTCATGTTTAAAATTATAGAATTAAAATTACCAATAAATAAATTACATCAGCGAGTGTTTTTAGAAAAAAGGGGCATACTATGGTGCGATCATTGTATTGCAGTAGCAACATTGTAGTAGATTTTTTGGTCTTGAATTCCAGTTTTGGGTATATGTTATGTATTATGAAATTTTATTTTTATTTCTTTCTTTCTAATAATAATAATAAATAAAGAATTTGACATTCATAATAAATGTTCTGTAAAGGACTTAATCTGAATAAAGATATTTTGATTTTGATTTCTACCATCCATACTAATCTAAATAATAATCTATTTTTGTTTTTTTTTGTGTGGTAATGGTAAATTTAATTTGATTTATTGTAATGGTTGATTTAATCTCAATTATATTATAAAAGAAATCAAATGAAATAGTTTCGGATCTGCTGTTTTCATTCAATAATTTCTAGATGTTAAATTGCTAAGTATATGACGTCACACAAGGGGTCCAAACAATGTGATGTCACAAAGAGTCTCACATAATTGTGACAAGGACAGGGAGGGGTAAAAAAGTCATGAAATTTGTTTGACGTCACTTATAGTTGGTCTTTTACAATATTTCAGAGCGAGGTTAGCGGAATGCCTGGAAGCGATGCTGCCCAATCACCCTGATGACCAGCAGCCGCTGAGCAGCTTAGCGTCTTTCTACAGAGAGCAGCTCTTCAAAGAGAACCCTCATAGATTACAAGTGAGATCATCAATATCATACTATACATTTTAACCATTAACCAGGCTATGTACCACATGAGACCACCAGATTTTGAACTTTATGCAGTTATGATAAGGTTGAAAACCAATGAAAAAAATATGTCTAGTTGCCTGGTTAAGGGTTAATATTCCATGTTCATCGAGCTAGCAAGCTGGAGTGGCAGTGGCCATGCATCTGCACAACTTACAACTGCTGGGGTATACAAGTTCCATCCATTTTCAGCTGTGGACTACAACATACTTATGATTATGATGAATATAATTTTACCAGTCCCCCCAGGGGGATTGTAAGAACCCCCTTTATGGAAAGGAAGTAAACAAACAGTAGGTTGTAGTCTAGAAATATCCATATTAATATCATAATTTCGCTGCAAGTACCTACTTAAATAACTCTACCTGATTCCTACCTCTGCTTATAAGTAAAAGTTAAATGATACAACACAACAAACTTAGCCTAATCATAAGAATACATGATACGATGTTCACCACTCTGAATGGCATTGGCAAAAATTAATCCTAACACCACAAAATAATTACACACAGAAAGTAGGCTGCCCACTAAGAGCTAAAAACGTGTCATGTACTCACGCATGCGCACTAACGGGGAAATACGCCTTTTCGACCACATTAATCCTAGCCTATGACATAAGATTGTCGAACTGTCGAGGTCTGTGGTAGAGGCCGCGCGCTTATGTACTCATGCCGGGCAACAACCCTAGAATTTGTCAACGAACTCTTCTAAATTCAAAATCAGGCTGGGTCTACCTTCTGTGTGTAATTATTTTCATATTTTGTGCCTAACACTACCGGGTGAAGTATGGAACTGTAGATAAACCTTATTCTACCATTTCAGCTAGTGCCATGCCTCCTGGATGTGTTCGTGGGCATCGAGATGACCGGGCAGAGCGTCCAGTTCGAGCAGAAGTTCAACTACCGCCGTCCTATGTACCTAGTTATGGACTTCTTGTGGGGAATGGAGGAGCATCGAGAGGCGTTCACGTGAGTCTTAAAAAACAAAAGGAATACTAAAAATATCTTCTTCTATACTATTTATAAAGAGATAACTTCTACAGACAACGACAAGGCTTATAGGTAAACCGAAAACACGAAACGCTTGCGCGATGTAATTGAGCACAGCGCCATCTATTGGTTCATTTCACTCTGTATGATTGGGGATCTATCTCGCCCAGAGATTTTTGCACCCCTGGCGCCAGAACTGTAAAAAAAAACATTTATATTTTTCACTAGCTGCTATCCGCGTGGAAGTATCTTTGGGTATTAGTATTATTATAGGATTTACAAAAACATTGATTCGCTATGGTATTATCTCAGGCGTCTAGCAAAAGAAGCCGAAGCGAACATGGAGGCGGTGCACCCGCCGATCTTCCTGCGCTTCGTGAACCTGCTCATGAACGACGCCATCTTCCTGCTGGACGAGGCGCTCGGCAACATGGCGCAGATACGCACCATGCAGACTGCCCAGTAAGTAGTGTTGGTTAAAAACCGATCGCCTAGAACATCACTAGGCGTAACACATCCCTAGTGTCGTCTGATATTAGAACCGGCAATACTCTGAAATAGATGTAGGATGGTGGGGCAAGGAAACCACGGTCGTCTGTATATCTTCTTGTATTTAATAAATGTTCTTCTTACTTATCGTCTTGGGATGGTCTAGGTGCATCCCGGACGAGCCCCCAAAAATGTAGGATGGTGGGGCAAGGAAACTACGTTTGAGTATGTAACTTCTTCTATTTAAATAATTATCTTCTTAACGTCTTTACAGCTTTCGTCGTCCGCGGCCATTCGTCTTCTCTCTCACTCTCACACGTCATCCTAATTCAAACATCGTTCTCTTACACGTTCCATATTTATACTCTGATTTTTAATCAGAAGGACTAAACTGACAGATGCAAATGTCAAGTTTCTATACATTTTGACATTTTGCATCTGTTAAATTGAGTGATAATCTATGGGGATGACACATTGACATCTGTCAGTTTACTCCACATGATTAAAAATCAAAGTGTAGATTTAGAGATTGTTAATTAATTATTACGAGTAACAAAACACTATGTATACTCTCAGAGAAAATAACACGGTTGCCTCCATAGAGAAAACTTATTATTATTATTAAAAGCCCGTCGTGTCCCACTGCTGGGCAAAGGCCTCCCTACCCCTCCTCCACGTTTCACGATCCTGGGCGACTACGGTCCAGTTGGCGCAATAGGTGTCGAGCTCATCCCGCCATCGCCTCCTCGGTCTACCTCGTGGCTGCCGTCGATTGTTGGGTTCCCACTCTATGGCTATTCTGAAAATATTCTGGCTATTCTATAGAGAAAACTGAAAAGTAAAAAATATTAGCTGTACCTATGCAATGACATTCCACCTACAATGGACTTCGCATCTGCGCCTTGTAAACGGAACTTGAAAATTATGCCTAGGCATACTTTTGATTAGTCGTGTGTCAATGATAACTATGGAGTCGCTCTTTTATTAGTTTTTTTCACCCGAGCGAGATTATGGCAGGTTACTAACTAATTTACGATAACTGTTTTTTTTTAGCTTTCCACTACCTACTTCCATGAGATTATGAGAGAGAAGTGGCGCAAGTTAGTTGTAATGGAAAGTTTTCAGGTTCCAGTTTTTCCCATTGATATCATTAAAATAAAATTATTACGCACAAAAAAAGTAATTTTATTTTATTTACCTATACAGGGTGTATCTGTGAACATTTACATCCCTCTAACCACGTGTTCTATCAACCATTCTGACATTTCAACATTTGTTCAACAACTTTTCCAAATTCTTCGAAAAATTTTTTGACTCCCCATAAAAAATTACCAAGTCATGTGACCGACTTTGTATGGAAAGATGAAAAATTTTTATGCGAATTTTCAAAAGTCATAGCACAAATGTTGTTCAGAATGGTTGGTAGAACACGTGGCTAAAGGGATGTAAACGTTCACAGATACAGCCTGTATATACATATAAAAATATAATTAAATTCAAATGAGTGCACGCAAACCTATAAAATACCTATAGTAGATGAAATAAATAATAAGCGTTGCGACTCCGTGTATTCCTTGCTCTGAACTTTTCCGTAAATCACCTTATGCAGCTTCGATTGACACGTAGTTATACATTACTGCTTTAACTGTCAAGATGTTTACACATGCAGGTTTGTAAACAGCAGTGTATACACAGATTAGTTGAAGCATAATAAGGTGAAATTTGGAGCATGTGCCATCTTCGCGCTTGGTTATTGTATGGCGCGCTATGTCCATTGTAGGTGGAATGTCATTGGCTGTATGTGTTCGTTTCCGAGTGGACACTGCGACCATATAGATCTATTTGTAGATGTATGTCACGATTTAACACAAATAAATTTTCCTCTTCAAGGGAATCGGGCGCATGGAACGACTTACCCAACAACGAGCGTGAACAGAACCTCGCCAACCTCTCCCACATCGGCATGCTCGCGCGCTTCGACAACATCCTCGGGCGCGACACCATCCGCACGCTCGTGCGGCTCACCGCGCACGCGCCGTACGTGTTCTGCCACCCCACGCTCGTGGAGCGCATCGCCTCCATGCTCAACTACTTCCTACTGCATCTGGTGGGACCCAACAAGAAGAACTTTAAAGTAAGTGTGTCAGTTACTCAATACGCACGGGCGTGACAGCACGCTCGTGCGTCGTACGTGTTCTGCCGTCCCACGTTCGTGGAGCGCATCGCCTCCATGCTCAACTACTTCCTACTGCATCTGGTGGGACCCAACAAGAAGAACTTCAAAGTAAGTGTGTCAGTTACTCAATACGCACGGGCGTGACAGCACGCTCGTGCGGCTTACTGCGCACGCGCCGTACGTGTTCTGCCACCCCACGCTCGTGGAGCGCATCGCCTCCATGCTCAACTACTTCCTACTGCATCTGGTGGGACCCAACAAGAAGAACTTTAAAGTAAGTGTGTCAGTTACTCAATACGCACGGGCGTGACAGCACGCTCGTGCGGTTCAGCGCGCACGCGCCGTACGTGTTCTGCCACCCCACGCTCGTGGAGCGCATCGCCTCCATGCTCAACTACTTCCTACTGCATCTGGTGGGACCCAACAAGAAGAACTTTAAAGTAAGTGTGTCAGTTACTCAATACGCACGGGCGTGACAGCACGCTCGTGCGGTTCACCGCGCACGCGCCGTACGTGTTCTGCCACCCCACGCTCGTGGAGCGCATCGCCTCCATGCTCAACTACTTCCTACTGCATCTGGTGGGACCCAACAAGAAAAACTTTAAGGTAAGTGTCTGAATTACTCAATACGCACGGGTGTGACAGCACGCTCGTCCGGTTCAGCACGCACGCGCCGTACGTGTTCTGCCACCCCACGCTCGTGGAGCGCATCGCCTCCATGCTCAACTACTTCCTACTGCATCTGGTGGGACCAAACAAGAAAAACTTTTAAGGTAGGTGCGTCAGATATTCGACACGCACGGGCATGATAGTACGCTCGCACGCAGTTTCACATTATTATTACCATAGCACTGAAACTTTTGGTCTAGTGGTTTAAGTACCGGGCCGTGATCTCGGGGTCCCGGGTTCGATTCCCGGGTCGAGCAAAAGTATGTTTCGAATTTTTCGAACATAGCTCGGGTTTGTGATCACCAATCTGCATTAGGCAAGCGTGGTGATTAGGCCTAATCCCATCATAGTAGCGATAACTTGATTTCTATGATGGAGGCCTTTGCCCTGCAGTGGGACAGTAGGTATATAGGCTGATACCTTACTTTACTGAAACTTTTATATTTGTAAGCTCCGTAACTGGGCACGTTTGTATGAAAATTAGCTAGTAGGTCGGTTTATTTGCTCCCAAGGTATTAAAAATAAATATAAAAACAATATATATACCTAAAAAAAATTGCCATAGCCTATTATGTTAATGTGCAGGTAAAAGACATGAAGGAGTACGAGTTCGAGCCGGCCAGCACGGTGCTGGACATCTGCCGCATGTACGTGGAGCTGGGCACCAACGAGCGCTTCTGCGCCGCCGTGTCCGACGACGGCCGCTCCTACTCGCCGCAGCTGTTCACGCTCGCCGAGGCCGTCCTAGGTGACACGACACACTTTATGTTAACATGCAGCTAAGACATGAAGGAGTACGAGTTCGAGCCGGCCAGCACGGTGCTGGACATCTGCCGCATGTACGTGGAGCTGGGCACCAACGAGCGCTTCTGCGCCGCCGTGTCCGACGACGGCCGCTCCTACTCGCCGCAGCTGTTCACGCTCGCCGAGGCCGTCCTAGGTGACACGACACACTTTATGTTAACATGCAGCTAAGACATGAAAGAGTACGAGTTCGAGCCGGCCAGCACGGTGCTGGACATCTGCCGCATGTACGTGGAGCTGGGCACCAACGAGCGCTTCTGCGCCGCCGTGTCCGACGACGGCCGCTCCTACTCGCCGCAGCTGTTCACGCTCGCCGAGGCCGTTCTAGGTGACACACATTATATTTTGGCCACTTTATATTTATTAAATTAAGTGTGTCAGTTACTCAATACGCACGGGCGTGGCAGCACGCTCGTGCGGTTCAGCGCGCACGCGCCGTACGTGTTCTGCCACCCCACGCTCGTGGAGCGCATCGCCTCCATGCTCAACTACTTCCTACTGCATCTGGTCCTAACAAGCTTTTGGCCCGTGCCTCGGAAAGCACGTTATGAATCTTTAAGTTGGCTGCCATAGCCCAAATTTCGGTTTAGAGGACATTATAGGCATATACAGTATATATGCTGATACTAACGGCTGGACTAGCCGACCGATTCAGAGTCGCGTAGGTATGGAAAAAGCTATGCTCGGAGTATTTCGGTAAGCGTAGTGTTGGACGCCCTGCGACAAGATAAGACGATGACATTCGAAGGGTGGTTGGAGTGGGCAAGATGAGAGTGGGTGAGAATCGAGAGCAGTGGCGTGCATTTGGGGAGACCTATGTCCATAATATACTAAAAGGCAAGGCACAAAATAATTACACACAGAAGTTAGACTCAGCCTGATTTTGAATTTAGAAGAGTTCGTTGACATATGCTAGGGTTGTTGCCCGGCATGAGTACATAAGCGCGCGGCCTCTACCACAGACCTCGACAGTTCGACAATCTTATGTCATAAGTTAGGATTAATGTGGTCGAAAAGGCGTATTTCCCCGTTAGTGCGCATGCGTGAGTACATGACACGTTTTTAGCTCTTAGTGGGCAGCCTCCTTTCTGTGTGTAATTATTTTGTGGGCAAGGTCCGTGGAATTATTATAGAAATTTGAAAAAAAGACGTATGTCCAGCCGTGGATGAGTGTGGGTTACTGATGATGAGGCTGATACTTAACTTTTTAAACAACTTCAAAAAGGAGGAAGGTTCTCAATTCGACCCGTATGTTTTTTTTTGTATGAATGTTACTCGATTTCTCCGCCAATTATGAATTTTTGTTTGGTGGCCATCATTAAAAGGTCCCATATAAATTTTATCAAAATTGACTCAGTGGTTGTTGGTAAAAACAACAAAAACTAAAAAAAAATCAATGGTATATATTGTGGTTGTAGTCTTGAAGTCGGTTTTTTTTTTTTCAAAAATTAATTATTTATTTACTTGGCAACCCAGTTCGCATCGGAGGCGGCGGGCTGATCGGGTCGCTGCAGGAGGTGGCGGCGCGCGTGGGCCGCCTGGCGGAGCAGCGGCAGCGCGACGAGGAGATCCTCTCCAACGCGCCCGAGGAGTTCCTCGACCCCATCATGAGCACGATCATGCTGGACCCCGTCGTGCTGCCCTCCTCGCGCACCACGGTCGACCGGACCACTATAGCCAGGTACAGTAGTACCAGTTTTATAAGTTACACCGGAGTACCTGCGCAGAAGTCTCTCATGATGGCTACTGCCATCCTCGCGCACTACGGTCGACCGGACCACTATAGCCAGGTACAGTCGCCGTCAGATATATCGTAGCAGACAAGGTGACAAATATATTCTGAACAAAATCAAATGTCAATAAGTCTATACGCACACGTATCCTCATATCTGAACATAATTACTGTATAATATTGTGCAGATGCAGTCAGTCATTAATTTCTGAACATAACAACTAACCAATTAATATCTGAAACCACTCGTTTCCGCTAGGCGAGTGGACGCATTTACGTCAAATTTATTTTTCTTTTTCCCTTTTTCTGTCAAAATATTTACGTTCCGTTATACGTTACGCCGTATAACGGAACGTAACCCCGGTCTTACTGTGTAGTACCGGGTCTTACTATTATAGAATTTTCTGCGTGAAACGAGTTAACACTATACTTTGACAAGCTTAGCAATACCCTAAGCAAGTGATTTCAAAAATAGGGAAAATTATCAATCATGCGACTCACGAGACGACGTGACTTGCAAAACGAGTAGTTTTGTTTGGACGAAGCGAAAATTCAAAAATAGGTCTCCTGCGCAGAAGTCTCTCATGATGGACCCTGTCATACTGCCATCCTCGCGCACTACGGTCGACCGGACCACTATAGTACGCCATCAAGCGGACAATTATAGTTCCTCGAACTTTTAAATTATTATGACCTGTAAACCGCAGTTACTGTATTGACCATTTTGAAAACAAAAGCGAAATGACTTATGGCCAATTAGACAACAATGATAATTGTATAAAAAAAACTCTTTTACAGGCACCTTCTTAGCGACCAGTCGGATCCGTTCAACCGGTCGCCACTGTCCATGGACCAGGTGAAGTCAAACACAGAACTCAAAGAAAAAATCCACGCATGGATCGCGGAACAAAAGCAGAAAATTGCTCAAACTACGACCACGAGTGACGCTTAAGCATCCTGTTTCTGAAAAGACTATTTTTAATTCTAAATACTAGGCAAGCTAGTATCGATTTAGACTATAGATATATTTTAGAGTGTAGATTTCATACATAACAAGGGGTTCTTACATTTGAAAAGACGATTTATTTATGTTGCCTATAAACAGGTCTGTGGTGCCGAATCAATTAGGTATTTAAATGTTATTTCCTATTGATTTCAAATTTATTTACATATTATTCTTATGTAATGACACTACTAGTCTACTTGCAACAATGGTCAATGCTTTATATTTTATATTCCTTTATTTTTTATGTGATAAGTGGCAGAGCAGACGGATCGTCTGATGGTATGCGATTGCCGCTGCCATAGACACCTGCAACACCAGAAGAGTTGCGCGCTGCCAATCTTTAACCCCCTTTCCCCCCCAATTGGGCCTCCAGTGCCTTCACTCACTCGACGAAATACAGCGCAGGTGCTGCTTCAAGCCGGTCTTCTGTGAGGCCGTGGTATCACTCCGGTCGGGCCGGCCCATTCATGTCCGAGCGGGACGTACAAACAATAATTCATAAGTGACAATCTCTGAAAAGTAATAAGGCATATAACATACACTGTTTTAACTTTGAATGTTGCAAGTACGCTATTTTATCATAATAACAAGTGTGTAGTTCCACATTTTTATGTGTGCGTCGATGTTTACTGTCTGATAATAATCTATTCTTTACATAAAAAAAAAACGATTTTGAAGATATTTCTTTTTGTGATATGATTAATATAGAATTTATTTAATTTATATTAAAGATGTGTTTATTAAATTATCTAGAAAGTATTCCATCCTTTAAAAAAAGTGTTGTTTTCAAGTTTCGGAAAAACTTATATTATGAATTCATTTTAATGAAACGGCATTAGAAACTGGCCAATGTTCAAAGAGATTGTTTAGCTGTGTGAACTTAGTTTAAGTTTCGGTACATATCAGCCTCTGTTGTGCAGTTACGATAATGTATCAATAAAGTCGTGAAATATAAATATTCTTTATTAAGTCCATACAGAACATTTATGAACGGAAAGTTGTTTTCTACCGAGAACAACCAGCAAGAAACTCAGTAGTTACTCTTTTCAAATTATGATCATTAAAATTATCGGTTTGATCATAATATAAAACCCCATTGGTGATAATCAACCATTATAAACTTTACATTCTTCCTCAAATAACCATTAGTCACGACTTTCTTGACTCATTATAATTTTGTTTAGATGCATTCCTTTGAAATGGTTTAAAAAAAATGGTGCAATTTGTTTTTTTGCATTGTGATAATATTTCATTTATAATTTGCTTTGCAAGCAACATTAGATTACATACAATTGAATAATAATAAAGATATCGGAATGAATGCGTCTTTCAATACTTATGAAATCGTTGTAAATAAGTTACCCTTTTGTATCAATTACTAGAAAAGTAGAAGTCATTTTTTGGGACAATATTCGTCATCCCAAGTGGCTTAAGGGGCTATATCGGAAAAAACTAGCGCTGCCAAGCAATTTACACAGATTGTGGCGATAATGTGATATATTTTTTAAAGAAAGTAACACATTACAGACTTCACAAAAATGGTCACTTTTATTAATAATTAACTATATTGTTACTTGTCGCGTGTTAAAAATATTGTATTGCATCTTGAAAAATCCAATTTACTTGCATTAGGTCTGTAATGTTTTACTTTCTTAAAAATTATCAGATTGTGGCGACAATCAGTGTAAATGGGGGCTACCGTGAGTGAAAAATCCGTTAGATGGCGTACGTGTGACTAAGGTCCAACTTTCTATTATAGTTTCTTATTCGTCATTGTAGCTGATTTAAATTTTTAAATGTTTGATTGTAGCCCCTTAAAGCGTCCGTCGTGTCGCGTGGACGGACGTGACGCAGAATATACCTGTCGCTTATTAACAAAGCTACAAAGGTGACGCACGGCGCTTATGAACGGGAGGGGAACTCCGATTTGGTCGTATCATCCGGTTCGTTTTAGGCTCTCGAGCACAAAATTAATTTTGTGCCTCAGGCTACGATTTCACTGGTTATAATCTTTGCTCAAGGTTTACCTACTTTTAATTTTTTCTTCGACCTTGGCCTCTATTAAAATTCGCAACGATGATAACGAAGCTGATATTATACGGATAAGATAAATGAAAGAAAGAAAGAAAAGAGACAAATAACCGTTACTTCACATCATTCACAGAAGAGTGAGTGAGGCGTCGGAG
The DNA here is from genome assembly GCA_014851415.1 of Cnaphalocrocis medinalis. NCBI lineage: Eukaryota > Metazoa > Arthropoda > Insecta > Lepidoptera > Crambidae > Cnaphalocrocis > Cnaphalocrocis medinalis. Next base: position 12,574,907 of record CM026285.1, on the reverse strand, counting down.
GGGGGAAAGAGGGTTATAGGTTGGCAGCGCACTTGTGACTACTGGTGTTGCTGGTGTCCATGGACGGCGGCAATCGCTTACCATCAGGTGTTCCGTCTGCTCGACCGCTACCTATAAGGATATAATGTACCTATTATGTACGTATTAAAGATAGACCCTATATTACTATTATTATTCACTGTCATCATCATAATTTACAACTTTGTTGATATTATTCAATTTATCACACGGAGAGCTTTGAGTATACTCAAAGCACGGGGAGGTAAAAAATTAAATGGCCATAGAATTTTATTTATAAAAACCTTTTTTAAATAAGTGAAACTGAGTGACCACATCAAAAGGCCAGGCAATAGAAAAAAAAATACACTTCGAATGCAGTTTTATATCCTTGAAAAATGAAGCAATGTTTTGTTATATTAAAATATGCTAACTTAACGGTTTAAAGTTTCCCTGCAGCGATGCCAGCAGCGGGCCAGCGATCTTCTTTTCCATCCAGTATAATAATTAAATGATTCGTGCTATGATATAAAAAATAGCTGCTACTTTAATATCACCCTTTTTCCATTAATCACCCCATTTCATAATATCATAGACATTACTGCACACCATATCACAACACTATTACTTCTATAGTCTGTGATTAGTTTCTTTCTGATTTCCATAGACAAGTTGTCATGGCGGAGTAATCAGCTGTTAATTGCAATGCCAACGAATAATTGTAAATTACTTCGATTGTCGTCGTTAGTTCAATATTTAATATAAGTTTTCTTTATTTTTGTGCTAACTAGTTTATTTATCTATAAAATAGTCGCTGTTCAACAGAAATAATTCTTACAAGAGAAAGAGGAATGGCGCGATCGCGATGTTCTTGTCATCTGTCAGCTTCATTCATCCATTGTGCAGAAAAAATGTGACTAGTGCGCTTTGTAATGCTGTTTTTATGTAATAAATATTCTTAAACCGTCTAATGTAACCTTTATATTGTTTCTGATTTATTTGCCGGATTCGGGATTTCCGGATCGCACATTAAAAACTTTGGTACTTACGTTTTTGAACATTGTTTATCGGGGCCTAAAAATCTCTACAAAGAATCTGTGCGGCGTCGGTGAGCAACCTACGTTGTTTATTGAGCAGTGTTAGTCGAATGTGAATCGGTGGTGTATTTGGGTTTAATTTCGAGTTGGTGAACTGGACCAAGGAAAATGTCGGGTCGCGTCCGTAAACAGTCAGACTGCCCGGTCGGGAAACAAGGGCCAATGCGGGCGACTCTGCCGGTCTCCTCGGTGATGAAGCAGAGCGGTGGGCTCAAGAAGAATGCAGGCAACAGTCCGACGCTATCGCCGACCAATGTGTGGCGCCGGATATCCCCCGATCACGCCCTCTCCGGTCAGCGAAGCCCTGGGGCTGTTAACTACAAAGGTTTGTTTATGTTGATAATTTGATCTTACAGGTAAAGACATAAATTAATTTCAAAGTATATCTTAATCTTACCTATAAAACCAATGATTACTGTGGAATGACCTTGAAAGCCTAACCATTAAAATGTTTTCAAGGTCATTATTTCGATCTATTAAAAAACTGATAAACAGATTCATGGGATAAATTAATTTTGGTATTAATTAATTACCTTTGTGCATTTATGAGTAAGACATTTCCCTTTAGTAAGTATTCTGAATGAAGTCTAAATGTTACACAGTGATAACATAGTTTTCTTATTGTAGAAAGATTTTTTTAAATCAAGTCAGTATGTTTTAAGTTTGTTTGATACAAGTATTCTAAAAAGTGGGAAAATAGGTATTATGTTTTTTTTTAATTTCTTTCTTATATTGCTGAAACACTGGTCAGTGTTTCTAAAGGCCTAAAAACCTTGAGAACTAGCTATTTTAGCCAGTTATATAACTGGCTTCTTCTAAAAAGGAAGCAGGAATTTAAATGAACTTTCACATACACTTTTAAAACAAGACATAAACCATAAATTACATTATGAATATCTTCACTACCTACTGTAATTTTATATACAATTTTACCTTCAAAACCCTTATAGCAATTTACTACTTAGTTTTTGCAAATTACCTGGGATCAGAATCAGGTAGATAGTTACTTTGGTACTTGCACCAAAATGATGATATTAATATTATGCATAGTGGTAATCTTTTACATATCAAAAGATAGCATATAAATGAAACACAATAAATTTGAGGACTGAAGTAATGGTTGGGCTCTGAATTCACATTGTGTGGAATTTTTAATTGCTCTTAACATACTCGTAAACATTAAGTTGTAAACATATTTCATTTTCACAGGGAAAGGTCGTTTTGGTGCCAGTGTTATTCGGCGTACAGCTTCTTTAGACACCCTATATCACAAAGGACAGTGGTCCAGAGATTATTACTTGCATGCCGGCCACCTACAAGTTGACAAATCTACTCAGGTATGATATCAATCACAGTTTTTTTAGCCATAATATGATAAGTATACCTCCTATTGGGATTGTAAAGGTGTTCGGATTTATTTTGTGAATTTCTTAACTGAACAGATTGGTCAGTTTTGATCCCACTAACATTATAAATGTGAAAGTTTGTAAGTATGGATGGATGGATGTTTGCTTCTCTTACATGCAAAAACTACCAAATGGACAATTTTTAAAAATATATTGTGTGGATTGTCCAAAATATGAAATAACTAACTCCACACATTCAAATATGTAAAATAGTACCTTCTTATTTTAATTTTACTGAATGTTTCACACTTACATATTCAAGAAATGCACATTTATATATTGGATACCTATTATAACATATTACCTTTATATTGATCAGACGGATGAAGGTGGTGGAACATCAGGACGATCATCTCGAGGCTCTGATGATGACAAACTAGATCGCTTCTTACGAAGTCGTTTGCAAAGGCCACATAAGCCGTCTGCTTCTGGTGACTACTCTTCACATGCCATGAGCCCTGGTTTTTGTAAGTTTTTATTTGTTGTATAAGTATTAAGTATTCATTGATATAGGGTTTTATTATAGAATCTTTGTCATTATTATTTTTATCATTTGTAGAATCTATTTTTATCATGTTATTAATTATATTATTATAACCTGATGAAATATCTATGTGTACTTACACCATCTTCTAGTTACTTTAAATTCGCTACAATCCTCTTTGGTTTAGAATGTGTATAATTAAAATTAATTTCTATTTTCTTTGGTCCAGGGTCACGTTTTGGCAGTGGCAGTGTGCCATTGCGGGCGGCAAGATCGTCAGTTGAAGGCCTGAATCAAGAGATAGAGAGACTTGTCCTGTGCCCGGCTAGTGGCACACAAACACCACATCTTGATCGACTAAGAGACAAGGTTTGTATGACAGTATATTATTAGTTGTGTTGCATATTTTGAGAAAATCGTGAGTAACAAATATTTCAGTTAGCTCACATAATGTGTAAAAATAAAGAAAACATTGCTAATCTTGTTATCATGATAGAATCCATACATACCTAAACTATGTGTTACTAAATATTAGCTATATGTCAGAGTTCGCAAAAAAAGAAAGAAGATTACTGACTTTTATTTGGCATTTAAATTTGTTATTGATATGCCAAAAACATTTCTATTTATGTGTAGTTCTGACCTGATAATACTACTATCTGAAGTAAAAGCAATATTTCAGATTAGGTAATCTAAGAAAGCTAATTGTTTATTTTGTAATGATTTAATCAACATAAATAACAGATTATTATCATGTCATGTGATCTTTTCAATTTATCACGTTATTTTCTCAGTAGTGTGTTTGTGTGAATTTCAGGTGACACCAGAAGGTCACCGCGCCCCCCTCGCCGAGCTGTTCCGACGCTCTGTCAATACGCAAACACCACACGATCTTTGTCCCACAACACACTCATCAGGTAATATTTGTAATTTAATCATGGACGCTAACTTTCTTATTTTTAAAGCAATTCAATATAAATAATACATATCAAGATTTTTTGTACTGGTCGGATGGCGCATTTGCTAGTGACCCTGCCTCATACGCCAAAGGTTGTGGGTTCGATCCCCACCCTAGACAAACATTCATGTGATGAACACTTGTGTTTGTTCAGTGTCTGGGTGTTTTATATGTATTTAAGTATTAGGTAAATTTGTGTTTCCTCTGTTGTCTGATATCTGTAACACAAGTGCTTAAGCTACTACTACAGAGTCAGGTCAATATATTATGAGGTGTTGTGTGAATTTATTTCTGTTCACATTATTGTTAATAAGAAGAAACTATGTAGTTTTTATCTTCTTCCCTACATGCAATTTTTTTGTGGGCATAGATCCACCGTCGCGAGGGTCATTGTCCAGTGAGGGCTCCGCAGAGCTACTAGCGGCAGGTCGACTCCTTGTATAAGATACAGCTTTTAGATCCCCTGCAATGTGCAATAGTTGATAAGCACACAACGTGGTTTGGCGGTCCCTAGCATGTTTCGATTTCTTTGCCTGTGCCAATCATAGAAAGAAGTTTACATAGAGGTTTTGTTAGCTGAATTGAAATTAGTTTTGATTTTGTTTTAGTAGATTTTACTTTACGAGTTGCGGAATATTGTGTTTTGTTTGAGCTTTTGCTTCTCGAGTCTAAAATAGTTATTTTGATGCCATTAGACTAGCAAGTTTAACTGTGAAATACATTTAACATTATGTACTAATGCTTACAGGTGGCAGTGTCTGCTCATCACCTGATCTGGACGGCTCTAAACTCGGAACATCGCCCCAAATAAATCGCTTTTTAGCTCGTGAGCCACCGGATGGTTGTGAAAAGGTAAGATATTTACACAATTTATCGAGGTCGAAAGTTGACCTAGCTTTAATACTTAATCTGTCAACACGACTAAACGTGGAGTCATTCATTTATGTCCCATAAGTAATAAAACCGATAATATTATGCTGGTCTCTGGTAAAAAAAATGCTCCTGAACATCCTATGGTAGGGTAATTAAAAAAAATACAGTAGTACAGTTTAGGCCATAAACTGTCCCACTGCTGGGAAAAGGACTCTCCTATACTCCTCCATCGGTCTCTTTTAGTAGCCAGTGCTCGCCGATCCTGTTTGTGGTGGTCCAAATCATTACGTCATCTCTTTTCGGTTCAGCCTCTCAACCGTCGCCCATCCGTTGGCTCGTGTGACGATTTAAATACAAAATAAATATTGAATTTCGTAACCCCAGGTGAACCTGAAAGCGGGCGAGGGCGCGTACGCGGAGCCGGTGTCGGTGATGAAGCCGGCGGTGGCGGGCTTCACGCTGCGGCCGTCGCTGGGCTCGGCCTTCCAGCCGCTGCAGCCGCCCGCGCCGCACCCGCCGCACCCGCACGACCCCGCGCCCCACGCCTCGCACGCCCCCCACGCTCCGCACTGACTCCGCCGTGTGTAAGATATAGACCAGTACAATAGGGTATTTGACATCAAATTACAAGTCGCTCTATGTCTAAAAGACGAAGTTTTGATTTTCTATGCATTCAGGAATGATGTTGGCACTCGATGGCACTCCGATGAACCTATAAGACCGCAAACGATGTTTCGTAGTTCACTCCATCTAACAATTTTTGGTGCCTCTATTCGAGGATGCGAGGCTAGCTTGCAGGTTTCTAAGTCGAATACCCTATACTTGAAGGCATGATATGACATTTCTTTCGGTGTTTCTCGCAGCTAGGACGGGGTTGTTGAGCGTTGAAGCGACGACAAGTTATTACGATGGTGTTGCTTTTATTCAAAGCTTGTTGTAGAGCGATGATTCTGTTAAAAACTTAAATTATACATTATTATAAAGTTACTGCATCGGTCTAATCAAATCCAAGTCCATATACTTTTACACAACAATAAAGTAAACGTAAAAAAACTGCACTGTTCGATCAGTACAAACTGTCGAATTTCCTCAATTGATATTGAACTCGATATGTTATTAAAATTGAAGTATGTAATAGTAGGCGAATGTGCTGTTGTCTGTACTTTCAATGATAATAACATATTATGTAGTGTAAACTTCAGTCATTGGAATGTAATTGATTTCCTTCCTGTTGTTATCTTCTTTAATCGTAGCCCTTGTCACCGCTTCAATGGAACTCATCTTTGGTTCAGTTGATTCAGTATATGATAAACTATAAACACATTACAAATAACTATTTTTCAAAATAGGTAATAACTGGACGAATAAAACTGTCGCTCAAAAATAATTTATAAATCTCCAAAACAGTTGTTAGGAGCATTATGTCGCTGTAAAACATTGTGACAATATTTCCTTGAAATTAATAGAATACAATGTTGATGTTAGCTGTTGAAATCACCTCTGTGTACTACATGATTACTTATACATAGTAAAATATTTTGTGTAATAGTTTCGTCATTGGTGGGTGGTTAAATTGTCTTACTGTTATATCAACCAGAAGGAACATACTTGTTCGACTGGATTTCTTGCCTTGTTAGGCCCTTCTTAGACAAGACTTGACTTTTTGAACAGTACACTGTACATTTCTATCGACACTCACGTCTTATTTTTCAAAATAAGAAACAACTGTAAAGACAAAAAAAAGTACTGCCGTGTACGACTGCACAAAACTTGGTATTTAAACAATCGCAAATGCCAATAAAAATCTCTTTTTAAGTCTCGCTCATGTTATAATGGCCCTTATTATTTGACAGTCACATAAATTGCTATTGTCGACCATAGCTTATCCTTGATCATCTTTTGAATGTTATCTAATTTAGTTTGTAGTTGACAGTCATATTCATCATTATTTTCCATAATTAATTTGAGCAATATTTTGACATTCTAACATTGATGGAGTTATTTAAAGTACATGAAAGTCTGTGAAAAATATATATGTAAGCAGGATGTAATTTCATCTATTGTTACCTATCTGATAAAATAAAAAAAACATTGCAAAATCAACTGTTTGAAAATATGTTGGCACATCATAAGACACACTTTTAACTAGGTACATAATTTGATACATGTAAGTGTAGAATTATTGGGAAATAATGAAATGAAATGCTTTTATCTATACACCTACATACATGCCTATCAATCAAAACTAAGTTTTCATGTCATCGAAATCAAATCTGGTCATTCTTCATACTCTGACAATAATGAATATTTTTCGTACTTGAGAAGTCCTTTGATACTGGGTAACGGATATATGTCAATTTCCATATGTGAGTGAGAATATAAAAATATCAATTTGTATTGGAAACCACCATGTAAATGCAATGCAAATTATTTTTCCAAGAAAATATTTCATGAATCAACCAAAGCAATTTAAGCACCACTTAAAATTTGTAAGTAAACCAAACAAATCGAGAAAGTATTCTGAAGAAATGTATGAGTATATAAGATTTCGCACTGAGTATAATTTTAATGGGTACAATAGTTGTAAAAGTTATTTTTTTATTTAAGTTACTTTTATATAATTCATACCTCCATCTCATATGACTGGAATATATATTTGATCTCATTTTATGTATTAATTAAATTTGTGTACATAACACTTTTAAATACAGCAATCATAAAACTTGAATAGTATAAAGTTTTAGTGACTCAATTGTAAGTGTTTATTTAATACAAATGTGGAAAACAAATTACATTGGACCAAATATCTTAAAGGGTCAGAGTTTAAAATTGTGGTCATTGGTAATAGCTAACTGATTTCTTAATGAAGAGCTTTAAATTTGTCGGATTTGATAAAGAATGTACGAAAATAGACTGAAATTTTAAAACTTTACTCATACTTTGATACAGGTATCTTGACAATGTTGGTAGCGGGTAGCGATAGTGTCTACAAAGTGCCTGTTGATAACCTTGTTTGGGTTATTCCTGATTCTCATTTCGATTTGTCCCAAAATTCTTTACAAATGTTTGTAGTTGATAATGTTACTTAAATCTCATTTTAATAAATTTAGTTGAACTTTTTCTGTGTCACAGTGCCTGTATCAGGTATTATGGGTACTGCACGGTACTGTGTATTGAAAATACATATGATAAGGAAAGTAAGGACCATGCCAGTTGGATCTCTCATTTGGCCAAAACGCATTTTAACATCCTTGATGTCTCATATGCAATAAGATTGAATGTCATAGTTCAATAAAATTGTACTATGGGACTTAGGAGGTTAACATCGAGACTGATAATGTATAGTATGTTGACAACTTACATAAACATAGTTAGAACTGCTTTTGGACGTATTCAATTATTTTTTAACATTTTGTAAATTACGACGGCAAATATATATTTTGGATGGCTCACCTTTGGAGTATAGAGTATTTTGAATCTATCATTGCTCAAATCAAAATTTATATCATGAGCCACTTATGATACATGCCGAATTTGAAATGTAAACATTGTGATTGTAATATTTCCAGTTGCTTATGTATATTAGTATCTATTGATTATTCAGTAAATGAATGTGATATGTAAGTGAAATCGTTTGAATTTGAATGTTGATTGTGACTTGACAACTTTGGGCACTGGCACCGCTTGGCCGGCAGGAGCCACGAGTTGTGAAGTATTAACGACGGTGCTGCGTAGCGTTTTAGCTCTGTATAGTAAACGACTTGTGACAAAAGATCAGGGTGTTCTTGCTACGATAAACATTTTAGTGGCAGAGTGGACGACGACAGGAATGTTCTGAATAACCAAGAATTTGGCATAAAAAAGCTATAGTCCGATATTAAAATGCAGAAACTTATTTTGATAATGTATAAATAATTTCGTTAATAACATTTCATGTGCATATGTAATAGATAAATGTAAATTATTGCACTGTGCAAGAAATTAACATGGAAGAAAAACCGAGCCAGTATTTAAAATCCGAATGTCTTTGTAGAATGTTTCTGGACTAAGTGCAATATCTAGGTGTAATATAAAAATATACTAGCAGCAAACCTATGTACATTTCCAACTCTGTTACAAAAAATGTATTTTATGAATATGGATCCCTTCATGTGCATTTTATGTTGCATCTATTTCTAAGATTGACTAATGTTTGTGACGAGTTAGCTTTGTGGTTATATTTGGCTTGCTTCCCGTCAGCTTCCATGTGGCTTGTAGACTTCCCTTCACTTGATACAAACGACATTATGCTTTACTAACTATATAAAATACTTTAGACTTATGTCACAGGTCCAGGTTGTATTTAGGGTTTATGTAAGCTTCTCCCAATAAAATGTTACCTAATTTAAGAATTAGTATTTTTTAGTGAAGTGACCGAATAAATAGCTATTAATGAATGTGTGCTATAAAATGGTCCCTTTTAATTTAATGTACTACAATGTGAAGTATGATTTCTAAATAAAGATGTTTTAAATTGTACCATCCAAATAATATTCTAAATAGCCTGTTGTAAAAACACGCGATACATCTTTATATGGGAATCGTAAAAGTTTTAAAAGTACATAAAGATATTTTTATATGTTCAGGGTAGGAAACATGCAAGATGTGTAACATAAAAGTAATGTGGCTAGGACCTTAGATTTGATAGTTCTTTTTATAGATGGTTAATTATTTTAAAGTTTGCTTTTAGATGAATAATAAGTTTGTAATTTTTATTATTACGATATTAGATTAAATACTAACATTTAAACTAAACCAAAAGTGCCCATTGAGATAAGTTTATAATTCAAGCAAGTCTTTTGTTAAGCATTTTGTTAATGAATAATGTTTAGGCAACAAAATTAGAAATTAAGGAAATTATCGAAGGATTGTTGAGTTTTAGTTATCTAAAAATTGTTGAGGTTTATTGATAAAAAAATTCATTTAGTTTTTTTACATGTAATGTTCAACAAAAGGCTTGTTTTGTTAGAGGCATTAACTAACATCAATAAAATAGTATCTACTTTAAGTAATGATAATATTATAGTTTTGTTTCAGAGAAGAAATTCTAATTACTATTTTTGTTTCCAATATTTTATCACTTTTATCTGTTTTCACTGTAATGTATCTTGCTGTATTGCAGACATATCCAATATACAGACTGATTTAAATATGGTTTTTTATTTTAAGGCCCTTATAAAGTATGTCATGTAATGAATGTTGGTAACTTTACTAGGGAAAAATCCCCCACAACCCATAGTTGTATCTATGCTATACAAATAACATAGCATTCATATCTACAGTAGAATCCATTTATAATGATTGGCTATCAACCAAAATACAAAGAATATTTGATTGATCCAAAAGCTTATTCTACTGTAGACACTATACTAAATATTTTGCTCTTAAAATATCTTCCCAAGTCCTTCCTAGTACAGGGCTAGACAGATAATCAAATAAGAAAAACTATAAATTGTATGATGTGCTGTTGGTGGACCTTAATAAATTAATAAATAATATCATTGCCTATATGATTTATTTATCTTAACATAAAAAGTTCATTAAAATTAAATGATGACCAATGTCTAGTATTGTAAACTACGCTTCGTTTGTATGTCATCTAGCAGTATTCGGAGTTCTTCATCTTCAAAACGTCCTTCTAATGATGGTATTAGAGCTTTAGCTTCTTCAGGTGTTTCTGGACATAGATTCGCTAAACTTGCTACTTCAAATTTATGTAACTTCTTTGATTGAAGAAGGCTGTAACAATATGAATTATAAAATTATCTATAAGTCACTCAAGACTAATATTTGTATGGTAGAGTAAATTCACTATAATCAACTACATTCAATAACTTTAAAAAACTCAGCCTATAAGATGAGAGATGCATAAAACTATGAAATAAGTTTTCTGTGATGCGTTTCGAAAAAAGGGAACTGTGTAGGAAAGGAACTCCTTGCAGGGGTCTGTTTTGCCTGATCATAATCTGGACATTTTTGTGGCAAGAGTGAACAGGCACTTTCTAGGCAAATGTATATGATCCTAGACATCATCGTCGATTCCAGTTGGTATGGTTGAGTTGAAGCAGTAGCATATAATCCATACTAATATTATAAATGGGAAAGTGTGTCTGCCTGTCTGTATGTTAGTCTTTCTTTCATGGCAAAACGGAGCGACAAATTGACGTGATTTTTTAAGTGGAGATAGTTGAAGGGATGGAGAGTAACATAGGCTACTTTTTGCCTCTTCTAACCCTTCCCCCCTATTAGGAAAGTGGGCGGCGCGAGCGAAGCAGCGAATAAAAGCTAGTCTCTAATAATAACAAATTCTTCGAGAAAAGTCTGGGCTGAACTGGTCTATGTCTGATACTTACTTTCTCACAGCAGCTATCGTCTCTTTATTCTTAAATTTCTTGAACATATTTGTGTAAGTAAGCGTTTTCATGAACACTTCTGAGAATTCCTGTTCTTCTTCAGCCGATTCATTTTGAGCTTTCCTGTGTTCTAGGAGCATGTCCACTTCTGATATCAACAATGTTTCAGCGTTTTCAAACTCTGCAAATGTTCGACAACATGTAATCACACCTGCTAAGGTAGTAACTATAAATATGGTATCTATCTAGGCTTATTATGTTTAAAGTTTGTGCTAAAAATGGATATTGTTTACTTGGAAAACAAAAACAGCGGTCCTAACCTTTCGGAAATTGTAAGTCTGCTGCGTCTTCTTCCACAACATCTTGAACAAGACCAGCCATTATAAGTTTAGTAAAAATAATTGGTTTGATCAATGGAGACCACTTTTCGTGGCTTTTATTTAAATAATTAGAATTTATTTAAAATACCGCAATAGGCGCTTTGTTAGAATTTTGTCAATTTTGACGTTTTGTTTTTTTATTGTTGTCAGCAAATTATACGTTCCGTTATCTTTTTTTATAAATTCGCCGCAAAAAAAGTAATTTGTTTTGTTTTGTTTATATGAATATTTTTGTTACTATGATAATTATAATAATATGTTGTTCTTCTTTGTGTATGTGCTATGGATATTAATCCGAAATAAAGAGATTATTATATTATTATTATTAAAAACATAGTCGTTCGTTAAAACATATTAGTAATCTGTGGATAAAAAAAGGTTTTCTGTCTGTCAATCTGTCAATTTCATCGATCTGGTTTTTTAGGTTATATTAGTATTTTGTTGTGAGATATATTTCTGTAAACAAGCAGTACTTAGTTTATTAAAATATATAATTGCGTTACTTATTTGAATAAAAATGTGGTGACTTAAATCCGAAACATGTCTATAACTCCTCCTAAAAAGGTTGAGGCAGCTCACGAGTTTACACCAAAAGGTTTAATAATATTAATAGTTTTGATTTAATGTCTCTTTATCTAAGGCATATAATAACTTAAGCAATAAACAACTAATGAATGCACTGTTTTCAGAGTTACCAACACCAAATAAAGACTCCCCAGGAGTATCTAAGACTGTGTTCACTCATGTTTCTTCGCTACACGGCCTAATAAATGATTGGAATCGGCTCAGAGAAAAAGGCGTCAAGTTGTTCCGGGCCGTACAGGCTTTGAAGCTGCACGAATGTGATGATGACTACTACCCATCCCAATTGAAGCCTCTTATGGAAAGCCTTGTTGAAGCTTTGGATGGTTTGAAAAATATTGTAGAAGGTAATTGTTTTGTAAAATTTTATAGTATTCAGATGAGTTTATGGTTTTATTTGATCTGAGTACCTCTTATCTCATATTTTACCAAATTTTACTTCACTTACACCACTTATGTACCCTTATGAATTTGTAGGTGTTGAAGTATTGAACAAGCAATTACAATCCCTGGCTAAACTGCAGCCCACTGCGGAGCCGGTGATACTGACATGGACTGCTAAACAAGTCTCCGAAACCGTTGGGAAAATAGCTGCCTCCATGCAAAAGGAGTTTAAATTAAAACAAGTGATAACAGGTACACTCTCATACACATTAACTTAGGTATTTTATTGTTCAATCTCTGGATTGAACGTATAGCCATTTAAATTCTGGACATACATAAATATTCTATAGATAGTATTGAAAAAAACTTTTTTTGTTCTAGAAAATGTGGCCCACTGCAGAGATGAAAAACTCATTGATGTTTATGTCAGCTCCTGGGAGCTAGAACCTTATTTTGAACCTAATGCTTACTTATTTGCTGAAGTTGGTGTCACATAAGTAAGTATCCTTCCCGATTGTATATAAATTTTTTGTAAGTGTTTTCATTTGTAAGTTAAGTGTATGAATCAATAAACTCAATTAATTTATTGTAATAATCTATTTATTTTAATCTACAGTATTTCTGATAATGTATTTGCAATGCCACTAAATAATCAGAGAATTTTGAGTTTAAAATATTTACAAAATTATTAACCTACTTAATACTACTTATTAGGATAACATTTCATAATTTATTATGCAATGCAAATATTCAGATAAAGAAGTTACTTTAAAATTCAGGTGAATTGGATGCATTCATTTTCAAGTCTTCATGTTTAAAATGCAAGCAATTACTTATTTAATAAAATCCAATCTCATTGATTGACATAATAAAGACACGCAATAACTAATAGCAAACTTCAATCACCCATTCAAAGTTTTCACCCCGAAAAATTTGATATCCAGCTACTTACATATATAAACTTTGTAATTCTGGTTACTAAAATAATTTTAATTGACGAATTTACCTCGAAAACTAACATATTATGTTAGAGTGGACACCCTACTGTAGTCTGTGGCGTTTGTCACAAGGTTAAACGATTTTTCTACTAAACTAAAAGCCTTAAAAAGTGAAGAAGGCGAGCAAGCAAATGTTTTTTACTTAATGGTTTCCTGCGATCAAATAATAAATTTCAACCACGATTAGATATGAGGAAGGGTAATGGTGCCTATATCAACCATGGCTAATATACCGATATCCATGAATAAAAATAGTTGTTTAATGATTGGTTGTTGATGTTAGGCGTGTTTGTGGGTACTACAGTTTTAGTAAGTACTGTTTATCGTATTACGTGATGAAGTAGCGTTTTCTCGTAATTATGTGTTCGAGGCATTTGTTTGGCGGGCGTTGCCATGGCTGCAACCTCGATGTCCATCTCACTCGCCATGTAAATTGTGGCCGCCAAGGTCGCCTGATTGTGGCAAAATACTCCACTATATTTCTAAGGCTTTTTAGTTTGGACAAATTGTCCCTTTTTCCATACAGAACAACTTTATATTTTATATCGGTATTTAGTTTAGAAAATTAAGTAATTGGGTAGAGCAACATTACGAGTGCAAATTTTAAAATGTAGAACATTAATTAGATTAGATCCTTAAGGATCTGCAACTATGATAAAAATCTAGGCTTCTATAATATAATTCAGAAGCTAAAATTCGGTTCTTCCGAATTAATATTAACAGAAAAATAAATCAAGTGCATAAGCTACTTAGTACGGCGGAGTCAGGTTAATATACACCTCATAGGGTGTTGTATGAATTTGGTTATTTATCAACGAAAGAATATCGATAAACGATAAATTTGTGTTATAAAAGGGTATTTACAAAATCATAAAAATATAAATCGTTTTCTTTTTGTTTTCCACTGATTGTTATTAGTAGAAGAAAAGATCACAATCCTCATTAATGGGGCTTTTATATTTTAGAATTTTGGCAAACTGCCGTTTAATGTTAGCCAAAACACGAATTATAAAATCGATCGGAACGCCAACATAAGAGGTTTTATTTTCTACGCAGGCTTTAAATAAACCACATGTACAGAGTACGAGAAAAATAATATATTCTGGTTTGTTTACCTGTCGATCAATCCGACGCGAGATGATCTATAGTATACCTATGTATAAAAATACTTTGCACCAAAATACCCACGAGCGGTTGCTTATTACAAAATTAATTGGGCGTGAAATGATGACAGCCGGCGACCACCTTCCTGCCCGAATCTGGGTCAATTTTCGACATGGGATCCTTACCCTTCCCGGTTCTATTTATGTACGCTATATTTACGTATTGACAAACGTAAACAGACGAATATTCCTCTACGAGACGGCGCGGCGGTAACGCGGTATAGGTGGAGAATCGAATCAGGCAATGCTAAATGAAATATCGACAGTAATAGGTTTGGTTATAGCATCAGAAATATTATCTTCTAACCTGATTGGTAATGTTCTGCCTACTGTACTTGTATACAACTATCAGTGGTATTATGATTTAAAAGAACTTTGAGACTGTACGGCTCGACTGGCCCGAATGGCGCATTTGATGGTGACCCTCATACGCTTAGGGTCGATCGATCCCCACCCGGGAAAAGGTGTAAAGTATGCCTATTTAAGTATTATATTTATAATAAAATTATTATATTGTCTGATATCCGTAATACAAGCGTAAGCATGTGAACCAGGTCAATGTTTGAGGTGTTGTATGAATTTATTTATTCATTATTGTAGTCTCCTAACGTAAGTTAACTATACGTAGAGAAAAATGTACTAATGTTTACTTACTTACTCTTCAAGAAAAAAAAAACAGTATTCCATTGAGAGCTTCAAGACGTAAATTACTGCATCAGAGTGTCAAATAAAAACAAAAAAGAACTTTTCACTAGAAATAGTAGATTTAATTATTAATTGTAACGCAAATTGTGCAACCTTGGGAAGCCCCGTGCCCCGTGATGTTCTCAATGTTACAGAAGACACGATATCTAAAACAAACTCATTTAGCCATGCACTCTATACTTACATCTACATAAGACTAATTGGCAGTGATAAACGTCGGTGCAAGTAAAAGGCGAATAATGTACCGAATTTAATGATTAATGCATAAAATTAACATCGATGGAATTATCCAAACACGTAGAGATTCGTCATTCTCGTGACAGTCTTCAAATGCATTCATATTCATCATCATTTCAGCCAATAGACGTCCACTGCTGGACATAGGCCTCCCCCAAAGTTCCCCACACAGATCGGTCCTGTGCCACCCGCATCCAATGGACTCCCGCGACCTTTACCAGATCGTCGGTCCACCTGGTGGGAGGCCTGCCACGACTGCGGCCTCCTGCGCGTGGCCTCCACTCAAGGACCTTTCCACCCCAACGGAAATACATACCTCCATATTCATACATACCTCCATAATTGACATCAGAATCTTTTAATATACTCGTACGTAAAAGTGTTTTTTTTTACAGAAAGACCTCTTATCTTCTTAGATAAGAAGTAATCATTAAAAAATTACCGATACATTTTTAATGAATATAGGTTTACCATGGTAATAGCATCTCAATTCGAATGACGCTTGCTTGCATCGATCTTCATGGTTATTTATAGTCAACAAAGTCTGAACTGTTAGGTCAAAATTGATAAGTGAAAGCATTGACCTCACTAGGGTAACACTTAAATCTTATACCTACGTGCGAATATTTGGAAAATCGCTGCCGTAGATAAATACACGAATAGAGCCATGACGGAAATATATCATGGAAAACTTGAGTAAATACGGGTCACATAAATTCGATTCCCAGTAATGCGATTCGCTATGAATCAAGCGATGTCCACCTACGCATCACAACTGGGGCGAAGGCTGTTTTTATTAGCGGCTTTAAGCGTATTTTTTTTTTTATGTGATAGGTAGCAGGCGGATCACCTGATGGTAAGCAACTGCCGTCGCCCATGGACACTTGCAACACCAGTGGAGCTACAAGTGCGCTGCCAACCTTTTATACCCTTCCCCCCGAGTAGGCCTCCGGTACCCTCACTCACTCGGCGAAACACAGCACAGGGGCTGCTTCACGCCGGTTTTCTGTGTGTGTGTGTGTGTATTAAAAAAGTGTCTAGTTATATTAAGGTTTTAGAGCTTAAACTTATACGGAATTCTTGACTCAATCTTAACTTGGAATTGGTCAAGTTTGCTTATTTATCCTTCAAACGAAGCGTGAAGAAGCATCTTGCGGGCCAGTATGGCAGTGCCATTAGTGCCAATGCCAACGGATGTGATGCCGTGCCGTCGCGTCCGTTGTAACTGTAACGTGGGCTCTCCTTTTGCTTATCGTCAGGTTGAGGTGAGCCAATATACCGAGCCACGAAAAAAAATTTAAAGCGATAGCCATTTAGCCATCCGATCTTCCCTAAATATGACTATGCTAAGACGGGGCGAGCACGAGATGAGCGCATACCAAGCCGTACAACTTACAATGTGGAGGTACAACAACGAATATACTTTCCCGCAAAGGTTACAACCGAATTGGAGCTCGCCTTCTTCTCATAGCGTTGTGTGTCACCTTTGTTTGGATGCGACAGGTATATTCTCATTCGTTATGATGAGACGGCTTCGTTATAAGCCACCAGGCGTGAGGGTCGAGCTGGCCATTCATGTCGAAAAATTACAGTTTTTGCGTAAAATTGCATTGTTTTGTATTCGCACTCTCGAAATTTTATTCCTTTATTTCTATTAGTAAACAATTGAGTAATTTTATTCCTCAGTAAGTAGGAGTAGGAGGATTAGAAAACAGATTCTTCGCGAATTCTCTATTTGTGCTTATCTACAACTCAAAATAATAATAGCTATCATATAATCTAGATAATTTTCGGACGGTTTAAGTTTATAATACAGTTATAAAAGCCACTTAGATATGAGTAGTATAAAAACCCTAGATGTTTGTAAACATACCGTAAAACACGCGTTTAGTACCTACTTTTCTTACTCTTACTAAATATAAATTGCGCAACTTTTATATACCTAGGTTGAAATTTGAGTAGGTTTCCTAGTAAAAAACGAATTAAAATACATGGCACGTTGCTGGCTATATCATAACATTTATACAAAATCTTGAGCAATAATAATATACATAAAGATATTATTGACCAAATTCCACACTTAGTTTGTTGTTGAATGTATATCAGGACACACATAACGAATATCGATTCGAGTGCATGCATCGTCGCACACACATTCATCAAATTTACGAGTAGGTTCAATACTTAATCAGTTCAGGCTCAATCAAAGCATTTCGCAATTAGTTATTAAATTCAGGGATCGAGGTTTTCAAATCCCAAGGATCGTAGATGGCAGATATCTATGGTATGCATTTGTCCAAAAGAAATATATTGCCCAACTTCGGAGGACACCATAAGGTTTTAGCTCTAACTCCCGCTAACGTCGTTCACCGTGGTGATGGAGCACGCTTAGGCATGAATGGACCGACGCGACCGGAGTGATACCATGACCTCAAAGCAGCCAGCGTGAAGCAGCTCCTGCGTGATTGGCCTCGGATTAAACCAGAGGCCCAATCTGGGGGAAAGGGTGGTTTAAAGTTTTGCAGTGTCCTCTAATGTTGCGTTGCGGGCGACAATCGGTTATCGTCTGCTCGTCTTGTCACAAAAACCGCCCACACGAAAGAATATGAAGCGAATCAGTTTGAAACACACTAATAATTACCACCATTTAAACCGTCTGTTCGTTAGCCCCCTAAACAAAAATCTTTACTAGCCTGTTCTAAGATTCCTGCAGAAAATAGGCGTTCTCCAGTGCGCGCTACGATTATCCTTCCAAAGTTAAATAACACTGGTTTAACTTGCAAGCGTTATAGCCAGTTTCTAAGTAATAGTTTGTATATCTGAAAAAAAAAGTATTTTTACTGGCAAATTATAATAAAAAAAAAAGTATTTTACGAATGAGATCGCTACCGCTATATCGCGTGGCGTGAAGCCCGGCAGCTGAGAGGCAGTGGTACGTAGTAGCGTTTGTTTACACGCGTTTCTCGAGCGCGCACGCAGATAGCTCTTCATTGTTCCCTTGCTTGTGTCAATAATTTACTACTGGATTAGGTGAAGATGTGGAGTCGCCCCGATTCAGATCGAGAAAATAAAACACTATCTATAACATGGAATGCTACATATTTTAACATTGACGAGTTACTATATAGCTCGCTAATTAATTTAGCTAACAAAAGTAATAAAATACCGAAGTCACGCGACGTGAAGCGTGCTTCTCAAGCGATTTTTAACAATTTACAACTACAGTGCCCAACTCCAAAAGCGTCTTCAGATCCACTTGGGTTAATGTAGTTATACCATTAACACTGGCATGGTAAGTGGCGGTGTAAAGTGTAAACTAACGATTTTCTGACAGGTAGGTGGTGACATTTTGGCGGTAAATCTTTAGTAAACATAAACTTATAAAATGACAGAACCTTAAAGGTGCTTAAAGGTTCTAAATAAATACGTAATAACTAAATACGTACTTCTAGTCCCCTTATTACAAAACAAGGTTTAAAACTAATTTTGGTTTGAACCTGACGCTGTTACTTTAATTTGTGCCTCTTTTAAAAGTGACAATATCATTATTAAACCACGACTAACTTTTGTCTCTGTTTTGTAAATGAATACCCCAGACTATGTACACCGCTCATCTAGTATAAAACCAAGGCGTTCCCTATTATGTACTCGATAAGTAATAGACAGCGAGACCGAAGGCGTCTCCCCACTAATTTACAAATCAGTTTTTATTACTAGCCACAGATGACGGCAGCTCTAAGGCTCTCTCTGTTCCGGCTGTTACCGCGACCTATAATTTCGGTTAGCGCTCGGTTTACATCATTTATACGTCGGTAACGATACAAGCTACATTCATTGGCTTTCTTCTATTACCAAAACGTGTATTGATAACCTATTTAGCAGAGATGTAGCCGTTTACCGTTCGCACCGACTAGAGCGGTAATCTATGGTTTCATTTAATCCATCGGTTTTATTTGATTAAGTTTGTTGTTGAGTGTTTATTCCATTATAGTAGATATCTATGTAGTAGAGTTCTATGTAGTTGTAGTTTTGATGAGATTTAATAATATTACGTAAATATTGCACAAAGTCAGCATTGTAAATTGTATAAAGTAATTTGTGAAGATGGGCCACATGATGCGCAGTGCCTTCGTGATCGGCGTGGGGGCTGACGACAAGGATGACGACCTGGATGTCACTGGTGAGTGTTTCTTAATTCTAACATCTTTTGTATTCAACTGTTTTCGGAGACATCGTTTGTGTTACCATGTTCGTTTGGAACTGGTTTATTATCTACCTCAAGAGGTAAAATTAATATAGGTGGTACTAATGGATGGAAAACGCCAAATAGAAATCGATTTATGATAAATACATTTGTACTTTACATATTATGCATATAAGTGTCGTGCATATACACATACCTATACAAGCATTACTTACATACCTACATTCTTTTATTTACTACATCTTCGACTATGGACTGACCGTAACGTGGGCTCCCGGGCGAAGGCTTTGGCGGGAATGGAATGGTAATGACATGATATGCTTATACGAGTAGGAACATATAAATGTTTCTTGTGTTTTACATACAATTAGGATATCTAGAAATGGCCTGGAACTATAAATGTAATGTTACGTTTTCTTCTCGCGATATAAATGCGCATACAACCTACGTCTTATCTCTCACTATCGTGTAAGGTTTATTTCGGGAACCACCTTTTTACCATTTTCCAGCATTTTTTCCATATCATTGGAGTAGGGGTCTTGTAACTTATTATTAAGCTAAATCCAGTTGTTTTTGGCATTTGTATGATATATGTGAAGGTATCAGTGCAGGTCAGACATGAATCATTGGTGTGTTTTCTTCGTCAGGTTCTTTAATTCAACAAGCAAAAGAGGTAACGGTTTTTACCCCGACAGTTAAGCTTTAGGGAATAAAACTTCTGATACGAAGTTTCGTCACTTGCACTCTTGTCTGCGGTTTTTTTCCATTACCTGTTGCGTACTTACTGTGTGTCAGCCATCTTAGTGGATTTTCTTTCGCCTTTAGCATG
This sequence comes from Cnaphalocrocis medinalis, assembly GCA_014851415.1. NCBI lineage: Eukaryota > Metazoa > Arthropoda > Insecta > Lepidoptera > Crambidae > Cnaphalocrocis > Cnaphalocrocis medinalis. The sequence continues at coordinate 12,554,218 of CM026285.1, read as the reverse complement.
TATGCAGTTTCAGATACTAATATATGTAGTTATAAATAAGTAGGCACAGTCAACTCCAAAAATATGTATACACTTTAGGACTTTGTCACAATACATATGTATAAGAACGGCTTCTACTTTCTTATACATTATGTATTTTGACAAGGTTCAAAAGTGTATACATATTTTTGGAGTTGACTGTACATTAAGTGTCGGCGAACTGTAGATACTAAGCAAGAGAGCGACTATGTTCCTACATATTTTTGATAAAACTGAACGAATGGACTGCACATAAGAAACATCAAGTCGACGTTAGTGCTTATGTACTAAGCTAGGTCTAATCTCATCACAAACAGTTGTATTATTTTTACATAATCGGATGCGTTATCTATATGTTAGGTACGTATTTAGATCAAAATAAACGGCGCTTTAAGAAATTAATCGGACGCATGGAATAAATTGATTATTGCGTCAAGGAAACGGCAGGAACTAACTAGCGTCGCCCATAACTTAATTTCTCATAAGATAAGAATTCTAAAATAGTTGATTATCGTCGTAAGACCCAAAAGCCTCTTAAAAGGCATAAAACAATTAATTTTTCCATTATGTCTGCTGTCTGGGCCTTACGACGTTATAGGATCACCGATAGTAAGCGATTGCCAAGTGCGCTGCCAATCTTTTAGACCCCTGTCCTAGATTTTCTATATGTTTTTTACTATAAAACTTTCATACAGGTATGTATCCGTGAACATTTACATCCCTTAAACCAAGTGTTCTACGAACCATTCTGAACATTATTTATTGTATGACTTTTAAAAAATTCGCATTAAAAAAATCATCTTTCCATACAAAGTCGGTCACGTCTTGGTCATTTTGTATGGGGATTCGACATTTTTTTCGATGAATTTCGTAAAGTCTTTGAACAAATGTTATTCAGAATGGTTGATAGAACGTGGATAAAGGGATGTAAATGTTCACAGATACACCTGTACTACTAGTGACTCGCCCTTCGTTTCGTGACTTATCTTTGACCCGTTACGAAAAGATGGCGCTCAGAGTCCATAACTTCGCTCAATAGAAATTATCTATTTACAAATAGATTTAAATATCTGCCATTTCGATGGTATAAAAAGTATTGATGATTTGTTGTGTGTTCAAAAGAGTTTGATTGGCGCTAGTTAAGTCTGTTGTCCATTAACATTTCGCCGATAGCAAACTTTCCGCATATTACTGGCTGCCCTCACACCAATTAACGGGTCAAGATGATATGAGATAATAACATGGAAAGGAACTTGTTCTTGATAGATTATTCAATATAGGTAATGAAGTTGCTTTTGGACTACTGCTATCTTGGCTTAAAAGATTACTATTATGTTTAGTCATTCAGATAGATAGATTAATATAATTTATTGAACAAAAATCACAACTTAAGAATAGACATTACAGAAATTTAGGGTACAAATTCATTTATATCATCCCTGATATCTCATACCAGGTCTTTATTATGTCTGTACATAATTACAATCATGTACAGTCGACTCCTAAAATATGTATACACTTTAGGATCTTGTCACAATACATATTATAAGAATATAGAAGTCGCTTTACTTTCTTATGTGTATTGTGACAAGGTCCTAAAGTGTATACCTACATATTTTTGGCGTCGACTGTACCTAGTGGCACAAGTTTAACATCGTAAGACCCAAAAAAGCAGAAACAATTGATTTTCTATTGTGTCTGCTGTCTGGACCTTTCGACGATAAGTACACACTCACAACAAACGAATTTGAAGAACATAACATTTGAAAAAAAGAATGGAATTTAAATTAAAAGTTCTAGAAGGATAAGGCGTGCGTGGGTAATTCTCATTTTCTGGAAAGAGAGAGTCACTCCCATGGAGGGCAATTTTTCTTTTATTGATGATGCATTTTAATAGATTTGGTATCAGCGGTCATGGGAAAAGTACTCGCCGAGCTCGCAATATTTTGAAATTATAAGGGTTGAAAAAAAGTTGCCCTCCATGGATGTGTTTTTTTTTTGGAAAATGAGAATTACCCGTATACTGGTAGCACCAGTGCCACGGAAGTGCAATTAGACCGATAATAATTGACATTGATGAACGATTTTATTACATAATGAATGATAAGTAGGTATTCTATTGATACTAGGATACAACTATGTATTCCTGAATTTAAAATGCACATAGTATTCTGTCAATAAAGTCGTGAAATTTATTCTTGAGGAACTATTACAGAGTTTCATAGTATTATAACCAGTGGGAAAATTATGTCGAGTTTTTTTTTCTAAAGTGAATGATTTTCTTCAGAGACCATCCAAAGATTTAAAATAAACCCTTCCCAACTGGTTTGAACGAAATCTAGTACATAGTTTCATTTTAATACGTCACAGATTCCTCTATTAAATCGAATCAATTATTAAAATAAATTAGACTATTTGATTTCATTAACATAAAAATGTGCACGAGTCCGATCTCGCACTTGGCGGGGTGATTGAGGGGATTGTGACCAACGTAAATAAAGAGTGTTTTGATAATTAAAACCGTACGTACATACTATGTATGCAGGTACCTATATACTACATAGGTACCTACATACCATTTACAACAAAAAAAATCAAAACCGTCAACTTTTAGATACCTACTGTCTAAATACCTTTTGTTTTTTGAAAAACTTCATATCCTTATTACTAAATTGTGATAATATTGAACCATATAAAAAATTAACATATTCCAACGATAAGGAATATAAAGGAAACTGCTATCGCAAATTAAATATTTGACACACGATCCATGTAACTTCATCACTTGTGTTTTCTGTTTGTCGGAGCTTACGCGCTGACGTTAAAAAATAATTCCGACAGATCTTTGAATGATGATATGCGATGCAGAGCAAATACTAGAACTATTCCATTGTTTCCTCTTGTCTTTGGTCGGTATGTCTACTATACTTTGCGAGTAGCATACCTACCACAATGATGACCTGGTTATTTCTGAGTATGAGTCTAATGACTCTTTCAATTATCATTAACTCATTTAACTGGTATTAAACATTTTAACAATCTTTAATAGTATAGAGGATACAGACGAGTTGACATAAGTATGTTGTTATAAAATTGCTTTTTTTTGAGAAATATAGTTCATAGTATCTGAGCTACTGCTGTCAGCGTCAGTTTATGGCTTTGTTACTACCTACTTTTTGGTAGGTTGACTGGTAGTGTAGGTAGGTTTTTGGTATCTATGATTCCGTAATGAAATCTAAGATTGTGTTGTCTTAGCTTAAACACTGTTTCCCTATTATATTACTTTACTGTGTCATAGACATTGGCTGCACATCAATGTTGGCGGTGGTCTGCCTGTCTCATCAGTTGGAAGGCAGGAGACCACCATTTTTTTTCCAATTTTTTAAAACATTTACACAACACAAGTATTAGGTAACTGCGTACCTGTCTAATTCAGTCAAATGAAAATAGTAACAGCGTTATATGATCACAACACAGATTGCTTTCTTTGGTCTTTTTACACTCAGTAAACTGTCGGCAACATATTGCCAATAACGAGCAAGTATACCTACCTACTCAGCGTTTTTCTCGTATCAAATACCTATGTTGCGTAAATTTCGTGCGAAGTAACGTGACTTCGCCGTCACGGGCGAAGCCTCCGCGCCGTAGACACTTTTTCCATTTCCGTATCTGATTTCTGAAATAATTTATTTAGAGCGCTGTTTCTCAACATGGTTTTACACGTGTCGTTTTTGGCGCTAGACTGCTGAGTACACTTTTGAGATCCGATGAAACATAATTTTGTTTTGTCCTGACAAAAGAGCTAAGATTGGCGCTTGGCACACAGATCCGTAACAACAGCGATAAGATCGTCAAAGGTACCTACTGAAGACCTGGCAGACTCGACTCTCGAGTGTGAAGACCCCTGCCTCTAAGGGAGATAGATCTTTAAATCGGTAAAAAGCGAGCGTATTCCTTCTTAAACGGTCGGCAGCGCACTTGCGACTCCACTGGTGTTGCGGGTGTCCATGGGCGGCGGTAATCGCTTACCATCAGATGATCCGTCTGTTCGTCTGCCCCCTATCTCATTAAAAAAATCGGTAGTGGAGTAAACGTAATGGATGAGACAAAAGTGGCAGATCAAGTAGTACTGTTAGCGCAACCTGGGAGAAAAGCCTATATTATTTATTGAACTATACGTGTATGATAGGCTGAGATGATCATCTGACTATAGGACCTGACAGGAAGTGATGGTACAAAGTGCTTTTCCAACAAATAGCTTGAAAAGTGATGACTAGGGGAAATTTTATCAATAAGTACACTGAGAAATCGGAGGCAACCTGAACTACAAAACCATTTTGATAAGTATGTTAAAAAGAGTGACGTTAATTCTGTCATTCCCCTTGCTTGGAATCATTAAGTACGTATTTGTATAACTTTAAATAAATTACCCAGAGAACATACCGATCATTGGTGCTTACTTTCTTTAATAAAATCAATCTACACGTGCAGAAGATAATACAATTAGAGAACGATGTTTTTCTCGAGACATCCGATCTTGTTGAACGAGAAACTAAATTATTATCTAGATGGCTTTAGGTTTTTAGCGTATCACATACGTCAGTAACTTTACAGAGCCGAAACGTTGTTTGCCTTAGGCTTCCACCGTAGCAACACGGCTCCGGTAACCAAGGAGCAGTCAGTGCTCGGTACACGGCTAGCGAGACCAGGCCGCCCGCGCCCGCTCCCGCCGCGCTGTCGCGACTGTGATGACATTTCAGTGAATAGCTAGCCTTATCAGTATGTACGGATGGTACGGGGACGTGAGTACCAAGCATTAGTTACCCTTCCTCGATCCGATGCACAATGTAATCGCAATATTCCTCGCGACACATCCAAATCCCTTGCATGTTCATTCGCGCAATCTCATTAAACGTATTGTGTTAGTAAGTATTTGCGTTGATGATTTGTGTTTGCTCGGCTCTTAAATAAATGGAACGTGCAGATTCAATGGAAAGTCATCATGATACGGTTGTAATGACACTAAATTGAGAAAGTTGTTAAATAGATTTGTTCAATGACCTCTGCGATCGGTCGGTCCTGTTGCGGTTACGGATGTTTTTGTGTCACGCGATTGACGATTCCTCAATCTTCTTTGAGCAATTTTTGTTTGCGCCTTCCTTAATTTTAAGAATTAAATTTTAACATAGAAACTACCTATGGGCATGCGGATAAAATATTTTTTAAGTTTTGACTAACACTTCCGATACCTGCCTAATCCTTGCAACTTTTCGCTATAAGATTCGCATTGTTTGCTTTTAAGCTTTAATCTGACTCGGTTACCTACATATTTAGATTGCTTTTGATTACAAACTAGTATTGTACAGGGACAGTCCGAAAATATTCATGTGATCCTCCAAATTACTAGGTAGATTAACCTACTTAGGTATATACCTACTATAAATTATAAAGGATTACTATGGCATACATTTGGGTATGGAAATTCTAAATCTTTTTAAAATTATAGTCTGTCAATTGTTTTTCGTCAAATATTAGTGAACCATAAATCATAGATAAACAATAGGTAAATACTCTATCGTAAGTACGGTTCGACATCTGTACTCGTATTTGTGCTAAGCGACTTATTAATCAGTACTTATGTAGTACTCGATCTATTGAGGTTTCTGGGACTGGTCGCCCTTAGTTTCGTTTTAGAATAGCTCAACGTTAGTGTGGCTTTGACCTGACTTGCCAGCCCATATTGAATTAGTATTTAGTAGGCCATATGATTCTGTGAGTTCAAGCTACTTACTTATAATAATATACAGGGTACATCGGTAAACACTTAGGTACTTAAATCCCTTTAAGTACGTTATCTGCCTGACAATTCTGAACGCATGGTTTGTTCTACGACTTTTTGAAATTTCTCACGGGTAGTAGATAAATCGGGTCGATTTTCATCTTGTATGGGGTACTAAAAAAAATGCGATTTCCTGTGTACCTAATTCGAATCTGAGCATATGCGTGTTATTTATACTTACCATTAGCTCGGTGATGGATGAGGGAAACATCGTGAGGAAACAAACCGGCACGTTCTGCATCAGCGACTTCTCTGATCTCGCAGATGTTCATTGGCAACGGTGATTACTTACCTGCAAGTGACCCGCTTGCTCGTTTGCCGCCTCTAGTAAAAAAAAACGTATTCGGAACGTTTTTTTTTTGAAACGATATCAAATCTTGAATGTAAAGAGAGGAATCATAAAGAGTAATTTAAATGTTAGAATATCTCAAGTAAAACTTGCTGTATAATACTTAAGTAATTGTCGGATCCTTAGAAAAACGAAGGAGCAAAATCCTCAAGAGAATATCAGATAGGCTCTCAAAGTTGTAGCTCTAACTACTAGGCGCTAAAACAGCGCCACTGCTCTTTAGTATCTTTAACGAATGTACATAATTAATTATCTAGGTACCTACTTAGTTACTTTACTTTATTCACATAAGTAAGTAATATAAATTGTAATTACTCAGGATGATAAGAGAAACATCACCTGACTAAATTAATACCTACTCTTAAGTATTGTGATAAATATTAACGATTGGTAGGTATTATAATTTTTTTTGTTTTACTTTTGACTATTTTAAAAATTCAAAAATTTGACCTAATGTGATTATTAAAGCAAATAATAATTAATAATGATGTGATTATAGCTGACAACGTGATGTATCAGTTTCTTGCTCGTTTTTTTTCTTACACATCGTAATTTACAAATTGACAACACCTTACAAATTGAAATTTAGCGCCCTCTGTCGGTGGCACTATTGTAATATGGGGAACTATCGTGCATTTTCTATCGATATGGCATATCATCGTGACCTCGCGTCCTTGTTCTAAAGCCCTGCAATAAGGCGGGGGGTGGGGGCGCGAAAAGTTTAGCGACCTTTTGTTGTCTGAAAGCGGATTCTCTGTTAATATTATTAGTCTAGTAGTAAGAGACTTAGGTTTTATGCAAGGAAAAAACTGCAGTTTTTCTATGTGATAGGTGGCAGACGAGCAGATGTATCACCTGATGGTAGCAATTACCGCCGCCCATAGACACCTGCTGCAACACCAGTAGGGTTACACGTGACACACAGCGGCGAAACACAGCGCCTTGGCGTTTATAAAATTTGACGGAATTAAATCTAGGGCGTTATTAAAATAAAACAATTATGTAGGTATTCATACATATTTTAGTCGAAGAAGTAGAATAATATTACTCTACTGCATATACCGAACGAATAGTTTATACTATTCGCTCCAGCGGGAGTGGAACAACATTGTAGATATCATGGCAATGAAAAAATACGCACCATTTGCCTGCATATTATCACCTCCCTCGGCGCTTATCATCAAATCAATTTAATTAACTGCTATTGTTTCCTTGCAGTTGGATGCAATGACCGGAAGGTCGCGAAAGGTGATAAGTATAGCTTCTCCACAAAAACATGTTTATAAAAACAGTATTTCAAACCGAAAGACCGTCGCGACGAGACAGCCGGTCATTTTAATTTCTTAATGTATGTTTTTATCTGCTATTTATTCATTGTCGAACAATGAAATAGCGGTGAAAGTAATAATAAATGGTCTATTTTTAAGTCGGTAATCATTGCGACAATTCGGAGGCGGAATAGAGAAACGCCCTTAAAAAAGGTTTTATAATGTACTTAAGTAGGTACATAGGTACTTAGTTGAGTTTATAATAGCCTAGACAACATATATAGTAGGTACCAACTATTGAGCCGGCCAGTAAAACAGGCCGGAGAATAGTCAAAATTTTAAATTTTTCGAAGTTTATCTTGAAACGATTAGGGATTGGGAAATAATGTGCGGAATCGAAGTAATACGAGTAGTAAACTGTTTAGTATGTTTTTTTTTTTAAATGGGCACAACGGCCTTTGGCTGCTAGTGTAGGTAGGTACTATTTTAATAACCTGTGTGTTCTAGGAAGTTTATCACAACTACACACGAGAGGGTAATTAGTTTTTTAAGCAATTATCTGACGAACTTGACCTTGATAATTTACAGAAATATCCAGTGACGACAGCCGACCTTCCCACCACCTAAGAGTGGGTAGTAAACTGTTTGTAAAAGGCATTCGAATGACTTGACGCTTGACCGTTGCTTATGTTTGCCCTTCGTAGCATTTACACAGTGTTTTACGCAGGTATCGGCTCCTCAGCGTCCGCTGTGTGCATTAGCAGCAGCCGGCTAATACGATATTGTACGAAGTGCTAAACATTTAGCTGTCCGTGTCGTCATCACACGTACTCGCTTGTATACCAGACCAATTTAACCAGACGAAAATGACAAATATAAACGTATTAAAATGTCTAAAAAATCTTTTAAAATACAATTATTAACCTTCTTAAAACTAAATGCTCCAAATAAATTATAATCACATTACAAATATTTAATTATAAAGTCTCGAAATTCCAATACTGTCGAAACATTGTTTGGACAGTATAGTTGTATAGCTTCCGCAGACTTGAGCCTACTATTCCACTTTAGCTTCCGTGTGGCGTAGCGTCGCGTAGTATGTCAATGCGCAACTATTTCTGGTCCGCCTGCCGTTGTCCGATAATGTCTGTCGGTTATTCACTTGAAGAAGGTAAACAGAGCCACCGTAAAAATGAGCCCCGAGAGATTCAGTTTATCTGTGCAGTATCCGACAGCTGACACGCTCGTGCTATTGTCAATAATAGCCTCTATTTAGTGTCAACTCAACCTCTCGGCTTTATCTCATTAGCGGTTACTTGTGGAGACTTAATTATAAATATCAGTATCACTTAAACGCTAAAGGAGGCGTGGTGTCTGTGAAACTGTTACGTCACGTGCTAGCGATTTTTTGTGAAATCGCGTAGTGTATAGTGATAAGCGGCAATGGAGTTCCAATATTACGGTAACTTCGACCGGCAGCCGGCGCGCAGGATCCCGGACCAGCCCTGGTGGGACGAGGAGGACACGCTGTCGGACCGGCGCATCCAGGGTAAGCCGAACCACACAGCTGCTACACATGATACACATTCAATGTATACATTTGTGCATGCAAATTCAATGTCACAGAGCATAAAGTGGTTTTATGTAGGCGTTGTAAATTTTTAAATCAAATACCCGCCAACTTACGTATGTATAAATTTAATATCTCACTGGAGCCATAACTTGGCCATCGCGTTAATTTCAAACAGACATGCTCTCTCTGCTGCTTCATAAAATAAAAAAATTAAGTATTGCTTACATTGATTTAATATTTCAATGTTAAATTAGTTCATTCAATTAACTCGGGATGCCGCACTGAATTACTCCAAGACTTACTAGGAAGTAACGGTTTTTAACTTTCCTGATTCTGCAAAAATCCAGGATGTAGTTAGTAGCTAGATAATGAAAATTATTCATAAAAAATGTAGTATCTTAAGAATTAGCTTCACGTAAAAATTATTGCAGTGATGTTTAATACTTTTTGCTTTGTGGAGCCCCGAAGAAAGTATGTTTGTATGACTTCAATCGAGGAACCCTAAACACATTGTGAGTGCGTAAAAGTATCGCCGCCAATGAAGACTCCATTTGCAAAAAAGCGTTATTTGGTATTTCGGCAATTAAAACCAGTTACCACCAGTTAATATGGATTAGGGTCGAAAATAAAAAAAACTAATTTTTCTTTGAACCTCGACGGCATATTCTAAATTCAAAATATCTATACGAGTAGCTATCTATAAAACTACTACAGACAGCACTGTTGGGATCACTTTCATATGCTTTCAGTATGGAATGTTGTAGAGATATTATATCGTATGATGAAAAGTCTTCCTACCGCTCAGTGAATAGGTGCATAAGAGTTTAAGAGCATTTAAAGAAACGTATACCTATCATTTAAAATAAAGTAAATATGTAACATACTTTTAGAGCAAATTCTTGTAGATAAAAGTTTGTAACTAGGCAGTTACTGTCATTCTTTCAACTTCGCCGGCTGTTTTCGTGCTCTCGATTTACGTAACCGAGCAATGATAACAAATGCATACCTATATCCAGTAAGTCATTTCTTTTTTTACTTCAATACTTTAATTTTCATGCAAATTACTTAAAACTTGAAGTTTTACTTCTACTTTCCATAGTTCAACTAAACTTGTTGAGTTAAGATAATACTTTGTTGCTAATCAAAGGCAGATGTTTCATTTATTACTCCAAACTCAGCGGCTTTTCGTTTATATACAACATAACAAACACTTTTTCTTGTTTATAAAAAGCAAAATAACGTTTATCGAGACTTCGGAACTCGTTTTCCGTAGTTTCATTATTTCCAGAACATTTTTTGCATAGAAGTACTTACACAAATTTGTTTCCTGCAGCCAGAGAGGTGTGAAATCCAATGTTAACATGAATTATAAAAAAAATTTAACTCACTAAAGACTCTCTCCGCCGCCAACTCTCATCGCCGTCCAATTTCAATAAGTAACGTGTCTCTTTAATCACTTGACATTGGCAAAGTGGTGTCACACCCGCGCAGAAAAAGCCATTAATTGAAAAAAAAAACATACGAGATAGAGCTCAGAGACACTTTCCCTATTCATGCCTCCTAAAATATGTATTGTATTTAAGATAAAATATATTTATTGCCTAGGTAATATGCGCATGGCGCATTGTTTGTTTAAATGCTGATAGAGTAGGTTATCAAGATTACTGGCGGATCGCGGTCGTGTCATGGCAGTTTGCGCATCACTTATATTATGAAGTATGCTAACGAACGCGGAATATAGTACGCACCCAACTTAGGTACTTATTTCATTTAAATTCAGAGACTTTTTGTAGAATATTCTATGTTTGCCTATAACATACAATATTCAGCAATATACATGAACAACCTTACAATATACCAATATTCATTCAATAATTGTCCGTATGGTAGGTGTTAATACTAGGTTTAATTTGCACCAAAAGTTTTTAAACAAAGTGAATCTCGAAAAACCATATTATACAGATATATTAATGACAATGTTATCAATAAAAAATATCTCAAATATCTGATAATTCGCTGATAAAAGACGTAAATAACTTATTTTGAGCAAACTTTAATATCATCATCGTTCATCTTATCATCGTTTTTACCATAGGGTGATACGTCAGCTTGTCTGCCCCCTATCTCATAAAAAATAAAACACAATAGACAATACAATAATATTATTGCCAGAATTAAGCCTTCCATATACATAATATGTTAGTTTGTCAATAGTACAATATTTTTATGAAATGTACAAAGTAAATTAAATAAGTTAATAAAGAGACCTTGAGTTTAAAAAGAAAACGGGACCAAAAAGAGATATGTAGTTGTTTGTTGAGCGAGTCTGCTATAACGATTTGTTAATAGATATTAATCTGAAGTGCAGTCTTCCTATATGTCCGTCTAGACGGTGTGCAGAAAGGGACCGCATCGATTCGCCAGGGTAATTTTAGAAAACCCTCCTAGTAGGGAAGTATCGTCGGCAACCGCCGCTCGATATCTGCCCGCAGGGCTTCTAAACGAGACAAATTGTTTTTTTTTTAAATAACCGCCTATTGTATGACATTTTTAAAGAATAGAATCTGATTATTTGGCGGTAACTTTGCCAACTTACCATGCAAACAGACAGCAATCGTAAGAATATGATGTAAGTATACAGTTATTTCTGCGATAAGTAAGTTAGTTAAGCGTAAGTTACTTGTATCTCTACTTAATATGACTAATTCAATAGCGCATTCGAAACATCCTTTGGGTCGTCTTTGGCGGTCATCAGGTTCGATTTTCAGTCTCGACAAACATACGTGAGACAAACAGTTGTGTTTGTACAGTGTCTGGTGTGATATGAATTAGGAAGTATTATATTTGTAAAGAATTACAAATATGATACTTTGTTGTCTGATATCCGTATACAAGTGCTTCAGCTACTTAGTACGAAATCAGGTCAGTTATGAGATGTTGTAAAAATGTATTTATTCTCGCGTAGCAAAAGTATAGAAATATGTATAAGAATAATTATTTAAAATGTAAGTATGTAGGTACATTTTCTCTTCCTAAATGAAACGTCTATGCATGATAATTGAAAAGGAAAACAAACTGTTTTATTTTCCTGGTGAACACCATTTTAATACGTATTTTCTAGCTAGTTATAAGCATGCATTTCTATATAGTGTCATAAAACAACATGCAAATTTCACTTGCAAATACGCTATCTATTGTTTTAATACTTATGCCACTTCCGTGCCGTAGTTAGTAGTTACTTATGTAAGCAACTTAGCTGTTTAGGCGACACGTGTAGGTTTAAGGGTATGTGTTCTGTTATTGATAAAAACACAAGTTACATTACAATGCTAGATAAAACTTTTATTTTATCTTTGTCTCTACATCGCGAGGTCTTTCTCTTTTCCTTATGACATCTTTATCTTAGACACTGCTTTGTTTTTCCTTCGCATCTTATTAGTCCCTGGGTAGGGAGTTTAAATGCATTGAATTTTTACAATGTTCATTGCAAACATTTAAATCACATAGTATGTTTTGAGATTAAGGACTAAACTAACAAACACTGGTAATTTTTTTTTCCTTCGTTGCAGTGTAAGCAGATATACGTAGGTAAATATTTATAATGCAATGTGCGTTTTGTTCGACTTTGGAACGTGAAGTAAATATAAATATTAGTTTACTGAATATATGTACATACTTACGTAGATATTTATTTTGAAAATGAGTACGTAAACTTCTTATAGGTAGGAATTAGTAATTTTAATACTTATTAGGTACGCTTGCATATGTCTGCAGTAGTTTCTAGAAATTTTAGTATTCATATTATGATCTATGCCTATTGTCTCTAATTACGTCCCCACTTGTGTAACCAAATGTTCGTATTTTTATCCTTACATATTCAAAATAGATCATTTACATTTTTCGTCTTTAGAGTACCGTAGCTGAAAAAAAATGGAACCTATATTTGTCAATCGCTTATATTTTTGTGCGTCTGGCCACCAACCCATATGTCAAAGTCACTTTATTCCGGAACTATTTACACAGTACAAACTTAGTCCCTCTTATTACAAAACGGAGACTAAAGTTAGCATGGTTTAAAAATTATGTTGCCACTTTTATAAACGTGCAAATAAAAGTAACAGCATCAGTATTGTAAGTAACACGTTTTGAATAACGTCGTAGGGCCCAGACAGCAGACTCAATGGAAAATCAATTGTTTTATGGTCGTCGTAAGCCCCAAAAGCCTTTCAAAAGGCTTTTGAGCCTTACGACGTTTAGGGAGGGTAGGTTTCTTTTTAGTTTTAACATTTATGAGTACGTAGTTTAATAATAAGTATGCTACGGGACCCTCATATGAGTAGGTCCAGCTCGCACATGACTCAGTTTTTTTCAGACACCGTTATTACGTCGACACAAAGTCTGTTATGAAACAGTTGAAATAAAACATATTTTATGTAAGTACATTACTAATAAACTGGCATCTTTATATATCTTTCCTTTTGAAGGACATTCACCGTCCACTTGGGGTTCCCCGGCCGATTCATACATCACCCAGCAATAGACAGAGGCTAAAGACCATCAGAGATTAGTTGGTATGAGAACAATGTAAACAATAAATAAAATTAATGTCTTGCCTTAACAATTTAACACTTGACTGAATCGATCTCGCCCAGAAAATTGATATTGTAATAGCTAAAGTAATAGGAGCTCAAAAGCCCGGTTCCGGCTTACCACTGATGGAAAATTAGTCGCAGAAAATAAGAATAAGTTTCATTGCATAATATTTCATTACATCTCAGTTGTGACGGTTGGCTACCGGAGAATTAACATTGACAAAAACCAAAATAAATCATGTTATAAAAATGTCACGTAGAGAAATAAAATATGTATGGAAATCCAGTGTTCATACTTCATAGAACCTAATAAATATTTTTCGGAAGTGCTCGATTCTTGTTTGTGATTTTTAAATGTCTTAAATCGTGCGAGAACAACGCTTCGGTATTAATGTGCCGGCTCGACTGAGGTGGCGACAGGAGCGCCTACGCTATGTTTCGCTTATCAGTGTCAGTCAGGATATTGGAGGCCCAATTACGAAAGGAGAAAAGGTTGGTGTTTTGGGTGTCCCTGTTTTGTGGCAAATGTAGATCAGGTGATCCGTCTGCTCATCTCACCTTCCACCTAAAGATGTGACTTGTTGTTTAATGGTCGAGAATCGAAGTGGTAGAGTACTTCCTGGATGAAAGGTTTATTGTATACTTCGACATTCTGTTTGCAAGGCGAGTAGGTAACCAGTTCTCCGGCCCACAAGGACAATAGTACGCCTAAGTACTTAATCACGCTTTATTTTCCTTCCCCCTTGGTCAAGTGATTTTGAAAAGTCCAATGGGCTCTCCTTATATTATACAATAAGCAAGTACGTAATTAAGTATGAATCAAATGCCTAACATGTATTTGTACAGATAGGTATGTATGTACAGTGCGACAAGTCATGTGTTTGTGGCCTGTATCTTGTCTGAAAGCAGCGTAGACGTGCACCTTAAGACGATAGCGCATCTTTTAGTTCGATTGATGGTGACAAATTCATTTCCCCAATATCGTAAAGTTAAGGTTTTTTTGCTTGATTTACTTTTAATCCTCTTGACCCCTCCCCTCCCCTCCCCCCAATTAGAGCCCCAGACGTGTGAGCTGAGACTCCACCAAATAACTTCCATTACCTTCTCCTAAGTTTGACCCCAAACAACGCCAACAAAATTTAAGACACGCTACACCACTACAGGAGTGGCGTGTTGTACTGTAATTTTCTATAGAGAAATGCCCGCAACAGTTGACACTAATTTGACACTACTGAGATGTAGCTAAAATTAGATCGGTCGCACTCGAAGGTATCATGATGAGCAAAACCTACTTGAAAGTAGGTATGTTTGAAGAATTTTATAGGACACTTATAAACAAAGTGATAAAGCAAGAATCTAAGAATTAGATAGCACAGACAAATACTCCTACGTGATTGTCTCAATTAACTAGCTCGTCACGCAAATAAACCTGCGGCATATATTTGTTCAAAGTAATATTATGTAAATCATGGATGTCTAATAAAAATGTAAACAAGAGGCGATGACATCCATTGTACTTTGGATATTTACAGTACCGCTTCTACAGGTGTCACGTCACTTCAGTGCATATTTTCCTGAAGTGTTCAGTTCAACTAAAACAATCATATTGATCACTGGTGATGATGTGAAAAATGTTATAAGTGTCATGAATCGGAAACCTGACTGAAGAATCTGTGCTAAATAATCTATATTTCCTACCTCCAAAGTGAAGTTTCGACGTTCCTAAGTTTTTTGATTTGTTTCAACGAAATATAGAATCTCTAGTCCCTAGTGATCAAGATTATCCACTTTGACAAATAGTAAGCCGCACAGTAAGTTCAATCGTTTTATTTTATTAAAAATCAACGACAGTCTAGATTCAATACAAACCTAGAAATTATTTAGGTCAGTTCGTTACCACTGCAGTATAAAAAGTAAATAACAGTAAAGACTTTCTGCTCCAATATTTCTTAAACTATAAATTCATTGACACGACATCTTGTTATAATCATAATACGTCATTGTCCTGGTCCAAATCCAAGGTTTTACTTGTTAATGGTGGGTGACACTGCTCGGAGGCGCAGTGCGTAGTAAGAAGCACTTTGAAGCGACGGCTGTGCTTGGGGTCCCAAGTTCGGTCCCTGGATCTGGCCAAATATTGTACCAGAGTTAATCTGTTCAGAATTTTTCAGTGTGTTTTTTGGCCTTGTAGATGATAGCTAGGATTTTCGACCTTACGCTAAGAAGGCGCAACTTTGTATTCACTGAGCTTTTGAATTTTCTTTTATAATATGATACATAGGTGAAGTAATGTGTTACACTGAGCAAACATATAAAATATAATAAGAAATTTATCTCATGAATGTTTGTCTAGGGTGGGATCGGGAGTGATCCTGGTCACTGCCAATTGTGCCAACGGGCCAGTATTTTTTTTCTTTGGCACTACCTACACGAAGTTTTGATAGCTCGCTTCGTACTTACATGGCGTCAGGTTTCGTTACTTTACTGCCATTATCAGTGCACTGTGAGGATGAAGTGGGCGGTAGGGTTCCGCTGCAAGGATTTGCAATCCTCCACGGGAAACGAGTTCTGCGGTTGAATCCAATACCGAGCTATGGCATATGGCAGTTCAATCTACGTTATTTGAACAGTTCAAAAACTAACCGTTCAAACAGAATCCAGAAGCATAAATAGATCGTTTACAAAAAACTTGAGCTTTATTTTACAAAATGTCACACGATTTATGAGTACAACATACTATAAGAATGTTTTGTTGAATTGTTTTAATTTTAAAAAACAATCGAATGTTTTCAGGATTTTGTCGCAAAAGTGAATAGCCAGACGATCAGTCAGTGACCGCCAAAGTGCTACTCGATATTGAGCTTAAATAATAGTTTCTGTTCTGATACTACATTGTATACTACTCATATGTAAGACTAATGACTAATGATCCGCCCTTCTCTTGGTTTCGGAACTTGATTTTTCTATTAGTTCCAAATATTACCAATAGATGGCGCTAAATGTCGATTACATTGCACAAATGTTTTGCCTTTTCAATTGCTATAAAATATAACCCTCATCGATGTCTATAGAAATTACCTCTTTATAAATAGTAGGTATAGAAGATAAATAGATGTCCTCCCTTATCAACACAACAGTACAGACAATTCCAATACTGGTCAAGAATGCGATTCGATTTCCCCATTTCAAAGCAATATTATATCTTCAGTTTCTCATTACCAGATGCACTTTGATGAAATAGAACGGGGACGTTTCATTTATTTCTTTGTCGGCAACCGATGGGCCCCCGCCGGGCGGCTATCGCGGGCTGCAGCTCTTTTAATTGAAAAACGTCTGGTCATCAAACAATGAGTTTCAATTTGACATATATTGCGGGACTTCGTATAGCTAAGCTGGTAAAATGGGCTCGGTGAATATTTGATAAATTACACCCCAAAAAACTTTAGGGATTTTGGTAAATAGGTATAGATTGGTGGGTATTGGTATTGTTGTCGTAGTTGTTAAGCTGGAAATTTAAAACAGGAGTCTTCTAGCTAGGCACACGCGTATCATCCTAGACCTCACATCATCATATGGTTGGGTGACATGATGGCACATAGGAGTATATCATACTTGTGAACACATGTCACCTTTGGGGACTGGTCTGCTCTGGTTGACTACATAACTTTCTATTTCCTTCATTTGGTACATTGGAGTGTAAGATGTGGTTTGAGTAGGACAAAATAACATTCTAATAATTTGGCGATTAAAAATAGCTATTTGTGAGTTTTTTGCCGGATCGTCTCGTCATAATCAACTTTCCGATTTTATTATTTTTATTGGAATTCATTTAATGAGGATTTTCAAAATTCAAAATCCGATAGATGGCGTTACGTAGACGACTGGTCCAACATTTTTTTTTATATATTAAATGGGTTTTCTCTTGACCTCACCTCACCTGATTTGATTGTTTTTTAACATTACTTCTTAATTGTGACATGATGATATTGAAATTAAATATGTAATCCAAATTCTTTGTCGAATGCACGAAAATAGGCCTCCAAAAATTTAGTCTAACGGGGTTTATCATTTTTATACGAATGCTATTAACATTATCTAGGTACTTGAATATTCATAAAATAACGATTCTAATCTCATGTGAATCACATACCTAATTTGTCTGGTCTGTTTGAGGGCACTTTGAGGCTAACGTCCTGTGAAAATATTTTCATATTCGTTGGATTTAGAGTTCAATACCTGACCTACTTAGAGCATCGGTCCTGCTCGGATATTACGGAATGTGTCAGTCAGATCCGAAATAAGATCTAAAGGACGGCATAGGCGGCTGCCGACCCGAAAATATGAGACGTATTTATTATCGATATGCGAATAAATATTAGGGCTAAGGAAACCTTTATTTCCAATATTCATATATTTAGGCATTTGATGTTAGTCTCTTTTTATTTAGGTAGGCATTTAATTTGGCTAAAATCAATTTGATTACGCGTGTTCACGCCTGACCGCGTATTGTATTCTTTCATTTAGATTAAAACAAACTTCAAGATAAATAATTATATTTTCGATCATAAAGTCTAGAAAATAGGGCTATAGGCTTCTTGAATACTATACGCTACCCATTATATCCATAGCTTTATTATGAGTATCTATTCAATATGTACCTACTAAGTTTTACTAACATGGTTTTTCACTTAGCTATGTACGTATGTTAAGCAATGAGGTGTATGTATGTATCTAATATACTTATTGATATCAAGGCCTAGAATTATTGTCCGAGTGAAATATGAATAAAAAAGACTTGCAGCAAAGTAAAATGTTAGTTGACGTAAAAACGGGTATGCGTGAGTCAGATTTTCATTCATACGATTCTATTAGAGCTAGTTAAGAACGGCCTTTCTGCTCGGGCAATACTTTTATAGTTTGACATAACACAGATTTTGAGATCGGTCGGGTTCATCTATTCGGAGAGTGAGTCAAGGTTCCCGCCCGTGCCAGATCATCTCTCGTTCACTCTGCAATGCATAAACATCATTCCACGGGTTAACTAAAAGCGTTTGTTACGCTTTTTAGGCTGATTGATTAGATTGCTTAAGCGTTCAATGTCAGCTCGTTCAGAGGTTGGTTTAAAACTTTCACGCAATCTCAGTAACTCACTCAGCAATTGGTACCTAGTTAGCGGAGATACATTTTATGTGGGTATCTGCGGTATTTATCAAGTGAATTAAGTTTAAATCGTCTGGATACTAAGTAATAATTTATATTATATACTTGTACTTATTTGCATTAATAATTCAATTTCATCGATATTTGATGGGTTTATTTAAACAGGTTCTTTGTAGAGGGCTTTAATTAAACTTTTGCTTATTTTTTAGTTTTTCTGTATTACTTATTACACCCGACGACAAAACCCTGGAAGTTCAACTACTACATATTATACCTACTCCTATCTAGGTAATGAATTGAGCGACAGGTTGTTTGTCATCTGTCACTGATATGCTCCATCCTATTCAACATGAGCACAAACTTACACTCGGCTCGTGAATGATGCACCTACTCATTAATTCTCTTAAACAGCTTACGTCAGGTGAATATAAATATATCTAGAACAAAACATCTTTATTGCTTGGTTACACAACAGTCACTGCCCGGTAATATAGCCTAGTGCATAGCAGAGAAAATAGCTCGAGGAAAATAATTGTTTCACAAATACTCTGCGTCAATCACTGGATCACATTTTAAGCGCGAGATTGTTTTATGCGGATATCGCAGCGTCAGATGCATGCGATCAAGGGATCAAAGGGACTCACGCTGCGCTTGCCGCTGCGTCAACCGCGTAAAACAATAGTTTATGATTATATTACCTGATATGTAAATATGTGCGTTAATGGCATTGCGTGTAACGCAGCGTTTGTCATATAAACAACCGAGAGCTTAAAAACGGTGCCCGTGGATGACGCAGTTGTGTTAAAACTGTCTTTTAAACATAATTAGTCTGTTTATAAACCTACTAGTGGCCCGCCCTCACTTCGCTTCGGGACCGTAATTCCGAAATGAACCAATAGATGGCGCTGTGCTCAATTACATCGCGCAATCGTTTCGTGTTTTCGGTTTACCTATAAGCCTTGTCGTTGTCTATAGAAGTTATCTCTTTATAAATAGTATACAAGAAATGTATTTTATCAATGGAAATCACGATGAAACACCAGAAACTGCGTGTGATAACTTTGTTACGTACGTAAAAGTAAATAAACGTAATGCTAAAATTTCGATGTTATACGTACCTGATTTAAAAATCTGATTTTATGATCATATTTTCAACCGGTTTAAAACCAGCTCCGAAGCCTTAAAATTAGTAATATAATACTACTAACTTTCTTTCTTCGCCTTTTACTTCGCCGATGATGTAACCTTCATTAACATTGAGCCTAAGACCTGAGTCTATCTCAATTATCATGTAAATTCGTTATGTAATTTATGTAAATAACATCTGCCTTTAAATATACAATTTAAATTCATAATAACTAAAGTTTGGATTTCTCAATTCTAGTTTTATATGGTGGAATAAAAACTAAGTTTTTCTGCAAATTCTTAAAGTAGGTGCCCAAGTTTTAGTGCAGGCTCTTCGTAATTAATTGCAATTGCACATTGTCTGGTGTTCCCATCTAAAGGCATGTAAGTTTACTAAGAAATATTGTAGATCTGCAGTGTTACCAATTACCAGATTTACCAAATTCTAGATCATAGTCCAAGCGTAGGTACCTCGGACTCTGACTGAAGGTGGAGATGAGACTAGCTGAACACTAGACTAGATGAAGCACGCTACATCTTAGACCTCATTGTCACTCTCCATCAGGTGAGATGAGGTCAAGTGCAAACCCATCTATTATAAAAAAAAAAGACTATGGCTTTGGAGTTGGGACGCTTATGGGAATGACAAGTTAAGTTGATGATAATCGTGTCGTTTCGTTATCCAACTTTATTTATTTATTTATTTATTTGAATTCAAAAAACACGGCAATTGCCAATTACATTAGTTTTTACTTTGTTTTATTTGTTTTCGTTATCCAACGATATTTATTTCTTGACCCTAACTTTTTTCAGAGATAAATTTATAAAAGGAACGCTATCCCTTCCCCACACCTTTACCCGCATCTGTCAAATCTCCTCAATTGATATTGAACCAAATGTGGTTGACATTGTAAGGTGAGAATCGCTTGAAGAAATTTCACAGATTTGTTTAAATTGATTTGTGGTTGTCCGTACATACGGCATTAATATGTAGGTACGAAAGGGGTTGTAGAGACGGATCAGAGTGTCGAAGTCGTAGAGAGAGATATGACCGGTTGACATTGACATCGGATTGGCTATAATCTTATTGATGAATGAAAGTTATGTAAGGTTGATAAAATATTATTATAATAAACTACTTGGCTTAGTAGATATACTGAAATGATCTGGGATATATGTACTTTTCTATTGAAATATAGTTTTGTTGACATAAAATAAAACATAAACATCATTAAAGAAACTTTAAGTAAACAATTTTTTAAAGCATTCCAAACGTCAGAGAGATAAGTAGACGGGAAAAAACGATTGAAATCCCAGCGATAATGGAAGATAAAGCTTTAGGAAACTTGTTCGGATGAAGCCGTCGGAAGAGTGGTGCTATAATAAAAATACTTATTGCGATGAAAAGGAGCGATGGAATAGGTCCCCTTCATTATATATTTCAAATTTTTTGCACTTAAAAATAATTGTATTTTTAGGTAAAACGTTTGATCCAGTAGTTTTTCAGTTTATTCGTTTGCAGTATTTCCTGATGGTTATGACATAGGGTCCTTCAAAATAGCGTGCTCACTTTCAAGAAAAACGCCTTTGCGACCTCTCTGACGTTTATGTTTGCTTGTTCGACAACAAGCAAACATAGGTCGCAAAGAGGTCGCGATTTTTATACTAGAGGCGATCCTCTAGCATAAAAATCGCACAAAAATACAAATATTCTTCTTTTTAAAGTATGTATGAGCATAAATTACATGATGATTGTTTTGTTTCCAGGTAAGTTTGAGACAGAGCTCGTTTCGGCAAACGGCCCTGCAGCGGCAGCGATTGGCCGCAGAAAGCATGGTGAACGCGCCCCCGCCGCACACGCACGCCTGTCGTATGGGTAAGTTGCTCACTTACAACCAACAATGTGCCGAGGTTTTAAAGGTGAGCATTCACCGGCGTAATAACGGATATCATTTACACCATCTGCCAAGAACGTAAAATTTACAATTTCCAACTGCACGTACGACTGTTCACTTCGTAACATATTTCGTAACTCTTTACGCCTATTGTAAAACGACTTTTATTCAGCAGCATTAATTTGATGTGACGTGAAAAATTTATGCTCAGAATGCAATATGTGCGAATCATTTGTGTACGTACTGACAACAATTTTATTCGTAGGTACTTATAGGTACGTAGATACAAAAAATGTTATTGCCATGTGACTATTTAAATTAAAAATGACAGACGAAAGAACAATTTTATATACATATTATATCATCCTTTATCCTTGGAAACAGATGCAATTAACCCGTCCCGACCTGATATGTCATCGAATAAAATTTTTACTCCGAATTTAATTGATAGGTTAAATGCATACAGCAAATATGCAAATACCTACGTCTACAAGTGTTCGCGTGTGTAGGTATATTAATGGACCAAGATGATGTCAGATACTTGAATTGAAATTTTATTCGCATCGTATATCTTAAAATTAATAATTTCGAGTATCCTGGTTCCATGCATGAGTATATAAATTAAATAAAACAAGTTTAGTTTAATATTTAAGTGAATGGTGGCAAAAATATAAAAACACCAGCCAAGTGCAAGACGAACCTTTTTCAATCTATAAAATATGAGATCTTTTTGCATGTTTCCTATTCTGTGACTATTTTAATCGCCTACCTGTTGCTATTATAAATACAAGCAAAAGACGGCAAAAACATGTATTTTTGTAGGACCACCCTCAAGACCCTTTAATATAAATTTTATTTTGAGTTAGAAAAAATACTATAGTAATACGTCATATGTGAAAATGTCACTTCTCTAGCTATTACGGTTCATCAGCTCAGCTCACTCGGTAACAGACAGAAGATCAGACAGCGGTGTTTTAGTAATAGGGTCCTTTCTCTCTGGTAATTTTTTTCTATCTCTGGGTACAGAACCATAAAAAGCATTTTGTTGTGTAGGTGTAGACGTAATTTGTCAGGTAAAGTAAACAGTTTGGTTTTGTATTAATAAATGTTATCTGTCTGAATAAGTGTAATGAAGTTAAAATACGGTTGTCAATAGGGACACTTATTTATACATTGTTATCGTCTTCTTCTCTGCTTCATTTATTCGCAAGTCGACTGCCTATTGGGCTAGTGTAATGCAAATCAGACGTTCGCTTGAAAACCTACGTGAAGCCCATAACCGGCTCGGGGTCTTAACAATTAGGCATAATCACAAACAAAACAAATAACCTTACACAAGCGAGTTGCGTAACACGTTACAATAAGTCGCGCCCGCTCGCGTGTAATCGCCTTTATGTGTGACGGAAAACAAGTTTTTCAATAATCCTTATCAGTTGATTAGGTACGCCGAGAGCAGTTCACTCACTCATCAAGGTTGCTTCCCACTTTCTAGATAACATACTCAGGTCACAATATAAATATAGCCAGCGAACGAGATAGTAGTCCGGCCAGTAGAGATAGAGTTACGAAGGTCAGACGGCTGTTATCATAATCATATCAGCCATAGGACGACCACTGCTGAACATAGATCTTCCTCAAGTTAGGGTGGTTGGGTATTCCTGCAAACTTTATCCTGATAAAGACCTGCTTCTGTCTCCCGTGTGGGATTTCCTATGCTGCGCTTATCGGTTCGTGGAATACATTCCTTTATATCTTTGGCGTCTTTCTCTAGCGTACGGTGGTTCCACTTATTCTGTGCCTGGAGGCCAATCCTCGGTTTTCGCCTTCTATGTCGAGTCGACTTCATGGAATGCATAGGCCAATAGGAGAACAAGATAAGGAAAGACGACTGTAATCTGTGTTCTTCTATTGGTTGTGCATTCCATGAAGTCGACTCGACATAAAAGGCGAAAACCGAGAATTTGCCTCCTGATCCGCCGTGGCCGGCGTGCCAGACCCGGCGACGGCAGTGACCCCTGTATCTCGGGCTATCGTGCCTCGAGGTGGTCTGTGTACTATCGAGTCTCGCTGTTTAAAGCGCTGAAACACATAAAAACACAATTATTTGTTTAATGACGGTCTAATCTGAACGGCGCTTAACTGCTTTTTTATGTTTTATTGATTGGCTCACTCGGTTGTTAATTTTCCAAATCACTTTGTTGTGTCGTGGGCAATTAAAATGTACTAGTAGTTTCTATAATGATCATGAATATTTCTACGATCTAGTGTGTTTATTTATTGTCTGTATGAATACCTAAAGCTAGAATTAACTATCCATATGAAACTTCTTTTACTAAATTACAGGCAATATGAATACATTTTATTTTTGTTATAGCAATTCTTTGCAGTTTATTCTTAAGTAAATAATGCTCTTATGCGGAAGGTTGAGGGTTCGAGTCCCTACTTGAATCGTTCAATTATTTTTTTCAAGTGCAATATTTACTTAAGAATATGAATACAAAAGTGTAACTTCATGGTATTCATAACACTCAAACATAGCATAAGTGTGCTAACTTTCTTTATTCTAAATAACTGGCACTTTGGCAAAAAGATCCAATAATAAGATCCTCCATCTAGGTCGGTCCTGCGGTACCTCCTGCCAGTCTGTAATCCGCGCAAATTTTCCTCAACTTCATCTTTCAGTGCAGCGGTACCCTGGACGGCCCACTGACCTTCGACCATTTGGCCTTTTTTTCTTAAAGAATTAAGAAACACATATTTTTTTGTCCGCCACTATTATTTGTTTTATAATTTTGCAAGAATATAACAAAATAATTTCACTTATTGGTATTTTGCATAGGTTTAGTCCCGTAATCAAAAACGGCCCTCCCCTAACAGTAGAGCAGCTACGGACGTAACTCGGGCCCCGCAAGTAGTGTGCTACGAGAACGACGGAGCCTGTGTGTGCTACGACAGGATCGTAGCCGTGGAACGCTCGCAAAATCGTAGTCTGTCGCGCGAGTAGGGTTGAAATCCTTACCTAAAATTAGTGAATATTTTCACACGTGGAATTTCCAATTTATATTCATAAAAGAGTAATTACTAATTTCATCGATTCATAAATTTTATACAGTAATTCCTAGTGTAAGCAATATTAATTTAAACCCATTAAAATCACGGTCCCTGAAGCCAATTTTGTCTATCTACCAGTCTGTCGGGTTTTGGATACAAACGGGAAATGTTAAAATAACATAAATAAAATCTCTTTGGTTTAATGTGGTTAGTGTGGTTACTTTTTTCAACAGTTGCGGTATCTTCTGTATATTTGCATATTATTACCTAACGTACAGTTTTATATAGGCAATACATTTTTTACAAATGCATCTCATAGACGTTGTATCTATAATAAAGGTCATTATTACACAATCTTTGTCTTTATATAATTATAATATAATGGGTTTATGAATGACAATGAGTGATTCAAGCTAATATGATGTAATTATAAGGATCATAATATTCATAACTCTGACAACTGTAGAAGTCTGATTTTAATCATTTAAATTTAGGATTAAAATCTATCAATGAATCATATCAGTATCATCAATTCAATCAACTATTGCATTAGAGTCAACCAGGCTCGTGTATTGGCTAGTTTTGATTTTTAAATAAATTAATAAGAAAATCCTAATTTTAACTTATAAAGACGACATTAGTTGGATGTTTTTGACTAAATTTAAATAACCCCGATAATCTAATGTCAAGTTAACATACTCTAGGTCACAAAAAAAATACATTTAAATACACGAGAGTTACACAGATTTTACATATAAAGTCGTAATTAAGAAAATATGTAAATTAAAAGTAAAGCTTACAATGAAAACTTAATTTGGAAAAAAATATTTAAAGGTTCTTTGTTATTCGTAATGTAATCAGGTATCCGGTAATGAATCGGTGTACACTACAGGGTGTATCTGTGAACATTTACATCCCTCTAACCACGTGCTTTGTCAACCATTTTGAACAACATTTGTTCAACTAGGTACTTTTCGAAATTCATCAAAATTTTTTTCGAGTCCCCATACCAAATTACCAAGACTAGGTATATTACGTGTATGTATGAAAAGTTGAAAGGATTTTCTATGAATTTCATAAACCAAACATTGGTTAAGAATGGTTGGCAGAAGACGTGGTTAAAGGGATGCAAATATTCACTGATACAACCTGTATATCCTATAGCTGAATGTGCATAACAATGTTTTCATCGCTCATAAGTTACGTTATATAATACTTTGCAATTAATTTGTAATCGTATCACATTACACGCTATTGTAACACATACAATTTGATGACTAAGATAATTTAGGAGAAGGTTTAAGACGGTTCAAACACGTAATCTTCTATAAAATGGACGTCAATACCAATCTTCTTCCATGAACCATAATCGTTATTTTTAAATCAACATAACATTGACTTCAAAATGGTTAACTTCTTCTTAGTATTTTTTGATTTGTTTGATTAAACAAACCTTTAATTTTGGATATGCGAAAAAGTTCACGATCTTATATCAACTTGAAACTTAAATTTCACGTGTAAGTAAAAACCCTTTGTTTTAGTATGCTGTACTTAATATGTACGTTGGTGCACAGAATAATTTAGTATTATTCGTTCTAAGTGTATTTGTACGAACCGTGAAAGAAACCACAGATCGTGTGAAATCGCGACATCCTTCGGTCTTTCTGATGCCGAGGTCGAGTTCGAGTAACGTGTTTCATAATGTATTAACTGAAATATAACCTCTATTTGAGATAACCAATGTCAAAATAATGTAAACAAATATTTAATTAAAATTCATATTTCAAAAACAATGAGTCTAGGCTTTGTTCACACCATGTCTAGTGTAACATAAAAGCAGTCACGATCTACTGACTGGCGTTTTATAGCTTGTGTAATAGGGCCGTCTTAAAATATCTATTTGGCGTTGAACGCAAAACATTATATCTTGTGAAGTGGTTTCCAAACATTCATGTTTCAGGAAGCTATTAAGATGTTACGTTGTTTGTAAAATCGTCGCCTCGCCTCGATTTTGATCGAATCAGTTCCAATGTTTAGTAAAAAGTGCTATAATTTATGGATTTAACGTAGTTTCCTTCCAGGGCCAAATGTTTTTTTCCACTCTATAACTATATAAAGGTAAGGAGTCAATTGATAACAGAAAAGTAAAATTAAATGCTACCATCGCATCAAATTCAATTTGGCGTTTTCAATGAGAGTAGATAGATTAGCAAATATCATAATAGTTTCAAAGTATGTGGTGGTTCCACGCTGAGACAGCGAGGAAAAACCTCGAGCTAGAAATGCCGTGGGAACTCGCCGCTACGATACACATACATAGATAGATGCTTATGTGTAGTGCAGGGTGCCAGTGCACCGTGCAGGCAGTTTTAACTGGCGCTAGCGCTCCAAGAGAGCAGACAGTGCGTTCACACGTCACAAAGGTGCTCACTTCCCGGTCTCCATAAGAGGCCTGTCGACCTTCGGCTGCGGCGTAATACAAACGCGACACGACGCTTATTTTGCATATAAGCCTGTTATTTTGCATTTGTTTTGTGATTATACAGCAAATACAAGTTAA
Source organism: Cnaphalocrocis medinalis (assembly GCA_014851415.1). Classification (NCBI taxonomy): domain Eukaryota; kingdom Metazoa; phylum Arthropoda; class Insecta; order Lepidoptera; family Crambidae; genus Cnaphalocrocis; species Cnaphalocrocis medinalis. The sequence goes on along the minus strand of CM026285.1, from coordinate 12,526,788 downwards.
TCAACCAATTGGATTAGCTATTTACGTATGTAATTTGATAAACATGCGTAGATTAAGTTTACAAAATGAAGAGCATGACGTTCTCGTACTCATTTAATTTGTTTCAATCCTTTCAAATAAATTATGAGTTTATTCGAATGAAATAGTGAAGGAGAAATTGGCGTCAAAATACCAAAAGGTGTGATTAAATTAAAAAAAGGCTTTACACAAACAAAAAGCATTAACATACAGACGTCAGACGATTTTGTTTAAGGAACCTCAAGTAATTAATTACGTGTTAGAATGACATTCAATTTGCGTTATTATCTTTAAGTTTTAAATAACTTAGCTGCAAAAAGAAAACATTTTCTCTGCAAATATTTATTCAATTGCTTAAATTTCCAGTGTTCGTTTAATACCTACATGCTATGCTACAACACACCTTTTGTAAACTCATAACCATGTGTGGATATGCTCAGTAACTATGGACAGCCAACCACATGCGTTGGTTGGGTTTAATAAAATTTCATCTACAGAATTGGTGGGTATTGAACCAAATGTTTGAAAACATTTATTTTAACGTCCGTCCATCTAGGGCTATAAATTAGAGCACAACTGTAATAGTAAAAGTAATTAACAATATAAATGTAAGTATAACGACCGTTGTAATTACAAATGCGAATAATGTGCGAGGGGCGGAAATATTAGTCTACTCTTTGAGTAGGTATGTCACAAAATAATTTGAAATTCCCGAGCCGATCTATTTATTTCTAATGAGCTATACAATTGCTTTTGCTTGCAGGAGGTTTTAGGTTATTTTTGGTCTTTTGGACAGAGAAGCGCGTGTTAGAGTTTTAACAATTAAACTTGCTTTGCGTGATAATTCTGGCCCCAGGAGGTCATAAAGACCTCTCATTTGTCTTTACATTTGTGGCAGATGGTTCGAACAGTATCCCGCAAGGTGACATTACAGCTGCGGTCATGCTGCCTAATATTATTTTGTGCTAATAGGTTGAGAGTAAAGCAATCAAAGTTCGATTCTTTGAACTGTGTAAAGGGTGTAGTATTTCTGGTGTCTATGTTAGTTTTGCTTCGTGTTTACCTCAGCGATCGGCTTGGCATTCGATTTCCCTACGTGCCAATGAAACAGCGTCTTTCGCCTTCAAATCATTTCCGTCATTTACCTAAAGGGGCGCATACTTTGGGAAAAAATACTCACAACAATATCTCATTTTTATGAATGAAAGTAAAAAATACATTATAGCATGGGTTATTGTATAGTAAACTTTGACAATTCACCTGCAATCAAATTATTACTATTTGCTGACTAATATTTTATGAAAGTTATATGAATCAGCTAAATTACTATAATTACAAGAATAAATACTTTTAATAAATATAAAAAACTCGACAAGAAAACCTATTATAATGTAAATAATGATAATACATTATGTACTAAAAACACACATAAGTTAAGGTCTCTAACAACGTTGCTTGACTTAAAAGAAATCATAACACGCTATGATGCATTTTCTTTGAAATTGCAAGGCAACGTAAACTATTAGAAAAGTGACTTTTACTGGTGAAACTCTGCTCTCTAAAAAGAAGTTAGATTTATTGACGGAACACAGGCATGCCGGGAAATGTTGAGGAGAAATAAACGTTTATTGTCATCTATTTAAGATATTTTTAAAGTTTGTTCGTCAATTTATCTCATTAAATTTTCCTACAACGGTACTAGCACCCAACTTGGACGTTATGAGAAATGAGCGTCATTTGTTAATGTTTTTAAGGCAAATTAGACAAACAAGATTAATGGCGCTGATGTCCATTTGTAGGTTCCATATTTTTTCCTAGCACCTGCGCTAGACACTTTAAAAGGTGAGTCGAGTGTGACTCATTGGAACTTAAAACTTTCATCTTATTTTCTTTCCTTTTGTTCGTTGAAGTCTTTTGTATGGGATGATTTATGTCATTACGAAGGAACTAATTGAGCGATATAGCTATTGTTTACATTCCCAAATTAGATACATTACTATATTACTGACGTATTGGGTAGCTCATTTACCTGATAGGAAAGGACGAACCAAAGGAATACCTAATACAAATTGCATTTTTGGTACAAGTTGAAGACCTCCAATTTCACCAATCAACGCTAATAACCTCATCATTCGGCAGCAAAATCTGTCCATTTCCCTGCGGGTTTTATTATGAGCGAATTACGGCTTGCGCTTCGCGCGGCAGTCGTCGGAGGGCGCTCGCATCGGCCGCACGCCGCTCCTCGCCGCCGAGCCCGCGCCACGCGCCCGCCACCGCGCCCGCTAGCGCCGGCATGCGACCGGCACGCGCCCGCCAGTGGACACGCACCGCTTTCTACCGCCGAACGGTACACCAGCCGCGCTCCGGGCCGTTACGTTGACATGTTTACGTTTGCCATCACGAGCGAACTTCCCCGGCATTAACTGAATCGAATGCGCTCCGCTAAAGTGTTGCGAAACTATACAAGTGAAGTTTAAAAATACATTGGCACCAGCGCAGAGTGACGCTCGAGATGTGTTCGTGCAGCAAATTCTACGACTTCTGGAGGAACTCCTGCGGCGCAGGTGAGACCCTCAGATGCACTTTCTAACGGACAAAGCCCGAGATCGCGCACCTTCATCCTTTCTAAATAACCGGCCCGCGATCCCCACGCAAGGAGAAATCGAACCCGCCTACCTCTTATGAAAACAAAATCTAAATTCGAGTACAGACATGGCACATGCAACAGTTCCGCCTAGGCGCTGCACCTACGTGCGTTACCGGTCCGAAGGCTGACGGGTGGCCGAGTGGCAAGATAAACGCATGTCATAAAAACTCAATTAACCAGTTCTCTTAGCGTTGTTGAATACTGATCAGTCGCTGGGACAAAGAAACGCAGACGAATCTACCCTCTCTGTAGTAGAAATACGTAGGTCTTAAAACTTTTGAAAGTTTATTGTAACGACTTTTGTTGAACAAGCGTACGTTTTTATAAAAATGTGAAGAATAAGAAACAACACAGCAGTTTAAGAGATAAAATATGTTTACTTATAGTGCAACAAATGCAATTTTTCAAATTTCGTTTATAGGTCATAAAATGGCCTGTTATCCTAACGTTAGGTTTACCTGTACTCATAGGTACGAACAGGGCTTACCAAATAAGAGACGTGTTTGTTGTCCAGCGCCTCACAAACAATCGCATTGTCTTATCAAACTAAATCCAAATGTGGTTAAGTGATTCATTCCTTATAACGTGAATATAACATTGATTAAATTATCGGCCTATAAATAAGTTAAAGGTGTCAAGGCAATATCTCCATGTGGACAAATGTATGAGGCACGTGTGTGTGCTTATTGCTACGTACAAGGCACTAAACCTTTGCTTATTAAAGGCTTCGTTTCCTACTTCACGGACGCTTATTTACATCTACAGCGATGGTCCAGATAGAAATAGATTAAGTGTTAAAATAGAACACGCTGAATGAAACAATTCCAAGTCCGAAAAAGACTTAACTTTCAAGAGAATGTGGCTGCGATTGCAAGGTCGTAACGTCACTATCAGAGTTGCCTTTAAAATAAGTAATCGTTTACTTGAATTAGTCGTTAAATGTCAGTGCGATTGTTGTCCATGTTATGCGCTGTCAGACTTGCAAATCGCTTCATACATACACATTTGTTTAGAAGGTAAACTGAGGTGTTCGTGTTGTGTATGAATAAAACATTTGCCATTCTTTCTTCACCAGATTTACTACTAAAGCAAGATTTAAAGCCATACAAAAAATGTTAAGGATCAATGCATAACATGCCACTTTAATTATGGGGATAGATAGACTATTTAATTTTAGTATTACGGCTATCAATATGCACTAAAAACCTTTTTGATTTCAAAAAATTGTACCTCTTTTTACGTAGGTATACATTGAGATCTTTTTTTTCAGAACTTCAAGGGATTGTAGACCTGAATGTATGGTTTTCAACTCAATACCTTGATGTGTTGTGCCCTAACAAAGGTATTAAGGGTTTTTACAGACAGATGGATAACCAGTGATCTTAAAAGGCTTCCGTATTTTTCTTTTGAGCAACGGAATCTCAAAAACGAGAATCAAGGTAAAGTGATTGGTGTTATGAACGGTGACCATAAATATCCCTTAACATGAATTAGTAGGTTCTCGCAGACATCTGTCGCATTAGCCACCTCCTCGCGTCACTCTACACCTTGACACCCTTGCCGCACGCCCGCAGCCACTGTAATCCAATATGAATTACGATATTCTGTTTCCCACATTGATATTTCTGTTTTGCAATGCAAACAATTCTAAGCAGCTGCGTTAATTATTATTTTTTGCTATTCATTCTGCAGTAGGCAGCAGAATCTATCAGCCTAGTGACTGAAAAGTAATGCTTGAAAGTGCATTGAAAGCTATTTATGTACACAGATCGATAAACTAGACACATTTCATTACGAATGTCATTATAAATGTTCAGTGATGTTCTATATGTACATACTTACTCACATTCACATGTGGGGGTGAATAATGCGCCTAGAAGATGTCACTATAGGGAAAAAGACTACATATTTATATGCTTTTCAAAAAAATACTTTTACCTGAACGTTTAAGTGCAACTTGATTGTACTGTTTTACCACGCAGGAAATTTTCTGTGTTTTTACTCAGCGTCACTGATACCTATCATAAATTTTGTAAACATCATTTTCATCTGGCCTATGAAGTGTCTTGACGTAGCCGTCACATACATTACATGTATTGCAAGTATTCTATTGTATTAAATAGATACTAATGTCCACTGAAGACACTGTTGATATGTATGTAAACAATATTAGGTGTCTACTAAGTCGTAGTCAACCATACGTACATAATCTTATCGACGTATTACATAAGGTAGGTTAGATGTACTTGTGTTCTCGTGTTCCACGGCTCTGGCCGTCCAAGCTTGACGTCTGATTTCTCGCTCTGATGACTCCAAGTTCGCGCCAAGTTCAGCTGGCTGGTGAAGGTTGGTTCTGCCGAGCGCGGGCACGTCACGGTTGCAGTACTCACTCCGCTAACAATCAATTATTCCGACCAACCAACTCTCGGAAGCCTAGTCTAATTGTCTGAGATCCCAATCTGGGCTAGTCGAACCAATTGGGACAATTATCTCCCGCGATATGGGCTGCCGCCTACCATCGCTCCTACAGGTTATGAAATCGTAGTATGATTTCGAAACTTTTTTAAAGTTTGTTGATTCATGTCTCTCTAGAGTAACGAAAGCAGTTGGTCGCGATAAAAATAGCCCCAGTCTGACTGAATCCGCGTGTTTGCTATTCATTTATACCATGATTGACCTTAAAGTATTGCGTGTCTTAGGTAATTTGTGTACTTCGTTATGACAAATTAATCGTTTAATTATGCTATCCAATGTCACAAATAATACCTGTTTACTTGTGTCTTAAAGTATTAAAACACTATTATCGTATTTTTGTTTAATTAGTTTATCATTGACTGTTTAGTAGCAGTACTAGGAAAATTACAACGATAATAATCTAATTAATGAACAGGTAACTTTTATAAAAACTAGTTTTATCAATAGTAGATTTATCAGTATGGCAATATGTTTTATTATATAAGAATGTGTTACGAGTATTTGATTAATGTACCCTCATCATTAATTTAATGTAGAAACTTTTAAGACTTAATGTTACTATTTTGTAAGACAACTGTATTATGAGCTGTATGTTTAATAAAAATGTAATACATTGCCGAAATTCAATGAAAATACGATGATACGATAGATACACTAAGATACGATGCAATGAATTAGCCTAAAACATAACTATAATAAAGAAAACCTTCTTGATCAGGCGATGATCAATGACTTTTAAAGTCACTTGAAAAATCCTACTCAATTCTGTCTGCTTTCGTTTGTACTCATATAGGCGCAAAAGTCTTATTGTTTTTTTAATGTCATCATCAGCTCTAGCACAATCCACTGCTGGTTAACGGCCTATATCCAGCGGTGGATTGTCTTCATATTACTGTTCGCTACTCCAATAGATTCTGTGCTGCACCTAGATTTTTATTCGATTCTATATATGATTCAGATACTACGAACAATAACTACCGGCGTTATTTATTCTGCAGAGGTAGATTCGAGGTAAAAGGCAAGTAGCTCCGGTGAGACGGGTTGTGTTGACGGCAGCGCACGCGCACAGCGTGCGGGACGTGCCGCGTCTGCTCACGCGCCGGTTCTGCTGAACCAACTAAATTATATCTCCTTCCCATGAAATGTAATAAAACCTTATCTAGTGAGGAAAACTCTTGAATGATCATTTATTGCACTGGCACTCTATTGTCCAATAAAATCGACATGTATGGGTTAAATGAACATTAACAGTAGATAGTACCTACCTGTTCTACAAATTTTCAGAATTACAGTCTTAATCAAGACAGTTTCTTTACCGTTGCGGACTCGATCCAACTGACTGACTGTCATTCGTTCAAGCTTAGAAATGCGTCTTGTACTACAAAAAACATTATTATTTTAAAATTATAATGAGTTCGTAAGTACGAAAAAAGAACACAAAATCATCCTTTGCTATTTCCATTCTAAAACATTTGAAAACGAATACAAATTAACACAATGCACGTGTACCTACGTACGTAGGTACCTTTTATTGTTTTAGTACACCTTTATTGTAGTACTCTTATTATATTCCCATGGCCTCAATAACTTTGCCCAAGTTCAATGCTTCAAAACGGTGTTTTTTATTATAAAAAGTATGTTTTGTTTCGCTCCAATTCTTACTACACCGTGTACAGAACGTACGTAATCTCACAAATCTTTACATACGCAGATAGGTTTTCTTCTTTATATTATTCCTTCACGCAGAGAATGAATGCATAGAATACCTACATAGATCTTTAGCGCTACCATGAGTTGTCATCGAAAACTGACATACCGTAAACTATTGCTCTGTCTCTTTCAAATGCATCACAATGAAAGAATCAAAGCGATAGTTTTCGATAGCGAGGATAGTATTTCAAACTTATGGTAAGTATACATAGATCTGTAATGTAATTTGACACAATCAGAACTCATTTCCAATGTTTAATGTGCAATATGTGACAGATTATCTATTCGAAAGCTTTATAAGTAAGTTTGTTTATAAACACTCATATTATATATTTTGTGCTAAAACTTACTAGATTCTACGCTATTTTAAATCCTTACCTAAATTGCGATTTCTCAGTACGTTTTCTTTGCTTTGGGAAAACATCACCGTGTCATATTGTGCTTACCATGCTGTAGTAAATATTTGTCATGTTGTTGTTATCAGTTTATTAGGACGAGTTATCTTAATAAGGTATACCTGTTCTAGAAAATAATATTATCTACTGTCATAATAATAATAAAAAAATCTATCTCTCAAAACTAACGTTGCAGATATTATATGCTTTTTTTTACTTGCCTATACCGTCTCACGATTCAATAATTTGAAAAAGCTGGTATGTTTTCTAATTTACCTTCAATATTCCTCTTCGCTAATACATTATTTTATACGTACAATAGGCATGTATATACTTTCTACTATTTATCTGTGCTATCAAAAGTCAGTATTTCACAGATGATACATCGTCTGAAAATAATCCTGCGCTCTTGTTCCTAGTAACCTGAATTATCACTAGTTCATTGATGTTGGAAAAACCCGTACATCACAGTCGTGAATAACACCCGCAAAGATATGTAATTATGGCCTGGATTAGAATATTCTAGTGTACACCTCCGTGCGTCTTATACGACGCCATGTGGATTTACGACTAATTATAGTCCGCCTTTATCGCTTTAGGATTGACATGATACTCAGAGTTTACGTAACGACTTACTAGAACATTAACTACATGGACCTTTAATAATGTCCGCCTACAGATTGGAGCTTCTGATTGTCAACTTTGGTGAACAACCTGTCGAAACTCCGCTGCTTAATCTCGAACCGAACAATAATCTTGGAAGACAGATGCTTTGCATAGGTCCACAGCCCCTAGTGATAAATATACAGAGTTGACTAGAGCTTATACATAAAATATACGATCGCCCCTGTATTTATGCAGCCTTGTCGTGTAATGAGTGTTTATAGATCGTAGTACCGAAGCTCATCAACATAATACACTACTATTATACTAATTCAAGCAATCGAGAATTGTTAAATTTTCTTTCTATAGTTTTTCGTAAATAAATAACTGAATCCTATCGAACTCGACACTCGGTAATATTAAGGAACGAAGCCATAATATTAACCGCATGGCTTTCCTGTACTGAATAATTAATTATTGTTGATTGCTTTTTGGGAGAATAGTGGTGGGGTTAATTACGAGCGTTTACCGAACAAACATTTAAAAGTAGACCCAAATATCAAGACATAGCACGTTACTACTAGCGTTCGCTTCGGTGTTCTTGTTTGAATATTTTAAACTCGCGCGAGCGGTTATAGCAAACATGAGCATCCGTACTGCGATAGGCCTCCTGACCAGGTCAGGGAGGAACGAGAGAACTATTTGGTACGCGAAATATACCACCTAATGGACACTCGTGGAGTCGCAACTGCGATGCCAACATTTAAACTTTCTTTCCCCCCCATTGGTCCCTCGGTAACCACCATCACTCGGTGAAACACGACGCATTATTTTATTAAATATAAGCACATTTAGGAACATGTGAAATTTTAATCTTTAGTAAAAGTCCTTACGTAAATGTGAATACGATTATAAAAAGTTTTAAACATCTAATCGATCACAATTGATTATGCTCGGTCGGTCAGCCGTTCTAAATCAAGCAAAGAAAACATAATCTTCTATACCAAAAGCAAATACTCAACTAAAGCAATAAAACAGTGTTTCATTAATTATTGCATTTGTATAAAATACGTATTTGTATTTTTGATGCCAAATAGGCGTTTTTCTAATTTATTCTATTAATTATTTTGAATGAAAATGAAATGAAATATGAAACCAACAGCCACGAGTTTTTTGGCTCGAATACCTATAACAGTTAGTTCCCTTTAAATCTAGTGACCATTTTGACCAACTTATTCATATAAATGAATCAAAACCGCCTGACGAGTATTTGCGATTAGTATAGCGCTAGCTAGCCCTCTTTACAAATTAATTAGCGAAACACTACTGCCTCTCTCTCCCTCATTTAGCAATAAGCCCTTCAAGGCTTCAGAACAGCGTAAACGGTTACGAACAATATCTTTCTTGTAGTCAATATTTCAACTTCGTCTAAGCGCAATATTTCACAATTTATCGATAAAACGTTAGAAAAAATAGCGAACTATTGATAATTAAGTACAACCTACAACATCTCATATAACTATCAATCAACGATTTAAATCTTTGCTACTAATCTGATTACATACTAAGTAGGTTAAGTACTTGTGTTAAGCATAATCACAAAAAAGAGTAATTACAAACAAAATAATTAAATTCATATTGATTGGCCGGATGGCGCCTCATACGCCAAAGGTCGGGGGTTCGATGGACAAACATTTGTGTGATGAACACTTATGTTTGTAAAATATGTATTTAAGTAATATATTTATGTTTCCTCTATTATTTTATATCTGTGACACAAGTGTTGTAGCTACTTAGTCCGTACGGAATCAGGTCAATGTATGAGATTATTATTTATTCACCCACTCACTAAACAACATTTGGTCCAGAGTGGGAAACTAGCCCACAACCTTTTTTCATGCCACTATTAATACTCCATTGGGCCAGTAATGTATAGGTAAGTCAGAGACCAATGGTCATGCCACTGCACCCGGACTATATAGACTTAATACCCTCTACAGGTGATGCAGGCTTGTAAATCGCAATATAATTGGTTATAACTAACGTAAGTGTTTCTGTGTGGGAGTTTTCATTCAATGTATAGCGCAATATCGCAACAAATGGTAGTTGTAAAATGCAATAAAATTAGTGTGCACTTCGATAAGATAGCATTGTTCGGCATTGTTTTATGAATGGTACAGCGTTAATTGTCAATATTAGCAAAAATAACACTGAGCATTTGCAGCAAACTTATTTGATTCCCCTTCTACACTCATCGCCTGCACTCGATGACATCATAATTGGTTCTGAGATCAGGCGATACGTTTCAATCCGCACGTTTGTATCGGTCATTATCTATAACTACCTGTTTTCCTCTTTGTTTTACGCAGTTTTAGATAAAACCACTCGGAGATGAATGCTCGTATTTTCTTAGGCTATGCCAGGAAAACCATTAAACGCATAGGATTAAATCTTTACTTTGATGTTAGAGTGGTATTTCCTTAATAAAATTGATGTTGAAAATAAATAGATTGTTTATTGCACAGAAACCAAATACAGATCAGAAATTGACCGTTGTGGATCGGTTAAAAAAGATTTACTTAATATTAATCCTTTAAGTTGTATGCATTTCTTTATTTTTAATTATATTTAAAGTGCAGCAACACGTCTGAACCATTTTATAGAAACTTTGAACATAACGAAATATATTTGGGGTTGTATTGAGCAAAAAAGCATTATTCTAAAAATAAATAAGAAATGTTTTTATTTATTTAGTCCTTTTTTAAACGAGTTTTGAATGAAGACTTCTTTCGCGGTAGGCAGCGGCATGACTGTGCCTCGACATTGTTGATGTCTTTGAGCGGCGGTTACCATTTACCATTAGATGGACCGCATGCTCGTCTGCCCATTTCAGCAACAAAAAATGCATACTTGAACATAGTTTAAATGGTTAAAAAAACCAACACCGAATAAATTATGTTGTCCGGAGAATTCATGAGACATTATCATTGCAGTAATGCGAATGTAATTTTGATCGTTATATAAGCTTCATGTGGGTCACTGTCGTGTGACCGCCGGCCTCACAATTGTGAGAAGCAGGTCTGGCCCACACCAGTTCTGCAGACGAGGTCGTTTGACACTAAACCCGGTTGGACATAATTAGTATCGTTTACCTTAAATCTGGTTTATGTGTAAGTTTATGTACTCTGCTTGCATTGCGACTGTTTCATTCTGACTTAAATAACCTATTTCGTATACTACGAGTACTCTTTTACATTTGGTTGGTTGGTGGTTTCCAAAGTATATAAACAAAAAAACATTTTTTTTTTTCACTAATAAGATATTTCTAAAATATGTAAAACTTACGTTTCTTGATAGGTACTATCTTTTCATTTTATAACAAAACATCAAACAATATTCTACAATTAACGTAATTAATAACATTTGTAGCTATCAGTTGCGATACATATTATATTCATACTAATAGCTCGGTGGCTAGGCTTTCCTCTCGCGAAGGAACCCAAATTACCCACTCATATGAATTACGGACCTGCGTGCCTTATCTACCCACTAAAGCTTTCGAATTCGTTCCTAATTGTCAACCAGGGAATATCAGCTGTTTACCACAGTAGGCTATTAATACAGGCGACATTAAGAGTAGGTAGGTAATGGCCTTACTCCGTAACTCTGATAATCGGGATTCCATATGGATTTTTTTTGGACCTTATCTAACTTGGACTTTCCCAAGTACAAAAAAAACATAGCCTGGTGATAAGTCTAATTTCATCATAGTAACGAAGACTTGATTTCTATGACGGGAGGCTTTAGCCCCGCAGTGAGACAATATAGGTAACTTTATTTTACTTACAAAATATTCAGACCCTAGTAGCTAAGCTACGGCTGACTGCTAAGGGTCGTACGTGACGTATGAACTTTCAAATACATTTTCTTATTGTAACATCTTCCCATTTCACCTAAAACTTTTCTCATTTAAAGTTTTATCTGCCGTCAAAAATAACAGGAGCCCGCTGGCAAATCCTCTAAATGAAAATATTAGTAGGTACTACCTTACCTAGTACCTCTTTTCCCAAAGTATTATGATTTCATAACTTTTTCTTTTAATGAAAAATTATAAAAAAAACTTACGGTACCTACAACACCATTTCTATTTGTCTAGCTCACATGATGCTTATGCGATTGACTAAAAACAACGGATAGAATTGACAATACTACAAGTTAGAAAAGGACAGGTGACCAATAATGAACTACTTATTAAATCACTTTTTTTTTTCTTTTTTTTTTTTTTTTTTTTTTTTTTTTTTTTGCGCTGGCAACACTAAGCGATACACGTCAAATCGCCAGCTGATAATATTTTAATTCTAAAAATTAAGTAAATCATCAAAATATGTACTAAATTTGTGTTAATTATTGAGTTAAGTGGATAAATAACCAGGATTAATGTGCGCAAGACCGTGGATTTAGTATTTCCTGGAATTTCATACGGAGATTGTTCATCAACCAATCTGTCAAAGTGAACGACGTAGAAATTCAAACCTACAACGGATATACCGGGGAAGTATCAGTGTTATTTTTTAATTTAACTACTTATTTCTTCAATGTGTAACGATAAATACGTCAGTTCGAATGTTTGACTATAATTAGTGCAAACAATAACCTCGAAACGGCAACCTACGGGCGGTCCGTACCTACCTACGAGTGGATAACAAACAGGTTATCTACCGCTCCATTTGTTACGTATTACAAGTTCTCAGTGCTAATATCGTATTAGAATCTAAAGACGCTTAACAGAAGTATTGAATAATCGTTCTTGTTCCAGAATCATAACAATACTTACCTATCTATTAAGCATACTTATGCTTGGGTAAATCTGACAATAACATTTACATAACTGTCTTTTCTATTGATTTCTACCAGTAGGTACTAGAAGTACGAAGAGACTTGTAAAAATAAAACACAACAAAACAAGCTCTCTTTAAAAATCAACGGCAAATGTCTTGACTCTGATGCTGAAGTGGCAAAAGCATTTGAGTCCTTCTTCACCAACATACCAGTGTCAACAACAAGTAAATTAGATTCGAGTTCAGATATTGCTGTATCGTTGCTTAAAGCAAGTGTTGGCGAATGTAAAACACCTTTCAAATTCACTCATGTAACCCCGGAGATAATAGTTAAAACTTTCAAGGAGCTGAATATGAAAAAGACTGAAGATCTTTGGGGACTATCAGTAGATATTTTAAGAAACATAATACTGTTTATTGCACCTCATTTGGCAATGATATTCAACAAATGTGTTGATGAGGGTCAATTTCCTAGCTTAATGAAGTACAGCAAAATCATACCGTTGTACAAATCAGGCGATAAAAGTGACCCTTCTAACTTCAGGCCCGTTTCTATATTACCAGCACTGAGTAAAATTTTTGAAAAAGTCATATTCGTTCAGTTGCTGTCTCATTTTAAAGTTAACGACTTGCTTCATAATAAGCAATTTGGGTTCACTAAAGGTAAGTCAACCTCTGACGCAGGAGTTGCACTTATCAAGCACATTTTTGATGCATGGGAGAACAAACAGGATGCTATAGGTGTTTTCTGTGACCTATCGAAAGCGTTTGATTGCGTTAAGCACCAAACATTGTTGTTGAAACTATCTCATTATGGTGTTTCAAAGAATTCATTAAGTTTGATAAATTCTTACCTATCTGACAGAGTTCAGAAAGTAAATGTTAATGGGACTGATTCTTCAGGCGCTGCTTTATTGATGGGAGTCCCCCAGGGTTCAATTTTGGGACCTTTACTCTTTTTAATATACATCAATGACCTTCCTTACTTTACACAAGATCTTTGTGAGATAGTTTTATTTGCTGACGATACTTCGTTGATTTTTAATGTTGATCGACGAAAAGATACGTTCGACGACGTAAATGACTCCCTCTCACAAGTGCTCCATTGGTTCACCACTAACAACTTGCTTCTCAATGCTAAAAAGACCAAATGTGTAAAATTTACTATGCCCAATGTAAGGCAGGTCAACACTAACATCATCATGAATAATGAACGTATTGAGGTCATTAATTCAACTGTATTTTTGGGCATCACTATGGATGCCAAATTGCAATGGGGTCCTCACATAGCAGCCTTGGCGGGAAGACTTAGCTCCGCCGCATATGCGGTTAAGAAGATAAGACATTTGACTGATATTGAAACCGCGAGACTGGTTTATTTTAGTTATTTTCATAGTATAATGTCATATGGTCTCTTGTTGTGGGGGTCTGCTGCAGACATACAGACTATATTTGTATTGCAGAAGAGGGCCATCCGTTTTATATACAACCTTAGACCTCGCGATTCACTTAGAGAAATGTTTAAGAACATTGACATCTTAACCGTTGCATCTCAATATATTTTAGACTGCATTTTGTACGTGCGAAAGAATATTCATCTTTTTTCGAAAAAATCTGAATGTCATGGTTTTAATACAAGAAATAAACATAGACTCGCGGTTCCAAATCTAAAACTCCAAAAGATTAGTAGTTCATTTGTAGGACTAAGTATTAAAATGTATAACAAGTTGCCACAAAATGTTATTGACTTGCCAATTCATAAATTTAAAACACATGTAAAAACCTGCTTAATAAAGAAAGGATACTATAAAATTGTAGATTATCTCAACGATAAGGATTCTTGGGTATAATGATCCCCATGCCTGTACATTTGTATTTTCTTGCAGTATTTTAATACTGAAATTATTATTATATAAATTTTAATCAATTAGACATTGCAGCATTGAATTTAATTTTATATACAAATTGAGTACATTTACTATTAATGATTAATAATAATTGACAAGATACTATCAACCTGTTATTGTACACCACGTCCTACAGTTTATTAGTATTTAATTATGCATACTATTCTTTGTATCTTATGAGGAGAATTGGAATGGTCATGCACGCTCAAACGTTTCCTGAGGTGGTGGCGCTATGTGGCGGGTCATTACATTCCCTCTGATATGGTTGAGTGAAATGATGGCTGACACATACGTCATACTTGTGTACAGGTGCCGCCTCTGGGGACTGGTCTGCTCTGGTTTACCTCATTCTTAGCCTTTAACATTTTCTTCATCTTGAGTATTGGACTGTAGGAGGTGGTATGAGGAAAACATTGTAATAAACATTTTGGCGATTAAAAAGAGTAACTGGCGAGTTTCTTGCCGGATCTTCTCGTCAGAATCAACTTTCCGATACCGGTGGTAGAATCGCATTATGTCTATTTATTTTTTAGTATATCTTATGTATCAAGATATATATTTAATTTCATTTAAATCATATACATTATTTTTAAATAGTTTTAAATATTTTCTTTATGTATGACGATTTGTAAGTGCTGTGTACAAGCCTATGCAAATAAAGAATATTTGACTTTGACTTTGACTTTGACTTTGACTGATGTATTCAATGTTTAATTGAATCAGTATCTGACCTAAGTGACCTGATGGTCAAGACCTACAACAGCAAGTAGTGAACTAAATAAATAGCCTAAGATCCCACTACTCAATTCTCCATGTATCTGTTTTTTTTTATGAAATTAATATTAAACTAATTTGGAGGAGGTATTTGA
The DNA here is from genome assembly GCA_014851415.1 of Cnaphalocrocis medinalis. Taxonomy (NCBI): domain Eukaryota; kingdom Metazoa; phylum Arthropoda; class Insecta; order Lepidoptera; family Crambidae; genus Cnaphalocrocis; species Cnaphalocrocis medinalis. Next base: position 12,511,326 of record CM026285.1, on the reverse strand, counting down.
CGCATTGGCGATAGGTTTTGCCTTTAAAACGAAAGTTGTTAAATTTCTTCAAATTCAAAAGTAGACTCTTTTTTTCCTTCATTCGGTGATCTGTTTCGCGCAAGTCTGAGGTACTTCGAACTAATCTGATACAGTCTTGTGCATCCATCCTGGATCACATCTGCCTGACCTACGACCTCATGAAGCTGCACAATTGCTATAAATTAGCTTTATCAGCATCCTCCTTACAACGGCTTAGGGTCAATAAACATGATTTAGAAGTGGGTGAGCATTAGAAACGAAGGACTTATAAGATAGACTAGAGGGTAATGTAATATTTTCTCGCAGTGGATACGCCTACATACAATCACTGTAATGGCTTTCAATTGACACTGCATGTAGAAGTACTTCGTAAGCAGTAAAACTTTGTCGATCCATCAAATATGACCCTTTCTAGAAACATTGTATTAAAACGATTTACACCTTTTTTCTTAGTAGTGATTTATTAGACTTCAATATTGTTTCCAAATCTTTTTGAATAAGTTTGTATGTAGTTCTAAACGGACAACAAAGTTCTGAAACAGAAAAAACCTACTAATCGATTTCCAATGGTTCATTTAAAACATAGGTTGCTTTCTTCTTTACCAATTTGAAATTATAAATTTATAAGTAAGTGTGGGATTTGAGGTAGTAAAAAGATAGAAATTGTAAAGTTAGAAAAACAGTGTTGATTATACTAAAACTATGTTGCTTGTAATTTTATTCTTCGATACATTTCTAATTTATGGGATCATTAATTCGAGTAGGTACGAGTAGGTAGGTCAACAAAGCGACTGACGGGATATTGATTGAACGAACACACTACAACAACGCATGTTGTTGTAATGGATCTGATATATTGATTATCAATCAATGAATTGGTAATTATGGTAATGGGTTGCTGTTGCTCTCTCTAATCAACAGCATTAGGCTTTCTATATTTGAAAACGTTGTGGGTTGAAAGTAATTTTATAAATGTTCGTAAAAATAAAATCTGTCTAAAGAAATTTAACTCGCCACTTACGTCACCTAATTGGTTTCTAATTGCTATAATCTCATGCCAAAATTTGGCAATAATTTAAGCTGTGTCAACAACCTAAATGATATATAGAGTCGTTTTATTGGATTTATGAATGGAATCGAGTAAACTTTCTTTTTGAGCCATAAGTTAAATTTAGTTTCATAATCGTCCAATCATTAATTTCACTCATATTGTCGTATTACGTATTAAATAATTAACGTGCACTGTTTTCCTATCGAACAGTAAGTAGCAGTCTATATTTAGTGGTACTCCACCAAACCACCTACACAAACGACGTCGGCAAATAAGAATAGGTAATGTTCTGAAAGTGTATGTATTTGAAATAGTTCTTAAAATTATATATTAATTTTGCGTAAAGATTAAGATACAGACACGTTTATTAGAGGTATATTAAATCTTCTTAATCTTTATTAGCGAAAAATGACTGACTGATCCATCAACGGCCGGGTCTAAACTATTAGGTTTAGAAACTTAAAATTTTGCACAGAGGTTCCTTTTATCCTGTAGCATAGGGGAGCACAAAGAAAGGATTATTGTAAATTCACTCCTTAAGGGTGAAAAACAGGGGTTCAAAGTTAGTATGAAACTTAGCCGTTTTTGAAGGTATTCGAATTAATATAACGATATTTTAATCACCACGCGGGTCAAACCGCGGGAAGCATGATAATATAGGCCAAAAAATTAGTATTAACGGCATTACGGGGCCAGTTGAGGAGTCTTGTATCGGAAGCCAAGACACACTTTCATCACACGCCATCAGAGCAGTAGTAGTTTTTCTTAAAATTTATTATGTTCTAATATAAAATTCCTTGAGCCGTTTTTACTCATGGTACTGTACTACGAGCCACGAGCATCAAAAACCTTTGTAGCACATTGACCTACTGTTTCTTCCACATGTAACGATGCCATAGAAACAGTGAGGACATTGTATCGGATCCACTTTATTCATGCTTGATTCAATAAATCCTCGGTGTAATTGGTCTGCCCTGATTGACGTTTCTTCCCCGCCTACCGGAAAATTTAGTTTAATGAGGGTAATAACTTTCACCGTCATGACCAGTTGACGTTTTTATATCCTTTAAAGTATTTACGGAATCTTTTAAGTTCTTTTATTTTAATATTTACGAGTACTAATAGCATCTAAACATTATAAGACTTAATGTATGTGTGTGTAGATATGTATACGTTTTGCTACAAAAATACCTAGGTACTTCCTAAAAATAAACATGTGTGTAGTAGGTATGTGATAGTTTAACTATACATGTAAAAAGTACCTACTGGTTCACCATAAAGTTTGTTTGTGTATTCAAATTCTCTTACATATCGTACTTTGCAGGAGTTTGACCCCTGTCATACATTTTTTACCCGACTACGGCAAAGCAAAAGGAGGGTTATGATTTTGACAGGCTATGTATGTATGTATGTAGTATGTTCATCTGTTTCCACGTAACTTCTAAACTACTTATCAGAATTCGACAAATGACATATCATAATAAGCGTCTTGATTGTCCGCTGGTTATAGGCTATATGAAGTTTCACAAAATCTAAACGTTTAAATATACCTACCTACTTACCTACCTTTTGACAACGTGTGACTACGCCTTTCCAAACATGAAATTTTATCTCTGCATAGTGAATATTGCATAAATTGACAACGAAGGCTTGTTTTATACTTTTTCAGCGACGTTCTTTGTCGTAGTTGGGTTTTAGTTTTTTTACTTTTTACAAATGATTAACACTTAGTTATTCTAGCCACGCTCCTATCACCAAGTAACATAATTTAGGAATTAAGTACCGCGTCATGGTCAGCATAATTTATATGAACTCAAAACTATAACTCAAACTGAAAGTAGGCTGAAAGGCCTCTAGACTTTGCCCTTAAAATTAAACTTCACACGTGTACTAAAAACTGTTGATGACAGTAATTAGGTACAATACTGCATGGTTTCAAGTTTGCCTAGATGTCTTATTATCTTTTACGCCTCAATTCAAACAAATGCGTCAGTATGATTCAACCATACGGATATGCACTTTTAAATCATTAACTTACGCTTACATGCGGGTTTAGGTAGTAACATAGCTAAATGCATTAAAATAAATTTAAATTATCAACCCACAAGATAAGAAATGGCCTCTTCCTGTACGTACGTATATGTCGTTTGCTATAGAAAGCTTTTGTCAGTTGCCTTCCGAAGAAAGCTTTTAACGTATGTTTGCCCCAGGGTGACCTTTGAGGCGCAGGGCGAGAAGGGCAGGACGTACCCGGAGAAAATGCCATTGTGAGTGCCCTGCCCACAGCCACTGGCAATCAGTCAAACGTTGATATAATTGCTCTATAGGTATAAGGACAGAAAGTACTTCTTAATTGCGAGAACTAATAGGTTTGAAAAAATGACTTAAAAAATTGTTTCAAATCGTAAATCCTTACAGACATGATGTTATTGGCAATAATAACCTAATTATTATAATTTACATCTAATACATACCTACTGTGTTGTCTGTGTGTATACTTTGTTTTGTTGTAGGTGGTATTTTCATAAAAAAAACTCCATTAAAGAATATCATCTACCTAATCTAACCACACCGGTCAATTTCATCATCATAACGACGTGTCTCTTTACTCTTTTGACATTGCAGAATTAACTGCTTCCTGATGCGCTAAGTTATAAACAATAAAAAAAATATGTTGTTTTGGGGTTGATAAGTAGTACAAGTTGAAACTGAAACCTACACCAACAAAAATATTACTTAAAAGTTTGCTTGCACCTTTCCTTCAAATGGTGGCACCTTTCATTTATCAACCCATAAAAAGATAAAAGAATTCGTGCAACAATAACAAAACGTTTAGTTTTACAGCTCGGCCGGGCAGCCGTTAAAAATTATCGTTTCGCGTGACCCGTCTGTGCAGCAGGTTACCAGGGGGCCAATTCTCGTGCAATCGACTTTGAAGTCGCATTTAGAGATTTCCATACAAAATTCCGCTTTGACTTCAATGTCGAATTCACGAGAATTGGCCCTTCGCCCTTTAAAGCGGGACACCTGGGTGCCGACATCTATGACCGTCATGTTATTATCGGGTCGTGTCTTACTTCATACATAAGATACGAGTATGTATAACAATATATTCTTTACTCTTCTATCTGTCTTCTATACTATTTATAAAGAGTCCTATAAAAGTATTATAAAACTGAAATGCCTCAAAAATCTGTGATAACTAAAAAAAGTCTAGTCATAAATGGTTCCACATAGACACCGAGTAGTATTGGCAGCCATCAGAGCAATTATTCTGATACGCATTGCTATTTTTGTAAACATTTCGATATAAATTTAGTGCACTGTTTCAAATCAAAACACACCAAATATTTCCTAAATGCCCAAAGCTGTTATGGTTGCCGTTAAAATAGTCGATTTAATTGTGACGATTAAATTTTAGAAAATTTATGTATAAAAAATATCTTGTTTGAGTGTAATGAAAATATGGACTTGATCTATGAATGAATGAAAAACATAAATCATGTTATTACAAGACGACCCAATTAGAGTATTTAATAATCCTAGAGTCATCTAGATTTGTTTACAATTATTAATTTGAAAATGGCTCCGTATGAAGATAAGAGTAATTCGCAATTTCTGTGTTATTCGAACCTACTTAGTAATTGGAGCAACCAGATTATAGTATTATCATAGAATAGCTTGCATACCCTGGCTATATACACAATTTATGGTGTTTACTCGCACTTTATTTGTCGTAATTTGGGTCGGCCGTCACAATTAGGACCATGGTACATAGTCCGCAATCGTATTGGCTTAGTCTTAGAGGTGATATTTGAGTGTACTACTTCTTAATTCAAAGATGACCGTTTTCATCTCGTAACTGTTTCACCTAGTAAACGGAAAATAGCGGTGTCAATGCACCGAACAACGGTTCACCGTATTTTGTTCAGAATCTGATTTATGGTCAGTCAGCACAGCACGGATAGACTTATGACCGGAATAAAATTCCCAATCATTTTTATATACGCACTCGTACCTATTTGTGCGTGTATGGTTTCCGTTTTATATTTTTACGAATATTTTTATCTTTAACAAAAAACTGTGAACGGAGTCATCTATCTACCTGCAGTAGAGTTAATATATACAAATTCTAGTTAGTTACACCGCTTTTAATTAAAAAACGGCTAAACATATTTGAATGCTCTTAGATTTGATATCCGCTCAGAATGACTAAATTGCTATTAAATTATTGTACATAAAACAAAAGAAGTTAGAGCGATTCAAACTAGTAATCGCCAGGAGTCTCTAGTTGTTTATAAAATCTGTTTTCTCAACAGAAAGCTTCTGTTGCTAGATGAACGTTACGAGCCGAAAAGCTGGATTTAGTTATAATGATTGACGCAGGCACCTCCATAGCTCCAGCGGCAGTAACATATTATATAGCGTGTGTAGACTTTGATAGGGATCGGGTTAAATGGCGCGATTGGCGTGTACGGGCCCGCGCTCACCTACACCACAAAATAAATATTGACACAGAAGGCTGACTACCCACTAAGAGCTAAAAATATGTCATGTACTCACGCATGCGCACTAACGGCCTTTTCGACCACATTATCCTAACATGACATAAGATTGTCAAACTGTCGAGGTCTGTGGTAGAGGCCGCGCGCTTATGTACTCATGCCGGGCAACAACCCTAGCATATGTCAACGAACTCTTCTAAATTCAAAATTAAGGCAGAGTCTCCTTTCTGTGTCCTTTATATTTTGTGCCTACACCGTCCTATACCCAGTCACCCGCTCGCGTGTCTATAACCGTTGCCCACCATAAATTGGTATACACAAACACTTTTGTTAAGCTCCACATACCTTGCTGGCAATTTTATTGTATTTTATACCCTGAGAGATTGTATCTAGAACAGTAGTTAGGAGAGTTTTTTTGATATCACGTATTTTTCTTTTATTGTAATGGAAAATAAGTAAAAAACTACGAGTATTTTACACACGCAATATGTTTACTAAAATTGACAATTTATACATATACTGAGGTATAATATACTTAGTTCGGTAATATAATATTATTTATAATCCCCCTTTTTTAAATAATTTTATGAATTCTATTACGTTAGAATAAACATCCATTAAAAATCGGCGTTAATAAATGGACATTAATGCAACAAAATTTGTCAAGTGTTAGAAATTTTATCGAACGGCTCATAAAAGCCGAGTAAATTCACGAATTTGTATAGTTTTTTTAGGAGTATTTTTAATAGTACATAGGTTCAAGTTGTTACTAAAACAAACGCTAAAAGAAATTTGAAAGCAAGGAAAATATAAACCGGAACCATTTGTCTAGTTGAAGTACGTGACATGCAAATGTATCTGAATAGTGCTTGAATAATTGAGCAGTGAATTACTCCACTTTGACGATAAATATTTGATAGGGAGCTATCGATTGCTATGGGCATGTCAAGCGTCGGGCGCGTAGGTGAAAGACATCACGAAACTTCTTGACCTTTCTGATCTGATGCCAAAGGTCCGCCTTTTGTCGTCGACCTGGCTTACATGATTATTTTCGATTCAATCTTAGCTAAGGTTAAATCGTTTCATGTCTATGATCTCCAAGAGTTTTTAAATAAATACTATTTTGCTGTTTTAATATAATGTTATTATTGTTATCTTCGAACATTTAGTTCAAGGTTTTGGTTCCCAGTCGGCTTAACTCAATTCGACCAAAAATTTGATCGATTTAAAAAAAAACACGATTCATTGGATGCATAGTACCTACTTATACATGATACTAATATTTCTTCCTACTAAACTGTTTGAAATCGTTTCCGATCATTGGGATAAGTAGGCTGTACTCTCTTTTGTTATAACCGGATATTTTCCAGGCGATATTGTGTGCTTTCTCCGTTTAATGTTTATTGTACTGGTTAGTGCTGTATTCCGCTCTCTATTGGTTGTAATACGAAGTCACGTGGCGTACAATTTGCCGACTCATCAAATAGCGATCAATTTGTTTGACAAATATCCCAATATATCATTTTTCATTTCGGTACAAAGCGTCGTTGTGTGTAATTGTAACGTCTACCTTATAGGTAGACTCCTTCCAACCTTTCACCATTGTTACCCATAAATTCTTTCCTAAGGTATTATTATTTCTAATGTTTATAAAGAAATGTTTATTGTGATGGAAACCTCAGAACCTTCATTATAGTCTTGAGGAAGGGATAATCAGGTCACCAGGCCGCTTTATTCACATGCCATGAACAATGCTTTCTTTCGCCCGCCGTCGCTTCCAAAACGTTAATTTTACTTTAGGAATGAATAATTTTTCTAAACGTCAGATACGAAAGATTTTTTGCTGCTGAACATTTTTGCTGTAATTACTCTCCCCCCTCCTACCAGGCCGACTATAAGTTGAAATGGACTTTTAAGAGAGTGACAGTATCTTAAACGGATCTAAATAGACATCTTTACATACTTTTTTATATCAATAGCTGTTTAAACTGTTCTGTTTGTTCTCTTGATGTATTTTAAATGATTTTTAGATAGATTCTGTTATAAGTTGAAAAATGTTATGAATGTTAAGAGATTTTGCTATGTACGTGAATATCTTATTATTATAACTTATAAAGTGAGAAATTCCTCTATCCGGGAAATTATAGTAACTATACAATATAACCTATTCAGGGCAGTTCATCAGTTATAAGCGCGTAGTATTTATTTAATCTACACATAAATACATACATACTATACTACGTTTTATGATAATGGGATTGCCACTTTGGTAGAATTGATAAAATGTAAGCTATTTACTTTAATTTGTTTTCATAACTAAATGGTAGCTGAGTGACTTATCCAATATTTGCACTATTTCTTCTAGCAGTGCTTAAAATGGATAAATCACAAGATCTATGTCTAAATTGGGAATATCGTGATATATTCATCATAAGCTTCTTTCCCTATTAGCATATAAATGCAAATAGGACAAAATATTTGCTCATGAGTTCGAGGCTTAACTTATAGGGTGCGACGTCACTCTCACAAGACCATAATAGAATGACCTAAATGTCAAGTGACGAGTATCTGTGGAGTCATTAACACCGGCGGGAATAGAACCCACGACAATACCGGAGGTGTGTACGTCGCGTTAGCACATCATCATTTCTTGCTATTTTCATCGTCGCGGAAGCTTGCGGAGCGTCGGGTAATAAACGAGAGTAATTACAGGTGCACGGCTATTTTGTGCAACCACGGAATTAGCGCGCTGCCAAACTATAAATAGGTAGGTTCTTTAGTGCAATTAAATGATAGTTACATAGCAACCAAATAATATAATTCATTTGTTAAGCGCCACGTTGTCTTCTGCGTCTAGTATCTGACCAAGAGTTTGTGGTTTTATTTCAGAAAGAGTGTTTTTCCTGATTCAAATTTAATTTTGTCGTTAGGTTCTAACTAATAAGAGGTAAGGTCGCCAGTCAGTCTCCGAGTTGTTGAAGGATCTGGGTTGAAGTGCAGTTGCACCATCTACTTGTCATCAGGTGAGATGGTAGATAGCCAAATATGAAGTCACTCCTACTAGTATCGCTAAGGTTTCGGAACAATACGACCTTCGCGGAAAGAGCGAATTCCTTTTGTAAAAGACCGAATTCTTTTTGCCGGCCTTATACATAAAAAACTACGTATTAATAGTTTATCCCCTACTACGCTACTCTACTTTAGTATCTACTTCACTAAATCCTGATTCCACACGTCGTTAGCTACAAACCTAATAGTAAGCAACACGTGCTGCGTAGGATTTTACAAGCCTCCCGGGGGAATGGCGCTGGGAACACCACGGGCCACCGCGGGGAAACATAACTAAACATTAAATCCATTTAGCCGGTTGTACGCGCAGCTCATAAGCTGACAAACACCGGCCCTCGCCGAATGTGGCTTTCGGGACACCCTTTAGTGTGGGGAAGTCGCTAAAGTTTTACGTGAGTAAACTATGATTAAAGGTAGACTTGACTAGTCCATAATATTAACTCTTTCAGGCATACTTTTAATTTCAGGACTATAAAAATAAAACAATTGCATATTTCGTTTTATTAGGGTTTAATTATTATGAAAAAAAAAATGTTTTACAAAAATACCACTTAAGGCTTTTGAGGAATAAGGTGGTCAGTTAACTAACCACTGTGGCGGTAGACATGAAAATATTCAAAAAAGAATTAAGAATGAAAATGTAATTTACAGTCAAAATATATAAAAAACGTATTACTTATGAAAAACAGACCCGAGAATACGTGGTTAGATAACTAACCACCTAACCTGAAAGAGTTAAAACCAGAAATCCCATCTCATCATAAATAAGCGTGTAATTTCCAATTGCGTCCAAAGCTGTCGTTTGGACCCCCGGCTACCTTAGCACTGAGATCTAGAATTTGGAAAGTCTGGTTATTACAATAAAGTGACTGCCGTCAGACCTTCGCAATCGCAACCCTTTGACAGGGAGACCTAGACCAATCAAGAAACTCCCTGAAATGTGTATATTTCCTCAAGATGTTTTCCCTCGCGTCGCCGTCCTTATGGTAGAAATATGCACATCTCGTATTAAAAATATGCATGCTCGATTTCGAAACTACGGCATAGGTACCGCATTTGAAAATTATAAACCACTTGAAAAGCATTATTTTATGACTTAAAGTAATACCTACCTAGAAATATTTTAGTTAATAACAGTTGCTCGTGCCTCGTATGTATTTATTCTGATAAAACTCGAAACTATTGGTTGTAACTAGCTAAAAGAAATAGTCATTACATTAGTTCCACTGATATTTATTAGAAATATAAATTATTCAAAAAATTGTGAACGCATTACTGAAGTACTATTATTTATACTATACTCGCCCGGTTTCTGAATTGAGAATTTGAAGTTAAGCACTACCTAAGTAAAAACTTTGGCATTTGAAGTATGACTCAACTGTCAAAGTTTGTACTTAAGTAGTGCTTAATTTTATATTCTTAATTCAGAAACCGGCCGTAAAGGTACATACAGTCAACATCAAAAGTAGATGATCAAAATCAAAAACTCTATACTCACTATTGGGCGGAGTTTGCGTCCGGAGTGCTATAGAGGTTTGGATTTTGATCATCTACTTTTGATATTGCTTATACTATATCAGACAGTTTCATGAACGATAGCAACTTACTCGTGACAATACAAATTCATTTACTTACCCACTCAGTGGAGAAAAGCGAGGTTCTAGAAAATCCTGTTATAATCAGCTCTGCGCACACGCGTCGAGTAGTGCTAAAGTGGGTATTAGTGCTACGTGACTTCGCACTTGGAAGCCTGCTCGTTAACTTTGATGGCCATTTATTTTCCTATGATAAAGGAAACACTATCTATTACTGGGTAGGTACTATATAGATAATTTGAGTTAGTGGTTTTCTTCAAACTTGCCTCAAATTTACATGGAACTAGTAATTCATAGGTAGAGTAAGCTTCTAAGGATTATACAGCATGTATTCTGATAATGCAACCTTAAACTTTTTTTATGTTCCTAAAAGTCAGTGAACGATTGTTCCTAATACCTTAAAAATCTTTTTAATATAAAGTTATTTATGAGATAGGTGGTAGACATTGAATATGAATGTAGATACTTTTTAATTACGCTTCAATATATTTGACCTACATAGAGTGCGATAAATCAACTTAGGCTGGTGACAAAATGCAACCTTTTTTTTTACATTTCTCGGTCGAAATTTTTCAACAAATAACCTTGCTATTTGCTTTGTAAAAGCAGGAAAACTTAACGATTTATATTTGTATAGATAAATATCTGCACTCAAAACGAATTGCTTTAGGTATTTTTTTCTGAGTATAGATATCAAGATGCATGACTTGAAGTGTTAGCCATGACAATGACATACTCGCGAACGGTTACTGAATATGTCATTCACAAAATTAAGTCAATGTTTGTATATGACGCGATATTCTTATATTAGAATGCGTTGTCTTTATCATGCACGACCGTCAGTCACCTTTCTCATGCGTCGCTTATCTAAATCACTGTCATTGGTTGTTATTCTCATTTTTGTGTTAAATTAACTCTATAAATCTTAATTAGTTCGTCTATTGTAGTATTGTAATTAATTACTTGCATGACTTGGAGCATTGGTTCATAATAATAGAGACAGACACACCTACGAAGACGTAGGTATCAATCCACATTAATTCAATTAGTTTAATACTATCTCGTTAATAAAAAAATCTCACAAATATTATGTCCAGTGACTGCAAAGCATGTTTTCTCGCAATCATATACTCTGATTAAGTTACGTGTCACCAACATTTCACATTAGTCTTGAAAACAGGATTGTAATGTAGGTAGATAGGTAATACAAAAGTATCGACGTCGAAAAATATTTCAAAATTTCATCGTACATTATTATCATCCGTTAAAAATCTGATTGAATCATCTTACGATTACTTCCAAACAGGAGAAACCCTTGAGCAAAAAATCTTTTCTGATCTTCTTTTCCGGAATTATTACGTCAAACGTATTTGTAAATTAAATCTATATTTATTCAGTACAAATAACTTTGTAATCAATGAGAGGGTCTTACTCGGATACCAGGAAAACGGTTCGTTAATGACGTCACGGTGTATCAAAAATATTGAGATACGTAAAGTGACGTATGCTTCGGACGAGTAGGTTGTTGCGCGAGGGGTCGCGGCCGCGCGTCACCGCGTCGCCGGCCCTCGCCGGCCCGCGGGCCGCGCCGGGTGGGCCGCGGGTGGCCCGCAACAAAACTGCCTCGACCGCCGCACACGCCTCCACACGTACAAGTTACGCCATCGCAGCTGGTCGCCACTCGGCCCTCACCTTATCACCGTTAATTGATAACAACTCCAGTGCTTTCCCGACGTCTCTTCTTCATTAGTTAACTAGAAAGGGTGTGAAAGTGATTAAACAGTTACGTTTTGTGATTGTGCTTGCAACCGTTACAACGGCGTCTAGACTGACATTTTTGAGGATTTTTGGATCGTCTACAGGTGCGTTTAACTGTTATTTTCAACTTTTTATGTAGTACATACTTTTTATTCTCTTTCTTTCGCAACTGGGACTGTTTATATTTTACCAGTTTTCCGTGAGATACGTATTAAAATTTGTCGCATGTTATTATAACTACTTAATAAAAACAAATATTAGGTTCTCATGTTAGGGGGCACATTCACCATACGGAAAGTTTTGTACCGAATATTTAAATAGATTTATGGAGAATTAATATTAGTTAGATAAGCACACGAAAGGGTGTTAAGAGGCACCTTTAAACTGTAATTGAATTAGAGTATAATTTTGGCTGAAACATTTCACAACACATTAATCCTTCACTTAATCCTATTACGGCTTCAAAACCTAGTTTTTGCGAGTTCATCACAGGCTTCTATCAATACATATCGACAAATGGATTGCGACGGTTAAAATGTTTGAATGCGGTTTCGGCTATTTCGTAACGTTACGATAGACCAGTTTAACATCAACGCGGAAGATATTAACGTTTTTTAACAAAAAACTTTGTCGTTATTGGGCAGTTCAAATATTGGCTCTCTATGACGTCATCTGTTATTTCGGAAATTCATCTGTAGGATCGGCTTATGCAATTAGATGGCAAACAAAGACGTTTGAAGGTGCTACTAGATGAAAAACTAGTTTTATTCTTATGTCAAATTAGGTATTTCATTCAAAGGTCAAACTATACATTAGTATGATACATCGTTGGAATATAGTACTTAATTTCTTAAATATCAATTACAAGTCTTTCGCTAGTAGAGTTTCCCATTTCCCATATTGTTTAATAGACATGCTGCTTTTCGAAAAGTAAAATTTTACCTATGTTACCTACTAGGGGATAAAAACAATTGCAAATAGTAGTAATATATTGTTTGAGTTTGTTAAATAAATTAAATCATTTCCAAAACACCTTCATTTTTGCTGTCGCCAACGGATCTGTGACAGCAACAGCACACTCACAGGTAGGTTTTTTGCCGGCCAGCTCATCTCCCCGTCATTTGAGGAGAAAACTGTGTTAAGAGGAAATGAATCACATTTACATGAAAATCCTATTAACGTTTTGTTACATGACGACAATGCCGCGTCCGGAACAGTTTAATGAACGTATTTTAGTGTACTTATCTACTTTTACTTGTTTCTCTTGCAATTTGTGAAAGTTTCTAATACCTAATGGCAGATGAAAATACAGAAAATCACTTTGAAATTACAATGGCATCTGAGATTTGCAATACACGGATTACTAAATACTGCACAAGTACTACTTACTGTAATAGTACTTTTTATGATAAATGTATTTTATTACAGGAAAACATTTTATAATTTATAGAAAATTACTTACTTTTTACAGATAGTTTTATTTATTGCACAAAAGAAAATGCGGATGCACTAACACAGGCCCCAACAGATACAATACAATAAGGCGGTTTTATCTGCAACCGGTTTCTTTTATTACAAAACTAAATGCTAAAATAGATGTTTAAAATGCTAAATGTCTGGTCAAATTTAGGTATTTGAGTGCCGATTCGTACAAGGAAAATCAAGAAGCACAGAAAATCGCCGAACTTTTTTTCTTGTTAAATACGGTCTAGCACATGTAGGTAATGAGCTAAAATATAGCACCACGACGTGGGTACATTGTTGTATTTCAACACGACATATTACTATCTTTATTGCTGACTTTTGTTTAACTACTCCAGCACTGTCACAGTAAATTACCTAACAATTACATCACCTGACTGGTGATACATCTGTAGTTGTAAATATAGACATTCATACATAAATACCTACCTGCAGGTAGGTATTATTATAATCTACGATTATAGGTTTACACGCACGCAGTTTATTTAATACCTTGTTTATATTTAAGTGCCCATCAAGGAAGTATAATAATGATAAATATTGTTTATCGGGCATAATAATTTCGATTACCTGTAGGTACGAGTTTGTTATAATACGCTGATAAGGATCTACTATTTCATCTTATGATACGTACAAGTGTGGACACTTGGACATGTATGAAATACGAGATCTTGCTTAATTTCCCATAATATCGAAATGCAATTTTCCTGTTATTAAGTTCATGTTTTTTCCGCGTCTGACGTATGTGGGAATTGTTAGCAATCAAAAGTGACTAACCTCTACCTACTTAATTCTTCCTACTAATAACGGTAATAACATTATATTATGTACTGTACTTTTTGATATTTGTCCCTACATAATAATCTAGGCACTTGTTCTTGTTTACTCTTTATCTATGGTATCAACTCATTACGAAGTAAGTTATTTTTTACTTTATTATCTCGAGGTTTTGTTCTAGAAATTACCTTGTGTAATTAATCCAAAGCGATTACACAGTACATAAATAAATTAAATAAATGAATGCGTCATCCGACTCAACTATAATGGGAAGCAAGCCTATCAACAATACAAAATGCCTAACATAAAAAAGTAGCTAATTATGGTGTACAAACAATTTTTAAATTCATATCTATTTGATTAAAAAAAGTATAATCCTTCTGATGTTAGTGTAGTGGTTTATAATTGAAACAATGCAGTGTCGACACTCTACCGGTCGGGTGCGAGTGCGCGGACCTCGGTGGAAAGTTCGCCTTGAGCGGAGCGGCGCCCGCGCGTCGCCGGATGCGGTGTCTAAAGTGTTCCGTCTGCCGATCGCAAGCGCATCGTGCCTTGCCACGTGCAGCTATTGGAGCACGCCACTTTTATAAAACATCTAATTGCGTAGAATGATGGTGTGAAAGCCTATGTCCAAGATCCAAGATTGCCAAAAAAGGGGACTCAAAGGACAATTTAATTTAAGAAAAAGAATTACCAATAGTAAATAATACACTACGAATCTATCATCAAAAGATCAAGCTGTAAATATAATAATGACCATAAAACTTGATCGACAAGAAACATTTCAGTTGGTTTTGTTTTATTCACAAAGTCATAAGATTAAAAAATAATAATTCAACTTTATATTGTACAATTTTTCAATCTCTTTGTCAGAACGTGACCAAAAACGGCAACCACCATGACGCCTTCACGACGAATTATTATAAGAAGTTACGACGTCAATCTGTAGCAGGTACAGACCTCTTAGGTGTATCAAAATAAGTTTTAACTTTACCTAGTGAGTGACGTGCATCATTGTGAAGCACACAATCTCTAAACTTACAAAAACTTTACATTATGATACCTAGTACTGAAGGAGTGTAGAAAGTGGAAAGTAGTAGACTTAGTCTCCATAAGTTTCATTGATAAATGTTAATTCAATGGCATGAAATACAACTGATCAAATAATTATTCATTTAAACACAATGTTATTTCATTATAACTAAATGATTATATATGCACTTTACCAACTATTACAATATTTATATACAGACAACTGCACGTTAAGTTACTAAACTCTCAAGAGAAGCCATTGAAAAAATAATTCAATTGATCATACAGTTAGTATACCTAAAATCTGTATCTGAAATGAAAATGCTATTATTTCGTTCGCATCCAATTACTCGTTAAATTATAAAAGTGTTTTCGTCTGTAAAATTCTAAGTGATTCCACTGTGAGTCTCGAGCGTTCGCCTTTAAATTTCAAGGTAACGTTTTAGGCAACAAAAACCACCTCTGAAATAGATTGATACACTAAAAAGTTATAAGTATAGATAGCTAAGTTTTAAAAACGAATTTGCTGATATCGCTTACCGCTAACAAAGGCTAGTTTTTACTTACTCCGTTCCATCTAACAAGATTGATTGCAAGAAGGACCTATGACTCATCATTTCAACATCAACCTATGTTTTAGATAATTAAGTTTTACGTCATTTTTATATAAATCGTGACAAAACCCTTTTGTTAAAAGGTTTAAGATTAGAAGTATGACGCGTTTGATAGGATTTTTAATTCGAGAACAATAACTGTAACAAACTGATCCATTTAAATGCTTCTACAATGCAAAGTGTTATCAAAAGTCAACTCCCGACGTCATAGGAACTTTATGCAACGTACCTCGTAGTACGTACGTCGCGGTTTCTTCGTTGCCCTTAAAAGATAAGTGAAAGTAAGGACTCCTTATACTTAGTCGTCGACACGCAAGAAGCCTAAATCCATTATGTATACGGCGGTTGGTATTCCCCGCAGACACCGAAAGTAGACTACTCCCAGCCATTACACGACAAACTGCAGTTGCGACAAAGACGAAATGTGACATCTTGAAATTTTTGTTTTAACATTGCAAAATAAAAACATTTTTTCTCACATATTGTTAATGAAAATGGTGCTATTTTAACAATAATATAAATATATTTTAACATGGAAAATAGTTTTACAGGCAATGTCAGTAAAAACATCACAGTGCTACATAACAATGACCTTCTTAGACATTACTAATTGTCCACAAATCTGTTAGATAGGTAATTTACCTATTAAATGATGATGTTTTCTGGAATCAGAGATCACTGTATAAAATTTGGTAGTACCTACACATTATCAACAGTGTGGGACCACCAATATGAAGTTAATGTTGTACCTACATTAGAATATGTTTATTATAATATCGTACAATAATGTGTATACGGGATAACGTGACACCATATAAACTGTGTAAATCAGAACATGGCGTCCAAACTTTAATGCTCATGACGAACGTGTCAGAATGTTCAATTGATTTAATTGCCGCAAAACAGCTTTTGACTTCTAAGCACGTTCAATACGCGTAACGTCCGCGCTCGAGCGCGCCAGCCCACGTCAAAACACCCAACTCCATATATTCCTTACAATCAAATTCATGGATTTAAATAACCTTGTTAGAGTAAGACAGATTAATTACAATGGCGAATTCATGTTCTGCATGATATTGTCAAAAACATTCAGTGGTACGTAAAACAAAGTGTACAGATTTGATAGTTTATGTTTCGTGGATATAATGAATAGTGTGGGTACACTCAATAAGCGTTCATATTGCTATGTAATAATGCTTGCGGTCCCTTAGCAGTAGTTAAGTAAAAGGCGCGATAGGCCTAGACGCACGCGGCGTATACGAAGGTTAATTCAAGTTGAGCTTCCGACTAGCAACCGGCCTAAAGGTCTACGTCAAGATTATCACCACTAATTTTTTCTAATTTATACCGCAATTAAAGTAGAAACCCAAGAAAATGTCTTTTTAATAAAATATATGATAAGATTATCTGGATTAAAATATTTGTACATTTTATAACTGAAAACATTTTGCAGTAACACGAATGCTATAAGTGACAAACATCATTGTCAGATAATGTTACGCCATACCTACATACTCGTATGTATGTATACCTTTATTATCCTTATGCAAAGTCCTCTGTCTGCAGCAGTGTAAATAACCTTTACTCATAACAATGTCACAAATAATTATTTAATAATATTGGCCTAGTGCATAGTTCTTGTAACACTTCTTCGCAATCTTTTAAGTACTCACATGACAACTCGGGAGTTTATAGTTGTTATTAACTGGTTATACGACTGATGGTGCATCCAGTGTATCTTCATTTATTTTCCGAGTTTAAATACTTTCCTGCAACAAGTTCTTAAATGGTCATCGGAGAGTCGACGCAAAATTGCAGGTTTTTGCAAGGTTATTATCGCCGCGACCCGCCAAGATATTGAAGTCACGGATGTAACCTAGACACACTTTTACAACGCAACTACCAATAAACTTTTATCGGCGTATTCAAGCTGCATCACACACTTGATTCAACATTTCCATCGTAGTTTCCCATTCACCGTGTTCTTGAAGCGAGTATATGAAATGTCTTTGCGAAAGAGGTTACTTCAAGTTTACAATACAAGCTAAGCAAATATTGCTACTTAGTTAATTCTACGAGTACTTGTCAGGAGTGTAATCCAATGGTAACATACTATTTGTTTATGATGTTTGACCATGAAGCAATTTTTATGGAGGAACACAATTTTAAATACATTTACGAGTTGGTTTCAAATTTATTTATAATTTTAATTAGATATCTTACAAACACGATATATTAAAAATTTCTCAGATCTTATACTGGGGAAAAACATTTTATCGTAAAACACGACACACTGCCAAAATGTACGTAGATACTTACATAACTTTCTCTATGTGGCATGAGTCAGAAAACAATAAACTATTAGTTACAGATTACATTATTATCGTGTCGTGACTGCTGTGGCCTTCTTGCAACACGTATTGTGGACTAACATAATCTCAGAGAAGTATAACGAGTACTAGATCATATGCAACCTTACAGTATCTACAGATATTGTTCACTATGCCACTCGTACTACTTACTTACAGCCTAAGAAAGATCCCACTGCTTAATTCTGCAGGTACATAATATCTGTTTTTCTAATGAAATTTAATCTTAAATGAATCATGTGGAAGTAGGTACTTAATGGATTAGCGATCGGTTTCCTATAAAAGTGGCCATTGGCCCAGGACATTGCGGCCATTTTTAATTAGATTAGATACCTGCAAATTTGAGCAGTGGGATATTAGGTCATTATGTCTACTGTAAGAAACAAAATTGTAATCAATTCCTGCAAGTACCTTTGGATGGTTATTATATTACGTATTACCTGATCCCTTTTGCCACAACCATCATTAAAAGTAATTGAATTCACTCGTATCTTTTAAGGCTCTCGTTTTGAGTAGCTCAAGCAATGTTTCTTTCGAAACATAATATGTTTTGGTATCTGCATTATGAGAATGAAGCTTTCGTTTCAAAACTGGTCGCGCAGCGGTACTCGTTCACGCCCGGTGCGCAGGGGCAGCCAGACAATCCCTCGGCTCAATCGCAGGAGCCATTGTATGAAATAAGCACGCGTGTAAACACCACAATACCTTATGCATCTCTGTATTGTTTTCTCTTTGCGCGAACATGCAATATTTGCGAAACAACGGCTATCCTTCCCATTGTTTTCTGCAGGTAAGAGCAGGATATTTAATTGATGTTTTTCGCCTCTACATCAGGAATGGGGAGGTAAACCTTTGTATGACACACTAACCAATGGTGATCATTTTGTATGTAGATAAGTACCTATTTTGTAGCTGACACCTATCTATTCATAATATACTTCAGGTTATTGTTGACTCTGCAACATCTTATTGATACATGAAATTTTAAATCTTACCAGCATAAAGATTTAGGAGAGAAAAAGTGTGTGAATAATCCTTTCTGAAGCAGATTGATGCAGTCTCGACAAGCAATTAAAGTTTTTCAAATCCATAAACATACGTCTATGTAAACTAATATAAAATAATCACGATACCTATCCTTGAGACGATACGTGTCCTTCACAGGTTTATCATGAACAATTTAATTTTATAAAGTAAATAAAAGTTCTCATGAAAATATATCACAGTATGATGCAGCCTACGCATTATTTTGTCATTTGTCTGGATGCATTGTTGTAACTCATTTCAAATAGACAGTGGCAGGAAGCCCGCATCCTCATAAGCGTTCTATGGCTAGCCTGATTTCACTACTCACACGAACCAATTTAGCTTAGAGAGCTCCTATAAAAACCCCATTGTCTAGCTTCCATTATAATATAGCATTTTATATACCTATTTCCAAAATCGATGGGAAGCCTTACTATTTTATTCTAGAAACATGGTAGATGGAATATTAATGTGTCTATACTTAAATATGTAGTAACGCAAGCTAATAGGTAAATTATTATCTATATTGTTGTAATTTACTTAACTTTTGAATATATTGTTAAACCGGTGCCCCGGTGGTGTATGTAAGTAATAAAAACACATGAAAACAGTTACCTACCTAGGTGAATTTAAATAAAGTACTTACTTACCTACTGTATTTCAGTGAAAACTGTTAACGTATAATTAACTAGGTATTGGATTCACGTGACCAATAATTTAAACACAGTGCGACTAGGTTGTTTTGACAGATGGTTTCAGTTGGAATTAATGTTATTCTATACAGAAATAAGTGATATTATTTTTCGGCCAAGCCTTATCGAGCTATACCGCGTACTTTAGCCGTATTGCTTCAGCCTTTCTGCTGTCCAGGGTTTAGTTGCGGTCGCGGTATGCGGTCAGTATATGAACATCTTTTATATGTAGGTATAGGATAGGTAACAGTTTATATAAACATGTATTACAACTGTCCGTACTAAGCTTACTCTCATGCAGAAGCTATTAAAAACTCGGTGCTAAATCCTTATATTAAGGCACTAGTGCCCAGAATTTTGGAACCTTACATACAAGAATATGTGTCTCATTTTGGGCCGTCCCATATCCTGGAAACATGGCGTCGCGTGGCATCGTCGAGTGATGATGTTTTATAGTAAATAGGTAGGTACATATCGCTAGTTAAATGTTAAAATTTTCAAACAACTTTCAGCAAATGGCATATGATAACTAAATGTGGACATCATAACGATGACTAAAGGTTTGCAAGAAAACAATGTTTTGGCCCATTGACACATTTCTAGAGTTAGACAGAGATGTTTTCGAACTGTATGCCACTCGTGAATTAGAAAGCGAAAAATACAAACGGCTACGTAGAAGCAAACAGAATTTACGGTTTGTTGTTGAAATATTGAGCCAAAAACGCGTGGTGAGCTTTAAAATAGTCGACTTTTCGGCGAGTGGCGTTGGTTCAGTGAACTTCGCGGTCACCGGCGGCCGTGGACACACTTTGACGAGCGCTGTCACATAACATTGCACCAGAAATATCCCCGGCTCGCGCCTCGGCCGCGGCAGCCCGCCTCGCCCACTTGTGGCTTCCGAGTCATAGGCATCATCTAGATCTAGACACTGACACAGCTAAGTAGCTTTAGATTCGATTTGTCACTATCGAAAACACGGACACCTGTTCAAAACCAAAATAATCGCACTGAATGATAGGTGAATACTTACTCATAGTTTAGTATTCTACTTAGTTTTACTCTTGTCTGTGAAAATTGGTAACCATTAATATTGAAATTAAGTGGTGTTTTTAAAACTTTTCTTTAGGTATGGGAACGACAAACATTCTCGTACTGCGCATAAAGTATACACTCGAACACTTGAGTAAACATGTTTTTCTGTAGTAAACATCTTGTGATATTGATGATAATTGATTTTCGAAGATCGAACAATGTCGTAAGATTATTTCCTACCGTGTTGTTAGGATGAATGGCAAAGCTGTTAAATGGCTAATCAAAATAAAACATTGCATAAACACTCTGGTATTTCCCTACAGGATAAGTAAACAGTCTTTAACATTATTCTAGCTATAATCCTTGAAGGATCGTTAACAATCAACTAAGTTTCCGTTATGAGAGGAGACTTTTAACTAAACTTAAGTCTTCATCATCGAAAGTTCGAAACATTTCGATAACAACGCCTATTTGAAAACGCCGATTCGGTAAAAGACATTTTAAACGAAAATGTGGCTAGTAGATAATCTGTTATTTATAATATGTGTAATATGTTATGTTATTTATTTGACGACCCATTTGGCGTAATGGTTTGAGCGCCGGTTGAGAGCAAGGGTCGCGGGTTCGATTCCCGCATCAAGACAAATGTTTGTTGATGAAACAGATATTTGTCTTGGGTCTGGGTGTTTGTAGTTCCTTCGTTGTTTCTAGTTTCCATAGTACAAGGGAAAACCTTAGTTTGGGACCAGGACAATGTATGTGATGTTGTCTCAATATTATTTATTTATATGTATGCTATAACACTACTTACTTATATTAAATATCCAATAACATCATTCTACAACTCCACTCTGGTCTATAACTTTTGAAAGAAAAATAAACTAAGTTATCAAAATGTTAGTCAAATCTATTAACTTAGCGACAGTTTATTTTGTAGGTATGTACTACCATCGCCTGTGCCACTGTTCGTCCAAATAAATTTATTTTTATTTGATTTATTGGACCGAGCAGTCTCAGTCATAGTAAAAAGTCAATAATTTTTTAGCCTGCGTTGTCCCACTGCTGGACAAAGGGCTCCTTTAACTGCCGCCATTGCACTCTATTTGTAGCGGTAGTTTGCCAATCGTCAAGTAATTAAGGTAATAAAAATTTACCTATTTAAAAAGCAGGTAAAATGCGTAGGTAGGTAGTTAATGACGGCCGACAATTACGTTAATCCTGGCGTCTTCAACGATTAGAACTACCTCATGCTCCAAGGCTTTACATCCCATTGTTCTCGCCGAGACACAGAATAAATAATGCCTAGTACATCGACTGGACATTGTATTGTTTAATATCTCTCAACAGCAAATATAAATAGCTAAGAATCGGTAGTATTTAGAAGGAAAAGAGAAACGTCATTTGTACAAGAACTTCCTGTCACCTTAATTAATACTCTCTCTGAAGGTGACGTGCTAAATGCGGATTGCTTACCTAATTGTAGGTAATTTGTCACTCAATATTATCTACTAAGTCGAACGCGAACATACATAATCTGCAAGTTAAATGAAAACATTTTACAATATCTAACCCTTACCATTTAATGAAACACTAAGTCATGGAAGTGTCTCTTTTTATCCTACTTTTTTATAAAACAGTTTAGCAATCAAAATTACCCAGAATCAAAATGCATGTTATCACTGATAGTCGGGACTTCATTGTTGCCGTCGTGACCATCAGTTCATGACACCACGACCAATCTAACACTGGCCATGGTCATCTGACATTCATATGTGTTGTGAATATTATTGCTACAATATTATTAACACTATGATATTAAAGTCTTCACTAATGAACGGGCATTCAAGACAGAATTTTTGAAATATTCTCACTTTATATTAAGATTATAACCTTTTACGTAATCAACATCATCATTTCATAACAGTGGAAATTGTTTTAAAATAAATTAAAACTGGCTAAGCTTCGTGTATAATCTGTGGTGAGGGTATTAGCCGCGGAACCAGTTTGTTATTTGTGGATTCAGAACGATCAAGGACATGCGGAAAACTGCCAATGAAAATATTTAAACAAAAACAGCTAATTTGAAATCGGTTGATTACTTAAGTAGTGGATCGCTAAAAATAAAAGTTTGGACTACAACGCGTAGGCGACCCGTATCCTTTACCTAGTGGGTAATTTCGAAAGTGAAATTACTCTTTTGTTTATTTTTACGTCTATACTTACAGACACTTATACTTAAATATCTTTGACGTCTTTACAGTCAATAAATCTATTTAGAATTGAACTAGGTATTTCTTAATCACCCCGCGGTGGCGGGGTTTACATAAGATAGACGGCTCATTTCTTGGGTGGGCAGCAATCCCCCTGCGAAATAAAAAAATACTAATTAGGTGAAATGAAATTACGAGTAAATAGGTGGGAGGGGGTGGGTAGCAAATTGATCGATTCCGAATGGTATGACAAAAAATACTACAAAAAAATCATAAATGTTTGCCTACTGAAATGAGTAACTGAAAAGGAGAACGCAAGTGTGGAATCTTGTAAACTGTATTATCAATTTTTTGTGCGATTTTTTTGTATATACAGGAAATTCCATGCTGGCATCCCATAGCTGATGTAGACTCTACTCAGCAAAACAATAGCTACTATTAAAACCGTGTCATTGGGCTTTCAGCTGCCTATCTGCAGCCACGACACGAGTAACGTAGTGGTTGACCTACAAATATCCGCTCGTATAATAGCGCCATTTAGAAATAATATTGGCACTGATCCCATAAATCCTTTCATCCCATTGTAAATAATTCATTGGATCTATCCTTCTGACTATATCCTTGAGGTGTGGTTAATATCAATGCGAGGTCGCCGTGACCGCAGACAGGTCTTACGAAACAACTCATTAATGTAAAATTATATTAGATATAATAATATGTGGATAGTTAATAATACCACACTCGTATACACTTACCTATATATGATAGTGAAGTCGCAAAGGTTTCCACGTCTTTAGTTGCTCTTTGGCTACATCACAATAGCTAAGTACTTTTTTTGTGTTGTGTATGTTTAGAATATTTTCGAACATGTTTAAGATCACAATCCGCATGATACTTTAGGTACCTAACTTACCGACCGACCTACACTGCACGTCGATGCAATGACATGTTATTGTGATAAAGAAAGCAGCAAGTTTATTGATTAGATAAGGAATAACTGGCCATGATTTATGTGAGTAGGTTAGGCATCTATAAAATGCTTCGTATTTGCACGGCTTGCAAAGGTTCGCATGCAATTTGGTTTCACCTTTGCCGTCATGAATTTATGTCATTACTGCTTTTCCAGTATTTACCTAAGGAGATTAGAAATATACATAGGTACATGCAAGTCAAAAACTTAGATTCGTATTGTAATTAGGTATCTCTTAAATTTGGGAGCAATATACCCGGAACCCCTGTCACTAATATTTAGATAATAAAGTGCGCAAAATTAATTTAAATTGTAATTGTAAATCGAGGTATATTTTGATATTCATATATGTGCGATAAATAAAAATATGTTCCCCGAAATCCCCCAAAAAAAAAACTATTTTGAAAATGAATTTTTCAGAAAAATCTCCTCATAAAATCCCGGCATGCACACTATTATTTTCCCCCCAATTGTCCCCCTCCCCCCTTAAATTTGGCGGGAATTTCCCCAATATAGCATCAATGGAATCCCCAACGCTTTAAAAAAGATAGAAAGCAGGAAACCGCATTAGCAGGAAAACAGATAGGAACTCGTGTGTGTGTTTAATCCATTTAACGAATATTATCGCTTTAACAAACCCGAAGCTGCCGCGAAGCCATAGTGCGCCGGCGACCGCTTACAAGTGTCGGTACTGCTGAGTAGCTGATTAAATCTGTCCATCATCATAATCGTGAAACCTGCCCAAAGGGCGATAAGCTGCCGACGTAACGCGATTGCACCCCTGCCTGCCCCGGTGAATGCACTAGCTTAGTATTGTGTTACGTCATTACGACTGCGGGAGTCCCTGTGACACACGGCTACATAATATCTATCACTGTCTATGAGTCTAGTAATAAACCCTTATTTTTTATTTCTACCTACGAATACTTTAAGATTATTTCCTGTACTTAAATATTGAACATTTTTCTTTAAGAAACCTTTTTCCTTCTTTCGCGTTTTCATAAAAAAGCGTCCGGTGACATGTCCATGTTAAAATTTCGTCAAAAATAGCACCCTAAATGCCATCACTGCTGATAACTTTGATTTATTAAGTAGATTTGTTTACACATAATATCGAATTCCTCGTAATATTCTCATATCCAATGCATCAGGTAAAATAATAGAATTACCCATCAGGTGATCCGTCTGGTCGTCTACCACCTATCACATAAAACAAAATCTAATCCTAAAATGTACGTACACCTATAGGTAGAAATTGACTAACTAAGACATGATGAGGTAAGAGTATTCTCCCGTTGTTATCTTGACTGGAGTGACAGCCAACTGCCATGGTCAATACAAACTTCTTTACGCCAAGTTCAATAACACTATAATATGCTCTGGTCTATCTATAACAATAAGATAAAGATATCATGATAGAAAACCTGTAGATAATTCTAAATCTATATGGAAGAGAATGTTACGAGTTTAATCCTTTATCGAAGCTATCGAGTTATTCTAGACCATGATTAGATAAAACATCTCGCAGTATTTAGGTTTCATTTGTCTTATTTTAAAATACTTGTGCATAAGACGTGTGCAATGCGAGCTAATTTTTTAATCAATGAAAGATAAATACAGTTTAACAAGTGCAACCTTTGCCAAGAATAAAAATAAGTGCGTTTTGTGAGTGTTTTTAGTTTGTTAAATAACATGGCTTGGGCTAGCAGTTACGCCCCTGGTCAGTACTACGAAATTCATGGGCGAGGAGGATTAACATGTAAGTTGTAAACCTACACCTACAATAGGAGTTATTTTGGAAAAAGAAGTAGGTACTAATTTATATTTATACTAGTCGCTCGCCCTCATTTAGTATTGGACAATTCGTTTCAAACCAATACATGGCGCTGGGCGTTGATCACATCGCGTCAAGTGTTTTCACTTTTTCGGTTCATCTATAAGCCGTGTCCTTGTCTGCAGAATTTACCTTTTAGGGTTCCATAGTTTTTAAATAGTATTGATCAAGATGATCATTCTATATGTAATGAAATTACATCCTACGTAAGTAGGTACGTATATTTATTTAAGGAAGGCTATAAATGAATTTTACATAACACATCGGCACTAATTTGTTAATTGTTATTCTACTAGATAATTATGTATGCGAGTAGGCGTTGTTGTACCGATACCTAACAAATGGTTACTTTGGCGTATAATAAAAGCATTATTCGTCGCTTAACGTTTTACCACCACCATAATTTTAGTAAACTAATTAAATTAAGAAACTTACTGCGTCATTGATCAAATTAAAGTAGGAGGAAAAATAAAATTTCAGTAGGTATGAAAAATTGGTATGAGGTGATTTCAGATAGCAGATAAACCTTGAAAATGCGTTTATCTTTCATGATTGACTGCATAACACATACGCATAGGTATTCATAATGAGGGAACTATCTTTAGCACTTGCATTTCACCTCCTAAAAAACCTATTAATACAAGACGAAACGCTATTATAAGACCTAAGCTCATGTATACCACAGTTTGAAATAATAAAGACTTATGATTATGATGAATGCTGCACGCCATCGTAATTGATTGCTTCATCCATAGGTCCTATACTAATTTGTACAATATCGCATAAATTTTATTCTAAAGGCTTCTTTTATGTGCTAAAGTACTCGTAATAATGTAAACATACTGCCAAACAAAAACAATGGTGGACGCGTAGACAGTTGAATGACAGAACAGGATATAGTGATCGCTGAATTACAAAAGCGCTCTCACTTTTTTCATATATTTTAAACAGAACGTGATGACTCTGAATGAATCACTAATTATGGCAGATTTATCTTTATGTAAAGGTACGGTGACATACGTAAGGTTGATGACTAATTTATCTTAGTACTTACGACGTATTCATAAAGACAAACTTATGTTTAAGGAAACAATAATTATTTTATTTTATCACTTGGTTGCATAAAATTAAAAATCATCAAGTTGCACAATAAGTTGTAATGTTTGTCATCTAAAATTCTTAATGAATAGTGTAAATATTTGTGGAACAGGTAAAAATTTCAAAACAAATCGCAAGTAAGCACGACGCGAACTTGACCCACATAGGCCGAGCGCCCATTGTGCTCGCGACCGGCCTCGATCGACGACTTGACGACTCCAAATCGCTCTTCCATAAATTCGATCTCGTTAATTAACACCTTTATGTTGTAAATGTTAACTCTAAAATTCTGACAATCATTGCCTAGAACGAGAACGTTGTAATGCCTCTAAACTCGTCGTTTGAACGCTAAGTGCTCGCAGTTTGGCCAGCGGCGACCTCTGCATGGTCACGCATGAGTTTTCACTGACACAAATGACTGGTACGAATTGCCTTACACGTATCATCTAATTGTGAACTTTCCCAACTTTCGTTTCACCACCGGTTTCTGTATAACGGATCCCGTTACGTGCAGTTGCCCCAGTGGGCCGTAACGCGGGCTTGCCAGCCGCGGAAACACTTCCTATCAGCTGTTTGACTATTCCAAACCGGTGAAACAGCTTTTCACTATCAATTTACTTAATTATATTACAATAAAATTCTTTTGGTGGTTGCCGCAACCACACGGTTATTGCTTTTTAAACGATTTTGTTTATTCTACTCCGACTATGTAACTAAACTTAATTACTACTACTCATTTTGCTAAATAACACACTTTACCGTGGTTCGATTCCCACCTGAAAGCGCGAAGTCTTTTATTTATTTGGGAATAAATTGCAAGGAAGTAACAAAAATAAAATAACAAATTGTTTGTTAGTCTATATTCACACTTTCAGGTGTATATAGGTACTTATTTATGTATGTACCTAACTTAAACTTACCTGCAAAATAGACTTTCTTTGTTAAATACTTTTTTCCCTTATATCATTACGTAGGTAATTGTAAAGAGACAGATTTATTTGTGCAAACCCTTTCATGTTTTCTTTTTCGTAGAAAGTGAGTTTGTTGAGTTTCGCTCTTTAGACCAAAGTTAGGCGAACAAAGGTTGAAAAAGTGACGGTGAACTTCACAATAGGACAATAGACTTTCTTTTGATATCTCTGAATCCGTACCTTTTTTATGTTAAGATATCCTAAGAAGTAACTTTATCCTTACAAATTACAAAATACATCATTCGTTTTCCATCAGTTAAAGTCGTACAATAATAAACTGTGCCTCAATAACATCAGTACTATTTTTAAATAAAAACTCTGTATTCTTAATTATGTAAATTGCAATGGTACTGAAGATAACACAGTGCATGTAACTCCTGCGTACAAGGAAAAACAATCCTTAAGCATTGCATTATGTATTCTGCGGTAATAGTACGTGCCGTCAGATCAGACTAACAATAAAACTAAGGTCGTCCGTTTTCCTTTATTTCCAGGCATGTCCCTAGACGAAGGACGGCAGTCACAGAGGCCGTACCGCTATGGCATGGTGCTGCTGTGCGCCGGCGCGCTGATCAACTGGCTGGGGCTGGCCGAGGACTACGCGGAGCCCGTGCGCTACGTGGGCGTGGCCTGCATCGTGGCCGGCGCGCTGCTCATCTGCGCCGCCATGTGCTGCTGGCTGCAGTCGCCGGCGCGCCAGCCGCAGAACGACAGGGCGTCGCCAGACACACACCAGGTAAACTTCTACCACCTCTCATCAGATAAATCATATGACCAGATGCGTGGCTATCTACGCGATATCCTAATCCCATGTGCAAGAATCGCCTGGGATCCCATAAAATCAGGGTCTTAAAATTGCGGCCAAATTATTTCCTCGAAAGGCCAATGGCACTGGTAACTGCTTGAGACCATTTGCCTAGATATATGATTCAAAGTTTTGATTGCGTAAGATTTCTGTTACAAATCAGTTCATCGCACAAATGAATTTATTAAGTAGTTAGGTCTAATTAAAGATGTTATATTGGAGACGAAATATGAATTGGGAAAGTCATTACTACTTATTAAGATTACGAATAAGATAACTTTTAGATTTCATGTTGTTTGGAAAGTGGTAGGAGCAGTAACCCATCGCACCAATTTTTAATGATTCTTGAATATTCAATCACTACAAATGAGTACAAAGCGCAGGAAATCACACTCCATTAGTCCAACCATCTAAAACTAGAATATTGATCGCCAATGACCTCAACAAAAACAATTGTGTCGTACGGTCACATGATCACCAAATTAAACATGAACCGTATCCGTTCCAGATTGACGACCCCATCCACGTGATCTCCATGCCGGACGACGAGACGATGCAGCAGAAGCCGCCGGACTACGACACGGTGGCGGGCGCGCCGCCCACCTACGACGACGCCATCAAGCTGAACCCCGCGCGGCTGCTGCCCGCCTCGAGCAGCGCGCGCGCCGACCTGCCGCTCGCCGCCGAGGCCGTCATCCCCGGCCAGCCCGAGGCCGCGCTGCCCGCGTCCGCGCGCGCGCTCGCCCCCGTGCACCGCTCCCAGATCCCCAAGACGCCGCCGCCCCCCTACAACCCCACACACGCCATCAGATGAAAGCTCGGCCGAACAACCGTGAACTTCAAAACGACTGCTGTTTCATGTGATGAGACTATAGTAATAATGACTTAAATATGTAAGGTACTCCTGTACTAGCCGCTGACTGCAGTGGCGTAGAGGTATTATATTGTTCTACGTACTACATATCCACACATGAAACGATTTTTATTTAATTAGTAGCTATTGAGTTAGAAGCGACGTGTACTTATGTGATATTATGAGAGTTGTAATATTAGTTACTTATTGAACCTACTGTACATAATATTGAAGTTTTGTATAATAATTTTGTTAGTATCTGTAGTTTATAAGTTAATAAAAATCTCTTCCAATACTAAATGTTCCGTGCTCCAATGATGTACAATAACAAGTAAACACTAGTAGCAATGTATTACTAGAAATAGTAGCACTGTGCCATTCTTTGTTAGAGAAGCCTGTTAGGTAACATCCTGTCACTGATACTGATATTTAAATTGGTCGACTGCACTAGTAACCGCCTGATGTTATGGCTATACACCATACTGGCGTTTGTCTAGTCTCTTCCGCCCATAAATATGCATTGCCTTTCCTTTCTATCAAGTATCTTACCGTAGTCGATTATTTTCCCTATCATTGGAAAGCTATACAGGTGATTCACCTGTGGTTAACGCCATGTGCTCAATCTTTTGGCCACAAGGCTATGATTAGGTACAGTTACATTATCATAATCCGATCCGTTTTTCGATTCTAGTCTTCGAATAACATGAAATAACGCATTACTTACGTGTTCGAATAAAAAACTTTATTCATAGTTTGTAATTTGTACATATTCTGATTGCACAACTAAAGTTTCCAACCAAAGAAATACTACTTATTCATGCGAAAGATCATAGAAATAATTATTACTTAATTAATGTACTGATGTTAGATTGTTGTAGGAATGCGCATGCTTGCGATGTAGCTACATAAACATATCAGTTACCTGTGCAGCTCTGTTTTAATTAGGACCATTTCAATAAGTTCTGACGTCTTTGTAAAACCGATACGTTTTCACCATATATTCACAAAATCAACATGGCAGCTGCAGTTGATTTGAAGTTGTACTCAGTCAATTGATCGCCTACGCAATACCGAATAAGATAATATAACGTAATTCATATCACATCACATAGAGTAAATTCATTACAAACCTATTAAACTTTAATCTGGCCTAAGTAGTCTAGCACTAACAAGATGACTGCAAAATCCTGTGACGGTGTGCGTTCAATGAATTTATATTGGGACCAATACCTAACTTTAAAATGATTGTGTGCTTTGCTAACATACTTAATTGTAACAAAAATCCGTAACACGCGTGCCTGCAAGATTTTACTTATGTAATGTAAGTTTTTACAATGCTGAAGTTGTGCATTTATTATTTGTACACTGTACAAAATAAACCCAAGTTAAAAATGTACATACAAAATAAATGTTGTTGAGTATACACACTTTTCATTTTTCAACTTCCTTCCTGTTTACCAACCTTATGAAAAAAAAAATAAGCAAAAATATCAACACGTATAAATCATAAGCGTGACACAAGGATTCATATATGAATCGTATAGTTTCAAAAGCGTAAAGCTCATATTATACAAGTTGTATGGAAGATTCCCGTTTTTGAAACTATACGACTCATATTGACCTGACTCTTAAACAATACTTACATGATCAAAAAATAAATACATACATAATATAACACCCCCAGACACTGAATAAACACAAGTGTTCATCACACGAGTGTTTGTCCAGGATGGGGATCGAACCCACGAACTTTGGCGTATGAGACAGGGTCACTACTACCAAATGCGCCAGTAAATCATAGGATAGCATTATGAGACCTATATATTAATAAATATACCACATTAATAATAAATAGCGGATAAATCGATGAACTGAAATTGGTTGTAATACAAAGTTTTTTGAATTTTACCGCTCGCATGAAGCTCGCACAGCGACGTTTCAGTCAACGTATTTGCGTCCAGAAAGTCGTGACAAACGGATGCTAATGCATAAGAAAGTTATGAACTTTATTAATTGCCTCACTGCCGCTTTCGTTATAGAATATGGTATGGTATATTGGTTGTATACTATGGAACTCCCGTAATATAAGCGACAGGTTTTGACGATTTTATTGTCATTTAAATAATAATGGTATTATTATCATTGCCATTGCTACAAGCATTGTAAAAAAAAAAATGACAGCTTATCGAATCGAATAGGCTACTTGACCCATATCAATTTTTTCACAATAAATTGGTATTTCCCATTGAGGTATAAGTAAAACTAGAGGAGACACCACCCATCATTAATAGGTTCCATTGAATTGCGGTAATTGCACTGCACTTCAATCAGTCGCTTGCTAGCTCTGACCGGTTGACCATCCAACAGTTGTTTCAGTGAAAAAGTACTACAAAACGCATCAAAAATGCCGTGGTGTGTATTGATATATTGCACAAATAATTCAAGGAATACGGCGAAGTGCAAAGGGATAATTTTCCACCGATGAGTAATTAGATATTTTCGTTTAAAAATTAAATACGAGCACAATTTGACAGACGCCATTATTGTCGCATTTGACATAGATTAGATAGAAACAGAAGGGAAATTGTAGAAAATTGTTACATGCCTACCTACATACCCTTTCATTCATTAATTTACTTTTGGGAGCTCGAGTACAAACAAATCAATAAGTGATGTCCTAATGCCTACCTACCATTCGATTTTTGATGTAAGGATTTTGGTGGTTAAATAATTTTTAATCGATAGTTTACTGTCGCTCGACATAATATTAATATTTATCTAAACGGCAAAAATTTAACAAAATTGTTTTGTTTAAGGGTAACGAAAAAAAATGTATCATTTGTATTTACGACTTTTATTTTAACTTATTAATTCGTGCATCGCCCCTATAGGGAGGAAATTTCCGTACCTAAAAGTATCTCTTCGTTTCATTTAACAAAACATGTAAACTGGCACAATCAATCTCATTTGAAGGTTGTTTTAATATGTTAGGTAGGTACTCTTTAATCATATCAGACAATACTTACATAAACACAAATTAGATAATACGTAGGATTCTTGTTAGGTATAAAAGTCCCAGATACGAATAGTCCCTTCTGTAATCTGTAGCTTAGTCAACAAAATGTCATTTTGTTGACGTACGTTGAACAAAACGCGTAAAGTGCTATGAAAATCACGGCGCTTACGCCTTTTCGTTCGCGAACAAACTTCATCCTAGAAGCGATAAAGCGCTGCGTGAATTTCGCATGCTTAGACGATTAATTATTTTTCAGCGCTGCATCGCACTTAAAGTTTGACAATTCCATTGTCAATTCAAAATGGAACATGACTTTTGCATACGATAGCTCCTCTAGTTCTACATATACCTCAATGGTATTTCCAGTAGTATCTGACTTACGAAACCAAAATATATCGATTTCAGTTAGTGAAAGTCATAGATGGTTGCATATTTTCAATTTAAAAAATATTATTTTTACTTTTTATTGAGGAAGGCAGAAAACGCTACCGGCCATTTTGTGACGTCACTCTTCATGAAAAAAAAAATAATGTCACTCTATACAAATGTGAATGACTAGGGAAGTCAAATTGATGGAAAATAATCGATTAAATAAAATAATATCGATTATCTTGAAATAATATTGATTTTCTATTGTTTTCCTATATGCTTAAATTCTTATTCTAATATAAATATAAGAGATTTATATTAACAGTAAATCATTTAATTGAAATCAAATAAAATTATATTATGAAGAAAAAAAACCAGTTCAAAAGTAAAAATCAAAGCAAAAAATATTATTTTTAACTTTCAAGGTAAAAACGAATTAATCCAAATACTATTCTATTATTGATACAAATTCCCAGTATTAAACGTTTTATCAGATCATCACCATTGTTTTTACTATTTCACTAGGTATTGATTGATGTGAATTTCTAAATCGATTATTTTTTACATCCCTAGATAACCTCTTTTATGTCGTCGTTTGACGTTTTACACTACCTATTATTCTATGTTTTACACTGATCGTGCGTAGTTTTTTGTCAAAATATTAGTAAAAAGTCCCTTATTCTATGCACGTTGTACTGTTTTCTCACATAAATTTATAAAAACATGGATGTTGGATTTGTGAAAGTGGAAAGTACCTACTAATTTGCTAAGAATCGTAACATTGATGATCGGCAATTTTTTTGGCTTGAATCCCGATTTTGGCTCTCCCGAGCTTAGGAATGTTATGACTACAATGTAATACTATGTAAGTACATACATACTGTAAGGTTTTCCTGTAATTTTGTGCTTATTCACGACATAAGACGAAATCGAAGAAAACTTTTTCATTCGTTCTGTCCTTTTACTATTTGTAACTAATATTTTAATTTTTACTTATAGATCTGCAAGGGAGTCGTATGGCGATGATGCCATTGGCTGTGTTCAACTTAAACGTAATCTGCACTGTGAAATGTAAAACATGTCCAGCGCACAAGGTATGCTCGAAGCAATAGTTATAAGTACAGTGACAGTACAGGTAGATGAAAAAAAAAAGAAAATATTATGTGTGCTCTTTATGAAGATTGTCCTGCTGCTACCGGAGGCTGTAAACATGCACAACATTTTTAATATTGTTGCATCATCGCACTGAAGAGCCTACTTGCACATCAGTCGAGTGCTACTGGAAGAAAAACAAGCCTACCAAAGGTTGGATCAACTTAAATGCAGAAGATATGTGCAAAAGAAAATGTAAGGCTATAGTACCAAAAAATGTTTACCACAAGTTCAACTTCAAATGTTTTGTGAAAAGTGCATCGTTGTTGTTTTTGTGTTGCAAGCAGTGACTTTGAACTAAGTAAGCAAGTTAAAATATTACCTGTTTCTTATAATGATTGGTAAATATGTAAAACAGTTGATTGGACAGACTGGTCGTTTTATTTTGGAAACTAAATATTTCCCCTAAGCTAATATGAAAGTGTTACTATGTAAAATTGAAAATAAAATGCATTCACTTATATCATAATTATTTTATTTGATAAGAGAGTCCTGTAGATTTGAATATCTTCTGATACAGGCACTACTGCTGTTCTCTTGGACCCATGCTGTTGCATTGCAGGCTCATCTGATGTTAGGGGAAATTTATGTTTTCTATCGGTTTGGCAGTCAAATCGCGAAGGTATGCGATTGGGTTTCATTCGGATCCTTTTAACTGAACCCTTTATTTTAAATTGCCTGTAATCCATGTCATTCTCTAACTGAAATGTGTACAAAACAAAAAATATAATTTAGTTTATTGTCTTTTAAGGTTATGTACATAACCTTAAAAGTCTCTGTAATACTGAATGAGTTACTTGTAAGTTCTTACGTCAAAGTGATCTTTGCAGAAATAAATTGCCTGTTCTTTGAGTAGAAAATGAAATGAGTCAGGCTTCCTTTTAGCAAGTTTTAGCCAGGTGTTACGCATGTTATTTCACTAGGTTCTCTGTTCCATAACTTTTTTCCTGGGGTCTTTATTTCGTTCGATCCATGTGTTTTTGCACTGTCGTACAATACAATAATGATAATTACTATACTTTTGGTATAAACTAGTAGAAGACATGCCTGGTTTTTAGTAAAAACTTTGCGGCACTTTGCGGATTCTGTTTTAGTAAATGTCAAATGATTGTTTTCGCTTATAATGACGTCACAGCACAGATAATTTATAGACTAAGATGGCTGACAGCGTTTTCGCCTGTCAGCTGTCTAGCACAACTTTAAATTTAAAATTTAATGTGTTTTAGGCCTTAAAAAAATTTCAACACATTTTTTTTCGTGTAAGATAACGATAATGAACCATATAAGACATAATAAAAAAAAGGGTCAACTAGCCTATTGTCATAGTGACATATATTTAAGTCAATGTAGTGACAGCATAAAGTTATCTGTGGTGTAGTGACAGCTTTGGTCTGTGGTGACAGCTCATGTATGTGGCTTGTTGGTTCTTGTTAGGGCGAAAAATAAAACTACAGCAAACAAAGAGGGATTTTGCCTTGTTTTCATCCCTAATTCCAATGAAAATACCTATGAAAAACATGCCAGTAGAATTAAATAGTTTAACAGAGGGGTGGCTCGAATTAGAGAGTGATCCTGGGTTATTTACTCTTTTGTTGGAAGATTTTGGAGTTAAAGGTGTTC
This sequence comes from Cnaphalocrocis medinalis, assembly GCA_014851415.1. Lineage (NCBI taxonomy): Eukaryota > Metazoa > Arthropoda > Insecta > Lepidoptera > Crambidae > Cnaphalocrocis > Cnaphalocrocis medinalis. The sequence continues at coordinate 12,475,405 of CM026285.1, read as the reverse complement.
AAGTTGAAGAAATCTATGATTTACACAAACCACTGGAGAGCCCGGTTTATGGGTTTATTTTCCTATTTCGTTGGATAGAGGAGAGACGGTCACGGCGTAAGTTTGTGGAACAAATAGAAAGTTTTGTAAGGGATGAGGAGACTATAAACAACATATTTTTTGCCCAGCAAATGGTACCAAACAGTTGTGCTACACATGCTCTGCTTTCTATCCATTGAATTGCCCTAATTTACATCTTGGTGAAACCCTAAGTAGATTGAAGGTAAGATAATCTGATTAGGAACAATATACTTTCAGATTTTTTATGAAAACTAACTTACTGCTTATTTATTGCTAGCATCATACCCTGGGAATGAATCCTGAAAATAAAGGTTGGGCAATTGGCAACACTCCAGAGCTAGCATGTGCTCATAATTCACATGCCATCCCTCAGGCTCGCAAGAAGACGGATAAAAATGCTGGTGTATCTACTGGTCGCTTTACAGGTATGCATTCATATTTGTGTTTTGTTACAGTTGAGGAAGTCCCTAGTAGGCTACTTTTTAAAAATTGATTTTCTGTAAAAATTCCCAACTGGGCATAGAATGTTATTATTATATATTCTACTTAAAGCAGAATTAGATACTTAAACTTAGTGTTAAGTTGTTAGATTCTGAATAATTGCTACTGTGTTACATGTAATTTTTTTTAGGTGAAGCATATCACTTTGTTAGCTTTGTTCCTATCAATGGACATCTATTTGAATTAGATGGGTTGAAGCCGTACCCAACGGATCATGGGCCTTGGGCAGCTGATGAGGATTGGACGGACAAATTTAGGAGGGTGATGGCTGAACGACTGGGAAGGGATGCAGGAGAGCAAGTACATGATATCAGGTAACCTGTTTATATCTGTTACCATTTTTATTGTTGTGCAATAACACCCTAAATAAGTAATTTTGTTAATTGTTTCTTTGTAATTGCTCTTGAGTCCTATTTAAATCTAATTTCACTAATTTAAAATTTTGATATATAATGTCTCTACAATCCTGATGTATAACAAATTACTAATAATACATACATATTATTTATCTATTTTATATTATGTATTATTTTCAGATTTAATTTGATGGCTGTTGTTCCTGATAGAAGGATTGCATTTACTCAAAAACTAAATTCACTAGAAATGAACCAGAAAAGAGTTAAAGAGGCTATTTCAAAAATTGGAAAGCACTTAAGACATTTACTAACAAAAAGGGAATATAATGGTAATAATTATATACTTCACATTAGAATTTTATCTAGTTATTGGTTCTCATAGTTTTAAAACATAAAAATTTGTTAACAGAGCAAGGAGAACTGGTGGAGAGAAGTCATGAAAATTGTCTCAATGACAGTATAGCTCAACTTAGTGAAGATAGTATACTAACTGCATTGGAGTCATCTGAAGTCCAGCTGTTTGATATTGATTACACACAGCCCATCACTATTGAAATTGGTGCAACAGACAGACCACAACAGGACAACAGTCTCATATTAGGTAAAATGATACAGTACACAAATTAAAAGTTAAGAAGAAACCAATTAAAAAGGGTTTCTTTTTAACTTATTACCCTAAAAGAATATGAACCTATAAGACATGAGTTTATATTAAATACTTTCTTTTCTGTACAGTGGACCCTGTAGAACAAGGCGCAGTTGTAAAGTTTGTAACTATCAGCAGAGAAAATCAAATTGTTGGTGAGGTCAGTATTAATTTTGTAAACACCAAAATCCATACTAATATTATAAATGCGAAAGTAACTCTGTCTGTCTGTCCTGTCTGTCTGTCTGTCTGTCTGTCTGTCTGTCTGTCTGTCTGTCTGTCTGTTACTCTTTCACGCCAAAACTACTGAACGGATTTAAATGAAATTTGGTATACAGATAATCTAGACCCTGAGAAAGAACATAGGCTACTTTTTATTGCGAAAAGGGGGTTGTAAGGGGTTGAAAGGGGGGTAAAAAGTTACTTTTCCACGCGGACGAAGTCGCGGGCGGCCGCTAGTGAGAAATAAATGTATACCATGTATTGCAGCTCCGGAAGAAAGTTTTACAAGGTTTTCATATTATTTTCTTTGTTCAGGTTTATCCTACGTCCACAACTGCCTTAGTAAAGAGCAGTGAAGCTCCAATACTATTATGCTGTGAAGCTACTCCAGAGCAACCATACAAATTACGGAAGTTTTTACTATCACACACAGAACTAAATGTACTATTGAGCAGCATCGTTAGTGAAATTCAGTCATGTCAGCAGGCTCTGAATGACGAAAATGATAAAAGAGACATGTATAAGGTAAACAATAATTGTTTTGTCGGTTTCTATTCTTTCATCAATTCTCATTGAGTCCTCCAATCTTATTTCTTATTGAAAATTAAGGAATGTGTAATTTTAGTAAAATAAGGTTAGTTATTTATTTTATCCTCTTTCCACCCTGGAGCTATTGTTTTTTTTTCGACCCTGTGTATTTGTAAGAAAATAGCATTCCAAAACCTAAACAAAAGATACTATCCAGCCCAATTCATGCATCTTAAAATAACAGTACAAATTGTTCTACGGCTCCTGGCAAAACTCTGAACTAATACTGTTACCCCTACGAGCGTCAGTCAGTTTTTCCTATAGAAAAAAATGTTCTACAACGCTCCCTGACAACCTAATCGTATTCCTACTATTATACATATTATTTTATGTTGTGGTGATTAAGCATAATCCCATCTTAGTAGCGATGACTTGATTTCTATGTTGCTGACCTTTGCCCTGCATTGGAGCAGTATCTATAAAGGCTGATACTTTACTTTATTTTGTTTTATTTAGGTGGACGACTGTCGTCGCACGCACAACTACGACGAGTTCATTTGCACGTTCCTATCGATGTTGGCGGAGCGCGGCGCACTGGCCGAGCTCGTGGCGGCGCAGCTGGAGCGCGGGCGCGCGCCGCGCGTGCGTCGCCGCCGCCCGCGCCCGCGCGCCCCCCGCGCGCGCCCGAGACCAAGGCCCCGGGCTCGGAAGTGAACCAACCAAATTTTATCAGTACCTTTACCTGTGTATTTGGTGCATTTTGGTAGCTAAATCATCTCAATCTCAAACAAAAATATACCTACGTATTTACCCACATAAATTGTTTTCTTTTCAGTGTTGAGGAAGTGTTAATGTAGACAACCGAGAGCCTATAACGAAATGGAATCTTTTTCCCCATTCCTTTCACACGCGCTGTGCGTCTCTTAACACGTTCGATGCCACCACAAAAGAAATTGTCAAGGACACGCCCCAGGCATGTCGGTGGCGTTAAATGTGTTAATAGACGCGACAGATATTTTAGTTCGTTACGGGACGGTTTCGCTGTAAGCCCTCTATTTTCATAGTTAAAGCTCCTAATCGGTCAATTGTGTGTGTTGGGTCCTGTCTAATCTTTTTAGACTATGCCCGTTCCCTCCCTGTTCCGAAGGTTTCCTCAAGTTAACTAGTACTGCCAGGCACGACTATGTGTATCAAGGGTATAAAAGGTTGAACAGCTGAATAAAAACGACGGATTTAAAAACGAACTTTTATTAGTATACTACGAACAGCGCCGTATTTACATGTTCGTCATATTGTTAAAGAAATGTAACAACAACAACAACTTGATTATTGTTTGCTTAGGCACATGCTTCATCTTACAACATTCTTAATTTATTTTGGGTTCAGATACATGAACGCGCGCTAATGTACCACATTTATACCACTCCTGCATATTAACATCATACAAGAAATTAATATAGTCTAAACGAAAGTATTCGTAATCATACGTGATGCGTACAATAATATGCTTCTAAATCAACACAAGTTTGTCAATGTCCTTCCCTACCTAATGGTACTACTTCCATTACCATATGACATTAAAACATGATTTGAATTGAATGAATTTGTAACTGCTGTTTACAAAAAACACTACAACAAAAATTGTAGAAATAAAATTATTTCATTTTAATAAGTAAAATATATAAAAAGTTAGTTCAGAACAAAATGATATAAGTTTATTGCCAATGGCAAATAGAAATCGAAGAGCTTGAAAAGTTTATAACAAGAATAATAGCCAGAATAAAAGTACACTAATTTAAAGCTTACTTAACAAAAAACAGTTTTACGGTATTTTAGTACATTTGTTCTATTTAGCGATTGCTATCAGTATACCCGCGGAGAATTAATGATAGGCATAACTTTGGTATACCTTTGTTAAACTGACTATTGTATCACTATGCAACAACACTTGAAGGGGAGTAATCATAATAATATTATCTATTAAATGTCAACTATGGTTATTCCGTCGGCGTCAAATGTAAATTCTTATTTAGTGATAAGTGTTATTACAATATTTAACAGGACTTACTTCATTTACATGGATCACCATACAATTCACTTCGGTGAAGATTATTGTCGAAATACAAGTATTTACATAAGTTGACTCACGTAGCAAGCAGAGGGTCACGCTCAGATACAGAATCTCTTAAGATAAATACTAAAACTCCCGAAAACTTTGTGTAAAGCCGCCAGTGTTCTTACTTATTAGTATTTTTGGAGATGCGCCGAATATTCGTTTGGTATTCGGCATATTTTCCTCTAACTGTTTATATTCAGTTTTGTTACCGAAGGCTCAAGTATTTCTATTTTCTTGGCTGCATGACATGATACTAAACTTCATAAGTAACATTTATGTTATAATTATAAGTCACAGAAACCTATTAAATGTTTTTACGCGGCAAAACAATGAAATGGTATCTCGATTAATTCGGCTGAATATTCGGTTCGTAAAAATTCTAAATCGAGTAGTATCTGTTACTCGGTTGAAACCACTATTCGGCGCATCTCTAAGTATTTATCAAAAATATCATATACCTGAACAACCAGGAGAATACCTTTTGTTTCAACATACACCCCATTATAACAGCATTACAAAATTGTGATTTTAAACTTGTAAACGTAATTAGTTTTTCCACTAATGTATATGATGAATTTTAAAGCGTTTCAATGGTTCACCGGTTATAAGGTAATCTACCGAACAGACAAGGCAAGTGACTCGATGATAAATTGATAAACTTTCTATATCACAGACTAACAGAACCATTACATAAAATAAAAGAACTTACATTCACTACTTATTATATGGCACTAATCACTAAGACCTGAAACTATAAGTAACATTATAGGCAGTGTTCGACATACCAGGCGTGGTAATCTGTAAATATTGTTCTTTAAAAAATAAATAATATCGGCATGCAATTAATTTAATTACGGACCCGAGACATTCAAATCCTGTTACATTTCTGTGACAATATAACGGAATTTCTACTAATATAGGTATCTCAACAATATACTCCCGCACTAATTAAAAAAAGAAATAATACTCGACAATAACAATTCATAAAATCATCATATATGGAGGATAATTGGCAGTAGCACCAGTACCATAACATTGCGACGCGCACGCGGTCTCAGGTTCACAACCAAAACTTATTGCTATTATCACTACATCAAAATTGCACTACTTTGGGTGTCCATAAATTGTGAATTCCAAACGGAAGCATAAAATTAAACCTATATCTGCGTGATTTGAGCGAAATATAGAAATATATGCACATGCATAAATAAATCTATTGCACTGCGAAAATTCATAAAATTTAAGTTCTAATTATTTCGATCAAAATAATATCCTCAAAATTTGACTAACAAAAAATCTACATCAAACCTTAGCACACTATCCACTACGGCATACATTCATAGATAAGGAACAATATCATCAATCAATAATTATAAAGTAACAACGTATAGCGTAACGTCCAACACGAGCGAAGCGTGCCTGCTACATGCGCCGGCGCCGCTCGCCCGGCTAGCGGCTAGCACGCGGCGACCTCCGCGCGGGGGCCCGCGGCCCTCAACTCTCCGCGCCCTCCGCCCCCGCCCCTGCGGTACCCTCCGCCTCCGCCCCCTCGCCCAGCGACCCGAGCGAGCGACCCACGCCCGGAATGGGTAAATCTTTCAGCTGTCTTTTCTCGATCTCAGCTTTGAACTGCTCGATATCTTGGGGACTGTAAACAAACAAACAAATTATGCAAATTTGTCAAAAAAAAATACAACAGGTTCCCGAATCGTTTTCTCTGTTCATAAAATATTATTTCTAGTTGCACCGAGTACTTCAAATTGCAATAATATATCTGTGGAAACGTTTTATTTAGCACATAATATTCTGAATATGCACTATATTACCTCGCTGCATTTGTTTTAGCACAACTGTTATTACCACAAGTCTATCTATTTTACACAAGTGATAGATCAAGTCAAAGTGTGCATTCTAAATTATTTCATTAACGGGATCACCGCGATAATATACAGGGTGTCACATATTTTTAGCCGACTGATGGCAAAAATTTGACATCCATACATAGAAAAAAAATAGTAGGCCCAACGCGCTCTGTCAATGTAAATTTTTGATCTGATTAGGGAGGTAACGCCCCCAATGGGAGGCTCGCATGAAAGTATTTCAACTTTTCATGCAAAATCGGTCACGTGACGCTATGGGGAAACGAAAAAATTTTCGCCGAATTTTCAAGCCGTAGAACAAATGTCATTGAGAATGGTTGGTAGAAGACGTGGATTAAGGGATGTAAAAGTAAACAGATACACCTTGTAAAGCGTCGTAAGACCCAAAAGCCTGCGAGGCAAAAACAATGGGTTGCTACCGCGTGTGAAAATTCCGCATGTGAAGTACCTGTAGACTAAGGTTTAACTACACGGTGATTGGTTATTTTTGATGTGAGATGTTAAAATGTCACTAAACGACCAATAAAGTTGAAGTTGTCAGTCTACACGTACGTCATCAACGGATTTTTCACTCGCGGTAGCCCCCATTGATTTTCTATTGTATCTGCTGTCTGGGCCTTACGATAGGAATTATAGGTAGTAGAATAAGGAGAAGTGTAACTGACCTGATCTGCACGAAGAGTATCCCGTTGATGAGGTTGAGCATGTCGATGACGGAGGCCATGCCGGGCGGCTGGATGTGCAGCGGCGGCGGCGCGGGCGGCGCGTGCGGCGCGCGCGCGTACGCCTCCGCCAGCCGCTTCTGCAGCACCACGGCCTGCTGCGTCAGGTGCCGCAGGCACTCCGACGACTCGCGCGTCTTCTCGTGCTTCTCGCCCAGCTGAACATTACAAAAAGACCACAGTTTTGTTTACTTCATGGCAGACAAACTCTTTCTCATCTCTTATCTTATAGAGCAGCATTTCCCAAAAGCCGGGTCGCGACCCGGTGTCGGGTCACCAAAATGGAATTACCGGGTCGCGACACTTTTAGTACTAATAAACGTTTCTATTATTAATAAATGTGTATTATTTAACCTTAATGGAAGCAGCTTGAGTTTGAAAGTAGGTACTTAGTGGGTCACGAAGAGTCAGTGTGAAAATTACCGGGCCATGGCATAACAAAGTTTAGGAAATACTGTTATAGAGTGTAATTCTTAGTAGCTTTACTCAGTTTCAGGTTGATTCAGGATTTACGGAGTCTGGTGATCACCAGACTAGAAAAATACAGACAAGTCTTTTTGTTTTCGTTGCCAATAAATTTAATCTATTACACAATGAAGCGAGTGCAGTCTGACGTCATTATTACCGTATTGCTCTCCTATTCTGATTGGGAACTTTGCAACTCTATATCTTTGGAACTAATGATGATAGATAAAAAATAAAAACGGGAGCTGTAATTCATACTTCAAAAACTTTACAATAAATTTAAAAAAGGGATAAAGGTATGTCGCGCACAGAGAGCTGGCTGGAGCTGGATCGAGTATCCGAAATCGATCAAAGTGCGAGCATTTGAGGGCCTTGCCGCATGACTGCAACGGGCTGGCTGATTGCTACCACAGACCTCGACAGTTCGACAATCTTATGTCATAGGCTAGGATTAATGTGGTCGAAAAGGCGTATTTTTCGTTAGTGCGCATGCGTGAGTACATGACACGTTTTTAGCTCTTAGTGGACAGTCTACTTTCTGTGTGTAATTATTTTGTGGTACGGGTGACCGGCGACACTCACTAGCTGCTTGTAGATGGAGTAGGTCTCCTTCTCGTGGTGCAGGGCGGCGCGGAAGTCCCCGAGGCAGGAGAGCGTGCGCGCGAGCAGGTGGCGCGCCACGGCCGCCTTCAGCGAGCGCGGCCCGTGCACGCAGCACGTCACGCCCAGCGCGCGCTCCGCGAACCGCAGCGACAGCTCGTACTCGCCCACCGCGTGCAGGATCAAAGCGATGTTGCTCTGTACCGAGATAAATAAATTAGAGCGTTCTCGGCTAGTGCGGAATGTCATGTTTCGGTTTTGATTTGCAAAATTTCACTCACACATAAGCATGTGTTACTGTTTGCATAGAGTTGCCGCGTACGTTTTCTTTATAGTTAGACTGACAAATTTTGATCCTTTCGCTTTATAGCAAAGTAAATTACTGTATTGTTGTAAAATTAAATTGCAAGTTAAATAAAATAAAATAAATCCAACGTTGATTTATTGTTATTCTTTTGATTTTTTGATTTAAGAAAAATAAAAAAATAGGTATATCATTTAGATACCTACCTACCTTTTTTACTCAGGACAGGTAAGCAATTAAATACTTAAAGATATCATGTTTTGTTTAATAAATCATTTAATAAAAAAGAACATTATACATTATAAAACAGTTGTATTTATACATTATAAAACAGTTGCAAACCCTCAATTTGATCCCTTTCTGGGATCAATTCTTTAAGAAACAGCCCCAGAGGAAATGGACGTGGCAGAGCCCAGATACTATGACTAAAAATGAGATCGACTTCATAATATATATCGGACATTAAGCGAATATTCAGAGATGTCTCAGTGATCAATAGGTTTAAAACCGGAAGTGATCACCGACTTCTCAGAGGCACTTTGAATATCAATTTTAAGCTTGAACGTTCTCGGTTGATGAAGTCCACGCTCCGGCCAAATCTGCTCCAATCACTCGCTGGTTCCGATGCCTTCCAACTGAAATTGGAAAATCGATTCACTGCCTTGGAAACCACAATTGACGTATATATCGACGAAGAATTCGACCAAGTGGTGGAAATCCTTCGGGACGAGGGCACAAAGTTCTGTGAGTAGCAAGCGGTCTATACTCTGGATTTAATGGACAAGAGGCGGAAAGATCCATCAGTCACTTCGGCAGAACAACGGGCTCTAAATAAGTCCATCTCCAAGCTGTTAAGACGTGACCTCCGAAGCTCCAATTCACTCTCAATACAGAGAGCAATTGAGCAGAACCAGGGGGGTCCAAAGTCTTCGTACAACAGCTTGACAGGAGCCACCTGTCGAAGTTAACCAAAACAAATCGAGGAGTCGTCACATCAAAGCCAGAAACTTTTTGCCTTCTTTTACGCCATGCGACGGAGGATCTACCCGACATCAGCTTGGAGGAGATCGAGGCAGCTCTTGGACAACTTAAAAATGGAAAAGCCCCGGGAAAAGACGGAGTCACACCGAGCTTCTGAAAGTTGCCGGCAAGCCGGTGTTGAAGGAACTTTGACGTATATTTAACTCGGTTATTTTCTTCGGGAGAACTCCTAGGGCGTGGCCGCGGAGCTTGTTCGTATTGTTCTTCAAGAAAGGCGACAAAACCTTACTGAAGAACTATCGACCAAAGTCACGTCTATAAGTTGTTCTCAAGAGTCATTTCGAATCGCCTTACACGAAGACTTGACGAAGCTCAACCTGCAGAGCAAGCCGGGTTCCGACGGTTTTAGCACCATAGACCATATTCACACAGTGAGACAGGTTATACAGAAGACCAAAGAATATAACCAGCCCCTGTGCATGGCATTTGTGGACTATGAAAAAGCTTTTAACTCCGTCGAGACCTGGTCTGTTCTCGAGGCCTTGCAGAGGTGCCAAGTCGATTGGCGATATCGACTTGGCACGAGGTGTTGAGGTGTCTGTATAACGTCGCTAATATGTCCGTAGTAATCCAAAATGGCCAAACCGAGCCTGTCCTGCTACGACGTGGTGTGAGACAAAGAGATGTTATATCTTCGAAACTCGTCTCCGCTGCGCTGCAGGACTTGTTCAAAACGCTAAACTGGAAAGAGCGCGGAATCAATATTAATGGCGGGTACATGTCACACCTACGATTCGCAGACGACATCGTCATCTTGACGGAAACCTTACATGGCCTACAGGCGAGCAGCCTGGCTGAATCTTCCAATCACTTCGATCTTCGGATGAACTTGGATAAAACCAAGGTCATTTTCAACGAGCTCGTTGATCCGGGACCGGTCGCTGTTAATGGAGTACCTCTCGAAATTGTCCAGGAATATGTCTATCTAAGATAAACGCTCCAATTAGGCAGAAACAACTTCGAGAGAGAAGCCAATAGAAGAATTCAGCTAGGCTGGGCAGCATTTGGTAGGCTTCGTCAAGTCAAAGTCTTCGACCAGTGCGTCCTCGCGGTCATGACTTACGGTGCCGAGACGTGGACGTGGCTGGACTAATCCACCCGGTTCAAAGTCGCTCAAAAAGCTATGGAAAGGGCTATGCTCGGAGTATCTCTGAAGAACCGCATCAGAAATGATGTAATCCGACAGAGAACCTGAGTCACCGACATAGCCCACCGAATTAGCAAACTGAAGCGGCAGTGGGTTGGTCACATTAGCCGCAGAACTGACAACCGTTGGAGCCGTAAAGTCCTTGAGTGGAGACCGCGACTCGGTTAAGTGTTGGACGCCCTGCGACAAGATGGGATGATGACATTCGAAGGCTGGCTGGTGTGGGCTGGATGAGAGTGGCTGAAAATCGGGAGCAGTGGCGTGCATTAGAGGAGACCTATGTCCAGCATGTTGGAATACATCAAAAATAACTCAAACTCGTCCCATGCTAATCTGCACTTAATTGCATAGTAATAGAGTTCCTCTTGTTGCACTTGTTAATAAGGTTCATTTTACGAATACATATTTCGACCTTGAATCCTGAGGGATCACTCTGTTAGTAAGTCTTGAGATGTTAGTAAGTCTTGAGATGCCAGCGAGTCTTGTCGACTCGGCCGGTTCGTCTTGTGGAGTCTGTTGACTCAGATAGTTAGTCTTGCTCTGTCTGTGAGTCTTGTTACTCTGCTAACTGTACATTTGTAAACATGCGTACTCTCCTATAAAACGATTTAATAAAGATATCGTTTAGTACCAACAAATAAGTTTGTCATTGACTCCCAAAACCCAATACAGCAGTGGACGAGTGTGGGTTGCTGATGATGATGATGATGAAATTCTACTTTAAAATCATAGTCATGTTTCTGTAGTTTGCGATTCAACTATTTCCAATTCTTCGGTGGTATTCTCATGTATTTGACCTTCTCTTTTCTGCCTTTAGCAATAAACGTAATGAAATCATCGTAAAAGAAAAATGTGAATAGATTATGACCAGCTATGTCATTAAAAGTGGATTCGCGGTAACTTACGTTTTAGCTTCATTAGCTTTGGCCAAATTAAGTACCATAACTTTTCCTTTTCTTCCCCGAATAGCGCCTTTTATATCACATTTTATATTATTATGTAAAATGTAAAGAATATAATATATTAATCTATGGAAGTTACTAGAATTGCATTTCTTTACCTTCGTACTCACCAAAATTTTGTTTGGTTAAAACAAATTAATATTCTTAAAACAAAAAGTATCAATCCGTCTCAGTCGCGTCAAAAAATCTCCAATTTCAAATAAAATTTTACGTAGCACGCGGTGACCGGGAGCGACATAGGTCCTACCTCGGAAAGGCCTCGGCCGGCACTGAGCGCTGGTGCGATTCTGCGCCGATTATATAGTAGTACTAAATGATTCATAATAAAATAAAAAAACAAGTTATTAAAGTTAAAAAAATACCACGTTTTAAAGCGTAAATTTCTTCATTTATTAGGTTTAAAAAAAATCAAGAATACCTTTTATTTCATCCTAAACTAATACGTGTAATAACTCGAAAAATTACTAACAATGATACTTTTGAGTACACTTTTCTTGTATGAAAACTTACAGTAATCACTATTGTTTTGTAGCCATGCCCTAATATATGTTATTGTTCTTTTAATAGAAATATTGTCATAAGTTTGTCGTTTATAGTTTTACTATTATCGAGCATTTGCGTAGACCTTCGACCACAAGTTTCAAAAAGGGATTGTATTAAAACTGTTCTAACGAGAAAACTAAATGATCATTTGAAAATATTTTGAAATTATGCATTAGATTATGAAATCTGCAATAATTTGACATCAATATCTTATTTACAAACTGTATAGATTATCATTTTATTCTCCATCGGAAATCAATGATTTTGACTTAAGTGTGACTCTTACGGATAAACGCTCTTAAATAAAATAAAAATAAATTGAGACAACATCACATACATTGTCCTGGTCCCAAACTAAGGTTTTCCCTTGTGCTATGGAAACCGGAAACAACGAAGGTATCACAAACACCCAGACCCAACACAAATATCTGTTTCATCAACAAACATTTGTGTCGGTGCGGGAATCGAACCCGCGACCCTTACGTCTCAACCGGCGCTCAAACCATTGCGCTAAACGGGTCGTCCAAGATGATATAACATATTACACTGCGACTACGATGAGAAGGCGATACGAGTGAAGGATGGACGACAATATTTTAGACCAGCGTTTCCCAATAGCCGGGTCGCGATCCGCTGCCAGGCCACCAAAACGAAATAACCGGGTCGCGACATTGTCGTCTTATTTTAAAAACATGAGTACGGAACCAGGTTGACTTTGAAAGCAGGTACTTAGTGGGTCACGAAGGGTCAATGTGAAAATTACCGGGTCATGGCATAACAAAGTTTGGGAAACACTGTTTTAGACATTTTTCCATAAAAATATTATGTTTGAACGAGGCCCACGTAATGAGGGCTATAAATTTATTTTGTGGAAAAATTTCAAAATCATTCTCGTCCATATTCTTAGTTCAGTACTTCGACTGGATCTAACGAATGCGCTAAAATTATAAATCACTCGTCGGTATATCAGTCTCTCATCACGGTGAGCCGGGCTCGATAACCGGAATACTATTAATTGTATACGAATTGCGATCAATTCGTATGCAATGAACAGTACTAGCTATTGACCGCGACTTAAACGCTACCGTAAAGACACAGAGGTGGTGTGTCTTGACCCTTATCTTATTATTATTGGCTTCATTGGCAAGGGGTCATCCATAAAGTACGTCACACGTAAAGGGGGGGGGAGGGGGTCGACAAAGTGTGATATGGCGTGACAAGGGGTGGGAGGGGTCCTAAGTTTCGTGACATCACATTTCAAAATCTAATATATCTAGAGGTATTAAATCGCGTAATTTGAAATATTAATTAAACTAAAAAATATTTTCAACTCTATCTTTATGACAATACACGTTGTCACAATACAAAAGCGTTGTCGTTGTCTATAGAAGTTATCTCTTTATAAATAGTATAGAATAGATAGATATAGATATAGATAGATAGAATAGATATTGATATAGATAGATGAGCTTTTCCTTCTACGAATTTCAGCATTGTTCAAATATTAAGGGTAAAGGTATATGCACAAATACTTACATCGAGCAAGGCCATCTCGGGATGGTTCTCGCCGCAGACCATGAGCGCGAGGTAGCGCGCGCGGTACAGCAGCTTGAGCGCTGTGCTCACCTGCCCGTTCGCGAAGCAGTATAGCGCCAGGTGAGACTGAAACAATGCAATTATTAGTATTAAACAAATAGGACCACATTGGGAAACTATGAAAACATTCTAATACACTTATGGTCAAAAGACAATTTTAAAATACTTTTTAAACTTTTAATTATTTGGTGTTTATTGAGTTGTAATAAAGAAAAAATTTTTTTTTTAATAAATAGCCTTTATACTGTCCCACTGCAGGGCAAAGGCCTCCATCATAGAAATCTTGTCATCGCTACTATGATGACATAAGGCTTAATCGCCACGCTTGCATAATGCGGATTGGTGATCACAAACCCAAGTATGTTCGAAAAAATCGAAACCTACTTTTTGCTCAACCCGGGAATAAAACAAGTAAGATAATAAATTTTCATATTGCCAAATAGCGTACTAGTCAGTATTATCACAGTATTGATCGCCACTTACATATTCAGTGATGGTGTACGGGTGGTCGATACCGTTGACGCGCTCGGACATAAACACAGCCTTCTGCTGGTAGGCCATGGCGTCCCTATGCTCGCCGGTGACGTAGCACAGGCGCGCCACCATGCGGAGGCACTGCGCGATCTCGCCGTGCATGGCGCCGTACACGTTGTTCAGCAGGTTTAATGCCTCCGTGATCAGCTCGTGGCCCTCGGACACCGGCGCCCGCTTGGATCTTGTTCTGACCGGTCGTGTAGAAGTTGTAAGCGTCTGATGCCTGAAATATATGACAACTGTGATGATTGGTGGCAACTGAAACTCATACGACGCAACTGAACATGCTAATTCAGCAATCCTAACTAATGTTATAAATGCGAAAGTAACTCTGTCACTTTTTCACATCAAAACTACTGAACGGATTTGAATGATATTTGGTATACAGATGGTCTAGACCCTGAGAAAGGACATAGGCTTACTTTTTTTTTGCGAAAAAGGAGTTGTAAGGGGCACATCTATAAATAAAAAAATATTTTACTTACCCTAGGATTGATATGTTTAACAACTGGGAAAATATTCATAATGTCTGATCCACTGAATGTAGCTTTATTCTTATTGTCGAAATCGTACTCGCGGAGAAGAAGTTGCAGCCCAACCTTCAATGCGAAGGATCTGAAATTGACAGAATTATTAGCCTTTGGCAATAACTCGTATGAGAACTAAATAAATAAATTAATAAACAGCTTTTACGCACCTGAGAAGTGATATTTTTTGTAGGCCATGTTTCTCTATAACAGCCTCCATATTTTCAGCATTCAACTCATAACCCCAATATGCCTGAAAATAGAAATTGACACTTTTGACTGTGGACAGAATTTTTCTTCAAAATATTTATTAACTTATAACAAGTTTTAACTAAATTATCTGGATAATTTAGTCAACGTTTATTATATGATTATCTGGATAATTTAGTCAACGTTTATTATATGATTGAAATTAATGAAATAAATAAAATAAAGTAAAAGGAAGACTTCGCCTCAACAAGCATGCTCAATCACCTGATGGTTAATGATCATGCTTGAATGAATACACTAGGAATACTGACGTGTTGCCGGCCTTATAGGAAGGTGTAGGCTTTCACCATTACATAAAAAAGTAACCTTGAGCTCGGCCTTGATCTGCGAGAACAGCATCTTGGGCGTGAGGTTCTGCCAGTCGTTGTTGGGCGGCGGCTGCTGGTGGTGCTGGTGGTGGCGGCGCGTGCGGCGCCCGCGGCCCCCGCGCGCCCTGGCAGGTCAGGAGGTGATGCTCCGTCTAGTTAGTTACCTTGAGCTCGGCCTTGATCTGCGAGAACAGCATCTTGGGCGTGAGGTTCTGCCAGTCGTTGTTGGGCGGCGGCTGCTGGTGGTGCTGGTGGTGGCGGCGCGTGCGGCGCCCGCGGCCCCCGCGCGCCCTGGCAGGTCAGGAGGTGATGCTCCGTCTAGTTAGTTACCTTGAGCTCGGCCTTGATCTGCGAGAACAGCATCTTGGGCGTGAGGTTCTGCCAGTCGTTGTTGGGCGGCGGCTGCTGGTGGTGCTGGTGGTGGCGGCGCGTGCGGCGCCCGCGGCCCCCGCGCGCCCTGGCAGGTCAGGAGGTGATGCTCCGTCTAGTTAGTTACCTTGAGCTCGGCCTTGATCTGCGAGAACAGCATCTTGGGCGTGAGGTTCTGCCAGTCGTTGTTGGGCGGCGGCTGCTGGTGGTGCTGGTGGTGGCGGCGCGTGCGGCGCCCGCGGCCCCCGCGCGCCCCGCGGCCGCCGCCCGCGCCCGCCGCCAGCCCCGCGCCGGCGCTCACTGCGGGCGCCGGGCACGCGCCCACCAGGCAGTTCAGGAAGTGAGCCACCGCGACGCCGATGCACATCGCTTCACATCCCTGCACACAAAACATTAAGTATTCTCAACAAACATGCACTGAGTCTGCGGGTTACACACACCAAAAAACTAACTTTCAGGGGTAAATACGCGTTTAGTTTCCAAAAGTTACAATATTTACATGGTGCAGCGCTACGATATGAATTTTTGAGAAGAGGGAATTTAATAATTCCTAAAAGCATAATGTGGCTGCCGAAAACAGAATCCGAAAATTACGCTATATTGTATTATACGTTACGAGCTTTAGTGCGAGAAGCCTTGAAGTGAATTAGGCTAGATAACTAATAAACAAGTTCAAGTGGGTGAGCCACGCTTCGGCATGAATGGGCGGGTTCGATGGGAGGGAACAAAGCATCACAGAAAACCGGCGTACAGCAGCGCCTGCGCTGTGTTTCGACGAGTTCGTGAGGACACCGGAGGTCTAATAAGAGGAAAACGGGGTTAAAGGTTGGCGGCGCACTTGTGACTCCGCTGGTGTTGCAGGTTTCGGCAATCGCTTACCATGTGATCTATCTGCTCGTCACCCAACACATAAAAATAAACTTAGGAGAACGTTGTCGTCGCATGCGTCCTCCGACAGGCGGTTCAGTCCGTAGGTGGCCGACGGTGTTTATATGCTTGGTGGCGAGTGCATACCTGCAGGTAGACGGTGTACATGTGCTTGGCGGCGCGCAGCACGAGCTCGCCGACGGCGATGGCGTGCAGGTAGGCGAGGTGCGCGTGCGGCCGCAGCGCGCCGGCCACGCGGCCCAGGTAGCGCACGTTGATGCCGCGCGCGTGCAGCGCCTCCGTCAGCCCCGCGCCGTCCATCGGCGCCGATGTGTGCTCCAGGCATTCGCGGACCTGGATAGTTTTTACTAATGTTATTGAGCAACTACCAGGTGTGCGTCTCCCAAGATTCGGTCCGTATGCCGAGACGGTAGGAAGGACCATGGCCTGGTGGAGGGACCTGTGTCTAATGTTATTGAGGAAATTACCTGTAGTACTATTATTTTTATAAGTTAGAAATGTGTGCTTTATTTTTTTTATAAGTCGTAAGGTAGTCAACTTTGTATTTATCGTAATCTATTTCTATGTTTATCTTAAAGGTAATTGAGTAGTTGTCATAGTTGCTAGAGAAAAATCAGCCACCTGCAGGGCACAATTCAACGTGTTGAATAATAGCACATACAGGATGTATATGTGAACATTTACTTCCCTATAACCACACATACAGGATGTATCTATGAACATTTACTTCCCTATAACCACTACTTTTCGAAATTCGCATAAAAAAAAACAACTTTTCATGCAAAGTCGGTTACGTGACTTGTACATTTTATGGATTGTATGGGGAGTCGAAAAACGGTATCGTTCAACTGGAAGGTGGTCATTTATATTTTTTTACAAAATCCATTTGAAATAGATAGCTTGAATCTCCGATTTTTTATCTTTAATTTCGACGAACTATGTTACTGAAGCTGTGTAACCAAAGCGTTTCGCGTCTAGAAACGCCATAGTCTGGTTTCAAATTACTCATTCCCTAACGAGCTCATAAGTCAGTTTATTTTGGGAACGTCGTTCCTTTTAACTCTTATAATAGCAAACTGGCTGGAGTGTTTGTAGCCATATATTTAAATACTGGGTTAACGATCAGCTACTAGAGTCATTTCAAAACTGTTGCCGTTTATGGTTCTTATAAATTACGAGCACAGACCGTTTTAGTGTTAATCAGTATTTTACTTCTTTTTTAAAAAAAAGCATTCAAATACAAAATGAATAATTATAAATCTCGAGTTTTTCGGGTTTGTGGGTATAGCACAAATATGTATGTATACCTGTCGTAGGCAAATTGTAGAAATCCGGCGTTTACATACGTAATCAAGTTAGAAACGTGCGCTATTATTTAGTATGCCAAAGGCAAAATGACAACTCGTTCGATTGTTACAATCGCTGCTAGCTGCAAAGACAGCATTATCTGGGACGCCCAAGGTTTCGCTAGATAGACCAGGTCCTAAAAGATTTTGACCACTTACAAACGGCCGGAATGGCGACAGGTGTCGGAAAACTGACTAACTGCCGCACTCAGAGACGTCATTTAATGATCATTATCCTAATTATGGATAGTCATTATATCTCTTAAAATAAGGGATCAATATTTTTACTTATGTGACAATTAAGGTTTACTTAACGACTCTGAGTGCGTCAGTAAAATGGCAAAGTATAGTTACGGAGTCCAAGATGTACTAGGGCGTAATCTATACAAATAAAAATGAATTGATGTTTGTTAGTCTGATTAAAACCCGAGAACGGCAGGACCGATTGAGCTGATTTTAGTTTTAAAATGTTTGTCGTAGTCCAGGGAAGGTCTAAAAGGTGAGAAATCAAACATAAGGTAGGCGGAACGAAGCTCGCCGGGAGCCACTACTAAGTAAATAAAAATGGTCATGCACTCACGAAGGCGGGTATCTGCGTGGTGAGCAGGAAGGCGGCGGCCTCCTTGACGAGGTGGCGCTGCTTGGCGAGCTGCTCGGGCGCGGCGGCGTGCTTGATGCCGGCCGAGTACACGTCGGGGTTGAAGCGCACGTCGAACTCCGACTCCTTCAGCGACGCCACCGCGCGCGCCGCCGACGCCACCACCGCGCGGGACCGCTCGCCAGCTGATACAATAACGATATTATAACAAACTATACCCAAAACTGGAATTCAAGACCAAAAAATCTACTACAATGTTGTAGTACCCTACCCTTTTTTCTAAAAACACTCGATGATGTAATTTATTTATTGGTAATTGTGATTCTATAATTAAAAAAATATATATTAACTTTTTTCATTTAAATACAAGACACTTTAATAAAAACTTAACCATCAGTAGTTTTCAAAGATTGTATTGCGCTTGTAACACTTCAGGTGTTAATAACATTTGGTATCTACTCACAAAATTTTAACAATGTATGGAAACTTGACAGTTTCTGCATAATAAGAAAAATAATGCCAAAAAGGTTGGCGAAACCTGAAAACGTCACTTGAAAATGACATAAGTGACATTAACAGATTCGACAGTGACGTATCTGTCGTAGATTTTTTGGTCTTGAATTCCAGTTTGGAGTATTCATCGGTACTTAATCAGCATTGTTGTTTATGTGATAGAATATAGAAAAACAGTAGCACTACCATGAGTTTGAAATACTATCCTCGCTATCGAAAACTATCGCTTTGTTTCTTTCATTCTGATGCATTTGAAAAAGACAAAGCGATAGTTTTCGATAGCGAGGGTAGTATTTCAAACTCATGGTAAGGCCACAGACGAATCATTCATCAGGTAAGCGATTGAAAAAAAAGCGAAACAGTATAGCTACCTGCTGTTTACTGCTGTCAACTAGTAAACTTTTGTTCTATGACTTTTGGAAATTTGCAAAAAAAAAAATTTTCTTAGACAGTTCTAGGACATTTTGTATGGAGAAGAATATGTTTCTAAAAACGAATTTCCAAAAGTCGTAGAACTAGCGTCCAGACTGTTGGTAAACTGATGATTAATGGGATTTAACTGTTAACCGATGGGACTGTGATGGATTGTATAAGTATTTAAACATAAAGTTTACTTACAGTCACTTTCTTGTTTGTCTCCACTGCAAATAGAGTCTGTAATACTCTCAACAATCTTTTTGGCAACATCCGTGTCAATATCAGAGTAATTCTCATTCAACAACAGTTCGTCATCTTTTCCCTTTTCAGATTTTGTTTCCTCCTTAGGAACTGACGCTTCCTCTTTCTTCGCTCCCTCCTTTTTGGCACTTTCTTTCTCTTTCTTCTCTTCTTTCTTTTGTTTCTTGTCCTTGACCTCCTTTTCTTGGCTCTTACTATCCCTCTTGGTCTCTTTCTTTTCAGTCTCATTAGCAGCCGCCTTGGCTTCATCTTTTTTATTTTCGATTGATTTTTGTTCGGTAGAGTCACGCTGCCTCTTCGCACTTAACTGTTGCAGGTGGAACGCAGCGTAGCGGATGAACATGAAGTAACGAGCTCTAGAAAATTCACGAAACAATTAACGTATTTGAAGTTTCATTGAAATAAATTGGTAACTAATTGATTTCAAAACTTACTCAACAAAACTATCGACCAATTCCTGTCTAAGGCAACACAGCTTGTGTTTGTGGATAATTGGGAAGCCCATTGATTTGATATCTTCCCTCAACTCGTCATCCTCCACTGTAAAAAATATTTATTATAGGCAGAAATTCATATTATAATGGTATCGGTTTTCTACACCTCATTTTTTAAGTTAAATATAGATTGAATAAGTCTATACTAATCTTAAAAAATACATTGAATATTTTGGTCTATGAATAAAAGAACCAAATGATAATATTATGGATAGTTTGAGTTAAAATTTTGGTTCAGTAGTTCAAGGTATTTTATGGCAAAATCGGAAATAATGCTGTCTTCTTACGAAGTTTCACGTAAGTGAAATTTTTCTATAGATTTTTTTAGGACAAAAGGAAATATGTAAGGAAATAATTATGTATTTGTGCCTGTCAACCTCATATTTGGATCTCTCGGCCGCTTACCATCAGGCAGAGTGAGGTCATCTTGATTGTCCTGTAAAAAAAAAACTTACGTTGAAGGAAATTGACATCGGGCGGGAAGGTGCGCAGCAGGTCGAGGATGTAGTGGCGGCCGTCGTTGCCGATGATGCCCTTGCACTCCACGCTCGAGCACAGCTCCACGGTCTCGCCGTTGGCGCTGATCACCGAGTGCGGCATGATCTTCAGTTGTTGACCCGCTTTGCTCAACTGTGGTCAACATTTCTTTTTGTTAAGACGTATCCAAATGATTCGCGTGTAAATGTAGAGTGGGACACCATGGAGGCACGTTTTTAAAATTCTGTATATGATTATTTTCATAAAACCTCGCACACTCCCCCGCGTCGAATCGTCCAAATCAACGAATCGTAGTGTGCGAAGTTTCACGACATTTCTCGTTTAATTCGACGCGTTCCAATCGGATAAGTGCGCGTTCACCTTAATGTTCCAAGCATATTTTCAATAATAACGAATACTAACGACTGTGTTGTTATACTTTAATAATTCATACATCGTTCGATACATAGAAGAAGAATAGAAGGCTGAAAATCTAATTCATTCGTCTATAATAAACCTTGACCTGGTTTTACTACGTCATCACTTCAATATTTTTCACAAGTACCTACCTACATGAGTTTCTACTTTAAATACAACGTAATACGCAATAGATGAGCAATGCAAACTTTATCTTATTTATTGTACTACAATCACATGGATGGTCGCCACGCCCGTATACGATTTATTAGGGCATGGCATAATTTCCGTAGTACGTATGCAGATAAAAAATATCAAACAAATCAAATCGCTGCCATAAGTGAACATAAACTGATACGCAATGATTGGCGATTAAAATGCGCGATGGATACTGATTGAAGATTAAAGGTCAAATCCATTTAGAACTACCGTTTCGTATTGAATGCATGTTACCACTCAGAATACCGCTGAAATATTAGTATTTAATGATAATTTTACACTTATATACACTTCATGAATATTGAGACCTGTTCGTAAGAAAGCAATAACCTTTTTATTTTGAAATTTTTGTCTTATTAAAATAAAAACTGGGCTTTATTTATGCAATGTTCAATAGTTACTGGCCTTATTTTCGCAAAATTGAAGTTTTTGGAGACACAACAATGAACAGAAATCGAATATTTGAATAAAAATGCTCAAATAAATCATGTTCTTGTTAGCAATTTAAAAAAAAAAAGTTCCATATGGTAGCAATATGGCAAGATTTTTATATTTTATTGATCAATTTGTTTAAAAGAACAGAACTGTTACGTGGAGAAATAGAATTATCTCTTATTTTATCCATTATGGGTCCACGAAATACGTATTTGGAACCCTTTACAATAAAATAACTGTTTTTTTAGGAAGGCAAACGAGCAAGCGGGTCACCTGATGGTAAGTTAACACCGCCGCCCATGGACACCAGAAGGGGTGCCTTTCAGGAAGGTATAGGTTCTCTCACCAGCTCCATATACTTGTGGTGCGAGAGCACCGTGGTGCCGAAGTCGATGCTGCCGTAGACGACGCTCTGCTCCTGCTCCTTCTCGAGGATGCCGGGGATGATGGACTGCGCCGTGACGCGGTAGCCGCGGTAGTCCACCACCACCGTGCCCAGCGTGTGCAGCCCCGCCGTGTCCACCGCGCTGTACACGCGCACGCCTTGCAGGTCGTTGCGCTGGAACAACCGAAATATGTTACCGACAGTAGAAATACCGTTGGAGCCGTAAAGTCCTTGAGTGGAGACCGCGACTCGGTAAGCGTAGTGTTGGACGCCCTGCGACAAGATGGGGTGATGACATTCGAAGGCTGGCTGGATGAGAGTGGCCGAAAATCGAGACCGGTGGCGTGCATTAGGGGAGACTTATTTCCAGCAGTGGACGAGTGTGGGTTGCTGATGATGATGAACCAAAATATTATGTTAACCAGCTTGATAAAAGAAGTTTAGAATGCGTGACTGCACTGTGTTTGAGAGAACCTATCTGAATCAAAGTTTTTTTTTATGTGATAGGTGGTAGACGAGCAAACGGATCACCTGATGGTAAGCGATTGCCGCCGCCCATAAACACCTGCAACACCAGTAGAGTCACAAGTGCGTTGCCAACCTTTACCGTCTTTCCCCCCAGTTGGGCCTTCGGTACCCTCACTCACTCGACGAAACACAGCGCAGGCACTGCTTCTCGCTGGTCTTCTGTAAGGCCGTGGTATCACTCTGGTCGAGTCGAGGAACCGGAAAGATCAAATTTTACTTAAAATATTAAATTACTGATATCGGAACAGGTGAAACTAAATAATAGTTGTAATTCCTAAGTGAGTTTCCTTTCTTCCTGCCTGCACGTAATTACAACTCACCGGAGCGACAAAGGCCGCAGCGTCACCGCCCAGGTCCTTGTAGTGGTCGCGCACGTCGAAGCCCAGCGAGAAGAATATGTTGTTCCATATGAACATCTGCATCTTGGGCTCCTCGCCCGGGTTGATCGCCATCACGTTGCCGTCCACCACCGCCATCGCGCCGCGCGTCGCCGCCGCCACGAAGTCGCTGTGGACCTGTTTAAATAAACATAAGTATAATATTTACGTAAATTAAACATTAGAATATGGACAACTTATAATTCGTTGTCGGCATGTACGGCATGTATGTTGGTATAGACTGGATGCGTCTCGCCGAAGACAGGGTGAAATGGCGAACATTGGGGGAGGTCTATGTCCAGCAGTGGACTGAGACAGGCTGATGATGATGATGATGTATGTCCATGTTAAAATTTCGCCAATACTTAAATCCGATCCCTGCTCATTACACATTTCTTCAAAAAATGTCATGTTAGTAAGTAAAGGAGGTTTGCCATCCTTGGACTAGAGAAACGTATGTTAAAATATTGGACTCTGATCTAATATCAAGTTATAGGTGCCACCAAATGACATGGCAAAGAAGGAAGTCTTAGTTTACCTACGTTGCATGTTTGTATGGAAAATTGGACAGGTTAAATACTTAGGACTCTTTTTAAGGACCTCTGGATATGGACTTCTTTTATATCATTCATGTGCATTTAACGTCAGGCAGGAGACACAATAGAAAATTAATTGTTTTATGCCTTTTAAAAGGCTCTTGGGTCTTACGAGGTTAAATTTAAACCTTATATGTTCGGTCATTGTGGCTCATCCAGTTATCACATACAAAATTAAATATACATCTATAAAGTATATGTAGATATATAAATCTATATAAGGTACATCACAAAGACGCTCTAAGTAGCCCTGAAATGCCAATAGTTTTGCGTGATGGCGTGGTGTGATAAAGGGTCATAATTTGCATAAGCAGTCACCTAGAGGTTGTGTTAAAATTCTTTCAAGTTATTCTATTTTATTTTTGTTACCTTCAACTGAACACTTCGTCGTTTTTTATGAAGAGTTACTTTAAGCGATAAGCCTTGACACTTTAAGCGGACTCACGCTGAAGTAACTCATCAGTCTACTAAAAACCGACATTGCATTTTATACTGGGGTAAACATTTATAGCCTTACAACAAAATATACAATTTTATTCCTGAAATAATATTTTAAAATATTAAAATCGGTGTGTATCGGTGGATATTTACATCCCTTTGACCACATTTTCTACCAATAATTCTGATCAACATTTTGTTTTACAACTTTTGAAAATTCAGATACACCCTGTGTAACATTAGGTACCTACCTACAAAGATTTAAATCATAGATATGCCCTGACACCTAAAAACGAGGCAATATTTTGATGACATGACGTGTGCGTGTCATCGAAAGTCACTATCTATGAGGATAAAATACGGTCAGCAAAATTTTCATACTGGGAACTAAAAATAAAACAATTCCTAAATTTAAAAGCAATTTTATTTATAGGACATTTTATTTCTAAATGTTACACTACATTTATCTATTTATTCAAATAAATTACTCTAATCACAGAGCGAATATCGGGTTTGATCACCAAACCGCATAAAGGGTGGTGATTATGCCTAATCCCATCATAGTAGCTATGACTTGATTTCTATAATAAAGGCCTTTGCCCTACTATTCCTTAAGAAAAAATATGAGTAATATTTACTTTAACTTAATAATTAATTAATAATTAACACAACCCCACATTTAATGTCCTGACTCCGTACTAAGTAGCTTAAGCACTTGTGTTATAGAATAAGACAACAGAAGAAACACAAATATAATACTTTTTACTTTACGCCGACCTAGGGGAGTCAAATATAAATCATTTTCTTTGAAATGAGAAGAGAAAATTCGACTAAATTGTCCAGGTAACCAGTATTCATCCCTTCGATCCCGCTGGATAACTTTGATCAATTTTTCTTTTAAACGCGGATCTTGCGGAAATTTAAAACAATAAACGTTCACTTAAAAATAATACGTAATTATTATTTGCATGTTTATTGATTTCTAGTCGAAATAAAATTGCTATTTTATATCTGACCGCTATTAAAACAATGCCTATCGAAACTGCTGACGCTACCGTACTTTTCCCGGTTATTGTAAACCATTAACAAATGAGCTATTACTATTAAATATATCAATTGAGTTCTGAGTACTACAGCGGGTCTAAGTATATTGGCCACCGAGATAATGATGTTGTCTCGTTTTGTCTCACAGTAATTGCCAATACTACTCTCTCTGTCACGCGCTGGCCGATCAGATTTTGATGTTTTGTCAACAAAATAAAATAAATTAAATTATTGATGAAATATAAATACTTACGAGTGAAATGTTACACCATTCGCTTTATTTGAATTTGTAGTATTTTTCTTGCACAATAAAAAGGCACATGAAGGCATTTTGAGTGCTTTTTCCTGTCAAAAATCCAGGCAGCTGTGTCGTACGTACAACTGTCACCGAGTGCAAACGGCAACTAATTCGTGCTAATCCCAGTTGAGTTAAGCTAGGTTATTTGAGGTGCGACTCAAATCGGCGCGGTCTAAGTATGGCGAGGGCATATCTATGATTTAAATCTTTGCCTACCTACGTAAATTATTTAAAATTGTAACTGTTATTGATATGTTATAGGTTTTATAAAAACGATGCTTATTGTATTGATGTCGGAAAATAATATTAGAGCAACAATTAAATGGAGGAAGTCTGCAATTACAATGGGACCTTGGCCCATTAACAAACGACGACCAATAAAGTTGTCTGCACATGTATTCGTTTGTCACGCTGATACGCTTACCTGCTAACTAGCCGTCAAGTAGCAATGTTTGTACTAACAACAAGGTCTTACAGATTCGACAGGCGGAACATCAAAGGGATATTAGGGCTATATAGTACTTTTCCTTTAAGGCGCTTACACTACGTTCTTCTATAAACTCCCTAATTCGGTATTAATGATATAAAGTTCCACATTATTAGTATAACCTCAGGGCCTCGGTTCCATTATGTCTTTAGACGCAACTGGATTACGCTGAGATGACGACGATGAATGGAACCCAACATTTGGCTACAGTTCTCATACGTACATTGAGTGGGATACTAGTCTACATATTAGCGAAGATTTATATCTGTTTTTATCATAAAAATGTCCACAAATACCTTAAAGATGGCGCGCTCGCGCAGCAGCCGCTCCGGCAGCGTGGAGCGCGGCAGCTCGCGCGTGGTCTGCAGCTCCTCATTCCAGTCTCGTGTTTGCCCGGGAATGTGCTCTTCGTAACCAAGCTTAGACGAGAACGCTAAGAAAAAAACCCAAATTAATAATACTCAAAATACTTTAGCCTATATTAGCTGTGATAATACAAATGACGTACATTATCCGATAAGCTAACGAGCGAGCCCCCATATCAGTGATTTTATCTTGATATCTAAGTTTTACATTCCCGGGACTGCACCGTTTCTGTATAAGTATCGGATAACTTATATCTAAGAGATAGTTGGACATAAAAACGTGAGAACAAGTCTGCCACCTAAGCTATTTGTGACTTGTTCAGAACTGGATAGCGTCTTTAAACACACTTCTGGGTGTCCATCTTACTCAAAGTCACCCACCTGCCCAGGTTATCTGTGGTCGACGCTGTACGTCTTTTTGTTCCATACGTCCTCTCATTTATAATAGAACCATCCACCCCAGATATGTTTTTTTGTATTTTTTTTCTAATGAATCTCTGTAACTTAGCAGTTCAGAATAACTACAGAGTTTTTAGCTGTTATCTTTTAAGTTCCAAATCAGAAGATTTGATTGTAACATGACGTGTACTATTTTAACATTCATGATAGTTTTGTATGAGCATGGTGAAAGGGGACTTTCGTTTCAGTCGTAACGTCAGGTTTAAATTATGCTTTCTCTCTCCGCCGGTATGAATTGATCTCTGACATGTAAGTACGGATATTTTTCTATTTCTTATTATCAATGAACAAAACAGTATACTCACTATCTTCGGCACGTATAGCGTCGATGGTGTGGTCCAGCATCGGCGAGGCCCACTGGTACACCTGGTAGGGCGTGGCGACGCGCTCGAACGGGTGCTTCTGCATGCGCCGCTTCTGCACCAGCGCGAAGTTGCGCTTGAACGCCGGCGACACGATGCTCAGCAGCTCGATCAGCGAGTGGCACAGCAGGGACGGATTCGAGGGACGAGGGTTGAACACTTCTTCGGTGGATCTGTTCAATGAAATAAGTCAATTAGGGTTTTTAGGAAAATCCAATAGATGGCGCTATGTCGACGTCAGGTCAACAACTGGATTCGTTATAATTTGAAGAGTCATTTCAAAACGACGATGTTACGTACAGAACCATCATTGTGGTCTAGAAGGACCTCACGCCTACTTATCATTTGAAGACACAATGAAAAAAAAAAATATTTTAAGTTTCTTAGAATATTACTTTTTTTAATATGTAACTTATTTAAATATGTAGTTATTTATTTTACTCTGTGTTTACTATCTATTTTATTGTAGTGGAAACAGTAAATCATCATTAATATAAAAATTTCATGTTCATGGAAGGCAACCTGGTAATAGACAGACGGGAATAAAGATAGTGAAATTTTGGTCCCGTTTTTACAGCGCATGAATACCTAAGAATGACTTAGTGAGCGACGTGTCTCTAAGATATAGATCAGTATTCAAGGACCTTTTTATCTAAATCAGATTATCTGATTTCGAATTGATTATCATAAGAATTGAATTGAGATTAGTAGGTAGCTATTCACATCACCCATTCAGTATATTTTTCATTCAGCAGATTTCACTTTACTATTTTTAGTTGAATGCGTATAACAGACTCTTTCACAAGACCCTTTAATTTAGTGTCATTAACTCTTTCATTATCCAGGGTCATAGCAATTGTTGCACTCAACTGTTTCTCACGGGCTGCGAAAGGGTCAACTTGTGTGAGTATAAAAAGTATGGTAAATGTAGTTACTGGTTGAGGTAGAATCCTCTTGGACACGCCGTAATGTGAAAGTGGCGGTCCTCGAGGGTGACGACATGCAGGTAAAGGAGGTCGCCGCACATCTTGCGCGGCCCCGGCGGCGGGTTCCAGCCCGACGTCGTTAACACCTGCACATAATCCGCATTTAGTACAGTCACGCTGTTTCTGAACAGCTCTCTTCCTGTTTATAAACAGGTATTGCTATTCAATCATCAAATTGACATTCTAAAATATACCTTAAGGCATTGTGGAGCTTTATTCTCCTTGGTAAGACCCGGATGCAATGGTAGCAGAGGTCTTTCATGTACTACCAGGCATAATGTAGTCAGGAGGTGTGCAGTCTACGCTTTCTGGGCGCGATTTCTTCTTCTCTGTAAGAAAGAAATGAGATCGTATCACATTCTCGTTACATTGAATTTATTTCACTGGTGATTAGGATTGAAATGTTTACCTAGTATATCACCCTGTGTGATTACATTAAGAAAAGCAAGGGAACTGCACTCTTGCCCTGCATACGCATCCGTATAGTCTATAGACTTCAAAAGATCACGCACGTGACGAACATGAATTCTAGCCTCGCGCATTGTGTAAGGCTCTTCTACCACCTGCAATCAAACAAAACGTTAACATTTATACATCAAAATGTCACATACAGTGACCTGATCCCCCTCTTCCTGTGTCATGGGCGGCAGAATAATGACGTATAATAATTATTACAAAAATATATAAAGACATAACAACAAACTCTAAATAAACTTGTGTTAATTTAGAGTTGTGATTTTACCTTAATTATTGATCCCTCTTTTAATCCTTCAATATTTTTTAATTCGGCAAAGTTATCTAAGGTAATTCCATCCAGTTGTAATGAAAAACACGTCCTGTGACATGTGTCCTCGCGGTCCATTAACACCTGATGTATTTCCTGTACGAGCTCCATGCTCGACACCTAGAAAATATTATTATTAGTTAGTATGACGGAATTCATTTTTCGGAATAACATTTTAGTTATTGTCCAAAGCTTATGTTCAATAATACTACCTGAATGTCCAAAGGTTCGGCTCCAGGACTCACAATTTTTACTGTGAAACCCATATCTTGAATGAATAACACTTCAGGATCCCGCTTCTTGTCATCGCCATCCTCGCTCGGAGTTGACTCTCTATCCTTGTCTCCGTTGACAATTTTCGAACTATCACCATTCATTTTGTCTGATTCTTTTTCAACCTTTTTCTCCATATCCTTCTCTACTATTTCTTCTTTACTATCTGCGCTGTGATTCAAAACTGTATCTTTTTTGCATGCCTCACTGTTTTTCTCTGTACTTTTAACTTTTTTATTTTCTTTCTTTTTATCAGAACTTTGTTTACCATCCGAAACTTTAATAGGGCACACTGCAGGCACTGTAGTATCATTTCCCCCGTCTGACTTAATTGATTTGGTGTCATCGGAATCACTGTTAACTCCATTAGTTACTACTTTAGCATTATCATTACTACTAATATCACAATCTGATTGTTTTTTTGGATCGCCATTAACAATTTTTTCATTTCTTTTTTCTGAGCCGTTTACTATTGGTTCTTTGGTACCTATGTTATCTTTCTTACTGTCGTCATTTGTTATAGACCCTTCACCATTAATTTTCGTTGTGGAATTTGCAGACTTCGGTTGTGATGACTTCTCGCTATCATTCTTTGTTTTCTGGGACTCTGTAAATAAAAAATACTATTAAAAAACCAGTGAAGACACGAAAAAACACATATAAAATATATTCTACCAATAAAAAATCATTTTAAATGTTTTTTCAATAAGTTAAATTTGCTGGTAGACTTTAATTTCAAGAATTTAAAAAAATACGATTAAGTCACAAGGTGTCGTAACCATAGGTGTAGGTAACATATTGGTATGAGTCATTCTAGCGAACCATATCGTGCGTAATGCATTGAACAGATTATTAGACTTTTACAAACACAGACAAAATCCAATGAATGAGGGTGTTTGCAATGCACCTGTATTAAGCAGGAAAGGCGTTGGCGTGTTGTTGGTTTGCGGTGAAGGGGGCTTCCGCGCTGCGGCCGCGTAAGAGACCCTAGGCGCAGGCGCATTCCTGCCACCGCCCTCATCGTCCGCCCTTCCGTTGGGCACGCTCGCATGACCGTTACTGCAAGATACTTTAACACCGGCCTCCTTTTTCATCTTTGAAATTTGTTTGTCTTGTTTCTCGACTGCAACAAGAAAGCAAGCTATTTCTTATTGTTTCTACAGTTCAAGCAGTCTTTAAATAGAAAACAGTTTCCTAATTTGAAACCAGCTGTCTAGATACTCGTGTCTAAAATAACTACATAGCTGTTTAAACGTCACTAATAGAATGCAGTTTAAATGTATAATAAACGAAGCATATCGTCATGAGTGTCAGCAGCAATGGTGGTCGGTACATTGGTTAGAAGTGCGGCGTTGTTTAGAGTGAACGCGGTGAGCGAGTCGCGTAGCGTCAGCCGCGAGTCGAGTGCGCATGTCTGTCCCGTGACGGACGAGCACGTGGTCTGCGCTGGCGCACCGCCAACTATCTCCAGCAGCGAGTCAATAATAGATGGCAACGGGATGCCGCCAACAATAGACGCCATCGACTTCAGCGTACACTGTTGTGCCTCAAAAAAAAATCCTACTCATTATTTTTGTTCATGTTTTTGTAATTTTCACATATTGCGTGGGATTGTTACGTGTCATTTCATTACTAGGCTCTTACTAAAATTCTTCAGAACATCAAAGTTATAATTTAATTGTCTTTTTATATTTTACACAAATAACTAAATAATTATACATAATCTGAAAACAGTATAATTAGTTAGGTATTGCATGGCCTAGATCATAATCATCGTGTAGCTTCGCTCTACGCACAAACACGATAAGGGAAATAGAAACAATTGCTTATACTTGTACGTTAATGAACTTATAGTTGACCCTACTGATTGTAGGTCTTTCGAACTTATATTATGACCTTCTGTATAATAAAAGTTAATTGACCATAGAGAAATGTTGAAAAAATATATAATATCGTTTGTAATAATATTAACCAACAAACAAGGTTTAAAAATTAAAATCCTTTAGAAATAAATTTACCTACTATTACAACAGGAAGTGTTCGCTTCATGTGCTCTATTACCACATAAAAAAAGCTGCGAAAGCAAATGCCGTTCCCTCTAGCCTGAGAAGATAGTGTAGTTATCATAAAAAATGCGACGTTATCACTCTAGCCGTTCCAAACAAGATAACGCACATGAGACGCCTGGGACTTCAGATATAGTTAAATCAAAATTTTGATAACAAGACGTCGACACAGTTTCGTCCCAAGTAAAATCTAAGAACGAACTAAATTCAAAATTATACATCTATCTATGTATAACTGAACTGGTTTTAGTTAAGGTTTAGTTTGATGATCTGACAGAGGGATCTTTAAGGATGGGCATGCGTTTCATGTAGGTAGCTATATTTTAACTATGACGTCAAATGAAATAATGGATATACCGATTTCAAATTCAGATAAACACGTGTATGTAAAGAACTAGCTCGACAGACCACCGGTGCCGATAGCGATCAATGAATTATGCAAAGGGAGACGAAACGCCCCTGACGGTGCTTGTATGTTTAACCTTTAAACTCACTGCTTTTTATGCGGTTCCTTTCTAGACCTAAGTACCTCAAATCTTTTATCCTGATTTATTAGCACCACAATAAAACTCTTGCATATGCAATTATTTTTTTACACAAAACCACCCGCGAATGTAGAAAAACGTTATATACTTTTGACAATTTTGACATATTTACAATAAAAGGAAGTCAACAATTATCTTAAAAGTAAACTTGTAAAGTGCCAGAATTTAATTGACAGGTCATATAAAAAGGCCAATCAACATTTTATTGTGGAGAAGTCATTAGAACATTGTAAGCACTTACGTGTAGTCTGATAAAAGGCCTAAGAAGGTTGTTTATTCAGCTTCTTTGACATAATATACTTAATGCTTGCTTGTAGGGCCAAATAATCATAATTATTGTTGGTTGGGAGCGTAATTAATCACCTTCTTAGCAAATGACACATAATAGGCATATCTCCCATTAACAATGTGCCTACAAGTACCCCTAAATAGCCCAAGGCGTACCGTAATACCGACATAAGGTCTGCCTGAATAAAAATAATAACAGCTTAAGTACATTTGATGTAATCATACCGACATCCGACTTCTCATTCAACTGACTATTTTGTGAGCAATCATAAAACATTGTCTTGCGAGTCGTTCTATAAATTAGATGCAGGGAGCATGGCAACCGGGTATATTCCGATGCGTTTGTGTTAGTTATGTAAGCGATAGAGCTGAATGGTCGGCAGTCGGTAGGGCACGCGCTGAGCAGCGTCGCGTCGTCGCTTGGTTCCGATTGACATCACAGACGTCGAATATTTACCGAAGCCATTTCATGCTCCAACCAATCATTGGAATAGACGGGGTCAATACTATCTTGCCTGTGCATTGATTGCCAAGATGTCTATACTTACATCGCTGTACTATTATCGTGTTAGGAATACTACAAAATGTTGCGTTACTTATTAGAGCGCAATAGTTGAAACGTTTTAGTTAAGTAGGTATCTATCTAGTGAAAATACCAGATAATGAAAAATCACAAAGTAAAATCACACGGGAGCAACTTATACCTACGAGGTTATTTATTATCTATTCATTTCCTAAATCCTTTCCAAAATATTCCTCGCTGCTTAAGTGAACAAAGAGTCACTGCGAGAAGTCAAAAGAGATGCACAAAACATTATGTTAATAATACGTGTAGTTAATAGCTCAAACTAGCTTAAATTAATGACTTAAACATACTATAAGCACAAGTCGTCAAGGATGACAGACAATAATGCATGCGGAGTGCATACTAAAGTAAAGTGCCTACTTAAATAATACTATGTATGTACTTAAAGTCATTAATTCTAATAGCTATATGAAAACAGTAGCATAATAAGATTAATAATATAATTATACTTCAGTAATAAGTTTAGTAGACATACTAATCCTGCTAATCAATAGAGCAATAAAAAAAACAGTAGTTCTTAAATTAAGTATCGACACAGGGCATTTTTTTAATTGTGTAGACCATCTGTCTCATGCAGATGGCATACTACAATGGATACTATAAATACATATTTTACAAGTTTAAATATCAAATAACTTTTTGTTTGTTAGAAAACTTAGAATGTTCGATTGTATTACTACCTATACTATCACTTTTTTACTACATTGTCGAACGCCCCACTCACATAGTCCCGCTCTATTTTCGTGACCGCATTGTATTTCCGGCTATTCTGAATTAAAGAAAATACCAGTATGATGCCAGTTAACAGACTAAAACCAACGAAAACCGCTCAAATGAAACCATTGCGCTGACCGTTACCAACAGGAAATGACGAAAGTGTGTCTCAATCAATTTGTTAACTAGTATGCATGTGTTAATAGATCCACTAAATCTCTAATCAAGGTTTAAAGAAAATACATTTTCTAAGAGTGTATCAGTCCACTTTAAATAAGTTTAAAAATAGGTACCATTCGCAACACCGAACGCGTTATCTGTTCTGAAATAATCAAAGGAAATTACATACAAAGTTATTTTGGCAATTTTTTACGTCTTGCAGCTAAACAGGTAAGTGTAGTAAGACATTTATCCTGAAAAACCAGAAAAACGCTTGGCTCCCGCGCGACTCGCACGATGAAAACAAATTAAAATTCCACGCATTGTTATAGATTAACAAAGACATAAGATGATGTTGATTAGGTACATTATTGCAATTCTTCTTCTTCGCTAATTCATGTGTTGGGTTTTACCGTCCCTTTGACGATAGCGGTGCTGAGTTGTGATTTGTGTACAGTTTCATTATAAGTTCTTAATATTGAGCATAGTTTGAATTTTGTACAAAGTACCTACTTAACACAATGTAACATTTGAGTAGTATAAGGGTCATTGAGTCACCTTACATACGCCTTTGAAGACATTGTCATGCATCGTAGCATATCTCGTAGTTAACAAAAGTCACTTTTTTCCAACTGCCTGTTAGCTTATTGACGCGAATGACATATTATCTAACTTATTATGTTAAGTTACACAAAAAATACATAAAATAATAGTTTGAAATAAATCTTAGCTACTGGTTATTCAACCTGCAAAATAGTTTCCAATGATGCGAGTAACTAGCTAACAAGTGCCAAATGCCAGACACTCGATCATGAACCAATTTATCAAGGCAGTGAAGGTAAGTGAGCATTTAAATTCAAATTAAACAATGCAATTACATTGCTTGTCATGGAACATCTCCATAAGATTGTGAATAACTAATAAGATGACCACATGCATTATGGAATGCAGAGAGGGACACTTTACAAATATCTATGTTTGTTATGAGGTACGAGGTGTAAGCAACGCGTAACATTTTTGGAAGCGACAATAGTGTACAGTGGCGGACACATCAAGCTTTACAAAACTGTCGAAATTTCCTCAATCGATTTCGAACTCAATGTGTAACAGTATAAGGTTTATAATCGAATGAAGAAATTTAACAGTTTTGTAAAGCTTGATGTGTCCGCCACTGTACGTCTGTGTATCTGCGCAGAGCAAACTGTAGAATAACACTCCTCTTCAAACGAGATAGTCACGACTCTCTTATTGAGTATCCATTGGTAACCGTTGGCTTTCTGGGTTATTTGTTACATGCGTGTAAATAGAGGTTACGAAGCACAAATTATATTGACCAAACCAATAGATATTTTCAAAAAACCATTTATTTTAATGATCAATTTAAAACTCCGTGAATGTCTAAATCTGAATATTAATTGATAAGGTTATCTAGGTTATGCTCGTATATATATGCGAGCAGAGGAACCCTATCATAAGTTATAGGTACATACATAGATAACCCTAGTATTATAATTTATAATAAACAATAGGTACATTTGTACATAGTACTCTTCTGGCTGTACTTTTTTGTTGGTCACTAAGTTTAGGACTGGCTAGAGGCACTAAAGGTGCTATTTAAGGTCGATGAAAAGCTACTGCAGTTATTTTTTTGTAGTCAATTTTAGAACTCGTCTCTGTACCAAGTTCGTACTTTGCAAAAATGGTTGCCTGGCCAAAATTCGTAATCTTTTATAAATGTGTAATCATGCACGAACGAATATAGGTAGGTGGTAGCTTTTACTCCCGACTTTGTCTGGGTAGAAGTCGAAAATAGTTCGTATATTATTTTTATTTACCGCTTTCCTTTTTTTACAATTATGGCGTAATTTGGATTAGCAGTGCAATTATCCGTTATCCGTCACATCACTAGTGAGTTTCTCATAGTCATTCAAGATCAAGCATTTCACTAAATTCTAAATGCAATCTATAACGAGAATCTAGGTCTTAGTAAAATGACAATAAAATCATAGATACAATAATAAAGCATGAATCATTGCGTGGCTAAGCTTTATGTACGATTGAGCTACGAAGTGAACTAGTTTGGATTATTGGATTTCTTCATTATGGCGGCTTTATAACTTTTATTTACTCAATTACGTCAACTACCCTGTATTACTTTTAGAAGTATGTATATTAGCCTGGCAATTAAAAAAACCCTTCAACTACGGCAGTGTTAATAACTCGCATAAAAATCAGATCACATAAATCCTTATCACAACCTGTTTAAAACTTCTTTGAGATCAATCATACCTGCCAACGCGGTCGCTATACGAGTACGAGCAATCTCACCTAATTTTGTCCCACGATAACGGCTAAAATACTGATAACGACACGCCGGAAATATAAATGTATCATTGTGAAAAGTTATGTCTAAGTAAACACACGTGGCGTCGAGCAGAAACAGTTTCTTCACAATCAAAAAATATATAACTAACGAATTTAATGAAACAACTACCAATAGAATGAAATATTGCTCCCATCATTGACCTTTCAAAGAAAGAGTTGAATAAACATTAGTTAAAAACCCAAATCCCCAGACATCATCGAAAACACGATTAAATAAAAGCACCCTTGCCTCGTAAGCAGACATGCTCTGAATACAATAGTAAAAAAGAACTAAGTATCGGATTTAGAGGACAGGTTTAGCCCAGACCGTAAGTACTTTGATTAGATTGATAGAATTCTTGTAATAAGCATTTATATCAGAGAGAAACCGCACCGGATACTTTTAAACTCTAATGTAAATGCATGCATAAGGTTAATGCTGTGCCAACCAACCGATTTCACGATGCATTGAAGTACTTTCATGTACTTATTAGGACAGGATATAAATTATGTTTAATAGAGTTTAGCTTTCCGGTTAGCAATTTGCCTTCGTTTGGGGCACACGAATTGTAATGTCCCGCATCGTTGCCCGTGTGGCGTTGTGGTGGACTTCCTCGGTCTGTCATGCAGCCGAAGCGCGGGTAGAAGTACTCGCCATGCCAGCCTCAATGACGTCATCTGTCGGGCTCTTGCCAGCGCCTCCATACCAGCCGTTCTTGAGCAGAACGGCCTGGTGCGAAGCGATGGCAAAAGACCCGATGGTATGACTTTAAATTTGGCAATCCAGAGTGTAATACGCTAAGGCACGATACCTCTGGGCAGCGATTTAGATTTAATTTGTAAATATTTTTGGATTTTGAAGATTTTTATTTTATAATTCTACACAGGAGTGACAGGATATAAATACTATAAGTACATACTAGGAGACCCCCGGCCGAGCTCTGAAACCTATAACCATGCCATCCCTATGTAATACACATTAGTAATTGTAGACAATTATTGGCAATACACATATTAACATTATTATATTTCATTCCATAAGCTGGGAATATATTAAATAATAGCACGGTAAATACCGCGGCGGGATCCTAAGTATATTGGTAAGACTAAGTACTATACAACAATGTACAGTCGAATCCAAAAAGTGCCTAAATACTTCAGTACCTTGGTCATAAGGGTACTATAACCGTATCCATATCGGCCCCTACTTAATGCCTTCGATGCATTCGCGATCTCTGCAGCAAAACAGGGTCATTATATTATGAGCCTGCTTTGCTGCGGAGATCGCGAATCCATAGTCAAATCATCGCGGCCAGCTCAACACAGACGTAGAGGCAAAGTATCTAATCTATATTGATCTACCTATATTTATATATAAAAATAATGTAACCTTAGTATAGGTACGGACGCACAACTAAAATTATATTATTCCAACAAAAGTAATTTTCCTGTTTGTCAGATTAATCGTCAAGACTAACACATTCTAACCCTGTCCCCCTTATTGCATAACGGTGACTAAAATTAGTCATGGTTTAAAAATGATGCTGGCACTTTTATAAAGGTGACAAAAAAAGTAAAAGCAACAGCTTTAAATCAAGACCAACTTTAGACCTCGTTTTGTAATAAAAGGGGGTGTGAGATTCGAAATTTGTCGGCTGCTATTTAACATATTAATCTGGATAAAGACACAATTATTCTTTAAGATAGATAGATTGTACACATTTATCCAAAACATAACGATAATTCTAATTTCTATCACCAGGCGGATGAAATCGCAGAGCGCAGTTAGTTTATTATGGGGGGACTAGGGTGCGTCGACCTCCACAGTGTGGCCCCGCTGGAATCCAGTTCTGTTTGATTCAGCTGCGGCTGACTTCAGGCAGAAACGTTTTCCGACCGGGGTCCGTGTTCCCCGGGCATGGCGGGTAGTAATCTCACTGCGGTGGATGCTATCCGACAGCCGGACGGAACGCACTGTAGAGGACCAGGACCGGTTTTCACGTTGTTCTGGGCTGGAGCACTGTCCGGTCTCCTTCCGGAGATCCCCTCCGACTTTGGGGACATTTTGTCGTGGGCTCCCACCGAGTGGCGGCTTTCGAGCTTATTGGGTTTTGGTGGGTGTTGATGAGGGCGAAGGGGGTGTTCTGGTCACCCCCAACAGATGTAGGTTGGGTTTGGACCAGGGTTTTTAACACTGGCGGTGATCCGGATTTGGGCTGAGCCGTTAAGGGCCCCTGATTCTACCCGCTTGCGCTTTAACCGGCCGGCGGGTGATAGGCAATTCCAGGGACTTCCACGTCCCATCGGCCGAGGTCGGATGGCGGGGTTCGCGCCTGGTCCGCAGGGGCGACCCTCGTCCCTTGTTATCCTCCAGGAAATGCCGTCTCCAGCCAGTGAACGCCCACGGTGTCCTCTTGCGAAAGCGTTTGTACACCTATTTGTCCATCTCCTTAAGAGGGAGCTCTGGACCGAGCCCTCTGGACTCGCTTCGGCCTCGTGAGGGCGCCTTGCCCAGAGTTTTTCCCTCCCCGTTCTGGGGAACTTAGGGTTCATAGTCCCCATTATCAATGGGGACTCGAGTGGTGTGGGAGTAGTTGTTGCCCCACAGCCGGTGGGATTCGACCGCGTCCCCGCGTCCCCATTTCCCCGCATCCTTGTCTGGCTCCGCAATCCAGTGGAGTCTTTCAGCATGCGGGTTTTTGGGCTTAATTGAGAGGAAAGCCTGTGGGTTGCATTTCCTCACCTAGCTCTGCAGCCAGCAGGGTGCGGTGGGTTGAAGGACTCTTGCGTCGTCCCCTTATATTATTAATAATAGTATGCATAAAATGTGGGGAGAAAATCACTCACAATCGTATTCATTCGGGCAAAAAGTAGGTTTGGTTAAATAGATGCATACACCGATCTTCTAGTCAGTCATGCATGATGGGATGATGATGATAAATGTTGGTAAACGCAAATTAGTATATTCTCTGTACTCTCAGGTGACGATAGTCGGGGTCGTGACCGAGCACATTCGAACGCAGCTCGAACGCGAGATACTTTACCTAAGTTCGTTATCTACCTGAATTGCCCCAACCCGAGTCCTTCGGGAAAAAGAAGAAGCAGAGCAGTTGCAGAACTTATATGTAGGAATGTCCCTATTGTCCCTTGTTATCGCTAGGGTAATGAATGGGGCGTTTATACAGTACTTACTTTTCTAATTATTGAGCTGTAAGGTTTGGGACTTGGGTGGTGATAAGAACTTTTTTTAAATTGATCTATTTAACGCATTGGTATGTAGAGATAATAGAGATTTAGTTTTTTATGGCCTATTAAAAAGACTAGGCTTATTTTTAAAGCCTCCGACTAAATTGGTCTTGTAATCCTTCGGTCTTTTGTCATAAGACTACAAACGGACTACCTATATTTACTTTCGTCGTTTAGTAGTAGTCTTCAACCGTATAACGTAAAACCGCCTTATGTAGCACATAGGAAATCGAACGGGGAAACTACCTGGGAAACCCAAGTATCCTCCAGGAAATCTTCAGCAGCGTCAAGGCGCTATTAGGTTTCTGAGAGAACTTGGTTGGTTGGAGTGAAAACCGGCCGACTTCACTTCCCTCACGCGGAACAATTTAAGCACGATTGCGACCGAAAGACCGCACGAAGAAGAAGAAGAACTTTGCGATAGTCATTTAAGTCAAACACGCGAAGTCGGGTGAACCCCTTTGTGTACTGAACCCAAAAATTGTTCACTATAAATAATTATTACATTAAGCTATCCGAACTAATAATTATAAATGCGAAAGTAACTCTGTCTGTTACTCTTTCACGCCAAAACTATTGCAATGCAATTTGGTATTATACAGATAGTCTAGACCCAGAGAAAGCTACTTTTATTGCGAAAAGGGGGTTGTAAGGGGTTAAAAGGGGGGGTGAAAATTTTGTCGTGGTGCGAGGGCTTCGCGCTATTTGCCCCACGACTTTCTCCCGCGATGGACGATGAGGGAGAGTCCCACCAGGGGTTTTAGTCGGTAAACCCCCCGCCGTCATGCGGGGGGGAGTCCGACATAACCCGTCCGCCCCTCGGCGGACGGGTATGACGGTAACGCATTTCCCCTGGGAAACCAAAAAAAAAAAAAAAGGGGGGTGAAAATTTACTATTCCACGCGGATGAAGTCGCGGGTAACAGCTAGTTAACTAATATATTTTTAAGATTTTAATTACATAATTCGCATTTTTGTACCTACTCTAGCTCGACTTCGATTGTGCGAATGCACCAATTTATTGACATGATCATTGTTCAACCACTTCTTTACCGACTTCCAAAAAAAAAGAAGGTTCTCAATTCGTCTGTACGTATAATATTTATATCCATAATAATTATATGTTAATATGATAATATCATTGCATCGGCTGGCGCGTTGTGGGGTCAACAGTTCTAACCTAACGCGTTTGTTATTTTCCGGAAGTTGATCAACTTACGATTCGGACTATTTTACCTTACGGTGGCATAGCTACATGCGTAATACTGACGGTAAATGAATAAAAGACACTGTGTAACGTTATACATAAATGACATGTGTGAACAAACCAACATTACATTAATAAGCTATGCAGATAGTTTTCTAGTGTGGATCTCCATATTCTTATCACACAGTGGACTGAATGTCGTCGTGACGCAATTACTGATACGACTTGAACAAGGCCCCTCCCTCAATAAAGTTAAGATTGCTTATGCTGTATTTATGCTTGTATGTAACTGGCCAGATCTACTGAAAGTAGTACCTACTGAAATGCATGGTATGTGTACCTACACTTACTACGGAATTACTTTTATTACTTACAGAATTTTTATGTCTAAACTAAATCTAAGCTTTATTTCCACAAAAAAAATATAGGTACCTAGGTAGTTTTTCAGGCCCCCCATCTTTAATAAAGTCTATACTAAGTATAGTATCTTTATAAAATTTTACCATGATATTTGTTATTTATTCCTTTAATTTTTTTTTACACTTGTTATAGTTTAAGTTATAAAGCCATAAAATTTTAAGTTCTATCCCTATTTTATTAGTTTAAATTAATTAAGTAGGTATGTAATGTTTGAAAACGTCATCTTGAGGATACAACATTTTTGTAAGTGTAAGAAACATTTCATAGTATCATAATTAATTTAACACTTTCATAATAAAACAGAAAGGAAAATTATTATTATGATCAACATGTGTCATCATCATGTGTACCTTCAACTACCTACAAAAAATTTGACATATGACATGACAGACACCAGTGGGGGCCAAAAATAACTTTTAAAATAGATTACCAACATTCACGTTTAGTTAGTTTGATCAAAAATAAAACCCAATAATAAACTTTTTTGTGACCCATGGTTCAATTTTAATTAATGCCCAGAAGGCTGAAATAGTACAGCAAACTCTTGGTTCAATAATAACTCATTTGTAAGTAAGTAAGAGTTTGTGTTAGAACTGTATGAATAATCCCTTTGAGGCTATACGGAGTTTGTGTCCGAGCTAAATGAATTGACACCATACAGTTCTGACACCAACTACGCTCAATAGTGATTAGCGCTTTTATTTTGATCATCTACTTTTGCTGTTGACTATACCTACTTAGAACTCTACTTACTGTAAATAATGAATTCTTGCAATAAGAGAAATACACAATAAAAGACACAATTTAACTATTAAATAAGACTTATAATCCAGATCCTCCTCAGATCAATGGGAAAATATAAGTGGCATGATTTTTGATTACCTATTATCCTTTTGTGGAATGCATTACCTACCTATGTATTGTGGAATGTTTGAATGGTTTCCATTCCCTAGGCTTTTGCCATTTGTGCTGGTAGTGTGTATAATGCCTTTTTGTTTTAAATATGAACTTATTATTGGAAATAGCTTTAAACTAGTGTCAGTTTATTATTTGGATAGTTTTACTTGAAATATGATGCAACTTTAAGTTTCAATAGCATATAATTGGATTTAAAAAACGTTTCATTACACTTATGCCTAATAAAAAAATTAATTGATATAATATTGGATAAATAAGATTAAAACTTCAAATTAGGTACTAAAATAACTTATCAAAATTCCTGAGTTAAAAATGTATTAGCTCAATTTTATCCTTTTCCACAGCTAAATGAAAAACAACCAGGTATGTAAGTACATATATATATTATTAATGAGGCTTGTAGTTGTGGGTACTTAGATGCCTAACCTGCCTAAACCTATAGGTACATAAGTTACCTTAGTACATCTTTGGCATATCCACATAATATTTTGAGACATTAAAACTATCCACAAACATTAAAATAGTACCTATTGTATGATATTATTGTAAATTGACAACGAAAAAAAAATAAGGATTAGGCAACAAAGAATAAAATAAAATTAGAGTGATAAATGAAACATAATACCTAATACACTGCTTGAATAAATTCGAATTAGAACCAAGTCTTATTTGCTTTTATCAAATTCTAACAAAAAGATACACCTACTAAGTAAGAATACAATGGGATATGCACCTGATAAACTTACAGTAAGGTAGGTATAGGTAACACGCAAAATGTAATACACTTGTCAAGTTGTGTAATAATTATTTTACATCATACTTGTAACATGTGAATGACATAAATAACAATTGATTAACAAGATGTAAAACAAATGAATACTTAACATTTGATGAGTTATTAGATAAAGAAAACCGTGTATTTGAAGACTATGGGTACCTTATGCAGATGGTTGAATGAGATGTAGCTACCATCACATGATTTTAAACAGTGGTCACATGACTAAAATGCATTTGGTGCAAGCACGCGGAGAGTTACCAAAAAATAATTTTGTATAAAAACCAACGTTACATAACTGAAAGCATGACCATAGAAACTTACCTTTGCTAACATTCTCGTTAGCAGTTTTGTCGTTCCCATTACTACCTGCTGGACATTTTTTCACTTTCTGAGGGGCATTTTTTGAGGAGCTATCATTCACTTCACTACCGAGAGCCATCACAACACGAGGAATCAATCCGCTAACGATTGACCGCGACGAGCACGGCTCGGGGCTCCACCACACTCAGCTGAAAGAGCACATGCGGTAGAATTAAGGTTCAATTTCGACTGAACTTATCAATGAAGAGTACGAAGTCCTTGTATAACCCAACTAAATTAACAACACATCAATTTCTAGCGGACAAACTCAATGAACGTAACAGCCGCATACTGCAGTATAATATGACATACCAATGTAACACCGTTTTTGTGACAAACATGGTGAATCTAGCTTATTTAGCATACATTGCTGTCTAAGATAGCATACTTTATTTTATGAACTGTAGAACATAGCAATGTATCCTTTATTAAACTACATATCGATTAGATCTATAGGGCCATCTATTGGTAGAATATAGCAAACTTACTTAAGTTGGCTATAGACAAATAATTTCCACAGACAACAAGGCTCTTTTATGAAAGTCATGAAATTAATTGATGGCGCCACCTCCACTTACATATTAGTTCCTCATTTCACGACTTAATTGACAGAGTATATTTAATAACAGACTTAAAGGGGAAAAACCTCGGGAACACTGTCTCTACCCTTGTCTAGCTTGGCTTACAAATTGAATAGGTAGGTAGGGTGACGAGATGGATGCCCACTTAAGAATTGA
Source organism: Cnaphalocrocis medinalis (assembly GCA_014851415.1). Lineage (NCBI taxonomy): Eukaryota > Metazoa > Arthropoda > Insecta > Lepidoptera > Crambidae > Cnaphalocrocis > Cnaphalocrocis medinalis. The sequence goes on along the minus strand of CM026285.1, from coordinate 12,431,874 downwards.
CAAGTTTTAGTCAATAATCCTTACTTTAACATTAGAATCGAGTGTATATTTGACAACGTTAAGAGTTTAGCTTGAGATAGTAAGCAAAAATTCAAAATCTAAAATTTTAATGCGTTACAAAAAATCTCCTGAAACACAGTGATTGCCCATTGACACGTAATGCCAACCAAATGAGACAGTGATTGCCAACTATACCGCAAGTTGTAATACCATAAAAATATTAATAAATACTTAAAATTTTAGATCTTTCGTAAGTTTTTGTGCGTTTAAGATATATTTCTTAAGCTATTGAAATCAGCAACATCATCCAAATAAGATACCATTGACTAAGAAAACCCGTTTAATTTCAAAATCTAGTAAAATCGTCAAATTGTTCCAGCTAGTTTCTCGTTATCTCAGCGAATAAACGGAAAGTACCAATTTTACAAAAGGTAGATACAGTTTTGAGGTTGTCGGAGGCCCAAAACATTGGCAGCATACTTGTGACTCCACTGGTGTTGAGTATGTGCGTTGGCATTCGCTTACCATCAAGTGCTGCGTATTTTGACTACACATCATATATAATAAGCAATGCTGCCGCCCATGGTCACCTGCAACACCACTGGAGTCACAAGTGCGCTGCCAACCTTTTATCCCCCAAGGGTGTGGGCCTCCGTTTCCCTCACTCACTCGGCGAAACTCAGCACAGGGGCTGCTTCAGGAGGATATAAAGAAAATATTCCGTTAGATTATTATATCCCTCACGTGATTTAGTAAATACCTACCCGGGCAATCACTGTCTCATACCCATGGCAATAACTGAATTCTGGTATGGCAATCACTGAAATTCTCATATTTTAGGTACAGTGATTGCCCACCCCCTTAAAATACTTAACGGAATAAAATTACGCCGCGATAACTGCTTCAAATGAAACATTAAAGCTTTAACTAACACGTCGTTGTGCTTAAACGCTCAAAAAAGAAAATTAAAGTGATACAAACTTCAAAACCACAAAATGTATCCTTAACAAATTCTGTAAGGAACTCGCATTTATTGAAGTGACGGACACCCGCTGTCCAAAAACTGCCATTACAATATTTTTATTGAAAATTTTGCCAAATGTCTTATTTAGAACTCTAGTAAACAGTATCCTAGTGTTATTTAACAGATTTAATGTAAAACTACACCTTTGAAAATAAGTTAAAATGTATGTTAACCTTAATTCGGGCAATCACTGTACACTGGGCAATCACTGTCCGCGGTTACCCTACCTAATTTTAAATAAATGTTCAATCCAGACATAATACTCTGTGATCCAGACCAAACCATTTGTTTTTTTTCTATTGACATTTGACACTGTCTCACTCATTGTCTCATCTGACAGTGACATTTCAAACCTATATAAATAATTCGGAAAAACAAAACCTAGCCAGATCTGTGAAAAAGCTCTTGAAATCTAATATATTAGAGCAATATCCTCCTTAAACATAGCAGTTTATAAACGGCTTCATACTGGCGTCAGAAAATTATCCTAAGGTAATCGTCAATCTGATTTTAGTAATTTGTTCTTGAACTGATTTCAACACAAATATTTTAAGTTTTTCTTAAAGAAGTTTCTGATGTTTTGGTGTAAATTAATTGCAGAAGATGTTGGATGGGTGGTACTGTCGCTCTATAGCGAATATGCAGGCCAGCGAGGCCGCTAGTGTCAGTAGCAACACTCCCGCTGAGTCGACACACGCCCGGGACTCGCACTATTCTAGCGACAGCAGCAGCGAACCAGAACCTGAACCGAACTACAGAGCTCAATACTTAACCTTGAAGAAAAAGCTCAAGTACCTAATATATGTAAGTAGTACTTATTTATCATGGAAAGTTATACTTATTAGTTAACTATGATAGATGGCATTTTATTGATTGCTGCTTTAAAGGTTTTTGCTATGTGATAGGGTATAAACGAGAAAATAAATAACGTACAATTAATATATATTTTTAGGAAAATGAATGCTTTCAAGATGCACTGAGGTCTAGTCAGAAAAGATTGTTAAAAGTATCCAGAGATCGCAGTTTTCTTTTAGACAGACTCTTGCAGTATGAAAAGCCAGAAAGCACAACATCTGAGAGTGATGAGACTGAATCATCTGACGACACAGATTATAATCGCATGGAAGCTGTAAAACGGTAAATCTCATACAACCATTTGTATTGTATTGTTTGGAATCAATTTAATTTGTAAGTTTTGGATAAATATACCTTCATAAACATGTAAAATTTAATATATTAGACCGGGCTTATGTCTGAGACATAAGTACTATTTATTCACTGCAGTCAAAGGGGAAACTTGACCTGACACCATCTGTTCATTATCGATACCATTGAGATGTAAATAATATTTTATAAATATATCGTTTTATTTTCGGCCATTATTAATAAGATAGGTATATTAATATAAAATTTTATGCTTTTGCCCTATTTTAGGTCTTTGCAGTCTACCTATTTATATTTGTTACTAATACTAGTCTTACAATATTTTCAGTAAAAAGATTGAAGCGAGTGCTGCCCAAAACCCATCTACTCCAGCTGCTCTCAACAAAGGTGCCAATGCTGTAAAGAGGAAGAGGACTGTTGTGCCTAAGAAAGTACAGAATGCCAGTCATCCTGTAAGTATTTATGTCTCTTGATTAGATATTTTGATTTCAACATCAAAATTAGGTTACACCAAATCAAAATCAGATTATTGAAAACTCTTTAGTGAGGTGCTAGGCAGATGGCAGCGCGGGCTGGACTATATTTTGTCCCCAAAGTAATAAAGACCGTGTCTGTCCGCCGATGTCTGCCACTGCCCAGCGCCGCGAGCGCAATGCATACGACAGACTATTATGATATTATAGTAGTTACTAGAACGAACGACAAGTGCGGACTGAGCTAACCGCGCCGCGCGCTTTTTAGTCACGCCGTCGGCCTTACTTCGTACAAATTTTGTTTGATGATCCAAGGTAAAAAGCAGGCAGCCACAGATATGCCATGCGGCCTTTTTGTCCGCCGTTTGCGTTGGTATAGTTTGTGCCAGTTAAACTGGCAACAAAGGTCATTCACCCCACTTGCCACTTGTACCAAGAAGTCGTCCATATTCGCGATACAGATCGCTTTCCATCCTAAACTGTCGATAAAATTACATTTGCCGTGTTTCATAGTCCTTGACGTGCGAACTTCACATAGACTAGAACTTTGACGTTTGGTATTATACACGGCAAATGTAATTTTATCGACAGTTTAGGATAGAAAGCGATCTGTATCGCGTTAGGTATCGCGAATTTTGACGACTTCTTGGTACAAGTGGGGTGAATGACTTTTATTGCAAGTTTATTTGGCACGAACTATAGTATCGGATATTGCGCTATCGTTCGCAAACTAATTTCACGGTACGGCCCGGCCCGGCCCGCCAGGCCGTCTGCAAAGCGCCTAATGCTATTCCTCGAAATGGTTTTTCTATAGATAAAAAAAGAGTTAACTAACTAGCATGTGTTACAAACAGAAGAAAGTAGTAGAATCCTGCTATAAAATGTTCAAAAAAACTGTTCCAGCACCAAGCAAGCGCTGCTATGATGGCGAAGGCGTCCCCTGCACTTGGATTCGGATTATCGGCTGGAGACGGCCACATGACCCCGGAAGAAGTGGAGCGCCACTTGCAATCACGGCAATCCTATTTGGAGTTGCTACCTGAGAGGGCACCACCTACAGTGCCTACAGAGATGTTCAGCAATGATCCTTCACTTGACAGGTGATATTTTATTTCATCCCTAAAATTACGTTATTACTGGAATTTTCCATAAACTTTTCCCATACATTATCTATCATCATCATCATCATCATCATCATCATCATCATCATCATCATCATCATCATCATCATCATCATCATCATCATCATCATCATCATCATCATCATCATCATCATCATCATCATCATCATCATCATCATCATCATCATCATCATCATCATCATCATCATCATCATCATCATCATCATCATCATCATCATCATCATCATCATCATCATCATCATCATCATCATCATCATCATCATTTCAGCCATTATTAATAAGATAGGTATATTAATATAAAATTTTATGCTTTTGCCCTATTTTAGGTCTTTGCAGTCTACCTATTTATATTTGTTACTATTACTAGTCTTACAATATTTTCAGTAAAAAGATTGAAGCGAGTGCTGCCCAAAACCCATCTACTCCAGCTGCTCTCAACAAAGGTGCCAATGCTGTAAAGAGGAAGAGGACTGTAGTGCCTAAGAAAGTACAGAATGCCAGTCATCCTGTAAGTATTTATGTCTCTTGATTAGATATTTTGATTTCAACATCAAAATTAGGTTACACCAAATCAAAATCAGATTATTGAAAACTCTTTAGTGAGGTGCTAGGCAGATGGCGGCGCGGGCTGGACTATATTTTGTCCCCGAAGTAATAAAGACCGTGTCTGTCCGCCGATGTCTGCCACTGCCCAGCGCCGCGAGCGCAATGCATACGACCGACTATTCGTTCTAGTAGTTACTAGAACGAACGACAAGTGCGGACTGAGCTAACCGCGCCGCGCGCTTTTTAGTCACGCCGTCGGCCTTACTTCGTACAAATTTTGTTTGATGATCCAAGGTCAAAAGCAGGCAGCCACAGACATGCCATGCGGCCTTTTTGTCCGCCGTTTGCGTTGGTATAGTTTGTGCCAGTTAAACTGGCAACAAAGGTCATTCACCCCCACTTGCCACTTGTACCAAGAAGTCGTCAATATTCGCGATACAGATCGCTTTCCATCCTAAACTGTCAATAAAATTACATTTGCCGTGTTTCATGGTTCTTGACTGCGAACTTCACATAGACTAACACTTTGACGTTTGGTATTATACACGGCAAATGTAATTTTATCGACAGTTTAGGATAGAAAGCGATCTGTATCGCGTTAGGTATCGCGAATTTTGACGACTTCTTGGTACAAGTGGGGTGAATGACTTTTATTGCAAGTTTATTTGGCACGAACTATAGTATCGGATATTGCACTATCGTTCGCAAACTAATTTCACGGTACGGCCCGGCCCGGCCCGCCAGGCCGTCTGCAAAGCGCCTAATGCTATTCCTCGAAATGGTTTTTCTATAGATAAAAAAAGAGTTAACTAACTAGCATGTGTTACAAACAGAAGAAAGTAGTAGAATCCTGCTATAAAATGTTCAAAAAAACTGTTCCAGCACCAAGCAAGCGCTGCTATGATGGCGAAGGCGTCCCCCGCACTTGGATTCGGATTATCGGCTGGAGACGGCCACATGACCCCGGAAGAAGTGGAGCGCCACTTGCAATCACGGCAATCCTATTTGGAGTTGCTACCTGAGAGGGCACCACCTACAGTGCCTACAGAGATGTTCAGCAATGATCCTTCACTTGACAGGTGATATTTTATTTCATCCCTAAAATTACTTTATTACTGGAATTCTCCATAAACTTTTCCCATACATTATCTATCATCATCATTTCAGCCAATAGACGTCCACTGCTAGACATAGGCCTCCCCCAAAGTTCTCCACACAGATCGGTACATTATCTATACTTATATTTAATCAATCTGTAGATGGGTCAATTCTGTGCATGAAATATATTTTCAAAATAACTCTCAGGGGGGATTAGTGATTGATGCTGATGCCAAAAATGCAATCAGTTAAATTTTTGTCTGTCTGTATGTTTCGTTATAGAAACAAAAACTACTCGACGGATTTAACGAAACTTAATAATTTATTTATTACTCATTAATTTGCTCCAAATAAATATTTTCTATTCTATTCTATTCTAAACGTGATACAATTATTCTTCATACTCCTAGGCATAAGTATTCTTTTCATCACGCTACAATCAATAAGAGCAGAGCACTTAAAGGGAAATGTTGGCACAGCGGGAGAAGTTACTCCATTTTTTAAGCTTCCGTCGGGTGTGTAGCTTTAATGGTTAAAGCTACATAGAAGTCATGTATGATGGAAATGGTTTTACATAAAATTATCTAAAAAATATCCCAAAACAGCATATGACTATCTTTTATGGTTGACTCAGAATAACACGTCTAACTATCCGAACTGCTAAGCTATTTCCCGATAGCTCGGAGCTTTCTGATTGTTTTTGTTTACCCATACATATATAAAACTCTCACTCTACCTAATTTAAAATAAGAAAAAATAGAGGTCACTTCCCAGGGCAACGAAAAGGCTAATAAGTAACTATAAAACACTTTTGCAATGTAATGTATGTACAGCGCCATCTATTGTCTTGACTTAAAAGTAATCGTTAGGCTAATTGCCAGTGGTGGACGGACGTTACCTTCTACGTATTTATGCCTACCGTGCTTTAAGTGGCTTTATACTCAAAGCTACCGTGGCGTTGAAATGGTAAAAAAGGCGTTTATTGCTTGTTTTATGCATGAAGGTTTTGAGGCCAATGCAGAGCTCTTAGTTTTAGGTGATTTCGGTTTTATCTTAACATTATGTGGTTCCAACGAATCATAATAGAGATAAATACGAACTCTTATTACATATTATACTTAGTTTATAAATCATTTACTATATGGCAAACTGTAAACTTTGTAAAACATACCAAATGTGTTTGTTTGTTCCAGTGAATCAAATGATGTTTTGGAAAATTCACCAAATGTTGAAGAATGGTTTGATTAGCGTTTACAGTTAATTATAATATTATAGCGTTTAATGTTACTGATAGTTTTTATTGTATTCATAGAAGTAAGCATGTGTAAGTATATCTTGATGCAAACATTTCGACTTAATTATTTTTTCCCCAGTACAGGTACCTGAACCTCACAGTACGATTTTAGTGTGGTCACATTTTCATAGATTTTATCATACCTACTGTCGCGCCTTATCACAAAATATGGCATTATAGTATTATTCCGAGAAAAAGATGTTCACTGTAATCATGGGCGTACCCAGGTTCTGGGCCAGAGGGGGGCAAATCAGATTTTCTACAAGTTAGGTGCTTATAAAGAATAAAATACTACAATTAAAATAAGGTATGTAACTACCTAGGTCTTTTTTGTGATAGGTGGCAGACGAGCAGACGAATCACCTGCTGGTAACCGATAGACACCTGCAACACCAGTAAAGTACAAGTGCACTGCCAACTCTCTTGACCCCTTTCCCCCTAAATTGTTTTTTTCAATTCTATCGATAAAAGTACTAGATAAGTTAAATTAGTAACATGATCCATGAGGGGCAGCAAAAAATAAAATACCTTTAAAATATGTATTGGATAAATATTTATTTTAGACAGTTACAATATGATTTCGAAGCGCAAGAACAAACATCTATCTCTATTACTGAATCACACCCAAAATTTCTCATGCGATATTATTGTACATTTGATAACCACACATTACAATATGAGTGTACGTAAGCATCTATACTTTGCTCCATTAAATTCATAATATACATATTATATAATCAATCATAGTATACCATATGCTTAACAAGATGAATAGTATAGATGTTATAATGACAATATATTAATTTTATTACTTAAACTGATCTCTTAAGAAATCTATCATGCAAAGAAAGCCTTAGCTTGCTAATGATTTATAACAACATTTCATGTTTATAATACTAAATTGTCTAAGTCTACAGTCCATAACTTCGTCATACTCTATGAAAATAAAACATCTATCAACATGAGATTCCTATAAAAACAAAACATAAGTATGACTTCAACATACAATATTAAGTTTTACTCTTACGAAATTAATGAAGACAAAACAATGAGCCAAAGTGGTCGATATTATTATTTAACGACAAACGTATCACTGAGATCCGCTGCAGTAAATGATAGATGTGAGTTGCTATATCCAAAAATAATTTTGAGACTTTAGTTATATACACAGGAAATAGGAATGTCTGTGAAAACTAGCAACAATATACAAACAAATAACTATATCATAACTTCTCATATAGGTACTTAGAGATTATTGTTAGTTGGTGTTCATGTAAATACATGAGGAATAATTTTAGTTAGGGTACTGAAATTGTTACTATAAGCAATGTGTATTTCATAACACTCCCAATCCCAACATTAAAAATTATACCAACTGGTTCCATTGAGTAGATTTTTTTTGTACAAAAAAGAAATCCAAAATAAGATCCAAACTATCCCTTTTATATGTTTGTATATTAGAAGTTTTATTAGTAGTTGTTTATTTAAATCAATATAAAAAGGAGCTGGAACTCGCCTCTCAAGTCAAGATATGTATAAACAAATAAATGTTGATATACAATGACTTATTCTTACCTACTTTGGTATAATCACAATTTCTAAATTTTATTAATACAATAACAGTAACAATTTACTTTCCAAAATATAATGGAATATATAACTTTGCTTACTGATTACCAAATTTTGAAAAATGTTGCACATAAGTAAGTTTGGTATTAAATATTTTGAACCATAAATAAAAAATAATAGGACAAACTTGACAGCAATTAATTTAACTTTGCTTGAATCACACTATGCAACATCATCATATCAATAGCGTTAGTATTATTATGAAAATATATTAAAATAATATAATCTCAGACAAAGATTTCATATACATTTTTTGCGATTTTTTATAATAATATAAAACATTTGTATTTAAAAAATAAAAACATAATTACATCAGAAATAAACATTCAATATTTTTTAAAGTATCATTTCCAATAGCTTAGCTTTACAAGATAGAAAGCTAGGAAGAGACACTTGCTGAATTTAGATACAATAAATTGAAATACCTATCCTGGGCTCTATTGCAATAATAAATTAATTCACAAAATTACAGTATAGTTGTGTAGATAAATCATCAGACCAGTGATGAAATTGAGAAGAACATAAAGATAACATGTTAAAAATGTCATGTTATCAATTATTAAAATAAAATTTATCTCAGTTTACAAAACACCTATTTCTATTTTCAGCCATAATAATACAAAATAAATTGTACAGAGATTTTCTATCATAAACTGGATCAGTGCTTAGTTCACAGGTGTATTGCATCACTTGCTTGCCACTATATGCATAGTAGCATCTAATTGTGAATATCTATGCAACTACCAATAATAATAAAATTTCATTCATTTACTTTGTTGTTCATGATTAGTGGTCCAGTAGTAATTACTAGGCATTTTATTTAAAACTGATCAGCTAGCAGATCGCAAATTTCTTGAGAGACAGATTCCTTGCTAGATCTTACTGTCAGTCTAAACATTTGAGCTTGTTTATTTGGTTCCAATCTCATGAGGCACCCCACTTGCTGGACACGAGTATGTACAATCCCTGCACAAACAAAATTCTCAGGGTTGGGGTCAATGCCATCTAAAAGTTGCATCCCAAAACCAGCTAGTTTAGTACGAGTTCCAGCTAAGTCAATTGATCCTTGCGCTTTAAATATCTTTTGTGCTCTCTGCTGCTCTCCTCCTAGATTTTTCCATCTTGCAAAGAAAGATTCTCCATTCATTTCAGTTGGTTCAAAGAATTTATTCAAAGTAAGGGGCAGCTTCAGAGTAATCTTCTGTGGTACATTATTGTAATTAAATGTTATGGTCATGCTGGGAGTGTCAACAAAATCTTCAATACATTCTGCAGTTAGCATTTGTTGAATTTGAGCTCCTGCTTCTATTACAGGTTCCATAGGCTTCACTTGAACATTCAGTTTATGCATGTCTGTCCATTGCAACTCTGGATGAATGTTCAGAACAGGATATGAGGCTTTGTTTCCATAAAATAGTCCAATTCTCCCCAAGTTTTGCCTGAACTCACTTTTAACACCTATTTGTATAATATCGTTTTCAAAGAGAACTCCATTATTTTTAAATAAGAACTTCTTGATGTTATTTTGCTGCACTGTATTTGGACTGATTTTGGGAGCAGTGTATAAATCTCCAAGAACATCCAACAACCCATTACCAGCTGAAGGAGCAGTTGTACCTGGCGGAGTTGACAGTCCAAGAAGATCTGCACTCGAGTTGTTAGTATTGTTTGTAGAGTTAATAACAGGAACAGGTGCTGCATTGGGTTGTGGACTCTTTGATTCTCTAACATCATCAGGTATACGACCTGGTTTTTTCTTTTTGAGAACTGCAAGAATGGAAGATTCTCTCTCGGGAAAGGCTGGCATTTCTTCTAAAACTGTTGCCAATACATCAGAGCTAGCAATGATACTGAGCTGCAAATACTCTGAAGCTCTTTGTTGCAATTCAACATCTGCTGAACGTAAGTTAGAATCAGCACGGAAAACTTCTTGAACACGGTTTTTAATTTCTGGGAACAGATTTACAAGTTTTATGTAAGTAGATAATAAGAGAGCCCGAGTTGCAGCAGAACATAAATGATATTTGGAATGCAGAAGTTCAAATTGAACTTGAGGAGATGATCTTGTATCTCCAGCAATCAGGTTGCCAAATTCTCCAAGGATGTATCCACCCACTTTGACCATATTTTCATGGCATGTTGGTGCTTGCAGAGCTTCAAATACAGTTTTAGCTGCATACCCTTGAACCTCTTCTCTATTTATAACAATCTGAATTACTCTGTACCAAACCTCTTCAGATACATAGTCACCTGCGATTCTGATGAGATTTAAAATAACATCAACATACCAAGTGAAGTCTGTGGCATACTTCTCTGCCAGTATAGCAACTTTCAGCACCATTTCTTCTCTTATGGAATAATCTGCAGTTTCCAAATAAGCCAACATCTCCTGGACAATTTCTTCTGCATTTGTTTTGTCACACATAGCATACAGCAAGTCTACAGCTTGTTGCCTCACAGATACATCCTTTTCCATTTTCATTGAGAGAATAACAACTTCTTGATGTTTTTTAACAGCTTCATGAGAGAACTCTGAAGTTGCAAGATGGCACATGGATTCAAGAGCCAAATAGCGCAAGTTGGTTTCACGGTTGCTAAGGAACTGTCCCAGCTGATTGCATGCACGGACCAATAAATTTGGTTCACTGTCATTATGAATAATGAGACTAATAGCTTCAAATAACACTGCATTTTTAGCATTTGAATGTTGTACTTTCTTTGATTTGGGGGGTTCTTGCGCTTTATTAAATATAGTCTCCAAGCATTCAGAGAGGCGGCCTCTCACTCCAGGCTCTTCTGACGGAGGTGTATAATTCTGCAGAAGTCTCAGCAACTTCACTGACAGCCATGGAGCTGGCACAAAGTAATAGGTGTAATCTTGTAGGTCTGTGTAGCTGGCTGTGACAATACGGCTCAACCTAGCAACTGCCAATGTCACACATCCTTTATATTCTTCAGGATTCTTTTTTACAAGAGCATCAATCAGAGATGTAGCTGCAGTTACCACTCCCATATGTGGATCATTCAAAAGATGTATAATTCTCGAAGTCCATTCACCTCCTGGTATGATTTCAGGAGACTTACGGAATAATCTAAGAAGACAGAGGGCTGCTGATTGTTTGACAACATCCATGGTGTCACCGGATACAAGAAGTTTTGGAATCTCTGTACCAAAGGCCTCTGCCATATCTTTACTACCAATGTTAGCAATACATTGTAAAGCCAAGTTGACGTGGATGGGATTGCGTGATTGCAAATCATTTTTAATGCTTTGGATGATCAGCTTAATCAGGTCACTGTTGGTGTTCACCAACACAGATATGAAAAGATATCCAATCTGCTTCTCTGAATATTTGTTAGATGACAGCAAATTCACTGCTTCCATATGACCAAAGTCGATGTCATGACCCAAAAGGAAGATAAACAGGAGTTTACAGACATACTTTTTCTTCTGATACCCATCAAGAGTTTTGTCTCCCTTGAACTTACTTCGTATGTTGGCCAACTCTTTGTTGATTCTTTTGATTTCTGCTTCTTTACTTTTACAGTTTCGTATATCAGATATGAAGACTGCGAGTCCTCGCATTCCATCGCCTCTGACGGCAGGCATATTGCCAAGTGACTTATCGAACACCAGTTTTAAGCCTTTTCTATACTGTTCTTGCGAAAAAAACCACTACCACTTGACCGGCACTAAACTAAGGGGTGTATTTTCCGTAAACTGTCTTCAAGTTACAGTAAATCAATCAGCGGCCGTCATTAAATTCGTAGGTGCCTCAAAAAAGATGAGCTTTCTTCTACAACGCCTTCCATTACCATAGATTTATTAAAATGAAACGTCAGACAGCAGATCACCGATTCATTGTTTATGGATCAATATCGTTAAGGGTAGAATACACAGTATCAAGAAAAAAAATCATAATAATTTTAATAAAGGTGTGAAATGGTGATTCGGTTTATTTGCTACCCAGTGTTAGCTTAGCTTTGCTGTGTGGTGTAAGTGTGTGTGTGTAACCCACAGAAGGCGAAGGATAAGGTGTATAATTTCACAGATACATATACCTGCTATTAAAGAATTTAAATTGGCACAACACTATACTTTGACATTTAGTCCATGACATTTGTTTTTGTTACTGGCCTCTTTAGTCTGTGGTAGTGTTTGGTTATGGTTGTTCGTATGGTCACAAGATTGAATGGACTGAAATGAAATCAAAAATACGTCTTTAGTTTCTTAGCTAACGTAATTCCATTAAAAGTGTGCAGTTTTTGTGTTTTAGTAATTAATATGTAATGTTATCTTTAACTATGGTGTTAACTGAATTGGTTGTTCAATTGTGAATGGCTGGTGTCAAAGTACAAACAATTAATGAATGATGCAGTCTATATTCTGGACAGGCAGAGTGCTATCACGTGCTATTAGAAATGGGATTTCGAGTTTCTCGAGTGCTGCTGAATTAAATGTTTCGAACAAGAAACATCCATACTTAGTTTCGGTAGTATGTGGTTTTCCAAAGGACATTGCTAATGGGAGAACGCGTAAAGGTCAATACGGAGACGACGCATGGTTTTCTACAAATTTTAACAATGCGGATGTTATCGGTAAGTGAAATGGTTGTTTGCGATGTTCTGATCAAAATATTCTTTAATATACATTATTAAGGATACAATGATCTAAGTAAGTTTATGTAGGCATACCAGCAATTCCAAGAATTTCAATTAATTAGTAATATTTAAATCAAACCAACATTGTGTTTGGGTTTCACTCTGGTCTTTTAAATAACAATATGATTTTCATAAATGTTATTTCAACTATCTTATGTTGTTATTACAACTTTTATTATTAGCAATATCTGTAATAATTTGTTGCTAACAAATATTCTTTGTTAACTATGAGACTTTTAGTTATATGCTTTGTTTTAAAATTATTTGTTGTTTTTATTATTATTGTGTTCTTATCTTTTTTAAATATCTTGCCATCATTTAGTAGCCTGCTAAGTTATGCTGGATAAATTCACACAACACCAAAAATGGTTACAAGTTCATTGATATTTTAAATTGTTTTAAGATTTGAAGTGAATGATTTTATTCTGTAGAATTACTTCATAAAGATAAGGTTATATTATCACAATAATAGATTTTTGCATAACATTTTGTATAGAATTAGAAAATAAGGAGATTTGAGTACAAATACATAATACAACTATTATTCTAAAGCAAAATGATATAACATTTATAGTCATCAATATATAGGTAGTATAGTCTGTGTCTAATTCATAGTATTTGAGGATTCCGTAGCCAAATGGCAAAGGGAATGATGAAACTAAAAAATATATTGTAGGTACATATATGATGTATATTATTATATTTACCATAAAAACTACCAATGAACAATTGGGTATTTGACTATAGTAAAAAATATTGATACTCTATCAAATTATTGGTAAATAAGAACCAATGGCCAACATTTTCAGTTAAAAATATAACGTCTAGCTGGTTTTGTGAGCATTCAAAGTTTCATGGGCAAGTCCATTTTTAAAATATAAAATTAAAAAAATATATATATCATTGAGCTACCCGTACATTTTCCACCAACTTTTACTATACCATTTACTTAAACGAAACATTTGATATAGCTACCAAACAAAATTTACTAGATAGTTGTGACGTTGTGACAAAAAATTGGTTTGAATTGAATTGCAATTTTTTACTTAGACTGGCCCTTGCCTGGTAAAGAATGCCTTAAGATATTAAGTTCGCAAAATACCGTTATGTCGATAAAATGACTGTATTTTTCTTCCTGAATTTATCAAAATTGAGCAGAATTAAAACCCCCTCCCTCCCATTAATGCTTACTTAATAATTTGAAGGGTCCCTGACATGCGAAATAGTTTCAGGAGAATCTGGGTTAAATAGTTTATAGGTAGTTGCTTTTGTTCAAACTATTTTTATTGATTTAATTAATAATGTGTTGTTAATATTTACTGATGTATCTCATCTTCAAGGTCTATTATATTTTTATTTGTAAATTTACTGTTGCTGTTGTAGCAAGCAAACAAATTTATTATTCACAACTTGACTGACCAAAAGTAACTACACAAGGATACGACGTAACACTATACACACTAAAATTATTTTCACAGGTGTCGCTGATGGAGTGGGAGGCTGGCGCGCGTACGGCATTGATCCGGGCGAATTCTCCTCGTATCTCATGAAAACTTGTGAGAGACTAGTTCAAATGGGTCACTTTAAACTATCAGAACCTGGGGACCTACTAGCAAAATCCTACTATGAATTACTTGAACACAAGAAGCCTATTTTAGGTAAGTATTCAACAGTCCATAATATTTTGGTTATATCAGAATTCACCTATAAATTCGAAGTTATGCACTCAAACACCCTTAGGACCTTTACTGGACTCCTGGCGAAAAGTTGTCTACTGGGTACTTAGTTGGATGCACCTACCTAAAATAAAAACATTTGTATGTAGGTATATAATTTGATTCTAATCAAGATTTTAAGTGGTAAAATTATCATGACAATTATCTAGATAATGTGATATTCTGCACCTTAAGAGATTCGGAGAGGGGGATAAGATAAATGAAATCAATGAAAGCTTTTTTAAAACACCAACACAATTAAAAGGTAAATAAAGGTGTGGTACTTGTGTATTAACCTGAATATTTATCCTGATAAGAATCCAAGGAAAGCATTATTTTGAAAATTCTAAAAGGCCAGTAAGGCATCACCACCTCCTTTGGTCTCCTAGATAGCGGTGATAACTACAAACAAGTGACTCATTTGCTGCGTTTAGCATAAAATAAAGTTTCGAACCCTGTTTCACAAGAGATTATCTTCTTCTTTATCAACAGGCAGCAGTACAGCATGCGTCATGATCCTAGATCGCAGCGAGAGCGTAATGCGGGCAGCCAACATAGGCGACAGTGGGTACATGGTCGTACGGGCCGGGCGAGTAGTCCACCGTTCGCACGAACAACAGCACTACTTCAATACTCCCTACCAGCTGAGCTTACCGCCGCCGGGCCATGACAGAAATGTCCTTAGTGATAGGTGCGTATCTGTTTGTACTTACATTTTACGGGCCATTTTAACATTGCAAGTTTTTGCAGCGATACAAACGCAATTCAGTCTCGATGCAGTATTATGGATAGTTACAACTAACATCTACCCAATGTTTGCATCGAGGCAATGTTAAAAGGGCCTAAAGCATGACATTTTAAATATAACTAATATAAGACAAGAATGGGGTAGGTTCGTTTAGTTGGTATGTTTGGGATAAATCATTTTACGGAAAATAGTATGTTCGGAAGCAGTCTTAGTATACGTAAAGAATCCTAAACAATTAATTTCATTTTAACAATTCAGCATAAAACGCAGGCCAAACTTAAGGTTATTTTAATAAGGGAAAAATCAATTAGAATATTTCTTTATGTATATGGCAAACGAGCATATGGATCACCTGATGGAAAACATTAATTTTTGCCGCCCATGAAAACACCAGCGAAGTCACAAGTACTTAGTTTCATAACTAGGAACCGGGAAAACAATTAGGTTGAGGGTATTGCTAGATTTGCTAGAATCTTAGTATAGCAGTATGAGATAATGGAAGCAGGACAAAGCGTCACAGTAACAACGACATTCATACAGATGAAGTCACTTGAGCCATTTTGTATCAGCTAAGAGTTGAAAAAAAATTTGA
The DNA here is from genome assembly GCA_014851415.1 of Cnaphalocrocis medinalis. Lineage (NCBI taxonomy): Eukaryota > Metazoa > Arthropoda > Insecta > Lepidoptera > Crambidae > Cnaphalocrocis > Cnaphalocrocis medinalis. The sequence continues at coordinate 12,415,787 of CM026285.1, read as the reverse complement.
CGGATTTTCAAAAGTCGTAGAACAAATGTTCATAATGATTGGTAGAAGTAGCGAAAGGGATACACCCTGTATAGATTACTTAAATAACATTATCTTCTCCTTGACGTCACGTTTGAATTCCGTTTAGGCTGGCCAGTCGAATCATATCATCCGGTCCCATCAGTTCCATCGCACCTATACATTTTACCCGTTTTAGATCAGCTCTTTAAATTCTGAATAGATTTTATAGTATAAAACTACAAGTAATATTAGTAGTACACATGACAGTGCGTCACTATCTGCGCTTAGAAGCATAGCAAAAGGTTATTTCAATACAGATAATGGTGTAAATATTACATTCAAGGTCTTAGATGTTAGATGTCTAAGTTGGTCAGACTCAGAAGAATAATAAGTGTATGTAACGTAATTCAACAAATGTAAGTAAGCACATTGGTAAATCTCTGAAAACTTTGTTATTTTTAAACAACTTAAGAAACGTTTGACCTGTATGTTTTTAATTAGGCACTGAAAACTGAATTTATTTTTATACGTGCGCTTACGCAGTTAAAGTTTAAAAAATTTACAAAATTTACCTTAATGCCGTTTCGTCTTTTACTTGCTGTTCGATTCGTAAATTACACGATTTTCTTTTCAACTTGATAATATCTACCTATAATTCCTACATTTGAGATTATTTTATTATTGTAAACTGGACTATTATCTTCGTTGTAGGTACTACCTACCTATTAACGGGCGTATCGCGATAATTATAGCTTTCTTATTCTTAAACATTAGTCTTATATGTAAATAAACGGTAAATCATTCATTATAGCAGTAAGAGTTCCCGTTATTGCGTATAGTTTTAGCATATCTCTAGAGTGGTCTGATATTCCTACAGACAAATTACGTAAGCAACCGTTGAAGAATGAAAAGTTCGTATGTTTATTTTCAAAATGTTATATAATTAGTAACAATGTATTTGATGCCTTATAAATCTTAAGATAACACAGCAATCTGCATTCAGTAGAAAACAGACATGATAACCTAGATACCTAACTGCCCATATATCTGTTTCCACATGTAAATGATTATGTCCATGCACACGACATCTCAAAACAAACTGATACTAATGTAAACTGATTATGTTTTTGGCGTTATGCCAAATTACTTTCTCTCGATATATTTTTTTAATCAAAACAGTATTATTTCAAGTAGAATCGAATTAAGAATAGTTTTGTTAAGTGGTAAATATTGATGACAGTGCCACTTATATTTATTTCCTGGAATAATTACAGCCGACTTATCGTACAGAGCTCAAGCATAATAAATTACCTGTCTGCATTATGTTCTAAGTTCTAGGAAGTAGGTTCTTCTGCCTTATAAACATATCTGTTTTTATGGCAGAAAAAATATAGGAGCGTATTTTTTATACTGGATGTACGATTTCTGGTCCTATATTTTTGAGCTAGGTTCTCTAAGTGATATTAGAAAGCTATTTTTAAGCTTCTCAAGTCATAAGACCGTTTTACTACCAACCACGGGATCAGTAGTCATGTGCCGGTCCACAATCAGCGCTTGTATTCTCTGCAAGTACTAATATTAGCATTTTTAGCTCACTGGATGCTTGCCAGCTCTCACGTGATAGTTGAAATTTATGGAATTATGTTTACGTGATTGTGTCCCTTGTGCTTTTGGGACATACTAGCCTCGTGTGGATCGTAAATGTTTTGACAATACTATAACCGCGTAGTTCTTGATATTATAAGTAACAACGCAAGTCGGGCCTTATGACTCTTTTACGTTACTATAGGAGGACTGAACTTACTCCGAATATTAAGCATCTCATCTTATTTATTATACACTCGTGGCCCGCCTTTACTTCGCTTCGTACCAATCGTTGGCGCTATGAATCGATTGTATTGCGCAAGTGTTATGTTTTTTGGGTTTACCTATAAGCCTTGGCGTTTATTAATAGTATAGAATTAGTATAGATAGATACATAGTTCATTATTATAATACATATCGATTATTACTTGGATATATTGTTCCAAACTAAATAAATAACGTAAGCATAATATGCAACAACAAAATGTTGTAGTGATCGTTAATAATTTCCTATATGTACCTAGATTATACTCTATGACTCCTATAACAGTGCGATCCTTTACGACTAATGGATATTGATTGGAAAGCGTTCCAAGAATGTGTGTAACAACGTCGTTCAACGCTCCTTTAAATATAGAGCATTTGTTATGATGTTACACGTTTCAAAGTACATACTTGTAAAACTTATAGAAAGATGTTAGTTGTGTGTATAGATTTATTAAGTATCTATCTGTACGTGAATAGTAAGAATTATGATGTAACAGAAAGCTAAATTGGCGCCTAGCCCAAGAACATGAGCGTTAGATATGTAGGTAATACCTAGCTATTCATATACCTACGTTAAAGTTTGACGACCTATTTGGCGAGAGTAAATATGAACTCTTGAATCAGGAACTTTTTTGTTTGTTGCACCAAAACTAAATTGAACTGGTGAAGGCAGATACTAACTAGCTGGTAGCTTATGGGTGGGTGACTAAACCACTAAACTTGGGTCCTCCTGATTTAAATACGACTATAGGGCTTGGGAATATGAGCGACTTTTACATACAGATTCAAACCTGAAATGAATGATTGCGGTCTCATGAATTAGCTGGTATTTACAGGATTCAATTGCGGTCATACCGTTTGTCATCATCACTAATGTAGGGACGTATGTTTTTGCTTAGGCGCCTGGGATATATTGCAGGTTGCTATTGTGTGAGCTAAGGTTTTACATACATTTTTAGCTAATATCTTGGTCCACCTAAAAAGTAAATAAAAAATAATATCACTATGCTCTAGTTTTTATCTTATCGATGAAAAAGTTGAAAATGACCACCTATTATTTTTTTTGCGTTTCAAGTCAATCTATCGATAGGTAAGGCTTAATAATTATATTGAGTGTTCTAATACTAAGTAGTTTTTTTCTATACTGCACACACCTCTTTTTAAATTAAAAAACGGACCTGCTACGGGACCCTTCATGAGCGAGTCCAACTCGCACTCAGCCGCTTTTTTTTACATCGTACTTTTAACGACGCCTTTTTTATACAAAATTCTTTGCCAACTGCAAAATGTAAAAATAAAAGAGACTTAAAAATAACAAACTGAGACGAAAAAGAAAGTGCTGAGTACTTTGGCACCACATTCACCGTGTTATGTGTAAATAGCACTAGTAATAATAAGTAGGTACTAAATTAGTCATGATGATGTTTTGAACGAATTTACCTTAATTATCAAGGTTTTCGTTAGGGTCGCGGGTTCAATTCCCGCACCAACATAGATGTTTTTTGATGAAACAGTTGTTGGGTCAGGTTCGTTGTTTCTGGTTTCGTTAGCCATAGGAAAACCTTAGTTTAGAACCAGGACAAATGCATGTGATGTTGTCTCAATTTATGTGTTCCTATAATGCATCAAGAAAGTCATGAAACGAATTTAATGCGCCACTGTCGCTTACGTCATAGAGATAAGTTACTCTATGTCATAGAGCATGGTAGCCCCATCTATATCTATCTATACTATTTATAAAGAGATAAATTCCATAGACATGGACAAACCTTATATGCAAACCGAAAAGGCGAAACACTAGCGCGTTGCAATCGACGCCCAGCGCCATCTATTGGTAGACAGTGGGACTACTATAATGAAACGAAGTGAGGGCGGGCCACTAGTTAGTTATAAAACATGCTGACCGTGAACCTCCGTTAGTTTCTTAAAATCCGTTATCATGACTTTATTGATGCACTAGTGGCCGGCCCTCACTTCGCTTCGGGACCGTAATTCAGAAATGAACCAATAGATGGCGCTGTGCTCAATTACATCGCGCAAGCGTTTCGTGTTTTCGGTTTACCTATAAGCCTTGTCGTTTTCTATAAAAGTTATCTCTTTATAATTAGTATAGATTATACCCGCCGCCGCCACCGGTATGCCTTTAACATTAACGTCCAATATTTCCAGGCCAGAATCGGCGGAGACGTCCGAATTCCCAGTGGAGTGCGGCGACGTGATCCTGGTGGCCACCGACGGCGTGTTCGACAACGTGCCCGAGACGGTGCTGGTTGCGGAGATGCGGCGCGCGCAGGGGCTCGCCGGCGACGCGCAGAAGCTGCAGGGCGTCGCCAACTCCATCGCATGGATGGCGAGGAACCTCTCCTTCGACGGATGCTACATGTCGCCCTTCGCTAAGAGCGCCAGGCAGAATGGCATAGATGCTATTGGTTAGTTCAAACTTAAATAATTATTTGCATCATTTTAGGCCCATTACATACAGTTTTTTTTTTATGGTATAGGTAGCAGACGAGCAGGCGGATCACCTGATGGTAAGCAATTGCCGCCGCTCATGGACACTTGCAACACCAGTGGAGTTACAAGTGCGCTGCCACCTTTTATCCCCTTCCCCCCCCGGGTGGGCCTCCGGTACCCTCACTCACTCGGCGAAACACAGCACAGGGGCTGCTTCACACCGGTTTTCTGTGAGGCAGTGGTATCACTCCGGTCGAGCCGGCCCATTCATGCCGAAGCGTGGCTCTCCCACACTATAGTTCGGTCTATTTTCATTTTTTTACATTATGACGCACGTTAAGTGTAGTGTTTTAAGTACCGGGCCGTGATCTTGGGGTCCCGGGTTCGATTCCCGAGTCGAGCAAATGTTTCGGATTTTTCGAACATACTTAGTTTAGGTTTGTGATCTCCAGTCCGCATTTATAGGCGAACGTGGTGATTAAGCCTAATCTCATTATAGTAGCTATGAATTGATTTCTATGATGGAGGCCTTTGCCCTGAATTGGGACAGTATATAGGCTGCAACTTTCTTACATGACACCCTGTTGGTCTAGTGTTTTTATTACTGGGTCGTGATCTTGGGTTCGAGTCCTGGTTGCTCGGTCCTTTCTGTTATTGAGGCCTTTGCAGTGGAACAGTAAATGTTAGAGGCAGTTTCGGTAGTATTTCTATTCTACTAATGACAAGACAGCGAAGTTACTGCAGCGCCACTGTCATCGTTTCCCAGTAGAGTGTGCTAAACAACCGGTTTCGTGTCACACTTACATGGTAAATTTTACTGCACGCGTTTATATTCAACCAGTGGCGCTCCCTCACTTCTTTTCGGTACTTACGTAGACCAGTACCAATAGATGGCGCTAGAAGTCGATTACATCGCCCAAATGTAACGCGTTTTCGGTTTAAAAGTAAGCCTTAACGTGGATTATGAGATAAATTTCTGTATAAAATAGTATAGACTATTTCCTAGACGCCGAACTCTGGCTGTAAGATGCTCACTAATTGATTATTATTTATTTTCAGGAGGAAAACCAGATGACATAACGGTGCTACTAGCTATAGTAGCGCTATGAAGATGTCCCCATGTGATTTAGATAGATTATAGGCACTTGATTTGTTCAAGATTTCAAATGAAAATTAGTAGAATTAGCGATTAACAACGACACCAAAAAGTTGCTAACTGGGTCATAATTTTGAATGTTATTGAGCTCTCGGATCACATTCACTTGTAGATAACGCCGTTGTCACGGAGTTGCTATCTTAGTAAAACATTTTTGTTACGAGCTGTGTGTAGATGATCTGATTACGCTGGTTGGAACTTGTGATTTATTATGCTTACGTATGACAGACTAGACCCTAGTCGCATATGGTGATACTGAGTTTTGTGGTTCTGCATGTCTGTCATATTTTTATTTGTATGAATGAAAATGTTCTGTAAGCATTATTTGCAATTTTTTTGAAGAGCCAACGAAGGACGATTAGAAATCATAATCATACCTTTATCTTATAGCATTAAAATTGTCTTTTTGTCATGAGTTTTTAGAAGTAACGCATTCATGTAGCAATCATTGCCCATTAATATTGAATCGCTACCCTTTTTAAAAAGATATACAATATTCTTCGAAGAAAATTCAAGAAGCATGGCTGTTTTGTCTTTTTATATTTTATAATTTCTTTATGTAAAAATGCAATAATATGATTATGAAACATCTAACCGTTTAGTGATGAATAATTGCGATAGCGGGAGGTGAGCGTTTGAATGAAGACTGACATAGTTTTACTGTTCTTGTTGTTACTGTAGATTAATAGGGTTTGTTAGCCATGTTTCTAAAAATCACTAACGGTTCTATGTATTTTTTTACTTAATGTTTTGAAGGGCAACTACAGAAAAGAATGAAAGGGACTTGTTATGTAGTCAACTCTCTTAAGTAGTAATCTCACATCTGAAAATATTACAAGATAAACTGAAACCTACATTTATTACGATATGTTGCTGATATTCATTTCAATTTTCAAGATTTAAACAATTTAAAATGGCATTTGTATGTATTTAAATTTTATCAATTACAATGTAGTTGCTCTTTTTCCTTTTTTTCTATGTTCTCATTTTTCTTCTTAAACAGAACAAAATTTTGATTTGTAGACATTTAAATCATCTTTATAAAAATAATGAATATAAAGATAGTTGCATTGGATTTGTGTGTATCTAATTAATTTATAAATATTTTTCAGCTAAGTATGTCATGAGCAAATTAAAATTTATCATAAATGAATCAGAAATTGATTTGACATTTATTTTCTGACTTTTCTTGATACTTCTTAATGTAAATTGATTTTTGCGCCAAATACCATGTGTGTGAAAATTATGAATAAACAATGCTGATCATAATACTTACATATTGTTTTACTTTTGTATTTCACTATAGCCTTAATGAAAACAAATAACTATTAGTAAGATGATCTTATTTAAAAATAAATCGCCAATTTTTATGATACAATATATTATTATTCACAAAAACTGATTCCTATCAAATACAAACATTCAAAGTTAAACTCTCACATCGAGGAATTATGTATTTATTTTGTACCTATTGTTTATATGGCCTTTGTTTGACAATAAAACAAGCGATAGTTTGTCTAAAATATAGTTATTTCGTCACCTGCTTAATATGAGTTGAGTGTAGAAGTGTGCTTTTGTGCAAAATAAAAATAACACTTTAATGGGCATCCCAAACAATACATAAAATAAATAAACAATTCATAAGACCTTAAATTATTATAACTTGAGTAAAATGAACTAGGAAGAACTTTAGTAGAAATTACCAAAGACAAAAATTGTGAAAGGGTGGGTTTCCACCAAAGCAGAAAAGAGTGGAATAATGTATGTACTGTGAAAGGCCAATGTTGGCTAATTGGGTAACTAATTCTAAAAAAAACCCTGCTTATGTCTATAATTATAGGGGTCATTCAAGAATTATCTTGAACGGCCTCTAGACATCAAAAAATCTATTGAGAAAATAATCTTTATGTATGTAATTTTAAGGCTATAAGTATAAAATCACAAACTTTTCGTGGAAAACAACCCTTAAGTTGCAAAAACTTTTGAAAACTGATTTTTGGGAATGCCCATTATGAGTATGTTAAGTGCTTATTTAACATACTCAAAATGGTTTATAGCTGAATCAGCAATCATTATTTGGTTTTATTTTTTTATATTAATTTAAGGTCATTCCAAACAAGTCCGTATTGCAGTATGTTTTACGACCAACAATGTCTTAAATAGCTGTATAGTAATTTGGCTTTTATGTAAGGTTTCTTTCTAAGTATTAGTAGCAAGTTCTCTGGCAAGTTGATCTTATCTGTTATCTTCTTCTTCATCACGTCGGCGCCAGTCAAAACCACCAGGACGCACATTGGCTAGTTCTGGTAAAGGTTCGTAATCTGGTTCTTGATTATCAAAGAGTTTTTTCCTGAAACAGACATAGCATATGTTTATTTTGTAGCTTTTTTCCTATTACTTTTAATTTATTAAGTAGGTATTTTTGTTAATGTAAAGTTATTAGCAAGTATGTTAATAGAAAAAGTCATCTTACAAGAACTTTGGTGTCTTTAGGATCCTCTGGCCTCCTCTTTGACGCGGGAGCACATCTTCCATGAAGAAATAAATATGGCCAATAGCCATGCCCACTAGATCTACAGATATTGCATTTCCAAGCAGTACTGAGAAACCTAATAAGACCCATGGGAGATATGGAGCCTGCAAACAATGTATTCTATGGTGATAATAATAATAACAATAACATGAGGTATTAGATATTAATGCACTATATAAAAACAGTTTGTTCAGTGTCTGGGTGTAATAATAATGTATATAAGTAAGTATTATATTTGTGATTCCTCTGTTGTCTGATATCTGTAACACAAGTGCTTAAGCTACTTAGTACAGAGTCAGGTCAATGTATGAGCTGTTTGAGAGGTCAATGTGTGTGAATTTATTTATTTTATTATTTTAAAACATTTCATATACTCATAAAATCACTTCTGACTTTAGTAATACTTATTTTATATTTTACCTGGAAATTCATAAGGCCAAAGAAGTTCATTCGAACAAATACATTTCGTCTTGACCAAACATACACAATCATTATGGTAAAGGCTTGTCCTAGAAATAACAAATTAACAAAGAAAGCACATAACTGTATATATGTTGAGGAAGTTACTCACTTGTATGTAAAATTATGTAATATTCTAAGATAGAATTTCACCTGAATGCATCCAAAGGGCAAATGCATTGTGAATAGTGGCATTATGTAAAATCACATACAAATGACCTAAAGAGTCTTTAGTGCTGAAAATAGAGTCCACTTTATATTATGTACAATCTTTAGTCAAGCATCACCATCAACCCATAAATTCTCACTGCTGATAGATATAGGCCTCCTTTCTATTACATTATGCCATTTTTCCAGCACTACGGTGCTCAATATACAAACAAACAATACTTTCTAGATAAAGATTTCAGCACTTGGTTCCTTAAATAGAATAAATCATTCAAAGGCAAATGTACAAAGTTCAAGGTTTTTGGCAATCCAAAATTAAATCTTTTGTATACCTATGTCAGTTTGAATATTACTTAAGGAAAAGTTTTAGCTCTGTCACAACATAAAATAGTATATCTTACTATCTCAAATGATCAAGGATTTGATAAACGTTTTTGGTTACCCAGATAAATAATAAAAAGGATACAATCATCAAAACTCCACCAAAAACAAACATAACAACAAAGTCTGCTGTCCGTCCTCTAAAGGAACCTTCTTCCAACATCCGGCAGTATCTATATGTAAATATCATATTGAAAAAGAAATTAAATCCTAAATTTCCAAAAAATAGGAATGTTGTTACAAGTCTCCAAAGTTGGTATTTTTCTAATATCAAAATAGGATTGAAATACAGCTGAAAAGGTGAGACAAGATCCAATTGCTGAAACAGAAATAAAAATTAATACAGGTGGGGTAAGGTATAAAACGGAAGACGAAAAAAATTATGTATCTAGCTTATTTTACAAAATTAAATATTACTTACAACAGCTAATGTAGTGACAACACAAGCTGAAGTGTATGCCCTCGTCACTGGAGGAATCAGCATGTATTCTTGAAGTAAGGTTTGATATGCCATTTTGGGTATAAGTTCAACTGTTCACTATTGCACATAAATAAAATTACTTGGTAAATGCAGCTTTATTCGGAAGCGACATCATTGGGCCACATCAGATTTTAACACCAACTAAACTACGGACACCAAACTAAATTGAGAGTTGGAAATCACTATAGAGCATTGTAATAAATTTGAAATTAGCTCTTATATTATAAAAATAGCGTATAAGTGATGATAATACAGTAAAAATCTTAAGAAAATACAATATCTGGATTATTTGAGGGTAATGTTTTTCTGAATAGATTTGACAGTCAATGAACCAATAAGGAATTCGTAAATACCCCAACAAGTCATAAAGATCCAATTGAAGCGCACTATTGGCTAAGGTGTAATAAATGAGTCGAGTTTGTGTGTAATGAACTTTAACTTTCTGCATACTTAACTATTTCTAAAAATGTAACTGACAACATATTTTGAATTAAATACAAATTGAAATTTCTGCATATTTTATTTTACTTATCCAATACTCAATTTATTGGTACCCAAAGCCATAAAATATTTTTTTTTGTCTTTTTTTTCCTGTCACTGTGACGTTATGAGAGGAAGTAGCATTGTCTATGGTGCGCTATCTTTCTTTTGATAACTTGTGTCTATGGTGCATAGTGATGTCTATATCGCAATCGGTGAATGAATGAATGAAACTTTAATGACTTTGATATAATGTGTCAATGACTTTATTTAACACATTAAAATACTATGGATAAAACCAATACTATAACCGGTTTTTTTAACACTAATTATTGTCCACAGAATAATAAAAAAAACAACACTTGTCACTTGTCATTTTCGGAACCTACGAGATATTTTTTTGGAAAATGTTAAACATTTTCAATTTACAGTTAACTATATAAATGTGTCCAAATTGCATGAAGGTACACTTAAATAATTACACTTGTGCCAAGCTTATATCTCAGTGAATCACGGAATTGTACGTACTTACGACAGTAAAATGGATTCGAAAGAAGTTGTTGAACATTTAGTGGCATTAAAAGTGATGAGATTAACGAAACCGGCATTAATCAGTCCAAAAATTGTAACATGTGACTCAAAAGATCTACCAGGTAACATTCTAAATAACTACCTCAAAGATGATCCTACTTCAGTCACACAGATGGAGACCCTTGCAGCTGGTCAGTTCTTGTTATTGCCTCAGAGCTTTGGGAACATTTATTTAGGAGAAACATTTTCGTGTTATGTCTGCGTTCATAACGAGACCAAACAGCCTGTGCAGAGTGTTTCTATTAAGGCAGATCTGCAAACCAACTCACAAAGAATTCCTTTGACCACTCAACAAAATCATTCACCTACAATGCTAGATGTAGATGAGACTTTGAGTGATGTGATACATCATGAAGTCAAAGACTTGGGCACCCATATTTTAGTGTGTGAAGTAACATATATGTCCAATTACAACACTTTGACTTCATTTAGGAAGTTTTTCAAGTTTGAAGTGATGAAGCCATTGGATGTGAAAACTAAATTCTATAATGCAGAATCAGATGATGTTTACTTAGAAGCCCAAGTAGCAAAATATTACTTCAGGACCAATCACACTTGAGGAAGTTTTATTGGAGAGCTCTCAGCAGTTTTCTGTTAAGTCATTAAATGAAATAGAAAGTGGGGTTTCTGTGTTTGGTGACATTACATTGCTTCAGCCACAGGAAAGCTGTCAATATCTGTATTGTTTAACACCAAAAGAGAATATTGCTAAAGAAATCAAGCTATTAACAGCTGCAAAGAATATAGGAAAGTTTGATATTGTATGGAGATCTAATTTAGGAGAGAAAGGCAGATTGCAGACCAGCCAGTTACAAAGAATGACTACAGAGTATGGAGATGTCAGGTTGACTTATGAAATGCTACCAAACAAGGCAACGGTTGATGAGCCATTTGACTTCAAATGTAAGATTGTAAATGCCAGTGAAAGAACCCTTAATCTAATTCTAAAGCTCCGTTCACTCCAGGATTCGAGCTTGCTTTGGTGTGGAATTTCAAATAGAAAATTAGGACCACTAGAACCTGGAAAATCTATTTATGTCAACCTAACAGCCTTACCTATCAATACTGGGCTTCATAACATCACTGGATTATCTTTAGTAGATCTTTTCCTGAAGAGAACCTATGATTATGATTACTTAGCTTCTATTTATGTATGTTAATAATCAGACAATAAGGCATACCATTGATTAATTAGAACCAATTGCAGAGTGAATGGTCTACATATTCCTTTAAGCATATTATCTTGCGATGAGGGAAATCATTGTGAATGAAACCTGCATGATTTAGATTCTTTCTAAACTATGATTCTCTCACTCTTCGAAGCGAAGGTGGCAGTCACTTCATTGTAATTACCAGATAACCCATATCCTGAATCATAGTCTAAGCATACACGGGGCTGCAACCTGAGTTGGGCACTTAACTACATTTGTGTTAGTTATTTTGAAATTTGTATATAATAACCAAATATTTACTCCCATATTCACCAGATAATTAATATACCTATTTATTATTACATCATAATATGTATCTTAAGTAGATAAGTATAATATCATTCCTTTGTTATTATTTAGTTTTCTAGGTTGCAGTATGTAATTTTATTTATTGTCTTTAAATAAATTAAGTAGGTAAATCTCAAATGAAGATTTGTCTTATTAATTATCCTGTTGAGTTACATTGTATGTATGTGTTCAAAGTAGTGATGCGATCGATAGTCTATCGATAGTTGACGTCATATCAATACTATAGTCATACTAATACATAGAGATATTCAGTGGAATAGCTCCAAACCTATTCAATCCCAGAAAATATCTGACTATGGCAAAGATGCTGATTGCAGATCATAAGAAAGAAGGAAAAAGAAAAATCAATACTATTGCATTATAGTCGTTTTATTATATGTTTATATATTATTGATCTTGGTCTCTACTGAATGCGAAGGCGCAGACGTTAATAACTAAGACTCAGCTTAACCTAAAACTCTTAAGTAATACCTTTTATCGAAAAATAAGGAACTATCGATAGCTTAAAAAAATCGATACTATCAATACTATCCATAGTTTATTAGCCATGAACAACACACTACCGATAGTATCGATAAGTACTATCGGTAGTATCGATATCCTGATTTTCGAGGTCAACTATCAATAGCGAAACTATCGATAGTTCGGCATCACTAGTTCAAAGGCGATCGAAGTAGTCCACAGACTAAGGAGGAGATACTACTTATGTAGTCTGTTGCATGATCTCTATCTTCGGTCTGTTGTCTCATAGCACAGCAGAACATAGGTAGGTACATGCGAAGTTCCAGCAGAGTATTTCAGGTATATACGTACGTAGTATCTTCTCCTTATGGGCCGGTTTTGTTACATTAATAAAGTCAACTTCTTGCAAACAAATGGTACAGCAGGCCAATTCTCGGTTTTCGCCTTCCATGTCGAGTCGACTTCATAGAACGCATAGACCAATAGGAGAACAAGATAAGGAATGTCGACTGTAATCTGTGTTCTCCTATTGGTTGTGCATTCAATTTATTTTTCGCTGAAAACCGGGTGATTAATCTTCGCCTTCGCCTTTGATATACTCTGCAATTCCCTTCTGATACGATGGATCTTTAACAAAATGAACTGTATATAGCAATATGGAAGAAAATGTACATATATGTACAAGAAAAAGAAATTTCGAAAGTGATTCTAGATCCTGACAATAACATTGATAGCCAAAATAGTCCACCGGGAGCAATATCTAAAGAAGAAAATGATGTGCCTCCACCGACTAAGAAAAACCGTGTCAGAGAACCTGAAGAAAGTCTAAAACTAAGCAGAGAGAAACATCCAATGGGGGCTGCTTGTAAAGATAAATGTGTAAGACAATGTACCTACTTACAGTTAATATTACAGAATTTACAGAAGAAGAAAGGCGATAAGAAAAACCGTGTCAGAGAACCTGAAGAAAGTCTAAAACTAAGCAGAGAGAAACATCCAATGGAGGGCTGCTTGTAAAGATAAATGTGTAAGACAATGTACCTACTTACAGTTAATATTACAGAATTTACAGAAGAAGAAAGGCGAACGATGTGGCAAAGAACAGTGACCAGCCAAAAAATCTTGAAATTCGCGGGCGAGTTTCTTTCGTGCGAGTTTTCCCCTAAGCCACTGGAACATGGATATACAAAGAAGAAGAGATTTCATTTCACGTAACGTAGGAAATAATAGAATGCCATGTGATACTCCAACTCCACAATGAGGAATCACACTATCGTGTACAAGTTATTGAACCATCACGTATGCAAAAATATGTTTTTTTACGAACTTTGGGCTACACGAACGATCAAGTTGTTATAGCAGTCATGAAAGCTAATTTTAAGATGGGCAAAACTTCAGATTCAGCTAAACCATTATCATCAGCTGCACCAGATTTAAGAGGTCGGCACATTCCTAAACACACCCTTTCTACTGACTATGTGGAAGAGATAACTTTATTGAGCTATTTCATCCAATAACTTCTCATTACAGATTAGAACATGCACCTAACCGACGTTTTTTACCGTCTGGATTGACAATCTCTCAAATGTTTCGTTTTTTAAAACCACATTTACAAAGGAAGGGTCTAAATTCATGTTAGCTGGACAATATTCCACAAAAGGATTACATTAAAGAACATTTTCTACTCGACTACCTACGCAAGATAAATGTCCAAAGTGTGAGGCTCACAACGTAGCTCATCCAAAATCAAGGCTGCCCCGAGAAGAAAATATCCCAGATCATTCATGCCTGGAATGTAATTGTGAAGTATGCAGTCAATATCCTCAGCATATAAATAATAAAACCTATATAAATAATATACCTACCTACCTACCAATAGGAAAAATAAATAAGGCTTCGACGACAATGTTGCGGCATCAAGATGAATCTGGTCGCAAAGCATTTGAAATTGCTACAGCATTTATTATTTTTCTTAAAAAATACTGTAGGGACTATGATACAATGATAATGTATGTAGGTAGACAACTGCAATGCTCAAAATAAGAAAAACATTTCATACTCTGTCGTTACAAACGACTAATAAATGATTAGGTACAGCACCTGCACTCTCATCAGAGCCATCAAAGTGGAGTACCTACTTGAAGCGCGTGCTTCTATTACAAATAAATTGAATAGGCCAAGAAATCTTTATGATTTAAATGACTACCTATATTCATGCATTTTCAACATCTAGGAGTAGGTAATTTTACAACCCACGTACATAACCACAATGACGCCATGCTGTTCAAAAACGAATTGAAGCCTACTTTCCCCAGAAATTACAACAAATTAAGTTTCAAAATTGTCGATTAATTTCGAAGAGGTGAACAACCTAAACTCATTGTAAAAAAAAAACAAATTACCAAGATGACGATTTTAAGGAGCTTGACGTTTTAACAAAGACATTCAAGAAGTTGATAGTGAAGTTGATTTTGAGAACTGTAGACTCTAGGTAGGTAGGGAAAGAATATGGCATGTTTGAAAAAATACCTACCTACAAAAACTTAAACCTCAAATTAAAAGGTATATCTCAAACTAAAAAAAACGATTTTAAAAACTAATTGCAGTTTATGCCGAAGTCTAGGCATCAGTCTTTTGAGAACTTGGTGGTAAATGAAGAGATAACCGAAGATTTAGATAAAGATGCAGAAATGTATCTATTAATAATCAAAACAAAGTTTTATAATTATAGTAGTGCATAGTGTGTAAGTAGTGTAGTTTTATGTTACCGTTGTAATGTATGTGATCATAATAAAGAAAATCTTCTCTAAGTATAAATGTTTTCTTAATTAACTACCTGGGGAACCTGGGTAGACTCCGGGAAATCTTCGGCAGCGTCAGGGCGCTGTCAGGTTTCCTTCAAGAACTTGGCTGGTTGGAGTGAATACCTGCCGAATTCACCCTACGCACGTGAAATGGGCTCACCTGTAGCCTGATTGCGGAAAAGCCCGTACGAAGAAGAAGAAGAATGTAGGTAGACCATAAATGTTAATTGAATACGTTCAATAAACCTCTGTTAAAAATGTCAAAATTGATGATTACGAAATTATAATGTTTTACAAATGACAAACTTAATAATTCATAGTTGGGTAAGTAGATACTACTCGTATTAAACCTCGAAATCACCTCGCGATCGAGTTAGGTAAGCTTGCAAGTGCGCGGTAATTTTAGACCTTATTGCCAGGTAGGGAAGATTGATATTTTAATGCGGCAGTGTCGAAAGTGAGTCTTCTGTCCCTTTGGGTAGCGGGTTCGATTCCCGGTTCAACCGTGTAATTATTTAAAAATCTATGAATGCAGTTTAGATTGTTCTTGAAATTAAAATATTGTATATTTATCAGTAAAATGTTCCATCTACAGTATTAAAGGTACACTTTCCCTTCATGTGGCATGGCCGTGGGATGCCCAAATCCAATATATAATGTCTACTACTATCTACGTTATACTATAAAATTATGTTCTACTGACGACCTGCAAATAGTACTTAGATTGTTTAGTATGGAAATCATATTTTTATCTTTACTAGATAGGTACAATCAATTTGATAACGAGTTAACTTCAGTCACTTGATGTGCTGTATGGTGAAAACCCAGGCCGTGAAACGATTATTTAAAAAAAAAAGTCACTTGATGTCACTGTCAATTTGACGTTTGTTGTGGGCTCGGCTGGTTTTCGCTTTTGCTTTTGCTGATAATCTCGTTTTTCCTATTAAAATTAATAATAAGAATAAATTATTGTATAAGATATATAAAATGGTGCTTACAAAGGAGTTCCGAATCTGCATGCCAATGACGGTTGAAGAGGTAATTAAATTAAGAATAGTTTTACTTATCGAAATGTTGAGTTTCATTGTGTCGCACTTGCGTCGAAAATAAAGCGCGTGTAAGATATTATTAGGTATACATAATTTAATTTAAGTTTAGTGAACACTGCATCATTATCAATAAATAATTTTATGGCATTAATTATCAAGGTTATCATAAAATGTTCTACAAACGTTGTAAGTAGGTATTTTTTTTTAAATAATTAAATTTTATTTTGCGCACCCAACATATGAAAATGTAAACATTCGTATTGATGTTTTAGGGAATATCATTTTGTGTATTTATGGTTTAAAAATGCATAGTAATAGGTCCTAACAGGAAGGAAAATTCTAAAGTTTGAACTAATTAATGTTTTCCAGTACCGCATTGGTCAACTGTACATGATAGCGCGACATAGTTTTGAGCAGTCTAGCAATGGCGAAGGTGTGGAGGTGGTGGCTAACGAGCAAGTTCAACGACGAGGTGAATGGTGTGGGGCAGTACACTGAGAAGAGGATCCATCTCTCAAGGTAAGAACTTGATCATGACTACAACTTGAACAGTATTTTTTTACTTAATGTACAGTACTTACTGATCAGTATTTAATAAGTTTGAGTGTTTTAGATTCATGCATTGAATTTTTTCCATGTGTTAACTGAGACAGCAAATTCTTCTATGCAAATCATGCTTCTAGATTTTAACACTTACTATTTTCAGCCACTTACCATACTGGGTGCAGTCATTGATTCCCAAAATATTTTACATTACTGAGAAAGCATGGAATTACTATCCTTACACAATTACAGGTAAAATAATATTTTATTTTCTATGCTATCAATTTTATATAACAGAGTCTATTATTAAATTAATATCTTTGTTCTTTTTTTCATGGTGGCCGGCTACAGAGTATACAGTAAGCATAAATTTTTTTATAATATTAAATTTTATTATTAATAAATGTAAAATACTAAACTTTTAACATCATTACATTACAGTGTTCCTTCATTCCCAAGTTCTCCATATCAATCCAAACCAGATATGAAGATAACAACGGGACTACTGATAATGTAAGTGTATTTAATTTGGTTTTTTCTTATCAACTCATATTGCAAACATGTTCTATAGGTGCAGTTCAGGTTAACAGCTATTTGAAATTTGCCTGTCAGTTAATAAACATAGTTAACTTTCAATGTTTAATATTCATAGACACTTTTGTACAAAAAAAGGTTGGCAGTTGTGACTGGATGGCTAATAATCATAACTGTATAATGAATCAATAAATAAAATCATACATCTCAGTTGTCATCATCATCCTAATACATCTCAAATGTCATTGTTAATTTTTAAATAAGTGTATACCTATTAATTAAAATATAATTTAATTTAATATTGCTATTGACATTTTTTTCAGTGCTTGAGCTTAACTGCTGAGGAATTAGAGCAAAGACAAGTAGATTTCCTTGACATTGCATATGATGATATCAAGCCCCACCACTACAAGGAGGCGGAAGACCCGAAATTCTTTAAGTCTGAGAAGACTGGCCGTGGACCCTTAGTTGAAGGGTGGAGGGACTCTCACCAGCCAATAATGTGCTGTTACAAAGCAGTCAGTGTTAAGTTTGAAGTTTGGGGCTTGCAGACTAAAGTTGAAGAATATGTTCAGGGTGTAAGTATTTTATTTACTGTATAACATTGATAAGCTCCAAGTATACAACAAAATTTAAGTATCATACTTTAGTTGTACAGTCAACTCGTATTATGACCATGTTTAAAAATTACCAAGGTATACCAATAAACAACAAAACTAAAATAGTGTACAGTAGATGAATTGCATAATTTGTAGTAATCCCACGAGGATGGAAATCCAATAAGTAAAATATTTGAAAATTTTTGATATTAGGTATGTACTGCAAAAAAGAAATAGATGGATAAATTATTTATAATTTGTTTTTATATTTTTTTTGTAGGCAATTCGAGAAATACTACTACTTGGCCATCGTCAGGCATTTGCATGGATGGATGACTGGTACAACATGACCATTGAAGATGTTAGGGAGTATGAGCGCGAAATGCAAGCGAAAACCAATATCAAGGTTTGTATTTGTAGTGAACAAGCTGTACAATTTAAAGATAAGACTAAACATAGGATATGACTATTAAAAATATATTTTAATTTCAGCTTAAGGCTACCACAGTCAATGATGAATCCAGTGCAGATAAAGATGAAGACAAAAAATCTGACTCATCTAAACCAAATACTCCAAAATCTCCTAAGAGTCCAGGGTCCACTCCCTCCGCCGAGACTCGGTCTTGGTTCACGTGGTCTTAAACCACCCCCAAACACAGACATTGATCTCATCTCGACGCCAATACAGGGTTTAGTTTGTGAACATGATGTGTTCTTGTGATGCCTTCAGTCATATCATGGCACCCATGTAACAATAACCCTTTACAAAGTAATATTACTGTGAAATACATAGTGAAATTAATATTATGTTCCTATTTTTATTTTCTCATTGTAGTGAATACAAGTAAATAAATGTAGTTCAACTATTTACAGTTGGTATGTAACATTTGTAGATATTGTGTAAAAACATGGTCTATCTACTGAATGTCCAGTCAGAATTATGATTCAGTATATTATTATAGATGCACACATATTATGTAATTATGCTAAAACAAAGTTATTATGACCTAAAACTTTGATTGGGAATGAGGTCCAGTAAAATTAAGGATATAAAGATAATTGGGTGTACTATGTAGAGATTTAGTTACCTATATAAAGAAATATATATGTGTGTTGTAAAGTTACACTTACGAGAGATTTGTTGTGTACTAAATCAATTGTACTACTGTTAGTTATTGTTTCTCTATGTCCAGATGTAAAGCTAAAATAATTATTGCTTATCTATTATATAAGTGTTACTCTACATCTCGATGGCCTTTATATCTAATATTACTATTAGGACGTAGTTGCGTATTAGATAATTATTGAAAAGTTAGAATTAATTGTTTGACTCGAATTTCGACCAAAGCTATGTGACAAACTGTTTTTTTAATAGTTGATTGGATTATTTGAAGAAGTTGTGTAAGTACCTATGTTTATTTTTATAAAACAAATTGTGGATAGACACTTTTCATATTTTGCGAGTGCAGAGTATTAAAAATTTGCTGTTGTTGTTGACTAGTCAAATTAGATCAATTGGAACATGTCATCGACATTTTCCTTCACTAATAAATGCAAGATAGGTGATGCATCCATCCTCAGACCTCGGTCGTAAATTACATCCGTGCCTCACACACCTTACTTAGCGTATGGAATATGTATTATTAAAGCAATGCCCCTTTCTTGCAAACTGCGTTTTGAGATTGTCTGCCTTGGAATAAAATTAACAAACTTACAGGTTACCTACATAATATCTAATGGTGAATATATATAGTAATAAATTACCTACAAAATATCATTGTACCATTCACTTACGTATTAGCTTATGTTACTTTTTGTACGACCATACGCGAATGTCTTAATTGCAGCACATGGAAAATTTAATGTATATTTTACCAATTTCTTCTTCTCATCAAGCTGAACGAGGGTTATATTTTATAAGGTTTAAAACGATTAATATTAGTAGTATTACCTATAGGTATTGTATGATTTACATTCTCTACAAATATACCAAAAGCCATAAATTTATGAGACCATCCAAGAGAGTTGATTAAAGGCATAATGTACAAATAATAATGTAAATTAAGGTTACTGAGGCGATTTTTTTATCCATATAATAAAAGCGTGATTCTATATTTATTGACTGAACTTTGCTTCCAAAAATGTGTGAAAATGTATATTTGAAAATAGTGATGATACTTTATGAAAACTTTATAAAATGTACTGTAAATATACAATAACTTAAGGGAGGCTAGACTGACGGATTGCAAGCATTTTCAAAGCGGAAAGGACAAGCATCGAACACGCCTCGTGCGCGCTCGTGGCCGCGTCGCGACGTCTTCGAGCTAGCTACTAAGATAGCGTGTCCCTTCCAGTTTGTGGCGTCATCAGCCTTTACATCTGTAGCAGATGTATCCAGCAGCAACATGCGGTGTGACATAATAGCTGCGCTTTTGACTGTAAAGTAATATGTGGGAGTGTACATACACAAAAACCGGTAAAATCCTTGAATTTTCGGGAGGCGTTTTAGCCATGTCACTGTTCCTTTTTGAAAACGTTTGCTAATCTCTCTTCTAATAAAATGCAGGGGGGCAAAAAACAGGAAGTTTAAACTGTTAATTTGGATTTCTTGAAATACAATTAACCAAAGATTTTGTTCTCGAAAGTAATAGAGAATATAACAATTTGAAAAAAATAACATCCACATTGGTAGGTTTTTGTTTTATCTGAAATTCTGAAGAACTACAGGAATATAGTAGGAAAACTAAAGATATTTGCGTGCGTCCACTAAAATCAAAACCCAATACATAGTTTTAAGTCTTTGAAAAAAAAAGCAAACTATTTAACTAAATAATGTACGGCCATCGAATTTTCCGCTGTACCAGATCTAGCCACTATAGCGATAAATCGCTTGCACAAGCAGCGGAGTTAAATTCTTTGCGTACACGCATATCGCGGCGCAAGCGATTTTGCTGGCTAACTGGAAGACCGCTACGTTCGCTGACTGTACCTACCTACCCTGTTAGTGAGTACTTAATTATTATTTTCTTCTAGTGAGTGTTTAGCTTATTTTTCAAAGCATTAGATTTGTTTCACTGTCATTCCACTAATTTATTAGACGTGCAGTAGGTGTAGAATATGTTAAACATTCGAATATGTAATGCTTTACGGGTAGATATTTTGGGGACACCGTAGAGAATGATTTGTTTATAAAAACGTATAAGTTCCCTTAACGATGTTATGCTTGACATAAGCTTATATGGTTGTAATAAATGAAATCGTTGTGAATAAAGAATTTAATGTACAAACGTGATTTATTCTGTATGTGTGGCGTGTGAGTGGCGAGTGATGACGTAATTGATCCACCTGAGGTTGGCGCCAATGTCGGTGTAGACGCCGGGCAGCCCGCTCACGCCGCAGCTCTGGCCGTAACTACTGATGCCTCGTAAAGTGGAATCCTTACATATTAATGGTCCCCCAGAATCGCCCTGTAAAAACACACGGACAAAATATTTTATTTCGTCAACAATACACCGTGCTTTTTTAACCGTCTTTAAACTGAACATTTTCCGTCAAGAATATAGTCTAATCTAAAAAAACTCACCTTCCCTTACAAAAGTGATCACCTGATTGATGCTATTTGTATGGGAAGGCAATTTTATTTTTGAACCCTATCTTCCGAGGAGAAAAATATCGAGAAGTGTGGAAGAGATAAAAAGCACGGTGTATATTGGTTCATCACAATGAAATACCGTTTACTTTTAAAAAAAGGCGAATTTTAGCTTCTACTTAGTTCTAGACGTGAAATTAAGTGTTCTTCGAGATCTTTCGAAGCAATCCTCAAAACTAATAAGTACCTACCTATTCCTCCGAAGTTGACGTCATCATTTTAGAATATAGGTATAATATATTTCCATCAAAGATTTAAATCATAGATATGCCCTGACACCTAAAAACGAGGCAATATTTTGATGACATGACGTGTGCGTGTCATCGAAAGTCACTATCTATGAAGACAAAATACGGTCAGCAAAATTTTCATACTGGGAACTAAAAATTAATAATTTAAAAGCAATTTTATTATGGGACATTTTATTTCTAAATGTTACATTAAATTTATCTATTTATTCAAATAAATTACTCTAATCACAGAGCGAATATCGGGTTTGATCACAAAACCGCATAAAGGGTGGTGATTATGCCTAATCCCATCATAGTAGCTATGACTTGATTTCTATGATAAAGGCCTTTGCCTTACTATTCCTTAAGAAAAATTATGAGTAATTTTTACTATAATTAATTAATAAATTAACACAACCCCATTTTAATGTCCTGACTCCGTACTAAGTAGGTAGCTTAAGCACTTGTGTTATAGAATAAGACAACAGAAGAAACACAAATAATACTTTTAACTTTACGCTGACCTAGGAGAGTCAAATAATTATTTATATTTGACTCTCCTAGGTCAGCTCCTAGGTTTCTTTGAAATGAGAAGAACAAATTCGACTAAATTGTCCAGGTAACCCGTATTCATCCCTTCGATCCCGCTGGATATAACTTTGATAAATTTTTCTTTTAACCGCGGATCTTGAGGAAACCTAAAACAATAAACGTTCACTTAAAAATAATACGTAATTATTATTTGCATGTTTATTGATTTCTAGTCGAAATAAAATTGCTATTTTATATCTGACCGCTATTAAAACAATGCCTATTAAAACTGCTGACGCTACTGTACTTTTCCCGGTTATTGTAAACCATTAACAAATGAGCTGTTATCAACTGAGTTCTGAGTACTACAGCGGGTCTAAGTATATTGGCCACCGAGATAATGATGTTGTCTCTTTTTGTCTCACAGTAATTGCCAATACTACTCTCTCTGTCACGCATTGGCCGATCAGACTTTGATGTTTTGTCAACAAAATAAAATAAATTAAATTATTGATGAAATATAAATACTTACGAGTGAAATGTTACACCATTCGCTTTATTTGAATTTGTAGTATTTTTCTTGCACAATAAAAAGGCACATGAAGGCATTTTGAGTGTTTTTTCCTGTCAAAAATCCAGACAGCCGTATCGTACAACTGTCACCGAGTGCAAACGGCAACTAATTCGTGCTAATCCCAGTTGAGCAAAACTAGGTTATTTGAGGTGCGACTCAAATCGGCGCGGTCAAAGTATGGCGAGGGCATATCTATGATTTAAATCTTTGATTTCCATATAATAAATTCTGAAGTCCATTTCAGAGGAATAGGTAACGTATTAGATCTGCCACGAAAGTTAGATTTCGAAGAATGACCCTTATACCGTTTTTGGGTTCGAGTTTCGGTTTACTGGTTCGATGAATTTGAGATACCTACTTATTAAGCTCCTCGCTTACGAAAGCGCCTACGTATAAACATGAAATGAAAATGTTGACTAAGTGACTCAATTGAGAGGGCCTAGTACTACCGCTCTGCCATTCGGTCAGCGGTCCTGTTGGCGCAATCAAAATTGTCGCGTATGCTGTCCTGTAGGTATCACTGTACGACGTTGGTAATAAATGATTGTCTGTGTATCTATATCTTAGTGTTTTCGATATAATTGCGTTGGATTAACCTACCCCCGGCACTTTGAACTTCGCTCTACCCTATTTGGGCTTAGGTGGCAACTCTCCTAACAAAACTCACCCAAGAATTTCAAGACTTTTTACTGGTCACTGTTCTACCCTAATCTAACCAATATTTTTGCTTTGATTATATATGTCAAAGATTTTTTGGTTGGTTGAGTTTAGAATGTGTTTAATACGAGCATGAGCCCAAGTTTCGTCTCAATAACCAGACCTCGCATGCTTGCCAGTTAAGTTTACAGACGTTGTTAGATATAATAATATAGGTGCATTAGGGCTTGTGGCACGTTTTCCACGCTTGTTTGTAACAACAAAGTACCTGACAAGCATCTGCTTTGTCTCCCAGGGCGCACATCATCCCGTCGTCGTATCCCGGGGCCACAAAAGGACCAAGTCTCGAGATACACTCGTCCAGGGACACGATCTCCACCCTACCGGCCAATAGCGTCTCTGATGTGTCCACTGTAATAGGATTTGTGGTACCGTAGCCATATATCACGCAGTCGTCACCTGTAAATATCGATCCCATCAAAAACAATACTTGTAAAAAAAAACAAGTCTCGCGACTACCGTTAAAAGTGGTGAGATCCATGTTTTGCCAAGTCGGTTATTCATTTATTGACTTGGCAATCACATTAAAACACAATATAATCTCACAAGTAATGCATTAAATTGATTTGGTTGTCAAGTCAATAAATGAATAACCGACTTGGCAAAACATGGATCTAGTACAGGAAGTTTTTAAGGATGGATGTCGGTACATACAACTGTTTGCCGTTTCGGTATATTGTCGTAAGACCCAAAAGCCTTTTTAATAGGCATAAAACAATTGATTTTCCTTTGTGTCTGCTGTCTAGGCCTTACGAATGTTAAAGTAAAGTGAAAAACCAATAAACACTTACTTGATAAACCAAACGATGAGGTCGGCAACACGGAGTCGTTAAGCCACGTTACGTCATCTAATTCCAGCGTTATCTCTAGGATGGATAGATCGTGCGCCCCTGTGAACCTGAAACCATACATGTTTCCACCTAGGGTGACCAGCTGCAATATTTGACTAGCCCAAGGGCGTGTCCGTCCGCATAAAATATTTAATCTACACATGGCAAGTCCCTGTATTTGCTACCGGGGATTTAGGGGGTCTCTAAAGTAGAAATGGACAGTCACACGTCGGGTTAACTATTGAAGAGACAAGTTGTGTAACCCAGCACAGTCGCGTAATGTGGCAAATGTAGACGCGGGCGAGTACCATCACCGCCACGTTTTTCCCTGCCTTTCTTACCTTCAGCATCGTATGCAAGAAAATATTGTGCAGAAGTTTGAACACCTAGTTAAACTTTATGTCGGAGCTCAATATGATAAAACGGAACTCATATGACTCCTGTGATAAAATCAGCATGTTGAAACGTAAAAATATGGACCTTGTTGGTAGGTATACGATACGACTTACCGTGTTTAATTTTGAAAATGAGTTTCTAAGCTTTGAAGCACAAAAGTCAAGGAATGTCCTTATCATATATATAGTCCGTATATATAATCTTAGCAAAACGTAGTCTAGCATTTTGGAGTCCGGCGTACCTAGTTATGTTTAAAATAGGTAGGGTGTTATCTGGTCACCCTATACCTAACCATGTAAGCGTTAATTCAATGCTGATACCTAAACAGATTCACCGATAAAGCCGTTTCCGTCCGTGGCATGCTCTAGAAAATAGATTTGTTTTCGATTTGCGTTTGCACTTTGCAGGGACCGGGCGCGAGGTCGTTCTGTTAGGTACAGATGGGAAGGTACCTATGCAGACAACAATCTACCTCTAATAGCACGGAGTGTTTTCTACAAGGCATGCCATTTCAAATTCCCGTGTCTGTGTATAAGTAGGGATTTCCCATCAAACATAAAATTAAAACCAATAGTAGGTAGCGTTCGATAATAGTTTGAATTTAGAAGCTAAAACAATTGATAGTTATTTATTAATTATCCATCTGAAAACTTTTTGCAATTAGTTACCTAATTATATTTCTAACGTTGTTTTTTATTGATTTATTAATTCATTGCTAGTTAGAATTATCTTTCAGTCAAGTTGTTCAAGTCCTTCTTCGTAAAGGCAACAGCACAATCATTTCTAGCCTAATTTACCCAAATACATAAAGAGAAAAGATATTGTCTGCTAACTACATTCTTTTTAAAAGAGTTTCAATAAACTAAGATCAAAATTGGATGGTATTGGGTAAACTATTCCTAATTTTTGGTTATTTCTAATAGCTAAGGTAAACATTAAACGTTATTTGACGTAGCTTTAACTAATCTGATAGTCGCTTAATGTCAGTGCTACACGCAGGAGCGTAGAAGTAATGCTTTAGCTTCATTATGGGTTTTGCGGAAAATTATACCGACTGACTGATAGCCGTGTTGCTAGTCACCGTAAACAGTGACACGCCAACCTTAAAGATTGTACAGTCGTTAAAAAAAACTTTTTTTTCCAAAAGGCGTTTGGTGTTCTAATATCATCCGTTTTATTTTCACTTTTATGAAAGCATGGAGAATCTATCGATGGTAGGTCAGTGGACAATAACCTGCCTTCCTTATGGGGGGCTCGTGGTTCGATCCGAGCGCATGCATCTCTGGATTTTTCATATCCATGTGCGTATGTCTAGTGTTAGCACGGCATTGAGGGAAAACTACCTGTAGTACCTTCGTTTAGTTTGGTTATGAAACTCGTAACCATGATTCAGTTGACCTGGTTCTCCTGATAAAGGGTTGTGACGATCAGACGGCAGACGCTTCGCTGTAATTACCAGACTCCCCAAATCCTGAATCATGTTCTAAGCGTACCTACCCTCGAGACAAAACTAACCGAACAAAGCTGTCGCTTTGGAGCCCGGAAATTAATTATCAGCGACGGCATTGAGTGGAGAATTTTTTTTAACAGTGCTAGAGCCACGCTTCGGCATAAATTGGCCGGCTTGACCGAGTAATACCACGTCCTCACAGAAAACCGGCGTGAAGCAGTGCATGCGCTGTGTTTCGCTGCGTGAGTGAGGGTACCGGAGGCCAATCCAGGGGAAGGGGGAAAAGGTGAGCGGCGCACTTGTGACACCACTGGTGTTGCTTATAAAAAGAAGGCTTCATTCATACGCATCTACTTTGTAAATGCTGCTATGTAAGTGGGTGGACTGCACTGGTAGTCTGGTATAGTCAACTCCAAAAATATGTATACACTTTAGGACCTTGTCACAATGCATAATGTATAAGAAAGTAGAGTCGTTCTCATACATATGTATTGTGACAAGGTCCTAAAGTGTATACATATTTTTGGAGTTGACGTACGACGAGTTAATTTTTGGGAACAACTTACCTATCATACTTTCCATTCGTAATGATATCTACGACGCGAGCTTCAGGGTAGGTTTCGTTGTCGCCAACACAGAGGTTTCTGAGTTGTAAAACATATTGGTCGGAAGGTCTCTCCACGCAATGTGCCGCAGTCAACGCGTACTTCGGTGTGATGACGACTGCGCCGCAAAGGTGTAGTTTAGTGGTTGAATTTTGGAGCGAAGCCGCTCGGGGTTGGATTCCTGCAAAAAATTTTTTTTTTTAAAGTAGTTAGTAAATGTATTTTTTTTACCTTGGTTAATTCGGACAAAAGACTTGTGCTTTGAGCCCATCTAGGAAGGAGATCTACCTAAGCGATTATATCGATACTAGGGGAACCATTATATTGCCGGCAATCAGATTCAAACTTAAACTTAAGTTACGTGCACCACGTAACTTAAGTTTAAGTTTAAATCTGAATGCCACGAGTAAGGTCCACGTTTTTTTCGTGACTTTTCCTTAAACCTAGTACCTACTAGTTTTATTTCCTATGCAGTGTTTCTTAGCCTTTTGGACATGGACTCTTCCACGGACTCCGACCAGTAATACTTACGCCCCGGACGTAGGAACCACTACGCTACTGGGTGTGACGTTCATCGGCTCACGAAGAATAGATAGTAGATAAATAATCTTTATTCGGTATCAAGCTACACAAAACTGATTAATGATCGAGAGCTCCTTTTAAGTAGGTACCTACATAAGCACTTGTGTTAGGAGATCTCGCTCTTACATTTTTATATCGTAACAGTGGCCCGCCCTCAAATGCTTACGGGTTATTATTTTATTTTTAAATATGACCAACAGATGGCGCTAGGTGTAAATTACATCGCGCAAGCGTTTCGTCTTTTAGGATTACTAAAAGCCTGGTTGTCTACATATAGTCTACCACTTTATAAATAAGTAGATATTTTTAATATTACTTAGATATAAATATAGATAAGTACCTACATATACCTATCACGAAAGCATTCTATTTTAAATCATAGCAACATGGTTTATTTTGATGGCAATAAAATATGTTGCCAAGCTATTAGGTACCATCGCTTAATGAGTTGAGATTATTTTCAGTTACCAATCTACACAAAAACACGATAGTATCAGCCTGTTATACTGACTTTTGCTCTGCAGTAGGGACTGCATCATTGTTAAAGGCTGCCATCATTGAAATCAAGTCATCCGTTCTACGATAGGCTCAATCATCACGCTTGCCTAATAGAAATATTTTTTTCGAAAGTCGGCATTAACACATACGACATCAAAGTAAACAAAACTGTCAAATTTCTTCTATCGACTCTCATCTTACTGTCATACCCATTAGGTTGAATATCAATTGAGGAAATTTGATAGGATGTGGTAACCTGATGTGTGGCTGTCTGTGCCTACCTATTGACAGTAACATTATTGTAAAAAATTACATAAGTAAAATAATAATAGAAATGTTGAAACAACTAGTATAAAACGCTAGAGGTATATCTATATGTTACCGCATGGGACAGGTGTTCCCCGCACAATCCGCCTAATCCTTCCGCTCTGCGAACATGTCAAACACAAAAATAAAACGATAGCGATATGAATATGTACTTTAGGTTTGAATTCACTAGACATTTTACGCGATGATTATCTGCAATAGTCACTTTAATAGTGGTAAATTATTTTCATTGCATACCCAAGCACCAATGTCGTGGAAATCGTGACAACAGTGTGTAAACAGATGTTTTAGTAAGAGAATTTCTAAAGAAGCGTGTAATAAGTTAATAACGTACTTAAGAGTTTTCTTCTGAATATTTAACACGGTGGATTAATAGCTGAAATTGCGCTCGAGTTAACATACCTAGATAACAGCGCCATCATGGACCGGTTCCGTAATATGGACTACCTTTATTTCTCAAAAAACAGTCCGTCTACAAAGCCATCGGTTGCGCACGCTAAACTCCAACCCCCCCGCAGCTCGCTAGTCGCCTGCAAAGTCACAGCTGAGAGCGCGCACGTGTTCACGGCAGTATTTTTCGTTTGGATCAAGCTCGATGTAATTTTTACCTAATTTGTAGTTCATAATCAGCAAATATACTGTTTGGGAAAGTGATTAAAACAGCGGAAAGGTAAGTTATTTTACATTTTTTGTATTTTAAGTTGCAATATTCAATAGTTTTTATAAATTTTCTTAGCAACAATAAACTAGAAGTATGTGTATATAATATGGGACCACGGCGTGTTTTGAATATGACTAGTGGTCCATATTAAGGACAGTCACTTAAATTTTAATCTGATTGTTTTAGGATGGCATCTACAAATTCTACAACCAAAGGAAAGACCAACATGGGATAAAGATGCAATGGCAAATGCTAATAAAGCTATACGAGATAAGGAAAAAAAGGAAAGATCTCAAAAGAAAGAAAATCATCGTCTACAAGTTCTGATAAAAGTGATTATTCAATCGTTGATAGTACCGATGAAAGTCCTGATCGTTCCCAAAATCAAAATGGAAAATGTTTACTGTAATGGGCTTTTTTCTGAAGACGTTCATGGAGAGAAATGGATCCGATGTGCATCATGTAGGCACATCGGATCCATTTCTCAGTGAGCTCATGAAGACTGTGCTGGCATAGAAGATGTTGATTTCTATGTATGCGAATTGTGTACCAACGATTAGTTTAATCTTTAATGATTGACTGATTTATTTCTAGGCAACGTTTATTTTATAACGTTTATTTTTTAAACAATATTGAACCCAATTTACTATGGTCCATATATGAAACCATGTGGTCCATATTTTGTACACTTTTTGCAAATGCACAAAAGTGTCATATTTTAGAAAATCTTGATTATTTCTAAGATGTTCACGTTTCTTTAGAATTATAATAATTGTTTTTGATACCAAATAATTAACGAACTGTTCAAAATATATAATGCTGATTAATCTTTAAAATTCTGAGTTTTATTTTACAAAATCCTTATGGTGGTCCATAATTGGCGCACTTACTCTACCTACTATATGAAAATGCAATAAAAATATCAAATATTATACTTACATTGTTATACCATTATTTTACAAATGTGAATGTTTCTAGGTGAAATGTTTCCTTGGTTTCCCTTTGGTAAAGTAAATAATACAACTAATTCTTTAAAAAATCGTTAGGTCCTTGAATGTAGGTAATATCTATTGATGAGCTAATTTCCGAATTTTTATAATTTTAATGTGTCGGACTAATACCTATGTTTGAAATAAAATTGAATTGAATTGAAAAAGCCCTGAAAAGCATTTTTACATTAACATTATCATCATCATTAGCCTGTATCTTGATGCCAAATCATTGCAGGTTGGCTCCTCCTGTGTTCGTATTCACAACGGTTCAGTGCCGCCCTCATTCAGGTCTTTCCTACCACTCTGTTTATGTTATCACCTCATCTTGTTAATTACTAATAAACCTACATTTATTAGTTAGTTACCTACACAGAGATACCTACAATTGACCCGGATAGGAATCGAACCCTAAACTTTCCAACGTTCGTGCGCTACAACTACACAGTCACCGAGGTCGTAATGTAACGGTACTTTCTGTAGAATAGTTTTACATTAAGTAGGTATGTAAGTACATAACACACGCGATTCCTATAAAGAAAATGCTTGGTGTTTTAAATAACTTTGCTAATGAAAGTAATCACGAAAGCACAAGAGGGAGGTAGGTGTAAATATCAATTTCTACCTACCTACGTAAACGCCCTTCGAGAGGGCTTCAACTTGCATCGAAGTTCGTACGACTTGTCGATCTGTTTATCTATTCTTATATACTTATATGTGAGAATAAGTACTGTTTCTAAAGAAGTAGGTAAGTACTTACATTTTGTAGACAACAACAAGGCTTAGGTGACCTGGAAAGACTAAAACCCTTGCGCGATGTAATCGACTCCCAACGCCATCTATGAGTAAAGTTTGGAGCTAATAGTAAAATTCGGTCCCGAAATGAAGACAAGTGTCGGCATTAAAATCTTTCAGCGGGAAACCAAACTCTACGCGAGCGGAGATGTAGATGTTCACTAGTATTTGAATAAAGTTTGTGACGAAGGGTTTATTTGTTCTATTTTTAATTGTAGGTATTTGTATTATCAATATTAAACAAGCAAATGATAAAATAAACAAAAACGGGCGTTCACGCTTAGCTTTGTTATTTTTGCTGGAAAAAGCGCTGAGAAATGTGCATAACGAAATGCACTCTCCAGCAAACTGCATGTACACTAAACGCAGTTTCTGCATCTACACGCCCGATTTATTATAATCATACGCTATTTAAGACAAAGTGCTACAAATTAGTTTCACTCAAAGCGTTGAGTGCGCTTAAAATAGTGTTTCTATAATTATTGAGTGTTATTGTTGTGGGTTGCATGTGATGCCAGAACGAAGCGACAACAGACAGGTGGGAGCGCGAGCGGGCAGCGGGCAGCGGGCAAGCAGGGTTTATGTAACGCGAGGGCGCGCTGCGTGAGCGGCGGCAGTGCTCCGCCGACCGCCTCCGCCGGGCACACGCCATGGACCGCGCCAGCGGCTCCCCGCCGGCCAGCCCCGCGCCGCACCCGCACCAGACCGGCTTCGGCGCCTTCTGCAGCGCCATCTCCGACACGATCACGGTACGTACTCCACGACGCTCCACGCCGCCCGGCGCCGACACACACCTACGCGGGAAATACTTCATCGCTCGAAACGCATTTTGGCGCCGATTCACGCTGTGCGCTCTCGATAAATTCCCTATTATCGATAATAAAATTCCCCTGTCCTGTCGCCGCAGTCTATTTAGAGGCGCACGTGGCCCTCGAGGTCGCGAGCGAGGCCTCGTAGCCGTGGGTAACGTGGAATCGGAATAAAAGTCACGGAGGGAATAAAAAATATAAACAAGTTTATTATTAGAGTGCTCGTTGAGGCCGGGTCGCACGGTCGCGATTTGTCCGATGGCTGTGATATACCGAAATACCCGCGCATTAAACGCCGCTGGACGCGACGTACAAAGGCCGTGCGACGCCGCACTCCGACAGGCTCTGCTCGCCGGCTACCACGAGCGGCACCGCGACCCGCGCCACGCCGACTTCGCAGGTCCCGCGCCAGAACCGCCACCCGCATCCCGCATCCGCACGCTACTCGGACACTCATAGGTATCTCACTTTATTCCTCACTAAATACTTCAACACCATCACATCAAACTGTGTAAAATGTCGGGTAGACAGTGTGTAATGCGGCGAGAACACATTTTTTTGTGTATTTGTTTTGCTACATGTCGTTACGCTCGTTATGTTTTTGTGCTCCACGATGAGTTCCACGTGCTCCCAGTAATTGGGATGTTTACCTCGGTAGATGATTACTTCTTCCTCGAATTTGAGTGAACCGTCTATCATAATGGTATCTACCAAGAAATATATTCTTTTAAGTGAAGTGAAGTTGATAAGTTGAGTGGAGTGAAGCTTTGATTTAGATCGCTAAAGTAAATCGTTACTGTAAATTGAAGTTTGTAAATAATATGCGAAACATACTTATCAAGTCTTAAAATCTCAGTGGTCATTTTCGGCGAGTACTTATCATGTTTAATAAATGAAAAAATAATGTTCGAATATACATAGGTATACCTCTGTACCCGAAATCCGGGGAAAGCTCTACCAATTACTTAAAGACGCAGACTCAATGTCAATGTAAACAAGACACTTAGGCACCTTTTGTATACAATCATGTTAGTTGTAGTAATGTTAACAGCAAATTTTCCAATGTTGTCAGTTCTTATTAGAAAATTGTTGCTTAGTATGTTTGTTTTCATTCAGTTGAACTGCGCTCTATTTAGAGCGAACAACTGTATCCGGGTGGAGTGAGAAATATTTCGCGAAGTGATTTAAAAATATAATGTATAAGAAAAAGTGAAGTGAATTTGAGTGAGTTTAGGTTTAGCTCCTTAATTCGAAGATAAAAAATAGATAACTTGACAACGTAACCCATCATGTGCCGTAGGTAGTTCAAATTAGGTAATATTGATCAATTTCAGTATTTCGATGAAAAATAACGAAAATTTTACAATAAGGAATACCTACTTCCTTTTTTGTTTGGAAATAAACATTTTGTAGGTGCCTATTTCAAACGTGTCGGGTGAAATGTTCACACAGTTTAAGTACTTGTAAGCTTCTTAAGTGTTTCTTTTCAGTCCGTTGTTTAGTAAACTCCAAACAACAAAACTACAATCGATACCGTTGCTCATTGTGACAATACTAACACAGAGCATTGTGAATTTTAGTCAATTTAACCTATGGCGTAGGTAATTTGAAGTGAATTTTGTGAAATCCTCTAAATTAGAATAGGTTATAGAAAGTTGTACTGAATACATTGGGGGAACTTAACTTTTGAATAGGAACTCTGCAAGCCAAACTAAATTAGGGTTACCTTGATGATTTATTGTAATTGTTTTTGTTTGATGATTTAATTAGCGGTTTTATAAATGAAAAGAACTAAGTATGATAGTTACATTCATAGTTTTTTTACGTGCCTTCATGTAAGATTCTATTCGCAAACTAAAGTTTTTACCTACTATATGTATAAGACCATTTATGATATGAATCCATTTTCACACGGTATTTAATAAGTAGGTAAACAAAGTTTAAACAAACAACAAGAATTTGCTTACTTAAAAACTATTAGGTTAAATGTAACTAACTTATGAAATGTCATAAAACATTTGTATGAAGAATTTTGGGAAAATTTGTTTAGTTGTGTAATTCTAGTATGTGAAATTCTAAAATTACGAAGAGTTTTCATGCCAACGGAGTTATTCTTTCACCAATGTTTTTTACATTTTGAAATGGTAGGTATTTGTGATTAGCAATCATAAAATAAATATACCTAGTAACAAATATAGAAATATAACGTACATATGTACACTGCCCTAAAATGTAGAGTCGTGTGTGGCTAAAATATCGTTCATAAAACCAACAATGTGACTTATAAAACAGTTAGTAATCTTATAAAAACCGCTATAGTAAGTTATTGTAATCCGCTACATCGATAAATAATTGTAATCTGTACACTGTGAGGTTTTCACAATAAAATTAAAAACGCATTATTTTCTTAAAAATATATATGGTTGGTATACCTACGTAAGTTGTTATAAGAGTTGTTTAAACTAAAATTACTATGTTTCAATAATGTTAACGGGAATCGTATCGTTATCTCTAAAAGTTAAGTAAACTACCACGCTAAAATACTCAATTCCAACAAAGTTAAACTGAGTTAAACTTGAACTGGTAGAGTCATCGCGAGCCAGGTGGCTTATAACGAAGACGTCCCGTAACGAATGAGAATATACCTGTCACATTCAAACAAAAGTGCGCACAACACGTGTGAAAGAGAGGGGAGCTCCGATTCGGTCGTAACGTCCACTTCAAATTAGACCCTCTGACGCGGTAATTGCATACCTAGTTAGGCCGACGTTCGTTTAGTCCCCTTCGTTTTGTGCGATACGACAATGAGGTCACTCACTAACGGTTTGGCTTAGCTGCTTAAGGCGACGACCGTAGGGCTGTAGCCTAACGTAGTGTGTGCACTTTTTAGGGGGCGGCATAATCTCTCCTTCATCCATAAGTCCAGGACGAAAAATGGAAAATTATATAACCTCCAACAAGTTGTCATAATTTATGCATTCTAATACTCAATCTTCATTTGACACCTATATTACGGGAATCAAGAGAAAATAAGAAATTCATCATTCTGTGGTGGCGGCCATCATAAGTTGGCTTATGATAGCTAAGAATACTTCCGACTATTACAACTTTCAAACAAACAAACAACATCCAAATCGGTTCATCCATTCGGGACCTACGATGTCACAGACAGATACACACATAGACAGACAAACAGTCAGACACGTCAAACATTACACCCCGCGTTTTTGAGTCGAGGGTTAAAAAGAGGATCGCATTACCATAACGGCACTGCACTGGTGTAAAAGTCAGATATCGGCATACCTATCTAGATAAAGAAGATCGAGAGATGTTTGTACCATTACCTATCTCGAACGTAAGGGTAACAATGTATACGAATAATCTCAAATTGATGGATACCACAACACAGCTTTGTTGAAATAACGATTCTGATCGTGTTACCCTGATCCACTTAGTCTGGTTCCGTTGTGTAAGGGTTGCGAAGGTCAGACGGCAATCGCTTAGAATGTAATTACCAAATTGTTAAATCCTGAATCATGGTCGTGGAGAAACGGGATTAAGCGCTAAGCGGACAATATTAGCGTCAAAATATGTTTTAATTCGTATATCATTGAGCCTATTTATGTCATGTCTAACGTTCGTCTTGTTTTAAAACTTATGCTGTCTGATTTTATTTGCCACGTTTACAAAAGTGACAGCAAACCTACCAGTTTTATTTCATCAGGTTATTTTATTTAATCGTAGTTATAATATACCTACTTAGGATTAAATAACTTAAATTAAATGCTGCTAATATTCCAGATGTAGATTTTTAAATAAATCATCGGTGTTAAACATTTTTGGCCAAGACCTATATCTTATCTTAAGGACGTACCTATGTTCGTCAAAACATTAGAATCGTAACGTGTGGGTGCGCTAGGAAACAATAAAGGCCAATAAACTTGTGTTGATACTGTGATACTATCGCCGACACCACCTGGCAGGCGGGAAGGGTAGTTTACTCACGAATCTATGCGCTAAGTGAAGGGTCGTCGGATCAATTTGCGGCTTTTGTAAAGGTTTGCTACACACACACCTACAACTAAACATGCCCTCCTAACCGACAGTTTGGCTACAACGCCTCTTCCCGTAGGTACCCCAAATAGTTCGATGGGGCACCAGAGTGATACAAGCGAACAGGGATCAGGCGAGAAACAGGGGTAAAATACCGCCAACTTTCAGATTTGGGGCGTAGGTACACTTAGAATTTTCTTAAAAGAAAATCTGTTACATACAGTTTTTGATCCGATCTGGGGATCGAACCCAAGCGTAGCCGTAGTGCAACCCAGGCAGACTACACATCCTCCATTTGTACCTATATCAGGTAATTAATACTAAACTGGATTTAAAATAAGTACCTACTCTTCATATTTTAAACCGATTGGTGAAAGTCTTTCTTAGCTTGGATATTTGACTACACTAGAGTAGTAAGGTATTATGACGTTAAGTTATTCTAAATGGCCAGGAACTACTTATTATACTCGAGCCAAAGACTCATGGCATTGGCATCATAATTCATTCATAATGAGTTATTGAAATACTATGAGTCTTTGTGTTTAGTTTGGTAGGTTCTCGGGTATCCGTTTATTTCGCGAACGCCGGCGATCGGCCTACCCGCCGGTCGCCGATCGCCGCCGACAGTGCCGCCGGCATGTATGTCTGTGTAACCTTAAAAAGTATTTGGTTATTTGCGCGGGGTGCAAGGTTGAGCACCCGACGGTTGACCGCATCGATCGGCCGCGTTGCCCTCTTTCCAACCAAACACAATAACAAACCAAGAAAGCTGTAATTTGCTTCAAATCCATGCGTTGTCGGGACGGATTACAGTCACGACTCACGAACCAACGGATTAATCGAAACAGGTGAGCCGTGAGATTAAACTTCGCTTATAAAACTCATTTCTAACACCTAAGTTCGGGATTATAAGAGCTTATTTGTGATAAGAAAGACATACATTTTTCATTATTCAACACGCTGTAAGTTAGTTTTCTTTTCATGGCCGAATGCACGGGACTTTATAGAGTAGGTAAGAAACTACGTTCACATGAGTTTTTCTTGAAGTATACTTCATGTTCCTATTACTAAATGGTTTCAGACAGAGACAGAGTTTGTGATTGGTAGGTAAGACTGTGCCGTTGTAAAAGTAATATAAAAATCATATTTTATTGCTCTCAAGATCTTTACATAATATCATAATAATTTATGTGTAGGTATTAGATAGATGTAATAAAAATCTAAAATATGTGTTACTAGTTCAAAATAATGAAAGAATAACCGATTTGTTAGGTATTTAATAAAATAATGGCATGTGCATTGTTGTGCTTAAATAAAAAAAACGCACAATTACTTACAGTAATTCGACACAACCCATTTAAGTGATTGATTCAAAACATTGGCAAAACGAAGTTCACAATATCGATCTACGAAACTTGCCAGCAGTGTCGGTGCTATCGTTCAAATGCGTAGGTTTAGTTGTATTGAAAACCGTCCAAACCCGTGACGGATACAAAGAAAGAATCTTGCGTATTTGTGAAATGGACTATGAGTAAGACTTCGAGTCGGCATCGCTAGTGCACCGAGGGGAGGTGGCAACTGGACAGCACGCTTCAGACGGCTCGGCTGGCCGATTAAAAATAGAAGTTAGGGAACACAATCGGGAAACTCGGCCACTGCTCCTGCTATTTCTGATTGGAACTTGTCCTGGATCAAGAACACGGTCAGGTTACGGGAACTCTCGCCGCGGGCATGAACTCCCGCCGCCACTGGGCTCGCATGGTCGAGAGGTTGCGTGCCGGCCTTCGGCGGCTAAAACACTATGTAAGTGCCCATTTTTATACGCGGAATATTAACAAATATAGATCAAATAAATAAAGCTATTAAAAACTTTTCTTTTCAAGAAATGTGCATTACATGCTTCTGAAAAGTCCGCTGGTTATCTATCAGTACGTGCGCGAATGTAGTGCTGTGTTACAATGAAAACAAAACCGTATTTTATACCTGTGAGAAGCCTAAGTACGCGTAAATCTAAAGTAGTGCCTGTTCATTAACCGCTACACATTTTTTGCTGATTTTTATTACTTTTGTGTTGCATCAAAATGCCGATGTAGCTTACATTGGACATTTCAGATATTTATCTCACACTTTGTATTGGACATCGGCCAATTTCAGACACTCGGTAGCTATCAAACAAGTCGTCGAAAGAATCTCGTTTTCGTTTACTTACTTGCATGTGTGACAGCATTATATCATCATAAATAAGTTTATATAGTAACATAGTTAAAAGTAAATAAATAGGTTCTTAAAGGTCGAGTTGACGTAAAACAGCTATATATAGACGGATAGGCAGTAAGAACGTAAAATATGATATATTTAATAAATACTTGTAAATATTAAATTAGGTAGGTATCTACCTACTATCGCAATAAACTATTAGATCGTCAATCCTGAAAACAAACGAACTCCTCAATATTAATAACTATACTTAATAAATGTACTATACATATGTAATCATTAATAAATAAGGTACCTACTTTATATTATAAACCATCACAACATTTTTCATAACCCACTGTGCGTTATTATTACTGATAGGATAAGTAGCTCACTATAGTTTCTTTGCAGAAATATCTTCAGTGTCAATTACTGAAAAAAGGTATCTCGGTTTCTAGGTCAAAATAAAAATTTCTTAACTATCGTAATCTGTTCTCTGTTTTCAGCTATAATTATAAGTCTATATGTAGGTAGATGTCACGTTTCTGTCTCAACGTCCAGAGCACAA
This sequence comes from Cnaphalocrocis medinalis, assembly GCA_014851415.1. Classification (NCBI taxonomy): domain Eukaryota; kingdom Metazoa; phylum Arthropoda; class Insecta; order Lepidoptera; family Crambidae; genus Cnaphalocrocis; species Cnaphalocrocis medinalis. The sequence goes on along the minus strand of CM026285.1, from coordinate 12,377,262 downwards.
AAACTTTGCCCGAACTCTAACAATGCCAATATTTTGTAAAACATTCTATTTTGAGTGAGTGCAGTTGCTTGTTCCCTGTCAGTTTGGCCAAAACTGCAACTCGTCCGCAGCTAACTTCCCACTAATTTGAGCCAAATTTTATGTAAACATGTGAAAATAGGATTGTTTGTTTGCTTTTAGCATTCAGTTTTCTGAAATGTCTAATTAAAACTTGTTGGAAAACAATAATATATTAAAAACCATGACATAGCTAACTTAAGCCGAAAACACTTTGTGACAAGGTTTTAGACATAATTTCAAATCCTAAACATTTACTTTCTCATACTTACCCTCTCATCGTAAACCATAACATTACTGTAAATTCATTTTGACTGTCCCTTCTTATCATGTTTCTCTCATTTTTCAGGGAATGGCTACCACATCGAGAAGTAGAAGAAAGGTAAGAAAACTAAGTATCATTAATCGTTTTTCATAAATACTTACTCTGAACAAGCTTTGATTTATTTTATTATTTAGTGTATCACACTTGCTTGTTGAAGAACTAAAATGCATGAGAACATGTTACTTAGTAACTTATTGAACATGCAGGTTGTATTATATTAGTAAACAAAAAAAACAAACCACTACTATTAGTTGCTTTACCTACTCTAATAAAATTCAGAGCCACTACTGTTTACGATTTTTCAAAAATGTCTCAATTTGTGTAATAATAATATGAGAATATCTCAATAAGTCAGAACGGTTCAGAATAGTTAAATAAGCGTATTTACTGATCCCCTCATGGTTTGAAATTTTGTTCCATCGTCGTGTTTCCAACCTGCCACTTACCAAATTGTTTCTTTAGTTGTGAGTAGCGTGGTTAGATATTTTTTTACTTCTATCCGTGTTTTAGATTTAATACATTGAACATTTAATAATGATTATCTTTTCCGTGGATGTATATTATACCTTTGTTGATATTGCTTAGGTTTTTGGTAATTGAAGTGATTATCTTACCGGTTACCCCTTTCTAGTTATCGAGTTTTCGCGAAATCAGGTTATGGATACATGCACATGCAGTTTTGCTTAGAATGTTTTCCTAAACTGCCGAGTTAATGGCACTAATATGTGCTAACGTGTAGTGCATACGTGTTGCATCTAAAACCCTATACCTGGCAACTATTGGGTGGATATTTGGGTACATTAATTGAGACTTGTAGTACTTATTTTTACAGGTAGCCCCATTTTGGGTCACTACAATCTGAAAAAATCTTTATCTTAAATTCATACATACACACACTTGTTTCCACATATAAGCCTACACAGCATAGGAATAAAACTCCTCGCCGAAATCACGTCATTAAACTGTCCACTAAAAAATATATTAGTAAGCGAATGAATGGTTGTCTGTACATAAGTGAATATTTAGAATAGTGACTTGCCCTAGCCGGAGTTGAGACCTAGGCGACGATTACGATTTAATCAATGTAGATGTATCTAACACTAGAAAGTAGAAACGGTCATAATACTGTAGAATGTAGGGAGAGGGCTCAAAGCAGCCATTTAACACACATCACGACACACGAGTGTGGAACACTGGAGCGCCAGGAATCCTTCAAAGGCCGCCATCGCGTTTGACAAAGCGCGTTAAATATCGTAGGTACTCTTTGTGTGGATCTCGCAACTATGTGATTCCAACATTCTGCATTCCCTCGGGTTTGCTGGTCACTTGGCTTTGTTTGGGTCGAGGAGGTTCGCAGAAGGCAAGCCATGCTGACGCGAATCAAGCTTTCGTGCACAAGTTGGCTTCTCTTGGGAAATTAAAGTAGCTAACGTAGGTATTTAAAGTTAGATTATGATATTGCAACAAAAACCAAAGTCAGTATATTGTTTTTAACTAAAATACTTTAGATTTAAAGGCATTCTGATAAAATTCGACCGTAGGGTTGATTACTAGGATTGACGTATTACAAGTAAAAAAATGTTAAAATGGAAATATTAATTCAATTAAATTAAAAAGCGCTATTCTACTTCGGTTTTACTTCTTTACCATCCAAAACATCATCATTTTGAGCAAAAATAAGAGTAGATGTACATTTAAATCATAAACTAAGTATTAAAACATTCGAAACAACGAAATAAAATAATAGAACAAATATAAAAATACAAGTTACAAAAGGTGTAACAGAAAATACATTATTATAACATAACAATCAACATTAAATAGGGACAAAGGAACCAGAGGACTAGAGAACGTGTGATGTCAATCAGGTCACGAGTACGACACGACACGACCTTAGCATAATATAATACTGCTAGGGGTATTCAATAATTTCTTGGGCTATTTTTAAATTAATCTTAGTATTTACCTAAATTCTGAATGTGTGCTAAATTTCTCTACCTCCGTGTATTTTGTAGCTTACAAATTTGTAGGTAGGAAAAGTTGTTGGCCGTAATTCAATTCTTCGGAATGCTTGTAAACAAATGTCATGTACTCATGTCACCCGAGATACACGGTGCGGTTAGACGTTCTTAGATTCATTGCTCAACTGGATCGTAGTACCTATTAGTCTTATCTACAGCCTACAACATATCTTTGTAGTTACATGACAGCTATTCATATCAAAATACGATTCTATTGTTAGTTATCAACACTTTGCTAGTTCACGTGTGCCTTACCTATATTTTGGTCGCCTTCGTTTTTTACCCCTTTCAATAAAAGGCGGCCATGTACTTGCCTAAAGTGTGCCCCAATGTCCCATCTATCTCCGTAACAAATTCATGGAAATTGGATCTCTTTTGGCATGGATGTGAGCTTTTGCCAAGTTATGATTGCACCCGGGCGCTACATGAGCTATAGCCGCCCCTGGATGTGAGACCATATTTTGGGGGGATTCCCCACAAATTTGTGTTTTTTTTTATCATAGGGGGAAACATCTGGATTGAAGAAAGAATCAGGGAAGAAATAGGTAAAAAAATATAATTAAATCGTGGGACATCATACAGTATTTAATAAAATCTACTGCCATACGGAAAAATACAAAAAAAAACAACGTAGGAATTTACGTGATACATACCATTCTGAATCAAATAATTTCAAAATAAATTGTCTCCTGAACTCGATTTAATCATGTGGAGTAAACTGACAGATGCAAATATTAAATTTCTATACATTTTGATATTTTGCATTTGTCAAATTCAGTGATAATGTATGGGGATGAAACATTGACATCCGTCAGTTTACTCTACATAATTAAAAATCAGAGTATAATTAAGCATACAATATGGTGTCAGAGGAAAAACGAAGACTGTAAATGACAACCGCTGTCCGACGCCACTTATCACTTTGGCATATGTACCCGATGTTTGTATATTATATTGTCAAACCTGACACCTGACATGACAGACATAATCAACGTGAAATTGTATGACAAAATGTTGTACATAGGTACTATATTGTTTTTTTTTGGACAATTCAACCAGGTCCTAGCTACCTAGTCCACCTAGTTTTATTACCTACTATTCAAATGAGGTAGGAAGTTAATATAACTACATTGAGTAGGTAGGTAAAGGGCATGTTCGCTGTTTTAATAGTATCCCTTACAGTTAGCAAACGTAATGCAATACCCTACTGTCGAGTTGGAATTGCATTAGGGGTCGCCAAACAGCGACATAGTAGTTGTAGTTACACGTGCCTGTCATTTCCCTAGCTTCTCTGCCCTTCACACAGGGTTGCCAACCTGAGATTTTTCACTTTTATCAGAGGTACCCACTGATTTATACAACAATCCAAAGAAGCATGGGAAAGATTTAAAATAAACATACTTTCAGCAGATGTTGACCATCTTTTATAAAACGATCCCGAGACAAGCACTGACAAATAGTAGTAGATAGATAGGTAGGTAGTATTTTACAGCAGACGAACTTCAAGGGCCAGATACTGCGTTATATAACGCAGTTTTTTACCCATAAACTATTCTTGCAATTTAATTTAAATTCATGTAGTTGGCAACCCTACCTCGAACTTACTTCAAATAGGAATACAACATTGCAAGGGTTATTGCTTAGGGGTTGAATAACTACCAGACGACAGAGTTGAAGTCCAAACCGAAGGCTTCATTAGTTTTCAAGGTGCATACGAATCCTACTAAAATGAGGTAGCTTTATCATCCATCAGACGATTTCAGCGAAGCCAAACATAAGAATTTTAAGCGATGATGCATATCTACGTTACTCGTAGATGACGCAGTCACGTGACAGTTGCGCCCAAGCGCGGATGGAAGGTTTCGAGTTCTATTTCCGGATAGGCCTTTCATAAAGCTCCTTTTTAAATCGTCTTGAATCCCGGTTAGGTAAGTAACTTTATAAAATAACTTTTTTATTTCGGAGTGGTGAGAGAGATCCTATTTTTAAAAGCCTTATAGTCCTTCTGGGAAAATGCTTGTTATCGAGTCTATGGGTGACATGAAAAACTGTTTAAGACGGTTAATAAATTACCTTAATAGGTAATAATAAACCAATTTACCTTGTTACTTGTAACAAACACTTAGGGATTGTCGAGAGATCAAAGTACTTATACCTATAGACAGCTAAAGAATTTATCATGAACACTGATTAGATATTGCATGAAACCTTGAAACATTAACCTTCTGCTAAATTGATTCTTCTGTTCATTCACATCATTCCACAGGTACCTACTAGTAGTAAATACTTCCTCAACTAGTGCTAGTGCATGTAATATTTTGATTTATGAACCATAGCCAACACTACTTATGACATACTACGTGTAGTACATTGAACCTAACATGAGCTGCACCTAACACGCTATAAAATAGGTTTCTGTTGTTTATGTCGCAGCCAACTAATTTTATTAGCCATTTATTCAAACGCCTAGCCTCTTTACTAAATAATACATTATTTCCGGAATTTGGTCTTTGGTTATTTTAAGTAAAGTTTAATAAAATGAAAACGAAACAAGACTAGAAACCGACCGCTAACGTATTTTATACGTCATACTGATAGATTATGTTTAAAGAATAGGCGTATTCGTATGCCACTCAAAGATATTGTATATAAGAACTAGATGGTGTACTCATTACTTGCATTCGAGCCTCGTGAGATGTTTATAACTTGATTGGCGTCCTACTCTAATAAGGTGACCACACGATTTAGATTTTCGATTACAATTATTGTTTGTCAAACTCAGTCCACCCACGTGGGAGTCGGACATCGCTTTCTCTAGGAAACTCGTGAAGCCCATTCAAACTAGAAGGGCTAGCACGAACATTTCAAAGTATCGTTTGAGTATTTATGAGCAATTTTGTATGAAAAAAACACAAGTTCCAAATTAAAATTCCTTATTATGTATACGTACGATACGAAGAGACTACCGACTTTTCGAAAAGTTTGTGCTAGCCCTATTAGATTTTCTATTTACCTACCTATAATAATACACTCTGCGGCACATTTAACCGGCCATAGCGTATTATTCATACAAACGTACACACTTTGCGATTTGAAGGTTCTAAGGAGCAAGAATATTGACTAAAATTTAATTTTTTTCACAAACTCTTGGGGAAACTGGGGACACTTGATCCCCATTGTTAGTTCTATAAAAACAAAACGTACATAGGTAGGCAATTTTGTTAACTACCTACTGTTCCTCATTATTTGATTATTATATTTATTAGTGCTTCATATATATATTTTTTTTGCATTTTCCCAGAACTTTCCAAAAGGATCAATTGTCCCCTATTCTGGGAGACTTGATCCCAGTAACAGGTAGACTAGATCTTAGGGGATCAAATCTCTCTAATGCAAATTTGAAATAAATGAAAACCCGGTGTCTTTATAAAAGCATTATTTAATTTAACAAAATATTAAATTTATATTGCTTTACATGTCTCACATGTTTCACTCAAGTATTAATTTTATGAGCATTGAGTCTCAGTCTTAGAAGAAATTTTACATTTTCATAAATATAAAATACAGCTTTGAAAATTTACATTTTATTGCATTAGCACTATATGCGAATGCACTATCTATATGAACTGATCATCATCTAAAGGTTGGACTTACATTAGAAACGTTTGAAAATCACTTGTTTAGTAATTTTTCCCGGTATGACGGTAAGCCACCTTTTTTTAATTTCTTCATTCTTTGGAAATCTGAAACAGTAAAAAATCCAGTCTTTAGATCACAAGCGAAATGGACACCCTACTCAATGCAAAAATAAAACTTTGACTAAACACTTACTTATGAAAAGATACACCGCAACCTTTATATGATTCACTTTTGCATCCTATCACACAACAAGTGAGAACCATTATTAAATAAATAAGCACAATTTTTACACTTTATTTTTGTCGTCACAATAATACAATCTTTCAAATTATTTTTGCCGCCGCCATATTGGTGATGTCCAGACGCCAAGTGTTGCATATTTATTATAATTAAAACTACCATATCACCGACTTTTACATAAAACTAGTCGTTTATCATGGTTTAAAATTAAAAAAATAAAAAAGACATTATTAATTCCAACGTATCATTCCTTAAAATTATTCAATATTTTGAAAGTTCCCCAGAAGAAGAAATATAAACTTTGCGTAAGTTATACCACAAAGGTTTTTTTTTTATGATGGCAACCCTTTAGACAAGGACATATTCCTGTCGATCGCCATCTCGCTCGGCTCGATTTTCTGTAAGCGATTTGGCATTTCAAAGTAATCTTTATTCTCACTGCATAGAATCGAAATTAACATTGCATTCATTTTCATAGTACACCATCTTGTTATAGTGTAAAATCTTGATGCCACTTTGTTTTTTTTTTATTATCAAAATTATCAGATTTGCTACAGTAGGTGACGCTTATCCTTTATGAATATCTCTGTCAATAGGTATGACGTATGAAATACGTTAAAAAACGTGTAATTTCAGCGGAAACTACTTGTTTTGTACTTTTTAGATGAGGTTTTAGTAGTCGGAGATTAGTTTTTCAAACTTTCTTTTTATTTAACTTATTTTCGAGTTATCTATATAAATTCGTGTTAGGTAAAATGATTATTACAAGCAGACCCAACATAGCAGTTAATGTACTTAACTAGCTTAGAAGTGATTTTATATAATTTTGCAATTATCAGGTGCAAGCAAAGCCGTGAGCGACAGCTAACAATATTTGAGATGTGCTATCACAGCTCATTCATTTGATGCCTCACACGACACTATCAAAAAACATAGTTCTATACTATGAGCACTTGATGGCGCTGTAGTCAATTTAACGTAATTTTACATCCAAACACATAATTATTTACCTACATACTCTTACGAGCTAAATATTAGTACCTACGATGCGGCTTAAACGCGGGTCACCTTACTATGAAGAACGACAACGACTTTCTTTCAATAACATTACGGCTAATGGTTGAACCGCCGCATTTCAAAACGGCCCTGTTTTTGATAAACTCGTAGTAAGTAATACGGCGGATTATACGATCCGGCTGCGATACATACATACAGTTCAAAATCATAACCATTCTTTATGTTTCGCCGTAGTCGGGTAAAAAGAAAATAAGTAGTATTATTTCGACAATCCATGTGGGTGGGAATAATTGGTTTTTGGTTTGGCCCACGCGACGTCGACTCGAACTTTCTGACTTGTCCAATTAGAAAATGTCAACAGCATGTTTCGTTGTTGATATTTTGTGCAAGGGTACCTATGTATGTATGATGGCAAAATAATTAGGTACCAGTACTTGTTATCTAATCTTTTCATTCTTCGAAGACTGTACTCAATTACATCTAATTGCTATCCATTGCCCATGGATAAGAAAGAAATACTATCAAGAATTCAACAACTTCATTGTTTGATAATATTGATAAGAAGGTAGGCACTTATTCAAATCGACGCCATATCTGCACTTTTCTAAAAATAAATAAACTATTGGGTAAGTAATATAAAAAAGTTTTAGAGCGTCACCCGTGTCGCCACATCGATCTATCGACGCCAATCGATAAGTAGTTACTATCCTTCGATGATAAAATCACACATTCATTATTACGTTACTGCCTGACAGAGATTATTACGTAATAACTGTATTGCCAGAACATCGTGCTCCCCGAAATCGCCCCAGAATCCAGGTTTGTGATCTCTCCCCCACGATGGGATCGAATCTCGAATAATTTTGTAAAATTACGCCGTTGTATCTGTCAAATCGACCCAAAACGCCTCTCACTTAAATGTATTATTGATTTTGGTGACGGTTTCACTTTGGATCGGGTTAATTTTAATTACCTATATCGGGTTATTTATTTCATTATATTTTTTTACGTAAGTAGGTAATTATACTTATTTACGATTCGGCCCCGATCCTCCAACCCCCCTAAAATATTTTCCCTTAATTGTCACCCCATGAATTAAAAAAAGCCTATATCAGGGGAGAATCCCGCCAATCTAGCATCAGCGACAAGGAGCTTCATATAACTTGAAACATTATACGTAACTAAGTATCTAATCGATCGACGGAGTCTATTGATGTGTAATATCTTAGTGAAGAAAATGTTTCTTAACCTGTTCTATACCGAGACTAACGGTAGCAGACAAATTTAATGCAACACTAACAGAGGAAGACAGCAAAGTAAAATACTGAACGGACCTACATTTTGCCACACCGAGGACGTAGTATCAAAAAAAGTGTAATCATCACAGACAGTTTTAGAATGTGACTGCCTGCCTTATATCAACGGTTGCTTGTAAGTGTTTGTTTTGCAATTAAACCGTGTGATTTAGGAGTGTCTTCAAAGATGGTCGAGAGTACAAGACCACGTCTTTTATGTTGCCATACATCACTGCATGGTTTATTTACCCCGTGGCGGGATGTCATATTTTTTCACAAAGCGCGTTGAGAGCACGGTTTGATGTCGTGCCAAGCGTCGCACTCGCTATTTCTACGCAACACCACTCGGCCACGTCCACATAGCACTTCCATCGTTCTATGGGCTACATGCCATTCCGATGTCTCATTTCCGATGTCTCTCTTAACAAACAGAAACATCACCGGTGATATCGCTCAATTAATCCTACAAATGGACATCATTTGAATAGTTACTTACGATGAAGTTGTTGGCATCTCACTCGCATTAGGTAAATGTTACAATACAATTTTGTCCTGCTGTAGCGACTAGTTCTAGCGAATAAACTCATCCCGCTAGCTATGGTTTCTGTCTCCGTCTATAAAAGCTATACCACTTTGTATTTTCTACATTGGTTGATTTCAAAACACATCTAAATCCTGTTTCCGTGTTAGTCTCTCGTGATATCACTTGGAAAGAATGGCACTTGCAGTTGGCTCGAGTTTTATGACTTTTGATAAAATTACGAAATATGAGCGTGTCTACGATAAATAAAGGATGATAGGTAAGGAAATTTAGTTTTCACGTTGGTGATATTTTTTCCACCATGAACTTTCTATTTGTGGACTATTGAAATTAACCCTCCTCATGTTTTATATAAACGCGAACTTGTTCTCCTGTGTAAGGAGAACCTGGTAACATGTATGACACAGGTTTTTCTGATATTTAGGTACTAGGTGCTTTAGGCATCTGTATCGCACAAGAGAAAGGAACGATACTGTTAATTTAATTGGCTAGTGAATAGTTATGGTCCGGCTTTTTAACATTTACGAGTATCGCTCTTCGGTTTACGTGATCGAGTCCAGTCTTAGCAAAACCGCAGGTTTTACGCCTCTACATGGTTATGAAGCCTCTAGCTTACTTTTGATAGAGAATTCTAGCCATTGAACCTAATAGACAACATTCAATAGAGGGCTTATATTTCTGGCGTCGTGAGTATTTGAGCGGCCTTTGAAATATATTCAAGAATTCTGAATATCTACTAGTTGCCTCATTTTATTTCACTACTAACTTTACTTTCGTAATGCGAATTTATGATTGTTTATTTAAAAATTAACGAATTATCTTCAAAGCAGCTACGCACTTCGATATAGAAACCGCATTAACAGAACATAAATGTCAGTTCTTTAATTTATGAAATTGGGTCATTATGAAATCATCTATAATATAATCTGGCATGGTTTGCTATCCAATATCTATGCGTTAGACTTCAGAGAATTTGGCATCGCGGCCACATGACATGCTGAAAGACAAAATTAAATTGTTGGAATTCTAACCCAAAATATATTTAAGACTGTTTGTAATTTACATGTTACAAACACCTACTTAATACTCGTACTTATCAATTTATAAGCTACATTAATTTTCAGTAGATCATTATTTCTGATTACAGTGCGCTTTGAACTGCCAAAATAATTAGAAAACAGCGATTTTTCATTTGTTTTGATTTCGGAAAACCAGCACTTTGCCAAACATACAGAAACCAACAAAAACAAGCTCGTAAAAAAAAAGTCACTCCGAAATAAATATTAGGTATACCATGATATCGGAGATAATAGAGATATAAGTACCCAAATGGTAAAAAAGGCTATCACATTCGTTCACTGGTATAAAATCCATTAGAAAGACAAGTTCTTAAAATGTAGTAAAGTAAGTTAGCTGGCCTGAATATCTTGGTAGAATTCGTTGCAGATAGGCACATAATACCCTAAAATGCTACGACTGTTCGAGTAGGTATTACTGGGAGGAACATCCGCGCTCCGGCGTTGCGAGCGAATGGTGATACCTATTTTATAGCACCAAGCAGAGAATAGTTACGAGAAACTTTTCAAGACTATAACGTTGGAAACTTGCGGTTTCGATCATACATTCCGAGCATATTAGGTACCATGCATAGTAGGTACTTATGACTCCTGAAGATCTTATAAACTAAAGTCCATTAAATATATGGACTTGTTATTGAATCACTATAGCCAGATAAGTCCCTACAATGTATTGATCAGAGAATTGTCGATAAACCACATGACAAGATTGATAAGGTTGGCGAATTGATAAAATAACAGTATCAATATTTTCTATAATATATTCGATGGCGATACTTTCTTACGCTCATTGTTGATAAACAGGCCGCGCATTCAGGGTCGTTTATAATCCTGTATTCGTTTAAAGGTGTGTATGGCTAACACTAGTGGTGTGTTCCAGCAGGAAGATGAGAAGAAAAACAAGAAGAAACAGTCGCCCGTGGACGAGCGACCGCCCGTGCCCGCGCCCAGCGAAGCCATGCTTAATAGTGAGTGTTCATTACTCCCAACTATAAACCCACAAAGTGTTTAAACAATTACATCGCTTTACCTACATTTACTAACTCCTTCCTACAACTTTTGTTATAAGGCGTTATGATTCCAATACCTTTTCTACACTCTTCGTGCGAACTTTACAAGATTTTTGGCGAATTCCCAAAATATCATCGCATAAGTATTCGAATTATTTTTTTCAATCATTCACCTTCGCAAATGTTACATTGCATGTGTGCAACAGTTTCCGATACATGTGGCTATGCTAACTTGAATTGTTCCTGTGTAAGTAATCTTGAATCGATAGTAATTTGCTGAGACTTCCATCCACCGAATTGGTACCTATGCATTTCCAAAATCATAAGTTTAAAGTCTGAATAAAATACAATAAAGTATTAATGAATAATAGAACTTGACTTGGCTCCTTTGTGATGTTAACTCAAATACCCTATTAGGTAACCCATTATTATACGTCCCGACATACATAGCAAGGATTCATTTTCAAAGCTTCCATTACAGTGTTTCATTAAAAAGGTAAACGTGATATGTGATACTCACAACATGTTAGTGGGCGTGACAGTTTTCTTGCTAAAGAAAGTCCGTGTAAAATATCTATGAAGAGTGGTCTATTGTTAAGGTATAATTAAAATGGGGATACCTTGTTCCACGCCGCCTACTCCATCAGTATAGCTGGATGGATGGTATTATAACATCTATTTCGTTCAGTTTGCACTTTATGGGCCGAAAACGTAGGTGTGGTGCGTCATCGCGGCGGGGTGGCTATTGTTTACACAAAAGTTTGACACCGTTGTTGTTTCCAGGAACGTTACACGCATTAAGCCATTTCATTCACAAATAATATGATAGAACAGTCATGTGTATCCGCCCTGGCCGACATAGAATAAGTTTTTTACAGTTGCTTAATAGTAGCATAAAGTTAGTAGGAACATTAAATTGTGATAAATTAAGTAAGTGTATCACAAAAATTTTATTGCTTGTAAATTCATGTAGAACATTTAAGAACATTAAGCTGAGAAGTTTTACTTAGTTCATGTACATTTCAACTTCAAATGAATAAGTACCAGCCACCTAATCATCAATCAAACATATTCTAATGAGCTCTCAATAATTTAACTTGAGTAACCTTGATCAATCTCGTAGCAGTTACTACTACGAACGTAGCAGTAGTTGCTACGAGTTTGGTCAACTTAAAAAGGCCTATGAGCGTCGTTTCATTGCGCGTTGTAATTACCACATTCCCCAAATCCTGTCACGTTTTAAGCGTACCCTGGGTTCTAAAGCGACGGCTTGGGTTGCAACCGGGAATCTGGCATAATGATTCTAACTTGGGAAGTCATAAAATTTGTACCTACACTACGAATGCTACGGCCTGTAGGCCTTCAAGTAAATTTCTACCACGAAGGAATTGAAAAACCATTATCATGACAAGATCAGCAAATGCTGATCATCATAATCAAAATGATCATACTAACCGAGGTTCACGCCGGCAGAACGGTACCTAATAAACAAAGGAAAATCGTTGACAATCTCTGGTATAATAAAATTTGTAATAACTTTTATGTGTACGAACCGCCTATCTCTATCTTATCTATAAATTCCTATGTTTATTTACATACCTTTAAAGTTAACGAATAATGTAGTCTTGTCTACAATGTACAGTTGTAATGCCAAATCGAAAGCGCTTTCTAAGTAGGTACCCTACTAAAAATTTCAGTCTGGATTCGTAGTTTACGTTTTATTTTGGTACCTATACTTGCCAGCAGAGCTTACTCGTATATTCAAAAGCTATGTAAAATATAGATTAATTTCATTTGACTGCACCTGTAGGGATTATCTCCATCTGTATTAATAAAATAATTTAGTTGGCATTGGAATGTCACCTTGGATAGTGATCAATGCTATTTCGAGAATGTTATTCTTAGTACCTATGTTATAAGAAGTTACATTTAAAATTAGTTCACATTGTATTTTGTACCTTCAAAACCTTTTTAGGTATATCAATTTTTTTTATTGAGTAACTAAAGTTATTCAAAGAGTTGAAAAACGTAACCAGGTATATTATTAATAAAAAAAATGTTAATCAATTCTCTTTTTAATGATAGTGAAGTAGATATTATGCGCTCAAAAATAACTTATGGTTTTAATTTAATTTTATTTTGTTTATAACATAATTAAATATCTACATAAATGCTTTGACCTATAGTATCTTAAGGCCTAACTTAGGTTTATCTAGATACTATAGTTCTCTGTATACCTAGTTGCAATGATTTAACTACGGACGGAGATTAATGCGACCTTAGTTTTAAAAACTTATACATTTTGTATAGACTACCTCACGTTTTACGTATACTTACATCAATATTCATATAGTAATCTGTCTTATATCAGATTCTTCCCACATTGTTAAACAACATGAAGATGAGGTTTACTAAAAGATATTTCAGTTTTTAATTCGTTGCTGTCCTTATACGTACGTACAGACAGTGCGAGACTTCAGAAATGATCTTGGCAAGCATTCCTTCCAGTTCATGTGTTTCCTCCTTCAATCCTGGGTTCTTTAAGACGGGGCATCTCAGCAGGCCTTCAGGGTGAGGATGACAGACTCAATAGACACTTTGTTTGTTATTTTGTGCCTGTCAATCTCATATTAAGATCTCACGGCCGCTTATCATCAGGCGGAATGAGGTCATCTTGACTGTTCTCAATATAAAAAAGTCATAGTTGATTAAATTACATTTTAAAAAAAATTGTTATATAGGTACGAAGACGACATTAACACTCAAAGGATTCCCTATCAGAAGAATCACTCACGGTTATCGTGTGTCGAGAGTAAAATACTGTCACTTATCTTTGTTTGCTCTATAATGTTAACAACTTTATGAGATACGATCTCATCAGTGATATGGCGTGATAAATTGGCCTTATCTGATAGGAAATATTAATTTACAACTGCAAATCTATTAAGTACCTTATCTCGTTTAGGCTCAATTCTTCCATTCTCCTAGAAAAAGAGAGTTTTATGATTGTTTTACCTATTCTGGACTTCATGAATGGTTTGGATCTATGTGTCATACAATTAGGTGATTTATTTCAATTGTATAGTGACTAATGGAATATTAAAGTGTTACGAAATCCCAACTGGGTTCCAATTAAGTAAGGTTTCCTCTAAACTTATTTGGCAGGCAGATTTTTTCTTTTATGAATTTCAGTTTTGATACGTGACCATTTGTAATGGGATTTCATATGAAAATAACTGGTATTGAGTTGGTTTTCCGTTCGCATTATAAGTAGTTTGGGAACATCTGTTCTACAATATCGGTTCTATAGGTACCTATTTTATCATCTAATTGTATCAGCCAATAAAATAAATTAACCAAATCAATAATTGTTACGAACATATGTAATTTGTACGTAGGTAAGTACATTAGTGTATATCTTACGAAACCCTACTAATTAAAATAGTTCACTCACGTCAATCGACCGCGATTAATATTGTAGGTGCGATGTATTCTTCTAGATATCCGTATGCAGTTTTGGCACCTGATATCATGCCGTTAAGAAAATAAATGACTTTCAATGTAACAAGAATATACTTACAATGCAATGCGTGAAATGGGCTCCACACGATACAGTCGATTTCAGTGAGCTTCACTATTTCTGGGTTTGTGATGCTTAATAATATCGTTATCCCACAACCAGTAGATTGTAATAATTTTGCTGTTCACAAATTATGGGTAAAATTTATCAATTCGCGCTAAGAAATGGTCCTTATAACCTTCGTAGTTAGTGGCGGCATGAATAATGTTAGCGAATCCTCGTCGCGGCGCGGGCCAAAACTTGTTATTAATAGGGAAACTAATGCACTTGGCACCGGGAGTGGTAATGGCCGTGGACGCTGTGAATTTACCCTGGCGGCCTGTTATCACGGTAATGACTAAAGGCAACACAGAACTCAGGAGACGGCGTATTTTCCTTACACTGTAGACAGTATACTCCGTCCTTTTGTAACTGTCTTAGAAAGTAGAAGCTTCTCGAAGGCATCATACTGTGGGAGAGCCACGCTTCGGCATGAATGGGCCGGCTCGACCGGAGTGATACCACTGGCTCACAGAAAACCGGCGTGAAGCAGCCCCTGTGCTGTGTTTCGCCGAGTGAGTGAGGGTACCGGAGGCCCACCAAGGTGGGAAGGGGATAAAAGGTTGGCAGCGCACTTGTAACTCCACTGGTGTTGCAAGTATCAATGAGCGGCGGCCATTGCTTACCATCAGGTGATCCGCCTGCTCGTCTGCTACCTATCACATAAAAAAAATACTGCGATAATAATATTTTTCTCTAAGGAACATAAGGTCTCCAATGCAATGGCTTAGGACGCAACTGGGACTAATACGCGATGATGTACTTATTACTTTCTTTCAATCTCCAGAGATCAATCAGAGCGTTTTAAATTATTTAATGTGGAAGTTTTAGTTTTATTCATTCGGGTGTAATTTGTGGATGCTTTAAGTCCATAATTATATCTAAATGAGGCTTTAAGATACTATAATCCAATGCTTTTATGTGCTAATTGTTGTTATAAATAAATAAACATACAAACAATTTTATTTTACATCAATATTTTCAAAATAGGTGTTCATATATGACACGTGTACGGTATTTACCCATATTATATGTACATTTTTTAATTTTGAGCTATTGTGCAAGTAAGAAGGACCAAAATTTGCGCTAGTGTACTACAAACAATTTTAAAATAAATAGTTATTATGTAGTGTTAATAGAGGACGGGACTTCCTAGATAATTTGCTTTGGAGTTCCTTACGCCAGCTGTCCTATGATATTGTTATGAGTATCTACCTACTAATTATTATAGAACTTTCTAACGCCTCAAACGCAAAGAAAGTATCATTGGAGTCTTTTGATATTATTAAATTTGCATATCCTACCTTTAAATTTTGTGCAATGAATTAATAAATAGATTTAAATAAAGTTTAAAAGAATATCTCACTCTATGTCTCATACTTACTACCTACAAAAAAAATGTAAGATAAAAGTACACTAGGCACATTACACAAAACATTACATTAAAATATACGGAACGCCATTCAAGAAAATATAATCGGAATTACGTGTATAAATAAACATTAATGTCTAATGTACCAGATATGTTTTAGTATCACACAAACACTAAAAGTTGCAAAACTGTGTGCATATTTAAATTAGGTAACATTCGTTCAAATACTTGAGTGTGCATGCTTACGTATACGTATACCCACGTGAGAGTGTAGGTGTAGCTCGGGGAATTCCTTGGTAGCCATCGATCATGTGAAGATTAAGAAAATTACAACAAAGTGTGTTCAACAACTGTATGCGTTTAATACGAAATTTAGAGTAGACAGGTACATAGATGTTTTAAACATTTTGACATGTTAATAGCTATATGGTCGTTGGCACCACGCGCGCTCGCTACCTAGGAACATAAAGTAGGTAAGCAAATAGGTGAAGATGATTCAAACCGCGAAAAAATACAGATTCCGCGAACAACTCACAATATAGGTGGATAGTATTTCGGGAACAGTGCTCGTATAAAACGGGAGAGAAAATAGTAGAAGTATTCTCACGTATTTATTATCTCTGCTAGCTTTTGCACGCGACCTATCCCGCGGTGACGGCTCCGCGGTGTGGACTATGTATTAGCTACTTAGTAGGTAATCTTTTAGCATTGCTCTGATAAGTCTTGCTTTATCTTTGAAGTATCTGCTCACTTTCAAAAATAGCAAGATATTTTACAAAGCCCTGCATGATATAAATAATGTACCATCACGTAGGGTTTCGTAAATTCGTAATAAACTAATACCTGCGTTGCGGCGTCGTTCCAAGGGCACCCGTACCTAACGGTTTTATTTGAATTGGAGTAATAATGCATTTTCTTCTAGACATCACACATTCACGGTCATGGGTAGAGAAACAGACAGAACGGCCCTATCTTTTATAAATTTATAGGCGTTCTTATCTATAAGTAGAGAAACTAATAATACAAAGGAATAAAATATAATACAATACCTCTACTGAAAATTGGTGAGGATACTCAAGCAACAAATTCGGGTACGAATGAATAGGAATGCCACTAAAATATGACCGCAAACTGGAGTTAATTTTTAATACATATACTGTAAACTTGAGTTCATTTTAATACGTACCTACAATCGATATTACATTCATCTGTTTATCCAGAAACGAGCTAATGACCTTCAAACGGGAGTGTCTTAATATTTGAAAACAAAATAACCTTTAAAATAGAAATCATACGCTATTCTATCCATCTACAGTGGAGAAACACACAGACAGACAAAGCTTATAAATTATAATACCTTTCTCCTTTTTTGGTTTTGTGGTCCGAAGTTAAAAATATTATCCAAAATATTCTGATAAAAGAGGAACTGTAATTTCCCCTAAATATGTTTTCTATGTTGCTGTATAATTGCATAAATAGTGCATGACCTCAGACCCTCAAACTTGACGTTACTTAATAGGTATTTTCCAAAATAATGAAAACATTGTGAATACTCTAGGCATTCTATCAAAGTGTACCCACCATAAAGATAAATGTGTAAAATTGTTTGTTTCGCGGGAGACGCGACGGGGCGGGCGATATGAGAGGAGTGATGATGCCTACACGTAATAATCCTCGGTCAATATTGCCTCGCGTATATGATGCTGGACCGGTGACGAGCGCGCATTTTCACCAATTCGCCTTGGCGCGCAGATGCGTTATTAACAATTTTAATGAAAATATTAGTGTAATAGTTAAAAAAACTTTATAGCAATGACTCAACAGAAGGACAATGATTTCTGTAAGTAACGTGTGGGTGGAAGTAACAAGAGTCTTGTTTTCATATGTATGTTTTTGCATGTTTGGGGTTGCTTTCGGGTGATAATCAGACGCCAAATACTTTACACTTCGACTGAATTCATATGATGAAATATCAAATTATCATAAATCATATTATACCTAATACCATTCCTAATCGTCTACCCAAAATAACTTTATAAATTTCAGGTACTATTCAGTGAATGATTTTCTTACTTATCCGAAAAAATAAACAAATGACACACCCTCAGCATTTCAAATTAGAGAGCCTACAACGAAACCGAAGCTCTATCCTTTACCACGCGTTATGCGTCTTTTGTTGGGATGCGATAGGTATATTCTTGTTCGTTATGGGGCGGTTTCGTTGTAGGCCTTCAGATCGTCATCATTTCCGTTACTGAAAAGCATTAGCAATGACATTGAAACATAATTTATTTATAAATATTTTGTAATGAAGTATCTAAGTAGTTTTTTTTCATGATTTTTGCGGTATTTGCTCTGAATCAGATTACCTAAATTAAGAACTTATTATGCAGATGTTTGTTGTTACAACATCTACTTATCCTATATTGTCATCTCTCTCTCAATCAAATCAGTCAGATGTTACCTCTATTTATATTTGAGACTTTGGCGTCAACAAGCCGACAAGTAATATCTGTGACGACGACTGCCATAAAATACGTGCTATCAACACATTTATTCAATGTTTGTCTGCATTCCAGCTAAAATTGTTATCTGACGGGTTTCCTCGTTAGAATGATTTTGATTTTATAGTGAGGCACAGAACTCGCTTTTCACTTGTTCATTTGCGATAGGTAAGGGAAGGCGGTTGAACATTTGTTCAACGACTTTTCGAAATTCATCGAAATTTTGTCTGTCGACTCCTATACGACGACGTTACCGACTGTATAAAAAGATGTTTTTTATGCGAACCTCTTTGGCTATCTGTGTAATTTAAATTGTTTCAGTGTTCTTTATAAGAAAATAATTAAGTAAAAATATCTGTCATACCTTCTGTACTTAGCTTAGTTGTTCATTTGTTTTTCTAAGTTTTGACAAACTTGTAACCGTGCTTTCTTGTGCTATGTGGTCTTCTTCAGTTCCCGTCACTCCCGCTCCATCCTCATACATATCCTCGAATCTTTCATCATCATCCGCCCATCAACTTCACCTCATTTGCAGCGAACATCATCTATACACAATAAATATGTTGTAGGAGTATTGACTATAGAGCCACCCGCTCAAGTGACAATGGGCAGGGCACATAGAGAGGAGAACAGACGACCGTTCAGGTGGAAAGCTCCTTAAGTGGAGCCCGCGGCAGGAGGCCGCAACCCATAAGGTGGATCGACAATCGAGTCCCTTGGATGCAGGTGGCACAGGACCGATATGTGTGGAGAAAATTTGGGGCTATGTCCAGCAGTGGACGTCTACTGAAATGATGATGAGGAGTATTGACTATGTCTGTTTGTCCGCAGATCTCCGCACGGCGTTCGGGCTCCTGGACCGCGACAGCGACGGTCACGTGACGCCCGCGGAGCTGCAGTTCATGCTGCGGAACCTGGGCATCGAGGTCAGCGACGACCTCATCTCGGAACTCATCAAGGACGCCAGTAAGACTGGTACGTACCTATACATTATTAGACAAAAAAAATCACAATTACCGTGGGAGAGGCACGCTTCGGCACGAATGAGCCGGCTCTCGACCGGAGTGATACCACGGCCACTCTTACCTTCATGGTTCTGAATAAAAAACGTATATGAAAGAGTTTTATAGATGAGAGGCGAGTACGAGCAAAGTTACATTTTAAATAGGTCACTTATCAAGCTCGACTAAATTAATTGATGAATGGGCGCTCCCTCCCTCGTGGTAAAGACTTTCCTTTAAATGGGTTAGACTTTCTAGTTACCTAACTATACAAAGTGTTTGGCAAAGGATTTATTACCGTATCGTATACAAATTGTGCAACCCATCTCCGCCTGTAAAACCAGTTGCGTCAGAAGCTGTCGCTTTTTAAAGCCTGGGATACGCTTAGGCCATGATTCAGAGTTTGCTAATTATGATGAAGTGACCGCCGTCCGACCACAGATTATAAAAGTAGTATGGCTGACTTCACTACAGTTTGGCCAGGAACCAGACCGTTAAGTTAAAATTAGAAAGAAAGAAAGCTCAGGCAAATTATTCAAATCTGCGCAAAAATAAACAGTCGGTACATTTTTACTTCACGGTATAAGTACTTTTTGCTGCTAAGATTGATTATTCTCTTTCGCGAATTCTTATTTTCTAACTAGCGGCTGCCCGCTGACTTCGTCCGCGTGGAAAAGTAACTTTTTACCCCCCTTTTAACCCCTTACAAGGCTTATAGGTAAACCGAAAAAACGAAACGCTTGCGCGATGTAATATAGCACAGCGCCATCTATTGGTTCATTTCTGAATTACGGTCCCGAAGCGAAGTGAGGGCGGGCCTCTAGTTTTCTAATAAAGTTAGGTGTGTTTAGCATGGGTTTCGTTTTCTAATGATAGTAGCTAAGTACTCTTCTTGAAACGTAATGTATTATGTGTTTTAGCAATTTTATGGACACTTCTTTACAATATCTTTTTAAAATAACATTACATGCTAAACAACAAACATCACTCCAAATATCTTCCATGTCAATCAAGATACTATTTAAACGACATTACCATAAATGAACAATTACCATGGCCATATACAATAGCGTTTTTCGACGCTCCATGGCCACCAGTTGCGCTACCAAAAGTCCATTTAGTCTGAACTAGTTAAATTCTAATAGAATTTCCTGTTGTTGTTTTTAGTAACGAACTCAAGTACCTAACGGTCAAGGCCGTGCATGCATTAACCAAATGAAATGTAAATCCTGTACTTTTTCCAATACAATTTGCTTGCAAATATAAATGCAATATTTTTTAAGAGCAATCTAGCTAATTGCACCTAATTATAGCTTTTCGTAGTATTGGTATCTTCATTCATATTTTAATTTTGCTAAGTATTTAAATAAATAACGCAGTTAAATTTTTTACGTATTCAGATGGGAACTGAACTTAGGTTTTGATCTTCCACGTACCAAAAATTATATATTTACTTACTTACTTTATTAGATTTTGATGAATTAATTAGACTTTAAATAAGACGCGTATGTTGTGATAATCAATAACGTTGACTATTGTTAAGTACAGAATACCATAAGAGTAGATAACATTTGTTACCTAACCATACAAATTTATATCGATTTGTAGTTTTCGGCATGAAAATAGTTGTGAAAATTCGATTCAATTGGTTGCAATTTATTACTTCATAATTATATTATATTTACAAAGAGGTAAATTAAATACAACAACAACCAAGCTATTAAGTAATCCGAAAAGACAAAACTCTTGCGCATAATCGACACGTAGCGGCATCTATTAGTGTGGTATCCAAAAGGTATTTAAACGAAGTAAAAGCGGGCCCCTAGTACCATAATAAATTAAAGGGATCATTATGTTAATACCACAGAAAATATTATTATTAATGAATAGGCTATTAAATAAGGAGGCTATTTACATAGGGTCGTGCGTGCCCAAGCGAGATGTCATAACGGTACTGATCTGTGAATACGTAAGGCGGTAAACAACAAAGGAAGTTCAAGGGGATACGAGAAGGTCACAGAACAGTTTAAGCTAATGAATGTCACCGCCGCGTCAATATTTCTGCAGGTCAATTTGCGTACTCAACCGTCACGAATAAAGATGCTATAGCACGGTCGAAATAGCTTTATAAAAATAAATGGATGTCCTTGCTGTTGTAGAAATGAGCATTGCCCCCCACTTTGCACTGATTTGAAGTCTTGCCAAAGATGAGCACGTGTTTTTACGTTATGATGAAAGATACGGTGCATTGTTCAAAATAGGAGAATTTTGCACAGAACCGTGAGGCCAAATTGAGAACGTTATAATTACAAGTTTAATAATAAATTAATTAAGACACCATCACATACATTGTCCTGATACCAAATTATGACTTTCCCTTGTACTATGGAAACCAGGAACAACTAAATACCACAAACATCCAGCAAATATCTGTTTCATCAACATACATTTGTGTTGGTGCGGGAATCGAAAATCGGGTCGTAAAGAGTAATATTCACTCTATTTTCTGAGAGAGTGATGACTAAACATGGATATTTGTTTATGACGAGAATTCGATACACTTTTCCGAAGGCAAGGTCAAGCGGAAAATTTGACTAGACCGGAAAATTCATCTTGAAAGTGCCAGTAAACGTCACGACTTAGTTGCGACCTGCCACCAAAGATTAGATAGTTTACCTACCTACTTAATTTATAGGTACTGTTCAATACATTTCTCTTTCCAAAACTAAGTATTAGGGTCAATACCAAAAAAATATCAAATCGCCTTCCCATACAAAATGCCTAGTTGATACAAATTTGCAAAAAGGCAAATGTTTTAATTTTACCCTATGTCACTAAGAGAGAAATGCTCGTTATCCTTCCACTTGCATAAGTTTGTAAGAAAGTTTGTAAGGTTCAGAGAGCATCCTGACAATCTAGTGCCAAAGCGAGCAAGATTCCGGGTTGCATTCCTGAACAGATGAACTTTTAAATTGTCTCGAGAACAGACACTGGGAAACACCCACGTCTATCTTAATGTATTTATTTGAAAATAACACGGCTAATGCCTATACTATTGTAATACACATTAGTTAAACTAAAGTACTTAAAAATAAAAACTACAATAAAATTTAATAATCATCTAGCTCTAAAAATATAGGTAGGTACACCTCAAATTTTAGACGTTTAAATTCCGAAGCCCTCATTATAGGTTACACGAATAAGTAAAGTCCCTTTAGAATGTTAGATCTTCAAACTAAGTAAAATAAAAAACAGCTGTTCCACACAAAAAAGAATATTCACCAGGCAATTATGTGTAGAATGTGTAAAATTTAACGGTGTTTATTATAAAACTAGTGGCCCGCCCTCACTTCGCTTCGGGACCGTAATTCAAAAATGAACCAATAGATGGCGCTGTGTTCGATTACATCGCGCAAGCGTTTCGTGTTTTCGGTCTACCTATAAGCCTTGTCGTTGTCTATAGATAGAAGTTATCTCTTTATAAATGGTATAGATCATCATAGAGCATAATAAAGTTCCCAGTCAAATTGTAGGTACTCATCTGTAAGTTTTGACAAGCCGATATAGATAGGTGTAGATAGCTGGAGATTGAGATCGCGAGGACAGCGGCTCGTCAACCCGCTAAAATTAACCTGTTTACGTTTACATAAAACCGTATCCGTATTGTTGTTGGCACGGAAGTTATGGCGCGCTGCTGGGATTCTACACAATTTGTGTGGACAGGTGATATGGCAGACTTTATAATTATCTTCTCCAAACTATATTATTCTTTTAATTTGTTATGATTGTGAAGTTGAGCTAACCTCGTTTAGAAATAGCAAACAATTTATTTATAATTTCGGAATTAGTTCAGTTTGGTATTTTGAATAATGGACAATCTAAAAACTTTATTAAAAAGTTAATTTTCATGCGTAAACATCACATTTTTGCTCAATGTACAGTGGCCAGCACATCAAGTTACTACAATCTGTCAAATTTCCTCAGTTGATATTGAACCAAACACGTTTGACATAAAAGTGAGGTGCGATTGAAGAAATTTGACAGATTGTTAGTAACTTGATGTGCTGGCCACCGTACAAGTAGGAAATAAAATATTGTCTATAAAAAATCAAGAGCGAAGCGGAAATTTATTCGAAAAAAACGTAGTTTTCTTCGAATCATAAAAATGATCAAAATAGGTTTAATTTATGGTGGTTTTAGTCAAAGATTTAAATCTTTGGTTTTAGTCCTCAACAGCTGTAGAAGAGCTTGCTTTTTTAAATGTCTTACTTCTTGAGGGCACTACTACTGATGAAAATAATAATCATTTTCCCTCAATGAACACAGGATCTAATCTTAAAAAAATGAAAAATAAACTCACCTTTCCACACATACTTATGTGGTTAGCTAATTGATGTTATTTGTCTGAGTAGGTTTTTTTTTTTTGAGAAAACGTGGGGGAAAATGATTATTTTTATCAATATGCCCTCGAGAAGTGAGTAAGACGGTCAAAAAGAATGGTGTACCTATTTATCTTGTTTTTTTTTTCAATACATAATAGTAATGACTTTTCCTATGTAATATTTGTTTAAAAAGTGAAAACGTAATTACGTGTTGCGTCGTCGTGAAATGCAACGAACAGAATAATTAGAATGCAGTAGGTCGAAGAGGGTGCAAATTTTAAAGAAATTTTACGAAAATACTCGTAATCCAGCGAAGGAATTATACAACTTATTAATTCCTTGTAAAGTGTGATAGGGTTATTGTGAGATGGCGTGCGGTGCGCGCGTAGGGCGGCGCGCGGCTTCCGGCGCGACCCGGCCGCAAGGTTACGGCTAGAGTCGCCAGGTGTCCGTGCTGGTATGCGATGGACAACCCAACGCCCAATAAAATATAATGCGTCAAATACGTTAGTGCTAAGCGTAGGCGCGCCAGCAATTAATCGTGCAAGAGACTCAATAGTCAATAATGGGTGTACCTACTTATATAATTTAATTAGATAGACAGTTCTGAACCTACGTAGTTTGACTTTTTAACACATTATAGTTGCATAACAAAAGTGGGCTTGTTACCTCCTTCTCCTTTGTCTTGTACGGGGACGAGAGGAAAGGACAAAGACCTAGCCTTCTCCTAACTTAAGATTAGGCATACCAGACTAATCGATCGTTGAACGAGAGCATTGTTCGACTGTTCTGGCAGCGTTCGACTAACCAATTTATTGATTCCTACTTTGATCGACAAATGATCTAAGGATAACGTTTATCAGGTAGAGTACATATATCGATCCACGTCGACTAATCCATTTTACTATCGATCGACGATCGGCCAATTGGTGTAGTGCCCTTACATGTGCGCATTTTTCCGAACGCGTGTAGTGTAGCAGTTATATTATCAGATTTTCGTAGCGACTTTCTTAATGCAATTTCTAGCTGTGCTACATGCTACGGCGAAAGGTCTTTTACTGTGCTACGGAAGCTGCTACGAGACTACGTGAGTCAATTTGTAACGCTACGGTTTCCGTCCGATCCTTTCCACAAAATTCAACACTGCTTTCCAAAAATGGTTACCTACTTCTTTCCTCAGAACCGTCTTATTTATTTTCTTTAGATATTACTAGGTATTTCATAAAAATCCTCATAGCTATCTCGCGCACGACTAAGATGAATAACAAGCATGGTATTGCAAAATCAAAATTTGATACCATAATTCAGCCGTTCTCGAGTCCCAAACTAAGGTTTTTTTCCATAGACGTATGATGCTGAATGTCATGGTTTGCCCCTTATTATTGAAACCAGGAATAATGAAGGGACCACAAACACCCAGACCCGACACAAATATCTTCATCAACTATCATGAAACTTTACCTGATGTTTAAGTTTCCGTCCTGTTGTTTGGCTAGGGCCTGGCATTACTAGCCGCAACGTAGCACCAGTTCGCCGACGTCACGGCCCACCTCGCCATGCCACTCTCAATTTATACCAGGCGCGTAAATAGTGATGTGTCCACTAACTCCCATAGGTACAAAACAAAACGATCGTTTTAGGCATTCGCTGATCAGAGAGATATTTTTGGGGTAGATAGATCCGTAGGATTTTATATTTATGATACTTACGTAGCATCACGGGATGTGACAAGGCAGCTACCGCTCATAACTGCACTACAACCTCATTCGGGACACTTCGGGGGTGGATCTTGCGCCTATACCTTCTACAACTATTCAAATGTTCGATGTCGCTAGATACATATGCAATTCATCTTTTTTTTAAATAAAGCAGATTACATTTGAAATAAAAAAAGTCGGTTAAAAACCGGCCAAGTTTGAGTAGGACTCGTGCGGACTAAAAAAGTTCCGTAGGCTTATTTAAATGTTCTTTACCTATCTTTACTTGAGTTTATTGAATGAAAGGTAAATTGCCAGTTTACGATTTATGACGTACAAAAACTAGTAGCTAGATCTCATTCAAACCAATTTTGGGTGAAACTTACATCATGTATTTTTAAGTCGTAGGTATCATTCTCTTGTTTTGGAAGCATGTTACCACTTCGGAATTGACTCTTGCGCAAAGTTGGAACATCTCTAATTCATAATTATGCGAGAGCTAATAGACGTCGCGGTGTTTATCTAATTGGCGCCCATTTGGCTGATTTGGCGTTTACGACGCCCCATAAAATTCAAATCATCTTTCTTTGTTTATTTTGCGTGATTCATGTAATTACTAATTATTATTGTAGATAGTTGTAATTAATTTACTATCAAACTAGCTGCTTCGCGCGGTTTGTGCCGCGTGGTGATAGAAATATCGTTATACTTTAGATGATATAGGTACGATATCTGTCTAACTTATTACAAGTTTACCTCCGTAATACAAACAAGAATATTATTTGCTCAAATTAATTTGTTCGGTAGGTGCCACTAATTTTGTAAAGTGAAATCTAAAGGTTTCCTTCGCCATGTTATCAGTCGATTACATTGCACTTTATAGTAGAATCGAGCATTTCCCTCTAGGGGTGAAGCGATAGGCGCGATAAGTCGGTCGCCAGATTGCGGCGCGTGCGCGGGTGACCCGGGCCTGCTATCTGCCATCGCAATGCTAATCGCCCGATCCGATCAGATCACGCCACTCCAAGAGCTTCGTAATGAGGTTAACACCGCGCGTTTGTTACACGCTATAAACAGCGTCGGTACCAACATTTTTCTCTCTGATTTCCGATTTTTGTTTAAACAGATCCCGTCTAGATTTACGACACGATTCATCACGTTTCGCATAAAGATCTCTTTTAGAATCTCATTTCGATAGATCACTCACAATATCTACAAACTTTCGAATACGAATGCAATCTTTCGAATTGCATCTTCGAATTATTCGACCTTCGTGCAAGATTTGAACTTTATGGGTGCATATTTTACATAATGCTTAAAGCAATAAATATGCAAACATTTTGAGTAAATGCTTGCAGAGAATATTGATAATAAAGGGTATAATTAACCGAAACCTAAGCTTGTAAGCAGGGGCGAGGAATGACGTCGTGGTTTTAATGACCTTCGTACCGAAGTCCGTAACTACCTTCCATAGCGTTAATTAAGATTTAACGACACGAGCCCTTTCGGTGATTGTCGCGTTAAATTTTGTTACACATTATGAACGGAGCTTTATATAATACTTTTGTTGAGTACTCCGGGCATTAATGTTCCCCGCCAAAATAAAATGAAGAAATAAAAACCACAAATACAATTTTGTATTCGATAGGTAGGTACTTTGTTTTTACATCAGTCGCTATGGCGGGCAAGCACGCGAAGCAAGTCTATCTTAGTATAAAAGTGACTTTAATGTTGCTAATAAATACACTTAGTAGTTAAGGGATATTTTACTTGATAAATAAGTACAGAGATTCAATTGAAAGAAAGCTTAATTACCTATCCTATGATTGTTTTATTCCAGGTAACGGTCTAATAGATGAGAACGACTTCATGCAGTGGGTGACGAAGATACAAGCCATACAAGGGATGGACGTGAGCACGTGTGGAGGCGACTCCGAGGAGGAGATCACCAGAGACCTGCTCGCAGCGTTTAAGTATGTATCCTACGCATATTGTCTCATTTTATTTGCTGCTTCACGTTGCCACTTACTTTAGTAGTTTAAAAAATATGAGATATATAGGTAGAGACGACGACTTTACGGGAGGGATGAGCAAAAATGCCTGAAACTGAAACATTGCTAACATTTTTGGGTGAATTTGCGAACAACCGTATTACGGTGCGAGTGTTTTAAAAACCACTTACTACATTTTCGCCACAGGATTGCACCACCGTACGGTAGAACCGTAACGAATTGGCATTATAAAAAAATAATATTATTCCACCACTAACTACAGTCTATCAATATGACAGTTAAATGGTAATCTCAATAAGCTATAAAAGCTGGTTTTTTATGTAAAGGATAAAGAGCAGCTCAAATAATGCCACCGGTATTGATAGCGGACTTGGGAAAATCCCGCTTTTAGTGGATCTGTACTTTCAGTTCAGAAGAGCTCATCTAATATCTGTTTTGCTTTATTTTCCAGAAATAAATTAATTCGCTGAATACTAAATCGATCAGAAGAATAATATTTCAATTATTAAGCAAAACTTATCGATCTCGTTCGTGTTTTCAGAGTATTCGACCGCGACGACAACGGGTACATAACGCGGGACGAACTACGGGCGGCGCTCGAGATGATCGGCGAGCCCGTGACGGACGCCCAGCTCAACCAGGTGCTCGCGCTCGGGGACATCGACCACGACGGCCGCATTGACTACGAAGGTGCGTTGCATCCTCCCTACATACAGCAGCCTGTGGTAGCGTCGAGATGATCGGCGAGCCCGTGACGGACGCCCAGCTCAACCAGGTGCTCGCGCTCGGGGACATCGACCACGACGGCCGCATTGACTACGAAGGTGCGTTGCATCCCTCCCTACATACAGCAGCGTGTGGTAGCGTCGAGATGATCGGCGAGCCCGTGACGGACGCCCAGCTCAACCAGGTGCTCGCGCTCGGGGACATCGACCACGACGGCCGCATTGACTACGAAGGTGCGTTGCATCCCTCCCTACATACAGCAGCATGTGGTAGCGTCGAGATGATCATTTCATGCATTAGTCGACAAGAGTAAACTTAAGTAGTTAATAAGACCTTCTTTTTTTTTCAGAGTTTGTGAAAATGCTGCTGTAATGTGTACCTCGCCGAGCAAGACCTCACTAGTTATAATGCTGTAATTTAAAGACATTCGGTAGCCGCCGAGAGAGTGTTCCTGGTCGCTTATGATGAGAATATGTGACAAAATAGGCATTCGGTTTATGAGGATAGAAGGGAACTCTTCCAGACATTTTTATACGTTTTTAACGATTGTCAAATTTGAAGAGGCAATAAAATATTCTGTTATTTAAATATCATACGTAGAAAACATCACGCAGAAAGTTTAATAGTAACAGATTGAATTTGTACCTAAATTAAGTTAGGTACTTACTCAAGTACCTCTTAATAAAAATAAGCTAATAGTTGAATTACTTATGGAAGAGAATGTAGCAGTTACCAACTGCCTAAACGTGTATGTACATAAAAGTACTTTTGTAACATTAATGAAAATAACAAATTATGTAGCGTAACTAATTTAGGTTAATAAATTGAAAAAACGGAAATATAGATACTTTATAAATATATTTGTACCTACTCTCAGTAAAATTTGGACAGATTAACAAACATTTTGTAAAGAAAGGCTCAATCTTTAAGGTAACATGTTATATTACTTGTATTTAGAGTTATATAAAAGTACCTTATCTATGTTGATACTAGATACAAATATCTCCATGAAACAGCTACACAGACACATAATTATGGTAGGTATTTAAGGTTTAATGAATAAATACTTACCAATCTAACACCAATGAAATGAAAATTAAGGATTAAAGGTATTTACATACACCAAATATTAATACTCGATATAAAATATATAGGTAATGTTAAGACATTAATTTATAAAAATAAGTTAGAAATATGTTAACACCTTGAGTTTTTACAATGAATCTTAAATTGTACCTAATTCATTATAACTTTGATCTTTTTATGAGAGTCGTATGAAAGAAATTTTGCCTATCTATATTATGTTGTTAAAAGACAATTAACACAATAGTTAAACCAAGTACCTACTTATGAATAAATAATCGTTTATTTTTTTTTCAAAATGTATTTTTCCTTCTTTTTTAAAGTGGTTAAAATTACGTCGACTGGACTTTCAATTCATTTTTTATAATTTTATAGAAGTGTATTTTTAATACACATACAAGATGCTATATGTACTTACTGGTGGCTAAATATCAACCTATGAAAATTAGCAATCTAGGTAGCTTTAAATCGATTGAAGAATAATTCACAGTTTTGTATGGGTTAATGATGCTCACCGTGTATCTACTTAGGTACCTACAATAAATTATCATAAAATATTGTCATTTTATGGTTGTGAAAATATGATTTAGGTATCTATTTATTTAATTGTATACAGTCGTTAATTGCTTTCAGTGTTATTATGAACCATACCTTGCTGTATGAAAAAATAGACATAATTTTTATAAATAAATTGGGCGACCGTTGCAAATGTAAAATGGTACCTACCTACAAAATATATTATTTCCCTATATATTGTGATTGTTTGCTGAAAATAACTTAGAGCAGATTTTATTCTGTATGATGTTCTGTATGTACCTATGTCTTTATATGAATATTTCCCATCCCTTTGGCCACGTCTTTTACTAACCATTCAGAACCACATTTTGTTCTACGACTTTAGAAACTTAGCCGATCAATTTCCCCCATACTAATGTACCTACAAGTCACGAACCCGAATTTGTATGAAAAATTATGATTTCAAGAGAATTTCCATAAGTCACAGAAAAAAATGATCTTTATGACACTAGAAGACGTGGTTAAACGGATGTAAATATTCACAAATACACCCTCTACTCAACCGTAAATTAACTTAAAATTAAATAACTTGGTATGTAATAGGACTTAGGTACATGGATACTACAATATAAAGCCATTACATTTGCAATTATCGCTTCCAATTATTGAGCATGTTAGTATAATAGTCAAAGCGCCTTTGAGGCAAGTGATTTGGAATGAAAGTGATCAATAAAAAACGAATTTGTTATTTAAACCTATTTATTTGCGTTTACTTGCCACCACTATATTTCCACGACCCTATGCCACCTACACTTGATAAGTAGGTAGGTCCCTTATCAAATTTAAATTAGTCACCTCGTCTATAAACCTTTTAACATAACTCACTAGTTAAATTACTAATACACAGTAAAGTTACTAATACACAGTGAGGGCGGGCCACTGTGTATTAGCTTGCAAAAGTACCAATAGATGGCGCTGGGCGTCGACTACATCGCCCAAGTATTTCGCTTTTTCAATTTACATAATAAGCGTTGTCGTTGGCTTAAATTAAACTCTTTATAAATAGTATAAATATAGAAGAGTAGGTACTAGGTAAATAATAATTTTGAGTGCAATTTGAGAGCTTTAGTTTTTAATTTGAACAACAAAAGTCAGCCAGTATAATTCCCGCTAGTGCCAGAAATAGTCGGAAATAAAATATCAATATGTATACCTACATAGCCGGAAGTAGGTAGGTAATTGTTTTACTAAATACCTAAACTCTGGTAACTTTGGAGAAACCTAACTTAATCGGCACCAGTTAAAAACTTTCCGATGAAATCGCATGGTTGAGGCTCTAGAGTTGGCTGAAAATGAGCCATAACGTGACCCTTCTGCGCCCAGGTGTGAGTTATTTCCTTCAGCTCCATGTAACCCTGAAGCAGAAAATGTCATACAACGAATGCAGAAAATGTAATGTGATGTGTACGAGCGATGCGATCCACACGTTCATGATAAGTAGATGTGAAGTATTAGCCTATAATACCTTCTTAGCTAGGTACTGTTCCAGTCCAGGGCAAAGGAGTCCATAATAGAAATCAAGTCGCTACATACTATGATGGGATTAAGCAATTACCACGTTTGCTAGATGCGGGAAGAGCCCGATTCGAAACAAACTTTTTAGGACCCCGAGATCACGGTCTGGTACTTATAACACTTGACTAAAAGGGTGTTAGATATAGGTAACTTTAAAAAAATGCGTACCTTGATCACTAGCAGATCGATGACTCGTATGTCAGTGACGCAAGCATTCTTGTAAAAGTACTCGCGGATTTTCCAGCGACAATCGTTCTCCGTTTTTGGAATGTCGTAGAATTTCACTATGGGAAAAAACAATTAGTAGGTAGCCCTCAAAAAGTTTATATAAACGATTTAAAACACCCGGTGTAGGTAGATAGATAGATAGATAACGTTTATTGGCCACAAAAGCAAAAAAACAAAGAAACAAATTACAGTAAACATTACATTAACATACACAACAATACAACGTAGGTACATACAATGGTAAATTTACAAAATAGTAGTAATGTTTTGCGGCCAACAAGGCACAACATCAGCATTTGCTACAGCAGGCCTAATACATAAACCTACCCAGGCCCGCCACCAGCTGTTTCGGCGCCCGCGTGCAATACCGATTATGCCGCCCTAGTCTGCCTACTACTAGCTACGCTACTGCTGAGAAGTCGTTCAATTAGCCGCCCCCCTGGGCGTGCCACCCGCATGCGACACGCGTTGCACGCCCGCTTGCGGTGGCCCTGAACGTACCTGTTTAAATCAACTACAAATAGAGGCACATAGAAGGTTTAATGCGTCAAGAAAGTCGTGAAAATACCTAATTGATGTCATTGCATTAGCAGGAAATATTTTAAGTAAAAGCTGAACAACCTCGTCTTCTTCGTTTCCTATTTATGTATGTTGCTTTAGAATATGATATGACGTTTAGTGCGGTTAAAGCCTAGTGCCAGCGGCCATCCAAGGTCCTAATACTTCTAATTTCTACCTCTCCCAGGACGAAAATAGAATTTGAATGGGTAATCGGGAATGTGTCTACCCACAATTGTAACACTTAACTGAGCTTACATAGACACTTACCAATGTAAGGAATGAATCGGTAAAATGCCTTGTATAGGCCTAGAGCTCGCCTGCGGGCTTCCCAGAAATCGGCAGACATTATTGGCCTCACTTGCCTGCAGGCAGCTTGCATCGTTTCTTTTGCGGCCATCTTAAACTTAACAATTTTACGGTACGGGACTTGGGGAAAATGTAAAATAGATACCTACAGAGTAAGTATCGTTTGCTTTTCAAAGATTTCGTTTTCTAAGATATTCCTGATTTTAACAGATTTGAAGTTTGTTGTTGGTTTTTTTTTCTCTATGAACATCTGTATGAGTCACGGTAAAAAGTATTTAAGTACCAAAAAGGTATCTACTAAAAAGGTCATAAGTATTAAGTCATTGCACTTTACTCCATAGTCCGGATTACATACCTCAAGTGAGAAATCATGTTTATATATTGTTTACGTATTGGCATCATAATAAAGTTTAATTCTTCTATCTAATATTCTTTATCCAAAGGTTGATAGTTAAAGATCGCATCTAGCGATAAGACCGCCATTTTGCCTATTTTCGCCACTGTGTTTTCTATAAACCAATAGGGTAGTTGACTAATATCGATGTAGTAAAAAATATTGATACTTTACCAAAATATTGGTAAATAAGAACCAATAGCCTAAATTTTCAGTTAAAAATAAAACGTCTAGCTGGTTTTGTGAGCATTCAAAGTTTCATGGGCAAGTCCATTTTTAAAGTTATAATATTATAAAAATAATTATATCATTGAACTACCCACACATTAAACACAAACTTTTATTATAAAACTATGTACATAAACGAAACATTTGATATAGCTACCAAACAAAATTTGCTAGACGCGCATACAAGATACCAGCGTGTGACGTCACATGTTGGTAGCCATTTGTATAGAGCGTTTTTGGGCCCGCGTAAAATATGTGCTCTTAAAGTTGTGATATCTCAGGTAATTCAAATCAGAATCAAATAATTCTTTCAACAATGTTTCTTTAATAGAGGGGTCTTTTGATTAAACACATAAAAAAAAATAGTCAAGTACCCTATTAATATATTCACAATAATTATTTTGATTATCTAATGGTCATAGGGGATAATACTTAACAGCTAAAATATTAATATATCCAAAGTCAACCTCACCTGCACGCGGTGCATCCTACTGTCTAACAGAAGAGGCTCTGGCGAAAAAATACTCACCAACCCGCACTAGACCAGCGTGGTGAGTTACGGTCCCTCTAATGGTCACACACCGCAACAACGGCCCCAAGTGCCCGGCGGAACCAGCAACTGTTCTGGTGAAGACGGTAACCGGGGCAGTTCTCAGTTCTGGCACCAGGAGTGCGAGTAATCTCCGGGCGAGACCGATTCCCCGTCATACGACCCAAGCAATTACGATTTTGATCAACACTCCCGGGACTGGGAAATAACGGCAGCGAATAGGCGTCGGTGGAAGACCTTAGGGGAGGCCTTTGCCCAGCAGTGGGATAAAGCAGAAAAAAATGGTTTAATACCTACATCGCGTTAAACTTTTTTTTGGGTAAGCCGTGGTGAACATTTTCCTCCACTATTAATTTTCTAACGTCGGAAAAGTATAGTGTTGTGAACTGGTGGAGGACAGTAGAATCCTCATTCTAACTAATATAATAAATGCGACAGTAACTCTGTCTGTCTGTTACTCTTTCGCGCGCTGAACGGAGTTGAATGAAATTGATACAGATGGTCTAGGACCCTGACGAAGGTGTACAGATGGTTTAGATCCTGGGGAAGGACATAGGCTACTTTTTATTGCGAAAAGGAGGTTGTAAGGGATTAAAAAGGGGGGGGGGGGAGAATTATTAAATAATTAAAAAGGCTACCCAAAGATAGTATTCCACATGGACGAAGTCGCGGGTAAAAGCTAGTAAACTAATAAATAAACTGTTGAAAAGAATAATTGAACTGTTATACAAACACGCCAACCATCCTTAACATAAGCATCAGCCCTTGAGTATAAACATAATGTTGAGTCACACCAACATGGTAGTCATAAACTGTATCCTTAGAATAATAACTCTATAGAAGGAGAGTCTCCATACTAGAGCTCTGTCAAAAATGAGACACAAAAAAATTCACGCAGCCTACTGCGCATCGTACTGACAATTTTGTAATTGCTAGTTGAGTTGCTAGTGAAGGTATAGTTTCCCCGAAAACTGGGAAATAAATCGGACGCCTCAATAGTGATTTCTAATGTATCGTAAAATGTTTGTCAGTGTGGTATGAACAAGTAATGTAAAGTTTATTGCGAGATAGATCTAAAAGATACGTTTACAAAAACTACGACATAAGCACTAGGTATTATGGAAATTTAACGTACAATTTCGGTGGTACATTGGTATGTGTATGTTGTGAGGTCACAACCTTTAGGCAAACACAATTAATAATAGTGTGGCTTGGGGTAGGTAATGTTTTATGAGGTGTAAATAGAATATTATTAAGCTGATATGAATGGAAGATAACAAAAATTTTTTTTTGTATAATTTATTTTGCGAGCACTCGACAATGAAGTCGAATTATGAAATTTATCGTCAATACAAATACTTGTCTAATTCGACTTCAATGTCGAGTGCACGAGAAATGCCCCTCAGTCGACTGTATGTCGTAGGTACTTACATTAGGAAAATATGTTAGCAATAATTGTTTTATAAAATAATTAGTTGGATAAAAGTCAGGAAAAATGGGAAAATATTTTTTCTCAATTGGGCAACACTGAACATTGAAAATAAACGTTTCTATTTTGGATTAAAAAATTACAAGATACAATGAAATATTGAAAGCTTACCTGTGAAAAGTGATAATATTATTCTTATTTTCCCTTTAATTTCTATTGTGACACGATTTAACCGCACAAACCGTCATAATGATTTTTATTTCGGGAGACACGTTCGGGTCGCTGTCACATTTGACACTAAGGGTACCACCGAGCCCCTTCGCCAATTAGGGTACCACCCACTAAGCTTTAATTGTGCGGACGCATTAGGTTTCTATAGAGTTATTATTCTAAGACTGTATCATTATCACTAAAGCTGAATTTTGATTATTTGGCAATACAGCATATTTTGTTTACCACTACATCCTTATGGCTATATATATAGGCTCGTAATGTAAAGTTCTAATTTTAATGGTTAACATATTTTACAACAAAAAAACTAAGTTGTGTTTAGATACAAGGATGTAACTGAATTATAGAAAAAAAAATAATTTAGGTCCACACAGAACACATAATAGATTCACGTATAATCTACTAGTGGTTTGGAATGTTGAGTTTGAAAAAGATACTGTCAACTGTTTACAATTTGATATAGTCTCTTTTCCAACATACAACACAATTATTTAATACATACATACAAGAGGATTGTATTTATGACCAGTCAAACAAAAATAAGTAACTTGTAATTATCTATTTAAGTGACATAAATAACTCTGGATCCTACTTTATGAACATATTTATTCATTGCTCGCAAAGAATTTTGATAGAAAATCTTTGGGTTTTGGTTCTTCAGTGGGTTTGAAGTAAGCCATGATGTGTCCTTTCTGCTTCCATAAGTTCACTGCCTCTTTTAATTCCATTTGACCCTGAAGCAAACAATTTTTTTATAATTTTTAAGAATTGCCAATTCAAAAAGTATTATTAAATAAATATATGACAACAATTTAACAGTTACATGAACCTCCCGGAGAAGGTAAAGTTAGCTTGTATAATTAAAATGTTTTATATTACCTAAAGAAAAACCTAATTATTGCATAAAATATCAAAATTGGGATTAAGAAGTTTATACAAAAATTTTGCTACTTACTTTAATAACAAGCATATCAATTACTCTTATATCAGAGACGTGTTTGTTGTTGTTAAATATTTCTCTAAGCTTGGCACGGCATTGATCTTCTGACTTTGGAATATCAAAGTCTTTCACTGAAACAAGACATTATTATGTAGGTTATAAAAATGATTTACAATATTAAATGGAAATCTTATTCTGGTTATTAAATATAACCAGAATAAGATCAGAATCACTTAACAGCACAGAAAAATACCAATTAGTAAAGGCAAATAAGGATAATTGATTAGGAGTTATATTATTAAATTTTGTCGTAGGATGACATAACAGGTACTAACCTAAGTACGGAATTTGACGATACCAAGCTTTGTAAAGGTTTAGCACCCTTCTTTTAGCTTCACCTTGAGTAAGGGAAAGCACAGGCCTCACAGTTTTTGAGCCAACTTGTATAGCTTGCCGCGCAGACATTTTTTGATTCGATTTATCCCAATTTCCAGGCTCCACAAAATTTTGTTTTGACAGTATCGAATCGAAATACTGACAAATAAATATTGAATGAATGACAGTGACTTTGACAGATTACATAACGTTCAGAAACAAAATGGTGGTTGTTCAAGCAAAAGTGCTACCAATAATTGTATGCGTCACGAAAGTCATGACAACTGATTTTTTGAGGAACTATATTGCATCAACAAGACACTATAGATGGAGGCACGAAAGTATAGCGATGATGACCGTTATTTTGCGCACTTGTAAAAAAGAAGACTTTCTTTCAAAATTGGTTTCTGGTTGGTTTTCAAGGTCATAACTACACTTTCTTGCCTCGGACTGTACCGCTTACTTCATAGAGCACCATTGGTTATAATCATGGACGTAACACATTGTTATGTCCATTGAACTCCATTTTATAGTTCCTCAAGAATAAATTTCACGATTTTATTGACAGATTTAAGAGCGTTTTATCTTCAATAAGTAAGTTTAAGAATTTATTTTCAAAAAGACTTAAAATTAGTCACTTACATGGAAATAATAAAATAAGTAATATAGATAAAGAAAAATAGTACATTTACGAGTTACAAGTGATTAATTATAAAGTTCGTAGTTATCAATTATATAATAAGACAGTTTAGACTTGAAGCTGTTATACAATTTTATATCTTTAATGTTATCGGGTAGATTATTATAAGTATGTGTACAGTAACGAGTTAAGTTGCTTCATCAGCAAGTTATAAGTCATTTTTGGTGTGTGAACGGCATAAATGACTTAATTAGCTGATAAAGCAACTTAACTGAACTTAACTCGCTACTGTACTTATTAAAGTGTAAGGAGTTCCAATGTTTTATAACCATTTTAATATTCCTTTTGGTATACCTATTTACTATGTATTTACTATACTCTTTGGGGGCCAAGCTATACTTTATGATGAAGTAAGTGGCAGAGCTATGGCGCCACTGTACAAAATTATAAAAAAAAATGTTACAATTTCCGCTTCCGGCTAACCTTAACTTTTATTTAGAATTGTGAACTTCCGGCCGTTCAGCCATTAATAAAATTTTACTCACATCCGTTTTTTAGACCCTAACTTTTGTAAAGTGTCCAGGAAAATCTGATTAGAATATAGGATGGAATAAAAGAATAACTAATTAGGAACGTAATATTTATTCATTATTATTCTTAATTACTTACGACATACGTGGTAGGTTCAGATAAAACAAATGACAGTTAAATTCATACAACATTACCTTATTTAAATTTACATATAAAGTTTACGCAATTTTCATCACACGAAACATTAATATTTTAACAAACATTTCCATCTATAGATATCGTTTGTATTAGGTAAAGTAACTTTTCTATTGAATAATCGGTACCCAATACATTATAATATAATGAATATAAATTAAAGTTTATTGCAATAAATGGAAATAATTACAAAGGACACGTCTTGGCTCCATATTTGGGAGTAAGTTCTGAGCTATATGGATTTATTAGGAAAGTATCTTTCATTCTTCCGGGCATATAGGTGAAGTAAATATCTCTGGAAAGGAAAATAATAAGTTGTTATATTTTTTTGGTTTGGTATGCACAGGTTCACAACCATGCCGTAGATTGTAATTCGACAGTTTTAAATACATTGATGTGTGATTAGGGTTACGTCTCTACTTAGGTAGGCCCAAAGACATTCGCCGGGAACAAAATAATATGTAATATTTTTAAGAGAATTATTATTTGTCTAGCTTAGATTAGCTTATAAGTTTTGCAATGTCAGAGACTCGTGATCCTGCAGACAAACTATGAAAATAGGTAGTTTTGTGGGACTAATACACTTTTAATGTAAACTTATAATATGATTAATAAATACATAAATAAACGGAGAGGCTATCACGTCTGCCTCTACTCTTCCGTTTCGTTGTGCGGTACGTGCTGGTGACTTGCGGTTTACGTGGCCAAAGACCATAACAATGTGAGAAAGAGGTGTTTATAAGATTTGCCATAATTAATTAAGATTCTCAAACTTACAAGAAGGGTTTGCTGGGATATGGATCATATTTCATGGTAGACCACCATAAACGCGTTTGATTCAATTGATTGATTCTGTTCCTCGACACGAAATCATCCATTAAAATCTCAAACTGCGAAACATAAATTAGATTAGTGGATTGTGCTGTAGGTAAGTAATCACCAATCATCGGTGTCACTACAGAACACAAAAATTAAAACTTACCAAAGTCTGAACCATTTCCCTATGGGACCAATCGAAATGCTCTAACTGCTTCAGGGTGAAAGGAATCATATAAGCACGAGCTCTGAAGTCCATATGCTTTAAGTCTAGCCATCTGCGTTGCGATTGCAAAATCATATTTCCTAGGAAATGGAAAATTTAGACCCAGGTAAGTTTAGGTGTGAATATAGACAAAAAAAATATAATGCAATAAGGGCTGTTTTGGTCAAAAAATTACATTGAACCCAAGGTTGTTCTGCAAACTTTCTATAGAGACTTCCTGAGAAAATAATATTTGTTACAATTTTATTTTCGCCACCAGCCAAAGCAAAGGCTACAATGAAACGATTCTTTTTCCCCGTTCATCTCACAAGTGCTGATTGATTTTTTTATTCGGATGAATGACGTAGTGGTGGCACGGCAGTGCCCCCGCCAAGTCGAGCAATCATCTATAATTCTCGTACTTATCGGGACTGATTCGATGTTACTACTTATAATTATAGTTGCTCTGATTTGTTGTAGGCGAATATGTCGCTATGATTGCTTACTGTGGTCTTTGAAGTCAATTTTTCCTTTGACTCGTTTCCTGACCCATTCTTGAAGATTGTTCAGTAGATTCGCCTGTGGGAGATGCGGGATGAGCAGCGGCGTGTCCGAGAGGTCTGCCAGAAGAGCCTATCGAGTAAAGTTAAGCCTCTTGAACAGCATATTCAAAGGTAAATGCTAAAAAGCAGTAACTTACTGGAATGCTATGGTTATTCTGACCCAGAAATATTTGTTCAAAAAGTGCTGATATTACTTACTTTAACGTATGACGTTAAATAATAGGAGTACCTACCTAATTATAATCACTTAAGAAACTAAAATTACTTATATTGTAAAATATAATACCGCTAATAGCTCTTTTTCTTTCAACCCAGATGCTGATATTGTCGGCATTGACGGTTCAGGCTGAAAAATACGATGTGTATAAATAATTCGCGTGTGTATCAAGTATTAATATCAATAATTTTAAAATTACGTATCGAAAGTTACTGTTAAGTATGCCTATTAGGTACCTACACTAGATACCTGAATCCCTGTTCTGGGTTTATATTTTGTTAATAGTGGCCCGCCCTCACTTCGCTTCGGGACCGTAATTCAGAAATGAACTAATAGATGGCGCTGTGTTCGATTACATCGCGCAAGCGTTTCGTGTTTTCGGTTTACCTATAAGCCTTGTCGTTGTCTATAGAAGTTATCTCTTTATAAATAGTATAGAAGATAGAAGATTTCTAAATCTTATCGTCTACCGTCACGCCTATTCTAAAATTAACACGCAAAGTATCAAGTAAGTACCGTAGGCTCTCCAGATTGCAATGCTTCTCTGAACGTATCTCTTATAAAATCCTCAATAGGGTCCATTTGGTAAACTTTCGCCTTGTCAACCCAGAATTTGCCATGTCTCGTAGACGGATAGAAATACCTCTCTCGGGCTGTCCCCTCGTGGTAGTAATCATAAAGGTGACCGCATTTGCATTTTGATTC
This sequence comes from Cnaphalocrocis medinalis, assembly GCA_014851415.1. Classification (NCBI taxonomy): domain Eukaryota; kingdom Metazoa; phylum Arthropoda; class Insecta; order Lepidoptera; family Crambidae; genus Cnaphalocrocis; species Cnaphalocrocis medinalis. Next base: position 12,336,440 of record CM026285.1, on the reverse strand, counting down.
TTTTAAGTAATCCATTACTCTTCCTTCCCTAAGACGTACACGAAAGCATTAGGAAATTTGTGAAACTTATACCTAAGTATATGCATGATGTACAGGCTGATCTTACTACAATAGACTAAGTAGGTGCTAAATCAAAATGTTAGCAACAAAAAAATTATCACTGACCACTCGGCTAAACAGTCGCACGTGTCGTCGCATTTTTCCCTTATTTCACGAGGAAACTTCCAAAAACCATTTATGGCGGTGATATAGTTCCCGCCATATGAAACTATCCCTCCATGTATCGGAATGAAGCCAGTTGGTAACAGCGCAACGTCTGTGATAATAATATACATGTAGATGAAATAAATAAAAATATCAAAATAGCACAACCAATGGAAAGAAGCTAAGAATGATTTGAGCGGACTCTTGGTGGTAGATTACCCAAAGGTAGTGCAGGACAAACCTAGTCTAGTCTATTCAACTCCCGTCAGATCAAACGAAAAATAGATCCAGAAATTGCTACTAACTAAACTACCAAAATGTTGCCTATTCATATTATTACCAGCTTGCAAATTTCATTACTTTAAATAAGTAGGTACTATAGGTACCTAAATATAAAGCACTTTATACCTTATTATTCCACAAACAGAATTTGTCAAGTAAGAGCAACTACAGCAAAACTATACCTATCTAAGAACTACAGTCCAGACTCCAGACGACATTTAGAAACACCAGTGGCTCTTTTCTCTGAGCTAAGAAACAACCATAACACTCTACACTTACTTGATAAAATATAGTGTGGCTTTTCTCCTAGGAAGGCGACTCCACCAATTTGATATTGGACATTCTTGTAGGGCGATTTGTATTTTGCTTTTGCCTTCTTCTTAAGCATCTTCAGCTTGTTCACATAAGCAACCATTTTAGGATCCGTATTACCTAAGCAAAAAATACAAAAGCCTTAGAAAGCTCCTTATACAGAGATTTTTACGCGTCCCTAGAGCTAGGAAAAGTTTGTGCACTGTTTTACTGTTTCCCTACCCAAGCCATGGAGAGTGGAGACGTAAGTAGCTAGTAAGTGAATTATGTAAATGCGTTTGTTTAGAAATAGGATAGGGAATTCTAATACCTACCTAAATGTTGACTACTGATTCATTTAAAGTAGAAAGTATACCCTTTCATAAAAATTACAAAAAAGTGTTTAATGTTGATTGTTGAGTCTGTATGACTTACGTAAAGTACTTGGTGGTTCCCAGAATTTATAGTTACAAACTCTTTCCTGTTGCTTCTCTTTCTTATTCCTTTCTTTGCGTTTCTCCAACTGATAAAAAGCATTAGAAAAGAAAATAAGGTAATTCATATATCTTTACCTACACATAAGTATGTAAAAAAGCCATGTTTGTCTGTAGGTACACTGAATATAAGTATTAATATATTTCAAAATAACTTGGGACGATTTCAAAACAGTAACAGAACATTTATTATATTTTTTTGTCCGTTTGTTCACGTTAATGTCTAAAACTACTGAACGGATTTTAATGAAACGTAATTTTAATTGTATAGCTGTAAGGCAGTATGATATATCATAAAATTATAAATCAAAATGGTGCCCCTGAAAATCAGCGCCTTGGCATTATTTATGTCTTGGCATTATGCTGAGGGTCACCTTTTCGGCACAAAATGTTTTAGTTTTAAGATTTTATTGTTATTAGCTGTAAGATTGTTGCTGAATAAATATTTTTCTATTCTTAAATAAATTCTAATTTATTTTGAAAACATAACCGAACTCTACGCGAGCGGAGCCTTGTCCACCTAGTGCTCAAAGCTTAGATTATACCTACCTACCTAGGAAGTGGGTTACTAAAACCGATGCATGAGAAATTTATCCTATACCTAAGTTAGTCCACGCTATGTAAGATAAATTACTTACAAAACCATGATCCTGGCAAAGCCTCTCATAGCTCTGTAACAAGTAATTAAGATTAATAATTTAGTAGTTAGGTAACCTTTCTTTTGATTTTAAGATCTCTCAAATTCCGAACATAATGTAATAACTTTGTTAATACTTATTGTAAACTTATATTTTTACGATTTGCTACAACAATGACAGCCGCTATCATTCGCTGCGAAGATACTAATATTAACCCAAGCGCGCAAAGTCAAGTTAAGATTTCAGTTTGATGCATAAGGTCTAGTTAATTTACAAATGATAAATTAACTATTCTGATTTTATTGTTTTTCAATACTTATTTTACAACATATTGGGGCCAAAACTTAACGACCAATAAATTCGGTCTAGTAAACCATACATTATTTAGTCATTTTTGTAGACTGCATAACTGAATCATCTTTCAAGGCCTTACCTCATGTCTACCATGGAAGGTAGCTATAAAATGATCTGTTTAAATTAAGCAACATAAAAATAAATCTTGTAGACGTTCGTACCTGTTCGCTCCTTAACCGGAACTTGTACCCTAAAGGTAAAGGCTTGTTCTTCTTTTCTTTACCTGATGAGTGGGTGCTATACAAGGGTACATACATTTGCTGCAAATACATTCCGTATCGTATATTCGGTTCATAGTACTTCTTCCTTTCTGTGGAAAATTTTAATTTATCTCAATTTAATAGGTATTTAAAGTTTCTGTAAATGTTTAATTTAGACAATACAGTTTTCTGCATTACTAAAAATTACAGGTTTCTTCATATTATATAAAATTCAAGGTTTTTTTAAAATTTCTTTTGCTATAGGTGTATTCCGAACCAGAAGACCTAACTTAAAAAAATCTAAAAAAAAAATCTTGAAAAATCTATTTCTATTTCCACAAGAACGGAAAATCTGTCAGATTTTATATGATGGTACAGTCGAGTTCAAAAATATGTATACACTTTAGGACCTTGTCACAGTACATATGTACATATAAGAAAACGACTTCCACTTTCTTCTAAATATTTATTGTGACAAGGTCCTAAAGTGTATACATATTTTTGAACTCGACTGTACCACCTTAGTACATTTTGACAATAAAGGAAAAACTAAATATAAGTAGTTATTTACTTTTTAGGGGTTCTGCTGGTGGAGGTTTCTCCGTATACGTCAGTTTTTCTAACCTCTCGATACATTCTTCTAAATCAATAAATACTAAGCAAGACATTAGTATCATAGCATTTATATCGTATTCTGTAAATTAAAAATAACACATTGAAGTAGCTCAAGTAATAGTCACATTACACCCAATTATAATGTATTGTAGTATTAGATAGGTATCTATAGATGACCATGACGCAGTGGCTACGGTGTTATTGCGCCCAAGCAGCGATGGTTCCGGATTCCAAACCTGAGATTCCTGAGGGCTGTCAGTCTTGTATTTTGATGCGACGGTATTATAGAGGTATAGACACCTCTCTCTATTGCCATTAACACTCATATCGGGGGACTGCCCTTAGTTTAAGACAAAAATTGACTAGGTACTTACTTGGCCTTAATTCGCTTGGGGGTTTCTTATAGTAAGCAGTATATAAATTCCAAATAAACACCCCAGGATCACTAACAGACTCATTCATAGCCCGCATTAACACATCCTTCGGGATTTTCAGCGTCAGCCCGAGATCCGAGAGAGAGTTTCGGATGCGTACCGGCAAATCTTCCAATAAGTCTTGGTGTATGTTAGCCTTTAGGTGCTGTAAAACCTCCCTTTGGCTAGTAGACAGTTCGCAATACCAGGCGGGACCAACTTCTCTAAGTAATCTTCTTTCTTTTCGTTTCGCTACGAAAACATGTGTGTGATTAATTTTAAATTTGGTGTCCTTCATTTCATTACTCTCCGGTAAGAATAATCATTCGCATGCTGGTGTGGTAAGTGCCTCCGTAAAATGTTTGAATGATCTGCCTTAAAATCAAATCAAATCTCTCGAAATGAGGTAGCCTCATTTTGAATGGTGTAGAAAATGGCGCCAACGATATATAATTATATTTTTTGAATTTCCGGTTTTTTTTCTTCAGTTTGATCATTTCCGCCTCCGTTTCAAACTATGACATTATATGTTTTTATAATATTAAGTAATACCTATATAATTTATATATTTTGTTTCCGTTTCCGCCTAGTTTTATGAATAACAAATTGCATCAAGAAAATGATGAAATTAATTGATGGCGCCACTGCCGCTTACATCATAGTGCATGGTAGCCCCATTGGTTTTAAATACTATGGAACTCGGTACATACATAATATATATTTTTATGTGATAGGTGACAGGCGAGCAGATGGATCACCTGATGGTAAGCGATGGCTGCCGCCCATAGAAACCTGCAACGCCAATAGAGTCGCAAGTGCGCTTCCAACCTTTACCCACTTTCCCCCCAGTTGGGCCTCCTTCACTCACTCGACGAAACACAGCGCAGACGCTGCTTCACGTCGGTCTTCTGTGAGGCCGTGGTATCACTCCGGTCGAGCCGGCCAATGGCGAATAATTCCTTAATTCATGACTTTATTAACAGATTATCTAGGTACTTTTTACTTACCTTCACACACACTTTTACCTACTTTTTACTTACCTTCACAATAGAAATAGTACCTCAAATCTTTTAGATATCTAAGCCATTTTCCCACCTTTTCATTATAAGGCTTTTTTTCAACATTTGCTAACATCTCCTTTTCTAAGTAAACCCATACTGGATCTTTTTTGGCCCCATAAATAGTCTGAAAAGAAACAACAGTACTTACTCGATAGGCGCAAAAGTAGGCTATAACAACTATGTGATGACGAACCATACCCTTAGGAACAATAACTATGGCATTTATTACCTTTTTCTTCAGAAATTGCGGTACAGTGGGCATTTTATACTTCCCCATGGTTAATTGCTTTACACTAGAATTTTACACACTAAAAAGAACAGAAATTTTAGAAAGCCAACTTTCTTCCAAAAACATCAAATTTTGACTGATGGGAAAATTAGATGAAAGAACAGAAAAAATATGCTTTTTTCTTAATTTTAAAAGGAGGTTTAACATTGTATTCTAATAAATTCAAAGTCAAGGCTTTGATCAGAACTATTGCTTTGATCAACAATGGCTGTAGGATTTAGTCCAGACATTGAAGCCCCTGGGTCCTCACACTCAAAGGGCACAGTAGATATATCATAAAGTCACTAAATGTATTTGTTTGTAGGTTTTTGTACCTAGGTGGCCATTATCATATCTAACTATAACCTATAGCTACAATAATGGGTAGGAGCTGCCCCAGATATCCCTTCCAACCACTTGACAGATATTTCATGTATGCCTAGCTAGAGGCATTCTCCACCAGTCAACCTTTGGGTCATGCAGAAATATTATTTGTAAAGCTTATAGAAATACAACACAATGGTATGGTATTGGACATAATAGTCTGGTATGTAAGTAATAAGTATTTACTACAATTATTGTAATTTATTACAAAAATATTCTTATTCTGGTACAACTATGTAGGTAGTACTAGGTAATTAAGGTATGTAGATAGATTAGAACTATCAAAATAACTGATAGTAGGTACTACACTATTGTCAACTTTCAGTCTAATATCTAATATACAGTATATTAGGCTGAAAGTCTTATCTGGATCAAAATAAAAACCAGTTCATTACATTTTGTAAACAAATCATTTATTTAAGTGTTGGTTGATGATAAATTCAAGTTTTTTGTCTTTTCCAAAACTTCTTTGTACGGTGGATTGATGGGTCCCTGAACAGGGTCCTTATATTCATATGAGGTTTGTCCTTCTAATAGCAGTGGATATGATGTATCTGAATCATATGCACTTAAGTCTCCACAGGCATTAAATGGAACAATGAATCTATTGGGTCCGGTGAATTGATTAAAATCACAATATTTATGGTCAAGCAGAGGATTCACCATTGTAGGCACATATCCATCAGGAGGTTGATACTTCTGGCAAATAACAAAGGCTTCTATGCTGGAATTTCTAGAGCTTCTAGGTTTAGAAACTGTAACAAGTTCAAAAAATTGTTTCAGTTGTGAATATAGTAATGTTACATCTTTTCCTCTAAATATCTTTGCAACGAAAACACCACCGGTTTTGAGGACATGGGTTGTAATGTTCAAAGCAGCCAGTAGTAATTGGGACTGCACATATTCATCAATATCATGCAAGCCTGTGACATCTGGAGCTCCATCACATACTACCAAATCTGCTTTTAATCCTTCAAATTCCTTGATGATTTCATTAGCTGTGGATAACTTAGTAATGTCGCCTTGAATCTGTATCACTCCAGGTAAAGCTGCCATCGCTTGTAAATCCACAGCGACGATTTTAACATCCTCAGCATTATCGGTGTTTTGCCGAAGTTTTTTAGTCAACACTTGGCTCCAGCTCCCAGGAGCAGCGCATAGATCCACTGCCCGTAAAACACCGTCAAAAATGTTATACTCTTCGTTAATTTGCAACAACTTAAAAGCGCTTCTAGCACGCCAACCTTCTTCTTTAGCTAACCTATAATATATATCACGTTTATCCTTAGAAGTTTTGCCCATTTTAGAAGCAAATAAATAAGATTAAATGGGCCAGAATACGTGGGGTTCAAAAAGAAAGAAACTTTGAAGAAGGAAACCACAAATGTCCACGAGATTGACAATATTGACATTGATTATTGACATTTCGTTTCCTTTCAGTGTTGCCATGCCAGTACCGTAATATCTTCTCCTTAGTCTGTGCCAATTCTCGTGCACTCGATATACTAACATTATCGAATGAGAGATTTCCATACATTCATTTTAGAGATATAAAATATGTTTGATTTCGATAAATATTATGAATTAAGTTACTTAATATCACGTTATAATGATATTCAAACATATTTACGCCTACGTATAGTCGGATTTTTAATTAGACAAAGTAAAAATCATAAATTTTAGTAAATATATCGAAGGCGGTTGTACTTCTACGTCAAAATTTATCATTTTCATTGGCATGTTTCAAGAAAGTAAGAAGAACTTTAACAAAGAAGCTATCAATATTACCCAAGTATTCGGTGGCCGTCATCATCACTTCATTCACTCACTTTGAATGAACGATAAAAAACACATCACTATTACTTTGTGCATGGCCACATTAATTCACGTACTGACATTAGCACAGATTACTTTATTTAATAATAATTATGTGACATTAGCAACTGTCAAGTCAAGTCAAATCACTTTGTTTAAAATAATTTCAACATTTGATTGATTAATTAATTTTATTGATTACATACGAAACACTTTATGTATGTAAATAAATATAAAACTAAATCGAGGGTCAAATGAAGGCCACATTGAAAGTAATCTTTTATAGTGCAGTGAATGTTTAGATAATTTACACATCATTTAAGAAACTTACACAAAAGTTTTAACTCAGTTCACGGTGTTTTACGTATTAAGTAGGTCAATCCTTTCAAAAGTTTAATATCAGAATAACATATTATTGTGCGCTGTCATGACAATGGAGTACTTCAGTGGGAGCAAGAAACTGTTAAGTTTTATTATTAATGACTGGAAATTATTATTATTTCTCACATTGATTTTCACAATATATTTCTATTTTACAAGTACGTTTGACTATTTTGAAAAACGTGGAATCAAGTACAAAAAGCCTATTATATTTTTCGGAAATCTAGCTGCAAGATTTGCGTCCAAAAGATCATTTCATGACTTTCAGCTTGATTTATACAACTACTTCAAAGGACATCCCGTGGGAGGTAAGATTATTGTTATGATTAAACTAGCCGTTACCCGCGACTTCGTACGCAACCCCCTTTCGCAATAAAAAGTTGTCTATGTTCTTTCTCAGGGTCTAGACTATCTGTATACCAAATTTCATTCAAATCCATTCAATAGTTTCTTTGTGAAAGAGTAACAGACAGAGTTACTTTCCCATCTGTAATATTAGTAAGGAAGTAAAGATTTCTTACTCACTTGCTCGGCTGAGTACCTCTTTAGAGGCCAATGATTAAATTGATATTTTAAAATTGTTGACTAATTTACTTAGTGTATCAGCAGAAATAGATCATTTCTTGTTCCAACAAACCAGGTCATCAATTCAAGACTTTATTGGTCATTAAGACAGTTCTAATTGAGCATAATTTTCGTTTTCAAAGGCACATTCCGAGGAAGAACTCCAATACTGTACATCATGGATCCTGACCTGATCAAAGCGGTAACCATAAGAGATTTTGAACACTTTGTTGACAGAAATACACTGAACTCTAAAGAACCAAGATACTTGAGCCAATCGCTGTTGAACTTGAAGGTAAATAACAGATTATATTTATTTTATATATATTATCCTCCTGTATGTTTTACAAAAAAAAACAGTTATGTATGTATTATCAAAAAAAGCTTTTGAATCTATGGGCTGCAGTAATCAGTTTTAAACTAACAAACCTTTACCAGATCAGACAATCAGAGTTTATAATTGATGCAAATTTCCTCCTTCCTTATGTTTATCTTGAAGATTGTATTTATAACTTAAAGAGTTAAAAATGCTTCTTTCTTTACAGGGAACCGAATGGAAAGGTGTGAGGAGTACATTAACACCAGCTTTCAGTTCATTACAACTCAGGAAAATGCTGCCCTTAGTTGAGATGTGTACCAATCAAATGGTGGAGTTTTTAAGGAATTATGGTATTGATATGATTGTTTAACTTTAAATAATACTAAAATTTATATTTTTGCAATATACCCAATGTAAGTAAATTGAAAACCTTGTTAAAAAAAATTCTACAGTAAAATTTAATATGTATTATTTAATTTACTTACATACCTTAGAATATAATCTGGATTTGAAGGGACTTTTGATATGCTTAGACTTATGTAAATTGTTCAATTCTAGATAAGAAAGACATTGAAATGAAAGATATTATGGGGCATTATACACTAGAAGTTATAGGTGCATGTGCATTTGGTATCAAAGCAGATGCATTGAAGGATGAAAATTCCCATTTTATTCAGGTATGTTTGAAACATAATTCCAATACTAGTAACCTTTATTGTAACCATGATTTATTAGGAAATAAATAGTGTAGTAACAGTGACGAACACACATTTCCAGAAGCTAAATTACTTTCGTCGATTTTCCCATGGGAATAAGATATTTTCCAGCAGTAAATGTAGCCTATATAATGCTAATCCGAGGTGTTAGCTAACTCCATGCTCCATTGAAATCACTCCAGTCATTTTGTGGTGAAGAATAACAAACATACACACTCCCAAACTTTCGCTTTTATAATAGTAGTGTGATAGTGGCTATTTGTATTTCTACTTAAATATTCTCTACCCTTTGTTTTACAGGTGGCAAAAAAATTTAACTACATGACAACATTTAAGAGGATTTATATATTTTTCCTTTTAATGTTTATGCCTAAAATGATAATACGATACCTGAACATATCATTTTTTAACTCTGAGAGTACTGAGGAATTAGTGCGTGTATTACAGGCAACTAAAGCAGAAAGAAGGTCTTCAGGAATTAAGTAAGCTTAAATAATAATCTCCTAAAAATCCGAGCAAGTGGGTGGGTGGGCTTAGTGCGGAATTGCGAGGCTATCCTCGCAATTGTATCAGGTTAATCACCTTCAGTAAGATCTTGTTTGTGATATCAGCAAAAGTTAAAATTCTTTGTTTAAAATATTATCTTATAATACCTATACATTATATGACATGCTAGATCATTATCTTCCAGAAAAAATGATTTCCTGCAACTTTTGATTGATGCTGCCGAAAATGAAGAAACAGAAGGACACACAAAGAGTAAAAAAAGTAAGTGAACTCCTAATTTCATTTATTCACTTGATAACTCAAAGTACCGGTTCAGTTAGAAGTGATCTTGTGCTGTGACTGTTAACGTAAAATTTCGTTGCAACGTAATTTAATTAGAGTGGGGTTCGTCGAAATCAAAAATCTTTGTGTCACTGATAAGTATTCTTTATACTATGTGGTACAAAGAGATTTACTTTGTTATTGTGCAAAATCACAAGATAATGCTGGTGCATGAGAGATAGTAATCCTACTAAAGTAATGGGTAAACAATTACATTATAACATTTAACTATGTACATTACTTTATCAGGTAATAGGTATGATAAAGTTTCACAACGAGAACCAACTAGGCCAATTTATTAAGTACAAAATAACAAGGTACTTTGTCTTGATAGAACTGTTTTTTGTGAACATTTAGCAAATAATTACATAGACCGTTTTTTTTTTGGTTTCCCAGGGGAAATGCGTTACGCATACCCGTCCGCCGGGGGGCGGACGGGTTATGTCGGACTCCCCCCCGCATGACGGCGGGGGGTTTACCGACTAAAACCCCTGGGACTCTCCCTCATCGTCCATCGCGGGAGAAAGTCGTGGGGCAAATAGCGCGAAGCCCTCGCACCACGAAAAATTACATAGACCGTATACTAAGATGTTTTAACCTTTTATTGCTAAGATATTTTGAAGCTAGACTGTTTAATTTGTAATGTTAAGTACTAAAAATGTTTTCTATTTTAGTTCTGGACGACGATACTATAGACGCACAATCGTTGCTATTCCTCATCGCTGGATATGAGACATCGAGTTCCCTACTATCATTTGCCATTCACGTCCTCGCTACTAAACCGGATTTGCAGACTAAATTGAGAGAATATGTGCTGGAGCACACTGAAGGAAAGGAGATCAGTTACGAGCTATTCAGTCAGTTGCATTACCTTGAAGGATTCTTGTTAGGTAGGTAATGCTTATCAGAGTAAGCAAATGTTTACTGAATGATAGTAAATTATCATAGCTATTGTGAGCATGAGCAGACTTATCTGTAATTATTTATAAAGGGGTATAATATATTTCTATGGGAAAATGTTAAACACACTAACACTTGTAAGGAAAACAGCATTAGCCCTACAGATATTTGGCTTCTGATAAAAGTCAGACTTTTATCTGGAGCCAAATAAATGTAGGGAGACTAAAATTGTATAGTCAAAGTCAAGGCTACAAATAAACTAGAAAGATGAGACTGAATCACTTGTGTGATTTAATCGACAACCAGCGCCATCTTTTAGTGCTGGCTTAAGTTAAGTCACAATACGAAGTGGGGGCTAGTTTTCAATAAAGTCGTGAAAAAAATGATGGCGCCCCACTGCCAATTAAGTCATTGGGTATGGTCTAAGCCCGTACTTTGGTGTAAAATATCATGGGAACACCTGTTATTTACTCAACATTCGTTGTCGATCGATCGAGGTAAGTTTTATTATTCTGCCCCTGGCTTATAATTTAGTGGGAATAACTGGGGGAAACTAAAATACCAATGTACAAACCTACCTACTGTCTAGCTCAGAAAACGGTTTGTTCTGTTCTGTTATCGACGGTGCAGTGTGGCTCGTAATGCCCAAGCGCGAAAGGTCTCGATTTAGGAGCAAACATAATCCACTTGGTGTGCTTGGAGACTTCCTCGGCTTTCGTTAGCTACTGATAGTACGGGGAATGCCCTAGTTTACGACGAGCTGATCGGAGTGAATTTATTTTTTATTTCATTGAAACTAAATAGTTTATTATATCGTTGCAGAAACATTACGTCTGTTTCCACCAGTGGCGATTGTGGACAGAGTCTGCACAAAGAACTATACTTTGCCGGAAATATCCTTGCAGTTAACAAAGGGTGATATCATTGCTGTGCCCGTTTACGGTATTCATATGGATCCTGATATTTACCCAGAGCCAGAAGAATTCCGACCTGAAAGGTTCATGGATGATGAGAAAAAGGAAAGACCACCCCACATGTACTTACCATTTGGTGTTGGACCTCGATATTGTATTGGTAAGCACAAACCGTGTCTTTATAAGATAGCACTTCCAAGTTGTTGCTTCATCCTCTACACTGTTTGAGTTTCGAATTTTACAACTAAAAATAATCGTAAGATTTTTAATAGTTAGGATTGATTGTACACAAGGGGGCTATCGCGTGTGAAAAATCCGTTAGATGGCGTACGTGTAGACTGAGATCCTACAAGGTGATTGGTTATTTTTGATGTGATCAAATAGGATAGACCTTGTGGTAACCTGATGTCTAGATGTCTGTATATAATCAGAAATGCAAACATGTCTGCAGAAAATAATGACTGTTTAATGATAATTTTCTTCTTGTTTCAGGTCAAAGATTTGCGATGTTTTCAACAAAAGTCGCAATGGTAGCTCTTTTGAAAAATTTCAAATTCTCTGTTTGTGACAAAACTCAACATCCAGTTAAGTTTAATAAGAGCACATTCTTGCTACAATCTGAAAAAGGTTTGTGGGTTCATCTCGAATCATTAAATCCATAATTGTGGAAGGATCCACTTCAAAACGCATAATCGCATGATGATACGTAGGTTATTGTTATAGTGTAATTGGCATACTATTATATTATAAAACTAATGTGAATTTCGCCTTCTTTATGACTTGCCTTATTATAAACTTAGGTCATATAGATTTTTTTATATTAAGTTACGATTATGCCATACCAGTTTATGACGTAATGTCTCAATTGTTAACCATGAAAAACTTGCGTCTTCATTCTCGAAAGTAATAGAATCTTTAGATACACAATTTCATACAGAAAGCGTTCAAAAAAGTGGTTCCTACAGGACTTTGCTTTTTATATTAAATGGTGGAAAAAAAATCAAATCAAATCTTACTGCCGTTTATCATCAGGCGGAGTGAGGTCATCTTGATTGCCCCCAAGATATTTAAAAAAATTGGTGTTATTAATATATTACCCACTCATGGTTTCTTAGAGAAAATTTATATGTATTATGTAATAATGACTGGGTTTTATAAAGATACATTATAGGACCATTGGTGGAATTAAAATTGCCAGTATTTATTTTGCTTTTTTTTGGCACAACAGCGCATTTAGGGGGACACTTTGAGCGCGTTTACTGCTGTATCTAGGGTATTTATATCGATTGTTATTTATTATACAACAATTTGGCGACGATTCAATTCTTTAAATAATCCATGTCCGTTTCGAAGCAGAATAGCTAATTTATAATTAAAAATCGTATTGTTTATTAGCATTTTAATACTCTTATAAAGCTATATATTAGTTTTTGTGAACTCTGCTATGAAGAAACCTATAGTATCTTTGTAGACTTGTTCAACCGGTCTAAGGGGATCATTTACAGAGCTGAATCTTTGCACCATTAATCTGAAACAAATGTGATCAAATGCTAATTCATGTGATATTTGTGCCACTAGCCAATTAACAAGATCAAGTTCGAATAAGTATCAACAAAATAATTTTTAAGGCATTATTTAGCTATGGTATTTTAGGGTTAAGTATTAAATATAAATTTAATATATTCTTGTAACAAAAATGCTTCTTTTTTATTATTTTGTTCAATTCACTAATTAATTATAGGTACATACAAGGCAGTAAATATTTAGATTTTTCGCATAGGTCTTCTATCTAAGAAAAGTTCCAGAACTAATCTCGTTTTAGCCCTTTTTATCATTGCGTGTTGGAAAGGGATGGTTTAGTAACCGATGCTATATTTAGCAATGTAAGTATAGTAGGTACCTACAGTAATAAATAATATTAAGATCCTGATTTGTAATAAATAATTGATTATTGTATAAAAATACGACGAAATGCAAACATAATAATTGTTATGTGTGTGAACAAAATAATATTTAAGTAATGGGAATTGTGATAATACTAAGTAAATATTACTGGTATCATGTGCAAATAAGTACAAAAACAAATGATTTATAAATGTTGTGTAATAATTACTCACTAATTAGGTAGTTGCCATTTATAATAATTATTAGTAGTTTTGCTTAAATATACAAAATAAAATGTTTACACTATTAATAATATTTTTTTACTATACCTTTGCTGGTCATCAAGTCCATGGCCACATAGCCCTGGTCCACCCAGGAGTGGATGTGCAGGAACTAGCTGCAAACACGGGTGTTTCTGAAGAGCCCACTTCACCATGCCTTCATTTTCCTCAATGGTAACAGTACATGTACTGTACACTAATTTCCCTCCAACTTTCAACAGTTCTACAGCCTGAAACAAGTGACTTTGATTGAAGTTCTGTGTTATTCTGGCACCATAATCAATTTTATAGCCAATTTGTAGCTTGATCATTCCAGTCTCCTTCTTTGTAAGTAGTTTCGGTAGTACTCTAGGCAGGCGCCCATTGCTGCGCAGACGCACAAGTTTACAGAAGCGGCTGACAATGTCCGATACATTGATCTGGAATAAGTCATTTGGTTTATAATAGAGATGAAGGCGAACATACTTACTGTAGACATTAATTTCCGTTGAACAAATTTATAGGACTCCAGCATTTTTGGTGACATCTTATTATTGAACTGTGGCCTTTGTCCCAATCCACTGCATGGAGCATCTAGCAGTATTTTATCAAAGCTATTGGACGGGAACGGAGGTCCATCTTCTATACCATCACTATCTTCAGAAAAGCATTTGGTAGAGTCAAAAGCATAAGATTTTACACAACTCACACCATGCCTTTCACAGTTTTCTTTGATCTTCAAGGCTTTTTGTGGCGTTTTATCCATTGCAATGATGATAGCCTGCACGAAATTTATATTACATATTATAATTAATTGCCTGAAAAAATTTTTTTGAAATCTACCAGAAAATTTTTTGTTTGTTGATTTTAAATTATAACTATGGTTTAAGATTTTTTTTATTTATTGGTGCAGTTTTCCATGCCTTTAAATTATATTCTGGCTGTTGCAAGAATAAGCTCCTAACATAAGCCATTTAATTATAAAAGATGCCAGAAATAAAAATTAAATGCAGCCAGAGTATAATCAGAAAACGGCTTATACTATTAAATCTTTTACGTACATGTACTGACTTGGTTATCTGACATTTCTGCTAAGTGAGTAGTTTTGTTTCCTGGGGCAGCGCACATGTCAAGGATGTACTCATTAGGCTGAGCATCCACCACCCATCCACACACTATTGACGGCAGGTTTTGGAGCAATACAACACCAGTAGGGTATAATGTTTCGTTCACAACTGGTAGCTTTGAATCTGGTAGTATAGTTTGAACAGCAATTCCACTGTAAATGTAAGAATAAGTTTTTGAAATAGGATTTGATGTCACATTATGACCAAGTAAGTATCAATGTTTACATTAGAAAGGTAAAAAAGTTACCTAGGCTGTACACCATTGTCATATAAATCATTTCTTAACATTTTTAAGATCCCAATGCCTACAAATATTTTTTTACCATCATAAGTAGTTTTGAGGCCTCTTTTACATTTTCCTTCCATATCCCCATAAATATCAATCATTTCACCAACCTGGCAATCTGAAATATTTAATGGAATTATAGTAAAAGGGACCATTCAAGTATTACGTAAGCATTGTGCTCTTGGCACTGCTTAGTTTTGATAAATTCATGAAGAAAATGTATATTTTTTCGAACATTTTTGCTGACAAGGGGGGAAGGGGGGTTAAATTTCCCAAAAAATACTTGAATGGTCTCAAATATGATATACAAAGACATCAAGATTTACTTATTTACATAAAAAGGTTTTTCCATATCTCTAACTACATTATCTCAATATAACTGTGCGCTTCACTAATTTTTAAATAAGAATATTTCCACTTGAAACTTTTCTTTTCAAAGACAAAATAAGATTCTTCTATGATGGAGGCCTTTGCCCTGCAGTGGGTCAGTATATAGGCTGATACTTCACTTAAATAAGTAATCTTACAAACTCACACAAACTAACAGGTTTTGCATGGACAAACTTAATTGTTTAGCAACAAACATACTTAAATTGGAAAACCTGCACCAGACTTAATGAATAGTAGCCATTTCTGTAGATCTAGAAACATTCTACTGACATCTAAACTCATAACCTTTACATGTTTATAAATTCCATAACATTATTGCAGTTTGGTCTATTAATACCATAAACATTTATACTTACTACTAGGAAGGCCCATCACCCCTGGAGCAAAGACATGTGCACCCCTCAACACAGCAGCAGCACATTGTGCATCCACAAGTACTTCTTTACCAGTTTTTTGTATTGCTACACTTTCGGGCCACTGCTCCAACACTAAACAGTCTGGTTTTATGAAGTAAAAGTTGGGTAGTGTAGTTGTGTTTAACTCTCTAGCTTGCTGTAAGAATTATGTAAAAATGTATTGATGTACTCTCTAAATAGATTAAAATATGCTAAACACCACATTGATCCGCATTGTGAATATAATGCTACTTAATACTTACAGCAGTTAAAAATGTTTTGAGAATCTCAATATCAAACTTTTTAAGTTTGTTTACTCTGAATGTAGTATGCATTGGAGGTTGTGAAATCCATTTCGTTATCGTCTCCATTATTTTTCGCATAAATGTAACTTTATAAGCCAAAACTTTTTATTATAAAAATATTCAAATTATAAATCCATCCAGTTTTAACCTCAAAACCAACAGCTGACCGGGGCCAACAAAGCGAATATAATAAAGAGATCTGTCAGCTGTCACTCATGTCAAAAAAATGTCTATGGTCGCTAATATTCCGGAAACTAGTAACGGAATGGAAACAATAGGTATGTGAATATGTGATGTGAATCGTGATAATAGCAGTGATGATACCTGTGATTTTAGAGAGTTTGCTTAATTTATTAGCTACAAAATACTCTAAAATATCGCATATTTAGACTGCTTTAAGAAATTTTAGCCTCTATACAAAATAATGAACAAAAATTAGATAAAAAAATAATTTTATAATATTTATTACTGGCCACTTTACTCCGATACGTGGCATAGGCACGAACAACTTCCACGTTCGCCGCCATTTTGACATCCAGCGAATTGTAAAGAATTCAGTGGTGTGTAGCGTTTTTTCTTGATAAAATAGATACTTGTTCTTGAAAATGTAAGTACATAAGTATTCGGTTAATGTTCGGCTTGTGTTTAAAGTAGAAATAAATACAGTTATAATTGGATAAGTTGTGCCATATTCAAATTACAAGTGAGGGTGGTGACCGCAGCAGGGACCAACAGCGGTGTCGGATAAGCTTTGTTACATTAGTGAATATTTATAGAGCTTCAAGCAATAAGTGGTCCAAAGAATGCATCCTGGCTACTAGGCCGTGGACCATCTGTTTTTTTATTAACATAGTGCATTCGCGATCGTTGTAAATATCGACTGAGTACTTATACCGTCTACGTATTGCCAGCGAGGACTTGCCATGTCATTATCATTGATTGAAGTAACGTGCATTCTGACGGATGACTCAGACTGAATATCCTAATTTATGTTCTTTCAGATCATTCATAAAGCTTCAAAATGGGGAATATGTTTGCAAATTTATTTAAAGGCCTATTTGGCAAAAAGGAAATGAGAATATTGATGGTTGGCTTGGATGCAGCTGGTAAAACCACAATTCTATACAAACTTAAATTAGGTGAAATTGTTACAACAATTCCCACTATTGGTGAGTAACTTTCTCTGTATTATCTAACTACATAATGTTATGTCCTCTACAAAGTGGCATTCCATATTCCTCAGTTTTCATTTGGAATCAATGGTTTCTCAATATTGTTGGATCTGACCAAGTAGATTTAATTAACTAATAACAATTTTAGGAAAGATGAATGTAATTTTAAGTCCTACATACAAATTGCGTTTTATCTATCAGCTGTGGTCGGTTTCACAGATAATTATGGAATTAATCAACAAGTACTTAAAAGTAATGGTCTTACCTAATTAATATTCATATTTATCTTTGGCACTTAAAGTATTTATTGAATATTATTTCAGGGTTCAATGTGGAAACTGTAGAATACAAAAACATCAGTTTCACTGTGTGGGATGTGGGTGGTCAGGACAAAATTAGACCATTGTGGAGGCATTACTTCCAGAATACACAGGTTAGTACTGGCTTTGATTCTCTATTATTTATTAAAAGCAAATTTAACAGCTAATGAGCTTACCAGGTTAAAGATTACATCACCTTTTCTTGTGATCACTTAGGTACTTCTACTTGTTTCATGATCTTATTTACATATTAAATCACATTGAATGTAAATGCTTACATGTCTGTATTTCTATTGTTTTCTATAGGCCATGTTATGTTTTCTCTCCAAATGATTTCCTGATAAGTTGTGCTACCATAAGGCAACAAGTTCTGTGTTTGTTACACCATTTGAACTAGGCTTATTGCAAAATATGTGATCTTCTCTGCATCACTTTTAATTAATCACTCTGTTCTGATACTTATTTATTGGTCAGTTAAAATCCTGCTAATGTAGTTAGCAGGCGCATCTTGATATTAGTCAAGATCATTCATTATTACCTCACCCGCTCTGTTGCCCAGTCTCTTACCCAGACTCACATGCCTTGTTAAAATATCTGGGAATTTCGTTAGTTTCAAGTAAATCTATTTATCATTTTAACATGAACATAGTCTGAAGTGCAGATTTTTAATATTAGAAGTTACATAGTGTTGTTTTTTAAAGTTTTCTACATGACACATCATCATGAATCATTTGAATATATTAATAAAACCATATACCTTTAAGTACCTACGTTTTTTTATCATTGGAATTAAAAAGTTCTTAGTAATGTGAAAGTAGGTCATAATGTCTAGTTTCATGGTGAAAACATTTTTTGTAACATTGCATTGTTCTTTGTTAATTTCAATTATTGTTCTTACAATTTGTGGTTTGATAACCTATGATATTTGATGTGGTTTAATTTTTCATATATTTCATTCATCTATGACTGATTACAAATTTGATCCTATCTATGGCAAAGCCACATAAAAAGTGGGCAGGGGATATAATTTTAGCAGTCTATTTACTACATTATTTTGTTTTTATATTTACTTTGTATCAATTTAATCACTCTCTTAACTTCTGCTATTTTTTAAATTGAATGTGGAACATTAATATGAGTCCAGTATGCATTATCATATTCAAGTAACAACTGTGATTGTTTCTAAAACATCAGAACATCAGATATTTAGCTTTGGTGTGGATACAACAGCAATACAATTCTCCTTTATTTGTATTGTTACATGTTGAAGTTGCCATTTCTTGGTATGTTATCAGCAGGCTATCAATGATCAAGTTTGATAGCAGCCATTATTTGAACTTAAATGCAAATAACAATTTGGTTTGTATTTTCCAGGGTCTCATTTTCGTAGTAGACAGTAATGACCGAGAGCGTATCGGCGAGGCGCGCGAGGAGCTGATGCGAATGTTAAGTGAAGATGAGCTACGAGATGCTGTACTCCTGATCTTTGCAAACAAACAGGTAACTGATTTATTCTTGCAAATTTTTTACAAGTACATAATTATGCAAAATAGGTATTTTACGGCCGCTTACCATCAGGCGGAGTGAGGTCATCTTGATTGTCCTAAATATAAAAAAAAAACTTGAACCCTTTCATGATTTTATTAAGTGCATTATTTACTTAATAGACCAATAGACACTATAACAGAAATACGTTATGAAAATCTGGGGGCATGGCAATGACCCTGCCAAGTCGAGCAAGAAAGCAGCGCGGCCGTACCCTCCTTTTCTCGAAGCAATTCAGGCCATTTTCGACCCCCTGGAACTTCTATGTGGATAAAACTAGAAGTTTCAATTTTCAGTAACCATGCAGGCATTGTAAAGACACGGTATATCTAAAATTTAATTCAATTTGAACCAGTAGTTTAAGAATTATAACGGGTCAAAGTTTCTTAATTATGTCACTCACTGACTCACCGATCATCAAAATTCTAAGGCAGTTCTAGCAGACATAGAACCTTCTTTGGAATAAGTAGTGTTTGGTGTATGAATCAAGGAAAAACTCAAATATTTTTTCCAGTTTTCTAGATACGTTCTTTCATTTTCTAGAACTTCAAAATAACTTTGTAATCCTATACAAATACCATACCGATATATAGGATTACCACGTTTTATTTGCAGTTCAATAGCTGTTAATAATTTTCTACAAAAAGGAATGAGATCCCATCAAAAACAATACTTGTCAAAAAAACCAAGTCTCGCAACTACCGTAAAAAGTTGTGAGATCCATGTTTTGCCAAGACGGTTATTCATTTATTGACTTGGCAATCACATTAAAACACAACATTCTCACAAGTAATGCATTAAATTGATTCGGTTGTTTAAACTGTTTAAAGCGATTGCCAAGTCAATAAATGAATACCCGACTTGGCAAAACATGGATCTCACAACTTTTTACGGTAGTTGCGAGACTTGGTTTTTTTGACAAGTATTGTTTTTGATGGGATTATAATATTTCTGATCTCTCTTTTAAAATATAAGAGAGACTAGAAATAAGAAAAAGGTAAACCGAATAATTCGGCCGAATATCTATTTTCGTTCTCCATTCATTTCTTCGACACTTGGAATGGTGACTGCTACATAAACAACTTAGTGTATATGCCCAATGTATTATGCCCAGTAGTTATTTTAAAGTAAGAAAATTATGGACCATACCAATGGTGGTGCATAGTTCAAAATGACAAATTTGCTATTGGAATTATGTTTATACATAGAAAGCTATGTTTTCGGGTGTATCGATGTTTTTCCATTGTGAGTAATCACACTTCTGGACATACATACATAATTAATTAATATAAATAAATTACTTGCCATAGACGTGTACATAACGTAACACATCAGGTTACCTACTTAGTTTGTCAAAATTCCTATTAAATATTTGTATTGAATAATAGGCATGAATTATGTAAGAAATAACTTATTAAAATTTATATTTACTCCCTCATCATAGTGTGTGATTCCCAGTTGCATCCAAAGCTATTGCTTTGGAGCCTGCGGTACAATTAGACCATGATTCAGGTTGTACTTATTCACTTATGGATATTCATGGATAAAATGGTTTTTGACCCATTAACAAAATGTAAATGCATAAAACCTATCCATTCAAGTAATTTTCGTTGAAAGCCATTCTGGTGACTTGTTAAAGTGCGTCGAACATTGAGACAACCCTCCTAAGGTGCGCCTTACTGTCGCCGACCTCAATCTCTATCTATGCATTAACCCTTAATATTTTGAGCTATTGACTGCATTAATATTGTTATTACTTTATTTTGATGTTAAATTATGTATTAATCATTCACATTCACTTTAATATCCGTGAGAATTTATATTGTGTATGTATTACGTAGTTTTAACACTTTACTCACAATTTCTTATCTTTTGCCTAATACACAATGTGATAAAATTTATGTTTTCCGTGTAGAAGAATATAAAACCAGATATCAAATCGAATAATATTTTTAGAAATGAGGTCATGCTTAACTTTGTATTTCAACAAAATTTAAATAATAATTATTGTAGTATTCAAAGGCCATTTAAAAATTAAAGCAAGAATTTGAAAATGTTTATGCATAATTCAATAGAGTAATTACTTGTGACTTATTGTGTGCAAACTATTAGACCTTCATCTACTGGAATAAAACAACAATATGTATTTCATTGCCACCAAGCAATTTTTAACATTTAAGTAAAGAGATAAACTAATAGAAACTAATGAATCATATTTATTTATAATAATTTGTTTTGTTAATAGGATTTGCCAAATGCTATGAACGCGGCCGAAATAACGGACAAGCTGGGTCTGCACTCGTTGCGCAACCGCAACTGGTACATCCAGGCGACGTGCGCCACCTCCGGCGACGGGCTGTACGAGGGGCTCGACTGGCTCTCCAACCAGCTCAAGAACGCCAACCGCTAACCGCATGTGCGCTATCATCTCACAGACAAATCTGATAACGGAAAGAGACTATGGTTTAAGATATGTTAACTTTATTTGCTATAAAATACAATGTATTATGTGCGGAATCATAAATGTATTACTGATGCGTCACCTGGCGACCGAGCCTCCATCGCATTCTCCGAACCACTCGCAACAGGCGCAGCCCGCGGTGCACTCGTCGGGCACGACTCGGCCGATATATTCTACATTTGATTCCCAGCGCTGGCGGCGGGTGTACGAACGAACAGGGGTCTGGTTGTACTTAGTGAAGTGGTGCTAGGGTCCATATTACGGATGCGGTGATCGTTCGATCCCTGATGACGTTGAACAAAATATAGTGTGTAAATTTAATGCAAAATTACAATTTTGTTTATATTATCAGTAAACGAAAGAAGGGAACGGTGTACACATAATGAGTGAACGCGCATTGTGATGTGGATAGGTATGTAGCTGACACGTGATAAAGTGAATCACAGCATAACATGTTTTATATGTATACTATAATGTGGAATAAGTTGTCGTAATAAAGTATTTAAAGTTAATTCTCTACTTATGACTTTAATTTTTAGTCATATGCCTGTAGTGACCTGTGTTGGATAGCGCGGCTAGGGCCGAGGGCGGTGGCAGGCCGCAACCTATTCACATTGCTTTGTGATTGGACTCTGCGTAATTTATATTCCGACTGTCACCGAGTTTTATGCATATTCCACTAATACTTCGAACGATTTATTGTATGATGATAGTTTATTTTTTATGGAAGTTAACTAGGTAGAATAAGCTGTTATGTATTTTACATTCAGAAACAGTTCTTATAGACGATTCCGTTACTGGAACGGCTCGTTGTGATGAACCTGCATTTACAGTCGACTTCTCATGGCGATCCGAGATTAACTTGTAATTTAGGTGTAATATGTATTAGATAAACATGGTGTCATTTTGAGAAGTGTTTCCGTCTAAGGGGAACAGTGCTCAGACCTTTCAGCGGTACTTTGCTCTTACACAATTAATTATAACTTAGCATTTTTATAATAATTTAGAAGAAATTGTTAAAAACACATTTCAATGATACAGATGTGGCAAGTGTGGTGGATAGGTTTTTTTTATTATTATTGGAATCAAAAAATGATAAAATGCGAAATGTGACATTCCGGTTTGTCTTAATGCTGTATTATGGAATAAAATATCCTCACCGATGTTTGACTTTTTGCTTTAAAATTAAATCCTTATTGCTATTTATTGTTTATTTCAATTATTTAAAATGAAGCATATAACCGTGAATATGATGTAATTAGGATCTCTATATAACTACGCGATTCCAATAGAAAGCTCAAGGTGATAAGAAATCCCGAATACAGCTTGAACTTGAAAAAGGTAGGTCCAATCTTTTGAACTCATGTGGACATGAGTTCAAGAGTTCCACTTGTGATCCGTCGTCGTCATCGGTTACTATGTCAAGCCTAAGGCCTACAACGAACCTGAATTCACGGAAGAATCTTTATCCCTGTGCGATTCACGCAGGTCACAAACAACCTGTGACAAGCCTTTTGTTGGATGCCGCAGGTTAGCAGATAGAAGTAGATAAATCATTTATTTGTATCATATGACACGATAACAGTTTAGCTTTCTTTATCGAAAAATGGCGATAGTTCACCAGATGGTAAACGCTGATTTTCACCTACCGATATCGATACTTATCTGACTAAGACCCTAACAGCCCTTTCACAAGGCGCAGTCCAGTTTTTCGAAGGATACCGTTTTCTACAGGATCCCGCTTGAGTGCGAATAAGTTTATGTGCTAGGCAGGATCCAACATGCGGGACGCTCGTGTGAACACTAGCATATAAACACATTTGCCATCAAGCGGGATCCTACAAAAAACGGGGTTCTGCAAAAAACGACTGCCGCACGGTCGGATCTACCTTTGGGCTGCTTGGGCTGCAGCCCAGGGCCCGGGGGTTACAAGGGGCCCCCCAGATCCCCCTAAAAATCCCTAAACGCTAAAGATCCCTCTACACAGCAATAAGGTCGCCTTTTGTACAATTAATACTTGCTTAGTGGAGTACTAAGATAGGCCCCCAAGTAGTTTCAGCCCAGGGCCCTACAAATTCACGATCCGGCCCTGGACTGCCGTGTGAAAGGTCCGTAACAGGTGTCATAGTTATTGTAGCAGATGATTTCATGCTAATGACAAAACTAAACGCGAAAATTTAAAGAACTAGGTATATAACATCGTGCTGAACCGCCACCAAGATGACTTCGTGTTATTTAAGAGATATTCTCATTCGTTACTAGACCGTTTCTTTGTAGAGCCTCATTGTACTGATAAGATAAAGATCACTAGGTTACCAATTGGACTACTTATGTAGAATTTAAGAGGAATCTCGAAGCTGCCTGTCTACCGAAGCAGAGCAGAAGTGAAATCCATCGTGCCAATAGAATTGCATAAAACACCGCTCCTCAACGAACACGTTTCTATTGATGGATACAACCAAAACTGGGAGAGCCACGCTTAGGCATGAATGGGCCGGCTCGACCGGAGTTAAACCACGTCCTCACAGAAAACCGGCGTGAAACAGTGCATGCGCTGTTTCGCTACGTGAGTGAGGGTACCGGAGGCGCAATCTAGGGGAAGGGGGGTTAAAAGGTAAGCCACTGGTGTCGCAGGTGTCCATAATCATTGGGCGGTAATCGTTTTCCATCAGGCGATCTGTCGGCTCTTCTGCCACCTATAAGTAGTTATCATAAAAAAAACTACATAGTGTAAGTACCTACTCCGATTCGGTGGATGGGCAGCCCTTTGAGGAACAAAGGGAGAGTAAGTATAATATACTACACACCGGGTGGCTATTCTACCAATTAAACTAATCGAACCAATATTTGTTTGTTTCAACGAGATATTGTATTATAAAATATTGTTGAGACTATCGCTGAATGGCGTATCAAGCACTTATAAGTATAGATATTTACTTAATCTATATACAGACAGAGTAAGATCAAGTTTCCCGTCCGTGACCACCATACTTTTACACCACATGCGCCATATTTTTACTTACCACACACGGTTTTTTTTGTGCATAACATGGTGGAAATGTGTTTGTAGCCTTAGGGCTACCTCGGTTGCAGAAGCGCAGTTGTGTTGGGTCTCACTATAAGTCACGCCAAAAAAGTTCTTGAGTTTTTCTGTTCAGAAATTCTCAGTGTCATTTCTTTTCGGTCGTGTCACACACACGTGTCTCATAGAACTACGAGTAAGAGGGATTAGAGAGTCCACCTGTTTTTCCACATTTAAGCACACCTACATATCCCGCGTTCGTGACTGATCATTAAGATTGGCTGCCGTTAGATGAATATCGGTTGGAGAATTATCAAATGTTTTATATAAATGCTTGATTACAGCTGTAGGTATATATTAGAGATGAGAACTCCACCTTGATGATCTTGGTCGTTTTTAAGTAGTCCCCTCTGTGTTCTGCGACCCACACTATAAATCAAATATTAACAATACGCGACCCTTTTCAACTTCAACATTCCAAATACTTTGAAGATTGTATGAGTTTCAAAAAAGACGGAAATACCTGCTTTAATACGTATTTGAGGAATCCTAGGGGCTTATGACTTATTAATTTATGGTTATTTTATGATTATCCCCTAAATTGTGGAATTAGAATGTCAATTTTATGACCTAGGAGTTATGGTCACATTGTAACTGATTGAATTACTTAGTCATTTCACAGGAGGGTGATATTGCTCTATCATTTGCTTAAACGGTAATTCGCTTACCGTTATTCTGTGACGTATCATAGAGTGAGAGGGGTAAAAACAAACGTGCAAATATAGTTTGTTTTGGTCTGAACTTCGATTGCTATGAATAAATCTAATTATGTAAGTAGTGCAGTTATCTTAGGAAATTTCGCTTTACTTCAAAAACTATGAGGATAATTTTACTCGTCGTAGCTCGTAGCACAATTGACAATAGGTAGACTCGTAGTTTGTTCCGTGTACTCGTAGTGTCGTCGTCTAAATCATCTGTCAGCCAAATAAAACACACAGACTGTCACCATCTCCCCGTTAGGTAAGTAATGTAAAACACAATTGTAGGCAAAAAGCGTGGTTGTCTGAAACTACAACCACAGAGGACTACTTAACACAGTGTAAATAAAATTCTAATAACATTTTAGAGGCTCTACTCAGCTACAAATATTTGAGAACTTCCGAAATGGGTAAACTTTCGATTTTTAGAACGAACCTGACAGTCGTAGCGTCGTAGCACACGAGTTGACGTTACGAGTGCTACGCGCTTGCGGTGTGTGGCCGACATCACTGGCCAAATCACGAAATATATTTATTTACTTACCTTTTTTTATACATAGAGAAAGGTAAACGAGCAAGCGGGATAACCTGATGGTAAGTGATCACCGCCGCCAACAGATATCAGCCACACTAGGAGTTCAGAAGCGCTGCCGATCTTTTAGGAAGGTGTAGGCTCGTTTTTTAAATATTTTAATGTCGTACCGGTTTGGAAATACTGCTGCAGAAAGTTGATTCCACAATGAGAATGTGCATGGTAGAAAATTAAGAATACTTAAAACGCACGGTGGTTAACCGACACCCACCCAGATGGTAAGGATGGAAACCTAGTTTACGGCCTGGTACTCGTAAGGTGGTGAAAATCGAATTCACGACAGAGTCTGTATCCCCATCCTTTCCACACGGGTTATGCGTTTCTTGCGTTTGGATGCAATCACAGGAAGCGACAGGTTGTTTTCGCTCGGTACGGGACGGTTTCGTTGTACCTATCAGTTTTTTTAGGACAGAATTATTATCCTACTTACACTCATGTACCTAAATGTACACAACCACTCGTTATCGACTATTATCTATCGACTTTTTTTCATCGATTTTCACCTTAAGGACGAAAACGTTGACGACATACTCTTGACTCTAACTAAAATCTGTCTGTCTGTGTGTCAATTTCTCAATCGAAGAATGTTTCGCGTATCATGGTACCTATTTAAAAAAACTAAAATTTAAACACCAAAATAAATAAATAATAAAACAACGTCAATTCTACGAATTTTGGAAATTCGACGAAATTTTTCTTAACTCCCCATACTAATCTCTGATCACGTCGCCGTCGTGCGTGACCGACTTTGCATGTAAGTAAATAAGTTTTCTTTTGCGAATTTTAAGAAGTCTGAGTAAAATGTTAGGTATTGAAAATGGTTGGTAGAACACGAGGTTAAAGGGATGTAAATGGTTACAGATACACCCTGTATTAATTAAATTACTTAACACTGTCAATAAAGTCGATCGAAGCCACTATTATCTAATATTAGGTACCTGGAAAGTCTCCATACCTATTTCTGGTCAGGATTTTAAAAATAGAATTACAAGTAGGTATAGATAAGTAGGTACGCGTATCAAAGGATATAAAAAGGAAAATTAAATACATGCCTACCTACCTATTTGCCTTATACGAGCAAGAATGCATGTGAGTTGGATGTAACCGGCCAGCCGCGTAGCCGTCGGCAGCGAGACATCTGCCTATTGATATTTCTGTTTATTTCCCGCTAAAGATATGAAATATACGACTAGCTCGGCCCTCTGCCAAATCGAGTTCTGCACCAGATATAATTCGGTAAATTATTTGAATGTCTTCAACGTGCTCGATTCAAATACATTCTAAGGGGTGAGAGTGAGACAAAGTTCGCGATTAAATACGGGTTTGACTGCCTAGGTGCTTCATTTTAGTCTTTTAAAATCATATAAACCAAGTCTGTTGATCTGTTCACATTGTCTTTATTTCGGAACATTTACTTTACATTTTTGTTTTATTTGACGTGAATCTACGTAGTATTTAAAGATATGTAACATTACCTGTGGTATTTTATCTACTATCTACTTCATAATCTTCAAATTGAACTCGAAAGTTACATTTTGACCGGCTATAAAGTATGCCCTAGCTTAAAAAAGTGTGTTATAATGATCGGTTTATTGTGTGATTTAAGTTTCGATTCTACAATTTACGTCACAGTATTTTTAAAAGTATTGCCGTGAGGTCCTATTTCTCATACTGCCTAAAAAATTAGTGTTTCCTTTGATTTCTTACTATGAAAATTAAAACTTTACGATAAGTGCATGAGACGGCACATAACTTAGCATTAAAAGTTGCTCGTTGTTAACGCTCCTTATTATGTTGATAGTCCATAACCTACTATATAAATTTCGGCACATATCTACCTAAATATTACTACTTATGATTAATATTCGGAATTTCGGCGCATACCTACCTAAACTTGAAAATATGGAAAATTATCATTATAATATACTTAATAATATCGTTTCAATTAAAACATTAACATGTACCAATTTAAAAAAAAACACCTCATATATTCCAATTTATCTCTGGAGCCACAAATTTTAAAGTTTAGGTAAATAAGCGCTCAAATTTCCGATCACTAATTAATTATGATGAAACACTGTGTTTTTAATCGTCTTACAGTTCCCAGTCACTTACATACGTACTCCCGATAGTTAGTAAATTTCCACGGGCCATCAGAAAAGTATTTTCCTGTAGGTAGGTACGGGTTATGATCTTGGTAGGTGGGTAACTATTATGAACTAACAAGTGATTGTGCCGGATATCTTATTCGTATCTGCGGATCTCAACACCAAATATCCGCGGATTTACATTTTCGACATTCAGCACATCACTAGACCTAACGTAACAAACTTTGTAGATACTTTTCTATTAAGTATTTAATGTTCCAGTGAAAGTTTTCCTGTTAATGTCCTGATGTGTTTCACCACTCACTCCTTTTTTTAAATATGCAGAGCATCGATAGGTTTTTAAATTAAATTGACCCTAATTAGTCGTTCTGCAATTAATACATGTCCAAGAACAAGTTTTTAATGTTCTCGTAGGAAACAGCCATGACGTTAAATGTTTACACCCATGATGGGTCAACGCATACTTAGCTAGGTAATAATTGCATAGATGAATATATTGTAATAGGTACATTTGCTTCTGTTCGATACTAAGACACCGTAAAATTTTTGTCGTTTCGACCCGAAGCCCTCATAATAGGTAGCACGAATAAACCTACTTTAGAATGTTAGACCATCAATATATAAGCAATAAGTATATATAATGATCTGCTGTTCTGTATATTGTCGCCAGGTGTTTTTTTTTGTATCTATTGGCATATTTGATTTTTATTTTGCTTATATTGATGATTTAACACGCTCAAGGGGCTGTGTTACCTATTATGGGGGCTTCGGGATTAAAAAAACTAAAATTTAAGGATGTAGCTACGTGGGTAAACATATCTAACCCTTTGATCATGTTCAGATAAGCCTGATAGGTAATTAACAATTAGGTAGGTAATTGAACGTTTTGTATAATCATAATAAGATTTTAAGCAACTTTAGATGTTTAAAATCTAAGTTTCAAAATTTGTGTTAAAAAGCTCTATCTGTGGCGAGTGCAAGAGATTTAACTACACCTATATTCGTGTAAAACGTGACGTAGGGTAAGACGGGGTAATACTGTTAATCAGAATCAACGACTACTGATCACTGACAAACACTTAGGATAAAGTAAGTGACTATTCCATGAAACGGCCACCACTGCCAAAAGCGATGTATTGTCTAAAAGACAAGGTCTTGCCTGGTACTTGTCTTAGTATTTGTAGATATAAGTGTATTGTTGACACGTCATACAATCATGGCTTATGTTAAGCAATTTGAATAAATAGGTAGTAAACAAACTTTAGATTAAATCTTTACTGCATATCGTTATTTTAAACAAATGAGAGGAACAAAACAATTATAGGTAGTGGTTTATTTGCATTATTTCCGTGATCACTTGTTTACTCTTACGTGACGGTCAGATGAATATGTTCAAAGCCGAAGATAATAAAGGTATACTTACATTAATTATATTTTAAACAGAGGGTTTCAGCCGTTACTACGTAAAAAATGTAGAGCAGCATTTTTCGTTAATGCTTACAACGTCGTTTAAGCCGTAGATCCTCCTCCCTTATGGTCTTATCTTTTCGTAGGTATCCCATTGGAATATGAAAGTAAGAGAATGCACACAATTTTTTGTCAAAAAGCTAAAATTTCGGAGGGAGGATGTTATTAGTAGATTAGGCTCTACCTACGATAAGCTTGTGTTGAGAAATCAATGAAAACAATTTTTTTTTTATTACATAGGTCTGCCAGGGACTTTCTTTTACGTCCGTGCCTGCATTACACGTAAGTATTTTTAATTGTATATGCGAAAATAAAAGTTCAGTACAGTTTAAATATGCGTTTTAGTATTAGTTAGTTACCTAGGTATTTCACAGCTCTATAATTTCACTCTTTCTAAGATTTTCATGCATTAGAAATGAGTGGGCGCAGTCAACTGTTGTCAACATCAACAGGTAGTCGTCAAAGGCTCGATGCGCGCCGGCGGCGGCGGCGGCGGGGCGGGCGGTCGGCGGAGTTTTCCCCGCCCGCACCGCGGTGGGCCGCGTTTTCCGCGCCGGCCCCCTCACGTCATCACGCAGCCGGGAAATCGCGCGCCGCTCGCTCAGTCCGGCTCAGCCGTCGCGCTACGACGACGTTTCCGAGACGCGCTACCGCGATCGCGAACTCGAACCCATACGGACGCGCGGCGAAAATAGTGAGCTCGTGGCCGGGAGAGGAACCGCGAGTTTAGTGTTGCGGCGGCGCGATGTGGCCTGCGCTGCTGTTGCTGGCGCTGCTGGGCCCGGCGGCGGCGCGCCGGCACGCTCCCGCCCTGCGCGAGGACGAGCCCGCTCGGCGCACCACGCGCCCCGCCGGTGAGTGCCAACGCTATCACCCGACACTCCCACCGCAATTAAATGCACATCGATCTACCGCAACTGCTGACGCTCGCCGCATCGCCGCATCCGCGTCTATATTTTGTCTGATGCGGCGCGATTTGGAACGCGGCGCATAGCGGCCGCCGGGCAGGGCACGTGTGTTTATGTAAATAATTGCATTCCGATGTATCTGCGCTGCATTCACCGGATCAATTAACGCACGCTGCGAGTTACGCGTTAGTTTTTCAACATTATCGAGACAGGTCGTATCGTTATCAGTGCTCATATCAGCGGCGGGATAATAAAAACAATACCACGTGAGCCCGACGTACGGCATCCAATATCAACAATTGATGGAGAGGAATGTCAAGAGGTGTGTATTTTTGTACGATGATCCAATAATCTTTGTTATCGGGCAAAGACTCCTCGACTAAGGTAATCCGTGTCCAAACATATTATGCAAGATTGCAGTATTCATTTTACACTATCTTATTTACTGAATAGAAAATGAATAGACCGGTAGTCAAAGATCAGCGGAAATATACATTTTAAATGCGTATTATTATGAACGTGTCTATAGCGTCATTCAAGTTAGAAATATATTAGGAACGGTGTCGTACAAATCTTAGTTTTAATGACAATGAAGTCATCGTAAATTTCTTAATTATTAAATATTTTCTTTAACAATTATTGTTTTGTTGTTCTAAATCATCTGTATGCGTGTTAAATTTACTTATTTTTTCCTGAAACTAGGTACTTACAATAATAAAATCTAATAGGTATCTTCAGTGGATAGGCTTTATAATAAATTATTAAGTAGGCAATGCACCTTTTGAAAATACTATTCTTAGCGAAGTAAAAAAATGGACAAATTTAAAAAGTGACCGCAAGTATTGTGCTTGCTGACTCTACCAAACGCCTAAACTTAGGATATAGAGCTTTTCGCGCCAATATCAAATAAGTGTGTTAATTTACCTCAAACTATCGAGATTTTCATAATTAATTATACCTAACAAGCGTTTTAGGATAGTATAATAAGAGAAAAATATACAAAGATAATCCTAAAATAATATTAAATTCTGAAAGATAAACAGTCATTCATTTATGAGTATAAGCCACCTCTTTACTTAGGAATAATTATGTAACCGATATTTATAAACGTTTCAATATTGTTATCATAAGAAACCATTCATAATCTCTGCAGATTGTACTTGATTTGAATTAGGTAAGGCAAGCAGTATTTTTAATTATGTTTGTTAACTTTGCGTAGGTTATTATGTCTGCTGTAGAATAACTAACCAAACTATTAGTGACGACCCGTTTAGCGCAGTGGTTTGAGCGCCGGTAAGGGTTGCGGGTACGATTCCCGCATCAACACAA
Source organism: Cnaphalocrocis medinalis (assembly GCA_014851415.1). Taxonomy (NCBI): domain Eukaryota; kingdom Metazoa; phylum Arthropoda; class Insecta; order Lepidoptera; family Crambidae; genus Cnaphalocrocis; species Cnaphalocrocis medinalis. Next base: position 12,304,470 of record CM026285.1, on the reverse strand, counting down.
ATATTTGTTGATGAAACAGGTATTTGTGCTGGGTCAGGGTTTTTTTGGTTCCTTCGTTGTTTCTGCTTTCCATTGCACAAGGGAAAACTTAGTTTGGTACCAGGACAATTATGTATGTGATGTTGTCTCAATTTATTTATTTATTATTTATGATTACTTATTAAAAACCTATGAAACACAAACATAAGTACATTGTACACTGTTACTCCATACGCCGCCCCACTGTCTTTTCTGCATGACCTAAAGGTTAACTGGTAGAGAATTCTGAAATTTTGTGCAATAAAGTTTAAATAAATAAATAAGTAGGTATTTTACTATAAGTAATCCTGTCTGTAATCTTTCCCTTAGTCACAGCACTTTCCTGTTTATATTAATATTAAAATATGTAAAAAACATTTGTGCCTAAGACACTCACATTTTAAACATACATAAATAAGAACAAATCTTGTTAATAGGACATAACTGACATTGTTAACGTATGCACCATGTCATATTATACAATTTCTTTTCATATCGTAATCTTCTTAGATAAAATGTCAAATTTGACGTTACTGTAAAAAACAAATGATAACGTTCATTCAATGTTATCTGTTTCTGGAGTTTTATGGCTTAATTTTAAACAGCAGCATAAATTCATAATCAACTGCAAGCATGAACATAAGTAGTTATGCTAAGTACTTATCGCTAAATGGGTAAATCATTAATTTTGTGTGAATGAATTCATGATCAAGCATATACCTACGCACTCTATTTATTTAGGTACCAACATGACTATCAGTATCGGACCATTTCGCAATCTAATCTCTTGATGTGGTATTATGAATGATTGCTATGGCTCTTGAAAGATTTTCAATTGTTTAGGCCTTTTATTGCCTTACTCTTGAGATATTTTGTATCGTTTCATGAAAAAAAAAAACTAAATGTGCCGTAACTTGTAACATAACTTTTTGCAAGATTATTTTATTACAATATCGAATTGTGAGATGTAGTCATAGAGAAGCTAGGCTAGAATCTAGCCTAGCCGCTAGATACGAGAATATAGCTTATTGCGGGCTTTAAATAGAAGTTAAAAAGATTCCGTGGTCACACTGAGGATTTACTTTATCTTTGAAACGCAGAGAAAGATCAGAATTATACTGAGATTGCACATTTCAGCAAGTTTAATAAATAAATGCGCTAAACAATCACACCAATCAACCTGGTCTCAGACTAGGGCTACCCCTGTACTAAGAGTAGGTAAGTTGCGTCAAATTCAACAACGTACTACCTATATGTCAGTGTGGTCTCTTTCATCTGTAGCGCTACCATGAGTTGACATCTGAAACTGACATAACGTAAACTATTGCTCTGTCTCTTTCAAATGCATCACAATGAAAGAGACAAAGCGATAGTTTTCGATAGCGAGGATAGTATTTCAAACTCATGGTAAGGCTACTGATGCGGATACCAACTCGCGTGCGGATGAGCGGTCATGTTTTCCCAATAATGTCAACATGTTTTTGTTTTTCTTTGCAGATTGAAATTCCCACTATTCTGCAAGCGGGTCGAAATCATAGCGGGTCATAACAGAAAAACCGCTTTCAATCGACATTAACATTTATTCTACATGTTGTTGAATATTTTACGTCATAGAATTGAAGTTCAACTATTGATACTAGTTTGACAGATAGGTAGGAAATATTTTACTGCACATGAAAGTTATCTGTACTATCGCTTGTAGTGATCTCTGCCAGACAACTTAGAGGTATTAACAGAAAAGTATTGCACGTAATGTTAGATGTAGAGACGTTTGTGTACAAAAGTGTGATTACCGGGTTATATGTAACACTTCCTAACTCTAGTAGGTACAACAGTGTGCAGTTCGCCTTAAATATGTCGGCGGTTTTATCTCGTCATCTGTCATCTGACAGTGGGTGACTTTCGTTTGATGACACGCCCGACGTGTAAATGTAATTAGTTTCATTAGCGACCTTGCAGCTCGTCTGCCATAAGATTTATTTTCTGATTGGGCCTGAAGGACTCACCGATAGGTCCGCGTGAGTAAGCGCTCCTCAGACGCCTTTCATTCATTTTCCGGATGAAAGCTGCTAACGTTTGCCAAGATTATATTAACGAGTCTGCCAAAAATCGTTTGTATTACCGAGAAGAGAAAAAGTCTTAGTCTGCGATGTCTAGACAGGCGACCGAGACAAGACGTGACATGGAAAACTTAGATACATTCGTTTTAGTGGACATTTTTCGCAGAACATTTATTATGCTAGACGTTATACACATTATAATGTGTGTCCGAGCAGTGAGCGCTCATTTGTTTATAAGTAATGCTAATTTCTTGCTAATCGATGGCTCTGATTTATGTTGGCATTGATAAGTAGGTACAACCGATGCGAGAGGTGTAATAATGACCCTTAGATGACTTTGCTAAGCTGCTAATGGTCAATCATCTCCGATGTTTGTAAATTTGATATTAGAAATGGAGCAGTGTGTATCGAAAGTTATCGATAGTGAGCAGGCGGGTAATAGCGTGTCGATAATGTATCGTGTTAGATAATTGTTTATAAGTAGTACGATTCGTGTAAGCCGGCCATGGCGAGCGCGTGACGCGCGATTAAGGTGGGTGTCGGCAAAGGGCGCGCTAATTTCAGTTTGCAACTTGCGTAACGTAGTACACACGACAACAACGCGGAACGGACCGCGTGTCGGCTGACTCGAAAACGCTTTTTGAATGATAACCGTGTATGTCGCTTTATCTGCGAATGTAGGTGCGAGTATTTTGTGTTTGGAGAACTCGTCACACCACTACTGTTTATTTACAAACATTGTTGAGACATTTGTTATTTAATAAACCAAGCTATGTAGGTACAACAGTGTGCACGTTAGTAAGCTTTCTTTCTTTTTTAGCCTGGATAGAGTCCACTCTATGCTGGTGTCTTGGATGCCTATAAAAAGGACTGAGGCAAATCAAAATATAATATTTTTCCAGGACACGTTCACAAAGCAAGCAAAACAATAATATATCAAACGTTTTCCGACGATTCATTCAAATAAAAATATAAGTACGATCCGCGTTGTTCTATCCGTTTCTAACATAACAACTGGTGGTAAGACAATGTTAGCAATAACTAGATGTTAAAGCAAAAGACTTTCTCTGATAATAGTACAGTGAAGTCGCCGCCTGAAGATAATAGTTGACATACTTACTTTCTATTGATTTGAAATCTTCGATCATTTAAGCCTAGATACAGTGTGATCGCGCTTAAAAGTGTTGCTGTCAATGAAGGCGCCATGCGCCATAAGCATAAGAGCGAATCTATTACCAATTACTATGGATAACTAATTATCATGGACTAATTCCGATGCTCTTTTTTATTTACTTACCTATTGATTGTTAATATAGAATTGCAAGTTGCAATCCTATAGTTTCCTATAGGTAAGTTGCAATTTGCAACAACAAAAATATGTACTTTGATTTCATCTCCGATTATACTCCTAAGTCTAGTATATTAAACTACGACGTTTTAAAAAAATCATATTCGCCTAAAATTACTATCCCTTATATTGTACCTAATAATTTATTGTAATTATTGTTTTAATAAAGACATAAATAACTACCCCTTTGTGTGGGTTACCGTATTGATATTGTGGCATTTATGCGTTTTAAAAATATTTAATATCATTACAAGAAATCGATTACTATCGGTGTTATACCTTGTATAATATTTTTGTTTGTCCAATAAACTAAAAAAATGTACCCGAAACCGGACACCAAAATAACCCAACCAACACTGAGGAATCCGGAAAGCTAATGATGATTGCCGAAGTAATTCGCAACCAGTCAGTCAAATGCACCGGCTGATATTGCACTAGTGATCGTATTAGCTTTCATTCAATAACAATAAACTACCTACAAATAGTTATGAACTAGTGAACGCCCGCAACTCCACTCGCTTGGAGCCATTAAAGAAATAAATTAGTTATAAAGATGCGTAAGTAATTTGTCTGTTTTTTTTATCTTATTTCGTTCAAGAAACAATCTACAGAACAACAGATTCTGATAAAATTTGGAACTGATATTAGACGTTTGGGAAGATTTGATAGGACTCTGTCACAGTAGGAACGTAACAAAAATTGAATACTTACTTACTGAAATACTATCACACCATTGTAACTCCACTGGTGTTGCAAGTGTCCATGGGCGGCGGCAATTGCTTATCATCAGGTGATCCGCCTGCTCGCCTGCTACCTATCACATAAAAAAAACATGTAATCTCATTTGATTTTTCTTTGCAAGTCTTAATTTTCTTTCGCTAATTTGCAAGAAATATTGATACAACATGTTATGCTCATCGATAACGAAATGTAATTATGAGCGCAGATGACAAAATTAAATATTTATTTATAGCTCCGTTATCGCTGGCGCTTATCGAATAATACCCAAGGCGGTAGTATGATTATTACAAGTTTTTAGAATACCCCAAGATAATATATAATGTACAAGAACTGTTTAAGCCGTTTGTCATTTATTTATTTCCCGAGGCTTCAAACGTACTTAGTAGGATGTAGAGTTCTCCTGATAGTTAAAAATCGAAACTAACTTTGGTTTCGATCGATTCGGTTCGTTTGATCGATTTTCATCCGGATCAAAAAACTGCTAAATGCTAACAGATAATTAAAAATACAACAATTTATTATTTCGGAATTCGGAATCGCTTAATATTTATATTTACACGATTCAATCAACTTTATCGCAAATATTTTTTCTACTTTTTATTTCTAGAATTGCAATCTTATATCATTATGTTACATTTACTATACTTACCTATGTAATTACCTTGTTAATCTGATTGCCCATTATCGGTTTCAGTTTTATCTTTGCCTCATTAATCCAAGCAGTCTATAAGTTGTCGGAAAGTCGCACATACATTTAAATATTCCCAATGATCGTACGGAATCTTCGATTCTCTTATTTAATTAATAACATTTATTCAAAGCAGCCTGTTATGCCGTTTTATTTTTTTACTATAAGTATGACCCATATTACACATATTTAAAAATAAACTTATTCATCGCGTAGTGTTTGTGGGCAAATTAGTATCTTCTTTGTACTTGTTTAGTTTTAATTATGTATTGACACTAAAATATTGTAAATATGTATATGGTTCACGGGTTACACAAACTAAGATACCTACTAAGCACACATATTGTATAGTTTATTCATTATATGCAATTATTAATGTTAGAGTGATATTTTTTTAGATCATAAAGCATAGGTAGCTAGCGTTGTTTTTACGTGAAGTTGTAATAATTATTAATTTCTCATACATTGACCTGATTCCATGCACTTGTTATCTACTAAAATCTGGCAAAGTAATTTCCTACATACCTACTACACACAGACACAGAACAAACGCAAGTGATCATTATACTAACAACAAGTAAAAGTACTCGTAGTATTTGTCTTTTCACTTCAAAAGTATTCTCTCATGCAAATTTCATTGTAGCTAAATAAAAAAAAAATATTAGCAGCTATTAAACAGAAAATGTTTATTGGCGGGTTGAAGGATAACGTCAACGTATGCATTTTATTCAAATGCAACGACCTACGTGATCGTCTAACAAACAGACAAATCAACAGATTCTCGCATTAGTAATGTTTACATGTCAATAAAAGGTTATATAAGATTGTTTGTCGAGGTGAACGTCGCAGTGGAATCTAAAGTATCTGCAGCTAGTGTTACCAAATACTTTATGGATTTGTGGGATTTAAACGCCTTTCAACTAGCGGCCTAGCGAAAGGATATTCAACCATTTGGTCAAACGGCTAGACAAATGACTGGGTATTAGGTACTTAGGTATTTCTCGGTACACGTGAACACGTCAAAGTACGATCATAGTGCCTATGTTTTTTAGAATAGAATAGAATACCGGGGGGAAGGGGATTAAAGGTTGGCAGCGCACTTGTAACTCCACTGGTGTTGCAAGTGTCCATGAGCGGCGGCAATTGCTTACCATCAGGTGATCCGCCTGCTCGTCTGCTACCTATCACATAAAAGAAAAACTTTATTTGGCATTTTTGGAAGCGCGTTTATAGCGCGTGTGTAAACTCGTATGCTGAAACGACCGTACCTATAGGTAAAAGTACATGCGGAAAAATACACTAATCAGAAACCACTCTAAGAAAGCACCGACTGAAGTGTTCTCTGAACTCATGATTGAGTGAATAGGCTGTTACTTCTTTGATTTTCGCGTTTCTAATTACTATGATTGATAAGAACGGGAATTAACGCGTTATGTTACAGTAGAGAAAGAGGAACAGGGCACTCAGGGCAGGAAAAAGAGAGGGATGGGCTGTGTGCCCAATGTGGAACGTTCCTGAGCCATGACGTTTTTCCACTTCCAATTCACGTTAATTATTGCGCAGTTGATCTTCATAAGTAAGTAATGCAAACAAAAAAACCCAAAACATTACAAACTAGTGACATATAGCGACATAATATGAAGAGGAAAGGTTATTATTGTTTATTTTTTAAATCGCAATGTATTTAATTATGTACCCATTTAAATAAGTTTTTAAAAATACGTATTTATTTACGCGCATGTTATCATTAACTTTAACCAAATCCATAGAAACACGTTTAGTCCATGCTATTCGTCTAGCAATTGTATTTCTGTTTATAGACTAAACTCCCCTGGAAAGTCACAACATTTGCAAACACTACGGCCACAACAGTACCTACATTGTAGCATACAAATATTGTCGTACATTTATACAGTTTCGTGTGATTATTTTAATGTTTCAACATTCATATGCGTAAGTAGACAGTTAACGCGGCATGCGCGTGATAAAAAGTCAGATTTACACGAACCCGTGCGCCGGCGCATCGCAAACTTCGCAAAGTATCATCTTGGCGCAACACAAATCGGTGTTTCAAGAACCGGTGTGTAAATCTCGGTCGGCATTAGGTAGGCTAATTAGATTATGTCTTGAGTGGTCCTTTAGCCAAAATTGTTTACCTACTGTAGTTATGCATGGCCATTGGTATGTACCTAAATGTGCGTATAACCAAATCCATGAAGTACTTACTTAATGTTTCTGATAAAAAAACTCATAGTAATCTGACTGATAAATAAATGCCCCCCCCCCTCCCCCAGGAAAGCTTCAAAATAAAACCAAACCTACTATGGACAATCTTATCTAAAAAAATACTTTTTTGATTTAAGTAGGTAGGTGTTATTTAACGGCATTTTTTCAGTCAGCAAATATCTGGTTTACACAAATACCTATTTTCTTTAACTTTTACGCCGCTTATCCCGGTTCTGTATAAGGTAATTTGATGTAAACTATCTTATCTAAATACGGTTAGTAGTTAGTAATCTTACAACTAAGCTGAAGACAAAAATCTATGCTATGGTTATACGTTTTACTAAATTTATCTGCGATTTGGTTAATTTCCATTAAATGGGTAGTAGCCAAATTCTTCAGATACGTGTTTCAATAAAAAACTACTAACAACACTACACTACATTTCAGTTGATGATATCATTTGTAGAGTACGTACATATTTTGTTGATGTGATGCGACAGTTTATTTAATTTAGGAACTCAACTAATAATGTTTCATGTCCGCAATATATTTCTAGCTTGTTGTGTCTGCTGAGAGTCACCGTATTAAATATTTACATAGATGAAATAAAACACTGGCGTCTATTAAATTGTAGCCGCGCTATTCTTTAAAGTAGGTAGATATGTCGCAGCCGGACTAGCTTAACTAGCAGTTTAAGGCCCGTTAAGTCTTAAGGCCCATAGGCCTTTTAAAATACAAATACAATTGATTATCTATTGTGTCTGCTGTCTCGGTACCTCTTTACTAAACAGTTCCGTACATTTAAACTGGCGAGCATGCCTAAGCCATTCGTTAATCAACAAGTTGTCGATCCAAATTAGCTTCAAAAATAAATTGCTGGAGTCGGTCACAGCTAAATTCACGTTATTATTAACTCTACGTACTCTTTATTAACTCTTTCAGAAATACCTTTAATTTTGTTGGTTACGAACGCCATACTGAGAGTTTTAAGAATTACGGCACTAGGTGACAGAAAGTGGAACTTAAATTTAAATTAACAGGCTAGGCAAGTGATTAAGCGTCATCATTCCCTTCATGTGCCTAGCTTTCATACAGACCCCGGACGTTGTTTGATAGAGAGGTTATGCTATCGATTAAACGGCTAATTAAGCTAGTTGGCTTCAACATTTATACTACCAGAGAAGCAGATTCGGTAACGCCAAGCTGCAAGCAAGCCAATAACCCAAGAGTTATGGACCCTTGGTAAACAGCGGAGAGGCCGTTGCGTTAATTTCGCGAGGGCGACACAATGATGTTGTATGGCGCTAAACGTAATGACATAAATCGGTTACGTTGCGTAGGTATATCTGTGGCGGCCGACGCAGGACACTTATGTCCAATTCAGTCGGTGGTTCATTGCCCCGGCGCGGGCTCGGTGACGTCACGCTGCACTCGCCTGTCACTGAACCAGGTGCGGTGCGGGTTTATGGCTGAAGGGAACTCATGCGCACCAACAAACAATTGGGCGCCAAAACCATATCGTCATAATGCAGCGCGGAGTGCATTCCGCGCCATTATTTTTATGGCGTGTAAGATCTGGATGTTTGCTCATTACATGCTTTTTATAAAGTGTATCGTCATATGTTTACTAATATTGCAGATTCGTACATCGCAATTAAATACCACAGTCAATTAATCGGATACTTGGTTTGCAGTATTTACATATTCCTTTATGCATTGCGTAATCGACAAGTCTCTACATACTCGCAGCTAGGTATGCAAGCATAAGCACATCTTGTTTTGGTAATTAGCCCTGCAACACAATGAATGCCGTACAAAGTTCGGCCGCTAGCGTGCTCTCAACAAACATTAGCACACTTAATTAACGCTGAACGAACTCACTTCCACGAAATTAATTGGGGTCAAAGAATTTGAGTGCATACATCTTAATTAAATTGGACGCCGCAGGAGTCATCGTCACACGAGGTATTTCGATATCTGTTTTTATATCGGTCTAATCATAATTCCGAGGAATGATCGTGTCATTCGTAATCCCTAACGCCTCCCGCCCGCCGGACCAGACAATAGGCATTAATTTTCAAAGGCGAGATAGGAATGTCGTCGGCGCAACCTCGGGCAGGTAGAATTTTTGGCACCTTTATGATCAGATCCTGACGTGTCATAAGCCACCCACGGCCCTCATTAAGCCGGTAGCCAACAAAGGCGCCGGGCGACCATAACACTGTCGGATTATACGCACGGCGCGGGCGGGTCGTCGGCCGGGTTGCCCTCGCGTGCTACAATTGCACACAATACGCCCCCGCGCGACCCGCGACACCAAAAAGTTAGAAAAGTATGCCCCGGTGGGAGGCTGCACGCTGCACGGATGAGCGGACGATGCCATCTCGGCGCCATCGCCGCCGTCACACCGGCACCTACATCTCGTCTCCATTAAATCCGACCATTTTGTAACTGTCCGCGCTCCCGAGGAGCACGTCCGGTGTCGGAGATGCGTCCGCCCGCATTTAATTAGAAGTTTACATTTAAGGTCCCGTGAAATATTGCGCGCCTTAGAGAATTTAAAGCGCTCATGAGAATACCGAGAACCGATAAACGCGGCTCCGAAGTTGAGCGATCCGATTTATTTTATGAACACTTGGGCCGAATCGCGGGGTCGATCGCGGCTGTTTATCTTTATCGATAATAAAAGTTTTGGATAATGCGGCGTGTCGTGTGCGCGGGAGTGTCGAGCCCCTCCTACGTGAGCGTGTGGGTACTCTCGTTATGAACTTGAATTAAATGAATGACGCAGTTGTATGAATGGCGCGGGAATGAATGCGAGTCGGAAGTGCAAGGCGCGCTTCAGCACGCTAGCTCATCGCGCGCACGTGCATCCGCCGGCCTGCGCCCGCGCCGCCCCCCATGCTCTCTTATTTACCAACTTTAATTAGCTTAGGTTTCAGATACGATTAAACAAGGAAAACAATTAGTATTCAAAAACCAATGAGTAGTTTGTCTGATATTCCCGGAAGTATACTGTCTACTCTAAAATTATTTAGTAAGTCGTGTCGTGTCCGACCTCGATCTTTGGCAAATAATGTCATAATGATGAATGAAGTTTGATAGTCTCTGCTCCCACATTGAGATCTTTCCCTGATAATACATTCCACCATTAAATTTTTCTGAGGTAAACGTATTAATTGCTCGTAGGCGAGTAAGCTTAGATAGGTATGTGATAATATCTCATGTGTTGAATAGTGTCACTCATCAACGTAATTTATCTGGTTTACTTATTAGGTATCATAAAGTACCTGTTTTATTACATACTAGTGGCTCCTGGCAAACTTAATAGCCGTATTATTTGTTTTATTTTGCCTTTTAAAAGGTATTACAATTATTAGGTAAGTATGCCTTTTTTGATTTAATTTCCGTTTTTTACATAGTAAAAGTGTATACCTAAGATTATCTGTTGGTGGAAATGATGATGATGCTGAATCTGAATGAACGTGTTGTACCCAATTAACCCTTTGTTTGTTTGTGTCTTAAAATTCTGAGTAAGCGATTAGAATAGCCTATGGCGATTGTGGAACGTTTCTGCGCAGAATTAAGGCATTGTTTTACACCTACTAGCTCTAGCCTCTAATAAGTTTTATGTCGTTATAGGAAAAAAATCACGAAGAAACGCGAACCGCCTTAAGTTTTTATTTAACAAACAATCAGGTCAAATTTCGAGTGTATGCGTGTAATTTTTCCAGGTTTCTTATGGGTCTCATTCTCATTTACCTATCTACCTATTGCATATCAGCCAGGTTTGCATATATATACGTAAGTGTCAGGTTTGAAGACAAGGACTAAAAATCTAAGTTGAGTAACAAATAATCAGAAATGTATGAAAGTTCCTCTCTATTCTATTTTATAATAATGGTTATTTATTTGAACAAACAAAGACAAAGCTAATACGTCATTTAAATAGGCCTCGCATTGAAAATGCGTCACAGCATATGTCACAAGTACATAGGTAAGTAATGTGGTCGAGAGGCTTCCCGATCTAGGCTACTGCGATGCGTCCGCGCAGGGTAGGCCTTACTCATTATTATACTAAGCCGCAGGTGCAAAACTCAAGATGGTATATTTATTGTTTAAACAATATTATGAAATAGGTATTAGCTTCTGCCGTATAGTCTAAATGTAATCTATGACGTTGGTAAACATAAAGTAAACCATTTACTAAAACTACAATTAATCATTACTTGAACCATATTTGAAGGCAACAACAACAACAACAACAACAACCAACAAAAAACAAACACAACAAAGTAAGGAAGGTAACAAGTGGAGGGAAGTCGTAGTAACTCGTAAGGAAAACTCTCTTCCATAGAGATACTCTCAGCAATGTGGATCATGATTTGTAGAGACTTTTAATTGTGGGAGAGCCATGCTTCGGCATAAATGGGCCGGCTCGACCGGAGTGATACCACTGCCTCACAGAAAACCGGCGTGAAGCAGCTCCTGTGCTGTGTTTCGCCGAGTGAGTGAGGGTACCGGAGGCCCATCGGGGGGGAAGGGGATAAAAGGTTAGCAGCGCACTTGTGACTCCACTGGTGTTGCATGTGTCCATGGGCGGCGGCAATTACTTACCATCAGGTGATCCGCCTGCTCGTCTGCTACCTATCACATAAAAAAAGAAAAAAAAAGACTTGAGCACAGATAGGAAGAGTTCTATCAAAGTATCAACTCTTCAGGACTTAAAAATACCATCATCATTTTAAGATTAATCGTACTGTGATATTTATTCTTCTATATTAATTCACAATAGAGTATATTTATAAAACTTCCTGATTACTCAAACATATTGTGACTCATATTATTTAATGTAAATTGAATTTTAAATATACACAGAAGTCTTAAGATGAAGTCATTATTCATCTTGTTGCAAATATGACCAGATATGTTAGTCACTAACTAATTTGACCGCAAAATAAATTATGCAATGATACATTAATGATTTGTGTCAGAAAAAACCTTTTAAACGATTTGTAGATGTTCGTGTTTAAATATTTATTAGTTAAACGCGCGTGTCGACAATGCGTATGAATAATAAAACAATGTTATATGTATGTTTCTACGTCCAGACATTGTAAATTGAACAGATTCGTTAGGTTTAGTGGCTATCGTCTGCTGTTACTGTTGGTTTATTTTGAAAACGAATAAGTCGATTTGTTTTAACAAACTCAATCAAAGAGAGAGAGAGAGATAATAAAAATTCTCTCTCTCTATTTTCAAATCATGTTTTTTGTTGAAATTACATGCTGTTGGTTTCCCAATAAATGGAAAAAACTTAACTAATTATAATTAACCCGGATAGCTAGCCGTCCCAGAGACAAAAAATAATGGTTGATTAGTAAAAGACAGCTTTAAGTAAGCGAAGGCTGGGACAAGATTTCTTATTAATCATTCCTTAAAAGACCTTAACAGTCATTAAAACGTCTCTGAGTGTGGCCAGTTAGACTGTCTATCATGCTACTCCAGAATTCACAGCCTAATCTAAATAATTTAGCGTTGAGTCTGGGTGTTTGTGGTTTCTTCGTTGTTTCCATAGCACAAGGGAAAACCTTAGTTTGGGACCAGCACAATCGTATGTGATGTGGTCTCAATTTATATTTATATAATCCCAGGCAACACAAATATTTTGGGTGCGAGAATGAAGCCAGTGAATCCCTTAAACGTCAATTTTGTTTTAATGGCATTTTTATGTCCAACATGCTCATTAATGCGAACCAACATGTTTATTAGCAGCCGCGGCGCCAAACTGTAGGGTCCTTGAGCGTCAAGTGCTAATATTGGAGATTACTGTCGCCGTAACACGTCACTCTAGGGCTACCACTTTATATTTGCTGTACGATAAAACGACCTAATTTTCCCTTAACGATTTCATTAACCGTAGGAGAGCCACAATTCGGCACGAATGGGCCGACTCGACTGGAGTGATACCTACCACAGCCTCACAGAAGACTGGTGTGAAGCAGCGCCTGCGCTGTGTTTCGTCTAATGAGTTAGGGTACTGGGAGCCCAAATGGGGGGTGTCGCAGATGTCTATGAGCGGCGGCAATAGCTTACCATCAGATAATCTATCTGCTCGTCTGACACCTATTACATTAAAAAAAAAGTAAAAATAGTGATAGACAAACCGTAAATATTAAACGTTTTCGTATATAAGCGCCAGGCACATTTTATAAAAAAATACATATTTAATTTCTTTTACAGTTAGTCTCGCATAGCATAAAATTGCGATGTATTTAACTAGAAGATACACAGTAAGTAAATAAGATGTTATTTGTACACACGTATTGTTGTGTGACAACCTTCTCAGACTCCAGAACCCTCAAGAGCGCTAAGAAATCTCACTTACTGTACATACGCCTATGATATGATAATGGTGAGAAGAGACGTTTGACGCGCATTCCTCATTCTTAGACCCAGCCGTACTTATCATAAAAGATTATGCACACTTTGTGTAAAGTTGAGAAGAGGTGTACGCAGCCCTAGATGGCGCCAAGAACTCTCGCAGTTAGGTACTGTAAGTAAACCGCCTAACAGCGATAATGGCACGATGAGTTGTTTGCAGTGCTCTCCCCACGCTCAATCGACTAAACCACTAACTTTGATATTATCGAATGCTTCTGCGCACTTAGCATAAAGGTTTATGCGGACTATGCGTGAAAATTTGAAGAGGGTTTAGGTACATCCGTAAGAGTAAGGTGCCAAGAAATTTTGAAAAATAGCAACAAGATTGCAACGAGCTGTTTCGGGGCACCTTAGTTGTTTGTATCTTCATCAAAACCGAATGTTTTTTTCTACTTATCTACCGAATTTTACGCACTTGTTGTTGAAGACAGAATGCTGCACGAGGGGCGTCGCAGTCAGCTCCTAGTCAATAACATTAGCATACGTAACCATTTGCACACGATTTAATATAATGGAGAGTGCCTATTTCTTACTGATTTTGCTATTCAAATTAGGTTTTAGTGCAACTTTGTTAGAGTTAAGATAGGGTTATTTTATGATGTTGTTACGCTGAAGCAGCTTTTCTGAACAAATTGAGTATAGTGCTTGCAATGTTGTTTGTACATTTGCTAACATAAAGTTAAGCATAAATTAGGTATTAGAATTAGCTTGCACCTGTGTTTTACAAGTTCAGGATGTAAGACTACGTAATTACAAAACTTGTATCTATTTGTAAGTGCAAATGTTACATAGATACCAGTATTACTCGTATGTGTTTAGCGAGTATTTAAAAAAAAGAAATGGAATGTTCTCCATTTCTGCAGAGTGTTTAGGTAATGTTATGACTAAATAAAAACTATATTTCTTGGTATTCCTGTACAATCAACTCTTCCTTATTTACAAAGCTAATGCAACATTTGTTGAGAACACAAAGAGACGTGTTCCGTGTTGGAAGAGGAGCCACTGAGCATGCAGCGTCTAGCTGTCTGCCTCTTGCCATTGTACCTTCACAGTATATGAACCATGCCAGTAGAATAATAGCCCACATTTAATACCTAGTTAGAAACAACTACACGGACCTACGGTACGTGTAGAAATAAAAATTTTGGAGGCTTGGCTGTCACTCTGCAACAGCACATTGCAGCGCCGTGTATACTGCGCGTAACGCTTGTCGTAGTGATTCGTAGTAACATCGCAGAGCGGATATTTCTCACTGTAATTTATTTCCTTATAGTTCAGTTCTTGTGAACCAATCCCGTATGTGATCCGGCTCGCCGCCTCTCATCAGGATTACTGCAGAAAAAAACTAGGCCAGTTGTAGCCTACTACACGATTGAATTATTATGGCCGGAGCGACGACCTCGCGGGAACAGGCGTGCTTTTATATTAATATACGACGTTTTATGTATTTTTCATATCTGTAGCGAAATGTGTTTTTTCTCCAGAAAATAGAAATGCTACGACTACGAACGGCCCAAAAGATGCCGTAAATAACGTTAATCTACATATTTCATTCTCGCTCGCGATGATAACTTTGCAAACTTTTATTAGAGCACGCTTTATGTTTGATGCTAGTTCTATTGACAAGTTGCCAATGTATCGGACTACATACATAGTGATGTCACAATGGGATTAATATCAGTGAGGAATATGCTTCTTGACCTTGGAACTGAATGCGGCGTGTGCCAGGGTTCACCCATCCACCTGTTACGAATACACCGCGTCCCTTACTGCAAATGTCAGAGGGATTGTGATGTAATGGTGACGTCTAGTGTGTATTTGCCGCGCGTAATAAGTAGACTAATAGTTTACTGCTCCATTGTGTGTACTGTGGTAACGTGACGTGAAGACCAGCGTCGCTGTTCGCTCCCCTATTCTAATAGATCGGGGCAAATGCATCTCGCGATATCATTCGCCGTCTAGCTCGCACGCATTAGCGCTCGGCGACAGACAGAAGCGAGGTGTCGAATCGAAAATGCTGGTTGAACATATCTAAATAGGGGGGCTGTCGGTCCGGTTGTACAGTTGCACTCCTTAGATGGCCACCGGCGGCGCGGGCGCCCGTTTCTCTTGCGCTCTGGCGCCCTGCCTGTAGGGCTGTCAGGACCTAAAGTAAACAAAAACGGTTGCTGAACGTTTAGTATTCTAAAAATAACTGGGACTACCAGAACGTGATCTGCGTTTTCAATACATTGGAATGTGTGATTTATCACTTAGGCTACATCAAGACATGTTTCAAAGCATGCTGTGCAAGTTGTTGCATATTTTTATAATAATGTATCTTCTTAAGTAGTAACTTTTTTGTGTTTGTAAAGTAACACTGTCTGGCAACCCTGCCTGCTGCTACTGCGACCGGCGCGGCGCATGCGCACGCGAGTACTGGCCTCGCAACTTGATCTACACATCATCTAACATAACACAAATAAAGCTTATTGCCTATATTAAAATAGCGCGCAAAACGTTATTTTTGAGCGTTTTATTTTCAAAACAACATCAAAATAGATCCTTAAGCAGCCGCCAGTAAATTTAGTAGCCGTTACAAGCGCGGTGAAAATAAGAAGGATAAAAAAATCGTGAGTGTTCGATGCGGCCGGCTCTAAATCCCCAAGACCGCGCACTGTCAAAATATTGTCAAAGTGAATTCCGCGCGTCCAATATATTATATGTTTTCCACTTGGCAATAATCCTAGCGATTTATTTCGATCTCGGTAGATATTAAACCGCATACCGCATATATCTAGGCGAGGCGTCATTCGTTCGCGGTGGGTTGTTGAACCTCCTTTTATTAAGGTTGACAAAGGCGAGCGAAGCGAAACAGTTTCGTACTTTCAGTTTCAGCTCTCGGTGTTAAGATTTGGTTTGTTTATTAGTGTTTGACGTGTGGTGATGGGTTAAGAATAAAGTGTCCAGTGGTGTTTGGCGGCGGAGTGTCTCTGAGTGACGGATATATTTAGTGGTGATGCCGTGACGCGGCGCGGAAACGTCTGTCGTCGCCGGCGTCTGCGACGGTCTCATGGGAAATCGCAAGACCAAGACCTTGGTACTGTTGTAACCTTTGGACTAATTTCTAGAAGAGTTATTCCATCTCAGTTCTTATCATAAGAATGACAAGTAATTGGGTGTAACAAATCTCTCTTTATTTTTCGGAAGATTTTAGTTTTTTCATAAATTTATTTTTTCAGAATTTCCTAGGCTGTGTAGTTTAGAAGATTAGGTACGAGTATACCTATGGTATATTATCTAAATAGACTCGAATTCGAGTCGTTATCATAATTAAAGAATAGTTTAACGAAAATTATCATTATTTTCTAAAATACATAGGCAAACAAACATGTACTAAGGTAACAGTTTCACATTATTAATTCATGATCCATTTGGACACAAGTGATGATACATCCATTTGTAATGATCCACCCTTGAGTATACGACACTTATTTGGACATTTTGGACTTCAGCATAATACAATATCTTTCACTATTGTCTAGTATTGCACCACTCTCTTCTACTATTTGGCATGGGCTCATCGTTGTCAATGCGCGTTTCCGGTGGACTTACAGCACGCGAGACTCAACAAACGTAACAGCTGACGTACTCGACAATTGACGTCAAAGTGACTGGAGATACATCACTTTTCAATAAAACTTACTCTGCATTTTCTTACTGATTGATCGTCTGGTGAACTCCCCGCCTTTTGTTATTATTTGAACTGTGGCTGGACACACTGCCTCATGTCTAAACACAAGGCTAGAAGGCTGCCTGTCCACCGAAGTGGAGCGGGGCGGGCCGGAGTGAAAACCACCAATAGATGAAGTTTGTTTGTCGAGTATCGTAGTCTTTATGGCATTCTATTGGCGGATTTCACTCCGCTCCGCCCCGCTCCGCTCCGGTGGACAGACAGTCTAAGCAACGCTACTATACAAACGCAAATACTACTTAGCGAGAAAGGGCGCAATTTTATGAAATAAAGCAACAAATACAATTGTATTCTCATTCTCAAGACCTGTTACAACCGATCACCATAGATCCTATCTTAAATAAAATACTACGAAAGACTCAAGGCAGAAGCTAGATTATTTCATATAGTTATCTTCTAATTATGAATTAATTAATTAATAATGAAATGAATTGCCGCGAGAATGACTCAAATAAAATAATTACTTCCCTTTAATTAAACCTACTGACCATTTTGAGAAACTCATCTGTCATAATATATCATTCAATTCAAGTCATTTATTGCAAGTCAATAAATGCATTGAATTTTCATTCTCTGCAACACGGTCTATGTTGTACTGATTGTACTTGTTTTAAGGTATAAGTAAAATCTGGTTTTTAGTTTTATCATTCATTCGTTCTATCAGGCCTTACGTTATAAAATTGCGCCCTTTCTTCAGTGAAATATCTGGATCTACGTAGGAAAAAATATTATGAAACGATGATGGTTAAACTACCCGGTGGATCGCAGTTTGGTATCGAAGGATGTTAAAAGAAGGTTTTAATTACAATTTTATCCAAAGATAAACAATAGTTGAATTATGCACAGAAAAATATTTCGAAGTGAAAACTTAAAAGTTAATTAATGCCAAATCAAAAATATAGACCATATTTTTTAAAAGGTCTTCCTTACAAATCCTTGGTTCCTTAACTTTTTCCTAAAACTCATGATGATTCGTCAACTACCTAAGTGTTTACAAACAGGATGGAAAGCTTGGCTGCCATGGCTATCTCAGACGACCTCTTTACCGGGTATTTATAGTAGATATTAAATTTTACAAATTTTAGGAGTCGCAGACGCAGCTTTCAACATTGTAATATTGGTGACAGTTAGTGACACAGGCGAGTTGAGCGATTTATCCACTCCCTCCCATGTTTCAGTGTTGCCAGCTTACTAAGAATTAAGTAGATTATTCTATGACGATTTAGGACTCTTTAATGATAAAATTTTCAGATTTCATAATTGGTAGTGATTCCGCCTGATACTCATGTGGGTTTGCTACAAATCATGGACATACGTATGATAAATATTTTATTGTGTTTGTTCAGTGCCGCTAATTCGAATAAGTGAACACAGCTACTTATAGATGTACATTTATTGTGTGTAATGTTTTCTTTAGTCTTCTCACTTGTAACTTATAAAATCTGCAAAGGAAACACTATACTCGTAATAATAAAAGAAAGTACTGATTAATCCGGTTTAGTCATTTGACCACGAATAGAAAGGAGCAATCAAACAATATCATTGGTTAAGTGCTGGCAACACTGGGTGGCATCAAGTAGGCGTACGCGCAGCCGGCGCCGTCCTCCCGAGTATCGTCTGGTGATCAAGAGTTCACTCACTTTATTATGACTAAGATATTTAGCTATTCCTGACCGAATATCTGAGGAAATTTTACTAGTCATGATTTATGATCTCAGTTGTAGGGCAAATGTAAGTCAAAAGTAAATATTTTGTATATTAAATTCGCTTCCAGGTTTAAATGCGATAGTATATTTACCGTTACCTCAAATTTATAATGTTTTTATGTATGTTTGTTGATATGCCGTAATAGATGCAAATAGTTAAGTTAGTCTTTAATCAAGTCGTATGTAATAAGGTATGCAAAGTAATCATAATTAAACACTAGGAAAGTTGTAATAAGAATACAGGAAATCTGTAAAATAATTTATAAATACACAATTTCATAATTTAATTTCATTAACACTGACCTTTTGAAGGGCGCTAGGTTCTGAGTGCTCTAAAAGCAGTTTATTAATAAAGTAGGCTGTATGTCTGTTACGCTTACAGAATAATTCACCTAACCAATTCTTGATGAAAGGTTCGAACGACATAGATAGGCTAGACTTTATGAAGGGCTGCATAGGCTACCTTTTATGGCATAAAAAAGGCTGACAGGGCTAGCCTAAAGAAGGTAACATTTAGAAACAGACGAGTTCAAAGATATTTTTTTAAATAGAAGTTATACGAAGGCGGATAATCTAAACTGCTTTCCAAATAAAATAAGTTTCACGCAGACTAAGTCGCGCGCAATATCTAGTCATCTTATATCTAGATGTTAGCAGATAAAGATAACATTTTTTATCTATTAACATATCTTTTAAGATAAGATAGTCAATCACTGATCAGAATAATTCGCTAGCAAGATAGTCATGAGTGTGACACTTCTAGGAAATTGATAGTGGAAACTTTACATTCCTATCTATAAGACTTTCCTAGGACTTACGAGAACGCACTAAATGTAATGAATGACTTTGTACCAAATTACTGATTGCCATTTCAGCGGTATACTTCAGCAGCAATTGAATACCAGCAGCTGATCCGTATGCTCGAACAAAAAATCAAACCATTTGTCTCAATCATAAGAGTGCGTACTCTATCTTCGTTGTAGGTAAATTATTATGAGTATCTTAGTAATTTGTGATGCTACATAGTTAGCAAGTAATAGTTTCCGTGACATCAGCTATGTTTTTGATGAGCGCTGTAAGTGCTATAATCACAGATTATATAAAAGTGGCTATAATGTTAAGCGGCAAAAGTGCTTAGACGAGACTCTGTCATCTTTAAGACTAGGGTTACGTGCCTATCAATCATAAAAGTGTTTCCTAAAATGTTTTTTCCCACCTTCCAAAAAAGTTCCATTAGGAAAGTATGTATGTTTACTAAGATTAGGTAAGTCAGTAATATAAATGTGCATTCGCAATATAAAACTACGGATTTCTTTATTAGATAGATAGATATTAGGTATGACATAATAAGCACATTTGACATGATATGTTTAGCTAAGGGACACACCAATGACTTTTTCCGATAGATAACCAAATAACTAGTTACAATTCCCGGATTCTGGTGTATCTAGTCACATCGAGGACAAAGCATTAAACGGAAAGTATGACAATAGCTACATTTAAAACTAGTGCAGCGACTTAAAATTCTGATCGCCCACAAAAACCCGTACCGATTGATAGGAAAGTAGGCGTCTGGTAACCCTGATCACGTCTTATTATCCAGTAGACGAGTCCATAAAAGTTTTACGCGCACAATACGCTTCCTTGCGACGAAAGCGCTCAAGATGAATTGCGAAAGTGCCGCATACTAAACAAGTACCTATCGTAAATGCGATTGACGATCCTTAGACTTTGTCACTTGAGTCTGATGTATTATTTATACACGTATGTGTACCCCGCCTTCAGAAGTTATGGACATCTTAAACTCTAACTCTTGAATCTTTCAGCGTTGTCTTTTTTACTGAGTTAGCGGGATTTTGAAACCTAAACCGGGAAAAAAAGTTAAATTGCCTAATAAAGTGAAAATTTCCGAAGATCCTGTTTTTTTTTTCAAAAGCGGGATATCTGTAAGTCCTCCGATCATGTAAACTTTCAATAACATAATATAAGGGTCACCGTTCAAATCCTCAAAATAGAGCCTGTCCCGCATGGGAGTGTCAGAACATTTTGAAACCTTAACTAATTAGGAGCAAGCTTCGTCGTTCCCACATTCCAGGCTAATTTAAAGCTGCAATAAACCGTTATCTGAACAAAGTGGCCGTACCTACTTTAATAAGTTATACCGAGACTTAGATTAGGTGGCAATATATTCTTAGCGCAAATTTGGAGACTGCGTCTAATCTTAATTAAATTCACTGGGCTTAGTAGAATATTTGATAGCATTAAGATAAGCGGTGGCTACCATTAAACTTAATGTTTTGTCATAATTGAGTTTAAACAGGCAAGATTAGACCGTAAAACATTTAACTTCTTACAACATTTAATCCAATAACGAGCAAAGATCGATAACACGTCGGAGTTTGTTTTATACGAGCTATGGCAGCTTAGTAGATAATGTGCGCCATTCTAAACAAGAGATCGTGGATTTTAAAAACTGAAGATAATGGAACCTGCTTGTTTCGGATAATTTTTCAAACTGGATATCCACAGTTATAGAGATAATTACATTGAACGTGTAACCACGATCCAGTTGATCTGGTTCCACTGTTTAAGAGTTGCGAAGGTCAGGCTGCAGTCGATAAATTCAGGCGTTAAGTAACAATACTAACTCAATTAGGCAATGAGGTTTTAGTGCAGAAGTGTCAATGACTGTGCTTCAAAGGGTAAAGAAGTAGTAGATTTACAAATAACATTGATTTCTACATCAATTTCTATGAAAACGAGTGAATGCATTATGCTAAAGGGCACGTGATGCCGCATCAAAGCTACGTTGATGTCTATTCACCTCAGCAGCTCGTGATGTGTTGCTGGCTTCAATTGACTTTTAACACCAATTATTATTTTATACACAGGTTATAAACTTAAAAAATGGAAAATTCCATCACCATAAGTTTTCCTGATTGTGAATTATATACGTACGTATACGTATTTGAAATCCACGATGCCACGTATGTTGCAGCCTATCTTAAATTTAAAGTATTAAATTTAATAGTGTTCCACTTAGAAAACAGTTTTATTTGTGCAAGCAAATGAATCAAAAAGAGTTTAATTTGATGGATGGATGCAAATATTGTATGAAGGGACGTTTATAACACGTTTGTTTCATTTAGGCCCGCGCAGTGATGCAAGTGTGTGGGAACGCGTGGCGGGCAGCGCGGCGGCGGTGGCCGAGCATATTTTTATTCGCCGATATCTGTGATCGGCGCCTGCTCCATTAGTCATGTGACAGTATCGACATGAGATCGGCCCTCTCTTTAATTCCATTCGACGCCCGCAGACTGCACTCGGAGTCGTATGCAAATTTACACGCCTGCACCACTGATGAATGATCTACTGACGCGACTTCGTTGCTCCAAGAAATGGAGTACGGATCTAAATAAATGAGCTTGTGGGCGGACAGATGAAGCTATTCTCATTGATGTTTATTTGTAGATTTGAAAGCGTTATAATACTGGCTTTACAGACTGTTTCTTTTATTCGTTGTTTCGTTTGTTACATTATTGAAGCGATTCTTTCGCTTCAATGAACTTGTATGTAAACAATGTTCGTGTTGTGTATCTGAATTGAGTTTTACAATGTATATTAATTTGAAAAATAGTTTTTGTTTCATTTGGATTTGGGAATTTCCCTAATTGAGAATGAATGAATTGATACATTAATTATTATGTTTACACACACCAACTAGTTTCTTCTCAATTTCCTCTTGATCGTAAAAGATTTCTTTCTCGTTATAACTATAGGTACTTACTGCATAACACGTTTGTCTTTTCTTTGTACACATATTTTTGAATTACAATTGCTTATTTTGTAACACATATTCTTTTGTAATGGTGGTAATTTGTCTTGTGTAAATAAAAAAAGTAAGCAGAGCAAAGTAAACAACGATGCTATGAAAGGAATACTAGAGTTTTAGGTCATGTCAAATGCAAAGAAGGTTTATGGTGGCGGAGGGTTGCGAAGTGGCAACCGTGAATACCTAACGCCCAAGAAGAGCACTCCAAATACTTAGGAATGGTGACATAAAGTTCTTACACGAACAAAATGGATTTTTAAAAAGCCCAAGATTAACTAAGATAGAATACTTACACTGAAAGAGGCTTACCCCAGAAATTAAATTTGAATAAAGAAGATAAGTTAGGTATAATATATTTTGATAAGATGGCTGACGTCGTACGAGTAGCAAGGAATTATGTAAGCTGTAAAGATTAGCTTATATCTGAGTCATCGTGATAGGGCTTTGCCTGAAATGTGTTTAGGCGGTTCGGATGTTATGTAGAGCAGTGCAACATTGGCAGCCCAGGAATAGTAGGCGTCAGGCGCGCGGTCAATGCTCGGCTGACTCACCGCGGTACGTACTCTATATCACATTATTACTTTCTTATAAGGTTGTCGCGTTTAAATAATGTATGTTATGCAACTGGTTGTAATTTCTGTTTGTGTTGCGCTAAACACCGCCGGGCCTGCGCTGGCGCTTGGAATGCGCGCTTTGTGGTCAGAGTTGCCAACATTATCTAAGAAAAAACATTTTGAGCACTAAACTGGTAAACTAGCATACAGTTATAAAAATAGAAGACGGTACTTTTTAATACCGAGGTATGGGTATGATGACAATTGATTTAGTAGGTACATAAAATATTGTAAAAAGAAAAAGTACTCACATTGTAAAATCTTGTTTATAAAGATGGATAGAAACTGTGGTTGAGTATTCATACGCGTTTCTCTAGACTGCATATGCGAATTAATGAATAAGTGATTTGCTAAAGAAATCTTTAGAAGCATGTTTTTGCTTATCCTTACGGGGAATCCTTACATATTTACGAACTTTTACGGAAAGAATTGCTACAATCAAGAGGTCATTAATGTCAGTATAAATCTAGAGATATGTTTTTCATTTATCCCATCAGCAAATGGTATGGCATACAGGGTAGATAACTTGGGAAACAAAAAACCGAGGCTCTACATACATGTCTCCTTATTTTGCCGGTATGTGAGGCACATACGTTTATATCTGATCTAGACATACGTGTAGAATTGTGTTTGCTATTAAAGTATTATGGTATTTCTGACGGATGTTTGAGAAGGGAAGACGATATTTGATATATAGATAATGGGTAGGTAAACTAAAAATGGTCTGAGATGCTATAGGCAGCTTTATTTTTCCTATAGAAATTCTTTGCAATTTAGTCATAAGTATCCAGTAAGTAATTATCCTCAGGGCTTGTGACCTATTTTCCGATAGGCCTTTAAAATATCGTTCTTGAGTAACTCAAACAGTACATTGCATCAGTTAAGACTTAATAATATAATAGTTTCTAAAGAACAAATAAGGGCGACTAAAGTCTCTATCAGAATCTAGCAAAAGACAACCAACACTATGGGAGAATTTGTGATGACAAGATCTAAATACATACAAGGTTTCCGTTGCTTAAAGCCTAATAAAACAGTTTCCTTTCCTGACAGGTGCGGCGCTCATTCCGTTAGGGAAACCCTGGTATAAAAAGAGAAAAAAGATAAGATAAGAGAAGCCTCGCCCATGTCCGAAGGGTGTGGGGTGGTGGGAACGAGACGGAGGGCGTGAAGGCACGCCGACCTCGCGCCTGCAGTATCGCAGATCTTAAACGGGCGTCTGACGCATACCAAATTGCCCCTTAGATTATGTGTGCCGCGAAAGAAACCGATCGCGGGTCAACTTTTTGAGTTTAAATATTTTAAAGTTATTTTTTTTGTATATAGGTTAACGCTTGACCACATTCTCACCTGATGGAGAGTGAAGATTAGGTCGTGGATGTTACGCGTTTGTCTAGAAGATGCCTGTTTACAATCTAAACGAACTAAATTTATTTAACGTACTAAGTTATATTTACAATTACAATAGGTAGTATCTAGAAATAAACAATGTTTTAAAAACTATCCGTGTATTGTGACAGGTTAAGCTTAACCTGTTTACAAAAGGATGTCTAATTTAGTCTTGGTTGATGAAAACTGATGATGTTACCTTTATTTGTCATTTTTATAAGACTGATAAGTAGGATCGTTTTTAAACCGTGACTAACTTTAGTCTCCTTTTCGTATATAGGAGAACTATGGCCACTAATCTGCAAGCAGGCCGAAATCCGCATCCTCAGACCTCTGACTACTTAACAAGTAAACACGGAACTATAATTTGCACATGTATGTTAAATGCAAAAATACTGTTATCAAAACCTTGCCTTATTACATGTAGTTGACATTTCACTACGTCTACTTATTTACTCAGGCCGGCATGCCCCAGAGGGCCGCGATGCAGGATATAGGTATTGCGTGCGCGCATACACATTACGCCCGCAGAATTGAGTGGCGAAGCATTTTTAATCTATCTCAATCAGTCATGTTGATGCGAAACCATCATTATTTTGGCGAGTCGACGAGACAAAATGAAACGTTACGAGTACTTACGAGCCGCTCAAGCCTGGCATTAAATACATTATCGTGTTATCGATCAGAGTCCTTAAAGCGGCTTGCAATTAGTGGGACCTTAAACGACGCGGGCGCAGACCTCCCGCGCGCTGCGGCTCGGCGCCGCCTCCTTGTCTTTAGCTTTATGAAATTATCACTGAATTAAGAGATAAAGCCCTCCTGACGTGATAATAAGGGGTCCTGGCCGACGCAGCTTTCCTATTTATGTCTCGTCGATTCAACGAGCTGATGGCTGCTGATTGATATCGTGAATCAACCGATATTCTCGATGCACGCCCCGCGCCTCG
This sequence comes from Cnaphalocrocis medinalis, assembly GCA_014851415.1. NCBI lineage: Eukaryota > Metazoa > Arthropoda > Insecta > Lepidoptera > Crambidae > Cnaphalocrocis > Cnaphalocrocis medinalis. The sequence continues at coordinate 12,278,724 of CM026285.1, read as the reverse complement.
ACCGTCGATGGCGTCGATCAAATTAAATCGTTTAACTCGACCACTTAAAAAGCGATAGTTGTTAACTGCTCTACACGATTACTTACAATGTTGTTCTATCGATACTTTTAAATTACCCGTTGAAAAGTTGCTATCTGAATCTTGAACATCCTCTCACTAATTAAGAGTATAGCTAGGACAACATACTAGATGACCTCGATGGCGCATTGGTTGTGCCTTAGCGCGAATGGTTCCGGATTTTTATTCCCCGTCAGGTCAATTTAGGAAGCGAACTTTTCTTAATTGACTCGGGTCTGAGTGTGTTTTGATTTATCATGAGCTGTAGGATTCATAGTATAGTGAAATCCCTACTTCGAGATTACCTGATGGGCGAGAATTGTTGTCGCATTTTTCATAATGTTAAGTATCCTATGTTTCATAGTTACCAGCCTATTTTCTTAATAAAAACAGTATACTAAAACCAAAAGAAACGCTAACGAAAACTTCATTTTACATTCATACGTTTCATCCAATACATGTGTAGAAATGGATCGCATAATTACCGTGGTACAATGCATTACAGTCCTAAATGGAACCTATCCATGATTACACGCGATTACACGGTACGTATCAAAACCCCTAATAGGGTCCGGAGTAATCGCTGTCCTCCCATAACGACTCGTAAGCAGGACGAGTGCAAAATTTCGTGATGAATCCGTGAGAGCAGTCACGAGGCGCCGGGGGCCGTGGGACATGGGAGTTGGTTTTATTCACATTCTAGTCTAGGGGCTGTAGTGGACTTAAGAGACGTCTGCCAACGATGGTGTTTCCGAGCAGATACGACCTAGTGATCTTCAAGAAAAGGGCTTATTCCTTCCTTAAGAGCCGGCAACGCATTTGTGATGCCTCAGGTGTTGCAGATGTCCTTGGGCGGCGGTGAACACTTACCATCAGGTGAGCCGTCTGCTCGTTTGTCCGCTATAATGTAAAAAAAGAGACATAAAGCGAAATATAAGAGGGAATGCGGTGAATGAATGATAGAGCTGGAACAGTGCGAGAGAAAAGACGATCTCAATGAAGAGCGACGATCTCAATAATAAAATCCAATTTCCATCTTCCCTCACTATTAACGGCGTAATTATAAAGAGATCTTTTCTGACAAAAGATAAAGACGGAATAGTATACTTAATCCTAAAGTTAAAAAGACTTTTATAGAGACATTCTTCAGTACAGTCATTCTTCTTCTTCATTCAATATGACGCGCAACTTGGTTGTGTCATGACATGATGCACAGCGTTGTGAATATGGACGCGGAGAGTAGGAAGATAGACATTACTTAACACAGTTAGGTATTATTGCAGCAACAATGTGGGTAAAATATCACGCCTTAAATGTTTATTAGTGGTTAGTGGATACTGAACAGAAGAACTGCGCCTGTCCTCAGGCCTACTCCCTTGTGTTACTGGCCGCTAATTACACGGCGGGTTGCTTTTTAACGAGCAATTCAGCTAAATGGCACGCGCGCGCAATGCACTCGTCGCGCCCACATCCAGGCCCTTGGTCTAGGGTTGCCTGGTTCCTTTATGTATGTCCATGCCAAAGGACCACTCTTTATTACTAAGAGTTTTTGATCTAGGCTGCAGTCAGATAATGGGAACGGACGGACTGGTGAAATTATATGGGTTCCTCATGGATACCGGTAGCCTAAAAAAACGTCTCCTTGTCAGTCTCTACTCCCGGTGAAAACAATATTTTGCACTTTTTTGTGCGTTAGGTAATTTGCAATATTTAACTATCAGTTGTTCTTCATGTTAACGGCATCAGGCTGATAACTAAGTTCCAAAATTAGCCAAGGGACAAAAAATACTTTTTGTTCTAAAAGGGGAAATTGAGTAGTTTTACCATCTCCTGAATTCCAATGTCTTCTTTTCTTTTCATCTCCTAGATATGGCAGCCCTACCTACCCCGTCCGTTGTGTCACACGTCATAACATAACGCGGCGCATTATCTGCGTCTTACTGCAGCCGCACTTAGCTCTAAATTGAATACGAATGGAGGCATAAACATTATCCTGTGAGTGCGTCTAGTCATAAGCAGCCTTGAATTTGTCGTTTAGAGTGCGGACCTGGTGTGTATCATCTTTTATAATAAGCTTGTTGTTTCTTCTTGTCAGCTTTTAAGAAAAAACATGTAGGTAGGTACTAGTAGGGGTGCCCAATCCGTGTTATTGCCAGTGCCATATCCTCATTGTGATGTTATCTTCTCGCAGCGGTATTTCCGAACCAATCTGATATTTAATCGAACTTACATCTTCATTGCAAGCCTGACCCCCAATTCGCGTGATTATCGATATGAAAATGGCGGATATCGTTTTTGCAATATATTAATTATATCGATAAATATCACAAGCAGGAGTTGGAGGCTAGCAATCAATCATAGATTCTGGTGTAGTGGATTTCCACTTGTGACCACGGGTGATATAAAATAGCTGAAGCGTGAGGATAGTTTTCTGTGTTTATGAAGTGTCATAGTCGTAAACACATTGAAGCTTTTCAGATATCTGGCCGTGTGGTAAGTAAAATTATCGAATAGGTACACTATTATAGATATATGTACTAATATCTGTAATAATTTAGATCCAAAAAATAGACACCCATATAGACGTTCTACGTCATATGTAGTTTCTTGTTTGTTTTGTTCAGTATAACGGCCTTGGTCCTGAAATAGTGCAAATAGAGTTATCTATCTAACAGATTCGCATCGTTAAGAGGCATTTAATCTCAATTTGTATAAAAAGATAATCTCAATAGGTCCTATTAATCTTGATTGATAATTGCTTATCGGTGATTTCAAACACAGAAGTTAATTTATATTCTCCCACAGTTACGGTGATAATAATACATTTTACGAGCACTTTGGGATTACTCTTAAAATTTTATTGGTACAGAATCCGTTTGAATTAAAACCAAGGCCGGGAAAATGTTCCGAAGAGAATATAAGTTTCCGACTTTAGTGCGAGATTTTCAGCACCGAATTATATTGTCATGAAATTTGTGTGATTTTTAACGACTAAATATATGTTGGTACATAAATTTACTAGCACATTTCACGCGGATGCCCAGACATTTTACGAGGTATTTAGTATTAGAATGGAACGCGTCGAAAACAGAGAGGACTGGCAATAAGTTGGTCACAACAAAATATTGCCCTGATGACGTACGGATCCTTATTTACTTCATTGTTGCTGGTAGGTATAGTCGGCACCGTGGGTTTAAAACCTTCTAGAAGCAAAGGATTTCGGTGGCTATATATAGTACAGTCAACTCCAAAAATATGTATACACTTTAGGACCTTGTCACTAATTAATGTGTCTATAAAAAGTAGTTAGTGGTTCTTATACATATGTATTGTGACAACGTCCTAAAGTGTCCTAGTGTACATATTTTTGGAGTTGACTGTACCTACCTAGGTACTGTAGGTCCTGGCACCAAAACTGTATTTACTTACATCACGACGACTAAATGCAGTAAACAGAGTCACACCACCATGATCTGCAATTTGGTTCCACAATAATTGGTTTATTGGTGAAAGATTAATCTGTCAACAAGTATTGATAAACGTGTGAGCTTCTTTATTCACATAGGACTACTAAACGAATGATTTGAATCAAAATTATAAATGTGTAACTTACACAACCCTCCCCTTTTTGGATTCGTGTTGGTGGTTAAAAATAACTATACCTAGAGTAGGCTTTCACTCTCATCTTTTGCTATAAATTTTGACAGCTCCTGTGCGGCCTATGGGTCATACTTTTCCTTTTCTTCCAGTACCTATTGATTTTAGTGCAGATTTGTCAATTTCCTAAACGAAAACAGCTCTAGTTAGCTAATAAGCCACATATTGTTTGAGATCATCAGTTAATTTATTAGAATATCTATTTGGAGCAAACTGTCAGTTTAGTTTTGATCTCGATATTGAAGATATTAATTTGTTCACGGTCAATAGTAGCTAAGCATTATAACAGATTGTATGTTCATTTGTATCATCATCCTGTGAGGTAATAATAATACTGTAATATTGGTTATGTATAACGACCCTCGATAGCGATAACTCTTCTATTGGATCGGAGCCAGATTCTGGCGAGACTATTGATGTCTACCGTCTGCCAGTTTAATGGATTATGAAAGTACGAAGCGAATGGGCTGGAGTCAAATAGGAAAAGCGAATGAAAACCCTTCTAAAAAGTACGCATTCAACTGACGGACGTTTTATATGAATGGTTACAATAAGTGGAAAAGTGCTCGTGTTGTGCGGTGCTAAGCTATAAAATACAATATTGGAGATGGGAGGTTTACGGCTTTCGGCACCTGAGATCCTCATGGATCGTGCGTTTATTGCATTGACGTAAATGCTCACGTGCTGCGCTGGGAGGCTCCGACGTCTACGATACATATTGATACACTTGAAGCATTTTAAAACAAAAGAAGCATTTTCAAATATATTACTATGCACTAAATCGTCATCTTTTGTTTCTGTGTTGGCATTGCTTTGACATTTCCAGTCATAAAACTTATAATGGTTGAACATTCAACAAGTACCTATTTTTTAAGATTAACACAACATAGTAGTTTAAATGTAATTGCATTTTAATAACAATAAAAAAACAAGAGTTCCGTATTTACTAGTGTCCTTGCTGAATCGGATAGTTGACGAATTTACGGTGCACATTATTTGAAATGATCTATATCTTATTTTGTAGGTATATTAGTGAGTGCATGTAGCAATAAGCGAGTTAACGCGGGGTCACCGTCATTAGGGCGATAATGACGGCGTACCATAAAATATCCATAAATAAGGCCTCGAGTGACGGCGCTGACGAGCGCGTCTCCTCGCGCCGCCGATACCGATCGCGACTCGAAACGCAGCCTTCCAAATATAGGCTTCTGCTCCCAAATAGGCATCGGTCTGTTGCGCTGAGCCGCTATTGAGGACGCAACATCGACCCGCTCGCCTCTTTCCATTGTCTTCGTCTTTTTTGCTCTCTAGAACTGATATTGTACCTCCGTCGAGGACGTCCAGTGATCCGCAACGATGTTCATACGCCGATCTAGTAATGCGCTCATCATGCTCAATCACGCATGATACCGACCCGTACGGTGCTTACAGGATGGGTAGATACTCGTTTTTATCACAAGATTATGAGAAATATATTTATACCATTGTATCTCTTTGAGGGGACGGCACAACGGAGCTACGAAGCTTTTACCTCGAACTATTCAGGGCTTTACGTACACGATTATATTGTAGAGTCGAGGAAAAGCCGTTAGTGATATTGTATTTCACAACATTGTTCCGAAAGCAATGTTGTGTCCCAGAATAAGCTTATAATGGAGTATAATAAACTTCTCACGCGTATCACTCGGCACGTAGACAATGTCGCTTTCATTAAAAGGAACGGACGATAGCAGTCATGAGAGGCGATAGTCTCCGGAGTGGGCGCAGTGGGCGCGCAGGCCGCAGTGACACCCACCGTCACCACTCCAGGCGTGATAATATTTCAAACTATTCAACAGCGAGTTTATCTTCATTCTAGACATGTTTATGCTGACGTTTCTGTTAGCTAGTTACTACAGTTACAGAAACTTTATAGTGATATGCGACCTGCCACGAGCCCACGACTAGCCCCGCGTGCAAGCCCGTGGCGGGAATGTAGCCTTGGACATTGATCGTTAAGCCTTAATGGAAGAAATACGCGCGGAGTCAATAACTTCGAGTTGCACTCGACAGTCGACAGATTATTAATTGCAATTGAAGGCCAATTGGAACGAAAAGCGTTTTGCAGTCGGGCGCATTGTTAACTGATTCATAGACGGATCGATCAGTCATACGGGGAATGTGGTGGATTTTAAATAAACGGGCGAGGATTATGCATGCGTGCACGCGGGCGGCCCTGAGCTATCGCGGCATTGTATTCAAATGGAGCGTCACCAGGGGGCGCGCGGGCGACGCTGCGCCCGCGCCGCGCCGGCCATTACTCAAACTTGCGCGGAACGCCCTCCGGCCTTCACTTACATTGTTGTTTTTCATTCTTAATAACGAATCTAGATTAAGGCTAATTCTGATAAGGTTTCGGAAATTATGCGTTATCTCCATGATGCTTGCGGTTTGCTTCGCTCTTATCATGGTTATATCGACGCGATCTCCAAGGAGTACTAATTATTGATTACAAACAAGAACTTAATGTGTCAAGAGTAATGGAAGAGAACGAGAACGTGGGATTTGTCACATCGACCATTTAAATTGCAAATCTTTTCCTGTTTTCTATTTGTTTTGTCTGTTTTCTATTTGTCTTATTACGTCAATATTTCTAAAAATCTACAATCCAGGTTTTCAATATCTTAGATTACATGTTAGGTACATACGCAGTAGGCACAGATAAGCCAATGTTGTGTAAGATACTGGCAACCTAATTAAGAGATGGCCTTAGCGCCACCCGCGTGCCCAAACCGCAAGTTAGGTTTAGCAAATTTCCAATGACTAAACTGTCGCTTTGCGGCACGAAGTCGTGTGGTGGGCCTGGCGGGTGTGCAGCGCTGTCCGCAGCCATCACCGAGTGGCTAGCCCGCCGCGCCTAACACTTGCTGACGCGGGTAACATGATGCTGTAATAAGATATTTGAGGGTAGGGCCTACCAGCTATGTGTTTTGTCATAAAGTCAACCGGTCAATATACAGGGTGTATCTGAGAACATTTACATACCTTTAACCACGTGTTCTACTAATCATTCTGAACAACATTTAATTTTCTTCTATGGCTTTTGAAAATTCGCATAAAAAAATTACACCTTTCCATACAAAGTCCGTCACGTGACTTGGTCATTTTGTATGGGGAGTCGAAAAAAATATTGACGAATTTTGAAAAGTTGGTTTAATGGATGAAACAAACTGTATAAATGTAACAGAGCAACCGTATGTTGGGTTACCATGTTTATTCCTAAATATCAATAAATTTTGATTCCTTATCAATTGAGGAAACGTGTGAACATCTGTGACATCGCAGTTCATAATATGTACAATTTTCCCAATTTTCTTATTTGGGATATTCTTTGAGATGCAACTTTTACTAGTTTTTCTGTAAAGTTCACATAAACATCTTTAAATATAGCCAAATGATTATTATTTACCAAGAAAAGCTTTTCATATAATTGGAAAATTTGAAGATTCTGATGTCATTTCGGAGAAATATTGGATTTGAGGATTTCCATGAAAGTTAGATTTCAAAGAAAAACTCATTTATCCATTATCTATTCTATCTCCTCTTAAATCGTCATCTTATTCAGAAGTCAGTCTAGGATTTTCCGCACTCAAATGTTTAACTACGAACTTTTGATGTCTATGGCGATTTTAATGGCCCCTAAGTTGAGTTTCGATAAAAGGCTTAATTAATTCTAAAAAATACTTGTTATCCTGTTATTGAGCTAGTACCGACTAATCAACCAATAGGTCAGTAGGGCCAAGAAGTAGGTAGTTAATTTTTATACAATAGAATGTGTCATCTACTGTAATGTATGATGTAGGGACATTACGTAATTAAAATGCGAATGTACTCGTGTGGACTTTGATAGTAGGTATAGATTTCAATCTTTTCTCGCTATGTGTTACTTACATATAAAATAGGTTGATCGGTAAACAGTTACATTCCTATAAATATCGTCTCTACTAAGTAAGCATTGTGAACAAGGTTTGTATGAGAAAAGTTGACATTTATGAGAATTGGCAAAAGTCATAGAACAAACGTTCAGAATGGTTGGTAGAAGAAGTGTTTAAAATGATGTGATGAAATAACTCAGACACACATCATTATTGTTTTTCTATTTGTTGTGGACGTATGCCCCATTATTTCCAATTTACTGCTATGAAATGATTACACCCATTATTAATTTAATTGTGCTTGTTTTTGTGAGAATCCATTCATTGAACGTCATTTGTTTCGTGGTGGCTAACATTTTCGGCGGCGCCGGCAAAAACGGCATCCATAGGATTAATTAAAATTAATCACAAAGTGTGGCTCTAAATTTAAATTTTAATTAGGACGGACAGAGGCGAGGGTGCTCTCTGTCACCGGCTCTTAAACCGCGCTTTTAGCCGCTGGCCATAAGAATAATATTATTCTTCGCTCACTCCACACATTTGTTTTTTATGTGCTGCAAAGATGCTATGCTATGGGCGATGGATGACGTCGACAGGAGGGGGTGTTGCAAATAACATTGTCACTCACATTCCTAAGAAGATAGTTTATCCTAAACGCAACGACTGACTTGGTACGGCAACATCTGGAACTGAAAACCATGCATGAGAACGGAAAGCTTGCTTGTGTGTTTTTTTCATCTGATTGGTGGCCGACTAGCTGACGGATTATCTGATGGTGATGGTGTTACGGACATCAATAACAATATACTTATAACATTTATTAACCACATCGTCTACCAACCATTCTGAATAACAATTATTGTTCTACGATTTTTGGAAAATCGCAAGAAAAATTTGTCGACTGCCCATACAAAATGATCAAGTTATGTGACCGGTTTTGAATGAAAAGTATTTTTTTTGTGGAGATTTTTTTCTAATCTCGCTGATGTGCATGGGCGGCGTTGATTCAAAACTTATCAACAGGTGACCCATGCATACTCATTTATCGCCTCTAGTATAAAAATACCTACAAATCAATGTATAAAATGTCGTATTAACAACTATATTTAAATACGATTTGCTCTAAATAATAAAAGTATTTATCTATACTTCCTTGCAAATTATCGTTATCTACGGCGTAAAGATATTCTCCATAATCATTCAGATAATTTGCGCATAGTGTAAGTACGAGCATAGTAGTTTTGATACTCAATCTTATCAGATTGTCAATTGTGTAAATTAGATAATTATTATTTACACGTGTTGTTGTAACGCACGAGAGGGCGGTTAAGATTTTATGTTCAGGTTGCGTAACCAAACTTAAGATAGTGACGTGTATTTATAGAAATACTCTGGTAATTAATTAACATCAGTAATAATTAAATAAATATGTAAACTTACTACATACGAACGTGATTTCAAGTAGGTTAGATATAGTACTGGATTTTCAAGTTCAAGTCGTGACACGTAAGTTTTGCGCTCGGCGTCGCGTAAGTAGTGGGGATGTTTGCGCATTTTTAAAATAGTTCACTTTATACTAAAATTGATTTCTGCGCAATCAAGGTCAGCTGCATCATACACTAGAATATAGATTTCTACTTGTGTTTACACTACATAATCTGTAAGCTTTATAAATGGACAACGCGCCTTTATGATGACCTAAGGGAAAGTCAGCCCATCTTATTATCGAGTTTCAATGCAAATTTAGAAGAAGATAAGCTGTAATTTCTATTCCTTTTTACGCGTAGCCAACGGCCGCTGAACTAGTCCATGTAGTTAGTAACTTATCTACAGTTGCTTGTAAGGATTTGTTTTTATCGCGCTACAATGTTGTGTTGATCAATACAGTAAGAAACCAAAACTATTTGTTCAAAAAGTTGCACTACTTCGTTGGAAATGGCACATATGCAAGGTACGAGTGTTTAGTCAGCCACACATCAGGTTACCACAACCTGTCAAATCCTCAATTGATATTCAACCTAATGTGTATGACAGTAAGATGAGAGTCGGTTGAAGAAATTTGACAGTTTTGTATACATTGATGTGTGGCTGTACGTACCATCTGAGCTTAGCATTGAATAATAAATACGTTACTACGAAAGATACACTACACAAACCAAGCCAAAGCCGAAACAAAGCCTATAAGAAACAGTTAAAGCAAGTAATTAAGCAGATGTTTATTTTTTTTATTTTAGTAGTTGCCCTGGAAAATGTAGTTGATTAAAAGAAAAAATATAGGTCCTGACGAAAGTAAAAATTCTGCTAAGATAATAATGATAGGTGATTATCCTACATCAAAAAATATAAGCGCTATATTCTGTACGTTACTCTCATTTACTTATAGAATGACCCATTTAAATTTATAAAATATCCAGTTCATTGACTTGGATATTACTCCTGAATATTCTATCGACCGATTTATGTTAGTTATGTCAATAATCGCTGATCTAGTATCGACCGATTCAGCAAGTGGTTATGTGAGACAAAAAATGGGATAATTAAAGTATTTTTGCAACTTGGTTTTTGGCTATTATTAAAAATATATAAAGGAAAAAATCACGTTAATAATACTTATTAAGACATTCTTAAACAGTATTGATATTATATCATGAGTCAAAAGTAATGATATTATATCATGTCTACTATAAAATTTACGAACAAAAGTTGTGCGAAACTAGTAGTTCCATATATAATGTATATATACATTCAGCTCTACATCGTGCTAACCTCTTTAATAACTCATAAAAATACCCTAACTTTCCTTCCAAACAAACCCAGTTTTAAAACTGTTCAGACGCCGAGTTGCTCCACCCGACTGTCAACATAAACATCGCTCCATAGTAAACGGTTCTCGCCATATTGTACAGTTTATTAACGTGAATGTTGGCATCTCCGCCCGCCCATTAATCTCCATATAATTAAATTATCAAGTGAAATTATATTTAGCTCAGGAAACGGGGCCGTGCCTACGCGCGCGCCGTCCTCGGCCTCGCTGGAAAGCCGAAAAGTTCAAGTTTCAGGTGCTCGCGGTCGTTGCTTCGACTGTCAGGGCCGCCTTACATTTCGTAGGGGCCTTGGACAGTTAGATTTAGGGCTCCATCTCATAGAAATCACCTCACCAGAGGAGATATAATTTTGTATGACATTGCCTACCTAGGTACTCTTGAATGCTCGAAACTCAAACGGATTCCTTTTTTTTATTAAATTCTTACATCTTACACCTGATCCCGTCCTCTTACGCACTTACCGATATGAAAACAACAGATATTACTGAATGTGATATTTAATTGGACAAAATAACACGAACGCAAGGAAAAACAAAAACAAAAATAAGCCAAAAAGAAAAAAAATACAGATTAGGTCCCTGTGGCAATGTAGAATTACTTAAAAAAGGATAGCACAAGGTTTCAGCAATTCCTAAAAGTAAGAAACGTTGGAGTTGGGCATTCTAAGGTTTATGGTGAGATGTATTTTGTTTTAAAAACTCTGATTCCTTCGTCAGCCACAGTCCCCAATTGGGTGTACCTCCACGTGCGTGAAGGGTAAATGGTCGCCAGTTTCGCTTGCTAGCCTACTGCAGATTAAAAGATACCCAACACTTTAGAATTTCTTCTTTAAATATATTTACACTCAATATTGCCGTAAAGTTTAAGAGGTACATATTTAGAATATGGTAAGTACCAAATCATTCTTATGTATCGATAAGTGGGTAAGATTCGCCTTCGTATCAGGTGGTTTCGGCTTCCGAGACTCTCACTGTCTGTTTTGTGGAAATAGCTTTCAGTCGGTAAGAGCATAACAATAATTTTAACACTTTAACCGACACATCTTTTAAGCTTTTGATTAATGAGTGTAATCTATTCGTGTCTGGAAAACTTTTTGAAGATCTTATGGCACAAATTTCAAAGTTGCGAGGTTATTTTATATAATCATAGAGCTAATATCAATGGTAGTATGATGTAAAGGAACAAATATTGAGGGTTATTGTATCTACATGTACTACTACCAGTGTTATTTATAATATTAATTGTACACCACCAACGTTGACTTGTTTTAGGTCGGCGCCAGTAGGTAGTTTGTTCTAGGGCGCATCATAGTATTAAATATATATTGAGTTTAGTTTTGCAGGTAATTATTACTTAGGTAGGTACTAGACATTATTTAATTAATAGTAACTATGCTGGTTAGTTAGTCGGTCATAAAATATTCACTTATGTTTTTATCTCTAGTGTTGTTAGTTATAACTATTACCATTTTATTTTTAACGAGATGCGTAATAAGATTCATCATCGAATAGGCCATATCACTGAGCATTTTCTCGAGTTCTTAATAAGCAAATAAAATACCTATCCATTTAATCACGGAAATAATTATTGCTTTCTGCAGCACCCAAAACGAATTACTGGGTGCCGCGAGCGTTCGCGGGCGCATAAATCTGCCGCGTCCTCCGCGAGTTATCACTGCGCGTCAGCGGCGCCGGCGCACTCATTGACACTTGCGCAAACGCAGCTCTCGGTGATAGAGGCTTTCTACGCTTGATAACGGAGCCACAAAACCATTAATGAGTGTACACGCTTAGTGAAATCGCTGAGGAAAAATCTCAAGTCTTATTAACATAGTAGTAGAGCTAGTTTATTCATAATTGGCGGTCTCCCACCCTAGTGCAGTGCGTGCGCCTCGCCCCGCCCCGCGCCGCGTGCGCACCGCGCTGCTGCAAATAAATTGCGATCATAATATCGCGCGACAGCGACTCGGCCCCGGCCACAATTAAAATTTGCATTCTTGTCGTCTGATTGATAACTTTGTTGGGTAGGTGAGGCGGCATTTGATTCGTGTAGGCGGTCTCGCAGGCATTATGATGAGCTCTGTAGGAGGAAGGATGTACCGCGTGGAAGAAACCTACTTGAGCGCTGAACGATTACTTCCCGTCTGGTGTGGTGCACTCTGATCTATATTTTATTACGTTTTTTGCACTTCATATTCCTGATTCTTTATAGATGGCATTTGGTTTTTTGACTCAACCATTATAATGGAGCATAACAAATCAAGTGCAGTTTTTAACATTTGACATTTAATACGACCTTGCGCCATGCAAAGGACGTTGTCTATTCCGACAGAGAGTAATACACCGCCATTAGTTTTTCACGGAAAACTATTTCGAAATGAAAAATATAGTATTTTCCGTGAGCAACATAACATGCAACGCGGTCTAATTCTGTGTCTCGTCGCGACACATGTTCGCAAAATATTTTTTAAGTTTGTTTTTATGAGGTGCAACTGTACGATACTCTCACTCCCCAGGCATTCGTAGAATTGTACTCAATAAATTATATGCGATATTTTTGTTGAGTTAGTTGGCTCACGGCCACTTTGCTCCTGAATATTCCGTAATCAGAGCCGATAATATGCTAATAAGTGTCAGAGTGATTCCGCGGCGCGCGCGCAGAGCGTTCGTCTAGAAAGCCTACATCGTGCGCGGCGCCCGATATGGCCGTTCCGCTTTTGAGCACCTTGTACCACTTAGCTGTCTACACCTCGTAAAACTGTCTCAATATAAGTCTTCCGAAAATTATAACTGAATAAAGATCACACCGCCGCGGCGGCCGGCGCTTCGGCAAAAACGCTCAATAAGGAAACGGAATGATTTGTGTGATTTTTATGGTTCCTACTAATTGGTTCGACAATGTAAACGGCCTTTACGCCGCCTTCTTGCATTTTAATCAGGATATACTGGAAATAAACATATATATCTTACTTGAATTATGGGCATATAGAACGAGAAGAACCAGTCACAAGGCGCCAGGGCCAGTCAATGAAGTCTACAATAATAAAAAGAAAGCTTAAAAACTACAACTCGACTACTAAAACACGCTCTAAAAAGTAAGAAACAAGAAAATAAGTAGTCTCCGCTGAAGTTATATAATTATAAGATATTTGTTTAAAGGATTTTAAAGGATGAACGATGAATACATACAGGTCAAAATCATAACTCTCATTTTTGCTTCGCTATACTCAGTCGGGTACAAAGTTGAGGGAAACGCTTATACGCAAATGGTTTAAATGTATTTACCGATCGACGACGTACAACTGCTACTACAATAGTTTGTTTGTAAATGACTCACTATGAAGGAAAGTTTGTGATCATTTACTGATCACATTTTAGTATGGAATGATTTTACTCCTACTCCTACTCGCTAGAGAAATTAGTTTTATAAAAACTTTTATCGTGGTAAACAGAATGATTTTAGTATCTATGAAGATAACGATTAGTCTAAACTAAAATGGATTATAAATATTTAAGTGTATAAATTATAAGAGTATTCAAAACGTTCAACTGTGAATGAACTATCTTATACCTACCTTCAATGGGTGTTTTTACTCACGTAATGAATATAGTTATCAACATACAAATTCTATTGAGACCCTGAAGTATGTGAGAAAATGACAAATTGATTAAAGAAAAAAAAATAGCAGCAAATTGATTGCGAGGCCAGACTTCATAGTGCAACTAGTTATACTAGTTTGTCTAATGTTGGCCTCAGTTCCACGCGCGAGCGCCTCTTAAATTACGCGAGAGGGTTGCCAGCTTTCGCACCGAAAAGCCGGACAGACCTAACCAGTAAGATGATGTCCCAATGCCCCCCCCTTTAGTGCGTTGCGCTGCGTTAGGTTGTGTCTTCGTACATAAAAATAAGTGAACGAAGCCGTATCGCATTAATGGGGCCTCACTACTTATGAACCCATGCCTAGCAACCATGGTTTTAACATGTACAGATTTTTTCTGGATCCCCTTGAGTTATTAGATAGGACAAATAAAGATGATCAAAGCACTTAGATCTTTCTATAAATCTAGGATATCGGTATGATGCGAATTGTTTGCACTACTTATAACTTGATCTCGTAATTATATTTTTTGATGTTACTCGTCAGTACTTTTTTGAAAACAAAAAAATAATAATTAAAACAATCCTGCCAATTTGTTCTCAGAGTTATCCCTTTATAAAAGCAGTATAATTTTTGCATACAGCGATAGGATATCCATTTTTATATTTCAGAGCTCAACAAACTGTCCGGTTTTTGTTCAATGTCATTTTTATAAGCTGAGGATCGTATTCAGGCCCAACACGAAGGTCAAGTTCTCATACACTCATAAGGACAAAGTGCATTGGAATTCAAAAAAAGAACGTCAAGTTCCAATACACGAAAGAGTTGAGAGTTCCGTGTAGGCAGAGCATAACATAGCAGCGTTGGTTTTGGTTGACATAGACACTATTGAAGAGTGCAATCATCTTTAAACGTAATAATTACCAAACAATGTAGAAGAAAGAACAATTGTTGTCGTAATAAGTACATACAAAATGAAATAAGTAATATATAACAATATAATGTATGATGAAAGACAGATCTAATAGTTAGCGGTTGATGGGTGGTTGTATAGTTGGATCCCAAGATTCATATAGGTATGGATCGCTTTGGAAAGTTGGTCAATTCAATTATTATAAGAGTGCTATATCCAAGTGAGACATTAATAAAAACAAAACCGAACATGAACCATAACATAACTGGAGACGTGATCTATATAATTCTACCATAAGATAAACTGAACCCGAAACCTACCTACTGTATTAGTCATCGTAACTAATAATATTATTAGTGTTTAATAAAAGTGCAGTATTTATTCATCATTCGAGCGTAGGTACAATTTGTGCGTATCACAACAATAGATGTAAAAATAAGACGTAGCAAGTTTTAAATATAGGGGACATTTCATGTCTCTTCCTATGTTCTCTACCTAAAAATTTACTGGTTAGAATACTTCTAACACTATGGTTACATTAAATCATCCGCCGATTCATTGGCCTTTTCGCACGACCCAAAAGTTGACCTGGTGGACACAGGACAATTCTCTTATGATATCAAATTTATGCAGTAATGTTTACTTACTTATACAAATAAAGAAAACTTTATCGGACGAATATCGACATCGAAGTAATAGAAACCGTACTCACTCAGCGGTAAATTACTTGTTATTTACTTATTTTGACATTCATAAGTGTTGTCTAATGACCTGATTTTCGTACCTACATTCGTAAGCCAGCTGAGTAGAAGTCATGTCTACAGATTGAACAGTCCTCAGCGTTTTATTCCACAACGGTACCCTAAAATACCACAGACAAGAAAAGATGTGTCTATAAATGCTATGGAAATCTTTGTCGAGGAGCAGGAAGGGCGATGTCATGGCGCCGGCGCGACAGCCTTGCACGGTGTATTCCGTGTTATGTGCCTCTGTCTGTCCATACAGCCGATACTATCGCTGTTGGTAGTTCTGGCAGGTAGCTAACAGCTCGCGTAAGTTATTGCTGTACCTACATTTCTCATTTTAGTGTAGTACCTACATAAGTTTTTTACGCTGACTCACTTTAAACTATTTGTTTCCAACAAGCCAAATACCGAGAGATTGTACGGAGAGTTTAGATTAGAAAACATTTTTCTTAATAAATATATTTGCTAAAATTATAAATTGTTATATTGCGTTTTCTATAATTACGTCCGATACGTAATAATTAGGTTTTAAATACAATTTTAAATCAGGTGGTCTACTTACAAAAAATAAAGAAAATTGTTGACACAATTGCTTTTAAGTACTTACGTAGGTACTGCTTACTTACCCGCTAAAATAAATTCCTTATACTAATATAAATGAAACAGAGTTTTATAAAAGTAAGCCAGCCTTATATATTGAGCATTTGCAATATATCATCGGAAATCCTGAGTCAAAATTATACTTGCAACTTACCAACAATGGGAAAAGTGGAGATACCTAAATAAAAGTTATTAATAACTACTTTTACAATCACTACTTAATACCTAGGTATAAACGTATGATGAGCGAATTTAAAAGTATAGAATCTTTTTAGTTTCACGTACAATCTTCTTCGAGATATGTACGACGCAATTGCACACTGGCCATAAATGTTGATTACTTTTTTGTTAAAAATAAATGAACGAGTAAACTATTGTGTAGATGTTGTTTTGTTTTATCGAACCAAATTTGTTTACGTTTTCATTTTTAAAATTGAATGTTTTCTAAATAATTAATGACTGTGATAATTGTATATAGTTAATCAAAATCGAGACTACGAGTATAAGGTATGAGTAACTAAGTAAATTATTTACGTCATTCGCGTGTACCTCCGTAAACGCTATAAAATATTTTATATTTCTGTAAATTATTAACATTAAACGCAACCTACTTATTGATATGGAAATTAAATGAAACTAAAGTAAATAATTTATTTGCCAACATAGCAAGACCGTAATGATTAGTACTCGGAAATTCGGGCGCTTATTTAATCTGACCACTAGTGATAATCAATTTATAGGTCAGTACTTACTTGTTCTAGTAACGAAATAGTTAAAATTAAATACCCAAAGATTTCTGTTTTGTGTATGTATTAAGTAAGTACTTGAAACTGAATGAAAAACTAGGGGCTTAGTTAGTCAGAAACTCAATTATCAGTTATCGTAGCTTGGCTGTGGTGTGATGTGAGGGCCTTGCGCTTTTGTTTCCTCTCATATTTTTTTTTGCATATCAATGGGACATTCCGTTGGCTAAATAAAACAGTATTTATTTTTATAACAGAACATTATATTAGGGTCTTTCGTAACAGCCAGTGAATGTAGACGTGCCATGCCTCCCTGCGTAGAATTCGCATCAAGCTTGAGTCATGAAGCTAAAAAATGTATTGGATCGCCGCCATAAATATGTACAAGTTATTTCTGATATACCTACCCAGGTATAATCTGCACAACACGAAAAGTAAACTTTGACTTGTTGTGACGGCGTTTTGGCCTATACTTAAACGTGTTTAGATGAGTTGTACTTAAAACAAACAAAAAACGATACAAATTATTTCAGATTTTACATAAATCGTAGATGTTTTTTTTTCTGGTGACTAATGCTGGGGCATGATTTTTTTTGTTTATAATTCCTACCAACTGAATAATACTAACAAAGTTTTGCGTTGTTTACTATTAGTTTCGACTGGTTAAAAATATAACTTTAATTTTATTGTACAGCAAAAATGATGTAATTAATTAAGCCGACGATTAGCGCGATGTTTATTATTATGTTCATTATTTTATAGTTATGATGCAGCGCGAAAATCTAAAAAACTATAGATTAATTACAGGTATGTTATTGCTAATTAAATACGAACAGGAACTCTCAATCTGTCTCAGCTTGCAATTATGTAAGTATACTTTAAACTCAATCGTTTGTTGGTATTAAATTGAAGTCAAAATTCACCTCAATTTTTTTATGATACTATTAAACTTGATATACCTATTTCGTAAAGATTGTGTTGGATTTCCATTGCACATTTACTTATGATGCGAATTTATCTTGGCATTTACAAACTGCTTAGATGTACTGGTACATTTCGACGATAGACGTATAAGGTAAACAAGTTACAAATTGATTTAGTTACGGTAAATAATTACGATTGATACAGATCGGTGCTCGGCCAATTATTCTATTTCCACCATTTACATGGTGTTAATTAATGTCGTTCACACGACCGACGGCTGATCTCTAAATTCTGCTTGGCTCGTTTAGCTAATCTAGAATGTTCGTTTTTGTTATTTCCTCACTAGCAATAAGGCGGCATATTAGATAAATCTATTAATTTATTTACGCATTAGTATGTATTTGAAACCGGAGAAGCCTCGCGAAGTCCAGGTGCGAGCGACGTTATGAAAATTAATGAAACACCTCAGACCGCTTGTCGTCTCGCCAGCTGATTAGTGAAAATAAATAACAGTAATTGGTTATTCAATCCCGACTAGTGCCAATTAAATTCTCTTGCGCAGCAGCCGCCGCTTCTACCCAGATGAAACCAGCATCGATAGCCCGATATGTTACAGGCATACTTTTGGCTTCCTGTGCATTTGTTAGTCAATAAACAGGTATAGAATATAGTAACGCAAAACAGATGTTGGCTTTACTATGCGGTTCTGTTGTAACTTATTCCAGTGTCTTGCTGTGAGGAAGTGAAATGTTTATACTAATCTGCTTACCAAATGTTTGAAAACACTCAGACACCATACTGTTTTGTATTTATTGCGTCTAGTTTTGTCCAGGATCACGAAGATATGTAATGAAGCTGAAATAAGGTTTGTGGCGTAACTTTATTTGTCTAATGATGTTGGATTGTTATCCTTGATGACTTTATATCATCTTCTTAGGCGACAATAATTCTTATTAGAGCCGATAGACACACCTGTCGTGTCACCCGATACGCCTGCTCTTTACATAATCCGTGGCCGCAGCGCGCACCTGACATGCGGAGCCAAGGACCCTCCTTGGTCACTTTTATCTAAACCGCTCCATTGACGTTCATAAATGAAAAAAGAAGACTATCTAATTTGACTTATCGACGGCGGGTTGCTCAGTTGAGCATTTGAAGTTGAGCACTAGGTGTACATTCTGAGTCGCGCTCAACCTCAAATTCCGGAACCGTCCTTCACTTAGATCCGATTCGACCAATCTACATCCCAGGATAAGTCTATGGTATAAGGCTTCGATTCGTATGAAATTACACCTTATTTCGTATTTACTGTCAGATAAATATTGGTTGAATAGCAGCTGAGTCAGTTTAGAAGGTCATAATACCCAAAAGACTAGGTACATCAAAGCGTAGATTGTGATATTAAAATTTAGGGATAAGTATTTAAAGTAACCATGTATTCAGACACAGAAAGACTACTCGTACACTCTCGCTCTACAGTGCACATCTAATTTAAATGAGACTAAACATCCAATAGAATGAAATCAAACAAATCACCCGACACACATTGACAGCTAAAGACGTAAGGCTGTCTACGTATTTTTATTTAAAAGGCTGCGTAAATAAAAACAAAGCATGTTCCATATTTAGAATTCTAGTTTCTTGCATTAGCATATTCTTGGTTCCTTCCCTCCCTTCCATGACCTCTTGGGTGCTATCTAGTGTATTAAATAAAGATGCTGATAGTTTTGTCTTATTGCAAATTATTTTAGCACTGTCAAAAGAACTGATACGCGCTATCTCCTTAGCAGCGCTATCTGATTCATTGGATGTCTGAAGGATGTTTCAATTAGTAGTCTATTGTATGGAAACTTTTGCCGTCGAGTTTATGTTACATTGCGCCGGCGCGTCGCGTGATCATTTCACGTGTTTTTGTATTTGAATGCAGAATTTATTCCGTTTCACTTCTCAAAACATCTTAATGTTTTATTTTTAATGCTCTAGATCATTTTCATATTCGATGACGGAATAACGAGTTTTTTAGAGTCGTTAATATATAAACAATTTATTTTGAACGCAATACTTAGACACGTGAGATGAGAATGTACTTACCTATATTTGATTGCTCTAACTCGAATATATATTCTATACTCGCCTTAGACAATGTCCCCGTTGCTTGCCGTATTACCAACTCACGAGTGAGTCACATTGCTCGCTTGACCAAACATACCGAGGACACAAGTAACAGATCGATCGTTAAGTTTCTGGTGGGCAGATGAAAAGATGCACGCGCGTTCACTATATCACCGAGATAATCTGTTCGGTTTTGCGTCATGACACGTTCGAGTGTTTAAGTAACGAGTGTAAACTAGCCGGCGAGTCGGCAAGTGAATGTCAAAATATCCTCCTTAAGGCTAATTCGGAGCGAACAATTTATGCGCAGCCCACGCCTGCTGAAATACGGCGCTCGCCTCTTACAACCCTTTTATGTAGAGGATTTATTGAAGCGACTTGCGCACGCTTCAATGAGCCGATCGTACACTTCTGGCCATTTGACATGTAACTCATACTTATCGTGATCTATGACACAATGCCGTAACCGTGAGGCCGGCACGCCACGCTCCACGGATTACAATACAAATAAGTAAGTATGTACCGCGTGCGTGAGATTAAGTAGTCGTATTAGTGTAAATATAACGATCATTATAGACGACTTTTAGGGCATCATAAAATCTTAAAAACATCAAATCGTATCACGCAGGAATTCCATAAGCAGATCGTGAAAGAAGCATAAGACGGGCGTCGCCAATACTTCATTTCCCTGGCGGAGAGATTCTGGATCATAGCCAACGTTTCCGAGAAAACGAGAGAAGGTTACGAGATGTCTCGCCTCACTTTATATTCCTAAATCGTGTCAGAGATAATATTTTCACGTGTATTTTGTTATTTGAGAAAAAAGTGTATAGAATTGCCGTTTCAGATAGGTGTGAAGTGCGGTCTGGCAGCGGTTTGGGACCCGAAGATTGGTCGGGAGTGGCGAACGTGACGGTTTCTTGGCACTGTTTACTATTAAGGAAAAAGTTGTAACGTAATATTTATAGGAGCCGTCTGGGTGTTTTTGGTTTAAATCATGCAACAATTTTAGTTTCAGTTAAAGGGGAATTAAGTGAGATAAGCGGTTAAACGGGTTTATAGGCATGCGCGTGATTGTTGCATCCGCGACGCCGGCGCCGGCACCCTCCTTCCTCATTATGGGTGACGTGCGCACATATTGGCAATAATGCGTGTATTATCAATTTCCCAATAAGTGGCTTCATTGGCGACAATTCTGCATCCATTGGTACTTTCACTTCTAACTTCCACGACAATCAGTGTGAAGTGCATCGTCGATAGTTTTCCAAGATACTCGTATTTGTTATAAAAAAACTCTATCATCATTATAACGTAAAACGCAATTAAAATTCTGCAAAAAGATATTGCTAAGTATCCTTCATTCTTAAGCATGAGTACTGATTGACGTAAAGATCCATATGCCCTCACGCAACATGTCTCATCGTTATCAATGCACTCTGAGTGAGGTTAATTAAAAAGTTACGAGAGGAGATAACAGTGACGCCTATATATACAGAGGCCAGGCCACCTTATCGACCTGACGCATCTGATAGTGGATATCTGGACACCTAATCGGCTGCTGTCCTTTGCACATTGAGGATTCTATTAAATTGGTAGTGGAATTCGTTTTCACTTTTGCCATTCGGAATTTACGTTGAATTTGAAAACGACCTCATAATCAAACGACAACAAGATGACCTCACTCCGCCTGATGTTAAGCGGTCGTGAGATCCAAATATGAGGCTGACAGGCACAAAAGAAAAAACGAAGTACCTATTGAGTCTGTCATCCTCACCCTGAAGGCCTATTTGACCAAAAACACAGCAGGCGCTATCTCACGCCGGTTGCCTGTGAAGCCGTTGATCACACGGGTTGAGTTGGCCAATTTATGTCAAAGCGTGGCTCTCTCACGGAAAAATAAATTTATAAACATAATTCAGTCAAAGAGGTATTGTAAATTTCTGCGCTTTTAAATTTGTTCTAGCTTTCGATAGATATTTACGACTGTGTGCTATTTGTTGAAATCCCGATTTTATGGGATGGGACGCTTCCATAAATCTAGATAATCCTTTCTGTGGAAATTAGCATAAGCCTATTTGCCAGTTTTCGATTCTGTCCGCGAGCGGGAGTCTGCCACGGCTAAGATATCCCCTACCGTGCAACCAGTATTGCTATCTTAACCCGTTTATGACTAAATTTGCCAGTTATTTAGGATAAAATAGGTGTAATAAAAAAAAGCACTTCGTTCAGATTGAACGACATCTCTCTTTCTAACGATATACTTTTCACTTCTTTGAGCATCGAGACTAAAAATCATGATTTTGTACCTAATATACCTATCTGCCAAAATGATGTCACCTTATTAAAAACGTTGTCTGAAGATAGTTTCGGTTTAAAACTCATGCTGCCAATTTTTATGTCGCTTATAAAACTGACAGCATCACTCTTAACCTAGTATCTCTTAGTAATTGTGTCAGAAATGAATGAGATCCGCAGGAGATCTAAAGTCGCAGACAGCCCAAAAAATTCCGTCGCTCAAGTGGCAATGAGCATTGGAAAGGTCCTTGAGTGGAGGCCGCGTGCAGGAGGCCGCAGCCGTGGCAGGCCTACCACCAGGTGGATCGACGATCTAGTGAAGGTCGCAGGAGTCCCTTGTGGTCGTGTGGAGAAAGTTGGGGGAGGCCTATGTCTAGCAGTGGTCGTCTATTGGCTGAATTGATGATAATGATGATTATGATGATCACTCTTAAACCATAACTAACTTATGTCTCCGTTTTATCATAAGCGGCATGAATTTGAATGAATCTTTCAAAATATTGCTGCACTCATAGTATTTTCTAAACACAATGTTTGGCTATTCAAAACATTTATGTTACTAGTAACATACTTTTACCTACTTAAAAGGTAAGCAACACTGCGCATGGAACAAAGATGAGCGAGCATAGCCCTAGTCGGTCACCTGATGAGACGAGTTTTTACTTTTACGTTCCAAAGTCACCTAGTTGTTTTGTACATTTTAACACTACAACTGCAACTTTTATTTTTAGATGTCGTTCGAGTGCGGTATGTAAATGTGTCTTGTTAACCCGCGCTTGCGCACACTCGGCCCCTTAGCAGATACGTATGAATCAATCTTGTAAACTATTCAAATTGTTAATAAAACTACTATATTTAAATGAATCAATATTATTAAGCAGAAGATAGTTAATATTTTAGGAGAATTAAAATTAAACTTACGAAGGATTATCATCAAAGTGGTCAATTTCCCTACTAGTAAAGTTGATGGTACAGTAAATCCAGATATACCTACATACTTGATACGTTGCAAATATCCTTATAATGGACATTAAATACATTGATTCATAACCTAAGCAATTTCTTAGGTTTATCTTCATTCACATTCCATAAAGTCATATAAATAGGCATGTAAAGCTCTTAAATTAGTAAGCAGTTACCTAATGACTTTCCTCTAAATTTCACAATGTCTCTATTAAGTCATGAAATATCCATTTTGTCGTGCATATTGAACATAGAATGGGCGGCTAGTGAGTCGTTACTTTGTAATTTACGCGGCCATAACGTAGGAGGCATTAATAGCAACAAGCCACAGGACGTTAAATAACTTTTCACTTAGCACACATATCGTCTTGTTCTGATCAATAATTGGTATGTGTAAATATACACTTATTTAAAACTATTAATTGAAGTACCTACGAGTAGATACGCACTACGCTAAGTACTATTAAGTATTCTGTGGCCAAGGGAGAAAAGTTTGTTTCATTACCCTTTTTTTTTGCTAGTATTATTTTTAGGGAGCTGGTCTGCGCAATGACATTTTACATATTCCGTTTCAGTTTTAACATAAATGGTACTTGAAACGAACAAATTGAATTCATATTGTTTGCGGTTTTGCATTGCATAAACAACGTTATAAAACAACATCTCTGAAAATATCAGTTGAGGACTACGCTAGGTATCATCAGACCAGATTTATTGTCTTTAAAACTTTGCTGGCACTAAATAGAAGCATAATTTGAGAAGCAATATTAACAAGAGCTATATTTTTTAATGACATAATCTCAGTCACAATGAATAAGTAATGTTAACTTATGGCTTACAAAAATAGAATGTATGTGTCTTTATGATTTAATGAATGATTTACGTCTATAATTTGTTGGCTCGGATATCAGGAAGGAACACGTTTATAGCCATAAACAATTACAATATACGATTTAGGTCTTGGTTGTCATAATAACGAGGAGATTATATCGTATAATACAACTGAAAAGTATTTTTCTAGTACTCATAAATATTATTCGTAGTCAAATAAGCTGCGAGTAATTTGAGTAAAAAAGTTAATTTCAATTTGAGAAACGATGGACCTTACAATATAGAATAATACCGAAGTAAAATGAGTAAGGTACTCGGTTTGAGTACGTCTCTCAGACTTTGTTTTCTTAAAAAGTTTGGAAAACTCTGGTATTTAACCTTTTTCTTATCACATCCTAGCTCTGAAAATCTTTGCTACGTGGTAGCGGATCGTCATCGTAGCAAATGAGTTTTAAATTGCCGAATAATGCTCGATTTTTTTTTCTTTTTATCAATATGATGCCAAATTAACAAATGTAGGTTTATATTGACATAAATCTCTTTGTTTCCAGAATGCCAGTTCGACAAACAGGCGAGAGAGCTGGGCTCCACGTGGTTCGCAGACCTCGGCCCGCCCTTCGGCGTCATGTACTGCTTCAAATGTGAGTGTTTACCGGTACGTATTATCACACTTGTTTGCGAGCTCCGGAGCCCCTGATATGGTTAGGCTGCATTTCCATTGAGGTCATAGGAAATGTTGAACGAGGAGCAATAGACGTAGCGTCGAAGCCAATTTTTTTTATAATCATGATGCGAAGCTTTTTATTACCATCTCCTTTCAGTGCAAAGTAAGCGTTGGATGTTAGGTTTGTTGCCTTGTAGGTAAGCTGGGCTTAACCCGAAAGAACCAATAGTGTAGGTTTAGCCGTAGCATTTCCCTGGCTTAGGCTTTATTATCATCATCTTTATATTTCACTTTGAGCCAACTTGGAATATTTCCACAAATTGAAAAGTCATAAGCATGACTATGAATCATCATAGCCTTGTGCCACCTTTTCAATGAAGTGTAATAATGCCGCCTCTTCAAGCCACGCAAAATATTTATTGTTAAATAACGCAACATGTGTTATGTAATTTATTGTGAAATTGTAGCTATCGGTTTTATGGTCATTGACGGGGTTCAAAATTTAGCAAACACTTCATTTAATGCCCGTTGCCATTCCTTTCTTAAATCCACGCTTGGTAGAAGATAAGTAAAATATCGTGAGGAAATCTTACAGTGACGAAACCGGTAGGCCTAGCACGAACTTTTCATAGAAATCGTAACGTATGCATATCGTACACAATTTGTATGAAAATGGAAGAGCTCTATCGTACGTAACCAGAAGGCTTAATTTAAAGCGGACGTTACGACCGAATCGGTGTTTCCCCCGGTGTTTCACACGCGTTGTGCGCGCTTTTGTGTGAATGTGACAGGTATGTATATTCTCATTCGTTACGGGATGGTTTGTCTTGGCTTCGTTATAAGCCATCAAAACTAAAATTTACCACATAAACGTGTGTCCATAGATTTATACAACTAACGTATCCAATACATTTTTAAGGGTAAATGGTATGATAGGCAAGCACGTACGTCATCGAAGGCGCTTCGTGCTAAGTAGCGTAATCATGATTAAGTTCGTTTATTTCCCTCGTTTATCGGGACCATCCTGATCATGTTCCAAAATTATCCTGGGCTCCAAAACGATGGCTTGGACGTAACTAGAATTGACACGTTATACGATAACGTTGATCTAATATGACTTTTTGTCCTTATCTTGCAGTAACATTATTAAAACGAATGTCCAATGTTTGTAATTTTATATTATTTTTACGAAATGACCTTTTAATAGTATTTTATTTATTTATACGCATTAAGCTTACTTTTTGAAACAATTTTGTCCATTGCTGGTTGGTAGGTTTAATATCGTAAATAGACAATACCCTACGTTAAATGAGGATTACTAATGTGCTATTGTTCAAGATTTGTTAATAAATGGTAGATTTTAACTGTTAAAAAGGCGAGAAAGCTGTCTGTTGTAATTTGTGAGTTAACTTCGGGCCGCATTCGATTACGTAGGCTTTAGCGTATTATAATTTCCGATATGATCACCTCAAGAGTTCCTTTACTTCAAACGTATTGATTACATTACAATTGATTAACATTGTTCATTTTAG
This sequence comes from Cnaphalocrocis medinalis, assembly GCA_014851415.1. Classification (NCBI taxonomy): domain Eukaryota; kingdom Metazoa; phylum Arthropoda; class Insecta; order Lepidoptera; family Crambidae; genus Cnaphalocrocis; species Cnaphalocrocis medinalis. Next base: position 12,252,350 of record CM026285.1, on the reverse strand, counting down.
ATTAGCTATGAGCATCCAAATGGACCTCGTAAAAGCTAGTGAAAAGCAGAGACAGCTAATGAGTTGATTATATTACCTAGAAGAAACTATGTTTATCTATCAACATTAGGCGCTTTCCAGGTAGCGGAAGTACATAGTATTAGTAAATATTATTATAATAGAATTCGTCCTTGTTGATGACGGGAGCTCTTTTTCAAAGAATATGATGGAGTGAGCTAACGGAAATCAGTGTAGATTTGATTTTAAAATTAAGAGTTCACCTCAAGCTTAATATCATAGACATCGTAGGAATATTTTTATTATAGTTGAATTGTGTCCTTGGCTATTTAAAAGTAGGTTGGTATAGTGTTATAAGCAGAAGAACATTTAAGACTTTGACGCATCTTATCATCAATTCACTAGCAATCATCGAAATGACATGTCTGAAAAAGTGTTTGATTTGTGATGTTAAAATACGCTTAAACAAAGTGACCCTTTGCTACATAATACAGTGGTTTAATATTTTGGTACAGGTGCAGAAGAAGCGGCGGGTGGTGGCCAAAGTACGGTGTCGGAACATCAAAAACGAGTGTCCGGAGCCTTCTTGCGACACCCCTGTGCTGCTGCCCGGGAGGTGTTGCAAGACCTGCCCTGGTGACGTCAACTGTAAGTGATTTGGTAACTTATATAGGTACTAGAAAAGTTTTACTTGATGAAAGGATAGCAGCAACCAGCATAGATGTAGCTACCTATCTTAGATCTGATTGTCGAAAAACAGTTGAGCAGCAAATATTCGATGGTATATACGTACTAGTATGTTCAACAACGATGACATTGGCAATAATTAAGGTATTTAGTAAAGGATTGGTGAAACTTCACACCAATCCTACACTAAAGCGACAATGATTTGGTTCAAAGTTGTAACAGACGACACGGTTGAGAGTAGGAGGATGGGTGACAATCGCGACCTAGTTTACTGAAATTTAATTCGAGCATTTCCGTGTTTTGGAAGGAACGTTCAGCGTTGCTCTCGTCTGGTTGGTAAAATGTTATTTGTTATAGAAACCATCAAGTGGCGTAAAGACCTCTGATGTATGGATTTGATGGTATCTAGTAACGTGGTACCAAATACAGGACTGTAATTTACTGATGAATATATCGTACATTTTCCATATAAGAAATTTACACTAAAACTAAAAACAGTAACATAATATTCTAGTACTTTTCAAACTTACTATTGTTGTCTGCTTCACACATGGTTCCTTATGGAACACTTATTGTACCTACTTCATAAACACGTCAATTAAGTACAGTAATGTTTGCATTGTTTTATATGCAGTTTGTTTGAATTGCGGGATTTAAGATAAGATTGAGCCAGTCATCGGCCGCGGGCATGGGAACGCGTGCGCAACAATAGCGAAAGAGCATCGCGATAGCGTCACGTGCCGGTGACTTGGACAATATTAATGATCCCCAGCTACTGGTAGCCAACATTTGATTAGCTCAAGTCATAGAGGTATGCAGGTATTATTAGTATATGGCACAAGTAGGAGCTATTTTGTCCTATTTTGACGACCAAAATAGGAAGGCGTGGTATGGACTAACTAGGAGAACTGATCGGACTCTTAATAGTCGAGGTACATGTAGGATGTAGAGACCTTATGGGCCTCTTTTTTATACATATATGCAGATTAGGAAATGGCAACAGAACTAGAGACACATTGAAGACGTAAAAAAGTAGATAGAAAATTTAAAGGTGAATCTGCTGATGATTGTATCAAGAGATTTCAACTTGCATAACTTAATTCATAATATATTACTAATAATTAATAGATTCCTGACTGAAAATTTGATAAACAGTTGCTGGTAGCAGTAAAGAAAATAAATAGGTAGTTGAAATCCATAGGCTATTTTTTTAACTGAATTTTATACTCCATTTTATATAATTCGATTAATTGTAGGCTATCTAAGCTAAAAGATCGTTACTGACGTTTTCATGATTTTTGTTACCAAGCCGTAGTGGTAATGATTTTACAGAATACTAGTTGAGAAACGATTTATGGCCTATCTTCTTTTACGCATTAAATCCATTATTTCAAAAATATTTTACCTTTCCTAGTCATTGACGTATTTGGCAACTGGCTGTTTTCACACCGCCATCAATCCCAGCTCTAACATTTTCATTGCGCCATAAACATATCTGGCAACTAATTGTTCAGTCGGCATACGTTCTCAGCACGACTTCCATGACTTTTCATTTTCTAAATTAATGATGTCACTCGTGTTTTAGGTTACCGTCTGATGTCATGCCTTTTTCGGCACGATATCTGATATTCGGTCGTTTCAATAATGAAATGCTTTATTATGAGCTAATAAACTTGCTCATTTAGCACTAACAGACGTTTTAAGTTGCCTTTTTACTGTTTTATTGATATTACGGATGATTTATAAGATATTGTCGTCTCGATTACATTGGAAACGTACACCGCGCCGACAGGTTAGTGACTCACAGGCCATCTGTCGCGAAAACTATCCACGCGTGTGGAAATCGACCGAGCGACATATATAAGACCTTATGGACTTTTTGTCCGTTTTGATCACCGCCATTTATACCATTTTCGGCCTATCTGTGTTGCTTGTGTAATATGACACTTCCCCGCTCGGTCAATTAAACTATCTTAGACGCTCATTAAACACGTTATTAATGGAATCAATTAAAGCGAGTCCGTGAATAAATTAACATTTCTCGTATTAAAAATTAATAAACATAATCATAACATAAAACTATTATCATAAAAACTGCCGTGATCGTGGGTTGATCAGTAACTTTTTGATTGTCATCATTCATCACTCCGTTAAGTGGGTGAGCGTTTTTTGCGGAATCGGCAAATTTGCCGACTTTAAAAGGTAATTGCGGAGTGTAAGAAAGTATGCGTATGCGATGTGACAGGAACTTGCCGATGACAAATGACAGTCGGGCTGGCGAAGCGGCGGCTCCCACGATTCACTCTCATCAATATACATTAGGTATAGCAACTGCGCACGGAGGTCCGTCGTTTGCACCCACTCCGGTTCATCTTTGAATTGAACTCATTAAATAGTTACATTATTGGCGAGAGAGTGTCTCTCGATTTTCTCTTAGGAACGTCGGGTAATGATTTACGACGGCTGAGTAAGCCGGAGCAGCGGCGGTGGTGGCGCGGCGGGTGCGGGCGTCGTCGCCGACATCGCGTCTGCCTGCCCGCGTCCAGTCATTAGGACTATATCGAGAGCATTACAATGGCATTACTCAGATGCACCGGGCGGTGCAGAAATGGCACGCGCTGGTGCGCCCCCCTGCGCCCGCGCGCTGCTGCAAATATAGCTGCTGCTGCTGGTTATTCCGGGCGCGGGCGTCGACCCGCCGCCGCGACGCCGTCTGCGCGCCTTTTTAGCGAACACTACTTTACAACATACAATTTTTTTGCGAACGAACATTGCCGATGTCAACGGACGCGCTCTTTTTCATTTCTTATGTCAATTTCTGGAGACGGTGGGAAAATCAGCCCGGTGTAACGACTCGAATCGCACTCTGCTTTGAACTCATCAATTCACCACTTTACTTGCTTATCGCTATAATAAAATTCGCCAAACAAGCGAATGATCGCTTTTTTTATTGGCGCTTTGGTGAGGAAACATGTCTCGGTACAGAAATTCCTAAGAGGTTGAATGCAAACTTTATAACCTTAATTTGTTCGTCGAGTTTAGATGTTGAAAATATATGTAGAAAGAATAAGGTAGAACCCCTGAAAATTGTTTCACCAAAGCATCGACAGCGAAGTATTGTTATTTTTTAGCTTAACCATAATTGGGTAAGAGACATTAATATGTTTTACTCGTAATTGTTTTATGTATCGCTTCTTAAAGGCATTGAAGGATTAGCCGGTGTAGGGCGAGATATAAAGCGCAAAGGCTGGCTCCGCGGACCTCTAACGCGGCCGTAAACTCTATCTGGGCTCGTAACTATAAAACGCATCAAATCTGATTCACTGTTGCCTTTGTGAGAATTCCAGTTGGCCGCGCACCGTAATAATATAGTTTATCGTGCTTTTAATAAATCCTCAGAGCCGTACCGAGACTGTAAAATGGATAATTTTTAATTGAAACACCTGGTGGGGGCACCAGGTGTTGTCGCAATTAAGTTTTACGGATTTCATGCCTGTATACGGGTAGCAATTTTCGTAAAAGATAGTGGATTATAAGATAATTTCTATGTTATTCATCAGATTTATATAACAGATAAATACGCAGCTTGACATCATGTCGGGTCTAATACCGTATTTTATTTCACGATTCTTACAATTTACGATATGTTGCCTACATAACTGTGACTGCTAACTGTCTAGGCAAATTGTGATGTAGATTTTAAATGTAAGTACGAGTACTTCCTATCTACACACAATTTGCTTTATTATAACAACGATAGTCAACTGTGGCAACATTTATGTACGTAACTGACATAATGAAGACGTGATCAAAGCTTAGCTTTTTTGACGAATTAATGCAGGGTTTCATGACAACTACATTGTCAAAGTCATTTATTTGTTCAACTTAAAAGTTTAAAGCCTGCCTGACATTGCATTGTAGGCTGCGTAACAGTTAAAACTATGGTTTTAACCTATGGGTTATAACGGTATTTATGGACAGTCGTGACACTTAATCATTAAACACGCAATCTTTTAACGTGCTTTTAACGCCACTACCATAAAACAACGATAAGAGGAATATGAACCATTTGTTAAAATATAAATATGCCAGTCTATTCACATAGTAGGTTGGCAAAACCATGATATCATCCAGTTTTCGCGATCAATATTATTATTTGTCTTTTTCAATACCAGAGTGACTAATTAAGGGTCCTATCCGTCTCCCATTAATCATATCTGTCAATAAATGACAGACATTATTCATCTCTCAAACTGCATCGCAGCTTTGATCTTGCTTTCCGTATGCAGCCCTCTTCGGTTTCACGTTGTTCATACTTATGATTTCGATGATGTTTTAATTTTATTCATTAAGCTGCAACTATTAAAGATAATGAAATTTAATAGTATTCTATACCTAGCTATTTCATTTTAGTAATCAGTAAGCAGTTTGTACACTATTTCTGCTCAAGTTTTGATAATATTTAAAGAAATAAATAAATAAATATAAAATTGATCATGTGTTGCATAAAAGGGAGTCTAAATAGAAATATTGTTAAAAATAATTTGGTAAATAAAAACCGTACTCTGAATATACGTACCTGCCTGCCTACCAGTTAGAAGTGCTTCCTACAATTCAAGACTTTACAACCAATTTAACTACCTATCTCAAAAAACTTTTTTTTGCGATATCAATAATTGAGATAGATACGAGTATGTTAACATATTATTGTGAGGAATTGGTATCAAGATTAAAATAAAACCAAGACAATGTGTTGAGTTGGTTATGCACTTGCGTATGAAGGTATGCAATACATGCACAAGTAATACTATAATACTACACAACATACATCTTTTGCATGTATTGTACGGTTCATCAACTCGAGTTCCAGTCGATCATGAGAGAGGGCTAATCAGAGCTCTGCATTTAAGAAATGTAGGGTTCTGTCTGTACGATTTGAAAACTGCTTTTGCAAACGCAACAATATCAACTTCCTTCATCTTATAGTCACAACTTCAAATCCCAATTATGTGCTAAAGTAGTTGCCCAATACACTCTTAACCAAATTGTAGGTAGTAGAAAGAAGACGAAAACAGGAGCGAACAAATGTATAAACAAGTTGTATTTATTGGAACTCTATGCGCGATCCTCTTTCACACTTGGTTGTTCTTTTTTCGTTTGCGGTTCGCACAATCAGCGTTTATTTTCGCGGGATGGGTGTCTTTGCCTTTGAAACACATTCCCGCTGCATAATTTTGTTTGCGCCTTTTTACGTGAAAGAAATCGCTTTGATCTCAAATACAGGATGAACTGTTTAGTGCAGTGTGGAGGAACAAAGTGCTCTTAAGTGTCTGTTTGTATGTCTGTATTAGAGTGATTAAGTATCTAGAAATAGACCAATTTAGTTAGCTGTTATATTTTTACCAATTGAAACAACAAAACAACAAAACCAAGACAATTTGAGTTAGAAGAGAGTAAGAATTTCACGTCAATATAAACAAATCTGTAAAACATGAATATGAATAACTAGTGGCCCGCCCTCACTTCGCTTCGGGACCGTAATTTAGAAATGAACCAATAGATGGCGCTGTGCTCAATTACATCGCGCAAGCGTTTCGTGTTTTCAGTTTACATATAAGCCCTGTCGTTGTCTATTGAAGTAATCTCTTTATATATAGTATAGAAGATAGATATAGATGTTATGTGTACTTAATAATTATTTATTACCTTTCTTACTTCAATTTGTTCTCATTTTAATATTAAACATTCGGTTCAATGTTAATTCAGGAAATTTGACAGATTGTACAGGGACCAACTTCTGGTATACCTACAATAAAAGAAAGAATTAACAAAATCAGACTACTTAGTAAATGGAATACGTAAAATATTTTTAAAGTATATTAATTTGAAGCATTTATTTATAGAGTTTGAATTAGTTACATCACATCCATTGAAACCGTAGCTTAATAATTATAATTAAATGCCGTAAGACTGTACTAATTTAAAAACTAGATAAGTAAACAATTAATATTTTCTTAAAAAACATGTATCTAAAGTAGCGCGTGATCATCACAGCCTGTATGTCATATCTATTTTCACACACGCCACGATCACGTACTAAAAGTGCTTAATTTGTATCTCGAGCACAATGGCTAATGAGATATGATTACTTTAGTCCGAGTCGGCTAGGAGCCTGAATGGGGTGTAGAAGGCCACAAGTGCGGTGTTCGTTATTATTTTAATACCGGGTAATGAGGGAGCGTTAGGTGAATGCGGTTAGTGGGCAAGCACCGTCAGTAATAGCGCAGTGGTTTGTGGTGTGAAACGTGCGTGACTGCCCAGCCCGCTAGCCCGGCCAGGGACCCACCGAGGGAACTACCACGATAACATGCCGTGCAACAAGCAGATTGAGGCTACACAGATGAAACCCGCGATCCTTGCATCTCAACCGTTACACCATTAATACTATAAATAGATCATTGACTGGTAAAAGTGTAGCCTATGATCACATCTGGAACATTTTAGGAAGTAATAGGGAAAACGTCTTAAGACTGTTTTGTTGTTTTTATGTGAAACGCAAACGCCCCGTTGGGCTGGTAGGTTAAGTACCGAGCCGCGATCTCGGGGCCCCGGGTTCGATTCCCGGGTCGAAAGTATATTTCGAATTTTTCGAACATAGCTCGGGTTTGTGATCACCAATCCGGATTAGGCAAGCGTGGTGATTTAGCTTACTCCCATCATAGTTGTGACAACTAGATTTCTATCTTGGAGACCTTTGCCTTGCAGTGGGATAACCTATATAGGCTTGATACTTTACTAATAATAATACAATAGTGTAGTTGGTTTAACTCAAATATTGCCTAGGTTTAATAAATTCATAAGCAATGATCAAGCCCATGAAATTATGCATATTACGCTGTATTATTAATAGCTTTATACTAATCAATTGGAACTACGAACGATACTTTATTAAGCGCAATTTATGTATATTTTATGATCTCCGTCTTGTAACCAATGCTACTTAAACGTGAGGTAGTTAAAATTATGTATCTTAAGGAAATAATATGCCAAAACGTGTAAATAAATACTTTAGTACGTCCCAGTTAGCTGGCGCCAACGACCCAACCCTTTTTGATTTGCCGTAAGTAAACATTAATCTTAGACTTTCAAATAGCCACGATTTTAATGTTATGTGCTGTTATGTAAAGTTGACAATAATATCAGTAGATAGGCAGACAGATCGCATTGTGGCAAGTGATTTATCTGACAAAGGGGGTATGCAATCGCTATGAATAGAACGTTAATATCTCGAGTTGAAAATGTATGATAAATTCGAAGTGCCACTTTTAACTCCCTTTATTTTGGTGCTTTCATATTTTCTTTCCTGGCTTACTGCTCAATGTTTTTTTTTCCGCAAAGAGCAGACTGAGTGAAAAACGATTTTAAATAAGCATGATATGAGATTCTTTGCTTGTTTTGGCTCGTTTCAATTGGCCGGCTGCAAAAACTAAATTCGTTTCGTTTATGCAAGTCCTGGCTTATTATAAAATATCATACCTTACTCTTTAAATCTCAGATTTATTTATACACAGGTAATGTAATTCTTTCGATATTTTACTTGATTGAATTTTGTTATTGATGTTAGTCTATATACAAATACGCATTGAAGCAAATAGATTAAGTGAATTCTATATAGTTATTGAATACGTGTTGCTCCATGGGAAGAAACTTTTGGGTGAAATGTAAACGCAAACATGTTACATACAGCTGTGTTGCTGACGTCACATTTTCTTAATTTACTTAGTGTTGTTTGTTGAAATAATGCGAAACGTATTTGCGTAAATAGAGAACATGCGCGATGTGCAAACAGCGACGGCGCGTCGCGACGCCCGGCGCCGGCGCCGCCCGAGGACGCCTCGACCCCAGCCCCTTGCCACCATAGATATAGAGTTCAAAATGTAAAAACAAATCGTTATTATAAGTGATAGCTCGCGACACATAATCACTAATTATCATAAACTTACACAAGTACGTACTAAACGTCAACATTCCTCTTAAATTTGTATTGTAATATTTTTCGTTTCTGAAATGTACCTACATTGCATTCAAGGAACATTACAAAAGAGTTATACCGGGTTTAATTTTAATAGCCTTAAAAATAAATACATTTATTATGGTTGCAAGAACAGTGCAATAATTTTGTGCCTGCAAATCATAGTCTATTGAGCTTGGCATGAAAACTGTTTGAAATGGTCGCTGAGACTATACTACACGGAAATACCTTGTAAGTAAATATTTCTTGATGATCACGATCACATTGTAACAGAAATAGTTAAGTGATCTCATATTATCTTAGACAAGCGCAATTTTATAGCTATTCAATTAACAGCGAAGATGCATTTAGTATCAACACGGAAAAAGATTGCCAGTAGTATATGAGAAGAATTATGGACGATCGCCACTTCAAGTTTCGGTGGACTTGTAAACTGACCGATATATACATATTAGGTTTGCTGTGCCTGGGAGAAATTATGTAGGTAGACGGCCCCGGGTACAAATATCGCTAGTACGCTACACGCAGTAGCGCTACCATGAGTTGACATCGAAAACTGAAGTAACGTAAACTATTGCTCCGTCTCTTTCAAATGCATCACAATGAAAGAGACAAAGCGATAGTTTTCGATAGCGAGGATAGTATTTCAAACTCATGGTAGTGCTATAGAATGCCGATTGACGTTACTGAACTAATGTTACGATAGATTTTGGGTAGAATCGTTGTAATAGCTAGTTTAACTTTCAAAGTGAAGTGTAAATTCAGAAAACATCAGAATCGTTACAATGCAATCCTATCAAAAACATTAACTTAATGTGAAAAAATATCTAAGTATAATATTGACCGACAAAAGAAGTGAGATCAAAATGGGTGCTGGATGGTCAATCCTAAGTTTGAAACTGCATTTCGGAGGTTTGGAGGTTGATTCTACTAATACACAACAATTAAGATTCTGTTCAATTTCTATTACAATTCAGCATTGGTTATTACACATTTTTGCTATTCTATTATTAACTAAAACTTAATGGTAACGTAAACGCCACTAAACCATAGCTGTAACTATAAAAGGTTGCGCTTCGTTTATAAGTTTTAGTAGAATATAATTTGGTTGGATGTTTGGTTTGATCGTAGCTGAATTTGAAGTAAAGTGTGAACTGCATTTTTATCGTTGCTGTTTATTAGAATAAGAATTATTATTTATGGACACTGTTGTACTATTTCACTGGCATTAAATTCGTTTTGCGATACTGTTTGTTTGTTAATTTCTTCTACCTGTTAATATTTTAATTGATTAAATTACAATGACAATCGTACAAAGGTTACTGTTATAAACTCTGTTTTCAATTTAGTTATTCTGATAAATGTAAATGAATTTCCTACTACTATGGTCTTATGAAGTGTTTATGGTAGTATTAAGTACCTAATCTGATCGAACACGCTATTGAATATTGATTGCAATAGAGTGCATTATTAAAATTGATGGAGATATATTTATGTATAGTACCTAAACATGATGTGCAAGCATGTAAATGCGTTCTTATTAACGATAGTGCAATGGAGCCATGCGCCTGCGCTGGCGCCACAAATATACGGGTTAATGTGAACAAATGTTAACGCGGTTAAGTGTTCTTAGGGCTGCACTATTACGTTTATTTTATTTCAATTTTAAATCATACGAGCTTTTAGTTGAAAACCCGGAACATACCTAGGTACTATTTACCAACAAATGTTCAATCAACTGCTGTTCTGATTGACGTTCTCCTCACATGAATTATAAAATTACTCGTAGTTTTTAAAATTTCAATTAAAGAGTGTTCCTATTTGGACTGTATTGATAGATAGATAGGTACTCTTTATTGCACAACTAGACTTAAGAACCTAAGGATACAGAATTAATTGTACAATTAGGCGATCTTAATCGTTGGGAGCAATCTCTGTCAGAAAATCTTCAGATGGAGAACATTATAAATAATAAGGCAAGGTGATGCGATCCTTCTAAAATCAACATTAATAAATATATAACATATTACAGTAATACATTATAATACATAATTGATTCGCTACTTTTACAACAACAAACCTACTAGTTCTGACGTATTTTCTAACAAGGGCATTTGGTGAGAACCAGACGTCGCGACAGACAGGGTCGTTTTTGAATTCAGGGCTCTTAGTAGCATTTGAACCGACGGCCAAGGTTCTACGCAAGATTATCATCATCACTCATTGTCTGCTTATGTCATATCTTTTGCAATATCATTCAAGAAATCAAAAGATCCGACTTATCTCGGTGAATGATGAAAATGAACAGTCAATTCGATTATGTTTAACATCACGTTTCTCTCCCTATTGAAACCATGCATCATTTTATGTAATTGACAGGGCGATGACCTGAACCTTGAAAAGTGATTTATTTATTATTTTGCCAATACATTTGAAATATTCAAGTAAAGATTCAGGTGAATAGGGAACCACCTAGAATTACATGTACACCGTCATTTTAAATATAAAAAAAAACAAATAGTACCTATTTTGTTGATTAAGATAGATGTTTAATTAGAATTGAAATTTCTCAAAAAATAATTACGTAATAACATTATTCATTACAAAAATAATGACAGTCATTATTAATCCTAAGAGTGTAAAAACAAGATTAAAAAATCTACAATTTTAAACACAATGATAAACTTTTTAGGTAACAAAATAAACCTTGTAATCTATCTATACTATTTATAAAGAGATAACTTCTATAGACAACGAAAATACTTATAGGTAAACCGAAAACACGAAACGCTTGCGCGATGTAATTGAGCACAGCGCCATCTATTGGTTCGTTTCTGAATTACGGTCCCGAAACGAAGTGAGGGCGGGCCACTAGTATTTTTAATAAAAAATAATATGGCTCCAGTATTACTTATTCATTATAATGATTTCAAAAGTAAAAACAATAAAAACATTTTTTTTCCTCTGATGATAATCGGGAATTATTTGTCTCAAACGTCACCACTAGTAATGATTGAGTCGTTTCTTTATCTCATTGTCACCACTGGTGGTATCTGGGATTTCATTTTCCCTTCCGTCACCACTATCGTCACCACTGGCAATAAATGGGATTTTTTTTCTCGTTTGTCGCCAGTGGGAACGTAGACAGTGGCAACGACTGGGAATAACCGGTTGTAAGCCACTAAATCAGATGTTACTCGTAAATCGCTAATGATCTAATTCCTACTGGGGTTTTCTGCTTGTAAAATACAGAGCTGTTGGATGTTTGTCAATGCTTATCAAACAACTTTTGGCGCCAGGTTATGGTAGATACCTACGTAATTTATTTACGTAAATGTTTCCTGCCACCTTAAAATAGAGAGACTCTATTGTTAGGAAGCTATGGGATATAGCAAATAGGCAATTTGTATCTAAACAAGATCGACTTTTTCGATCATTACTTATTTCTCTTAAATTTTTGTTGGTCATTTCACGTAATGTGTGATCAAAGATGTATGTAGGTAGATGAGCATCATAAGCCGAGAGAATACTAACGATCGGGATGTTTAAACTTTCATGTTGTGCCAGAAATTGAAGTTCCACTTCTTCGCATGTCCATGTTTTTAACGACGTTGGTTACATACTTAGATACTGCAACAACTTCATAAACTATAAGAATAATCTTGACAGTACCTTTTGCACTCACATCAAGCGTTTTTCAGTATCACCGATGATATTTAGTGATTTCAACCCTACAAGGTGTTTGTTATTGCTTCACACGATGCGTACTGGCCTGCTGGCCGACTATCAGCGAGTTGAAATTACGCACGCTTGCATTTTCATTATCAGACCGCCACATGACGCTTTATGACTCTTAAATATGCCTAGAATGAGGACGTGCACTGTTTACCTCGCTTCGGTTCACGCCAACTTATCGCCCATTATCACTATCGCAGCTTAACTATACATCTGTGGACATTCGTCTTATGGGTGCCAGGACCGTCCATTAGCCGCCTTTTAATTTCGATGATTACTTTAGGAGTATCTTTTTGTAGTTAATCCCAAGCTCATACGACACACATATCCCACAGTGAATTATCTCAAGATGCTAGAGAAATAATAATGACAAAGAGTTTATTAATTCCATTAGTAAAATTTGTTTGATTTTGTTCTTCAAGACTAAATATTCTTTTCCTGTATTAGGGTTAGGTACCTACTGAAAATATCAATATTGTTGAGTCGTCTATGTGTTTGTTTGTCTGTCAGTGGTTAACTGTAGTAGATGCTACACATTTACCGTCTTACTTTAAAGTCTAGCATTAAATCCGTTAGGATTAAGTTTAATGGAAATACGTTTTACGTTTCAGTATAGAGGTACATAAATTATTTAGTTAATTACTTAAGTCAGTAATTTACAAAATAATTTATGTACCTAATACTTATCAAACTTAAGAACTAGGTAAATAAAACATATAAAATGGATCAATTAAAATATAGTAACCATTATGCTATGAATTATGAAAAGTGAGTTATAAATATTTAACTAATTTGTTATGATATGTTATTGTGGACATACCTCACAGCATAATTATACGGTACAGTAACTAAGTACTTGCCTAATTGCTACCTCTAAGTAAATTAGCAGGCCATCATACAATGTGATCAGGTAATATGGCATGGTAATAGTGAGCTATGGAGCCGGTGCACACAGGTCGTTGCAAAATAATTGGTTACGAGCTACTGATGTCATATGAAGCTTTACGATGTGTACTTTGGCAATTTTAATTTAACTTAACAAGCCATTCAGTCGACTATGAATAATGGCTATGTTGTTAAAGGGCTCACAATTTTCTACTGCCGGTAAAATAAAATGAACATCGATTGCATAACAGCTGACTATGATGCTAGGCAACTTATGACACTAACAAAGATTTTTAACTGACCTGGTGCTAGGTGTACTTAGGTACAAGTTAAATTTATGTTACGTTATGAAAGAACTCCCTAGTTGGGGAGTATTTAACTTATCGCTTATCTTCAAAGTAGGTACCTAAATGAGAAAGAATGAGATTTATAATCGATGCCTATACCTATGCAAAATTTTAAACAAGTTGGACCAAGGAATTAGGTATTCCCATAATGCTTAGACACTTTAGCTTTCTTTTTTCCCCCTTAGGGCTAGAATTTCAAAATATGCTTTCTTATCGGATGCTTATGTCATACAATGAACACACCTTTCACGTGGTCTCCACGATCAGCGGTTTAGGCTGTGCGCTGATCCATCAGTCAGTCAGGACACAGCATTTTATATGTATAGAAGATTTTCCTTGCTTCAATCAAATAACTATGTCATTGATTTTAAGGTTAATAAATTTGCCTAAAAATAATACCAGATTTTTTTCACTCCTCACGAGTTTTCAGCTTAGCGATGCATTCGTGTACTGGTTAGTTTTTCACTAGATAGGTACATATTCCTAGTCCCTTCAAGTCAGTTGTTATTCCATAGTGACACTCATGTCGACGAACCTTTATCGTTATCTGTTTGAGTAAATTACATTTGATACAGTGCGTATCTCGTTCTTAAAATAAATCTAACGTTTATGTATATGTTTAGATCGACGTCTCCTTGCAATCTTTTGGAATTAATTAATATTGTGTACGTAAAAATGCCGTAGAGTGTGTATGACATACAAATGTCAGACAGAGCAAAATTAATTAGTATGTACCTACAATATATCGTTTGATATAACCGAACTGGTTATAATTGCTTAGCGATTTAATTACGGTGATTGAATTTGAAAACACAACACTGTGTATTTTTTTATTTAGTTGCGTTTTTTAAATTATGCATTTATTACCAAACACATTTACAATTTCCATTTCATTTACATAACATTATTGCTTTTATAAGAAATAGTAACATGAGTGGTGAAATAAACAAATATTAGGTAACAAAAAAGAATGTCAAAAGATGCGATTGAACTTTTAAGTGTATACTTAAAAGGGTTAAAATTAGTTTTATATTAGTATTAATTGGTGATAAATGTGAAGCTAGGAGCTGAGCATAAGGCGCGTTTACGCGCGTAAAAGGTCACAGGCGAGACGCGAAGGCTATTTGGAAAGTAGTCTGGCGCCGGCGCCGCTCTAAGCAAATTTGGTGGGGTGCGCGTGCGACGCGTTTCCATCAACATTGGATTATGTACCGAGAGCGAAAAGCAGCACTTAGTCCTGTGGAATAAGCGTATCTTATACAAAAGTAGACCATAAACTTGCATAAGTGGCTTACGTAACTCGTCATAAAATGTCAATTTGTAGTATAGACTTCTTCGTTACGGTACGAGTACCTATATTTAAAGATATTTTCGGAATAACTAATGCACAAGTTATAAATGAAAAGGTAACAAGGTAAGCTAATAAGAAGATACATGACATACTCGTACATTTACTACTTTACTTTTTAAAAATCCGACAGGTAACATTGGTTGGATGCATTAATTTTATCTATACTAATATAATAAAGCTGAAGAGTTTGTTTGTTTGTTTGTTTGTTTGTTTGAACGCGCTAATCTCCGAAACTACTGGTGCGATTTGAATAATTCTTTTTTTGTTGGATAGTCCATTTATTGAGGAAGGCTATAGGCTAAATAACATTACGCTATGACCAATAGGAGCAAAGATAGAGCGGTAAATGTGTAAAAAACGGGGAAAATTATTCATTTTTGAAGGCTTTCTTTGCGTGCGCTGCGAAAACGGTTCAAGATACACAAAAAATATGTATGAAAGAATTATTCCTCTATACATGATCTAAAAAAAAGTCCGCTACGGCATATGTCTATCTTTTAAGGTTTAGTCACAATGACCGTTTTTATGGTACCAAATTTGGTCGAAATAATTTGTTTAAGTTGTATCAACATAATAATATTAAGGGGGTTGTAAGGGGTTAAAAGGGGGGTAAAAAGTTACTTTTCCACGCGGACGAAGTCGCGGGCGGCCGCTAGTAATGCTATATTTTACGTATAAATTATTAGTTGTGTCGTAGTAGGTATTAGAGGTGAAGGTTATGTCAATATGTCTAATACTCTGAGTAGGCCGTCGATTGTTGATATAAGAAAACATTTTTAGGCGATTGTAATAAAAACTATGTCTGTATGTCTGTCATATGAGGGTCATAATCAAAATGAGTTCTTGAAAAAAAAATTAAATGTAAGTCAACATTTTGATTTATAATTTACCATTTATTTTAACATAACGAATTAACAATCTTAGAAAATTATCACCATAGCTCAGTCTCAATTATTTATGGAGTAAATATTTTTTTATTATTATTCGCATCTACAGAAAAGACTAATTAGTCTACAGAAAATAACAAAATTATACTTTTTATTATTTAAGTGTTAAAAATATTATCAAATATTCTTGCTATAATAATCATTACAAGTTATGTGTTCTTAATTATTTTCAATAATAACTAAAAAATCTAATAGGACCTCTAAAAAAAAATAACAAAATATGTCTACAGGTGGGACATATCCTTCTGTAGACAAAGGAAAAAAAACGGCGTCATCTTCGGAATCTTTCCAGAAAGGATAGAGCCGTCATTTTTTTAACACAATATCGGCAGAATGATCAGTAGGTATCATCTGAGCCTTCAACTGGCGGAATTCTTTTCTTCGATTTCGCATTTTTGAAGAACAGGTAAGTACCTTCTTCAGGTGTCAGCCTATCACTAAATCCAGGAGAAATCTGCAGATGCAGATGTGCTACTGGGTGTTTAAGGAACTTCTGGGATCTGAAGAACTGGTGGTGATAAGCGGAGCGTTTGAGGTTGGAGGAAATGCAACTGAGATTTGTGAAGTGTCTGGTTTATAATCGATGTGTATTGTTCCCAGTTCAAAATGTATACTTTTCATTTGTGTGATGCAAGTTAAGCAGCTTAAACATCTAACACGAATAATTTGGGGTTCATCCCTATTCCAAATCAACTGTTGTATTTCACGTGTACCCCTAAATGGCCGCAAAATACTTTTGCCCAAAATTTTCTCTGCGTACACCTTGTCCACAGAGAAGATTTCCACATGAGAGACGTTTCCATAGTATTCAAAAGATAAAAAATAATATTTGATCTTAGAAGACGAGGGACAGACCATGCGCATATCACTCCTTTGAATCTATAATAATAATATAATCAGTAAACAAAATACATTATACTTACTTTTTTACGACATTCCAAGGAAAGACACACGAAAAGTTACAAAAACTTGTTCAGAGCTTTAAAACTATAAAGTTGTCGTTACTTCAGCGCGTTTTCAATCTAAATCTCTCCAGCACATGACAGACCATTACATTTTTCCAACATCGAAAAAAAATACGTTACGATACGTTTAGTAGAAATAAAATTTGACAGATTTTAGACGTCCGCAGGAGGAGACCATGAAACTAAGAACACGTTGTTTAATTAATTTATTTCGGTAAACAAATGTCGTAATTTTATGAGTATGATAATAAACATACTAAACTATTTGTCAGACCGAAAAACATAATAACAAATATATTTAACTAGCGGCCGCCCGCGACTTCGTCCGCGTGGAAAAGTAACTTTTTACCCCCCTTTTAACCCCTTACAACCCCCTTTTCGCAATAAAAAGTAGCCTATGTTCTTTCTCAGGGTCTAGATCATCTGTATACCAAATTTCATTTAAATCCGTTCAGTAGTTTCGACGTGAAAGAGTAACAGACAGACAGACAGACAGACAGACAGACAGACAGACAGACAGAGTTACTTTCGCATTTATAATATTAGTTAGGATGAAAAGTAAGTATTTTTTATACTCATCTAAAGTGACTAACTTCGCATCTGAACAGTCTACAGGAGGGGACTTTTATAATTAAATGTGAAAAAAATTCTAGCTCTAAGACATTTTTTTTTATGATTCTCGTTCATAAAATGGAGAAGCAAAGACAAATTTTCAAATTATAAAAAGACATGCGATAGTTAAGTCTTTAATAGCCATTTTAAGGTAAGCGAACTGAATTTTTCGCTCTTTTGATTATGACCCATGAAAATTTATCGTCATTATTATTACTACCTCTACGTACCTATCCTTAAAGACTTTCTCTAAGGAACATTAGCTTAGTCAATCACCTGATTTTCTAAAAGAGAGAAACAAATTCTGTTTCGATGGTAAGAGACAAAGAAATAAGACATTTTTAAATTATTTTATTTGAGACAAATTAAAACTGAACCTTTTTTAAAATATTGTGTCTAGCACAAATAGGTGATATTAAAATTCGGTAGCTTTAATATCGATTATGCGCAATAGGTAACAGGTATCAATCGAGTCTGGGGCCTCTAAGGAGAACTGCTGTTCTGGTTTATTAACTACATATTTATATTATTTAGCCTTAGCTCATACAGTTGTACAACACATTCCTTCGATTGTACAACGTTCAAGAATTTCAATGTTTGTATATTGCTAAATTCCTGGCAATTATTCAGCATTATTGACGGGGTTGCCAAATACATTATTGAGAACAATTTATTGTGTATGATTATGTACATAATTTTCTTATTTGATATGTTGCTGTCTACTCCATCAAAATTCCACCAATGAAAATTTGCGTTTGTTAAATTAAGATACGAATAAGGTGCAAGGGACATTCGATCGAATGCTTATGAAGATTAAAATGTAATCGTATGAATAGAATAAGGCACATTTGCAATTCAATAAATAAATACGAACGAAGCTAGAAGGGTAAATTTTACCAAAAATGGTTTACCGGCTCATATCAGTTTATGTGCTTTAAATTACTTACCTGATAAACTAAGAGAAAGGTGAATCCCTTGTTTCTGAGTTTAAGTAAAGTCTTGCAGCTTAACAACTCGCTAAATATAAAAATGTAAAATATGCCATAAATAGGTAGACATAAGTAATGATAAATTGATTAGATTGATTTTCATTTAGAGATGTAGAGAAAACAAAATTTTAAAATTTCAAAAATCGGCGCCGAATGTTTGTTGCTTTTGCTTTGAATGAGAATTCTTAATGTTCACGTTTTGTCACTTGAGTTAAAAAGTATCTATTATGAATGGACGCTTGCTACGTTCTCGGATATTGCCTACGCGTGCGCAGCTTATGATCGGGGTTTGGCGCCACTGCCATACTTCATTGTTCATAGAAATGTGGCGCCACCGCACGTTCATATGTATTTTTATGATCAAACTCATGCAAATTCTATTTTGTTGTATCCTTAACAGTACTAAATAGGGCTGCCGGGATTCCAAAACAATCCATGATATTGTAGATTAAGACAGAATTTGCTGCTTTTATTCTTCATAAAGTTTTTATTTTTATAATTTACTAGATCATTTCCCAAAATGTTCTATTTTCATGTAAAAAATGTTCTTGGCTTAGAATTTTACGTGTTTGTTTTGTCACGGCCGGCCTATACGTTGAAAGTGTCAGCCCTAACTCCAAGGCAGAGTCGCGAGACATGGCGCCTTTAAAACGCATCTTTAGAATTTTAAAATGTTAAAAGCGTTTGTTTATACGTGGCGTGATTCTTATGTACAATCTGCACGACATTCTTCTGTGATCTCATTACGAGCGGATACGTATCGACAGTCAATAAACATCGTGTTACCCAATCGAGACCGCAGCTAAGTGCACCATCCGATCAGGAAACCCGTGACTCACTCGCCGTTTTTAAATATGAATTAGGTCGCATCGAGATTTTTCGTAAGAGTCCTAAGATATCATCAAACGAGATGTTCCCGTTTCATAATTTCAATCAGAGAGAAAGCGCGTGAACTGATACCTAAAAAAATAAGCTGTTAACTTGAGAATAAGGTGCAACAGCTTGCTGAAATGTTGCGTTGTGTCAGGAACCATAAGTAGGTATTGAGATAGCCAGTGAAGTCATATCACGTTTCACCAGGCGCCACTTCAGTGGCCTTGTAAATAGAACCTTAAGACTGTCAAAACAGGCTCTTTGGACACGGGCATCCTTGTTGGACAACCTTCCCGATTGGAGGAAGTTCTGCGAATGTGGACTGGCTCCGCATTGCATTGGCATTCTACTTATCGAGCCTCACTCTATCAACACTATATTCTCAGCAATGTGTACGTAGAAAACAAAGTCACTTAAAATCACACCTTATACTGAGCAAAACATTGTTTAAGTCTACAAAGACAGATTTTTTTTAGTATACAATAAAATCGGTGTCATTACCTCGTAAGTATTAAGAATGGCATAAAGCAAACGTTAATGTTCAGCATCTTATGGGATAATATCTATCATCGCAAGGTTTGTTGTCTGGCCCTATTTGTCTAGACTGGATTCGCAGATGTCAATTTGTCAATGTGTTGAAATAAATTTGATGCCTCGAGGAGTGAAATAAAGTCGATAACATGTGTGTTTACAGAAGTTAGCTAGCACGCAGTGGCGATGATAGGAATGTGTATACAATACGCCTGTGTGTTGCTGTACGAGTATAGAGTATCGCCGATGAGAGATTTATCCCAGCGAGGTATGGACTTGGCTCCGATAGACTTGTAGCTACATACAATCATTATTAAATGCTGTAAATAGTTTACACTATCTGTTATTGGTACTGATGCTGGTGTTAGGATGAGAAACGAACGATGTATTTGCATTAATTTTACTGAAAATAGTGTTAGATGAAATACTCATGATGATTATATCTTGCTAGAAATTAATGATCTAGAAGATCTTACTCTTTTGAATTGGCTTCCTAAAATGATAGCTGGGCTTTACGATTATATTCGTGAATGTTACGATGATGGTGATGTTACAATTGTAACGTACATGTGGGTACGAATATACGAGAATGAGAACGGGGTTTTAGATACCTATGCAGGTAGGTACTGTATTTTAGATTTTGTTTCTTTTCTCTCAATATAAGTATAAGACAAATCATTTATAAAATTACTTACATCTCTTTAAGTTTTTTGTGGTTTGTACGACGCTAAGTTTAAAAGCTTTTAAAAGCTATTATAAAATATGTCACCATACTAATCGTGTTATTGGGTTGATCCGGTGCTCTTTGACACATAAACCGACTTACACACACTTCATTCTAATAACAATCACGGGCCCGATAGAATAGTGCCGCGGTAATCGTCTCGGATGGCTTTTTAGTACTATAAATACTATGTAGTTCGGGCTGAAGTGTCTTACGATCAGATTTCCAAAGATAACGACCATAATAGGATTACTACATGACATTAAAGGTAACATAATAGAAACGAACGACCGTAATCCGTGGCGCGCTTGTCGGATTCATAAAGTAAAACGCAGCGTAAAATATTATCGGCTTCTAAACCATTGGATATCGTCTGAGGAGCTGTAATTTAAGTTTCGAGTTTTCAAACCTCCGATGCCTCGATGCGCTTATTTTCTACATAAAAATGTACAATTTCTCTCTCTCTTTGGGTTTACCTAGGGCAAAATAGGTTGGTATTTTGGACAGACTTAACACGAAGTACTTAATCGTCAATGGCTCATTTAAAACGTGAATTGGTTGAACAAGCAATACCAAATTAGGATATCAATGTTTATTATTGAAGATTTAAGGAGTTAGCCAAATACTGTGAAGATAAGATTTTTAAAACTTTTATTCAACACTACTTTGTGATGTCTTATTTAATTCCTATATTCTTTTCGACTACTTCTGTAAGCAAACAGTTGTTATAGTGTTCATTTTAATTCAATTCCATTCTATTGAAGAATATGGAAATAGGTAACTATATTATGATGTCAGTACAACTACTCATTACAAGACATGATTATGATTTAATTTTGTAGGTATTACTGGCATTGTTTATTCCCTTCACATTTAACCCGCTGATCAGCTTATTACTGAGCAAATCGAATAAGAGCGATAAATTTTGCGCCTCGCGTTGTAATAACTAAGATATACAATTAATTTCCATACTAATCAATTGATTCGTGCTATTACAGGCTCGACCTTTGACCGCCATGAAATGAATACAAGCGTATTCCGAGTGGCTCAATATTGAGAAGATTTATTTAACCGATGAGTATTATTGCATAAATGTACGAAAGATTTTGAGGTGGAGTTAAAGGGAAACTACTTTAATGCAGCTTAATCAAGAGGTTTAAATCAAAAGTACGAAGCTAATACTTCTCTTATGTTTGCTATAATTATGAAACTTGTAAATAAACTTGACTATGATTCCAATTATTTACAAAAACTTTACAATTCTTTGTCAAATTGTTTCTTTTTGCAAATAGCCACTATGCATATTATCCCCTAGTCCCTAGATGTCCCTCTTTAAGACTTGAATTAAGAACGGGAATAGTGGGACTCTTAGGATAGAATAATGTTTTAATGGTTGATCCTACCTCTTGCAAATCTGGGACACATTGCTACTCCACATAATTTGGAAGAAAATTGCCTTAGGTATGTAGGATTCATAAAATTTTATACAATGCACCAACCATATATAATTATGACCAATCGTATAGTAGATAGGCACTTAATAAATACTGACAAATACAACAACAATACGAGTATAACATAATATTGAACATAGATTATAATAATTACAGATCGTTTTCGCAATCAGTAACGAGAATTGAGGACAATGTTATTATTTTGTTGTTACAAACACTTGCTAAAGAAAATATTGACACAAAATAAGGAGGAAAAATATAATGATCTACTTTGCAACACGTATCGGGACTTGCAAAAGTAAATAAATTAAAAACGTCCAATAGGTAATTTATTCTATTACTCAAATGCGTATTAAGATGACGCAATATCCTTATGTTGTTTATAAGCACTATACATCTTATATCATTTGAACAGCATCATAGAAAGCCACTTGGACAATGCGAGTCCATGTGTCATGGTTTGCAAGTTAAGATATCCAATGATTGGTGCCGGAATTATGTTGTGAGAAATATTAATAAGTTATGCATTCAAGAACGTCTTCCAATATTTCGGCTAATCTCAACGACAAGCCGGAGACGATGAATCATAATAATATTATAGTGCACAACTGTGTGCGTAGATACAGGTGTGCTTTTTATTCCCTTTCAATATGCATCAAACCACGCGAACGTTTCGGAAAGCTAATTCTTAATCCCGTGATTTTGGAACGGGCCAGGGAGCGATCTGACGCGCTCTTAGAGCATTCACTGCTATACGCGACTAGACTAGGACGCGCTAGACATAAAATCGAAATTAAGTAATAACGAATATATGTAATATAATTTTACAAGCAGAAATGTTGTTTATGAGTTATCCTAATGGATAAATGTCGATGCCATTGAGTGCTAAAATTCGATATTTCTTCTTCTACTCTTTTGAAAACATCGAAGTAATTCCTATCGATATTTTACTATCGATTCTACTTTATTTTAAGCTGGCCAGAATTGGCTTCCAGTATTCTGCGTAAATATCGCCGTTAACGATTCTCATCGCGTACCGAACAATATCTAGGAATAGTAACAGGAACGCATTAGTATGGAGGTCACTGAGCGGGAACTTTGACCCGCATGTTTCATGGCCACGAGGTGGCGCCTGCGCATAGTGATGCAACTTGACTTTGATTTCGAGTGACATCGGATTTTTTACTCATTTTTACTCAGTGAATCAAATATTTAGAGTACAAAAAATACGTTGTCTGTCACAAATGTTGTAGAGTTTCATTGGGGTAGTTTTAGGCGCTCTTATTTTAGTCACACTGCTTCCCTTGGTTAACAAATAGGCTGATCTTCTCCCTGAATCCAAAATTAATCGTGGATCGACCGTCGTAATAACAAGACCTCACAAAAAACCGGTGTGAAGCAGCGGCTGTAGTGTTTGGCCGAGTGAGTGAGGGTATGGTAGGATATACCCAATCCAAGGGGAAGAGGAATTTAATTGTTAGCACCGAATCCGATACCACCTGGTCCTGGTCAGTTACGACATAAAACCACCTGCTTACCAATCAGGTCATCTGTCTGATCTTTGCCTATCTGCTATCACATAAATAAAAAATGTATTTACCTTCAATGACTTGAGTGACAAAAGTTGACTCGAGCTGCCTCGCCTCACTACTGCGGGCGTCGTCGCCATGTGGCTGTGGTGCTTCCGCACAAAGGCCACCATTCACGATTTACTGTGGAAGCGGAGCACGTTGTAATCTCGCTGTGTATCGCCGATATGTAATGTCAAGATCAAGATGGAGCAGACAATGTCATTGTTGAAGATTGTCCTGTTTGGGAGAGGTCAATTAAGCTTTGTAATTGACTCTACTATTATGTATTTCTGTGCGTTCTCTACTCTCTACGGTAGGTAGGTTTTTAACCTCCAGATTTCAATGTTTTTTTCACGTCGTTCTTCTGTGAAACCGGGGTATCGCTCAGTCAATCGTAGTCCAGGGAAGGTTTAAATTAGTAAAAAGTGAAATTCGATTGCAATTTATTATGTAGGTAGGTACCTTGTTAGATTAGTAGTGTAGAAGCTAAAATCTTATACTGCTAGATTATTCCTAGAATCTTCATAATTATCACGATATCTAAAAGGAAAAAGTTTAATCTAAAGTATTTGCTGTAAGAGCCTATTATAATTGTCACACTTTTAAATTAAAGTGTTGCTAGAATTCACACGTCTTTCAGCTTACGTGACTTCCACCCCCATCTTATCGCCATATCAGGACCACAGCGGCGGCTAGGCCCGTTGTGCGTGATGCACGTGCTTCCATTTTAGTTTAACGCAAGTCACATGCGAAAGCTAACACACATTCACTCAACTGATTTTCATACAATGTCTTTGGTTTCGTGGAATACTGCAAAAACATAAGGCTAATGCTACTTCTTCACTACATCTATCTATGTGTTGTAAAGATCATTATTTTATATGCTCTAGCCAGTTATATAGATGTTTAAGTATACTTGTTACTCTATTTGAGTTGAAGGGGTTAATGAGTGGCAGTCACTGCTTACCATCAGGTGATCCGTCTGCTTATCTGCCCCCTATCACATAAGTTAAGTTAGACTACAATCTTAGCTGCTGAAAAGTAACGATGCGGTTTTAAGATGTTACGCGTTCACCTAGAACATTCCTGTGTCAAAATTACACCTCCTTAATCGTAGTGTTCAGGGGAAAAAATAGACAAAAACATCCATTCCTTACCTATTCGTATTAATGTAATAGCGAATTGCCTCGCGAGGATAAGGATGAAAAACTTTGTCGTGTTTGGTAAGGTGTGACGCTACATAGTAGTCTCAGGGCGTCTTGGCCTCATAGAAATGATTGAAATCAAGATTTTGGGAGCACTTACAAAGTATCATAGATTCACAGATCTAAAATGTTGCGAAGGTGCGGAAAATTATTCCAATAGCCACGAAAATAACAGACAATGTTTACATTTACGATTTCAGATAGATCGCAAATTAGGTCAAAAACCGGATATTGTCCAGACAATATTAAACATATAAGATTGTTGTAGAACATATTCACTCTTTATTTTATTTGAAAAATGAAGTACAATGTATCTTGCTTGGGCCTTTGTAGAAAATGCTTTTTCGTAGTAGACTAATTTGCGAAATAGCGACCAAACCGATGAGATGAGAAAAAGTTAAAATCTAGGCATTCGACATATATATTTGTCGAAGGATATCTAACATTAGTTGATGTCAAGTGTTTCTGAGCAGTAGAAATGTTATGTTGAATCGATCGACTTTGTCGATTGTAGAGATATCATTGCAGATAGTATTGAAATTTCAAACTCGAGATTAATGTTGAAAATTGAGAATTGGTCTCCTAATCCGCGGGCGCAGAGTGGTCGCTAATCGCTAATGAGGAAATAATTAAATAACAATAAAATAAATAAATGTATGTACTTAAATAGTATCTACTGTCACGGCAGACTTGCATAATTGGAAAAGTTATAATCAAACTAAAGTTCAGACTACAGTTAGATTATTCGGAATGGATGGTTTAACATGACTAAGAATTTATCTGCGCTGTACTTCGTTCGGGGAAATATTTGGCTATCGCCGATCGTGGCACGTGGACGGGGGGCGTAGTTTATTGGCGTAGTAAATTCCACTAAAGACACGTAGAGGTTACGAGCTAAATGCATGCGAGTTTCTTTTCGTCTTAGCATCCTTATTTTTTAGACGTTTAGCTGACGCAAGTAATTCTAGAATGCTAACTTGAGTTGTTTATCCCGAGGTTCCATTTTTTTTGCCTATGTTTCGTCTTTTCGATATAAGGTGGGTAAGGCCTTGTGGTGGCATATATGTATGTATAAATTATCTCTGAGCAAATGGTATACATAATTGAAATTATACATTTTATGGCGTCTTATATGCTGGTGCGTGGCATGAACTCGTAGTTATTGATTGTGAGTTAGTCTTTAATATTGGCTACAATTTTCCTTTTTTTTTAAATACCTCCAAATAAACTTAGTAGGTATAAAAATTATATCATAAAATGTGTACCTATGTAATTTCAATTTCAGCAGCTGAAATTGAAAATTTTACTCAATTTTGACTTTAAAATTTTGTGCTAAAAGCACGACAACTTAGACAGTTAATAAATGCCTCCCCCAAATTCTAAACAAACTGAGAACAAAGCAACAAAGCCCCCCATCGAGGCTCACAGTTAATTAGTGCAAAACGTAGCCGACATTATAATTTCTGCCGAACCCTAAAATACCCTCTAATGAAGACGGATGCTCATCACGGGTGGTCATTAGTTCTAATTTTAGTCTCAGCAATGCGCCGGCCGGTTCGGTTTACCTATTTTACATTAAATTTTAGTTTATACAGGGTGTATCTGTGAACATTTACATCCCTTTAACCACGTGTTCTACCAACCATTTAGTACAACATTTGTTCAACGACTTTTCGAAATACATCGAAATTTTTTTCGACTTCCCATACAAAATTACCAAGTCACGTGACTGACGTTGTATGAAAAGTTGAATTTTTTTTATGTGAATTTCCAAAAGTCATAGAACAAATGTTGTTCAGAATGGTTGGTAGAACAAGAGGTTAAAGGGATGTAAATGTTCACAGATACACCCTGTATAGGCTATTTTAGTCAGTCGTATTAAAAAAGACAGGTAAAATTAAAAACTGCATAATGTAAGTATTTAGTAATACTTAACTCATTATCTGTCACAAAAAAGATTTACACAAAATAAGTGTTCGTCACACGGTGTTTATTTATTTATTAGATTATTTGTTTATCCAGAATGAGAATTGAACCAAAGACCTTTGGTCTTTACTGTTGTAATGGTACGATATATCAGTGAAAGCTATTTAACAAACCATATGATAACCGTTTGACAAAAAAGATGTCATAACGAGTAATTATTATTATTAAAACTTTCTAAATAGTATTTTTTAACAATAACTTCCTAGTTTTCCCTAAAACTGCAGGAATTAGAATATGGCAACCCCAAATTATGTTATTACTAAAAACTATTGTCCAGGCACCTACTTTATGGTGCAGGTGTGGTCTGCGTCACTGAACCGGTTAGGATTGTAAAATTCTATTAATTAATATAATGGCATTTGTATACTTATTTGTGAGGCAAACCTATTGAGGACTCATCAAACAATATAAATGTTTACCATTTAATTAATTAACAGAGGTCTAATATTTTCTACGAAGTTGATGTTCTTTGAAATATTATCGCAAAATATCGTTGAAGTTTTGACTTCTGCGAGGGATCGATGCAAATTAATAATGCAGTTGTCTGATATGAAATGAAGGTAATACAACTGTAATGTAGGTACTAAAATGCACAAAATGTTATGGTGAAGTAAAAAGATGTAAACACCACGGTAGTTTTGTGCTTATTCATCTTTTTAGGAAATTATCCAACAGCCTTGCATACAAATATAAGTAGAGATTTTCTTAAAATGGGCGTTGTAGTGCTAGGTTTGAAAATAGACCCACAGTGAAATTGATTAATAATTAGTGCTTACCTAATATTGTTTTCGTCGGACTGTGAATGCGATAGTTAAAATATAATTAACGTTTCTAGTAGTTTATTATAAAATTATTCGCTTACATTTATTAAGATGACGACAGCGCCGCGCCATTATAGTTGATGCCGGGTGATTGATTTATTATTTTAATCGATGATTGGTTAAGCGGTGTTTGGTCGGTGTATTAAATAACCATTGTGCACGTAATTAGCAGGGATCGGAATTAGGTAGAATTATTTTGGTACTAGCAGCAAAATAATAATATTAATATGGATCTCCCCGGGATATGTTTCACAATAATAACCCTATGGTAATTTCTATTTTAATGTATATCAAAATAGGCAGCTAATTATTTACTTACGTTTTATGGGGATCGTAGGAAGGTTGATAGCATTCGTGGTGGATTCTAAGCAAATCCACATTCAATCAAATCCCTATAAGTGCCAAAATAACTTTACCTAATTCCGACCCCTGGTAATTAGTAATTCACAATATAGTTGTACGCTTATTTATTCAGAGCGGCGCACGCGCAGGCCTCGCAATTCGATGTAGGTATCGTATCTGATGATACGTACGTAGTCATTCACTCACTCGCCAACGTTCGTTCACTCCTAATTAAATTCCATCAACGGGGCCAGGCAACTCTCATCATAATGTGCGCACGAGAATATAGATTTATGCCTTACAGCGCAACGTAAAAGAAAATTTCACAATAACACATTTCAATTACGGACACAATTTAGGTTACTGTTATCATTTGCAATGTTGATCTGGTACACTTTCGACAATGTAGGTGATACTAATAGAGAAAATTATTTTGTGCGTCAATTGATGAGTCTGTTGATGATCTTTGCTCTCCAAGCTATTGATATTATACTAGCGACTGCTACGAGTAGCAGCTTCTCTTTCTGCAAAAATCCTTTCAAAACACAGGTTCCACGTAAAAGTTCCGTGAGAAAATATTTTTTTGTGGCAAATCAATTCTACGCTACTGATGCTGTGATCTGTTTCACCTATTAATGCGCTTCAGATTTGTAATTTTTAAGACCTAAGTTAACACTGTAAGGACCAGACAGCATACACAAATAGAAATTATACAATTATATTTGCCTTTTAAAGGCATTTGGGTTTTACGACGTTACAGTTGTGACATTAAATATTAAACATATAATAAATGACCTTATCCTATATATACAAAAGATCTATGTAAGGCAGTATTTTTTTTGCTGATGATACTTCTATGGATTTTTTATACAGCTGTTAGTGTATAGGCGTGAATTCTAGTCGATTTCACGACGTCAAAATGCTCTCTGACAACTATTGGTTTACAACTTAACTTATGTAGGTGCCGTTTAAAAAAATGTGTTTATTTTAAATGCCTGTGTATTAAATACATAATATTCCTAGGTGACTTTTGATAAGAAACCATTATTCGTGGCATTAGCAAAAATATCTGTGTCAAGATAATAAAGAAAATATGAAATAACCTCAATATTTAAAAGACCAGTTCTAAGGTGATTACCGATACTAATCACATATTTGCTTTGAAATAAATGTAAACACTTAACCGTAAATAAAGGCGCACACAGGCGCTCAAGTTACCGGCTCATCACGGTGTTTGCTCGGCTAAAAGAGCAAACACAATTTCATGCCCGTTTCGTTAGCCACTTCAAACGTGACGGAGAAATCCTAAGAGGCGTCTGTTTGTATATTTATTTACACCTTATTATCTCTCACTGCCCACTAATGAGCGATTAACACGAGCAGGAAGTAATTGACACGCAGTACCTAATAGCCGTTTCTGATAAAAGATGAATGCGCCATTGCTTTTTTAAAGACAACTTCTGAGTGCACTAACAGACAGATAAAATAATTTCGCTTTTATCTCACCGATATTTAAAAGCCGTAATTTTGTTCAGTAGAAAGCAAATGTTATTGAGATGAGATAAAGTTAAGTACAGGCAAACACGTAATATGTACTAGATAATTGGTCGTAATTTGTTGAAATTATACGCGTTTATGTGTATAGGTGGTTAGTTAAAAGAGAAATGCAAAACTGAAGGCGGCCGCGGGCGAAGGCTGTAGGCGTAAATGCAAATGCGCGTTTCACCGCAGGACAATGCGCGCCGAGTGTTGCGCGTCTTGTAAACAGCGCGGACGTGGTTTGTTGTTCTACTTTTTTGGGTAAACGGTTGTCCGTAAACGGAGGTGCATAGGCCGCCGCAGAAATACCGCGGGTGGTACAATGCCTCGTTCGCCACCGCCAAACATGGCCGCAACTGGCGTAAACACACCGATTCTTACTCGAGCACAATTACCCATATCCATTCCAGTGGGCTTAAAAATCACACTTTTGGCATTGTACGAGTACAAACACGGAGCTAGATGTGTGGGAGGGAACAAATTTTTATTTATCCATTTCTATATCGAGCCATTTACGTCATACGGCGTTAACTTTCGCAATCAAGTGCATAATGCATATGTACGATGGTGATGAAACATTCACATCGGGATGCATCGAGACCGTCCAATCGAAATTATATTTTATGGAAATGGACGTTGAATCGAAGCCAACGCTCGTTGCATTCTCACAGCGCGACAGTTATGCGGGCGTGTGTGCGGGCACGAACCGTCGCAGCGGCGCTCGGCGTGCCTATCGACAACAATAAGACCGCGCCTTGTGCCATAAACATTCTTTGCCACAATCATTACGAATATAACCTATAAATTAGCGCAGAGCCGACTGCGAACAAGGCGCACGCCGTCGCGGGAATTCGCAATGAGGGTCGGGCCGGGTTGCCAGCCTCAATGGATTGCTGCACGCGCGCCGCCGCCGGTGTCATCACTGACGTCTGGAGCCTTTCATCTCAGATATACATTGTTTATTTGACATTTTTAAGTGTTGATAGAAAATCAATATGCATCTAATCATTATTTTATTCTAAAAAAGTGACTCATCTCTACATGTTTTACTCTTTTCCTAAAAACCACGTTAAACGTGTCAATCAACTTTAGACGCTCATTGTACATGTAATAAAACGTGACTCACATAATAATATAATTTTGCTGAATGATTTATGTATTAAGTAATTTCATTCACATCTATAAATACAACTTTTTGTTCAATCCGATAAGAGAATCGCACACGACAGATATTCTTTATACGTTATCTATAAGTTTGTGTGACTAGCATGTAGGTTAATGGTTAATTGGGGCGACTCTTGACGCGAACATTGTGTTGTGTTCTATTGATTACTTCAAGATAACGCTTTATAAATATGCGTAGAAGGTAAACTGAATACTTTTATACTCCTATAGGCTCTCTTAATCAATGGGGCAATGAACTATCACGTTGACCCAATATAAGGCAATTCTAGTTAACGCCGGATTTTGATTTCGTCTTTAGAACAAATTTTACATTATAATTTATGTCTAATAAACTTCTTATACAAAGTTTATGTTTTGTGTTACAAAAAGTTATCTGGCATAGATACAAGTAGTGACAAGCGCGAGTGATCTGAAGTGACACTCGCGGCCGAAGGGGCCTAAGCAGCGCGTGCGCAGTTACGTCACTCGTCTGTCACGAGTACAGATTTATCCCGACTTCGCTAGCTGAAATTCACATTTTTCTCAAGATTCGAGGTCAAGGCACGATGCATTACTCTATTGTAGTCTCGTAGTAAATACAGCGTGGTGCGTGATTACATGTTGTTTATTTAACTTTTCGTCTGCGACCGCAAGAGAAAATTTAGCGATTATGTATGTGCGAGCCAACGAAGTATTAGCGTAGGTGTAGAAATTATAGTTTTATTTTATGATTTTTAAATGTACTCATACTTTATCACTTGGATCTAAATCTACTTTTATAATCAAAGAAATCGGATGGCGCTGATATTTTTTATACCTAAGGCAAAGTGACAGACATTAGATATCTCAAACCTAAGTTCCTAGACATTTTGATTGGTGTAGTAACTCCAAAACAAAATTCGACATGAAAATTCTACTTATTGGATTTAAGGCAACAGCAACTTGCAATTGTGAAAGTCCATTATTTTCATGGACTCTTGTGATGTTCGTTTGTTTAACTATATAAACAAGGCAAATCTTTACATGCGCTACACAAAGATTGACTTTAGGCTAATTAATTTATTCACTCAATCTATTGGAACGTGACTATTTTATTAAAAACGGGAGATCGTAAAATAATAAAAGCTATTATTTTTCTATCTAATATTCTTTGAAGTTCTTCATAAATATGCAAAGCACATAGGATAGGAAGCACTAAAACACCGGGTTGTCGTATATTTCGCGGCGATCGATTGCGCAATGCTCTTGCGCCGAATGTAGGGTGACTGGTTGCCATTGTTTTAGCGTTGCGTTAGGGTCCCATTTCCATACGCACACTCGTGGTCAGGAGGGTTATTTAGTTTGGATTTCACACAAACCCATGGTTTTTGGTTACCCGAATAAAAAGTAATAGTTTTGGATTTTTTAAAGGAGACCAGCACCCTCGATCATGTCAGCGCTATTTCTTCTTTTTGGTAGATATGAGGCTTTGCTACGTCACTTACGTCTCTGTTACAACAGTTAACCATTATAGAGGTATTAAGATAATTTAATTTTATTTGATTTCACCGGCCTTACGATAATTATGTTTTTGAATTGATAAAAATGCAGTGATTTGATTTTGCGAATTTTAGGTTCTTTGTACATTTCTTATGCGCATAAAAGGGGGTAACCGTAAAATAAATGCCTGGTGACCCTATCCACACGCTAGTGCCTATATCGGCGCGCAATTTGCCCATGTCGGCAAGGAAAACGTGTTCAGGTATGGTTAGAATGGCGCCAGTCGCGACGAAACCAGGGGACAAGGAAGAAGATGAACAGACATAAGAACGTTTAGATGTTTTTATTATTTCTCCCATTGAATAAAGTTTTAGACTTAAGGCCTTGTAAGTATAGCTGGCGCAATACATCTGTTTTGATTTCATAATTATATTTCAAGAAATAAGACTATGTTCTTATAATAAGGTACCTAGATACAAGAGGCTATGCACATTATTGCACAAGTTAGGAGTAAATTGTTTATTCCAATCCGTATTCTGCAAGCATACGCCCGTAGCGTACCTCCACTGCGAACAGTATGATAGAGTAACAGCAGCAGTAATTTCGTAAAATATTTTGTCCTTCGTAACAGATGAGACATGCTTACTTCTAACGCTTAAAGTTATATCTGTGCTCTGTAGACTAGTAATGCCGTTTCTTGCTCAACCTGGTTTCGCCCATCTGGCGAAGACGCCATTTACACTAGGCTGATCTGGAAGCCATACTTGTTGGTAGTAGAACTCATCCACCGGTCCACTCTATGCTTAGTAAAGGTTGTAGTACGGGTGTTATTATGACACTCTGATCTGTCGTCGACAGTTATTGCCTCAACGCAAACATTAAACTTGCTATCCTAACAACTTGCAGTGTTCAGAACTCGGCTCGGGACACGAGCGACGCCAATACACCTCAATAAAACAAAACTGGAATTATATACTTTATGAGGAAAGTAAAATTGCAACTAGACTTGTCAGTTCATTTCCGTAGTCAATAAATATAATTTATTTATTATCGACATCCATGTAGACACCACATCAGCGGTAAGGATTCCTTATGTAATTTCATTGGTCACTTCTCTCTCGCGCCATGTACATATAACATTTAGCTTGTTTGCTCTGCGTAAAAGAACTAACATGAACATTGAACAATCACCGTTTGCAACTACATTACACTATGAATAGAATCACGTGAGATTTGCAATGTGTTCACTTTATGTTTATTATTGTGAAAACTCACTAAAGGTATGAATAAAAATATTTCACCACAGAAAAGGGGTTAGTCTAAAAAACACAAACGCTTAGGTACTTACATCACGTCCAAAATCTAATCTCAGAGGCTAAGCTAATTTGCTTCTTGACGGTTTTATAATCATTGGCACATCATCCTAACTAGATAGGTAAATATAAAACGAAATGACGGATGATACCTTTTGCTATAAGGGTGTCCATGGACCACCCACAGAAAAAGTTTTCTCCTTGTCCGTGTTATATTTTTAAGTAGGTGGAATGTGCCTATATTTTCATGCAAATTAACTTACTTCATGTTTTCAGAAGCATAAGAGTCTATTCTAGGTATAACTATACCGATTATAACTAAATTTAGATAGGTATAAATAGAAAAGTAATGGGGCAGTTGTCTGTACTTCATAGTAGTAGTAAAATTTCATAGCAAGCCGTATCTGTTCATAGCAACGAGTGTCGTCTAGGCGGCGCCGTCGTTACATCACGCGGTAGGAAATCTTGACGCGTCTAGAGGCGAAAAGACGCTGGCCGCGACTCGACTAAGAATGAAGATACCACAGTCACATCACGTCCTCAGTCTCGAGGTTGCTTTCAGCAGTTTAACCTGCGCTAAATGACATTAATGAGTGGCACCGGCCGATGAGGCGCCGTTGACGGATTGCGTGAGCGGTGAGTTTGCGCATAGGTACCTATTGACAACCAGTATGTGCTTAAATGGCAGCCTTATGTACGTGGAATATGTTTGTAGGGAATTTGACTGGCACTATCGTAAATTATGGACCGTTCAGCTTTGGCTATAAAAAACGTTAAGGACTAGACGTCGACTTGCCTAACAAAATTTTGAGTAAACTTAAGTAAGTAGGTACTTATTTACTTTAAGGTTTACTTTTTTTTATTATATTACTGTCAAATAATCTTCAGCGAGTTTGGTATACCTGCAACTTGGCACCACTAGCAGCAAGGACAAAGCCGCGCGCGGGCGCCGTGCGAGTCAAAGGTGCCCCGGCGCCGCTCATGCCTTCGCTCTATTTAGGGTTGAGCATTCCACACGACTGAGTAATGCTACAAAAATGAAAACTATAACTCTCTTCTGTATATTCTATTGATCGATGCCCTCTAAAATCAGAAAACATAGTCATTTATCAAATATGATTTATTTTACGTCTATTTGTGTAACGGCTTTTAAAACGATGATCTCCTCTCATTCTGTATTCTGAGAAAACAACAACAACGTCGAATTCTAAAATAGGTCTCTGACAATGTTCGCGGGATTAGTTTGCAATGGTGTACGATAAAGATGCCTGTAAGTATGTTACTGCAAGTCGGAATGCTCTCTTTGCGTTGAGTGCCCCTCTCATACCGAATCGTTTGCTCATCCTACTCTTTGTTGTTATTTCAAGTTTCCTAGATCAAATCATCGCCGCATTGGCGCCATTTGCCAATAAATTTAGGGCTGTCTCGCTTATTAAATGAAACCGAGTGAAATATGAATGTTGGCGCCGGACTGTAGGAGATCACAATCTGCCTTCTAATATCTAAACCTGCGAACAGGCGCGCTCATCACGCTGTTTATATATCACACTAGCTATACTTATATCATGTTTGTTTGCTAGTTTATCTACTCATTACTCTACCTGGTGTGAATATCAGATAACATGAAATATTGGGTTTGCAAAGTATGTACATAGCAGTAGCGTATTATTTATGGCATTCACTGGCTACCTACTTAAGGATATTTTATGTGAACATTTGAATAAGAATGCCATTAGGTAGTAATTAACTCAACCATGTAACAATTAGCTTAAATAACGTACATGCAAATTCCATGGAAGTCCTCGTGTTTTATGTTGAGTGCGGCAATTATATTTAGTTACGGAAATTTAATAAAACTTATATCCAGCACAGATTCATTAGGGTTTACGAGCATGTAACGAGCTCGTCTACAAATCGGGTACAATCAAACTGTCGCACGAAATGTCAGTGCTCTCTCTATTTCTGTACGGAGCAGACCAAACAAGAAAGCTATGCAAAGCGCAAATTCTACCGTCGCCGTCTAGACGCCGCCGGTCCTGTTACGATTGAATAACATTTGATCCAATCAAGCCGAATAGAAGGGTCGGGGAGGTCTTGCGAACCGATCGGCCGGTATGGTCAACTCCAATCGTGGATATCCCATATCATTTCATTCTGGCCTTTATTGCAGGCGCCATAAGAATAACACGACCATTACGTACGAATGTTATAGCATACGTATGGGGAATCCAGAAGCAGCAGACGTCATTTGCAATTAAAATAGATCGGACGACATGTGTTCACTACTACACGAAGAAAGTGCAAAATCGCATAGTAATATGTACGCGGATTCGTACGTAGGCGGGTGTGCACTAAGGATAAATACATAAACTAGCACTGTAATGTGGAATTCTAATCTTTACATCTTTATTTAAGAAACGCAATAACTAGTTCTATTAATCACGTATGCCAAAGCAGACAATTAGTATTAGCTATTATTTGCTGAAGACAAACAACTTAATTATTAACCAAACATAAATCACACAATTGTGCAACATCATAAAGGTTGTTTAAATGGTACCTAAGAGTACTCGCAGTAATCATCACCAAGCAATCTTATGTTTAATGAAAAGTGACATCAATTTAACGCAGCTGCATTAAGAATGTTTATTCTCAAGTTAAACTGGTAACAACAGAAATTACTCTAACGCAATGACCTAGTATGTTTCCCGAATGCGTTTTGTGTATCAAGGAAAATAATTAAACGTCGAGTAAAGTCTCTGTTACATTGGGTGCTAGTACTTCAGAGGACTTTTTAAAAATCTTTGATGTTTTCATTACTCAGATGTGCTAAAACTAAGGCAATTGGATTTCTACAATTGACAATTAAAATAGCTTTTTATTGTTTCAGCACCTGATATCATTCAAGAGGACAGCCCGACAGTAGTCATCGCTCAAGACGATGACGAACTTAGCATGAAACGTAAGAAATTTTTCTTTACATCGAGCAACTGTTACATCCTTAACTTACCTACCTACCTTAATTTGGACCTTCCTTTATCCAAGTCCTTCTTATCATCTTCAAGAGATCTGAGATCCATCTTGTTGGCAATCAGCCAACATTCCTTTCTAGGTCCCCAATCAAGTACATATACTCACTCTACCTTCTTTCCTCACCTTGAATTGTGTGGCAATGTGACTGTTCTGGCACATTTGAGTTAAGTACTCGTGATTAAAGCTTAACGTGCTATCTAGAGAGATCTACATTGTAGATTACTTCAAAAATAGTTGAATAATATCCTTTTAATTCTTGGCAGATTTCGGCGCGCTGCTGACAGGCCGGTCGCCATTATGCATTAGACGAGATGACATGACAGGCGTGCCAGTGGCGGCGGGGGTGGCAACCGCCCGTTTCACCTTCCGTCGGCGGCACCTCTACTGGTCCGTGATGCTGGGTCCTACCATGACGGTGCAGCCCCGAGCGCTACTGTTTTTGGACCGAGTAGGGAGGTTGCTCTTAGAACACCCACTCAAGAAAGCTCCCGGGATCCATGCAACTTACGAGGATAAAACAGATAAGGTGATAATTAGATTTTTCAATTTTGTTTTCCGTGCGGGTATCAAGTAAACTCAAACACTTATATCCTGTGATTAGCTCTGATAGCAAATATCGCAGTCAGAAAAATATTGCACAACATGGCTATGTAGGAACGATTAATTTTGTCGTCCAACTTTTTGTCACGTCATGGTTTGAATCAACTTTCCTTCCAAAACATATGTGTTGTTAAGCAAACTTGTTGAATATTGTACAAACCCTTATGATGTAGCCATGTTTAAACTTAATTGGGTATTGTTTATTTTACTAGTGTCTTACTCCCTTCAACATAATAGTTTTGTTTTTATGTTATTTACCTTGTACGATTAAAGATAATCAGATACAGCACATTGAAAAATTTAACACGAATCATGATTATTTATTGAGCTTTCAATAGAATAGAAATACGCACAATGAGTAAATAACAAGTCTAAGGCGATATTTCCTTGTATTTTCTAGCTATGCGGAGTTTGGCGACGAGTACCGAGGGACTACAAACGATTACTCAGGGAAGGATCTTTGTATGTGGCTCTTGTATGGGGCGACGAACGCAACAGTACCATGGACAGCGCTCTAAGCGGCCGCATCAATAGGTAAGCGTGACACGCTTGACAACCCCGGCTGTTTATACCGGAACCATGTTCCATCGCAGCTCATCCTGTTTTATATGGCAGCGATTCGTCTAGTCTGCTTTACGACGATGCGACTCATTTATCCTTGAACGAGTTTAGTAGGTACATAGAAGTGGTATTGTTCGCTGCGGATTGCAAATTAAATTAGCCGTGTGATTACTTACGGAAAGTCACTCGGCTCCTTGGTAATCAATCTAGGAAAATACCGACATGTCTAAGGGTATGATTCATTCCTTTTCGCACCGCAACATTCCTAGGAGCAATCTTCTGCAATTTGTGATCCTTACCCAAAAGGCAATTTACTGTGTTTACCTATTCATTGAAATGAACATTTATTTAATGAATTTAGCTATAGATTTGATTCGATATTAAGGTTGTGCTATTCAATTGAATATTCATGTCCAATGACGACACACGGTAAATTGCATTGAGTCCGTTGATTAATGCAAAGGCTTGGCTGGAATTAAATTAAAGAATCGTTTTGTTGTAGGTTTAGTTATAGGTTGTTTACTGATGGTTTATGGTTTCCTTAAACTTGGGAATTCGTGTTAGAATAATCAGTGCCAGTTGGATCTCCCTTATTGCCATTGGTAACTTTTTTCTACTAAACAATATAGTTCTATTCAACTTCGATATTCGATAACGTGTAAGGCACTTTTTGACACAGGATAGATAAGCTTCAAACATCTATGATCTTAAATTGAGAGAGGTGGTGTCTCCTAGTGGAGTTCTTTTAAACAATAAGTATTTAATGTTTGTAGGTATCCAGCGTTATCATCAGAAATGTTCACGTCGTTACTTGAGCCGGAGCATCCCCCAACCTCGATAGGCAACGGCCCCTGTGATGACTACCGAACTATTGGCCAAGAGGAAGGCTGGTGGGGAGGAACTGCAGTGGTGACCGGGGCAGCTGGCGCTGCTCCAAGTCTTCACTTAGCGCTCTTATACAATGGAGTGTTCACGCCAGCTTCGAGGGATCAAGCCGTTAGGGTTTTACTCACACTACCTGATAAGAATCAAACTATTATTGACGATGTAAGTGCTACCTAATTGTATTATAAAGCAAGTTTATTCTTATTGATTTAGAGGAAATCAGTTTTCTTTTAGCGTGTTGCTGATGCAAGTTTTCCATTCTAGGTACAAAAAGTGCCGAAACCAAGTTACGAAATTAATGTCCTCGAAGTTTCGACACCAGTATCAGCTGCGGAGCTGAGGTCATTGGCAAGAGGGCGGCTGCTCCTCACGGTGGAGTCGGTCGGGAGTCCAGAGCGGAGGATCAACGGCTATGTGAGGCAGAGGGCGGCCTGTGAGGTGTTCCATGCTTCCTTGATCGCTGAGAGGCCACCGGCGTCTCCTACTCCTGAAGGACTTGCTCTGCTTTACATCGATAAAGATGGATCGCTTGTCTATGATATACAGGTGCATATTATAATTTATCCATAATGATAACATAAGGTACTTGATAATGCCGCATCTTTTTAATGATCATGGAATTCATTCCATCCAATTGACCCACTTTATAACAACTTATCTAAGTTTAAATGACTTGTTTAAGCTATTTGTGGAAAAGTTATAAATAAGCAAAAAACGATACTTCACATTATTACCGTCAATTATGGTTCATTACCCTCCTGGTAATGAGGTGTAAGTATCTCTTAACGAGTTGCTAATGGTTCCTAATAAATTGCAGGTGGACAACATGGGAATATCGGAACCGAAGATAACGTTGGTTGAGGAGCAGGGGAAGAGGCACTCGCAAGTAGAAATATTGGACACTCGTATTGGAGTACTGGCCAGACCGAGTGCAAGGATCTTCCCACCATTGTATGACGACCAGCTTGCAGTGCATATTGGTGCTGATGTTGGTAAGAGACTGGCCAAATTAATCACATCGCGATAACCATATATCCCTTTAATTTTCTCTTAGCGCCGGAGGAATTTACGACAGTAATCAATAGAACAAACAAGCTTTCGAGGTTCCTGTTATTTTCAGTTAGCAAGCAAATAGTACTAACACACGATGACAATAGAAAGTAAATTTTATTCAGTATCCCTCCATCAATGGATTTGGAGACTCTGGGAATACGTGAATATCTACATACCTATGCTAAAGCTTGTAATGTTGTGTAATGAAGTGTGCTCTTCATATAACAAACTGCGTATGTTTAAATACGTCGTACGCGCTACTCATAATATTTTACAAAACAGACACGTGACACTTTATCCGCGAGAATTTTGCACAGACCTACAATACATTTCCTGAAAAGATTGTACTCACAGGAACTTTTAGTTAGGCCATATGAGCGGTGATGTCATCTACAATTTGGTTCAATAATTTTGTATAAAATCGTATTAGTGTCGATATAATATCTGCATGCAAAGTAGGTACACCTAAACCAGTAGAAACAGCACCCACTGACGCAATAATTCGCAATTAAATATGTTAGGTCGAAAGTTGTGCATATAAATCTTTTGTTAGGGTTTTTAATGGAACAGCTCGACCTTCTGGATCTTTTGTGCCTCTCTTATGCTTTGCGCTCCGACTTGCGAAAGATTCTTCTCATCCGCGTCAGTCGTTTTAAGTAGTGTGATATGATTTCCAGGGCCGCCAGTGCTGCGAGGCCGCCTGGTATCCAGGCCGCTGCCCGACGCGGCTAGCGCTGGCCCTGCGCTGCTCCGGCGCACAGACGCGCGCATGCCGGTCTCAGCGACGCCCGTCGGAGGCCTGGTCTGGCTCTCAGTGGACGCACTGTGCGGACTGCACTATGAGGTGTGAATTCTCTCCGTGTCAATTTATAACTGTAGATGTAAGGTCGGTTAGTATAGGTATGGGAAATAGGCGGTCAGTGGTCACTGCCCATGGATGGATATCATCTTCGACAGAATGAATGCAGGTGCATTTCCGGCCTTAATCGGCTATCCTATCTACTCGCTATTGGCCTATGCCATTTTGTTTGGTCCTGACCGGTCGGTTTGACGTCGAAGGCCAAGATCACCTTAGGTCGCTGAGCCAGCGAGGTCAGTATTTATTTGCCTATGCCAAATAGCTAATAGATAAATACTAAGATGACGGGCATTGTGTAAATGTACTCTTTATTCCTTTTTCCAGATTATAGTGAACGGTAATCTCGGCCCCTGGTCCGCTTGGCTAGAGACCCACGCCGGAGGCGGCGAAGGCGCGCGCCCCCTCACAGGCATTGAAGGTTGTGTGCTGGAGCCAACTGCGGCTGAACTGACGGCCCTTCACGCGGGAGCGGCGTACTTCGACATCAGGGCTTCAGACAATGACACTGCTGTGCTGCGCACGCGGTTACCTCAGGTAAATTAAGATCTAAGGAGCTTCATCGTTTATATTGCCCGTTACGGTTGGTTATACATTGGACTTGGATATAGGAATGTTTTTTATGGTGGTGACAAGTTCTTACATACAATTATAACTGACTGTCCTATCGTCGATCACATACGTGGACAGTTTTGCTGACATAACGTACGTGATAGGGATAACAGTAGCCTGTAGTGATAACTGTAACTCCCACTGTCTGAACCGCCTCAGGATTGAAACTGACAGACTAATAACTTTTATGAAAATCATTGCGGGGAGACAGTCCTTGTTTAGTTTTTCTCTCTTTGTATCACGTTCCTTAGAATACTGACGACATTGACGATAGGAAACAAAACAAATAAGAAACATTTTTTTTACAAATTAGACAGATAGTGACATCAATTAGTGAGTGTGTCGGAATTTAAAGTGATTCATAATTCAATTAAAATAATATGCCTAAATTAATATTTATTGAGTTATCTGAATAGTCGATAGGTAAACGAGTACTTAATATATTTTGCATTTAACACTCTTTTTATTATTCATGCTGCTTAGCTCTGGCAAGTAATGTGGTAAGTTGTAAATATATCGTTAAGTATAAGTCTGCTCAATAGCAAACAAAACGTTTGTGTGGCTAAAATTACACCTATGTTTCTGACCTACGAGCATTCTCAGGTTTCGCGTTGACCCTCGCAGTGTTAGTACTCGGTGTCAGGTGTTGCTTTAATGCTCTTTAGTGGTACTTAAACTTACCTAGCTTGTCTCATTTTATAACTATGAATGGTGTTTTCTAGAGTTCGATTCCGGATTACCTCAATATGTGACATACCGCACATCTAGTTCTTAAAAGACGTAAATATAATCTTTAAAAACTTGTGGCATTCTTATCTCAACTATATTAAGTGTATAATTCCTTAATTTTCATTAGACATTTACGTCTTTTAAGAACCCGAACTGCGTATACATTTTGACTGTTTGGGGCTATTGCTGGATATTTGTATTTTTCGTATGAATAGCATTAATTGACTACCTAACGTCCACATACATTGGATTATTTAGTAGAGAAATGGGTGATTCTTGATCGGTTTAATGCCCACACTAAGCTAAAATTCCAGGTTGCTGATAAAACGTAGGTAGACCATCGTTTTCTCTTTTTAGGATTCTGTAGCCAAATGAAAAAAACACGGAACCCTTATAGTTTTCATTTTATCAAAGGCTCACTAGTCTCATAAGATTATCAGTTAAATATAATTGTTTTGTATATTCCAGATAAGCGTGCCCCCGTCATGTCTGCCGGCCGGCCCCTGGTCTGGGGGCAACGAGTTGAGCCCCAACTATGCTCCGACCCACGTGAACACCTCCCCGCCGGACAATTCGCTGTCCAACACGGCTTCGTGTTACTACGCGGGGAGGTTTTATGAAGACGGCGCGCAATGGATGGCCGTTGATGTGAGTACCAACCTTGTTGCTTGCCATGAGGTTCTCGTATACGAGACGAAGATTCGCCTAATGTACTATTTTTATATTATGTGATAGGTGGCAGACTAGCAGACGGATTATCTGATGGTAAGCGTTGGCCGCCGCCCATAGACACCTGCCACACACCAGTAGAGTCACAAGTGCGCTGCCAACCTTTAACCCCCTTTACCCCAATTGGGCCTCTACTGCCCTCACTCTTTCGACGAAACAGCGCAGC
The DNA here is from genome assembly GCA_014851415.1 of Cnaphalocrocis medinalis. Classification (NCBI taxonomy): domain Eukaryota; kingdom Metazoa; phylum Arthropoda; class Insecta; order Lepidoptera; family Crambidae; genus Cnaphalocrocis; species Cnaphalocrocis medinalis. Next base: position 12,209,577 of record CM026285.1, on the reverse strand, counting down.
CGCTGCTTTAAGCCGCTTCTGTAAGGGCATTGTGTCACTCCGGTCGAGCCGGCCCATTTATGCCGAAGCGTGGCTCTCCCACGGTAAATATTTATAAATAAGTACTAAGTTAAATCCTGTATCCAACTGCAATGGCTTATAGGGGATCCGAAAACACGAAACACTTGCGCGTTGTAATTAACCCCCAGCGCCATCTATTGGCAAATATTGGAACTTTGAATAAAATTTCGTCCCGAAACTAACCGAGGGCGGACCAAACATAGTATATGTAGTAAAACGATGTTTGTGTACATTCCAGTCGTGCCACATGTGCGGCTGCGTGCACGGCGCGCTGCGCTGCGACCCCGTGCGCTGCCCGCCCGTCAACTGCAGCGTGCCCACCATCCAGCCGCCCGGCCAGTGCTGCCCCATCTGCACAAGTAAGGGGCCTAGCATTCTGTAACCCACACTTACCAATGTAATATACTCACATGTAGGTACCAAGCGCATGACTTTAAGAAAAAGGTACATAGCAGTTAGACTTTAAACCAAAGTGGAATGCATGCATTTTTTTACAGCAATTCCTTTTAATACAGGGTGTATCCATTTAACCATTCATTCTACCAACCATTCTGAACAACATGAAAAAATTTCACCTTTTCATTTTGTACGGCGAGACGAAAAAACCTTCCATAAACTGTGAAAGAAAAGTATACTTGAGCTAACGCACTGGAAGATTTTTCGCGCCGTATTAGTAAGTCGACGAATTTTTGTAGGTGTGTTTAGTAGTTTTATTGTACCTAAGTATTGAATTGAAAATTAAGCACAAAAAAGGCACGGAAGCAGTGTCCTTGGAATTTGTATTGAAAAAGAAAATCATAGCACGTCCAGATTTAGATTCTGCTGCTGATAAATAATCCCGGAGTGATAACTAGAACGTGTCTTCCCCGACAGACTCAACAACAGCGATATGGAACGAGTCCCACGGCTGCCACCTCGCGGGGCAGTACCACGCGCCGGGCTCGTCCTGGCACCCGTACCTGGTGCCCGAGGGCTACGACACGTGCGCGGTCTGCACGTGCGAGTTCTCTACGAGGCTGGTGCGCTGCCCGCGAGTCCGGTGCCCCCCTCTGCGCTGCTCGGAGAGGGAGGCTTACAGGCCTGACAAGAAGAGCTGCTGCCGTGTTTGCCCAGAGGTGAGTAGCTTCTACAAAAGCGACGGCAACAAGTCCTGTGCTACGACACGTGCGCGGTGTGCACGTGTGAGTTCTCCACGCGGCTGGTGCGGTGCCCGCGAGTTCTGTGCTCCCCGCTGCGCTGCTCGGAGAGGGAGGCTTACAGGCCTGACAAGAAGAGCTGCTGCCGTGTTTGCCCAGAGGTGAGTAGCTTCTGCAAAAGCGACGTGCAACAAGTCCTGTGCTACGACACGTGCGCGGTGTGCACGTGTGAGTTCTCCACGCGGCTGGTGCGGTGCCCGCGAGTCCTGTGCCCCCCTCTGCGCTGCTCGGAGAGGGAGGCTTACAGGCCTGACAAGAAGAGCTGCTGCCGTGTTTGCCCAGAGGTGAGTAGCTTCTACAAAAGCGACGGCAACAAGTCCTGTGCTACGACACGTGCGCGGTGTGCACGTGTGAGTTCTCCACGCGGCTGGTGCGGTGCCCGCGAGTTCTGTGCCCCCCTCTGCGCTGCTCGGAGAGGGAGGCTTACAGGCCTGACAAGAAGAGTTGCTGCCGTGTTTGTCCAAAGGTGAATATCTACATTTATCTCTCAAGTGAACTGTCCTGGCTTATACAAAAGCGATATATAAGTCCTGTGCTACGACACGCGGCTGGTGCAACAAGTCATGGGGTTCATCCTGGTACTAGGATACGATACAGGCCCGGTAAAAGGACCTGCTGTCGTATTTGTCCAGAGGTGAAAAAGTGGTATTTATCTCTCTAGCTATCCGCTTTGGCTTCTACCAGAGCGATACAGAACGAGTCCTATGGCTGCTACCTCGCTGGGCAGTACCACCACGAAATAACACAGAACACCGGCTGTCTACATCTTTTGCTAAGCATTGCTCAGAAACTAAAGTGGTTTATTATGGAAAGTTAATTGGTTTACTGAAAGCAAACGAGCTGACGCATCTCCTTCAGATGCTGGATATTAAAGATATGTCGGAGCTTGGGTGGCCGAGTCCGACATCAGGGGGTTGGTGATTTCCCCGTTCCCGCTATCTTGCATGGTGTGGGCGTAGAAAGGGTTCCCCTAGCAACGTAAATGAAACGACGAACTACTGGCACTTATTTCGCGTAAGGAAACAGACAAGTCCTTTGGTACGACGCTTCACTCATGAGAGCTCAGTATAAAACTCAGTATAAAACTCAGTATAAAACTCAGTATAAAACTGACTTACGAACCACGAATCTTCCAATTTATAGCAAAATTTCCAAAGGCCATGTCCAGGACCCCCACTAGGTGTCCTGCGTTTCCGGTGCGCGGTATTAAAATTTATTTCGAAATAATCCCTTTACAAAATATCACACGATGCTATTTTACAACTCAAAATTACTCTACTTAATTTTTATCCTCAGTAATTAATTTTAATTAACACTAGCAGCCTTAAAAATTAAAAGAAAATCAAAATCACTAATAATTACACGCCGCGCCATTTTCCATTTCCGGTAAAATAAATCAAAATTAAAATCAGAAAAATCAGACTCAACTTCCGCTCAGAATATTCAAATTAAATTTCTGCTAAATAAATCGTCAACTTCCGTTACGAAAATAAAATAGAGGCTTCCGCCCAAAAATAAGTTAGCGCGAAAACGAACTTCCGGTGAATTAATTTTGACATTTGTGCGCAGTAGCGCCAATACGAATTTAAAAGGAATTAAAAATTACGTTTCCGGCGAATTACATTTCAATTAATTTGGCGCGCATAAGCGCCATTTTAAATCTACGAGGGAACTTCCGTTACCGCCTAATTTAAATTTAAAGAAAATTATAGCGCGTAGTGTCTCCATCTTGCATTTCCGACAGATATATTTTATTTTATTTTTGAGGAGTAGGTAATGTGTTCTGATGAGACTAGATTATCGATGTGAACTGTCCCGTGTATTTTTTAATAATTTCTCATTATTTTTTATAGGTAAAAGCGAAGAAACCAGAAGACGAGACCCCGAAAGACCAGGCTGCGCCGCGGACCGCTGAAGAGATCCTCGCGGAGGGCGGCTGCAAGTTCCCCGACGGACCGCTGCCCAACGGCAAGGAGGTGCACCCCTCCATACACTCGCACGGCGAGCAGAGATGCGTCACTTGTCGCTGCAAGGTGAGTTGGCTTACAAAAACCTTTTTATGATCTTTATTTCCCTTTGTATGTATGATCCCCCTTTAATAAATAAGTTGAATGCCATGACGCTGGTTTTTTATTAAAACCATTCGGGTAAAGGGAGCCACCAGCAATTAGAAATAGAAGAACATTAACATAGATAGATAGATAAATATTCTTTATTGCACAGAAATAGAATACATGAGTGAAGCAACAGCTATAGACAGTACAATAAGGCGGTCTTATCGCTTGTAGCGATTTCTTCTAGACAACCTTTTGGTAGAGGAGAGAAAACAGCGTGTTATATAATAATAATAACATAATGAAAAACAATAATAAAAAGAACAACGGGAATTGTTTACTGCGTGTTTACTGCATAAGATCAGATCAGATCAAAAATCCAAATTTTTTTAAATAATAAATATCTAAGTTTAAACATGCCTATAAGGTATATATACTCGTACATAATGAGTGTGCTCACTTTCTTTCAATTGACGAATGCATGCACATTACGCTACATTTTCACCTTTAAGTGTGAAAATGCTATTTTGAGCATACAACTTGATGAAATAGAGTAAGTATTGTCCTCGTACCTCCACGGGACACGCTGTGTGGGGGGGTCAGTTTCATGAACCTATCCTGTGTAATTTTATATCTGGCAATATCCATACTAATATTATATCAAAATTTTATGGCACTTGGTTCTTATCATTTACGAGAAATATACAGGGCCCGAGGACTTGTCCGCGTTCTGTGTAATTTTATATCTGGCAAATTTTAACTCTATACTTTTTATGAAGTAGGTTTAATTTTAAGAAGACAATGATACAAATTGTATAAAATCCGTTCAGCGTTTGCGCGTTGAAGGAGTAACAGCTAACAGACAGAAAAGACTTTCGCCTTTATACATGTATGTGATGTGGGTGGAAAACGTGATAGATAGAGTATTGGTTGTTGTTGCAGGACGGCGAGCTGACGTGCGTGCGCAAGCGCTGCTCGCGCGCGGCGTGCGCGCGGCGGCGGCGCGGCGACGCGTGCTGCGCGTGCGCGCGCGCCCGGCGCCAGCGCGCGCCGCGCCCCAGCCCCAGCTGAGCGCCGCCCGCGCCGCACACACCCCAGACTGCTGTAGGATAAGTGAGTGAACGCTTCGCTCTATAGACTGATATATTTTTATGTACTCGTGCGATTCGAATGTGTCTAGTTTTAGGATGCGTCCTAAGTTTGCAGCTCGACGTGTTTTCGGCGTTTTTGGGCTTGTAATCGTTCGTATTTGTAGGGCGTCATACCGATTATATTTTGACCTCTAATCAACCCCAAGTCAATGAAAAAGTTCATTGGTTTTCGCTCTTATGTCATCAAAGATAAGGTTCAAAATCAGGTGGGAACTATTTTCCCTATGTTTTGTGTGTCAAGGGTTATAGCTCGTATTTTCAACAGAAGAGATGCCATTGCATCCGTTGTAACTGCAATGTGGGCTTCCTTACATTTTGTTAACAAACAATATGAGCTACAAGTTCGTATTTCCAACAGAAGAATCGGCATTGCATTGTGGGCTTCCTTTTCTAAATGGTATAAGGTACCATCAGGCTTAGGTGAACCGAAATAACTTGCTACCATACAACATATCGCTCACTAGAAGTGAGCAATAATATTAGTGTGATTCTCTTAAATGTGAACTTCAGCAACTCATGCCAAGCTTGTATACCCTTACGTACTAAAAATATGCCCGTTATCAAATGTATTAATATCGGACATGTATTTAGTTTCAATTGTGTCGCTTGTTACACGCTTTCAAGAGATTTTAATGAGCAATTAATATTACTCAAGAATAGATTACGATTACGAGCTCATTGCCATCGAAAATACGCCCAGTATGTAAACGCCCTAAGGCGTGTGGTTCCTTTATGCGACATTCGATGCACTATGACGTAATGTGTATTACTTGGAGACTCTTGTCACGTTGAGCGCAGGTGGATGTCGCTTGATGTGTTCGAGACAGAAGGAATTTAACGCGTGTTTGCTGCAGCTAGTTTTGCATAAACGTACCGCGCGCTTGGTGCGCTGCGCTGACTCTGAGTGCACGTCGATATCACTGTTTATTAACTTTAGAATAAACCAACTACATTTAAACAAATTATGGCCACACAACATACCACTCTACGAGAACCGAGTAAAAATATTTGTCGATTTTATGTTTGGAAGTGATTAAACGAACTTACCTGCCAGGTGTGATTATTACGTTATCATAAATGATACCAATGAATGAATATTATTTTTTCTGAAGTTAATGTTGTATTGACTACAATAAAATTACTTACTCTATAAATACTCATCGATGATGTATGAATTTCTGATTCCCTACAATTTTAGATCACTTGCGTTATCAAAACATGCAAAACTTAGTATGGTATGTTTGCGGTAGGTACTAAATAGTTCTGGCCTTGAAATATTTGAAATTCCAGTGCGAGGTCGAGTGGTCGAGTGGTTGTGCTCAGTGGCGGCGTGGCGACGTATATGACTTTATGACATAGTGGAGTGCGGCGGTCGGCCGCGCGGCTCGGAGTCGATCGACGGAGGTAACACAGTATGAAATAGCCAGTAGCAAGGCATGAAACGCTTCGACAAGCTTAGCTCTGTTGACCAAGTAAACGCGTAATTAAAGTAGCTAAAACAGGGCGTGGTACATTTAGTTCCTGCTCTGACAGGCACATTGTACTAATTCCACCTCCTGCTCCCAATCTCGATCTCAGCATTGACCCTGGAGAGTACATAAGTCGAGTCACTGGCTATATTAACTGTGGAGGTAGCTTTAGTGTATCACGGTACCGATACACACCGTGAATATTTACTTACCCACCGGTATTTTAATTGGTATTATGAGACGTCCCAAAATTTTATAGGCGCATTATTATTATTTTCCGATACTGAAACAATTGTAGTGTTAAGTCGAACGGCTCGACCGCTCGGTGTGTTCAGTTATGGTGCGAGCGCGGTCGATAAAGATGTGCCATATTTTCTTAATGTAAATATAAATTATTACTCTAATTTTTACTTATGTGCATATTTATTTACTTTCTAATATAACGATACGGGAACACAGCGCGTGTAGGTATGTATTTGAACCATCACAAACTTGTGTTATTTGGTCGTCTTGTTTGTGCATTTGCTTTTAGTTTTGTAATTATCTATTAATACCGCCCGATTATAGTTACACTTAAAGAAATTGTATCTTATTGGCTATGTAATTAGTAACCACCTGAGTAGGGAGAAATTATCTTTTGATAAAATACTTATTAATTTGTAAAACTAGTTTAAGTTGTTTCCAGTTATTATGTCATACCTAATCAGCTACTTAAAACCTAATGTACTTTATTACTTTCTTGTATTGGTAATTTACCTCAATTTAAATAAGAGCACATGCATACAAATAATTTTGTGGTTACATTGTAATATCGTGTAATTGTAGATGATGTTTATTATCATCTTATTAGAAAACTTGTAAATACTACGTAATATTTTTCTCTAGATATCATATTATTTTAACATGTATACTATTTTATACTGATAATAATAAAGATTGTACCGATTAAAATAGACATAGATAAGAGTAGTAGGTATATGTGAATTTCGTGACTAGTTTTGATTAATTACTAGGTTAACTTTTAGTTGCGTAATTAAGGAAGCTAGTCCAAATAATGTGTTGATGTGATGGAAATGAATGCCATTTAGATAGAAATACGTCTGTCATGATTTCGTGACATCTAATGATTCTGTGAGGCCTCTTAACAAATGTTCACTAAGTGATACAGTAGCATGTGTAATTTCTTTTCATTGTCAAGTATTCCTTTGTCGCGAGACATCGTATTATGTTCAGGAGGCCTATGTATTTGCCGACGGCAGTGTCTGTTTCAAAGTACATATTTTGGAATATTTCCGAGAACATTGCCAAAAATTCTGTAAACTTTGTAAAATAAAAATTTTCGTTTCGTTGTGGGTTCTAGTCCATCAAAATTGTGAGCAAATTGTATTATAGTGTTATATTGGCTATATTAAGTTTTGTTTTGACATAATGAGAATATCACTCGATTAAGCAAGAGTTATCTTGATTTTAATTTTTTGTATAATCTAACAATAGAAAAGTAGACACCTATGGCTTGCAAATAACATAACTAATGGCCATAAAGGATACTATGAAATCGCTTGTATTGCATTGTTTTACTATTTAGTAATATTAGAGTTATATCCTCCCGTTGTATGGTCTTAGGAGATGGTATTTAAACTTTTGAAATGAATATACATAAAATGTCAGTTTCTCAAAAACAATATTGTAAACCTGCCCCATTATTATCCAAAATTTTGGAATTATATACCTGATTATATTCGATTTGGATTGACTAGGTGCATCCAGTTTGTAAATTTATCAGTTCTAATATGAAATAAATTACCTGTGAATATATTTTATCTTTTATTTAAACTTACCTACCTATTAAAACAACAAACAATAGTGTCTTGTTTATTAGCTGGTCTCACCTAAAAGCCAGGATAAAACATCCAATTTCTATAATATTTTATAGATGTGATTTCCTAAGAGCCTTAAACGTGTCAGTCCATAGAACAGTTAAAAGTGTGATGTGAATAAATAGATAGTTTAGACAAATAATCAGATCAGCAAAATAACTTATTGGATAGTAAATTATTATTGCTGCATGAATATTATTGTTTTTTTTTTCTTATAGTAGGTCAAGTCAGTTTTTCCTGTTGGTCTGTTAAGCTCATTCCAAGTAATATACTTACTTTTCTCTCATATACTTTATAAACTCCATATAATCATATCCTGCGGGAAGAGCGACCGTAGTCACAGTATTCAGCCGATCCTTCTCCTTTATATGAAACTGTACGGGTAGTTCCTGCAACCGTTTATGAAAGTGCTTCTTGACCACGTCGTGGCGGTCCCATGACTTTTGAAGAGTTTCGTTGGCGATCTCTTGCAAGCAACAGCGAAGTGCCCACAGCATGGGTGTGCTTACTGTGTGATGGTACCTGCCAATAAAAAGATTATAGTTAAGTAAGTATAGGTAAGTAAATATCATATAAAAATATTAATATAGACCAGTTAGCCTTAAGTTAGCGTCTAGTATATAGTGTTTACTTACTTTCTGGTGTTGCCATAACAGTTCCATTGAAGTGCTAGCTCTTTGAGGTCGAAGTAAAACGGCGGTTCGTGTTTCCGCTTGTTAATCCTTTCTCTGTAAAGATTTGTAAAGTTCATAAGAATTGATAAGTGAGTAAGTAAAACATTTATTGATGACAGAGATCTTTCTTTATCTTTTAGAAAAAAAATACATCGTAATATTATACGAGTACGCAGACAGAGCGATAGTAGCTCAGTAGATTAGAAGAACGTGCGCCTTTTTTAACGGGACATAATTCGAAATTCTTTGAAAAAAAAAATCTGTGTGCTTTTTTCTACCATAAGTTCGATGTTATAGGATTGTATGGGTACAAACTCGGCAAGAGCGCTGAAAGCCACTGGTGATATTCCTGCGGGTCCGCTGATAGCCTTCTGTGCAGAAGTGTACACCGCGTCCACACCCCAAGCGTCCATTAGGAACGGTTCAGCTGCTATAGACACCACTGTGTCTACCAATAAAAGGGCACCATATCTGTATTAAAAAAAACATTTTTATCAAGCGACATCGTGATTTAACGAACTTACCTGCCTTTTTGGTTTGTTTTTTATTTCTGACATTTTTAATCTACTCTGAATGATGATGGATATATTCCCCAATACCTAGTTTAAAGGTTTTTTATTTTGAGCCTTTTTAAAAGAATTAAGTACCTATAGTCTGGGGTATCTGGATACAATTTACATTCCTCCTACCTTCATAGTTAACAAATATTTGTAACTCACTTGTGACAAAGATGTCCAAGATTCTCGATATTTTGTACGGAACCAGTGGAGGAGTCCCCGTGGGTAATAAATAGTGCAGTCGGTCGTACTTCCTTTAGCATCGACTCCAATTGGTCGAATGTGAATGTCTCGTTGAATGGGATCTGCTTTACAACAGTCTTGATACCTGTAAAATAACGTATGTCAGTCATATTGATTACGACGTGAAAAAATGACACAACTTGAAATCCCCCAAAAGCCTTAGTAGCTATTTGTGGCTTTTGGCATAATCCTTTCTAACTATATTTTGTTAGATGTCAGTATATCACGTTTGCCATTTACCCTATTAATAAATAGGTACAGTCAACTCCATAGAGATGTTTTACCTGTTTATATCTGCTCTCAATAACTTAACGTAAACATTAGAAGTCAAGTGTATGTTATTGCGACTTGATACTATCGTGCATACTTCTTCTTCGAATCTACCTTTACATCAAATACAATAACCAACCATATCGTTGAGCGACTATAGTAGCCCGGGCATCCCACTGCCCCCTGGCAGCAATCAGAAGGGTTTCTCCAGGTGGGACGAGGTTGCAGATCACAGTTTCCATTCCAGAATGTCCTGATCCACTCATGGCGAGCACTAGCTTGCTCTCGGTTTGGAATAAGTATCGAATACCAGCCCGTATGTCATCCATTACCTGGAAAATTAAATTTAAGAGTTCCATTGAACTATACAAGATATCATAGGGTAACGTTAAATATCATTTGTTTATTCATCATAGCATCTCCAAATCATGATACACATAAATATGAAGAGATAGCTGTGTTTTCATGTTTACATATTATCTACTGGAATCAAAACTCTAGACATCCTCATACTCGACAAGAGCATAAAATAACCATAATCATCGCACGTTTCCTATGACATGTGTAACAACGTGACATCGCTGCAACGAAACGCTACAAAGCAAAGCACATGCGCTGCATGTCGTCTATAAACAGTTAGCTGCAGACAGGTGACGACAACTGCAGCCGACTGAACATGCCTCTTATGTGTTAAATTCTTAGAGGGATCTAACACACTGATAAGTTCTCGTACGGGTATATGATTGAACTATTAGATAAAGTTACTTACATTGAAAAACTCATCGCACATGTTACATATGAGATGCCTGGTGAGCGCCTCGTCGACCGAGGGCCACATGTCGGCGGGCCCGGGGCCACAGAACAGAGTCTTCTTCACATACCGGTCTACCATCTTTGGAGGGGCCACTGTGAAGTTATAGCCACTCATTTTTAACCTGAAATATAAGGAAGTCATCATTTATAGTCAAGTTTAGGGTTACGCCGCTGCTTAACTAAATGAAACCTACTCATGATTGCTACACGTACCTCAATGTGTGTGTGTGTTACTTACTTACCTAAATACTTACTTATTGAGCTAATTTGTACCATTCAAATCAGTTATACAAACCATCCGATGATTCTTTGGCAGTCCTAATAATAGTTAAATATTTCTGTGTGAGTTATGGCCCAGAAGATTTTGGCTTCTCTAACTTTGGGAATAAGTCCAAAGTCTACCAATGACTTACATTCGTAAGCGATATTATTAAATACTTTTAACGTGAACTGTACTTTATTCTATTTGATTTCAATATTACATTTAAATAATATTTATTAATGCTATGCTGGTCAATTTGAACGGGCCTGTGAAAACGCGATAACGATCTTGCAATGTGATGATTTCATTAACTCTAAAATGAACCATTGCAATTATTACAAACAGTCAATTTAATGAAGACTTTTACGAGGTTATTAACAAGTGAAACGTAAGCACTGGCCACATTAGCAGCACGTGTGGGAGAAATTAATTCGTCGTCATTGCCGACCCAATGTTCATTGCGAGGACATCGGCCAAAAGCGGCGGATCGTGTGAAATCACCCGCCCCCGTGACCGACATTCAGGCAAGTAACCGTGAAGTTCGGTTACCGGAATCGGGTTAATGTTTAGATTTAGTGCTAATAGGGTGGCTGTAAATTTGCTACAATGTTCTGGTGGTTGTGCCGCTATCGGATGGCACATTTGGCAAGTGGCGCTCTTGCCCGCGGCGCCCGAACGCTTGCCAGTACTTCCCCGCCTCATATTTGTTTCAGGGATGTTGAGGAGCCGTAACCGAAACTATCGGATCCGAAATAAAAGCGATCAGTAAAAGTAACCGGATCCGAAACAAAATTTTCGGCTATTTTCCCATAGGGCCGTGTCGTTCAATTTAGGTATTATGAATTTTTACTATGTTCCGGCCGAGCCCAAACACTAGCACTTCAGCGCTTGTCTCTTACATCCGTTTCTATGATTTACTTTCTAAAAAATAATGTCAGTAAGAAAATATTCAAAATTATCAGTAATTAACTGATGATCATCTTAGCTAATTATTATCTTAGCTAAATACATCATTCTTAAGAAATGCCTCATCTGTTTACATTCATGGCGTTTCACACTATTCTGTATAAAAAAATATATAGGCAAACAACATTTGTTGCACCGAAACGGAAATCAATATTTTATTATTTCAATATCCGTATCCGTACCCAGATCCGAAATGCTATATTCGTAACATCCCCAATTTGTTCCACTATCGGTCGCTCGCTTCTCGTGGTTTAGCAATTGTTTTAATATCCAGTATTTAAATGGCGGATCGGGGTTACCATGTTCCAAAAACTTATTTTAAAAGTAGCGATTGAAGTTGTTTACATGACAGCTACGATTTTTTACTTTCTGAATTCGGGATAATTTTCACGTTCTTCTTGGCAACTTTTTTACGTGATAAGTAGCAGACGAGCAGACGGATCACATGGTGTTCTTTTTAATTTAATTTAATTAAACTTAAATAACTTTCAGTTTGGTTATACTTTTATGTAGTAAGTACACTAAAGAAGTTAGCTTTTATTTTGATAACGTGAGATGCATAGTTCTTCTCGTAATGTCGTTCGTAGGACAGAGTAGGTATCAACGTACACACTATCATTTCATATACATAGACCGTTGAATTTTAGTCGTTTTAATCCCGAAGGAAAATTCCACTTCTCCTTTGAGGCAACTGTTGTGAAACTTGGTTGCCAATGCGGCCAGAAGGATTTTTTTTATATTTAATAATTGATTTTTATTGTGCTTACATTGATGATCTAACAAGCTAAAGGGGCTTTATTTGTTTGACCTATTATGATGGCTTCGGGAGTAAAACGACAAAAACACAACACATAAGTTTCGAGGACTTACAGGAGACCAAAATTGCACATTGGAAAATATCGTTAGTATTATAATGGTACATAATATCAATAATTGGAAGTTATAAATATTTGTATTACTTATAAGTATATGCAATTAAAACTCACCTGTTATATTATCCCGCACAGATTAATATAATATTATTGCTTAGTGTTGTTGTTGCTGGTAGTTGCACCTAATCCACAACTGAACTCTCACTGCAACAAATGTTGAACTGAAGCAATCACACAGCTAATGATTCCCATTAGCTAATGACAAAACGTGGTTCACTTTATAAACAACGATAAGACGGGTCAATAGTGCATATCGGTGGAGTGCTCCCAGATAATAATTCTAAGTACGTACATATATTGTGTAAACCGGGAAAAATAAGTATGATCCGGATATTTGTTTAATGGATCAATGTTTTTTTTATGTGAGCACCAGCTATGAGCCAACGAATCACATGATGGTAAGAGATTGCGGCCGCCCATAGACACCTGCAACACCAGTAGAGTCACAAGTGCGCTGCCTACACCCAATTCAATTGTGCCTCCGGTACCCGCTCTCACTTGGCGAAACATAGCGCAGTCGCTGCTTTATGCCGGTCTTCTATGACGCTGTAGTATCACTCCATTTGAGCCGGCCCATTCATGCAGAAGCGTGGATACATCCAACTGCTACAAGTTGTTTAACCACAATAGATGTTTACTTCATTTGCGTACGTAGCCTGCTACTAATAATAATGTTAATAAATATTTCAAGTTGGCATAGTAGCAACATCTTTTTGCAAGTAGTTAGATTTTATGTCTTTGTAAGACTCATGGACTTCGTAGACAACGTAGTTTTTTTGCGATTGTCGACATAAGTAAGTCTGAAATCAAATGCTTTCAAGGAATATGCATAACGCATAATAAAAATCTTTTTACTTTTCTTCAAACCTCTATACTTACAGCACTTTAAGTTATAACAAGCCTTTTGCATTAGCATTAGCAAGTAGGTAGGTATATTCAATATATACATTTAAAACTAGATTTTTTAAAATTTTTATTAAATAAATGCAGGTAGGTACGTGTAGCTACTATGAATAAATGCGCCAGACCACATTATCACACCAATCAACAATCTCATAGTACAGGGTGCTATGAGTGCCAGGTGACGAAAATTAACTGGGGGCGTCAATCCAGAGCACCCAGACCCAAGAAAATGTTGTTTCCTTGACCTTGACCTGACCGGGAATCAAACCCGGGTCCTTTCGCGCCTCGGGCGAACACCCTAGCCACTGCGTCATAGAGGCCGTCAAATGAAAATGAATCTATTGGAATGAGCGTCACTGGGTAGGTGTCTTGGTAATGGATGTGCTAGGACGACAAGCGATAAGAAAGAGAGTTTGGCAAGCGATAAGAAAGAAAATACAGCGTGATTTAGCTACATTAAGGTGCTGGTAGTGCTAAAAAGTGTGATTTCCACAACATTTTTCAAATACAAAGCTGAATTGCAATTCGACTTCAATCTTTGTCACTAAGCGTAAACCGGTAAATATTTATCGGGAGCTTTTCACAGTTGATCCGGCTCGGAGATGACACCCGCCGCGAAGCCGTACTACTCGTATTTGCCGTGGAACTCTCGGTGGGACGCTCCTAGTGCTCGACGCGAACCCGGGTACACCGGTTTTCATCCGGATCAAAAGTGTTGTCGGCGTATTTTACAAAGATATATTTTGGTTCATTTCATTTTGGATTGAGTTTGTTTGAGCGCAAAATACTTGTGCGTAGGTATAATAATGTCCTAACCGATAATACGACTAAACTGGCCAATTTCAACGATCAGCCGACGTAGGGCATTTATAGAGCACAAGTGTGTGCGCAGACATATGTACGCACTCGCTATTCCCTTATACCCTCATATTTCCATGGGATACCAGATTGACACGACAGAGGATCAGGTAACAAGGTAAGGTACCGATAGATAGATAGAGACTTGGAAATTGGTGTGTTTTGATTTGAAAGGGCTAGTCAGTTAGCCAGGGAAATGTAATTGGTCAATGATATTTATATCAATGTCGCGCAAGTTGGTTACCTAAACTTTTTGATCCTTAAACTACCCTCAGAATACAAATATGGAAAGGAAGTAAGTAATATTCGTTAAGTGGCAACTTTGCTGACAAGTTCTCGGTCAACTCCTCCAACTTCAGGTGGTTCTCATCAATTAAATTTCCAGAAATCAGTGAAAATCTAAACAGGAGTATTAAAAATACTGCTTGTAAATCAAGTGTTCTAATTCCTTCACCATTTAAACAATCACCTTTCGGTTTAGGCGCTACGCGGCCGAAGATACAGGATCAATCTTTTGACGTTTGTAACTAAGTATTACAACTTTCTTTTTTTGGTTTTGTGTCGCGGATAACAATGACTAATTTCCTAAATGTTAATAAAAAGATGTGATTCATAAATACCTACTTTTGATACTAATAACTAGGTAGAATAATACTTTTAGATTTAGATTGGCAACAATAACCAGACCAAACGACCGTTTGAGAGAGAGAATGATTCGAACACAGGTGATTCAACACCCATTTTTACGGTATTGTAAAAAGCGCATAAATCCCTCTGAAAACGATCGTAAATGTTTGCTCAGGATGTTTGAAATCCCACTTTATATTACACATAAAAACCTAATTCTCAGGATAAGAATTGCCTTTGGAAAACTTCCGGTTCGCTGTTAATCCGGATTATCCCATATTACACCTTTTATAATACAGGGATATAACGTACGATCGTAAGTCGAACGTTATTCTTTATTAGCGTTTGGCATGCCAATGAGGGCGTCGTGGCCCAATTCTTCGAGTGTGCAGAATAAGAGGGGATGTGTGAAATGAGTGCAAAGAGATAAGAAGGGCCAATGCTAATGTTGCGGCGAAGAATTGGTCGAACACTTTAAAAATTCTTGGCGATAGATCTTGCTGGGCAACTTTACTACATAGGTATAGATAGATAGATACTCTTTATTGCACAACACATAATAGAACTTAATGCTAATAGTAATTTCTAAATACAATATCGGCGGCCTTATCGCTAATAGCGATCTCTTCCAGACAACCTTTGGGTAGAGGAATAATACATATTTGTCCACGGTAGAGCATTTGCCTCTGCAATTTCTGCGCTGTGTTTTGTTTAGGGACTCACTCCGGTTTTCTTTGAGGTCGTGGTATTACTCCGGTCAGAGCTAGCCCAACAAACTGAAGCGCGGCTCTACCAGGGTTTAAAATATTTTGTTGTTTTTTGTTTGGCAGAGGTTGTCAACATTTTATCTATAGCGTCCTTTCTACAAACCCCACACGAAGGCAGTATTAAGATGAGCGTATCGAGGAGATATCGGGCAAGATTGAGACGCCGGGAACAAGCGCGGGTTGCTGCGACAAATTGATTCGATTCCCGCCGCGACTGTCGCTACCCGCTCCCGGAGGACGCGTCCTCGCACGATGTTGCGAAGATTGAAAATGTTTCTTACAACTGAAATCTCATTACAAAATGAACTTTTTCTTTGAGTCGCGGTTACGAAAGCGGTTATATCGAGTACTAGCTATGCCTTATCAGTAGCGCTACCATGAGGTGACATCTAAAACTGACACGACGTAAACTATTGCTCTGTCTCTTTCAAATGCATCACAATGAAAGAGACAAAGCGATAGTTTTCGATAGCGAGGATAGTATTTCAAACTCATGGTAAGGCTACAGTCTCAACCGCGTATCTTCTGTCTATCTATACTACTTATAAAGAGGTACAATCAAACGACTTCATAACATACAAAGTCGAAACACTAGCGCGATGCAATCGATACCCAGTGCCATCTATTGGTTCAGAGTGGAACAACAACCCTGAAACGAAGTGAGGGCGGGCTACTAGTATTTAAAAAGGGGTTACAAAACGTAACATTAGTTTCTCACCGTTTTCAATAAGTAAGTATTTATTTAGGCCTAGCTTCAAAAGATATTAATGACACAAAAGTCACGCGTAAAACTTTTATTTTTGGAGAATGAGCTACAGCTCCTCAAGCTCTTCATCGTGTTCATTGGTGTTCAATTTATTATTACATCCTTAAATCTGACATAAGTATCTGATATGTCCAACTTTGTTTTAAGTATAGATTCCTTTTTGAATCTTCGATTTCAGGAAGCGGGACTTCACACTCCGCGCATAGTTTTGGCTGCGGCTGGTATTTCGTCGCATGCAATTCATTGCAGACTTCACAGGATGCAATTAAAAGAGTTTCCAACTACCAAGTGTTCTGGAGACCTGGATATGGAGAGTGCAGGGTTTCCGACGCAATATTGGAGTACATACATGTGAAAAAGGGTAATAAGGTCTAAAAACATAGACATATTTTTAATATGCCTATGCGTTAAGTGTGCCTCATAATTAAAAAAAAAAATTTTTTTGTTTGATAACATCAGTGACGGCCGCTGTCAGAGACGTCATTTAAGCTAATGTTCAATTACTTAAGTATCGGTAGTCTTTATGCGTATTGAAATAAGTGTCAATATATTTTCTTAAGTAACCAACTTAGTTAATCAACGACTCTGAGTGCGGCAGTGAGACTATGATATCAGTCGAATATCGCACGAACCTACCTGATTCATGCAAAAGCTACTTCAAGGTGCTATGAGCAATTATGGCAATTGTTAATTGTAGAAAGGAGTAATTATTATTCTTTTCATCACAAATCAAAATGATCGTTTCAGTAAGTTCCAAAAAGAATATGCCTTAATTGCCACAACCAACTTACATAATTAATTAGTCTTATTAAGTGTTTTTCTGTACGGATAAACTATTCATTTTCAATTCATTTAATTTTAGTAACACTGTAAACGATATACCTACAATACTTCATTCCACAGGATCTTAGTAGGTACTTATACACTTGGGGCTCTTTGAAGTCCCACTTAGACTTTTCCTGCGGCTTAAGCAATGTCATCCGTATCACGGGGGAGGATGAGGGTGTGACCTACTTTGTTAGTGTGTGACAGAGGTTCAAAAGCCCACATAAGATATCAGACAACATCACATACACCGACCTGAACGCAACGTAAATAGGTTTAACACACTTTAATGGGTTACAAAATCATTGAAAAGTGGATTTTAACAAAACATGAACGCATAGTTAGCGTAAATATGCTATAAGAGATACATTATATCTAACCGCTTACCATCAGGTGATCTGTCTGCTCGTCTGCCAACTATCACTTAAAAAATAAAATAATTCTATAGACATCACCAACCCTACCAACCCGAACGAAAAGGAAAAACACTAGCGCGATACAATGTACGCCTTGTGCCATCTATTGGTAGACAGTGGAATTTCTGCTCTGAAATTAAGTGAGGGCAGGCCACCAGTACCTATAAGTAGATATTTTAGTAAGCAATGTACATTATCTTCTCATATACCAAATAAAATGGCCTGATTAAATTGGCCTGAGTCTTAAATGTCTTAATAACACACGTCGTATTAAAAAAGTATGTAAGACGAGACGAACTTCATGAGAGGTCAGTAATGCTAGTAATTAAAATATTTAGCCAGACTATTTACATCGTTTTAAATCATCGTCGTTTTTCTCAACATATCTTGTACTATGATGACGAAATCGAGGGCATATGACAGTATAATGGTCCAGCTGGAAAGAGAACCCGGAACCTTCGGCAATCGGTTCGAGCATTTCATCGGAATATTGATGGATGATTCGATTTTTTCTTGTAGTACCTAAGTGAGTTTTTGCTGACTTCCTTTCACGTTTCCAAATTCATCAATCCGAGAACCTCGAAAACGTCCTTTAATTCGGCTTGACAAAAAATAAGACTCATTCCGGAAAAACCTGCAAATGGCCGATTGCTCTAATCCTTAAGAATACGCTCAGACTGAAAACTAAAACCCAGTGGTTATTTTTTCTCCCAGTGCTAGCCCTAAAGCGAAAAGACAGGTCACCGAGGGAAAGAGAGGGCGAATGTAATTAAATTGTTCGGTTTCTCCTGTCCCGTAAGTACTTCTTGGGCAATCAAATAGTTTTTCTGCTGAACTTCGTGATCGTAGCCTTTTTTGTTCTCTCGGACATTGCAACGTTAAGTCCCGGACTCAGGACCGCTAGCGGTAGATAGTTCTAATTCAAGAGAAAGTTCTTAACCGTTTTAAATGGTGTACCTACGTTTTTGTTAGTTAATGTAGCTGAGCAATGACTCAATGCTTCCAGACGAGTATGCACAAGACAAGAATCACTAAGGTACAGCAGAAATAAAGCACTGATGTGACGACTACTCTACCAAGAATGTGACGACACATATGAGAAATATCTTTTTATGTTCTTCTATTATTTTCTATATCTTCAATACTATTTAATTTATAAAGAGGTGTTTTCTATAGACAATAAGGCTTACCTATAATTATGTAAATCGAAAAACATAACATTTGCGCGATGTAATCGACACGCGGCGCCATTCATTAGTTTGGTTTGGAACTAATAACCAAAGTGAGAGTCCAAATCTAGTAGCTAAATTAAAATAAAGAAACATAAAGTATGAAGTAAATACCTAACATTAAGAGCTGGAGATGAAAATGACAAATATTTTGTTTGTGTTTTTTTAATATTTCCTTACAGTATGGTTAAATTACCAATAACGTGTCATAACTATAATGATGATATCTTATTATGTAGGATTTGTCTTGTTGCTTAGCTATCAAAGCTATAACAATAATAATAATGTCTGATTGCACATTGACATGATCCCGCACTGTAGCCTAAGCACTTGTGTTACGAATATCAGACCACAAATGGAATTCCGTATATTATTATTATTATACCCAGACACTGTACAAATGCAAGTGACTAAAACACGAATGTTTGTCTAGAATGAGATCGAACCCACGATCATTGGCAGACGCTCACCAAATGTCTTATCGGGCCTGTCAACAGCAACACAGTAGGTCCAATTTGCAATCCAGATTCAACAAGACAGGCGCTAGTGGGCCCAAGATGCCGACCTAAAGTCATAATCTGCAGAGAGAAAAGTTTCTTGCGCATTTAACGAGGCGTCATTTAAAAGCAACGTCTTAACCGGACTCATTAAAATACATACCATAATCTTTCACGGTAACGAATTTTGTAGCTAAATTAAATTAGATTTTTTTAAATACTATTTGCGACAAATGAACTACTTAGCGGGTCACCTTATGGTAGGTAAGTAATAGCTGTCGCCAATGAACATCTGCGAGATCAGAAAAGTCGCGAGGGCACTCGACATTGAAGTCGAACTCAGAAATTTCATACATTCTTTAATTCGACTTCAATGTCGAGTCCACAAGAATGGCTCCCTTGATGCGTCATTAGCCTTTTAAAAAGTAATACCTAAGTTCTGTTGAGATCCATAAGTGTAGGCCGGTTACATTTTTATTTCTTTGACTCACTCACCTTACTTTACTGCTTCTTCTCAGGAACGTCACTTAATTATAATGGTCATTATTTTAATAATGCATAGTTTTATGTCCATTAATAAAGAATCAGTTTTTACTTGATAGGTGGCAGACGAGCGAGACGGGTTATCTGATGGTAAGCGATTACCGCCGCCCATAGACACCTGCAAGACCAGTAGAGTCACAACTGAGGGAGAGACACGCTTCGGCATGAATGGGCCCGGCTCGAACCGGAGTGATACCACTGCCTCACAGAAAACCGGCGTGAAGCAGCCCCTGTGCTACTTTCGTCGAGTGAGTGAGGGTACCGGAGGCTCCACTCGGGGGTGAAGGGATATAAAAGGTTGCAGCGCCTTGTAAAAGTTAAAAGGGTGGACCATGGGTGGCGGCAATTGCTTACCATCAGGTGATCCGCCTGCTCGCCTGCTACCTATCACATAAAAAAAAAACTGCGCTGGCAACCTTTCACCCCCTTTCCCCCAATTGGGTCGGTACCCTCACTGACTCGACAAAACACAGCACATGGGCTGATTCACGCCGGTTTTCTGTGAGGCAGTGGTATCACTCCGGTCTCCATGTAAAACACAATGAAATCCTCCGCTCGAGTGACTAAACTTTTGTAGTTGACTAAGAACAAATTGTATGTATAGAAAGTAATATTTGCTATCTTAAGACTCTTTTCCCCTAGCAATAGTTTCGAATGGACCATTACGCGGTCTGGATCAGATAAAATCCTTCTTGATGCCAGTTATGAACTCATAATGGATATTATAAATATTGTTTACTGGAATTTGTTATGTCACTCTAGGGTATTTCCCAGCTTTGTCTTAGTTGAAGGTTTTGCTTGCAGAGAAAAAAATAAAGCCTTAATACTTAATACTTGTAGCAATAATATTTACATATTCACTTCAGTTTCCTTTTGAATGAACGTATATAGTTCACTATTAACTTTTATCTTGTTTTTTTTACTAACATTGAATGGGTATTAAAGTTGTACGTACAGCCACACATCAAAGTATACAAAACTGTAAAAAATCTACAATCGACTTTCATCTTACTGTCAAACACATTACGAGTAGTTGAATATCAATTGAGGAAATTTGACTGATTTTGGTAACCAGATATGTGGCTGTCTGTAGAACAAAATTCGAATGCGTACAGTACTTTCCGAGATTAACGCGATCAAACCAACATATTATTAGGTATAATGTAATTTAAGGGATTTTTCATTCCAATATTTGTCAATAGATGGCGCTGAATGTACATTACATTCTATTCTATTCTATTAAAAATCAGAGTATGCGGCTACTTTTACAAACATTATTCTAAGTAGTTTTATGTTATTACAACACTACCTGAACTAGCTCCTAGTACATTAAAACTCAAACAAAAGTGTAGACAATAATAATAAACTATTGCATAATAAATAAAACTCTTCTATCGAAATGGCTTATTGCGTTTCTACTTGTTATGTTCAGAATATCAGATTTTAAAAGCAGCATCCATGCTTCGCGAGTCGCTAGCGTCACGACTTCTTTTTATTTTTATTATCGATTTTTTCATTCTTAAAACTGCGCTGTCGGGTTGGTATTAAATTGCTGTATATTTTTACTTTTTTGGAATGTTGTTCCATGCAATATTCTAAATGTAATGGGAATGGGAACCCTGAAGGGTTTTATGTTTTGCAACAAAAGCTTTCCAGATGGCTGTCTAGGTTTTGTTTATGTATGACGGCAGTTTAAGTTATGATGACAAATTTTAGTCAAATTGAGTTTTGGATGAAAAATATTATTACAAATAGTAGTTAGATAAATATAGGTAGGTACCTAACGTAAAGTTCGTTCTTACTTATATTACAAATATTCTAAATTGAACAATGTTTTTTTTAATAATCACTACGCTTGCCTAGTGCGGATTGGTGATCTCAAACCCGAGCTATGTTCGAAAAATACATACTTTTGCTCGACCCGGGAATCGAACCCGGGACCCCGAGATCACGGTCCGGTACTTAAACCACTAGACCAACGTCTGCCACGTAACACAAGTCTCAAAGTCAGACTAAGTATAAAGCGTTTTTAAAACGTTTCATTCGTTAATGGTGCTTTAATATTAACGTGCCACTCTACTCGTATATTAGTTAGTGAAATACGTCACGGCTGGCGGCGCTGGCGCACAAGCATTAGTCGATTTAAGACGGGCATTACTCGCGCCCATTATTTTCACAGTTCGTTTGGTGCCGCGGTCCGCTGCCGCAATTTTCAGTTAGTCGACTGGGTCCTGTCCGTTAGGCAGAATATACATTACGAGACTAGTGTCACGAAATTAACATGGTTTTTTTTATGATAGGTGGCAGGCGACGGATCACCTGATGGTAAGCGATTACCGCCGCCCATGGATACCTGCAACACACTGGTGTAAAAAGGTAAGCAACAGCCAGTGCTGTTGCTTACTTTTTATATATTTAATACTTTTGCCACTATTGTGACACTATTTTTTGTGTATAAGTTACACGTACATTAAGTTTTATAAAGCATCAAGTTTACATAGACCCAAAATAGCTATGTTAGGTCAATGGAATTGGGTTATTTGAGCTACGCAGTTATTAGGCGAATCTAAAGTTAATTTGAAAATATTGACGCGACAGCGCATTTACTTTGTTCTTTCTTATAGGTAGGTATATATTGTTTATTTTATTAAGTATAACAATATTTTGCATTGCACCTCCAATGCTGACATAATCACGTTCTTAAGTATATTTCGTAGCCTGAGGCCCGAATGTCGTATTTTTTCAGTTTCATCATTGACACATGATCATTTCGATGGTACTAATAAGTGAAGAAATCATCATCATCATCATCAGCCTGTCTCAGTCCACTGCTGGACATAGGCCTCCCCCAATGTTCGCCATTTCACCCTGGCCTCGGCTAAACACATCCACTCTATACCAACAACCTTTCGCAGAAAAAAGTGAAAGAAAGAAGGGAAGAAAAGTAAAAACATGAATTGAAATTAAGTTTCGTCAATTTCATTATGATATGCATGATGACACTAATGTCTAATGTATATTCGGCTTTAGTCGACAGAGTCCTGTCCCTGTTAATGCAGCGGCTAATAGTTCCCACGGTTTTTGCGACCGGCAAATTAATTGAATTTAGATTTTTACTGCCAGTGCCTGATGTTTGGTTTAGCCTTTGTGCGAAAAGTTAATTTAGTGCTAGTAGTTAAAATTGGCAGCATACATTTTTATTCTATTTTGAACACTGTCTCTTATTCGTTGGGACACGAAAACTGAGGAACTATTTAGGAACATATTAATGTCGGATGGACGTAAAGGATTACTGATAGAAATGGCAACATTCGTTGTTTTTTTAAGCAAATAAAACTGCCAAGTCAAATTTAAAAAATAAACTTTAAATAGTTTATTTTTTAAATTTGACTTGTTTTGCACGGGTATAGAACCGGAAAAAACATGTCAGAATCAAAATAAATATTTTGGTTTATTATTATGCTTCTATCAAATTAGAAGAAAAATTGTAATGTTTAACCCAAAAAAAATATTTCCATTTATTATTAAGTATTATTCTGATTTGATAAAAGGTTAGATTCCTGGGAAACCCAAGCAAAATTAAAAAAACTTTGGATGCAGTATTATTCGGTTAAAAAAATAAAAAAAATATTTCCTATAAGCAATGTGATTACTTAAGGATTTAAGCTGGTTTTACCTCCAGGGACCAATACTTTCGCCAGCCTGTATATAAAATGACACGCCTACAAAATGCAAATGCATAACGCGCCTTTGTAACTGATTCCGTCGGCTCGAACGGATGGAGTGGTAACCCAACAAACTATTTCCTCACTGAAAACAGTCCGGAAATTAAAACCAGGGAAAAGTCTCCCGGGACATTAACTCGCCGAGAGAAAGGGATTTAATTTTAAATTTGTTTCGTGGCTTATATTTGTTTGGGGATGAATAAGTGCTGACACTTTCCGGGTGCAGACCGGCACTAACTGCTACGGCATTATTTAAATTAAACATTGTTTTGTAAATAACGGTGGGTGGTGCAGCTGTCACTGTGATATTTCACAGCGATATTTATGAACTGCTCCTCGCAACTGGTTTGAGCTCGACATCACGTGACGTTATGGGGCAGGTTTGTAGGTAAATCCACACGTGTTAAATTTGCATTTCTATTCGTATTTTTCAAAGTCAAATTTTCAGTTTATTTGCCTATTGTAAAATTTGTTAAGTACACAATTTTATTACAAAATTCTGAACAACTTTTTTCAGGTATAATCAATTTGAATGAATAAAAGTTAAAACTAACACAAATTGCGCTATCAGAGTCACTTCGGCTAACAACTTCATCTTGTTAAGAGGCCATACAAGCGCAAAACAAAGTTTTGACTGGTAATACCTAAATCCCCTTCGTTTAATCTGACAGCGACAAGATCACAGTAGCCGTCCACGTTACCCTATGTATAGAATACCTACAGAACAGTAGAACAGCTCTGAAGTGTGTGCATTTATTTATTTATGTAAACACGAAATTTCATCAGAATCAAAATCTATTCTTAAGGCTAACGTTATAAGAACTATATTCCAGGTGTCAAAGTGTCATCCGTTCACTTTAACCTAACCTAACTGTAAGACATAACAGAAGTGGGTTTGACTGCTCATGAGTTTCAACTGTAATCAACTAAACTCTTTGCCAATCGAAATAGTAGTTTGCCATCACATATTTGAGAGTTTTAAGCGCTACTTAGCAGAAACTGGAACTAAATTTAAACAAACAGACTCGGCAATTAATTTAATTTCATCTAATCCCAGTCTTAGCTTCTCAAACTTAATAAAACATAGATGCTGCAAGCTAACCTACTACGTAACACATGTACGAATATGTACCTGGCAGGGCACCCAAAATTCCATCACGACTTGCGTACACGTACGCACTCCGTACGTAACATACCTACGAGAACGTATCGCACCTGTACGAACGTGGTGGAATTTAGACATACAAACAGCATCTTATTCCCTATGTCCATGTTTGCCCCAGAAGCGAAGGGGCTAAACTTAATTCATGCGGGCTAATGAGTTGGATTGATGTCAAAAATATATGTATGCGTGGGATTCCAATTTAGTTCCAGAATCAGGACAAAATTTGTGTCGGAAATTTTATAAAAGACCGCTAAAAAGGTTAAATTTTCGAAAAAAATTAAACGCAGGACTCTAAGATCATAGCGCGGTACTTAAACCACGAGAACAACATGGCGTTTATAGACTAATAAGGAATGCGTTCGTTTGATGGATATTATTTTACAAAAATGGAATACTATCCTATACGTATACTTTGGCTAGTAATAGCATTACCCACCCACGACATTCAATGTCCTCCCACAACTTCTCCTTAAGACCAAGTATCAGTTACACTTCACTAGCCTGAATCCCTAAGTGGTTTTAATCTGCAACTTCGAAAACAAATTTATAAACCAGCTAGTCTGAGAGCTAGGTCTTAATGTGTGTAGTAGCGGTTAAGTCATCCTAGACAAGAGCTAATGGTTAACTGGATAATGTCTATTAACTTTTTATTTACTTAGTGGAATGAGAAAATTAACTCAAGGTCCTTGGTGCTTGAGTTGTAGGTATGCCAATATTAGGGGTTACAAAATACTTTCAAAGTTCTGCAATATGCCATGTCTTTATTTTCAACTAACTAGACAATGCTTCATTGGACTAACTTTAGTGACTTTTTATGGAGATTATGTTTTTAATTAATGTACATCCATACTAATAATAAAAGATATAAATTCTGTAGACTTCGACAAACCTTATATAGGTACTAACCGAAAAGTCGAAACACAGGCGCGATGCAATGTCCCGGATTCGATTCCCAGTCAATTTAGGAAACTACATTTTCAAAGTTTTCTTGAGTCTAGGTGTTCTGGGTTAACGCCCCCAGTTAACTATCGTCATCTGGTACTCATAGTTGCCCTAGTTTGAGACCGGGTTGATTGGTGTGCTTGTAAATGTTTCTACCAAGCCAAGTACTGAATAAATAAATTCTATTCTATTCTTTTTTTAGGGTTCCGTAGCCAAAATGGCAAAAACGGAACCTTATAGTTTCGTCATGTCCGTCTGTCCGTCTGTCCGTCTGTCCGTCTGTCACAGCCGATTACTCGGAAACTATAAGTACTACAGTGATGAAATTGATGGGAATATGTGTTGTATGAACCGCTACAAAAATATGACACTAAATAGTAAAAAAAAGAATTGGGGGTGGGGCCCCCCATACATGTAACTGAGGGATGAAATTTTTTTTTTCGATGTACATACCCGTGTGGGGTATCAATGGAAAGGTCTTTTAAAATGATATAAAGTTTTCTAAAAAACATTTTCTTAAAGTGAACGGTTTTTTTGAGATATCAGCTCTCAAAGTCGTAAAAAGTATGTCCCCCCCCCCCTCTATTTTATAACTACGGGGTATAAAATTCTAAAAAAAATAGAGGTGATGCATGCTAATTAACTCTTTCAACGATTTTTGGTTTGATCAAAGTATCTCTTATAGTTTTTGAGATAGGTTGATTTAACTGTAATTTTGGTTAAGTTTATTATATTTGCTGCTACGGAACCCTTTGTGCGCGAGCCCGACTCGCACTTGGCCGGTTTTTTTCACATTATTGCATTTGTACAGTGCAGGAAGCTGGCGGATTCCCTCGCTGTTTTACAAATTATGCATTTCTACAGAATGTCGGAACTACTGACGTTTCGCCCGGGTTCTACACAACTTGGGATATTGTAAGTGTGTTATGCCGAGTGTAATAGTGTGAAGAGTAGTTAAAACTTTTACATTTCTTACCTAACGAGTGTAGGTACAAGCTGGTATCTCACTTGTAGTCCTTTTTTGGGTCACTCCCTGTGACCCTGTGACATTACAAGCATTTCTGAAGAAGCATTCATTTAACCACAGTCATAGAACGATTATAAAGTCCTGGCTGTAAATTTTACTGTTACCCTGTATTGATATCATAACATCAAAATATATTGTCATCATCATTAGGTATGTCTTGCAATTTTTTTTTGTTCTGGCCGGTGACTGCCTCTCTACCTCAATGGTTTCCACAGAAAACCAGTGTCATGGCAATCCGCCGTGACAAGCCAGCGGCAGTGAGTGGAATCTATTTTGGTAACACGTCACGTAAAATGTTTCATTTGTTTATTTTAGATTATTGTATTTTTCTTTTGTTCCATGTGATTTGTTAACCAAATATTTTTTATTATATTCTATTGTATAGTGGTGCTCCAATATAAATATCAGACGTGAATTTAAAAGATCATTTACTAATTCTTATTGATCGTTGCGAGCTGCGTAGTTGTCAATTAGAACCGAAAAGTGGATTAAATACTTACCTTTTTGCTTTTAATGCTCATTCGGCTTCGTATTGATTACAATTAAATAGTTTAATTAATTTATGGAAACCTTAGAAGTTTAGGCTCAAATAGTCAGTATTAGTAACAGTGTTAAAATAGCCAGTGACTGCACTTTTTGTGCGACAGCTTCACCTACATACCTGTATAAAAATCGATCAAATGTAGTTTCATTATATAAATTTAAGAAATCAGACAGATTGTTGTATTTAAGAGTATGAATCCTAATTATGATTGCTACGAGTGTAAGTATACTTACTCGCTAGGATCAACCGTGGGAGAGCCGGACCGAAGTGACATTTTTTTTTATGTGATAGGTAGCAGACGAGCAGGCGGATCACCTGATGGTAAGCAATTGCCGCCGCTCATGGACACTTGCAATACCAGTGGAGTTACAAGTGCGCTGCCAACCTTTTATCCCCTTCCCCCCCGGGTAGACTTCCGGTACCCTCACTCACTCAGCGAAACACAGCACAGGGGCTGCTTCACGCCGGTTTTCTGTGAGGCAGTGGTATCACTCCGGTCGAGCCGGCCCATTCATGCCGAAGCGTGGCTCTCTCACAGTCCCAAAAAATATCTCAAAAAAAAGCGTCTCAGTGTAACCAATCTGCGAATTGTAGGAAAGTTCCTTGCAATTTTGGAGCGCGTTCCTCCCAACGACAAAGATTTCGGGCTTAGTTTTACGAGGTGATTGTTCTAGTTTTAATTAAATCGTTCGCGATTACCGATGAAACAATTTAAGTGATTGAAACTGGATCTTGGGAGGCGTTAAGCGCGCATTCCTTCAATAGTTCATTTGTTGTAAGGGACCTTATTCACGGCACCGTCTAAAGATGTACAAAATAATCGAATACATCGATACAGCGTATCGATGTATTGCTAGTTGAATCGATTACAAGTACCTATTTTTAGTACATTGTATTGTACTCACTGCTTGAGTATGAGAGAACAAGACTTGTATCTCTAGAAACAGCATATAGGATAAGGCATTGCAAAACAATATAATTAGGTACATTTTTCAATGGTGGACTACTTATTTGATTAATTTAATTGTAAGTAAAATAAAACATTTTGAAATATTCCGCAGAAGTAAACAAAAATACTATTGTTGTATTCATAACCGAATGAATTAATCATCTGTCTATTTGGGGATTTAAAATCTAAGACTGCAAAAAAAGACTTTCCTTCCATAATACGGAAGTGACAAGCAAATGGAGGATAACCGATCAGGTAGTCGCCAGCGATCGGACACCGACAATTAATCCCCAATCATTGAATACGGGAAAGGCTCACACGGAAAAGACGCCCACGAAATGAATGATGGAATTAGGAATCAATTTATAACGCGGGATCGGCCACGTCCGGTCCGTCGCAGGCCTGGAGTGGCGGCCATTCGTCACTGTCCGGGCAAAGCCTCTCAAACGCGTTCTTACTCGTAAACTCGTCACGCTGACCGCCTATTCGCAGTAGACGCTACTGGGATGAGCGATATTTTTTTGTGTGACGGGTGGTGGAGACAGATTATTTGATGATAAGCGATTGATACCGCCCATGGCCCATAGGCGGTAGCAATCGCAACACTAGTCGAGTCACAAATGCGCTGTCAACCTTTCAATTGCCCTTCCCCCCGGATTCGACCTTTACATACCCTCACTCAGCGAAACACAGCGCGGGCGCCTCTAAGGTTTATAAACCACTAGTGGCCCGCTCTCACTTCGTTTCGGGACTTCGTCTTGCTATTATTTCTCATCATTGCGGATAGATGGCTCTGGGTGTCGATTACATCACGCCAGTGTTTGTCTTTTCGGGTTGCATATAAGCCTTGTAGTTGTCAATAGAAGTTGCCTCTTTATAAATAGTACGAGTATAGAAGAAGAAGAAGAAGATAAATACTGACGTCATAGCTTCTATCATATCAAATCAGATCTGCTTAGATCATAGCGCACATGACAGAGATAACACAACTTGCCTGTGGAGATAGTCATATGTATTGCCAATAAATAATAAAAATAAATAGATAGGTAATTTTTTAGTGCATGTGCAACCACCACATGATGTAAATAAAATCTACGTATCTAAGTATTGTGTTCACATATCGTTTATTACAAAGGATCAGATCAGGAGAATGTTGCCTGTGGAGGTAATCGTAAGGCGCACTTCCAGCCACCACATGCTGTATGTAAAATCTATGTATCTATTGAGCTCGTAGTGCATGAACTGGGATTCGTGCACTAAGACTGAAGTCTTATTGTTTGCTGTTTGATGTACTGTACAAATATTTTTCTTTTGTGTGTATATTAAGAATGTGTGCATGTGTGTCCTTCGATGCAAATAAGTTGATTATCTATCTATCTAGTGTAATTAATGTAATTCATGTTTTTCGTCTTCCGCCGCCGCGTCTCAACAAAAACGGCTCCTGTGATGGCCGCGGTCGCTGTCCATTTGGTCGCTCTCCGCAATCGATAACGTCGCTCTGTATAAAGGATCCAGTAGGCAGAACCGCGAAGGAGACAGTAGGCATGTGAAAAAGATCTATGGCTCCCAAAAATATTTATGGAACTAGAACAAAGTCGTTTTTTAGCTGACGGAAAACTGGAGGAGGTTGTATATCGTCTACTAACGTAGGTACTTCGATCGTAGACACCGTATACTCTGGTTCATAATCATGTGTAGTAAACTGACACATGTCCATGTGTCATCCCCATACATTATCACTCAATTTTACAGATGTAAAATGTCAAAATGCATAGAAACTTGTCATTTTCATCTGTCAGTTTACTACTCATGATTAAAACCAGAGAAACAACGTGAACGCGCTAAAAGTACCGTCACCAATCGAAGCTCCATACGCAAAAAGGCGCTATTTGGCATTTACCGAATTTAAAAGTTACTACTATGGATTCGCTCATCTCAGCGTGTATTTATTCTCGGTTGCGTCTTGAGCTCTGGGGAGTTTGGCAATCCTCGTCTCTTCAAAAGTCCCCATACTAATTACAATGATGCGACTGCCATCTCACATTCGCAACCCGTTAACAAGACCATTGTGTGACCATTCAGACGTGTCAAACAGTACCTATCCAATACAGGTACAGGTTTCCTTATAATGTTTTCCCTCTTACTCGAGGTAAGGTTACAAATACGCATATAGATTTTAAATACCCAGAGCTGCATGTTTGGATTCGAACCTACGTCTTCCCATAAGGATGGAGCTTTTCCTCTAAGATTCCACATCGCTCTTAATGACTATCGCTTATTAGTCATAAATGTTCAGTTAGTAGCTAAATTAATATTGTATATCTTATAAACACTAGTAGATTAACAGTTCAAACTATAAATTACTTCGAAGAAACACGTTTCTTGACTCTAATACGGATTAGTGAAACAGCTTCAAATTAATACAAATTATCCTCAATTATACTCAAATATTCCGTCCTAAAATGGATTAAACACATTTGCACTGATACAAGGCAATTCCTCAGGGATTCTTATACAGTTTGAACAATAAAACAAACTAACACACTAAACAACGGTCATAAAATATGTGTCTACGTTCCTCGAACTTAGTGTTGCGTGTTAGTTAAAATTTTGCCTTGGAGTTAAAAGAGTCGTTTTGTGCAATTTCTAGAAAACTTTGAATACTCGAATGTAAAATAATAATTGGATTGAACCGTGTATAATTTCTTCTAAATTTGCATGTCCTATATTATGACAAAACATGCTGTACTTTCACACTTGGCATTAACAACTTTTTTAGCATGTTTTACGCAAATTATTTAATTTTATCTTATTTAAAAAGATTTGTATCTACCTAGGATCGCAAAATTTGAGAAGTTAATTATGACTACCTATTTACAGAAGAGGAGGGCTTTGGCATAAAATGACTGAAGTCTACATTTTTAAGTAGATTCAGTTTCAATGATTTGAATAAATATTCCAACCGAGTTACTCATGATGAGCATAGAGGGGAGTAAATGAGCAAAAAACCATGGCAGGCCGGCCGATACGATATTTGGGAGTCTAAGAACTCGCAGCTGAGGTTATCAACTCTGGTTTGATAACTCTAACTGTTTTTCCGTCAAAAGTATTTTTTCCGATGTTAGATGATACTAATGCCCGCCCGGTCGAAATTTCAATATAGGTATCGTGCCCAACTGGTTCATCTTGGCACAGGGCAAAGGCATAGTCACTTTGGTGTTGGGGCCAAGAAACACTTAAGGTTCCAAATCTAGTGAAGTTAGTAAAGACTAGATCACATATAGCGAACCGCAGCCTAGCCAGTAGAAAGATACTCGGCTTGTCATGTGACTTTCTGGCTCGCTCTTAGGTATTATGTAGTTACTTTAAGTGACGTCCAGATAGTGCCAGTTACTGCAGTGTAGCTACTCGTAATCTAGCTCACACTATTAAAACTGGCCTTTACTCTAGTAAAATTCGTCTTTACTTGCATCACTACTCGAAAGTGCAACCAACATTTTTCTCAACAGATTTTCGCAGCTCTTTATTAATGTTTCCCGTTTCTTAACCGGAGAAAAATACTCGTGTACAGAAGATACGAGTAGGTTGTGTGCTTGAAATGAGCAAATAAATCAATTACACACCGCAAGCGGCTCCGCGGGCTATAATTGGATTTGTACTGAGCACCCTCGGGGGCCGATCGTCGGTTTGTTGTCTGGCCTTCGGAGGGACGAAAAGAACTCCTACTGAGAATGCTGATTCGCTGTAAACAGATATACACAATCAGCAATTTGCGTTTCAGTTGATAGATACTTATTATGTGCTGGCAATGGATGGATGAAATTCAATCAGTTTTACTTAATGTCTGGTTTTCAGTCCCAAACAATTAATTCACTTTCTTATAAGTGCAGGGTTTTGGGGCAGCGGCGATCACAATAGATCAAACTGGTCGCTGTGATACTGTCTAAATAGGACCTGCATAGCCACCCGCTTAAAATAACAATAATAAAAAAGGTCTGGTTTCCTATCAAAAAGTTGTTTGATGTATAATGATGCAAAAACGGCATTGTCCGTACCCAACAAAATGTGACATCAAGCCAAGCTTCGTCACGAATGAGCCGGATAGACCAGGGTGATACCTCGGCCTAGCTGAAAACCGGTGTGAAACAGCGTCTACATTGTGTAGTACTGGAAACCCATCCGGGGGAAAGGATACACATTTACACAGGACACACGAAGTTTTGAGGTAGGCAGTGTATACTTGTGACTCCACTGGTATTGCGGACGTCCATGGGCAGGGCGGCGGTAATTTCTTACCATCAGATGATCTGTTTGATTGTCTGCCACCACTGTACATGTTCATCACATGGATGTTTAACCAAGTGTTCATCACATGGATGTTTGGAATTGTACCCACAACCCTCGGAGCTTGAGGCTTGAGGCAGGAACACTACCTAATGCGCCATCGGGCAAAATAGACTGATGTAAACACATTTTTCTAGATACCTTATTTAATAAGGTATCGTCTGTATCTTCAGCTCGCCATTCAAACACGAATATTTAATTAACTTTTTCTCAAATAAATCGAATTTTCTGAGACTTCATCCAATTTGCTCCGATGATGTCCAATTACTTCAGATTGAAATACCTAGGTCCCAACAGGAGCTTATAGATGCCTATTTGCAAGATCTTTACTAATTTGAATTATGCCTTTTCTTATTTTAGTGAATGGATTGGGAGATTAGAATCATTCAGAAAATAAATAATGAAACTAGTTCATTATTAACAGTGATCGGATTTAGTTGTGCAATAATTGACGAAATCGTAACTTTCGTTTACGTTTGATGACTTTTGGAAATTCGCATAAAAAATCAACTTTTCATACAAAGTCTGAAACTATACTGACTATACGGTGCGCTTAAACCATCATTCAGGATTTGGGGAGTTTGGTAATTACAATTAAATGACCGCCGTCTGACCTTCGCAACCCTTTAGGAGGTGAATTAGACCAACTAACTCATAGTTACAAGTTTTAGAAACTATACTAAACGTAAACTCGTGATGAAATCTGGAATTTTATCACGATGTTTTTCCTCACTACTAAGTTCAAAAAATTCAAAACATACTTTTTGGTGGACCCGGGAATCGAACTTAGGACTCCGAGAATGCGACCCGCTACTTAAACCACAAGACCAACATTGTGAACCAGCTATTTTATTTAACATGTCTCTTAAAATAGGTTTTAAGAACAGTCTTTTTTAATATCCCTGTGGTTAGTGACAGAGTTGGAGTACTTTCAAATTACACATTTCACAGTAATTCCATGAAACACGCCAGCAATATTCTCTTTGAGCTATATTTATGAGTGATGTTGCAAGTTACACTATCGATAGATTACGTTGATTTTAAGCCATAGAAAATATTAGGCCTACATACAACTAATATTATTGTACGAGTACACAATGTCTGATTAAACAGATTGTTAGTAACAAATACTTGAAAAATACTTTCAGTAGGGTGACGGAAAATTGAGAAGTATAAGAGATGTACGTAAATGAAAGGTTTTGTATCAGAGATATAAAAAAAAATCAGTATATGATTCGATACACTGAATATTGATAATAACAATTGAGTCGATATATACCGAGTTTCACGGCTTAAATAAATATTAAGTGGAAAGGGCTTACCTCACAGATTTACCCTGTACAAAGGTTTGTACCGCTGGTCTGACGTTAACGAGTTCTGGAGTAGAGGCCGAGTCACGGTAAATATACGAGTAGTAGGACGCCCACAATGAGGACGCCAGATAGAGAGACCTGAATCTGCGTAATTTTCTGGCAAAACCTGGATAGTATGAAGTTGCCAAAAATCTAAATCAATGTCGAATATTTGGAGAAGTTCTATGTCCAGCATTGAACTGCAACAGGCTGATGTTGATGATGAATGCTTTGTATGATTCTTACGATATTTTGAACAATATCATTCTGATTCTGAAAGTCGATATTGGAAATATCGATAGTTTGGCATGTGCACCCTTAAAATGAGATACGCTCATGCCAATACGATAGAAACAAATCCAATTTGAATGCCTTTGTGGCAATACAACGTTGTCTGAAACCGACTAAATTATCTTGTACATGGTTGCTTTTTCTCGTCTTGTGTCAAGGTAAAACTATTTTATCAACTTAGCCCTAAACCATTTCTGAAGTTACTTACTGACTACTGTACTCAGAATATTGGTTTTGATTAAACATATTTCGACTTTTTTCTTTACATAATTCTTTTTTAATATACACCACAATAATATCTAATTGTAGGTATACTATATTTCAGTTGACTTGTCCATCACAACCGCCTATTTGATACATTTGCAGGGAGATTTTTTGTTTTATCAATGTGCCAAACAAAGTTCCATTCATTCATTTAAGCATGTTCATGTATTCAAGAATATATTTGCATAAAAAGGTCTTACAGTTTAGAAGGAGCAAAACACATTGGTATAATAAAATCGATTAATGTACTTAGTTTACTTCGTTACTAATTTAGCAACACTGGTTTTGTGTCATTAGACGTGTATTTGCGATGTCTAGCGTCTGCTCAAACCATCAGTGTCCCTAAATTAGGACTTTGTAATGGCTAGAGTGCTAGACTAGTCTGACAACGAGTAAGCACTGACGCAACGTCTGGCTTGCAAACAATTATCCCCTCTTTTTAATATGACTGCGCTCTTCGTAATGTTCTTTATCTTAGTCTTATGTAGACATTGAGTCAAATTATGCTTTTAATCAGTGCATTAATTCGAAATTAACTGTAGGTCACTACTACTGATTTCAAGCTACACTACAAGTAGGGACGTACCTGGTGGTAAGCGATCGTCGCTTAGGTGAATAAAGTGACTTCTTTATCACTGGTCGAATTTGTAAACTTTTGTACAATATCTATGAGCAACTGTGTGGACCCTGGATTGGAGACTCTGGGGTCGAAAAAGACTCGTCGGATGATTACAGATGACATCGACTACGGCTAACAATGTGATAAGGCTGATAGACACAAAATGTATCCAAATTAAGTACTCAACGTGGAGAAAATTTAAGAAAGCATGTAGTTGTTTGGTAGAGAGTGGACGTAGCGATGATGATGACGAAGACTTCTGAAATGTCTTAGCTTCTACCGTTGGTATGCTTTACGAGTTCATAAAACTCTTAGCGATAGTAATAGAAAGGGCTAATTAGTCAGCTTACTCTCCAATAACAGTAGTTTCCGTTTTCATTAGCCGCGCACATTAGAGGCGTCTGCTCAAACAGACGCGTACTCGTGTCGCTTAAATTAGGGCTTATGAATGGCTAGACGGGTCTGACAACGAATTACCGCAGTGTCTTGCTACGTCGGGCTTGCATACCGTTTATCTGCTCGTTTTTTGTTAGATTACGCTCGTCTTATTCGCTATTTTATGTCAGTAGGTCGTAAACATCTATCTACGAGTTTTGACTTTGAGAGTTCTCACAAATTTTTGATCGGTATGATTTTTTTTAATCCGTTAAAGATAAATGAGAGATAGAACCGGGACGTATCACGCAATTGCTTATAGGTATACCTTATAAACATACAGTGAAAAAACAGTGAATTTGTAATACTCGTAAGTCAAATAACTTCTATAAGTAATGTGCTACCTATCTAGTTAGATGCATAGTTATGCATTTGTTTCCTCTAGTTACTACCTACACTATAGTTAATAAATTATAACCAACAATCTATAAATTGGCCACGCTCGCTACACATAAATCTTGCGATATGTTAGCCTCCTATAAGTTCTAGCCTGGCGAAGTTCTACTATTATACGAGACAAGATAATTTCTCGAGCTCCCACTTACTCATGGTTTCAGAGCAGATATTACTATATCATATTACTCTTATACCTAAGGTTTTCAAACTCCATAATATAAGGAACAAGTGGACATGAGGATTCCTGATGTAAAATTTTCTAAAAATAAAAAGTATAATCTCTGCTGGATGTTTACGATTTATAACATAACTAGTGGTCCGCCCTCACTTGGTTTCGGGTAGTTTCACATTCAACCAATAGATGCCGCTGGGCGGCGATTTCGCGCAAGTTTTTCGATTTTCCAGTTTACCGATAAGCCTTGTCGTTGTCTATAGAGTACAAAGTATCTTAATTACTGCTTCTGTGACCAATTTAGTCGCAAATATAAAGTGATAGCTGCGCTAGAGGTCCCGGCATCGAACCCCGGGTTGGGCTAATCATTTGAACCTGAGTTTTTCTGTGATAAAAATCTCAGTAGGTATTGACCCGAAGTCTGGAAGTTGGCAGCCTCGGAAACCATGTACAGCCGTTGGTCCTGATCCCTCGATCCTTGGTCGTATCACACTAGTGTCGATTTCCAAAAGTCATGGAACCAATGTTGTTTAGTCGGTAGAGCACGTGGTTAAAGGAATGTAATTGTTTACAGATGACAACCCCTGTATAATGTAGTTAAACAGTATAATGACACTGTATTATAGAGTAGTAATTATGTCCAATTATGATGTGATTAATATGCGTAATTCTGCGTTTACTTTTCATGGCGTTATTCCATCACTTGATTGGCAATTAACCATCGAAAACGTACATTCCGCGGTTCACTGGAATGCTTTGTCGCTACACTGAAATTTCTACTATTAATTACCAATAATAATATTATATTCATCGATAGATTTGCTATTTATATATAGGGTGGAGTTGCCCAGATTGGACCGGTTCCTAATTTGTACCTCATCAAAATCTACCAAACCGTAATGTTTAGTTTAAAATTGGTAACACTAAAATCTTAGGCTCCTGACATGACGCAATCGCTGCCATTTTGGATTCGATGTCACAACAGATTGAAGTATAGTAAATAAAAATAGTAATTACGGCGACTTGATCTTATTTTATGGGTGTTTACCTAAGGGTTTCTTGTGGCAACCATTGGTACACTGCAACTATTATATATGTTTTTGGAAAGAAGGCATATTAGTGTACTTTTTATAGAAAATCCTTTGATGTTAAACATTTCGAGGTTATGGTAACGGATCACATAAAAATAAAGCTCAGAGTTGCCTAACATGTACCAGGTAGGATATACCTAAATTGTACCGGTACAATTTAGGTGTATGGTGGTTCTTTTACTCGATTGTTAAATATATTGGAATGTTTTTTGATATCTGGAAGGGATAAACAATATAGTAATTAAACACAAGAGGACTTAGGAAAACCTAACATTGTTTGAAAAATAAATCTATGGGAATTAACGAGTGTTCGCGTATTTTTAACGTACTTACCTAAACCTATTTTAAGCCTAGCAAAGGACCTTACATTTCCTAGGGTAGGTTAACGGGTTTTCACGATGAATTTTAACGAGAGCTGGTGTCGCAGTTGTTAAACAAAGAAAAGCATTTATGTTTGGACTCACAATAAAAGACATTAAAAAACTAGCTTATGACATTGCGAAAAAAATGGCATAACAAAAACTTTATTATAATAATAATTATAATTAAGTTTTTTAATATATTAATCATTATTAATGTCCAACCCATTACGAATAACATTTTTCATAAAGATAAACAATGCTAAGCCTGATTTCAGTTCATAAATGGACTTGCATCACATTTCGGCCATGAAATACAATTTAGGATAACTATGGTACAATTAAGGAAACCGGTTTCCTAAGTTGTACTTTTTCGGACTTTTTTTAAAACGTTAATTACCATTATTCATATTATATTTTCTCAATTTTCTTATAATAAAAAAATGAACACCAATAAAACAACCTTTTAGGGTTCCGTAGCCAAAATGGCAAAAACGGAACCCTTATAGTTTCGTCATGTCCGTCTGTCCGTCTGTCCGTCTGTCCGTCTGTCCGTCTGTCCGTCTGTCACAGCCGATTTACTCGGAAACTATAAGTACTACAGTGATGAAATTTGATGGGAATATGTGTTGTATGAACCGCTACCAAAAATATGACACTAAATAGTAAAAAAAAGAATGGGGGTGGGGCCCCCCATACATGTAACTGAGGGATGAAATTTTTTTTTTCGATGTACATACCCGTGTGGGGTATCAATGGAAAGGTCTTTTAAAATGATATAAAGTTTTCTAAAAAAACATTTTCTTAAGTGAACGGTTTTTGAGATATCAGCTCTCAAAGTCGTAAAAAGTATGTCCCCCCCCCTCTATTTTTATAACTACGGGGTATAAAATTCTAAAAAAAATAGAGGTGATGCATGCTAATTAACTCTTTCAACGATTTTTTGGTTTGATCAAAATATCTCTTATAGTTTTTGAGATAGGTTGATTTAACTGTAATTTTGGTTAAGTTATTGTGCTTACACTGAAAACGATGGCTGAACCTTATAAGATAGATCAAAAAATATAATTATATTTGCTGCTACGGAACCCTTTGTGCGCGAGCCCGACTCGCACTTGGCCGGTTTTATATCTAGTAAAATAATGCTCCTAAGTTATATAGTTTTTGTGACAGCTTGTAAAGTTCGTTAACGGGTACAATATAGGCAACTTTCCCCTATAGTTAGTAACATGTAGATGCAACTGGTAACTAGTTACCTATGAACTATTTGTGAATAAAACTATTGAAAATCAGTCGAGGCTACAAATGAGTTTTTTTCTGTTTCTTTTTTTTTAGTGGGAGGTCTTACAATGTTTCAATTTACTAATATATCCTCTCTCTCATCTTATTATTTTTTTAATATAAGATAGGTAGCGGACGAGCATACGAATCAACTGATGGTAAGCGATTGTCGCCACCCATAGATACCTGCAACACCAGTAGAGTCACAAGTGCGCTGCCATCCTTTAACCCCTTTCCCCCAATTGGGGTGTAATTACCCCTCTGGTGACCTCACTCACTCGACGAAACACAGCGCAGGCGTTGTTTTACGCCGGTCTTCTGTGAGGAAGTGGTCTCACTCCGGTCGAGCCGGCCCATTCATACAGAAGCGTGACTTTCCCACGCTTAGTAATTCTTAGTTGCGTCCAAAGCTGTCGCTTCGGAGCTTGGAGCACCTATACAGCTAGAGACAATGATTCAGAATTTTGAGAATTACTTTTATTATTTATTCAAATATTCTATCATTGCCTTATAACAAACGCCCTACGGGGTTATTAGTGACCCCCATAAGCCTCTAATACGGACATACAGCCAGGTCAAATAACGTCCACGGGTGCTCCCATAAATCATACCACCTAGCCAGGAGCAGGTTTCTCGTATGTTGCATCCCCCTCGCACATACAGTCGATGGTATAATTTATAAATTTGTCCCGGTCCCACCAGGGAGCCTCTGTGGGCGATAAATAATGAACTGTCAAGATTTAAGACCGAACACGTGTCTTTTGTCTTTGGCTTTCAAATTAGATCTTTTTACGAAGAGGAATGTTACTACTGCTCGAAGCATCATCGTCTTAGCGTATCACGACGATTCACACAATGGGGACTGAAATGAAAAAGATAGATGGCGTATCGTTAGACTGATGTTCAACTTCCACCTCATCGTTTAGACATCTTACATCAAAAATAACCAACTACTGTATAGATTGACCTTAGTTCTATAGTACGCCATCTAGCGGATTTTTTTCAGACACCACTTTAGAGCCATGATGCAGGTGAAGCCACTACATTTACAACCTTAACGGCCTTACCTGACCAATCGATCGATCAATGATATCAATCGATGGTAAATATGACGTCGAGGGATATTTAAAGACTTACGAATATAAATAGGCGTTAGTAAATCACGTCATAGTTTTATATCTCTCATCAAGTGTTATTTTTCCTTTACATATTCTCCCGCAAAGAGAACAATCAAAATCCCCACTCAGAATTACTCCAATTTCCACACACAGAAGCTGATTACCGTCAAAGAGAAGATTCCATGATGAGACAATTTATGGAGTTACACCGCTTCAGCAAATTGCTTTGATTGCGCCACATCTAATATCCTGCTCCTAATTACTCTATATCTAATTACAATAGAATTCATTGAGATAATGAGGGTGTTATGTGAATAGAGATTTGAGATATTTAATATTAAGTAGGTAGTTTTGTAATAATAAAAAGACTTTCAAAAGCAAGACGTGGTTAGAAAAAGAGCGGAGTGGCGAAATCTAGTGTCGGAGGCCAAGATCCACTTCGGATCACTGAGCCGAACTGGAAGCCTTCTCTGCTTGATCTCGTTGAATGGGTGTTTAAATAAAACCACTGAACTTCTGGTAACAAAAAGATAGTAACTGATTGCAACACTTTTTATTGACGTATGATTTAGTCTTATATAAACAGAAAAAAATTGTTCTTGCGCGATTTAAAAATGCACAGCGCCATCTATCGCACCACTTCGGAACTAATTTAACTTAGAACTACATTTTAACATTTTTGTATGAAATGGAACTGTTGTCACAAACATAGGTAATAAAAATACCTTTGAGTTTTTAAGTTGTTATGAGCTTCAAACCATGGTTCAGTTAGTCTGGTTCCTCTGTTAAAGGTTTGCGAAAGTCAGATGGTAGTTGCTTCATTCTAATAACCAGACTGCTGAAACCCTGAATCAGAGTCTAAACGTACCCTGGGTTCCAAAGTGACAGGGAAGTACACCCTGAGAGAGACAAAACAAGAGAGAAATCTTTCCCACAAATCCTCATAACTATATTTTGATGATTCGAAGCACTACTACTTACTTTTTAAAAAAAAAGCGAACATTTTATAATTAGTTGGTTTAGATATTATTGTTAATTATTAAAGGTAATAAGATAAGATTTCTAATATACCTACTAGTGAATATATTTTATTGTTGTATTTTTACAAAATGTATTGTTCTATACAGTTTATTATGTTGGAACATGCCTCCATTCGAGCTAAGCGATAAATACAACAATATGAGTATACTGGCACAAAATATTGTGCTCATAAAAAAACAACGGAATTTAATATTGCACGGACAACTTCAACAGAAGTAATTCATGTTTCCCCCATTATCCAACATGAAAAAATTGTAGACGTTTCTATCGAAACGGAAATGCCGCACCAACATTTATTTATGTTTTCATATTGCATCCAGCTTTTCACGGACCAAATCCCATCCTACGTGCTTCATTAGCCGGTTTCAAAACGTATTTAGCTCCATTTCTTGTTTTAATTCCTATCCCACCTCGCTAAATGCGGCTATTACTCTTTAAAAGGAAAACTGCTTGTGTATGCAAGACTCGTTATGCATGCATTTCAAGGGTAGCT
Organism: Cnaphalocrocis medinalis; assembly: GCA_014851415.1. Taxonomy (NCBI): domain Eukaryota; kingdom Metazoa; phylum Arthropoda; class Insecta; order Lepidoptera; family Crambidae; genus Cnaphalocrocis; species Cnaphalocrocis medinalis. The sequence goes on along the minus strand of CM026285.1, from coordinate 12,168,014 downwards.
CCACCCTATGCTTATAAAACCGCAGAATGCTATGGAGGAATTGAAAATAGAGCCCTTGTTATTTCGAGTACATGTGGAGTGGAATACAAAGGGGGAACATTGTCTCTGGTTCCTTGTTATGCGGTGCTTCAGACGTCCTGATAACAAACCGCGGGACATGCGCTTCGAATAAAATTATCGCGAGAAAAACCAACGGAATACATTTGTCAGCTGTTTATGTTTCGACTATTTGTTTAGGCACGAGTGCAGCCAAAGATGAGGGGAGATAAACTTGATTAGTAGATGTGGAAGCTAAAGTTGGCTGTGTGGTGATATCTACATTCAAAAGTTAATTGGAATTCTTGTACACTCATCCAAACAGAATGTAATGTGCAATGAATGTAAAATTGCGAAGACTATTTATTAGATTGCATATCTATGGAGGAATAAATTGTAACCCGTATCATACTGTTGAGAATTTAGCGAATAATATTTGGCGCATTTGTAAGTGATCCTACCTCGTACGACGCGACCTTCAAAAAAACAGATTGCGTCGGTGTTGAAATGTCAATGCGGGCGGTGATCACTCACCATCAGGCTCGCCGTTTGTCCGATATAACGTAAAAAAGTCTTCTGGAGTGACATTGATGTAGAAAAATAATATGTGTTCTGTAGTGCAGCAAGTGTTTAAGGAGTCTCCTTCTCCCATGATGTGATTAATTAATTGACTTCCATAATTAACATTTTCCGCCTTTCCATGGTAAAATACTTGTACCTACCTACTTACTTTTTATGTGAAACCGATTTCTATGAGCGCGGCGCGCGCCAGGAGTCAGACTTTATACCTACTTTAAAAAGCGTTAGAAAATTAAAATTGGGACAAAGTTTTTATGGAGATTCGTCAAACAACTTTAATGACAAAGGTTCGATCCTCACCCTGGACAAAATTCGTGTGATGAACACTTGTGTTTGTTCAGTGTCTGGGTGTTATTTGATATCTGTAACACAAGTGCATTAGCTACTTAATACGGAGTCAGGTCAATGTATGAGATGTTTGTGAATTAATTATGTATTGTCAAAGTATGATCACTTAATAATAAGGGTACTGAATAAATATTTTAGTAAGAGCTTTAAAAGCAAGACGTGGTTAGAAAAAGAGCGGAGTGGCGAAATCTAGTGTCGGAGGCCAAGATCCACTTCGGATCACTGAGCCGAACTGGAAGCCTTCTCTGCTTGATCTCGTTGAATGGGTGTTTAAATAAAACCACTGAACTTCTGGTAACAAAAAGATAGCAACACTTTTTATTGACGTATGATTTAGTCTTATATAAACAGAAAAAAATTGTTCTTGCGCGATTTAAAAATGCACAGCGCCATCTATCGCACCACTTCGGAACTAATTTAACTTAGAACTACATTTTAACATTTTTGTATGAAATTGAACTGTTGTCACAAACATTGGTAATAAAAATACCTTTGAGTTTTTAAGTTGTTATGAGCTTCAAACCATGGTTCAGTTAGTCTGGTTCCTCTGTTAATGGTTTGCGAAAGTCAAATGGTAGTTGCTTCATTCTAATACACAGACTTCTGAAACCTTGAATAAGAGTCTAAACGTACCCTGGGTTCCAAAGTGACAGGGAAGTACACCCTGAGAGATACAAAACAAGAGAGAAATCTTTCCCACAAATCCTCATAACTATATTTTGATGATTCGAAGCACTACTACTTACTTACTTTAAAAAAAAAGCGAAAATTTTATAATTAGTTGGTTTAGATATTATTGTTAATTATTAAAGGTAACTTCATAAGATTTGTAAAATACCTACTAGTGAATATATTTTACAAAATTTATTGTTCTATACAATTTATTAAGTTGGAACATGCCTCCTTTCGAGCTAAGCGATAAATACAACAATATGAGTATACTGGCACAAAATATTGTGCTCATAAAAAAACAACGGAATTTAATATTGCACGGACAACTTCAAACAGAAGTAATTCATGTTGCCCCATTTATCCAACATGAAAAAATTGTAGACGTTTTCTATCGAAACGGAAATGCCGCACCAACATTTTATTTATGTTTTCATATTGCATCCAGCTTTTCACGGAACCAAATCCCATCCTACGTGCTTCATTAGCCGGTTTCAAAACGTATTTAGCTCCAATTCTTGTTTAATTCCTATCCCACCTCGCTAAATGCGGCTATTACTCTTTAAAAGGAAAACTGCTTGTGTATGCAAGAACTCTTATGCATGCATTTCAAGGGTAGCTCCACCCTATGCTTATAAAACCGCAGAATGCTATGGAGGAATTGAAAATAGAGCCCTTGTTATTTCGAGTACATGTGGAGTGGAATACAAAGGGGGAACATTGTCTCTGGTTCCTTGTTATGCGGTGCTTCAGACGTCCTGATAACAAACCGCGGGACATGCGCTTCGAATAAAATTATCGCGAGAAAAACCAACGGAATACATTTGTCAGCTGTTTATGTTTCGACTATTTGTTTAGGCACGAGTGCAGCCAAAGATGAGGGGAGATAAACTTGATTAGTAGATGTGAAGCTAAAGTTGGCTGTGTGGGTGATGATCTACATTCAAAAGTTAATTGGAATTCTTGTACACTCATCCAACAGAATGTAATGTGCTATGAACGTAAAATTGCGAAGACTATCTATTAGATTGCATATCTATGGAGGAATAAATTGTAACCCGTATCATACTGTTTAGAATTTAGCGAATAATATTTGGCGCATTTGTAAGTGATCCTACCTCGTACGACGCAACCTTCAAAAAAACAGTTTAGTCCTTCCTTTACAGCCGGCAACGCATTGTGTCTCGGTGTTGGAAATGTCAATGCGGGCGGTGATCGCTCACCATCAGGTGCGCCGTTTGTCCGATATAACGTAAAGAAGTCTTCTGGAGTGACATTGATGTAGAAAAATAATATGTGTTCTGTAGTGTAGCAAGTGTTTAAGGAGTCTCCTTCTCCCATGATGTGATTAATTAATTGACTTCCATTATTAACATTTTCCACCTTTTCATAGTAAAATACTTGTACCTACCTACTTAACTTTTTATGTGAAACCGATTTCTATGAGCGCGGCGCGCGCCAGGAGTCGGACTTTATACCTAAAGTAGGTAATAAGCGTTAGAAAATTAAAATTGGGACCAAGTCTTTATGGAGATTCGTCAAACAACTTTAATGACAAAGGTTCGATCCTCACCCTGGACAAAATTCGTGTGATGAACACTTCTGTTTGTTCAGTGTCTGGGTGTTATCTGATATCTGTAACACAATTGCATTAGCTACTTAATACCGAGACAGGTCAATTTATGAGATGTTTGTGTGAATTAATTATGTATTGTCAAAGTATGATCACTTAATAATAAGGGTACTGAATAAATATTTTAGTAAGAGCTTTAGATTCTTGTAAGTACTCATATTTATTCAGATTGTTATTAAGGTAAATAATCTTGTCTTTTTATTGCTTTGGGGCTTTTTCCAAGGTCTGTGTAATAATTTGGTAACTCAGGTAAAATTACTGGCATAGGTTATTGTATATTTTAAAGAAAGTGAATGTTTACAATTATTCGTTATACAAACTTTAGTTCTTTTTGACAGTAGGTGATAATTTTAATTGGATTATTTTTGACAGCAGGTGATGATTTTAATTGGATGGACTAGGGGAAACCATCATGGCCTTCAACTTTTGATAGGGGTGCGGCCCTCCTGATTGCACGACCTACTAAGAAACCCAGTAGTATGTTCCCTCGTGGAGTCGTGACACTGAGCAAGCCACTCCCCAGTTGTGGGTATATGCTCACGTACTTGCCGGGAATACCTTGGCAATATTCTTAACGCAGGCCACAACTAATCCGAGACCTATTGAAACCATAATTACATCTTGCTGTAGGCACATAATCCTTGAGACTGTATAGTCTGTCCATGTAACCCGTGAAACTTACAAACAACATTAACAGTCGAGAACCGATGAAAACGTTGAAATTTTCGAATCTTTACGATTTCTGTAATTGGGCCCATTGTGCCCGAATATCCTGGGACCCCCTCGCTCACGGCAAACTTGAAAGTAATAAACTTGTTCTTTCGATGAATTGCCTTATTCCGAAGTTAATCACGGCAGAGTGAGCGAGCGGCCCTGGCCTTATTTGAAGAATGGCCTAAGTTGTTCCTATTAATTTTCTTCGATGCGCTATGCCATCACAATCGCATTCGAGATAAAGGTAAGTACCAATTTGAGCGGGACTTGGATGTTTTTGCCAGTTAATAAAGCTTGTTAATTTAATAAAGCTACGGCTGGATGAGAAGAAACCCAGGATCGAGAAAGTAGAATCGTCGTTAGAATCTCCAAGTATAGTTTCATTCGATTAGATATGGGACGATGGATACCTAATGGAATAGTATTAGTAGTATTTCTTTATACACCCCAGGTAAGCATAAGTATAGATTTGAACTTCTACGTTTTTCAAGCACTAAAAACCCACATACAGCGTTAACCAAAGATTTAATCTTTGGCGTGAACGTGTTAAAAGTGTCGCCGCCAATAAAAGCTCCATTGGCAAAACTGCGCTATTTGGCATTTTCAGAATAGAATTGGATTAGGGTTGAAACAAATATAAATGTTTGCAGACAAGACGGATACATGAAAAAAAAAACTATAGTTTGTTTTGATTTCGACGACATATTCGAATTTCAAAATATCTAAAAACTACTAACGACAGTGATATTGGGATCACTTTTCAAACGCTTTCAATGACATTCCACCTACAATTGTAGGTGGCTTTGGATTTCAGTATGGAATTGAGAATCTAGAGATTATATCGATGTCTACGATGTAAAGAATTTTTCCAGTCGACATTCGGGAACATCACGTACTCGTAGCGAGAACGTGCGACACAGCCGTATCCTTGCTTGTTTCAACATGAACATCTTATTTTAGTAAACATAAGTCACCGTCACGTATTTGCCTCGACTATGCAGTGGCTAGTGCCTTACTCTGAAGACGTGTGTGCATGAGGAAATACGGTGTAATTTTACTGCATCAACTTTGAATGGCTACTAATGAAGTGCCGTAAAACTATCCATACATCAATGCAGACCAGCTTGTAATAAATACACGTAGAGGTGAATGGGGTTTCGGGGACGAATGTATGAAATTTCTAAAATCGACATCAATGTCGAGTGCACGATAATGTCCCCCTGTCATTCGTCGTCGAATCATCCACCTCTTTACAATCTTGTTATTTTTCATACAATCCATCCATCTTTATTTCGGCCGTCCTCTTTTTCTTCGCCCGCTTACATTATTTACATACCTACATTAATAAAACATGCTGTTGTTAAAGATATTATTGGTTAAAAAAAATGCCACAATAATGGGATAACTAACTTGAGTTATATTATGTACCTACGATCATCAGCTACGAGTTTAATAGTTCACATATTTTGCCTGAAACTTGAAAAAAAAACCAGATATAAATTAGTTTATCTGTTTTTTTTTTGTGGTATAAATACCAACACATTAATTAATGTGCTTTAGGTATATCCCTTTTTTTGTAGTTGTTATTTTTTGAGCTAGAATATCAATGTGCTTATTTATTTCGAATCAAAACTGGTATCTATCTACGCTTCGAGAAATTAGGTACTTACCTCAAATTTAAGGAAGGAGCCATGACAGTCTCTGTTTTGTTTTGAACTCGTGATAAATAGGGGGCAAGTTTCGACGTTGTTTATAAGCCGAAGTCGCTTAACAACCATTACTTACCAATTGTTTTCCTTACCAAATTGGGAAGGGGCCGTGCGTATAAAAATATAGAGAGTAAAATAGCGATACCCGGTTAGCTTCGTGAATTTGGAAGGAGGGTTATGGCACTTAATTGAAAAAACAATGGAGGCGCATAGCTTCGCAAACAATTAGATTAATTTAATGTAGGTGTGGTTTATTTAGTGTTTTGTTGAAAAGTCAGTTAAACCTTTAGGTGACTACTGGCTTGCCCTCACTTCGTTTCGGGACATAGTTTAGCGATTTTTGTAGTAGTTAGAATCTTTACCAATAAGTAGATCGCGCTAGGGGTTGTCTAATCGGGTTACTTAATATGTCTTTATAAATAGTAAGTATTGATTGGCTGTCGCAGTCGAAGCTAAAATGTAAGTATGCAAACCATAGTTTTTCGTTACTTCGACTACAATACCCGTCTTTTAAAATTAATGTTAGCTTGTAACAATACCAGCTATCTACAATAAAATAGTCCGATAACAAATTAAGACAACATCGTTACAGAACGAATGGTCTCAGCTTTCCTGACTCCTTGCAAGCCCTGCTCCTATGTGTAAATATTTCCGTTTGCCCCCTATCTTCGCTTGTTATCTTGATTTGTAGTTCACTCGGGGCCTCGTGTAAAAATAACAGCAAGGAATCCATACATTAGTGATGTTACTCAAGTCTTTTGTATCAGTAGCACTACCATGAGTTTGAAATACTATCCTCACTATCGAAAACTATCGCTTTGTCTCTTTCATTGTGATGCATTTGAAAGAGACAGAGCAATAGTTTACGTTATGTCAGTTTTCGATGTCAACTCATGGTAGCGCTACTGATCTTTTTTAACCCCTAACGCAAAAACGATGGGGGTTTTAGTTTAAGTTGTCGGTTTGACCTGTCTATTTGTCTGTGTCATCGTAGTTCCCAAACGGATGAACCGATTTGGATATCTTTTTTGTTTGAAAGTTTAAATACTTTGGAGGGTTTTTAGCCATCTTTGATGGTCGTTGGTTCAAAGTGGCTGCCGCCACAAAATACGTATTACTTATTTTTTGACTTAAATCCCTCAATCATCCTCATCCTACTACCATTTTATTCCGCGTCCCAATCTGTTGCAACAGAGTCTGGGGTCAACATAATTCCCTCATTAGAGTTATCAAATAAAGGGCTTGTAATTAAGGCTCTTTTCGCAAAAGAGCGATAGTTTTAGCGTTTTCGGAATTTAAAATCAATTAGTGGATAAGGGTCGAAAATTAAATGCAAGATAGGTAGGCTACTATTTTGTTTTCAACCTCACGGCATATTGAAAATAAATAATAAATTTAGCTGTAAAATCACTTTGGAGATGTATAAAATGTATACAACTCCAAAGTAATTTTACAGCTTAATATTTAATATAGAGCAACTTATTTTTTTTAATACCTATCAATTTATTCATATACGTAATGCAATGCGAAAGTTTAAAATCATTATGGATTATATTTATTTTGTTCTACAACGTTATGTATCTACGTTTTAGAACAGAATAAAAAGATCATCCAAAACCGGCGACTTTCTTATATTATGGCTACAAACTTAAAATATCCAGGTCGCGTATCTCACCGACCGACACACTTGAGATAATTTAGGAAAAAACGTTTTCCACGTTAGAGTGCAACAATTTGCAATATATTTTCTAATGTATTATAGTTAATGCTTCCGCACTCCTTCTGGTGTAGCTGATGACCAAGGGTGGCGGTGATCACTTACCATCAGGTGACGTAATCAGTCGTTGTAGGTTCTACTCGAATCGATTCAATTGTTTGGCACTCGGCGAGTGAAAAATAATTGATGACACATCGCTCGAGTGATTTGGGGCCGAGTCACATCACATCACTACCTTACAATCTGTTACCCGGAGCAGGCTCAAATGGTGTGTAGCTTGCTTTATAACGACGCGTAAGTGTATTGTCCTGGATAACAATATGACTTAGTGGGTATTTTATATTGGGGGTTTTATATCTTCGTCATAATCGGGGGTTTTGACGCTAGAGGAAATAAAAAGAGTTGGTTTGAGGGCGGGCTTGTTAGCGTTTTCAAAAAATTCACATATCGTTGTAATGATAAATATTATTAATTTATAAATTATTACCAATTTCTATAGAAAACCACTACTTGTACGTAAGCTAAAAAGTGGAAAACACTTACGTGATGTAATCGACACCAACTTGCGCCATCTAGTGTTGGTTAAATCTACACGTTTGTGTTTCAGTTTACTTATCAAATGGAAAATAAAGATTGCATACAGAATTACTCCAGGTTAGGAGCATTCAAGGAGCGCAGTAAATCCCGCACCACATTTAGCCGCACGACGTCACTGCGCGTTATTGTCCGACACGCATGCGAGTCTTACGCTACAGTAAAGGGAGAGAACAGTGAAGCGACAGTACGCTGCGCCTCCAATAGTAGCTATAGATATCCGCTCCATACTAAAAGCAAACAAGGAGTAAGAGATTCCTCGATGTCACTGCGCGTTATTACACGCATGCGAGACTCATGCTACAGCAAAGGGAGAGAACAGTAAAGCGACAGTAGGTACCCTGCGCTACAAGGGCATCTGGCTAGAAAAAAACAAGGAAGTAAGTTAATCATGCACCGAATAAATCATTTCACATTTTAGCAAACTGACGTCAGAACGCATCATTGATCGACAAGCATGTTAAACTTACGCTATAGCAAAGGAGACATCACTCAAGTGATAAGTAATACGCTGAGCTACTAATGTGAATCACGCATAATAGAAAGTAGCATATTGTTTGATACGCATGCGATAGTACAGGTACAGTGTGAAAACATTATCATCATTTCAGCAATAGATGTGTACTGCTGGACATATGCCTCCTCCAATGTTCTCCACATAGATCGGTCCTGTGCCACCCGAATCCAAGTCGGTCCACTTTGTGGGGAGCCGGCTACGGCTGCGACTTAACAGCGACTGCGGCAAGATATGCCGGACAGCAATAGAGCTCTAAAGCCATCTCCGTAAATCTTGAAATCTCACCAACTTCCTACCGCTGCAACTTTCATCTTCAAATGCCAAAGATGATAATAGGGCGGGCACACACATGTGCGCTCATTGGTGATAGTCCATACTGGTCCATATTCACTCCACTGCGTTAAGCTCTGCATATTCCACGGCGCTACGATTCTAGTGCTGGTTACATATTCAAGTGATGTAATAAATTCCTAAGTTACCTGCGAGCACTGCCCTCTGTGTCTGTAAGATCTATAGCCATTGTTTTGTAGCAGATTAACTTAATTTTGCGATAATATTTAAATGATGGAACATAAAAGATGCCGGCAAAGTTTTTAAATTAACTGGCCTATGGATTGAACAAGGGTGGAGTGGCCTCCACGTTTGGGAAAAGTTTCATCATCATCCTCTCTCAGTCCACTGCTGGACATAGGCCTCCCAATGTTCGCCATTTCACCCTGTCTTCGGCTAGACGCATCCAATCTAAAATACCGACGGATTTTCTCAGATGATCACTCCATCTAGCCAGAGGCCGTCCTACATTACGCTTTCCGAGTCGCAGACTCAAGAACTTTACTACCCCAATGGTTGTCAGTTCTTCGACTAATATGGTCACCCCATTGCCACTTCAGTATGCTGATTTAAATACACTTTAGTCTTATGTCGGATGGCCTCATTTCGGATTTTATCCTTTAACGACGCTCCGAGCGTGGCTCGCTCCATAGCACGCTGAGCGATCTTAAACTGGAGGGCTAGCCGCACTGGGACACGTTTGCATGAGGCCTATTTTTGTGCACTCGACTGTGATGACAAACTAGAGATTTCGATAGATTCATCCAAAATAAAATGTCGATCCTACTAGAATGAAAAAAAAAACAACCATGAAAACTATCTCTACCTGAAAGTTTGATGTCTTAAACAATCTGCCAAATGCGAAAATGCAGCACAAAGAAAGCTATAAAGAGGTTCAGAGTTCGAATCCGGGTTGAGTTACTTTTAATTAAATTGATCTCTCTTACCAGCGCTTTCAAACTTTTCTAACTGTTTTCGAGGCAACTTTGTAACAATACGTTAACAATACTTGCATTGAAAAGAAAGGCTGATGCATTCCGTCCAGAATTATAGATTTTTCTACGTCTTAATTGCAAATAGCTCTTACGATCCCACAAATCAGTATATTCACAGATGCGTAAGCGCATATGAACGATGCAAATAAAAAAAAGTATTTAGTAAATTGTACAAGTACCAATGTCATCATGTAACATCTACGAATCGTATATCTTGATCACATCTTAAGGAACCTAAAATGCCACCTTCTCCAGACTATCATGCTAGGAAAGATTGCTGAACGATGAATTGAGAACGTAATATTGGAAGGTAAAACATGTCATGGCCCTAGGAACATACGACATTGGACTGGCATCAAATCCGCCGAACAACTTTTTAGGCTCGCCATGGATAAGCCACGATTTAAAGAACTGTTGGTCAATCTTCAGTAAAGAAGTGGCACTTCAAGTAGAAAAAGATCAATCGTTATTTATGTATATTCCATACTCTTAAGAACAACTTGAAGCCTTGCTATAGTACTATTAACGCAACGTCCACTTTTTCATTTCCAGCAGCTAACGACAAATCAGCCTTGTCCACCAATTACTGCGCTGTATCACAGCATACAACATTCCAGTACCAAGCCCAACAAAGGCCATGATAGGATATATGGGTTCAGCTAGTACTAATAAAAACTGGCATTACTGAAACAAAAAGTAGGGGCGCTGTAAAAACGCTACGACAATGTCGGCAGCCGCGTTGACCGCAAAAACTTTAACGGTTTCTTTTATCGACCATTTGCTTGTAATGGTTTGTCCTTTTGTCCCCGCCCGGTGTAATCTTTTAAGCACTTTCCTTAATATCTGACATTGTAAAGGGAATAAATAATTTGTTTCGCACATGCGCGCGCACGGTTTTGGACTAATGCGCCTCTGGCAAAAGGGTTCAGTCTACACATTATAAATAGGACCTCGGAGTTGTGTTTGACTTTACGCTGTTATGTAGATACAGGTACTGTACATTAGTGGATGTGACATTTATGCATCAGTTATTACCACAAACCTTCTCGGTTGCACACCGAGAGTTGGCTAAGTTTGCTCAGCTCGCATTAATGTTTTGTATGTGATAGGACTTAGGAATTAAAAATACAACTATGAATCTTATTCAGTTGGAAACACTCTCTATCTTTCCGCGTAAAACTATCTATTTACTGCCAAGTCACGAGATAAATACGACCTGTTATTGTTTGTCCTAGTAAAAAGAATTGTTGAACCTAATCAAGCGAAAATGTATTACCACAAACCATTTTGTTGTAAAAAATGTGAAAATTAAAACTAAGCTTAAACTGAATTAAAAGTGGATATTTCTATTACGAAAAAGAAGATCCACAAGAAATCATACTTTTTGTCACTGTGCTGAATCATGTGTGATCTTGATATTCTTTTACTAAAAATTCTTTGCAGTAATAGTAACAATATGATAAAAATTTACCTAAGTCCAACATAGCTTAAACTGAAATAATAGGTGATATTTCTATTAATAACAAGGGCCTTCATTCCTAATGCTTTAAGATGTTCAAGATGTTTAAAATACGGTTTCAAACTGTCTTTCTTTTAGGTATTAACACTGAACTTACTTTTAAAGTAGATATACGAAAAATTCCTTATTCAATAATTTATAGGAAAACCTCAACTCAACGCTTTCGCGTTCCAAGGGGAAGAGTGCTTAGGTAAAACTTTTAGGTATACGACAAGGTTTTTGAAAATTCTATACGGAACACCTTGACCTTCCTTCCCCTGTTTTCAGATTACCATATCATAAATAATTGGTTTCACACGCGCAGGTTGGATTAATGAAGTGTCGCGAAAAACGGAAGGGCCAAATCTCTTTGTGGGGCAACAGGTGCGGTTTTATCGCAGATAAATAATGCTCGGTATCGCAGGATAATTTATCGTATGCGTGTGTTTACACTGATTGACAGCCCTGGGGAAGAAGACGTTGATAGAGACGAGAAAAGCGTTAAGCAGTTTTCTGTGAGGCAGTAGTATCATGCGAGTTGAGGCCCTTTCATGCCAATGTCGAAGCGTGGATCTATCTCGTTTTTGGTTGGAAAACAATATTTCAATGTAAAAAGCAGACGAGCAGACGAATCGCAATATGACGGTAAGCGATCGTCGTAACACCAGTCACAAAATAATTACACACAGAATGTAGACTGCCCACTAAGAGCTAAAAACGTGTCATGTACTCACGCATGCGCACTAACGGGGAAATACGCCTTTTCGACCAAATTAATCCTAGCCTATGACATAAGATTGTCGAACTGTCGAGGTCTGTAGTAGAGGCCGCGCGCTTATGTACTCATGCCGGGCAACAACCCTAGCATATGTCAACGAACTCTTCTAAATTCAAAATCAGGCTGAGTCTACCTTCTGTGTGTAATTATTTTGTGTACCAGTGGAGCCAACTTTTAACTTCCATTCCCCCCAATTGTACCTTCGGTACTCACTTACTCGTCGTAACACAAGCCCTACATTGATATTTTTTTAATAAATAACTAACTATTCCTTCTGAGTTCTCTGCCTCATAAATATTGATCACATTAGGCCTTCTTTGAGAAACAAACTGCTTACGCAGATATAAAACTTTCCTAATGTAATATTTATAGACCCCAATTAATGACAGGTCGCAATCGTAACGATCAAATAGCAAATAAGGAAAAGGCGTTATTATCATGCCCGAGGAGAAGGAGCAAACAAAAACTGTTTCCGACAAAAACAACTGAAGTACAAACAGATACGACTCTAAAGCGCTACAAGATTATTTAGTTACCTAAAGACAGAACATGCCTACCCAGTAGACAGTTACTCGGCCTGTCATGCGAGCTACTTTACAGCTCTCTTTTGCGAGTTGGCGTGATGCCTCATGCGATTTTCATCGCATTTCATGTTTTCGTATTTTTTTGTACACCACGACGCAGCGCAACGCATGATTTTGGGGGCATTTTTGTCGCTGTACATCGACAAATACTTATGATATTTGTTTAAAATGCTGCCGGCCCGAAGTGCAAGGGGGCCGACGTCGCCACCTTTCGGCGTCGCCTTACACCCCCGGCTGGGAGATTGACGGGTCTGGACTGGCCTATTCCTGTGCCAGTCTCATTCAGGTCTTTCCCACCACTCTGAATATGTCATCAGCCTATGATAATTGGACCATCTTGTTGATGGGTGTAACAGCAAATAAATAAATATTATGTGCCACAGCTACATACAAAATCGGCATTCTCATTTTATGAAAAAGACAGAACCAATATGAGTCATATTCGCACGGCATATTGCGATAAAACTTTGTTGTGTGTAGGTAGATGTCTTGTATCAAAGGATCTTCTTTGAAGTGACACTTATGAGATTCACGCTCTGAATACTGACCAGTGATTGATCTGGTAATAGTAAGAGGTATTCGAGGTATTTAATTAAGTTTCAATAGGGGTATTTCGACGGCAGTATAGTGATGCGCCTCGAGTCGAGCCTTACTCGAGTGATTGTGAAAATAAAAACAGAACTGAGTTCACACGAGTATGATTTACGAAGACGATAATATAACCCTTGATGCCCAAATTTGTAGGAACTCGACGTCAAGTCCCGGTCTAGCCCCGATTGAGCTTCAAATACCTTCACTGACAAGAGAAGTACCTATCTGAGGCTCAAGACTACCTAATCTGTCCCAAAGGGTTGACAGCGCTATGGTGAATCCTCTGGTGTTGGTAGCCGGTGTCCATGAGTAGGGTTGATCGAATTTGATTGATTGGTATAGTAAGTAAGATTGATCAACCAATACCGTCGATTAACGGAATCGATCTATGCCATCGATAACGCTACTATTGTTACATTTGGGATTCGTTTGAGTTACTTATTAATATACAACGGCTGTAAATAACTCAACTGGTGAAATTTGACTGTCATCACTAGGATGCCAAGGGAGTCGACTAAGCTAAGAGGTAGATAAACGACTGAACACAATGTCCCTTGATTGGGCAAAGGATTATGTAATCAAATTGTAAATTGGTAGCAAAATTTGACGCATAGGTAGCTTTGTGAATCAATAAATTTTCTGAATTTTGATTAATCAAAAAGGGTAATGTTGAAATTAAATTGTATTGACTAAAACTGTGGCTTTGAGTCCTATTTGTGTAAAATGAAATCAATATAATTATGGTAAGTACGATTAAGTAAATTCAATTAATTGTCTTTGAATTGCTTGTAAAAAACTAATATGGTTTGATATTACATAATCTGGTAAAGTTATCCAAAATACGAATTGATTTATTTAAATTTTAATGTACAATTTACCAGACAAAGAGCAAAGGCAATACTTATATAGCATTTTTTTTAATCTTACACTCATAATAAAAATACTTCTGCAAGGCTTAACCTTTGGATGAGGTTCAATATTTTTTCCGACGTCTGCCAATATTGTACTCCCGGCTGAAAATAACACAGGAGGTTTATTTAAACCGCAGTTAATCTCTGCCAAATGCAGCCGACAGCGATATCTGAATCTATAGGAGTGGGATTGGGAAAAACCGTAAATGGTTTCTGCAACGTTTATTCGATATGAGGAGATATGAGCTTAAAAATTGGCTGAAAGGTATCATATTATTATGAAATAAACGTTCAAATATTAATTAAAAATCTTTAACTTTTGTTTATACCTACAAGAAAACCCAGTAGGCAACTTATTTTACATTAACTATGCCGCATATTATGTACTAGTTTTTATACCTCTGTTTTGTGTGCAATAAAAAGTATATGCATTCATTCATTCATTATGTACAGTTCGAAATAGATTTTTGAAATTGACATTTTATTTCACACATAAAATTTCCTTTTAAGTCGTTCACCACGCAATACATCTTTCTATACGGCTATTTAATAGGCCGTAAAGCGTTCCTAAGAACTAAATTTAACGATTTCTCTTTAAAGGGTGAAATTTTCATTACGCAAAGTACTTAATGGAGCTGTAGAGTTCTTCGTAGGAACAAGGATTTATTAAATTCTCATTGGTGAGGGAAGGGATGTTAATTATTGGTACATTAACTTGTTACATTATTTGCTTTAGTGAGTACGACAGTCGACGTACCTTCTCATTCAGTAAAGTGAAGACATTGAAACTAAGGAAATGGTAAAATAAAAGTAATATAGAAATTGAAATTTGTTTTCGTCAATTGTACTTCGTCAGTTCGTCAACCTACCTACAGTTTTTGCTAAAGACGAGACCAGGCAAATGTTTGTTCGTGATACAGAATTTGTGTACAGTGTGTTGGCTAGAAAGGGCAGCAGAGGAAGTTGGGAGTGCCACGACGTCCACTCCACCAGGCATTCGTCAAGTACGTTCAAAGTGAGCTGTTGTGCCTCTGGACCATATGCCAGCGTTTATCACGGAGAGGGAGCAAACACCATGCAGCGCGTTCAGGTGACTGTCCACGTGCCATTCAAGTGACTAGTTCCTTTTACGGTGACAAAACTTCGCAGAAAGCAGCGAAGGCTGAAATTTGTGCCATATGGCATCGGACGTTTAGGATATAGTCAAAGTGTAGACGGCTATTTCGTAGAGGCACCTAAAAGGGTCTCTGAAGCACGTGAAATGTAGGTACACTACTGGGGAGTGGTTTACTCAACATACGGCTCCGAGGAAGGACAGCGTTACTGAATGTCCTGTTGTATAGAATCATATGTGTTTGTGCTTGGATGCGATACTATACAGCTATATACGAGAAAGTGGATCTCTCAAAACTTTGATCGTGATTATTTTGCTTAGGGCGGTGGTGGTTGTTACACCAACTAACTGCCATGACCTGACGTCATGATCGCAAAACCGTCGCTTTACTTAGCTACAATAGCGTTGTACGCTGAACTAAGCGAGTGCGCTAATGTCACAACCGGCGCCGATACAAAGCAACCAGCGGCGTAACATTGTCGTCCCGCCATAAAGCAGGTTTCCGCCCGCGTTTAATGGCGTTTTATGGGCCATTGCAGGCCTCGCCCGTACTGTAGGGATGCTGTGCGTGCAGAAGTAAGGATATATCGATAGTCTTATCAAGGCTGCCAGGGCAAAAACCAACGCTTCAAGAATCACAAACATTTAAGCCACATTTAATGGCGTTTTAATTGCAGAATTGGCATGGGTGATGAACCTAGAAGCAGAACTAGCCCCCGACTGTAGGATTATTCGTCATGCAATAGTGCCGATATGGATAGGTATGTTGGTCATCATGAGTCCAGTTGATCTCCTTCAACTTTTGAAGGTCTGACGGCAGTCGCTGCTATTGTATTTACCCAGCGAACATATTTTACCAGACTCACCATACTTTGGAACATGGAAATTTATTTAGCAATCGGAATTTAAAGCTTTGGCTGCTAAATACCAATTAAAGTTCTGCACTATATACCTACCTATAATTTTAAAACCTAATTATTAGTAACTAAGACTACTACTGAAATAATTTCACTTGTTACCCTTAAGAGCAGTGAAGTGGGAAGCGTGGCTTTTTTTTACGTATTCGAAAGTGCCTACCTATCTATTTTCGCTAACGACCGAATGGAGCTCGCGGTAAGTAACTACCTTATGTTTTGAATTTTAAGATAGATTTGTTCAAAAGGCATATTAAATATTATTTGGCAGTTAGGAAAAAAAGCATTTGGAGCTCATACTTTATTGTATTGCAGACTTTTGCTGTAACAATGATATCGATAGTTCCACTTCACTACATAGTATACGCGTCGCTCGGCTTGTCGGCGCATTTTACTGCTTTCAAATAATCACTCGACTAAGACATTACCGATATCGGATTATGCTCGTTACAATCGCTTTCAATTCGAATAGTTGACCCAATAGAGAAGTAGTAAAGTTTTTATGTCCCTGGTAGAGATTTGTAACTATCCAACGTTTACAATGTTACGGTTTAGTTTGCTAAAGTACTCATTGGTAAATCATTTTTCATATTATGTAATTTAATTTTTACAGTATAAATATAAAACTTATATTTGAATACATATAGGTAGGTACGAGTATTATACCCAGACACAGCGCGAGGCAGCGTCACTATCAATCAAATGCGCTTGCGCCATTGGGCCAGTTATGAAAGGGACGTAGGAAGACGAAACATACAGCAAACAGGGTAGGAGAGTGATACTAAAACAAACAAAACATTGTTTTTACAAGGCCAAATAGCCATCAAACATTGCAAATCCCCGCCCTCGCGCGAACAGATTCTATCGCCGCTTTGCGGGCTAGGTTCTGCCGGCATAAAAAGCCTATTTCCCTAAAATCCACGTGTTACCACCACCTGACTCCGTGCGCGCCGGAAATCAATCACAAATTGCGTTCGCACCCGCATATTTTGACGGAAACAGAATTTGTTAGCTGCCAATATTTGCGGAGGCCGTAGACTGTAATTTGTTTAGATGTGACTTGAAATGTGCGAGCGATTGCTTTTTTAGTACTTAATCATTGAGGGGAAATGTGGTGTACGTTTCTGGATACAAATGCTGCCATTAGTTACCTAGTTTGGGTTTTCTTGGGAAATGGTCTTGATGAAGAAATATAATCAACACAGCTAAAGAAAAAGGTTTAAATTACAGTTTACCTATAAACGGTTATACTGTACCTACTTTAAACCTTTTTCTTACCACCATAAACCATGTACAAGTCCATACAAGTATGGACTGGCACATGGTTACTCATGATAAAAAAAACCCGGATAATCAACTGTCATTATTATTTTAGCGTTGTTTTCCCAGTTGTGTTCCAAGCTTAACCCAATAAATCAATTGTATCAATCAATAAAATCTACGAGTATGAAAATGCTACAGTATTATTTACAAGAGCCCTTGTTTCAATAAAAACAACTTTTTGGGTTTCTAATTCAGAATGAATAGATATTTTCTTTTCTAGACACCTTTACATAAAGTTACCTTAGAAGTTATCCCTTCACAATTGAATAGCAAACTAAACCTAAACGCGTCCCTAAGGGACGAAAATATAAAATACACAACTCGAGTAGCGATCCAATGAAACGGGTCAAGGAGTTAAAGAGGCTCTCACATGACGTTTATAAGGTCGGCGATTCGTTCCCGCTTCTTATATTTACGACGCTAATGCCAGCGGCAGATTTCCGTCGTCGGCTGCCGGAAACTGAGTGAGCGGTGCGTCCGGGCCGTCAGCTTGTTTGCTACCCCCTTATCTGGCCAGTAAGGGCCCGAGCACATAATGCTTCTTTGGCGAATGTTTTATAGACACATACGTACTAATTGTGGCTTATTGATATGGTTACGTTCAGTACGTGGCATAAATGGGCCGGCTCAACCGAATACCACGGTCCCACAGAAGACCGGAGTGAAGCAGTACCTGCGCTGTTTTTCGTGGAGTGAGCGAGGTTAACTGGAGGACCAATTGGGGAGAAAGGGGGTTAAAGGTTGGCAGAGCACTTGTGACTACTACTACTGGTGTTGCAGGTGTCTATGGAATTTCTTTCTTTTTTGTGTAAAAGTTGAAATGGCCTCACCATAATATGACAGATTATACGTTGGTGGTTTTTAAGACAGTCAGTCACTTATTAAGAAAGCGCTACAGATCGATTACGGTAACAATAATAATACTCGTATATCTATTAAAGGCTAGTTACTCTATTAGTATTGTATAATGAAGAAGGGTGTCTTAGTCGACAAGGGTGTCTTAGTTCTTGCTCGTTCCTCCTCCTTACATTAAAGACGCTAATGCTAGCGCAAGACGCCCAGTGGTGGAACTGACGCTGAGTCCTGGCCGTCAGCTTTTTTGTTGCTACGTTAACTGGCCAGTGAGGGCTCGGGAAGATAATGTTTCTTTGGTGAATGATTTATAGACAGTACTGTGGTAGATTTGTATGTATAATTACGGAAGTTCAGATCAGTTACACACTGAGATGGAAGAGATTATAGAAACCGTGAGCTGGTAATAGTTCATGTGTTAAGTTACAATAATGCAATTAATTTAAATTGCAATTACAATACAATCATTAAGTTTATATAAATTGCAATTACAATACAATACAAGCATGCAATTTATATAAATTACAAGATAATTCAATATATTTATATTGCCAACATTAGCAAGCTTGTTTTACTAGTACACCAATATTTTAAAGGCATATCTATAGGAGTTTAAAATTAATATCTCTCAGACAGTTTTGTATTCAAGAAGCAATTCAAAAGATTAAAGTTACCTTTTGAATTCACTTTGAGCTTTCACCACTGACTCGGTGTGCTACATCTTATTCATAGCTCAAAATATCAGTTCGGGGGATGTGTACCGACTCATATCTACTTGCACCATATGGCTAGCTATCTTGAATCCACATGATTGATCGAAGCGAAATGGAGTTCACAATGTGAACTTCACATAATATCGTGATCTTAAAGTTTTGTGAAATATGATGAACGGAAAATGTATAGATAGATTGGCTATTAATATTGTAAGATGCTACAGTTTTTAATAAGCAGTTTGGCCGTTTTGCCAAGGGATTGTCATTTGTAGGGATTAAGTAATAAAAGCGATTGACACCGCCTATAAATCACGTACAACTCCAGTAGAGTCACAAGTGCGCCAACTTATCCCCTTCCCCCAAATTAGGCCTCCGGTGGTACCCACACTCACTCGTCGAAACACAGCGCAGACCTTGTAGGATTAACAAAAAAAATTACAGCCCTGAAAACCTGAAAAGGTGCTTTTATTTTGTTCTCTATCTGTATTCTGGTACCCTTGGAAAAATAATAACAAACTTTACTTTTCCCTCAAGAGTTCAAAGGACTTCTCAAAGGAATATTATAATTATAATTAACATCATAATCGCAAGTGTAATGAATGAAATATATTTTCTTGTGAAGCGAGCTTTACGTTCACATGTTTATTTGCTATTCCGATCTTACTTGTTTGTGTTGAAATTTTGGGGGGATTAAGCCTTCGGCATCTTATGTAGGCTGTAGGAGAGCAGATTACATAAATTTTACCTGTATCCGAGGTAAACAAGATAAATCCTTTACTTATTACTTTCCTCTCTTTACTTTCCGAGTTTAAAATAATTGGATACAAAAGGCTAGCTTACGCTTTCCGCGAAACAAGAAGCGCTCTTATTAGTAACTAAGTAAAACAAGTTTATTATTGTTAGGTACGGCGAACGAGCACATCAAACAACAGAGACTGGGTCTCAACAGATTTCGAAATTCATTTCTGTGTTGTTGGAGAATTGAGGATGTTCGAGGGTCATAAATGCCATGAGCACGAAGTCAACAGGGCGGGCTGCCATATGACACGGCGACATGAAAAGCGCCAAAGTGTATGTACCTGTTGGCTATGATAATTTATTTTTTGCACTTCATCCGATGAGAATCTAAACCGGATCCGTGCGAAACCACCCTGACAGAGATTAGGTGGTGATTCGAATGAAACAAGCACGTACTATCTACTTCTTCCCGCAATGACGTGTCTAGTGCAACTATCTACTTATTTTCTGTTCGAGGTTTTAGCTAACTAAAACATACTAAGCTGGGGGACTTAGAGTGATAACCTCATCGTGCGGAACTGCTGGTAGGCAGATATGACGATTCGGTGAACCTCCGGATCCAGCGGTTCCACTATCACCCCTGGCCGGTTTCTCTCGGGCAAAGACAACTAGTAGGTAAATGGTTCGTCCTTACTAGCCGACAGCTAACAGTAAACGAGTTCTGGAGTGGAGACCGCGTCTCGGTAAACGTAGTGTAGGACGACCTCAGGCCAGATGGAGTGATGATCTGCGCAAGAGGGCTGGCTGGAGCTGGATGCGAGTAGCCGAAGAAAAACGCAAACTTCAGAGAAGGTGGGCTTTCGAAGCAGGCTTGCCTTGCGGTGATTGGGGTAAGCAGTGGTCGTAAGTGGACAGTAATTTCCACCGACCTCAAATCCAGAGGACCCAACCGCACACAGTTAATAAGCATAAGTGTATCACGCGAATGTATGTCCAGAATGTTGATCGAACTCATGACCATTGACTTTTGAGACAAGGTACTTATTCGCCATTGGTTCTGTCTGACGAAAGAAATTAATAAGACGACATAACAATTTCTCATCACAGATAATAAGTTTGTATACCTACTTAAAGAATAAAGATTTAAGGTCCATAAATATCGGTATAACATTAAAATTTAATTTGTTGTAAATGTTTAGGACCTTTCATTGTTTCAGTAGGAACTGAAACAATATTGTTGTGGTAAAAGTGCAATAAAGTAACGTTTCTGTGCTCGCATTTACTAAGCGTTCCCATTTACATTTACAGCCATAATAAAGTGGGTAATGTGATGGGTTGTTGGGGGAAACCTTTGGTTCGGCCAATAATTCGCGCGTTTAGAATCAAATGCACCTCTCTTGCTATTACAGGATTGTTTATAGGCGTGCAAAGAGTTAAGGAGCATTTTGATATATGTAGTTACTTTGTGTACGCCCAGTGGGGGCAGATATCGCTGGACCAGGTTAAGCAAGAAGAATCTTGGTCACCTTCGAAGGCCGGATTGGCTAGAGGTGGAGGACAAAGAGTAGAGTGGCGAATTCTCGTGTCGGAGGACAAGGATCGTCTCGTGAGAAAGCATACCAGAGCCGGCCGATGGGCTAACGGCCTGTTGATCGACCTAAGTATCGCTAGACAGACATTAAAATTACTAATTTACAATTTCACGTTACGTGTGTCTTTGACGTGAAGACAACACTTTTTTTATTTACCAACATTCTGCAACCAATAACAATCCGTAAACTTTATATCAGTTCTTATTATGTCTATTGTATTCTTTTGCGTTAGTAAATGAAAAAAGCTAAATAAAACATTTGTTTGGAACTCCAGCACATTCCCTAGTGGTGAACGTGCGTCACGTAGAACCAATTGATTTTGGCACCAGATGTGCACGCGGCCACCAAATATTCGGAAAGCGTTTCTCTGACATTATTATTTTCGTAGAATTGTGTACCGGCAAAGATTGCAGAGGCAAACAATATGAGCGGTTCGCGTGACATGTTGCTACATAAATATTTCACTAGTGGCTTTTGATGCCTGGTATATTCAATTTAGACATCTGAGTCCCTGGTCAAATACTCCCTTTCATTTTAGTGTAGGTATTTTTATGAGCTTGTAGGTATCTGGATATATTGTCCGATTCATTTATCCGTCTCTACATACCTCTTTATTTTATTTCTAATGCGTAGTTAACGAATTTTACATTTAATATATTCTACGGCAAGAAAGTGTAGTTATGACCTTGAGTGCGCAGAAATCAATTTAAATAGAAAGTCTTATTTTTTACAAGTGCGCAAAATAACGGTCATCGCTACTCTTTCGTGCCGCCAGCTATACTTCTTCTACCTTTCCTGTTAGGTTTATATTTAGTGGCCAACCCTCATTTAGCAGCCTATACCAAAAGATGGCACTTGGGCGTCGATTACATCGTGTAAGCTTTTTGCTTTTTCAGTTTACCGTAAGCCTCTTCATTGTCTATAGAAGCTTACCTCTTTAGACAGATACTTAATTTAGACGTAAAAAATACATATATTTTTTTCGTATCAAAAAGTCCCTTAGTCATGATCAGTTTAATAATGCATCTATCATCTCAAGGTTGCACCTCCCAAAGGAAAAAAGAAACAAATTCCCAGCTCCCCTAACCAGAACAAACTCGACGAAACGCAAAGTAATGACACCGTACCATTTCATTTAATCTTGTTTTTAAGCGGATAGTTCGCAGAGGATGAGTCGGCGGCCACTGTGATCGATGGTGCGACATCCCTCCTGGTCGGCTTAGAACTCATTGAGGGGGGATTATATCAGGACGTTGACGAATTGCTACCACTCCACATAGAGATAACTATTGAATCGATTTAAAACTTGTACTGACCGTCGAGACGATTTGTCCAAGGCTTACGGACGCAAGTGGTCGGGACGTACTCAATTTTGGAGTTTGTGTTGCGAAGTGAAATTCGGTTTAGACCCTGTCTACTCGCATGTCTTGCTTCATTTACATGTATATTGAATACTAAATCTATTTAGTCAAGTGTAACTATCTCTCCTAAACTACTTAAATAGCTTGAATAAATAAAAGGAATGTTTTGGAGAAGAAAAACAATTTTAACAGCGGCACTATTCTTTATCCAAGATTATGTCCTTTTCTGGTTATGATCAGAAAAAGGAGCGATGAAAGCTTTAGTGAATAAGAACGAGCTTTCCATGGGGTCGTGGTTCGAATCCGGGCATGCACCATCTGGATTTTTCAAAGCTATTAGCGTACTTCTACCATTTGTTCGGCAGTGAGGAAAAACATCGTAAGGAAGGTCTTGCATCTCTGTCTCGCTGGCGAACTACTCGTAATAAGTATTGGTACCTACATCGTTACTGAGACACTTTTTGCGGTCACCCGTCGCGCTCTATTTCCATCTTAAAATGAAATTACAGAAACATATTTTATTGAACATCGGAATTTTTAAGGAGACTTTACCGGTAACAACCACTTTAAATGAAGCTTAAAAGTAGTTTCCACTATGATTAACTTGTCATCATCAAGCTACTAAGAAGGTGTACAAATTTTATTTGTGATTTTTTAAATATGAAATTTGAGTTTGTAGCCACCTATTGATGTTTGAAGATAAAAGATAGAAGAAAGGTTGAAGAAAATATCAATGCTGCATAGTAATAAATTATGATCTGAAAGAAAATTGATAGAGTAAACATGCTTATTTTTATTCAATGCAAAATATTCTAGTATTCATATTCCTAATGTCAGTTTCATTGTATCATAAGATAAAGTAGGGTGCATTAAGACAAGACAACAAGACTTACATTTAATTTTGGGGGTTTATAAATTTATGAGGATTGTTGTAGTCTAGCAAATGTTTGAAGTTTGAATGGCAGGCCTTGGGTTTGTTTCACCCAGACACATGACTCTTGAGGTAGGTAGGTAACTTAAAAAAGTTTGCTTATAAATTTAGCGACCTCAATGCTCAATATATTATTTTATTGCTTTCCGCAATTTGTAATTACAATAAGTGCTAACTAAATGTACCTATACAATAGGAACAAAATCATGGACCCAAAAAGGCACATATTATAGTAGAGAGGACCTATATGTTCATAATTGAACGTTTCAAAATATATAAAAATGGCGGTTACAATTAGTATTGCAGTAGCTAGTGGTACTATTCTAAGGAACTTGTTGTTGTTCTAAGCAAGTTGTCATCTAAGAAGGTCGGTAACATTATGCAAAGACTTTAGCTTGTTGAAAAAGGGACTTATTTGATTTTTAGTTATATCCCCGCAACAATAAAGTTTATTCTTTGTTGCGATGTTAATTACTTACCTACTTATCATCTGCTAAACATAACTTACGATTCTTCTGGCCAACAAGAGGGCATGATTGTTTGAGACTCTTATTTGAGTGTTCACTTCACACTCATTCAGCGTTCGTTCCATCAACAACACAGATTTCGTTGCTTTTTATGTATTGATACTCACACGCGTCTATATGTCACGGAAACCATCCAAAAGCTAAAAACTCGATTGTATTTTATTTAAAAACTTTTTTTAAATACTTTTTACTCAGCGTCTTAGTAAGGCCAAGCCTGTAGCGAGGAGAGTTTGTTACGAAACAAAATTACAATAGCAAGAAGTTTATTGCACGGGTCCTCGGGGGCGCGCGGGCAGCAGCGATCAAAATATAAATGGGATTTTCACTTTGGCTCGCATCAAAAACTTTTACGAAATACGAACGATTATTGATAATTTATTGCGGAGCGTGGCGACCTTTCTGTAACAATGTTAAGGGTTTTTTTTTATTTGAGCAGGGAATACGGTCACGGTTTTAGTCTTGTCACATTATGGGGAATAAGATGATGTGTGGAGCTTGATCGTAGCCAGCCATGGGCTCAGGGTGGGGCAGAAGTCGAAAATAATATGACGTAACTAGCAAACTACGAGTAAATACTCTCGTAACTCTCGACTAACGATAATTGCCGAGTATGAACTTTCATATTGAAGTACGAGTAGTTAATGTAGTTGATATCTAGATAGGATATTAAGTTTCGTAAGTGTTATCAACACTTTAGCTACGCCCATGGTGTCGATCAATAACTCGTATCAAAGCCCTAGAGGTGTCTATCTCATCATCTATCAAAGCCTGGACCATCGCGCTGTGACGTTTATCACGTCCCATCTGGCAGCACAATACCTATCTGCAGCAGCCATGGGGGTTTCAGACCTTTTCAGAGACAAAAAGTTGCATTGTATATCACTTCATCTATTTAAACCTCCTATCATGCGATATGGTACGCCGGTAGGTAAGAAACTACTTGACTCGGTACCTAGTTATCTTATATGTAAAGTAGGTGTAATTTGTGTCCATAGTTACTTGTACTATTATGTATTCTGTGCCATAGTCTCATTAAAAGAATAGGTGACACATTTTATTTTGCTGACAAAATTTTATGGCTCTAGCAAATATTTATAGTTTTGTCATAGATCTGCCTAATTATGTTAGGTATAATCTAATCGGTTCCATTCTTACTTTTATGGGTCAGACATAATAGCCATGTATTAGGTGACTAGAATGTGTCACTTTTTCCGAGTCATCCCGATGTCCAGTCAGGGGATCACTGAGTTCCGCCTGAATGCTCGGCGATATTTAGGTCAGCCTATTGGACGTAGGCCGTCTGGTTTGGCAAGCCTGACCGGGATTAGAGATAAAATCTATAAAGCTTAATAAATATCATGTAAGAGTAAAAACTTTGTCTTAAACTAATCGACAAAGAGAATAAAGCTACAGGCGCTGATACTACTCGTTACACAATAAAACAAATTGTTATTTAGTTAAAAAATTGATATTAAAACATACACGTTTTAATCTCTATAAATATATGAACTACCTTTTTCGATAGATATGTTTCGTATGGGTGGGAAGACACCTGTTTAAAAATAGGTAAGCAGTTTGTAACATATTGCAAATACATACTAGATTTTAGACTTTTGCACGAATTGGTATATTTATTATATTTATTGCAAAAAATGAAGCAAGTAAGCATTGTCATTTCAGTAAACTTTGTAACACCGCACAGTGGGTCGGTGTCGCTACGCTCAGGCTCCAGTAAATCCCTATTTACAGTAAGCGCCTGCGATTCAATTACTAGCAAAGTGCGGCCGTGGTGCGTATTGCATCGTAAACTACAAGCCATAAGGCGCTATGACTCTGCCCGAGCCCCAACGAATAAAACCCACAACACTTGCAACTACCTGCAAACATTCGTTTAGATTACATTTGCTTTAGTTTATTACATATGTAAGTAGGCCTACTCTCCAGTCGGCCAGGCTGATGTATGCCTCGTCAAGTCGCTCCTCATGATGTGGAGAAGCGGCTTCACTTGATTTTATCTTTCCCTTGTAATTATTCAACATGTTCGCCTAATACAAGCATTTGGTAAGCGGCCAAGCGAGCAAACTTAGAGTAGAAAATATCTTCAAAACATTTTTCATTTGAAGATAAAAATATGCCAAAACATTTTGTTACTTAATTACCTATACCCACTTCTTTTGATAATCTTGGTGTACTTGTAAAGAATTAGGTAGGTACTTATTGCTTATACGTTCGGAAAAAGTTTTAAATAGTACTTAGCTCACCTGTACAACTGAATTTATTTAATTAAAATCTGGAAACGATGTTCTGGACAGGTAGGACCTCGTAATTAAGTAACTAAGTAGGTACCTACTGGTAATACCTACTAGATTTTAGACTTTTGCACGAATTGGTATATTATTATATTTATTGCAAAAAATGAAGCAAGTAAGCATTGTCATTTCAGTAAACTTTGTAACACCGCACAGTGGGTCGGTGTCGCTACGCTCAGGCTCCAGTAAATCCCTATTTACAGTAAGCGCCTGCGATTCAATTACTAGCAAAGTGCGGCCGTGGTGCGTATTGCATCGTAAACTACAAGCCATAAGGCGCTATGACTCTGCCCGAGCCCCAACGAATAAAACCCACAACACTTGCAACTACCTGCAAACATTCGTTTAGATTACATTTGCTTTAGTTTATTACATATATGTAAGTAGGCCTACTCTCCAGTCGGCTAGGCTGATGTATGCCTCGTCAAGTCGCTCCTCATGATGTGGAGAAGCGGCTTCACTTGATTTTATCTTTCCCTTGTAATCATTCAACATGTTCGCCTAATACAAGCATTTGGTAAGCGGCCAAGCTAGCAAACTTAGGAGTAGAAAATATGTTCAAAACATTTTTCATTTGAAGATAAAAATATGCCAAAACATTTTGTTACTTAATTACCTATACCCACTTCTTTTGATAATGTTGGTGTACCTACTTGTAAAGATTTAGGTAGGTACTTATTGCATATACGTTTGAAAAAGTTTTTTAAAATACTTAGCTCACCTAACTTTCTATTTATAAATTAATTCTGTGTACAACTGAATTTATTTAATTAAAATCTGGAAACGATGTTCTGGACAGGTAGGACCTCGTAATTAAGTAACTAAGTAGGTACCTACTGGTAATACCTATAGGTATATACTTACTAGAGTCTTCAATTTGTAATGATATGGGTTTGCGAAAACGATTTTTCGGTTAATTACATTTCTTACTATTTGGACAGTTTGGACCTTAAAAGTTGACACCCTCTATCCAACTATGGAACCCCTTTGCGAAAAACTTTTGGTAAATTAATCAGTCAACATCACATACTGGATTAAGAAGAAAGAATCTCAAAGAAATTAGCTTAATTAAGCACTTGTGTTGTGGATAACAGAAGAAGATGGAATAATTCCGTTATGTGACAAGGTGAAGGCCATGATGGATTCCCCTGGGAAAAAGGACTTGTATCTATCTGGCATCTAATTTTTATTGTCCTCTTTATGTCCAAAGGATCAATAAAACAAATGTTGGTTTATACAAAACAAACTTAGCAAAAAATATTCAGTCAAACAAAGTGTTGTTTGCGCAAAGCGACAGGTTGACTCGCCCTCAGAGATAATACACAGTTTGTGTTTACTAGAAAAATTCCAATATTTGACTAGACGTTTCTTTGTTCCAATAAAAGTTATTGTATCTAATGTAACTACCTATAACTATTTTTTCTGAAATATTTAGGTAAAAAATTTACTCGGTAGTACTACGTAGGTACTCCTCGGCTTATAATTTTATTATTCAATCATCATATTTAGGTATTATTATAAGATAATGCAGAAATCCCTAAGTGTATTTTCGTATATTTTCAAATATATAAGGGATTCGATGAAATCATTCCAGAATCTTTGTTTCCAGGTGTCTGCGTCACATAGATTTGAAAACTTCTGATGCGAACCTACAAATGCCTTTCGTTTCTGGGGACTTATTGTCATACACTTGACATTGTATTCAAATAAGAGATGTGTATGGATGAATGTAGGAAAAATCTCTAAATTAGACTTCAGTGTTGAGTGCAGTGTTGCCCCTCCTGAAGCGCACCTAGTTCTAGTCAGCTTGCGGGCCTGAAATCCCCATCATAGGAAGAAATTCATTCTCAAAAATGAGTTGGTTTATCAAATAAACAAAACATACGAATACCAACATTCAGACGAAATCATACGAAGCTTCACAAAATAATTCCTCATCCACAACTCAAATTGCTTTCAAAATACCATGATTTTCTACAGCCAAAGCAAAATATAATCCTTTACGTAGAGCTCCCTAATAATTCATCTGAGACGCGTCGTATGAGTTTCAAATGCCTCTACAATTTGAGCTATCTCCCATTCCCTTTTGCATTTCCGCAGCTACTTCACAGATTCATATCTAGTCAAGGGTTCTTGGAAAACATTCTTCAAAGCGTAAAACGCGTAATCCTCAGACAGACACTAGACGGTTCATATAGTGTTGCTGATCGACCATCGACTACCTATCTATCAAGTATAGTATCAGGTGAATTTATCTTCATCACAAACAAAAAATATTCTACCATCATTAATTATCATTTTCCCATCATCTGAAGTCGCCTCTCCTTTTCTGTTCTCTACTCTAGGTTTGAACTCCTCTTTGAAATCGTTCGAAGAATTTTTATGTAAAAAAGAATGGATTAATATATATATTTTCTTATGTGATAGGTAGCAGACGAGCAGGCGGAACACCTGATGGTAAGCAATTGCCGCCGCCCATGGACACCTGCAACACCAGTGGAGTTACAAGTGCGCCGCCAACCTTTTATCCCCTTCCCCCCGGGTGGGCCTCCGGTACCTCTCACTCACTAGGCGAAACACAGCACTGAGGCTGCTATTTAGTACTATAGCTAAAATTAACGCATGCGCAACGCTAAGATGTTCTTTAGCGGCGCTGATTACTTACTATCAGGTGACCCATATGCTCGTTTCTCGCTTCTAGTATAAAAAAAACCCAACTGTACCACGATCGATAGCAAGGCAACACTAGTTAATAGCTATTAGCCCTCATATTTTCTGCCTTCAATATTTCTTTCCAAGTCGAGAATTGTGTCTTATTAATTCATAGGTATTTCGAATGTGAGTATTTGATTTGCGGGTGGAATAAGTGAAATTGGTTCTTTAAATATTTTGATTTTAGACTTGTGAACAAAAAAATGCAGGGAGGTACATACCACAAGTAACTTAAATACTCGTACAATATATTTACCCAGGCAAGTGTTAGTAACACTGTTACACGATTGGTCGATAAAGAAAATCATTTGATCTTATCTAATAGGTATTTTAAGGATACTTAGTTAATTAAGTGATTGAATAAACGTAAAAGATGCTCTCAATCATCTCAGCGTGTGATTTTAAAAGCTGCATGAAGCATTAAATAGGTACTTAGAAAGTACGCCAGGGAACATTATTATCAACTACACAGGTATAATACCTGCTGTAGTCGCATATGCATTGCAAAATAAGAATTAACTTTGTGTTATAAGTTATTATTATGGGGTTAAACAACGTGGCATTTTTAAAGTAAAATGGAAAGAAAAAGAAGAATATTACGCCAGTACATTTGGATAAGCATTTTACATTCTACCTAACGGTTGTAATCGTAAATTATCGATGAAAACAATATATAGGTCACGTAGTATGAGTGCCTGGGGGGGGGGGGGGGGGGACTGAAAGCTGTTTGGTTTGACCTGTAGTAATTTTATGACCACACTAGTGGCCCTCACTTTGTTTCGGGGCTTGGTTCTTTCTGTAGTAGTTTCAAACTATACACAATAGATGACGCTGGTCGATTGCATTGTGCAAGTGTTTAGTATTTTCGGTTTACCTATGTATAAGCCTAAGTTGTTTTGAATTTATAAAACCATAAAAACAGTCAACCGATATCAAAAGTAGGTACATTTTTGAACTTAACGATTTCGCAGACGATGTATCCTCGCAAAGCCTTCCACTAGAAACTTCATTTATTTCTGTCTCATTCACAACGCCATAGCACGATCTTTTTCACTTATGTATAACTCCATCACATTCAAAACCTAAAACAAGAAACACGGGGCGTAGGCACGCGTATTGGGACGCCCTGAGGAGCACCCTCTTTTCATCTAGGGCCGTCGAATGGGGCGTATCGTCCCTACAAAACATCCGATAGTGTTCTTTGGCGCACAGAAGAAGCTAATTTTGCTTAAGTGGGCTACTGGCTGAGCGGGGCTGGTGCCAGGGGCGTCCCTATGCGTTTGATTGCGAGAGGTAAGTAAAATGACGCTCGATTTTACATTTTAGGAATGCACATAATTAAGCTCATTGAGATGAATTTGTATTTTAACGGTCTTCATATAGCTTGTCTGGCAAATAGTCTGGCTCATATTTTTAAAGCTTCATATTTTTTTACCTTCAATGAAACTGACCGAAAAACCGTTTTAACTAACACATTGAAGCACTTTCAATTAGATCAACACTGCACGTGTGAATATCATCTATGACAAACTTATCCTTATTTTTTCAAGAAAATCAAACAAAAAGTATATGTGGATACGGTGGATATCAAATAACGTAAGTGTAATAAGTATGTTATTTATCCATTATATATTATTAACTTTCCATTATGTTATAAAAACAAGTTTTTATTTATCAAGTGAAATAACTTCTTGTTTGACAGTTTATTCTTAGTTGACAGTAGTCCTTCTCTCTCCATTAATGAGGATAGCCAAATTAATTTGCCAATGGTTCCAATTTCGGTGACATTTTCTTAGTCTACGGCGTATCTTATTACTCTGTGGTCTAAAGGACCATTCACGCAGTGTAATGAACGCGGAATTAACATTTTAAATGTAGTATATCCTACTTAACTAATATACCACAGTTCTAAAAGACAAAGTCTACATTCAGTGAGTCCTACCTATGATGACATACGAAATCGAAACGTGAGCACTAACGGCAAGGCTAGTTCACCAGGTTAAAGTCGCTCAGCGAGCTATGGAAAGGGTTATGCTCCACGTTTCTCTGCGCGATCGTGTCCGAAACGTGGCGGCGATACGGCAGATAAACAAAGTCATCAACGTAGCTCACAGGATTAGCAAGCCAAAGAGCAGTAGCTTGGCTATATCAGACGCTGACTCTAACAACTGGCTAGGGGTACATGAGCTCTTGAGTGGAAACTACGTCTCGGTAAAACTTATATAGAACGAACGATCTCAAGCCAGATAGAGTGACGATCTGTGCAGGATGGCTGGCAAGAGCTGGATGCGAGTACCTAGTGAAAAGTCGATTGTATTTTCGAATATTAGGAGAGATCTATGCCTAGCAATGGACTGCAATAGGCTGATGATGATGACGACTATTTATTGCTTGACATTGAACGCCCCGTCGGTTTGTTCAAGTGGTTTAATTACCGGTCTGTGATCCGGGGATCTTGCATTCATGTTGGTTCGAGTAAAAGTATGTTTCAACTTATTAGTTTACTTGACATTACGGCCGTGTTTGACCGCAGTGGTTTTACTAAGTTGCTCTTACGGCCGCCGTAGGTTGGTAATGATAAAAGTTTGGTAGAGTACCTACCTACGTGTAAGCGTTAGATTGACGTGTTATAGCTCCTACGTTACGCGCTTCGGCCGCGCGTTTAAAAACCGCTGTCTGAGTAGATTCTAAAATGTAAAGTTCTTGCTATCACCATTACCAACAAAACTTAGCACGTAAAGCCGAGGCGAAATGTGGAGTTATGACGCGGCCAATAGGCAAAGTAAATGGTAATTTGACTCAAGTTATGACATAACTTAGTTTTGAGTTGTAATTTGAAGTAATGGATATTTGACACAGAGTTAAGACGTCATTCTACTAGTGGTTTGGGCACGTTTTCGCTACACCAGTGATTAATAATTTTATTAGCAGCCTTCGCCACTGGCAAACACGATCACAGAAAAGATCTTCTGAGAACATCATAGCTACAGTATGTGGTTTGAACCTGATGATCATTTCTGGGCGTCATTTTAGTGCACCTAACACTTGAGCTGTAGTGATGACGTGCATTGTTTATAAGTAAGCACGCATGTACTCTTTGTTCGCGTGTGCAATACTTATGAATTTCCTAGGGGAGGTTTATTGTACTGCGCGAGCGATAACAGCTTAACTTATGTATGTTGCCGCTAATGTGGAAAGGAAGGTAAAGCGCGCTTCGACCGGGAATATTTAGGCTTCAATTCTTTTAAATTTAAATTGGGTACTATACTACCGTAAAGTTGTGGTGAGGGAATATCCGAAGCAAACTTGCACGTTTCGAAACGTTTCTAAAGCACGTAACTATGATTCAGTTTGTCTGGTTCCCCTGTTAAAGGGTTACAAAGATAAGAAAGCAGTATATTCATTGGTATTACCTCTCTCTAAGACCTGGGCCCTTCAAATCCTAACGCACCCAGGGCTATGAAGTCACAGCTTATAATGCAATTGGAAATTACATGTTGAGATGGACGAAAATTTGTTAGTAAAATAGATTAAAGACATACTACAGATACTACATACATACTACAAGACATATAAAATACGTTATTTTCTATAATCCGCATTAGTTGCCCCACTTTTCAATAATCTTTTTAATCTGACCTTGTCTTTACTTTTCCCTATTAACGCAAAAAAAAATCACGTAACCCAACGACCAAGTTCAAAAATTAGCAATAATCAAATGCAGCAAAATCCTGTTTGTTAAGTTAATCAGGCAAGTTTAAGCCCAAACAAATTAAATAATTTACTCTTTCCTTAAAATGATCCCGTTTACATGGGTGAATTTTTCTTTCCTTAAAATTTTAAGGAAAAGGAAAAATTTTCTGCAATCCAAAGAAATAACTAGAATGAAAAGATTATTATACCTACTTAGATTACATAACATCCGGAAAGTCTTTAGCATTTTTGCTAGTCTTGTTTCCCAAAGTCCCGATGCTATCATAAAAAATATTATTGCCCTGCAACATATTCAATCAAACATTTCTATATTCAACCGTAAGCGTAATGGCAAAATATTATATTTTTCTCAACTCATAGTTGAATTCCCCGGTCGCCCCAGGAGGTGTTTTTTACTATTGTTTTATCCCGGACTATTGTTCAGTCAATATTTCCCTAATTAGGCGCTAGTTATGATTTCCCAGTAGTTTATAAGGTTTTTGGAATACTAATCAGTACGCTATAAGTTTTTAAGCAATTGCAGTTTGATATGATTTTTCTTACAATAAAAGAAAAGTAAGTACCTACAGTATGGTTACGAGGATTTCATGTTTATTTTTATTTTATTATGGGCTACATACGGCCCTGTTATGACAAAACGCGTTATCCTGTAAAACGCTGATTTTCAAAAAACTGGTTTAAAAGTTTTTATCTTTGGCTCGTTACCAAATTGTATCTAGTAAAGATATAAATATGATTTCTATACTAAACAATTACTTACAATAGCCGCAGATCGTCACTAGAACATTATTTTATCGTATTATTTAATTTATAATAATTATACTAAAAAAAACGTGTTTGTAGTGATAGTATATAGCTAGCCTACATTCGTATTATTGTGACAAAACGATGTAAACTTAGTTTACATCATTTTGTACTTATAACAACTACAATTTCTTTTAGGTCGTGTGAACTATATGTATGAATTTAACTACATAATTATATCAAAAAAAGTCGAATATATAAATAGCACGACAAAATTCGTCGGTTTAGTAAGGGGTTCGGATCAGATAGTTTAAACTGGTAGTACATCCGCCTAACCTGTGGAAGGTTGTTCGAGTCCCACCTGAACCCTGCGATGAATTTTTAAGTGTAATATTTACTTAAAAAGTCGAACTTACTATATAACGCCGTTATAGTGATTAAATCGTTTGTTAAAATTTCTTATTCATAAACATTTTATTACGTCAATATATACGTGATCTTATCAAAGATCTTTGGATCTTATAACATACTAATAAAATTTAACTCATGATTTCACTATAACCTATAACATTTTGAGCTTTAACGGTGATATAATGACAAACTTGACATACGTTTTAACATATCAATGTTTTAAACTCATTTTAGTATTTTTTATGAATTTGACCCTTCGCATGTACGGTGGCCAGCACATCAAGTTACTACAATCTGTCAAATTTCCTCAGTTGATATTGAACCAAACACGTTTGACATAAAAGTGAGGTTCGATTGAAGAAATTTGACAGATTGTGGTAACTTGATGTGCAGGCCACCGTACCTAGGTAAAATATGAATTAAAAACATTTAAACAGAAGAAAATCACAGTTTTGAACTTGATCAAAAACGCTTCATATACAATCGCTACATATCCGTGATGTCACAAATATGTATTTTATTTTATTTTATACGCGTGGCGTATGCATTTTGTATTTAGACAACTACTGTGAAATGTTGCATTTAGATTTTTAGGATTTTTGGATAATTTAACACTTTAAAATCGACTTATTAATTACGAGATACACGAAATAATTTTGAATTTTAACTTGCACAGAGTTATTTTCAATTTCAAATCTATCAAAATATCCAACAATTTCATAAAATTTTAGGACCAGTCGTCACGCCTTTACGCGGCAAACTAAGCTTGCAGTGTTTTGCAGAAATAACAAGGCGCACCCGTCTCGCGCTTTCTTACTAACAGCAATCGGACGGACCATATTCTATCATGGTAGAACGCTGCAAACTTAGCCTACAGCGTTTTGCAAAAATATTTCCTCCGTGTTTTAGGTTACAGCGGAATGTTATATGGAATATTTCGGTTCATAACTTGTGTAGAACTGCGTTTGTCAGTTAGTTTCAAAGCTTACATCAAGTAGATACATTTAGTGCATATTATTACAAAACGCTGTAACCCGGGTTGCAGTGTTTTGTCGTAACAGGGCCGCATAATGAATGAAATAGTGTTGAGATGAAGCCTACAATGGAGCGGGTTTACCTAAAAGTAGCCTATTTACTCTAGCTTTTAACATTTGAGCTTATACTCTTTGGGCAAAACAGACGCAGCAACTATGGTTCACTTCTTGGCAGTGTGCATCACGAAAGAGGACGAAAAGCGCTTTGTACGCAATTGAGGAATATTTACCCAGAAAGGATGAACTACGGGGTAGTTCGCATTTATACTAAACTCCTTACATTTAGTAGGTATAAATGCGATGCTCTAGGCAGCAATTGGTGACATAGTTTTCAAGACAAAACGCAATAAGTATGTATGTCATGCCTGCCATGAGTTTTTAGTAGGTACAGAAGATTTCAATATTGCCCTTAAATAAAAAGTTGTTTAATTTGAGCACCACAAAAATATTTAGGAGATCGGTGATGTTTTAGAGCCCTACTTAATGTAGGTAAACGTACAATATAGCACTTTATATGAGTGCCACTTATCCTTGTCTTAACCACATTTTACGTTCCACATTCCCCACGCTCATATTTCCCTGCCTAAATTTATTAACAAAGTTTTAAAAGGATAACTTCGGAACAGTGGATGTGCAGAAAGGTACGGGCGGGAATATTTTCCGATTAACTAGAGAAGGTTTACATTAGAGAGATAGTAGCGCTATTGGGGATTTATTACCCCGTTATGGTGGTAAGTGCATCCCAGCTATCTTTTTCTGTGCACTCGCGGTAAGGGCGGTGCGTTTGAGCTAGTACGACGTAACTAAAATACAAGATCTGAGTGATAGACAAGGCAGCGGCACTTGGATTAAGGACGACTCAGCAGATGCATCACCTAATACACAATACATACACACAATACTTTTTAATCATCATCTCGTGGGTATGTAAAATTAGTGTCAATATTTTATCTTTAAGTGACAATTAAAGTTAATGAACGACTTTGAGTGCGGCATACAGAGCGCTGCGCAAATGGGTGCAACATGGCGACTTTAATAGGAGCTCCAAGCTCGACAGCGCGCTGCGCTGCTAGGGCTCACGCGAAATTGATTCAGTGCAGCACGTGAGCCGCCTTCGCAAACGCGCCGATTCAAATGTTGGCGGGCGCGGACGCTGCGACGCAGCGCAACTTTATGTTGACGCGCAACAAATTTAATCAGGCGCTCCACTTTAATACATAGGCTATTTTGATTATGGAAAATCTTTAAGGGTATTAATAATTATGATGTTAATACTTCCTTAACGTCGTAAGACCCAAAAGCCTCTTACGAGGCAAAAACAATTGTTTTTTGTATTGTGTCTGCTGTCTTGGCCTTACGATGTTAAGTGAAAATTCTCTGAGTGCGGCAGTTAGAACCCTGCGCAAGTGGGTGCAACATGACAACTGTAATGCGAGTGCGCAGTGCGCTGTCGAGCTCGGAGCTAGGGCTGACGCGAAATTGATTCAGTGCAGCACGTGAGCCGCCTTCGCAAACGCGCCGATTCAAATGTTGGCGGGCGCGGACGCTGCGACGCAGCGCAACTTTATGTTGACGCGTAACAAATTTAATCAGGCGCTCCACTTTAATACATAGGCTATTTTAATTATGGAAAATCTTTAAGCGTATTAATAATTATGATGTCAATACTTCCTTAACGTCGTAAGACCCAAAAGCCTCATACGAGGCAAAAACAATTGTTTTTTGTATTGTTTCTGCTGTCTTGGCCTTACGACGTTAAGTGAAAATTCTCTGAGTGCGGCAGTTAGATCCCTGCGTGTGGGTGCAACATGACGACTTTAATGCGAGTGCGCAGTGCGCTGTCGAGCTCGGAGCTAGGGCTGACGCGAAATTGATTCAGTGCAGCACGTGAGCCGCCTTCGCAAACGCGCCGATTCAAATGTTGGCGGGCGCGGACGCTGCGACGCAGCGCAACTTTATGTTGACGCGCAACAAATTTAATTAGGCACTCCACTTTAATACACAGGTTTACGGGAACGAGGAATGCGGCGTTTTGCGCTGCAGTTTTTTGTTTTCGTTCTAAATGGGTTGGTTCTTTTTTGTCTTAAGTAAGTTTTAGAAAGAAAAATCAGCCGGCGTAAAAATGCTAATAACTGCCTAAGTCATTTAATTATACGTACCTATCTTTTGACATAATAATATAATGTAACATAATATACGTACGTGTTATTAAAGTACAAATTAAATGTTTTTTTTTTTATAAACTTTAAATACCGTTATTAGAATACGAGTTGGATGCTTAACTTTTACCATGCACACTTTTAGAACAGTTTTATATTTAGGTGACTGCATCAAAAAGGGCGTAGTAGTAAGCGGTTGCACTGGACGATGGCACTTGACTTAGATACAAATTAAATAGATGCTGTCACACTTTAGGGGTTATGATCAAATTAAAAAGGTTAAGTAGTACAAACTTAGTTTATTCAGACCTCAGGGTCCGGGTTCTATTTTGACGGGACAAGATCCTTTTGCATACGGTATAAAAGAAAACCACTGTCCTGAGAGCAGTCGCGCACGCAGCCGGCGTCTTCAGCACAGAGCATAGGTGGTGGAGAAAATCAGAAGTCGGTATTTTCCAACTCCGGAACTGGAACCCTGGAATGTTCCATTTTGGCCATTTTAGAAAAAGTCCGATTTCACACACTTGACTGCGACATCCAGATCCGTATGTAGAAGCGAGCTACTAACTGCAGCGTGGTTTCTTTAAAGCGTTAATTAGTGATCAAGGATGTAGCAGTACAAGCAAAATTACAATAATCCTAATAGCAAAATAAAACACAAAACAATGAAATAATATTTAAAAGGTATGTCTTAGGGACAAGTTACATACAACGGACAGTTTTTATTCCATTACAGATAGTGGAATAGTTTAGAATAGAAGTATTATTTAACATATTGTTTAATTATAACTATGTAGCATGATTTAGATTAGAATCAAGTATTAACTACATAACTACTAACTACATTACGCGAGGGTGAACGTAATTACTAAAATTACTTATTAACTAAACTAAAAGCTTTGATCTAAGACTATTATTGTAATTTCTGCCATAACTCATTCCACAATTAACTAAATATTATTTTTGATTAATCTTATGTACTAAGATGCATAAAGGTTAATTATGAATCCGTACGGCAGAAATTAAATGTATGTAATTGCGAAATTATTTTTTTGCAACACTCACCCAATCCGGGGAATTCGCAGCACTAGTAACAATTTAATCAACTCGGAATATGAATAAAATTTGCTGAACTCGCACTATAAAAATATTTAAGGTCATCGACCGGAACAGAATTAATTCTACAGATCACACCGTAATTGATGAACGTGTCGTAGTAGTAGCGAGCGCATAGAATAAATGTGTGCCTTGGCCGATGTCGCAATCCTTCGCCCGCACTCCGAGGACGGGCTCAAGGACGTGTGACGTCGCCTTTTGTGCTCGCACGCATCTACGAGACGCTGCGCACTTTTAAAACTATTAGGTATATTTCATTTTATAACTTTAGTTAAACGTTGCGTTTTTGTAAATATCATTAGAATTAAGTTAGGTTTTATTTTTCAGTTATTATAAGTTGTAAATAGTGTAATGTCATTAGCTTAAGGTGTCTATAGTATGTAAATTTAGTTTAAGAGTACATTATATTGGCTATTTTTAACATAAGTGTTACATATCCCCCTTTTTAGGATAGGATTTTTCGTAGAAAAATCCGCTGAGCTTAACACTACTTTACATGCCAGAGCTTAAAATTTAACAGTGTAAAGGATCTATAGACCTCTATCTGATATTCATTATAAAAGTAAGAACATTTTAAGCAATAAAATATAATTCAGTATTTATAATTGGTTAGCTTAATGTCCTTGATATGCCATGCACCTAAACTGTGCCCGGATAAGTCTTCCAGATCGTAGACTAATGGTGACCTCT
The DNA here is from genome assembly GCA_014851415.1 of Cnaphalocrocis medinalis. Lineage (NCBI taxonomy): Eukaryota > Metazoa > Arthropoda > Insecta > Lepidoptera > Crambidae > Cnaphalocrocis > Cnaphalocrocis medinalis. Next base: position 12,128,857 of record CM026285.1, on the reverse strand, counting down.
TGGCAGTAATCCGACATTTTATAAATTTAGGAGCCAGTTTCTTAGCAAACCGTTCATCTCTATCGCTTTGGTAATATGTACGTTTCCAAATCACATCTCCGACATTAAACTCGATATTTTTTCGACGCAAATTATAATAGTTGGAATTTCGTGAGTGAGCTTTAATGAGGTTTGCCTGTACTTTGTCGAAAATTTTTCTTAAATGGCCCAAATTTTCGGCATAGACATCCCTAGGCGAAAAAATTATATCATCTTGAAGGTCTGTATCGATGTAGTGAGTACCACAGCTAATTAATTCACGGCCAAACACTAAAAATGCAGGTGTAAATCCAGTAGCCTCGCTGACGGAAGAATTGAGTGCAAATTGGATTTTTGCAATGTTACTGTCCCAAGACCGGTGATCTTCCTGTACGAAAGATGAAACAGCAGTCATGATAGTCTTGTTGTACCGTTCTACCGTGTTCACCTGGGGAGTGTATTTTGGCGTGTATTGAACATTAGGGACTTTATACTTAGAAAATAGATCCTTCATCATGTTACTTATGAACTGCCTTCCATTGTCCATAAGAATTGTACTAGGTACTCCATGAACTAAGAAAACTTGCTCTTCTAAAATACGAACCATGATCTCAGCAGAAGCTCGTCTAATAGGGAACAAAAGACAGAATTTAGAGAAACAGCAAGTTATTACGAATAGGAAGGTATTTTGTTTTCTAGAAGGTGGCAAGGGTCCAACCAAATCCATACTGATCATTTGAAAAGGCCTACTACAGTCTTTAGGACGTCCCATAGTACCCAAGGTAATATGATTGGCATGTTTGTAAGAGTTGCATGTGTCGCAGTTTTTAACGAATTCAGAAACATCTCGGTGCATATCTGGCCAAAAGTATTTTAAAGATAATCTTTTGAATGTTTTAAATGCACCAAGGTGACCAGCTGTAGGCTCGGAATGATTATCTTTAATGACGTCTTGTCTAGCTTCCTTATGCACTACCAGTTTCCAATCGAACTCAATAGCCAGAGGGTTCAAACTTTTTTTGAAACGATACAGCTGGTTGTTAGAAACGCGATAGTCTTTAAAAGATATAGGTGATTTTTGACAACCGTGATAGATATTTAGATACCAAGTATCGTTGGTATGGACCGGTCCATCAGTGTTAATGTTGAGAGCATCTACTGGCACAGCACGCGATAAACTATCAGGCACGACGTTATCTAGTCCTCGTCGATGCCTAATTTCAAAATTATAGGCCGAAAGTCTGACTCCCCAACGGGCTAAACGACCCGTAGGATTATTTAGGTTCAAAAACCACCTTAACGCCGAATGATCAGTATAGACGACGAATGTTTGACCATTTTCCAAGTAACATCGCCAATGTTCAATAGCCGTTAAAACTGCTAGAGCCTCCCGCTCAGTTGCACTGTAGTTCTGCTCCTGCTTCGATAGGGATTTGCTCATATATGCTATTACACGTTCGACGTTATCAATAGTTTGTGTCAGAACGGCACCAATACCTACGTCACTGGCATCCGTATGGACTTGAAAAGGTTTTGAGTAGTCAGGGCAAGCTAGAATAGGCGTTGATACCAAACATTCCTTTAGGGAAAGAAAAGCATTTTCAGCTTCGGGGGACCACACAAACGGAGGTGCTTTTTTTCCTTGGGACGTTAATTTGTTGAGAGGGGAAGTTATAGAGCTAAAATTTGGAATGAAACGACGGTACCATGATGCAGTTCCTAGAAACCTCCTAACTTCCTTGCGGTTACTAGGTCTTGGGTAATTTACTATAGCCTCTATTTTTTCGGGATCTGCGTGTAGACCTTCAGAATTTACAACGTAACCTAAATATTTCAACTGGTTTCTAAAGAACTGACTTTTTTCAAAGTTGATGGTCAAATTAGCAATTTTGAGTTTTTCGTATACCCGATTTAGTAAGGAAATGTGTTGTTCGAAGGTATTTGTGACAATAATAATATCGTCAACAAATACGAATACCCTGTTCTCAAATTCTGGTCCGTAAAACAAAATGTCAACCAATCTCTGCTGCGTCGCTGGTGCGTTAGTAAGGCCGAAGGGCATAGACTTAAATTGAAACGTGCCTCTAGAAGGAACGTAAAAAGCGGTCTTACAGCGATCTTCCTCCCTTATCAAAATTTGCCAGAAACTTTTAGAGAGGTCAAGACTTGTTAAGTATTTAGCGTCTCTTAAATTATCTAGGATCTCGGAGATATAGGGAAGACTATAGGCATCCTTTTTAGTCAAGGAATTAAGTTTCCTACTATCTAAGCAGAACCGTAACTCACCATTTTTTTTAGGCGTAAGTAAAACGGGTGAAGACCATGGGCTTTCGCACGGTTCTACCACATCTTCCTTTACCATTTCATCTAACTGTTGAATTAAAATTTTCTGCTTTTCTGGAGACATTCTATAGTACCGCTGACGAATGGGGGCAGCATCCCCAGTATCGATTGAATGCGTAGTCAGGGTAGTACGACCTAAGCCTCGTTCCTCATAAGAGATTTCGCGGAAACGGGATATTATATTATCAGCCGTAATTTTCTGGTCAACTGTTAGATGATTATAGCTTTGAAGGTGTACGTCAACGTCAGAAGTTATATTGGCCAGAGTATTGTCAGCATCAATCCCTGTACGCATCACGACCGAGTTGAGATGATTCGGGAATAAGCCAAAAAGTCGCCAAAAGTCCATACCAAGAATAAGACGGTTGTTTATTTCAGGGACAACATAGACTTCCATTATGTGAGTTTGATTCAAAAAGGTAATAGGTAGATGTATAATACCGATACAGTTCAGTTTCTGACCACCAGCAGCAATGAAATTTGTAGGCTTGCACTGACTTATCGAGAATCCTAACTTGGTGAAAAAAATGTGATTATTATTACCTAGTATTGTAACGCTAGAACCGGAATCAAGTAGGCCAGTTATAGGATTGTTATCCACTTCAATAGAAATGTATGGTCTAGAGTTATCTATTTTATTATTGTGGACTGTAGATACCTTGTAGCATGAAAAGAACTGTGAAATTAATTTAAGCCAAGCTTTCCAGTCTTCTTTGTTGAATTTAGTGCAGTCTTTGTATCTGCAATCCACGTTATTTAGTTTTTTGATGTGGAACTGCTGTTACATTCAGTACAGTCTGGATACCTAACGCCTTTCTTACCACATTTAAAACAAATTGGAAAGTGCGGTTCAGTACATTGTCCTAATGAATGAGTGTCAATTCTGCACCTGGGACAGTAGACGTTTCCTGGACGCCGACTATCAACACTTATAGGACTAACTTCAATTTTCTTTTCTGTTTGTGTCTCATTTAGATGGCATTTTGTATCATTTAAGTGTATTTTATTATCAAACTGTCTATCATTATACTTGTAATAGTAATTTTTGTTTCTGTAGTTAGTGTAGTTGTAGTTTTTATTTGTGTAATTATTAGATGTACTTGGTTTATTATAAGCAAATTCTGGAGCAACAGTATCTCTAGTTATTTTAGGAGGTTCATGAAACTGAGCCATTCTAGATTGTATATTCTCATAACTGCGGCATATAGTTTTTAGTTTTTCGATACTATCAATGTTAGGGGATGCAGCTAAGGTACTGGCATAGCAAGGACGAATATTATGGAGGATAATATCCAATTGATCAGCCTCTGAAACTTTTTTGTCTAATCTTGAGAACATTCCGTGCATAATCGACAAGTATATTATGATATTTTCGTGTTCGCCTTGGGTACGCATGCGGATTTCTGCCAATAGCCGGTAGTCGTAATCGTTTTGGCTGAAATCTTGTTTCAGAAGTTCTACAACCTCATCCCATGACTGTGCTTTATCTTTTATACACCGAAACCAATGAAGAGCATCGTCAGTAAAGATTTCGACAGCGAATGACAATAATTTACTTTTAGGAATGTTTCGGGCCTCTACCAACTCTTCGGCTTTTTGTATAAAAGACCGTACACAGCTTTTACCCGAAAACTTAAGTTGATTTACTACCTCAGATTCAATCTTTCTATCACAGCCAGAAGTCACAGTGACCACCTCAGCTGTAGAGGCTGAGCTGGTCTGAAATGAAACCGAGCTTTGGGCAATTTTAGATTTAAATAGCGATAGATCCTGAACTTGTATCTTCCAAATTTTATTACATTCTGTATAGAGATCCCTTGTCTCGGAAGTACGATCTATCCTTATTAGTCTATAATAGGCGTGGTGCAAAATAGTCTCTGTTCTATAATAAAGATTTTTATCGAATTTCGATTTAAGGCTGTCAATATTAGTTTTCGCTTTTTGGAGTGTCTCGTGGAGTTGCAATAAATCATCTTTCGGTTCAAGGTGAGACTCCAAAATATCTTCCGAAGGCAATATTTGAGCTAATTTAACGATCTGCTTTCTAAGTTCCTGAACAGATTCGCCTGTAGTACCGCCTCTAACGCCTACCTCGTACTCGAGTTCGGCTTTTTGCAGCGACAGGAATTTAATAGGATACGACATATTAAATAGAAAGGAATGGGTGTGTGTTGCAATTGCGTAACTAATATAATTAATAAATTAAAAGCACAACCAAGTTATACAGCGCAAAATCAACTTAAGTAAAACGACCAATCTTGGATTAAAAAAAATATATAACAATTATAATTATAACAATTATAAATTAATGTAGTAGTCACTAGGTTGAGAATCCTAAGATCAGTCGGTAGTGATAAAACTAATCTACTAAAGCTTGAATGAGCCAACACCAATGATTACCAACTACTGCCTAAAATATGCAAAAGGTTAACTCGACCTATCAAAATAATACCTATACTTGGGCGCCACTGTCACACTTTAGGGGTTATGATCAAATTAAAAAGGTTAAGTAGTACAAACTTAGTTTATTCAGACCTCAGGGTCCGGGTTCTATTTTGACGGGACAAGATCCTTTTGCATACGGTATAAAAGAAAACCACTGTCCTGAGAGCAGTCGCGCACGCAGCCGGCGTCTTCAGCACAGAGCATAGGTGGTGGAGAAAATCAGAAGTCGGTATTTTCCAACTCCGGAACTGGAACCCTGGAATGTTCCATTTTGGCCATTTTAGAAAAAGTCCGATTTCACACACTTGACTGCGACATCCAGATCCGTATGTAGAAGCGAGCTACTAACTGCAGCGTGGTTTCTTTAAAGCGTTAATTAGTGATCAAGGATGTAGCAGTACAAGCAAAATTACAATAATCCTAATAGCAAAATAAAACACAAAACAATGAAATAATATTTAAAAGGTATGTCTTAGGGACAAGTTACATACAACGGACAGTTTTTATTCCATTACAGATAGTGGAATAGTTTAGAATAGAAGTATTATTTAACATATTGTTTAATTATAACTATGTAGCATGATTTAGATTAGAATCAAGTATTAACTACATAACTACTAACTACATTACGCGAGGGTGAACGTAATTACTAAAATTACTTATTAACTAAACTAAAAGCTTTGATCTAAGACTATTATTGTAATTTCTGCCATAACTCATTCCACAATTAACTAAATATTATTTTTGATTAATCTTATGTACTAAGATGCATAAAGGTTAATTATGAATCCGTACGGCAGAAATTAAATGTATGTAATTGCGAAATTATTTTTTGCAACACTCACCCAATCCGGGGAATTCGCAGCACTAGTAACAATTTAATCAACTCGGAATATGAATAAAATTTGCTGAACTCGCACTATAAAAATATTTAAGGTCATCGACCGGAACAGAATTAATTCTACAGATCACACCGTAATTGATGAACGTGTCGTAGTAGTAGCGAGCGCATAGAATAAATGTGTGCCTTGGCCGATGTCGCAATCCTTCGCCCGCACTCCGAGGACGGGCTCAAGGACGTGTGACGTCGCCTTTGTGCTCGCACGCATCTACGAGACGCTGCGCACTTTTAAAACTATTAGGTATATTTCATTTTATAACTTTAGTTAAACGTTGCGTTTTTGTAAATATCATTAGAATTAAGTTAGGTTTTATTTTTCAGTTATTATAAGTTGTAAATAGTGTAATGTCATTAGCTTAAGGTGTCTATAGTATGTAAATTTAGTTTAAGAGTACATTATATTGGCTATTTTTAACATAAGTGTTACAATGCAGACAAACTGACATTAATATTTAAGAGTTCATTAACCTATAAGTATATTTGTAGTAGGTATATCGTATCATGTTTCGCCCCACACATTCTACTGTAATTTCTACTAAAGCATACCCACCGAGATTACTGAAAGCGCGCATGTTCATAGAACTGTAGACATGTGTGCGTAGCAACTATTTGGCTGTAGTCCGCCATTCTGTCTATTTATGTACCTATTTAGTGCTTGAGTCTTCGGGAAATAAACCTTAGTTTCAATCTAAAGCCATTTCTTTTCGCTTGTTTCACTCAGGAGTCCCATCTGATTATAAGAGTTAGGAAATAGAGCGTGAATATTATGTCCTGCGCACGCGGCTCGTTTCTGAGTTCTGCCGCCATAGCTGAATGAGTCGGAGGACATAAATTTAGGTCACTGTAAGTATAAACCACCGACTCAGAGAAAAGTTCGCGCTGCTGGAAGTTACATAAACATCATTATCGGAAAAATATTGGAAGGAAAACCATTGTCAGCTTTATATTGTTTTCTAAATCGGAACCAGTAGAGCCTGTCGCTTCCGGCAATTCAGCTTGTTTTCCAAGAAAATCTACTCCCTACTCGCTTTAGGGTGACCAGGGTTGCTATTCAGTCTCCATTGCTGGAAACTACGGATTCTATTTGCTTAATAGAAATCGGCCACACGCAAAACAGATGCCTTCAGATTTGAAACTAAGATTTTTTTCCGAAGGCTCCAGAACAAAATGCATAATTAGAAAATACGGCTAACAGCTAAACAGTTGCTACGCTACGCTACACATAATTATCTACAGCTCTACATACGCTTTATTAGTTTTGAACAATTAATTTGGAAACTCAAATTATTGCTTCCTTATGTAATTTTATAAAATTAAACGCCATCTTAAATAAAGATTTTTTCAACGAAATTTACGGAAAATTCAGCAAAACATAATCAATTTCGAAACAGGGAGCCATAAAAATAATGCAAAAAATGTGTTTCATATAAATATAGCGGTATATGCCACTTGTTCCAAATTGGCTATTTTAGCTTAAAGCCATAAATTCGGTTAAACCACCGTATAATCTCACTCGGAACGTAAAAATAATTTGCCCATGTTAATTTATTACCTAATTTTATGGGCTATTTCATAATTCTCAAAGTAAGACTGTTTGTATGAAAATTAATGGAATACCCATAGATTGTCTTGACTGACTTGACTGTTGATGTTTAAATAGGTAAGTACCGTTGCATTACCTACTCATAATCGTTAATATCTTATTTATCGGTACCCTGTGGTGGTAAATTGCGAGTGAGCAGCTTTCATAATTACTAAAGATTGACTACTGAGGGAAGCTACGCAGCATATTTTCGGCTCATCTACCATAGTGTCTGAAGACGAAAGTCTTTAATGCGTGTGTATTGCCAGTGATGACATACGGAACTGAAACGTGGCCGCTTACAATGGGCCGCTTAAGAAGGCTTAAAGTCACTCAGAGGGCAATGGAGAGGGCTATGCTCGGAATCACCTTGCGTGATCGTGTCAGAAATGATGAGATCCGCAGGAGATCTAAGGTCACGGACATAGCCCAAAGAATTGCGTGGCTGAAGTGGCAATGCATCAGGTGGTCCGACGATCTGGAGAACGTCGCGGGAGTCCCTTGGATGCGGGTCGCACAGGACCGATCTGTGTGGAGAACTTTGGGGGAGGCCTATGTCCAGCAGTGGACGTCTATTGGCTGAAATGATGATGATGATGATGATGACTACTGAGAACAGCGTAAGTTATTACCTACTGAAATGTTATTGTCTGTGCTTCCCAAATGACATATACCTATAGGCAATATGTAGGTATAGGTTATAGGAATCGGTACAACAAGCACTAAACTTCTTCCCGAAGCCGTGCGGCGAACGAATCGTGACATGTCCCCTTTGAACATCATCGACCCTCGGTATTTGTGTAGGGTTCGCGAGACATCGGTTTATTTTCCGTCGCTGTCTAGATTGCACTCGTGTCAGCGGCATGGCTAGTGCATTTGCGCGTTAAAGATACAATTTACTGCTTTCCCGCTCACGCGTTAAGAGTGACGGCAGACGTGGAAGAAGAGTGGCTTAGGCTGTTTACACATTACGTCGATTTTTTTTTGCAAATCCTCAAAAGAGAAAACGCTACCCTTGGGGGTTCCACTATAGACAAGCAATACCTACAGACAATCTCTGTCGAGTATGGTAATCAAAACTTATTTCGCCTTATCGTCGTTAGGCCCAGACAGCAGACACAATGGAAAATCAATGTTTATGCTTTTTAAAAGGCTTTTGGGTCTTACGACGTTATTACAACATGGTCTAAAGTCTTATTTTGAAACTGAAGTTGTCACTTTTATAAAAGAGACAGCATAATTTTTATGCCAAGACAACTTTTAGTCCTCGTTTTGCCATAAGGGGGAGTGGGTCCTTTTTGTTGATCTAGAACCATGAAAGAGAGAATTGCTTTTTGGTATTTTTTCTTTTATCCTGTCATCGTAAATAAATATTACCTAATGTGCATTGCAGTATGTAGGTACCTAATTTCAGGGATTGGAGCAGACTTATCTAAGACCTGCGCCAATGAATAATCAAGTATGTGCGCTATCGTTCCTTAATAATATATCAATTGGTCAGACGATCATTGTAAATCTATCTAACTCAACACACAATAGTAAACGATTTAGTTCGATCAGTCGAAATCAAGTGACTTTTAACCAGTCTACCCATCTGTCGATGACCGATCGATTGGTCTGATTACACTCCAAAGTAAAGTACATATCAGCCTATATAGGTACTGTCCCACTGAAGAGCAAACGCCTACATCATAACTAGACGTTACTATGATGTCATCGTTGCTATGATGGGATTAGGCTTCACCACCCTTGTCTAAATTCGAAACATACTTTTTGCTCGACTTGAGAATTAAACCCAGACTCCAATATCAAGCCGGCCCGGTGGTTGAACCACTAAATTAACAGGGCTTTTATACTCCGAAAAAGATTACAGTGAGTTCTTGGCTTAATCTCCAAGTGATTCCATCGTCAACAAAACATCCGATACTAGCGCATCGCAGGGTGTAATTTCAGTGGAGTGGGGCACTTGCTCAGACCTGGCGCAGACGTGCGGCAATCAAGGAACTAGTGTGGCCGCTATCGCTCCCCCTAGTCTGCATTAAGTCTGCACCCTTATGTCAACAGTGACGTTAACTTAAATGAATATTAAATTGGCGATGCTCAAATTGTAGTGCCTTGGCGTATATTATAATACAGCTGGCGGCACGAAAGTATGGTGATGACCGTTATTTTGCGCACTTGTAAAAAAGAAGGATTTCTATGAAAATTGGTTTTTGCGCACTCAATGTCATAATCGCTGTTTTGTGCCGTAGACTATACAATGTTATTATTTCAGCGTTTTAATGGTGAAATGGATAATCAACCAACTCACTCGGCAAGTATAGAGCTACTACTACAAACTGACTGGAACCACGCTTCGGCATGAATGGGCCGGATCGACCGGAATGAGACCACGGCCTTACAGAATACTGGCGTAAAGCAGCGCCTGCGCTATGGTTCGTCGAGTGAGAGACAGTAAATAATGGAGGCCTAATTAAGCAGAAGTGGAATTAAGGGAACTTTAATAATTAAAGAAAAAGAATAAAAAAGTGCAAGCACGAACGAACGACTTCAAATTCAAACGTAGTGTAAAGGTGTGAAAACCTTATGAGCCGACCCACTGGGCCTATTACTAGCACAGAAAATATTTTCACTCAACTAACGCCGAGCATGTCACGCGACTGGGAATTTATTTCCCATGTTATTGAAGTTTGTATTGCACCTATTTTAGAGACGTGACCGTTTCAAACGGAACCGATTTCGGACCTGGACGTCGGACGTTGCGCTGCAATATAAATATATAAGTCAGTTATATGAATACCTAATAAATATGTGTGCAACGGTTAGGGTAAATTACGAGTGATTTTGTTGAGGGATACCTACTGAGTTAGTTTGAAAAAAGGTTATAAAAATTGCTTTATGATATTATTTGCATATACAAGGTTTGACGTAATCAATAAATTTAAATGATGCCGTCGACCCGATCTTTACCATACCGTTGAGCTTACCGTCTTCTTTCGTGAATTCCGTTTCACTCCAGATCTTCTGGCCTTTAACTGCAGCGTTGACCCTTGAGAGTACGTATGAAATAAAAACCACAGGCAGTACATAACTCGTCTATTGCATCTATCCACTCCCTGTTGTTGCAACATTCATGTCGTCAGTTTCTCTTGACCAGGTTAAAATGTCTCCTGTAAAATTAATATCACTTTATCATCTGCTTTGGCATCCTGAAGCAAAACAAATTAGCTACTCCCATCGACATTCATTATTTGCATACGGAGCTCAGTCTCATTAAGTAGTATTACATGGCATATTATTATTTAAACTTACTCAAGAAAACAGGTGTACTCTACTTCCATATTAAATAGGGTTTCACACCGCATGCAAGTTGCATGGAATCCTTCGAAATTACTGCTGAGTTGAACAACAAAGTGCAAACTTGATAGGAAACGTGTAATGAAGGCTGGTAATTTATTAATAACATGGTTTTAAACTTCGTGAAAGTAGAGATGATAGCTGAGTGGGTAAACTCGCTGAATGAGTTTGTTGGTTACAAGCACGCAATGCTGGATTTTGTAAAACATCTGGCTGATCTAGCTTTCTACATTAGCTTGGTAGTGAGGGCAAACATTGTGAGGAAAATGACTCGTAGAATAAAACAATGGAACTCTACAATTGCGAAGATTCCTGTCATCTTAGCTTGTAATTCCTGTGCTGTGTTTCGCCGAGTGAGTGAGGGTATTTGAGGCCCATCGGGGGGGAAGGGGCTAAAAGGTTAGCAGCGCACTTGTTGCATGTGTTCATGGGCGGCGGCAATTGCTTACCGTCATCCGCCTGCTCGTCTGCTACCTATCACATAAAAAAAAAATCCCAGTTACATCCAAAGCAATAGCTTCGGAGCCCCGGGTCCGCTTAGACCATGCTTCACAATTTGGGGAGTATGGTTATCACATTGAAGCAGCTGCCGTCTGACCTTCGCAACCCTTTAACAGGAGAACCAGACCAACTTAATCAAGGTTACGTTTCAGAAACTATTCGATACGTGCATATTTCCCTCACCACCGACCTATTGGCAGATTATTTTCTACTAGTAAATTCAGCAAACTTCTTTATTATAATTACCATACGAGTACTCGTACAAATGTATGATGTACGCTTGCATAGTAAAGGGTTCTTTTCGTTTTGTTCTTTAATGTTGCATGTAGTCGTATAATTATATCCGACGTATGGAACATTGCGTTACAAATACCATCTCGATAGGTCCATTTTAATTGACTAAATTATTAGTACACAAGTGCTTTAGTGCATCACTGTGTTCGCCAGACTTCAAAAGCATATTGCACAAGCATACATTTATCTGTGGACGATGAAAGCATCCATTACTGGCTCTAAATGGATAGCACACTTAAGGTAGCAGACACGGGCCGATACGGCTGCTATCAATTTTAAGCTTTACACCGTTTTCAATAAGCGTGAGGCAGTAACAGGGTAAACGGACAGTACACGGTATGATAGATATGTGCAATTCTTGAATAAGGACCTAGTTCAATTGTAGCAGTTCACTCGAGAAGTCAGTTCTTGTCACTCAGTCTATATCGTCCCATATAGTTCGTCTAACTGAAATGATACAATGTAAGGAATCAGGAATATTTGACAAGACCTAAAGAAATGTATACATCAGTGGAATGAGTTTGAAGTTAAAACTAATAACTCATAGAGCAGACAAGTCTTGGAGTTGCAAGCATACCTAGTGAAGAACGCATTGTCTCTCGTTAGACTGCTGTCATTGAGAAGAATTTTGAAGAGAGCCTGGGAGGATTGTGTCGCAGCATAATCCTGCGATGAAAATTGAAACTAGCGGAGCAATAAACTATTTGACTATTGGCAATTGAAATTAAGATTGGGCTTCACCGCGCCAGGCACAGTTTTTAATATCAAAAATTGCATCACTCTTCCAAGTTGAGTGAGCTGTTTTGCGCAATTGCAGCTGCTCGTTTCTGACATGTGCAGATTTACTAGTATCGGAACTGCACTTGCTCCTCGTGTCATCAATTTCACTCTTTACACCTTCGGCCGGGTTAGATGGTAAGTGGAGAGGTTTACTGTTGTAGTTTATTGACTTTTGATACGAAAGGAATTTGGATTTTGTCTCTTCAATCTGAACTAAGTTTGAGAGTGAACTTGTTCATTAAGTGGTAATTTTTGAAAGTTTTGTACTAAATAACTTCTATCAAGTGCATTTAAGAATTGAGCTCGCTCATACCCACTGTTTTGTGGTCACTCATAGTGTGGGGTTCAGTACTTCTTGTTTCAAATAGTAAAGAACGGAAGTCAGGTATAATTTTTAAATTCATACTTTTTGTACAATACGAATGCAATAAATAATTTGTAGTTGTTAGTTCACCAGGATCCGTACAGTTTAACAATGTTCGTCCGTCCGTTTTTATACTAGAAATTAGTTTTTTTTTATGTGATAGGTGGTAGACGACCAGTCGCATCGCCTGATAGTAAGCTAAGCGGTTGCCGCCGTCATAGACACCTGCAACACCAGTAGAGTCACAAGTGCGCTGCCAATCTTCATCTCTATAACCTATTTTCGATTTAAGGAATTCATTTGCAAAATATTACGCCTTTGAAATGTTGTTGGCCTGACACGCTTTTACCTAGTTTTTTTTATTTATTAGTGCAAAGATATGGGCAAAACACCATAAATAAATCTTTAAAACTTCCTTGCACTAGCAAGTTCGGGTCGTCTCAAAATAATGAAGCAAACTTAGTAACAAATTACTTAGAAGATATACGAACGAAGACTCGCAAAATAGAAATTTGACGCTCCGAGGTGTGGGACTAATGAAAGTGCCTCAGCCCGGCGTTAGTTATCGAACTTAATTTTCTAGTTTGTCGACTTAATTTACTTCGTCAATTGAGGTGTACTAAGATCGGCGCTTAGAGTAGTATCCTAGTGTTAATAAAGCCAGTGCCTTGAATTGTACTTAGGGATTTTTGTTGAGGTAAAGATCGGGAGAGAAGTGGGGTATTGTGCGCAAATAAGGCTTGTGCATGTACAAGATGTTTTAGCAACCTTTATCTTATGTCAATGTCAAGATTACCAAACGGTACTTATTTGTCGAAATAGAATAGGCTCTGTAAGAATATAATCTCTCTGTATATATAATGTAGAATATACCGCTGGATGGACCAGGTCAAGAAGGATCTTGGTCACCTTCAAAGGCCAGATTGGCAAGAGGTGGCTGAGAATAGAGCGGAGTGGCGAATTCTCGTGTCGGAGGCCAAGATCCACTTCGGGTCGCTGAGCCAGCGTAGTAAGTAAGTAAGTAAGAATATACTCTAACCAAGTAACCGTAGAGCGACTATAATCATTCCGTACTCTACTTACATGCTAACGGCAAAAGTCTGAACTAATGCTGCTTACCTTACATGTGTAAGTGTTTTTGACATTTTGCAATAGAAAATATTGTACAACGCCAGGCCTTCTGATTAGTCCTACCGTATCCTTGCTACTTGCTTTTTATAAACTGTGGTCATATTTTGAGTGGATCCGTTCATTTGTTCCGTGAAGCCACTAAATTGAAACCACCACTGGTTTCAAAGTTTAGAATTGGATTTAGGTTCAGTTCTGGCTAATTTTGTGTGCTTGTAATATATAAGTACCTGTGTACATAGTTTCAAAAGTACAGCGTTCGTAATGTCGGATAATTGTTAATACAATTGCTCTTCAGACACAAACACACACACACACACACACACACTCGCAATCACATACACGCGCATGCACGCACTATGCGGCACGGCATCACATCCATTGGCACTGCCATACTGGCTTGCGACATGCTTCTTTCACCCTTCGTTTGAAGGAGTCCACATTGCAGGACAGAAGCACTCGGGATGGCAACGAGTTCCATTTTTTAATGGTGTGGCAGAGATATGAGGTGATACATTTTTTGCTACTTTTTAAACGGTTTTATTGAGCTCACCCCGTTTGTTTTATTCTTTCTTGGGTCAAATTTTTTTAGGACATTTCACATCTAATTCGATCAAAAATCTCAATAAAGTCTGTTGCAGTCATCGCTAACTATATCGGCAAATCAATTGGTAGATATAAAAAGATTTTTAAAAGAAATCACGTGCAATTTAATTTTGCAATGTCCGAGCTTTGAAAAGGAAGAAACGAAATAAAAACGAAGAGACATGCCATCTCGTAAGTTTGCAATACCAATTTCAATCACAATTGAAATCGTATTACAGTCAGCGCGAGTGTGATCAAATTTTTAATCTGCAATAACCCAATTACACGGCTTGTGTAACCTGAACGGTGCTATGAATGTGTGATGTGGATAGGGCTGCCACCTTTAAAAATATATATTACTAGTGGCCCGCCCTCACTTCGCTTCGGGACCGAAATTCAGAAATGAACCAATAGATGGCGCTGTGTCTAATTACGTCGCGCAAGCGTTTCGTGTTTTCGGTTGACCTATAATCCTTGTCGTTGTCTGTAGAAGTTATCTCTTTATAAATAGTATAGATATTTCTGCACCTTCCATGCAGGTTTTTTTTGCTCAAAGAATTCATTTGCAAAATATTACGCTTTAAAATGTAAATTTTAGTTTGGCTAGGTTTTTTTTATTATTATTTAGTGCAAAGCAACAGATATAAATCGTTAAAGCTTCCTTGCACCAGCACCAACTTTAAAAAATATATATTTCCACACCTTCCATGTTGACGGTCGTGGTTCAAATCTGAGTATGCACCTCTGAATGTTTTAAATCTATCTACTTATGTGCGTATTTCTACTGTTATCTTGGCGGTGAGGGAAATCGTGGGGAAACTTAAACGTTTCGGATACTTTCTGAAACGTGTAACCATGGTGCATTTGGTCTAGTTCCATTAAAGGTGGAAAAGATGCGAAGGTTACACATCAGTGGCTTCATTACAAATTGCCAGACTCCCTAAATTCTGAATCATGGTGTAAGCGTACTCCGGTCTCCATAGCGACAGCTTTGGATACAACCTGGCACTGGCAAATCCCATGCTATTAATACGAGAGAGTTTAACTCACTAAATACGTCAATTTATGCCGCCTGCCTCGTACGCTGAAAGTCGTGGGTTCGATCACCACCATGCCCTGGATAAACATTTGTGTGTTGAATACTTCTACAATCTGGATGTAATTTATTTATTTATTTAAACTTTATTGCACAAAAATTGTAACAATAGGCGAACTTAATGCCCAGGGGCATTCTCTTCTTTATATATTTAAGAACTATGTTTGTGTTTCCTCTGTGTCTGATGTCTGTAACACTTTTGTGTTTAAGCTACTCGGAGTCAGGTCAATGTATGAGATGTTGTGTGAATTTATTAATTTAGGTATTAGTTTTCGGCACTTTCACCGACCCCTTTGTAGAAGCCTATAAAAAGGGTCAAAAACGTAATATGTCATCTACCTACGAGTCCACTCCGCTGTACATGAGCGTATAGCAACGCATCCACTACGTTACGTGTGCACAAAGCTGCAACTATTTGTGTCGGCTCTGAGTGATCCGACATGTCACGGCGATGTAGGCAGAAATGTGCATGTCAGCGACGGCGAGACGCACTGATTCTAACTGGACGTACTCGGAGCGATTGCATCAAATGCATCAAACTGCCTACAGGGATATCAAAATGTTGCATGCAGATTGATTGCGTGATGCAATGTTTTACATGTCAAGTTGGTGTACGAAACAGATAGGTACATTTATAGCGAAACAAGCACTTACGAAAATTCGTAGTATTAGTCCCTACTAAACTCATTTGGTTAATTTAAAAATATTTTTCTGGCTTCCGACCGATATTTCGAAATCTCACTTGCAAGCCCTATTTAAACCGTGTTTTCCAACTCATATAAAAATATTTTTCATATTATAACAAGGTCACTAGAAATTAGGTCGCACAGCTTGAAATATAGCAAATATTTTATCACGCTGGGACTATATGCAACTAATTGCATGTTCGTGAAAACATCGCCACTCACACTGTAAATGAAAGTGACGCTCATTCAAAAATATTACGGGGTGCATTTTAAATGGTTGTATTTTTAACTGCCATGCACACGACATTTGTAAAAATACTCTGTTACATGAGGTGTTCATCATATTTGATTTGAGAAGTATGTTATATTCGTTTAAAGTACTTACTTATTATGAAAAGTTTGAAAAACATAAATTAGTTTATGTATCATATGATTATAACACAATCTTGATAAAAACAACAACACTTGTGTCAAATGGTAACTTTTAGATATTAAAATTATAATCATTGTAGCACTACATAGTAGTACCTTTTTTCTATAAATTTTGATCAAGCATGCCAAATTTCTTTCATTAGGTAATAATTGTAATCATCTTTTCTATGCATTTACTGTTAATGGTAGGATTTTATTATGGCTGGTGGACAATATAGTCCTCCAGCTGTTATTTAATCACAATAACTACACACTAACAGCTAACAGAGAAAGCAGGACATAGTGCATAAGTGTGTACGCTATCACAAGTGACATGATTGAACTTTCCGATGTACAATACCGCGAACTGTTATGCAATAAAATATGAAACTTGTAGATTTTATTTTGTGTACTTACAAAAATCCACAGCTCTTATTGCTAAATTACAAAAAATGTTAGGTATTTATTTATTAATCTTTTAGATAAATTACAAGTTTTCTTAAAAAAACAATAATTAAAATTTCAGTCTCAAACTGAGATAGGTACTTTAACAGTTCGGCCCAACACATTTTGGCCCACCCCTAAGGTTAGATCCAAGAAATTATCCACGTCGCTTTAATGAAAACTTTAGGATAGGATTAAAAATAAGGTCAAACTCAAAAGTCGGTATGAACCCAAACGTATCTACGTCTCCGGTGAGCCATCATCCCGCGTTTATTGAAATCATCAAAGTAAAAACAAAACGCATTTGCGCGAGCGCCGAGCACCCTTGCTACGTTTAATAAAAACTATTTAAACTTTTAATGCGAATGTTTAATAGTATGCAAACTGTGCGACTGGTACGACCGTGTGCTAAAGAAAACTTGTGTATTTTGTGTCCATCTTGGCTAGAGATGAGACAATACATGTAAGATTGTTATCGATTTAAAAAATATGTTGTGTATAGATATCCATGGATCTGATCGATATTATTATTCTGTAAATCAGTTTATTGATTTGAAAATAATCAACTTAAAATTTTCGTGCAATGCTTTGCTGAAATAACTTTCATTTAACTGTTATTTTGTCAAATCTGAAACGTTATTTGTAGGACTGATTCAGCAATTAATTTAAGACTATAATAGATAGAAACAATAAATAGACTTAAAAGATAATAATATCTGTAGCCAGAATTTTAGTTTTCGTTATGTAAAAAAGGCAACGAATACATTTAGAAGAAAAAGCACATTGTCTGAACATAAATATTTACTTTTACGAGAAAATTATCGATTACTTTTTCACAACTCTAGTCTTGCATAATTGAACAAAGGAGAATCCTGCTGGGAAATTAATTCGCAGTTTCTTTAAACAAACTGAGATAAGAAAAACAATGGTACGGCGAACAGTTTATTCATTAGAGTACCTATGATAAATCTCAGATTGATTAGGTACTCAGGTCCCAACAACAATAAAATATTTATTGAAAATTCTGTAAATATTACTCATATAATATATTTACGGACTTATCAACTCGCAATATATTAGGAATTCTGAAGAATCGTGTACAGACAAAAAAACGTGGTAGATAGAGTAAATGAACAACGATTAAAAAACAAAACGGTTTAATTTAGTTCAATTTGTAAAGTAAAGTAGACGCAAATATAGTAGAATCAGCATCTGATATTATTTAAATATTGCAAATATATTTTTTCACCCACACCATATCATGTAGCCGAGTGTTAAACAGAACAGAACAGAAATTTTACTTAACATTCAAAATATTCTGTGAAATAACTTTAAATCGTAGTAAACGTCGTCATTATTCATATACTTAATCACAATCATTTATTATTAGTGTTAAATTTGAGGTTTAGCTAGTGTAATTAAGCTGAACAAACATCAAGTATATGTAAGTATTTCCTTTCTATCTATAAAATGTTCTTTCTTAATTTGACAAATCGACTAACAATTCTAACTTTCTATCCGCATGATTTATCTCAACAAAAACTTCGTCCGTATCAGTGACTCCGCTCGTTCTCTGTTATCTGCGTAGTATTTTACAAATTCTCCAAGTGCAAGCAAGAACGGGACGTTCTATTTAATTAAAAGTTGCACCGTCGGGAACGGATCGTGTCGTCTCGTGCTTTGTGTGACGAATGGACATTGTTAGTAGCTTTGTTGCGATTAAAAATAGCGGATGGGAGACTGAATGGAAGCAGTGGTGTAGAGGTAATCAAAGGGCGAAGGAACTGACTGTATGTACAGTGATGTAGCGTGAGTTTCGGACGACGGACGACCGTATAGTGCCCTATAGGGCAATCAGTTATGTTGTAAACAATGTTGCAATGCCCTACAGGGCAATTCCGTCAGGCAGTTCTTCAATATTTCGGCCAAGTCTAATTGAGAAGGACCCAAGAACGAATAATAGGATGATATTCATTCTTTGTTGTGAAATTAAAAAAAACATTAATATTGTTCTCGTAGACTGTATCCAGGGTGGACTTTCTTCTTCTCTGCTATGCTATTTAAACCATTGAGGCCGATTTTCATCTCCAACTTGTCGTTATCGTTTTCTACCATGCGTAAGAAAGTTCCTATATCTTAGGGTTGCGAAAGTCGCTTCTATGGTTTGCCTTGACTTGTTCGTGGCTCTTGTTTACTAAGCCAGAGGAAGATTAGAGACTTCATAAATGATTTAACATTGGGGTAGATTACGGAATCATCTTCCTTTTAGACAAACGCTCGGGTGGTTCAAGTCTGCAGTGATCAACTATCTAAACACCAAGCATTCTTCACTTGTGGTCTTTCAGCCTCCCATCCCATTTTTTTTATGTGATAGGTAGCAGAGGAGCAGGCGGATAACCTGATGGTAAGCAATTGCCGCCGCTCATGGACACTTGCAACAGTTTCATATTAAAGTTTTACATGAAAAAGCAGTTTAATATTTTTAAATGTTCACAGCATTAATATGATTATCTCAACGCAGGTAAACCAGTGTACATTTTAACCAAAAAATATCCGATATATCCGACACCATATCCGCACCGTATAATTACATTATTGTACGTTGGTACTTACACGTGGCCCGATAGAGATAAAACGAGTGCCACGAGGGGAAAATTAACTTAATTAAAAAAGGGAAACCTCTCCGAGCAGGTACTTAATTTATCTCGCTCTAAAAATATCGGCGCGCACTTTTCAGACTCAGACCAATAATTGCAAACCCGATTACGTGCAGTTGAGGCGGAATTGCATTTTTGTTGTTGTATAGGTAATGCATAAACAAATAAATAGCGGCGTAAATCCCAGACAACAGGCACAATATAAAATCAATTGTTGTATGCCTTTTAAAAGGCTTTTGGGTCTTACGACGTTAAAATAGGTAAATATTTAATCTTAACGATAAGTTAAGAGTGCAGATTATATTATTTAAACATTGTCCTGCAACTTCAAAGGGTTTGATCTTATTGAGTGCGTTCTACAATCTTGACGTATTTTTAAGTTATGGACGATACAAGACTGACAACTTCTAGACTACGATCTGACAAATTCTTAGCAAAATAACCGTGAACTCAGAACTACTGGAAAGTGCAACCTTATGGGTTGCACAGTGGGTTATCAATGAGCGTTCAAGGTAGTCGGTATAAGTATAAGAAATAACAAAACCAAAGAAACTATTTATTTTAAGATAATAAAAACCAAATAATTCATTTACGATAAGAAGAATATTACAACGAAAGAAATTGACAATGAAGTCACTGGTTAAAATACTTGAGTTTTATTACTGTCCACGTTAAAACTAACTTCCTGCCACGTGTGCAGACACCTGCTTGCAGAATAAACTCATGAGCCCAACAGAAATGCAGTTTACGTAGCGGATTTCTGCTTCAAACATATTAATCTACCTGTACGTACGTGCCAAATTTTAATCAACGGGTAGAAAACTATTTCTTTATACGGTGTTTAGGTTTACATGATGAATGGTATGAGCAAAACACAAGTTTTTAATCAATCGATTTTTTTTGTTTACTTTTCTTCATATTATCACAAGTCATAATTTAATCATCTCTTGAATTTATTGCGTTAGTTGGTGACCTGCACTCAAACAGTTTTTTTATGTGATAGGTGGCAGATGATCACGACGATGGTGTGGTTTGGGCGACGGTTGAGCGGCAGACCCAGAAAGAGATGGCGTGACGATTTAGACCACAACAAGTAGGATGGCAAGCGCTGCCTATTAACAGATACCAATGGAGGAGTTTGTCCCAGTAGTAGGATAGTATACGCTAAATGAAAAAAGTGGCAGATAAGCACACTGATCACGATAAGCGATTGCCGCCACCAATAGACACCTGCAACCAGTGGAGTCACAAGCGCACTAAAAACCTTTAACCCTTCGATTTATTTTGGTAAAACTTTAAAAACGCGGCACTCAATGGGGCAATTTTTATAACGTCGATTCCATATAATTATTGTGTTTGTTTAAACTACTTGATTTTTATTAAATGTCAATTCCTACATATTTTTCTTTGAGAAGGTCTTCCAGATGTCAGCCGAAAGACGTCCACTGCTTAACATACGACGCGGTCCCTACAGAATGTCACATCGCATTTCGCTGAGATTGAGTGCCGAATTGATATCTCCCTAGGGTAATTAAATCGGACGGATTTTCTTAAAACGCGAACCAAAAACTTATTTTTACATAACATCAAACTTTCCATTAAGATAAGTAAAATCACTTGTGTGACGGGGTAAAATATCATTCATAATCAACCATGTTGTTAATTTTTTTTCATTAAGATTCGGTGTAGTGAAAAAAGTGTTACAAGTAGTGGGAGACAATCTTCGTGGCGTCACATTTCAAAATCTTATCGCTTACTAATCTGAAAACTATGGACAAGCTATGACAATGATGAGAGAGGTTCCAAAATTGTAAAAGTCGCGTTATAAAACCTGGCGTACCCTAAGTGGTAACCTCTTCCGCAACGTTTAGTCTCTAAAATGATCTCCACACGATAATCCTCTTTCGCACTGGTAAAAAATAAATTTGTTTCACAAAACATTTAGGCTGTTTAGGAAAATAGATAAAAAATCCCTAAATACTTATTCTATCCGTTATTTTGAATAATTTAAACTGACTTTTTTACTTTTCATACAAAGCAGGTCATTTTGATTGATTGATTGAATAATATAATTATTTAGAAGGATGCAACTGTCTGTTTACTGACACTTACACCCTGTACTGAAAGCCGCGCTACATGCAACTGATTCCACCATTTTATTCTCTAAGTGCTCGGAACTGAAAACCATCAAAGTATCTTAGGTTAGGAGCTGCGCGAATATCGTAGGTACAGGGTTCCGTCCAATGTCAATATTGAAGCGGCAGAGCCGTGTTTGTGAGCAGAATTAAATCATGGCTGCCCGCCGGAAACTGCTCGTGTGCGGATAATTTTCTTATCTCTTTGACTTGTAGTATGAGGAAATCGGTTTGCAGTTCTGCCTACAATGACGAGGAGGTAAATCGTTGGATCATTCTAAAAAACTGGAGCAAGAGAAATAGAACAACAATAAAAGTTGACAGCACACTTGTGACTCTATGGTGTTGCAGGGGTCTAGGGACGGAAGTAATCGCTTACCATCAGGTGATCCGTCTGCTCGTCTGCCACATATTAAAAATAAAAAATTGTGAGGTTTTTAGGTAAGATTCGATCATTGTTTAGTTATGGAAAATACCTACTCTTATTCGATTTTGGCCCGACAGAAAAATAAACATAATATATTCGAGCTGATGCTCAAGCAGGTCCTTACATTGTATGTATCGATGTACTAATAAGAATTATTTCTTTCTTTAATTAACTTTGATTATGTACAATTAGCTCATTAATATATTTTAGCTCGAGAATTTCTTTAATGACGCGTCGTCGCAAACTTTTCTTAGCTTTTTTTTTATGTGATAGGTAGCAGACGAGCAGGCAGATCACCTGATGGTAAGCAATTGCCGCCGCTTATGGACTTTTTTTTTGGAGCTGAGCCTTTTTCCTGCTTAGATGCAAAACTAACAAAACTTTCATCTATGGCGCTGCAAAATCCTAGTTTTATGCAAGCACCATATTTTCGGAAGCGTTTATAATGTAACATTTTCCTTCTATCTTATAACACAATTCCTTTCAAAATATCTTACCTAAAACTCTCATATCCCTACGAATAGCGGATATTTGCAACTTAAAAACAGGCTATAAAGTCCCCTGGGCTCTGGCGAAGCGGGAGAATATCCTGGCTGCGCGGGTTCCGTCCAGTGTCAATATTGGGTTGGCTCGCGCGTTTGTGAGAGGAATAAATCGAAGCTTGCAGGAGACTTTTCGCATCTTTTTGGCTGAAATTTGGAAAGAAGATAAAATATTGTTTGATTTTTTTTGGACTTTCAAAATGCATCTGTTTCATTCTCTAATCCATCTTTCAATAATTACTACTTACCTAAATATTCAAAATTCGTAGTTTTTCTTGATATTATTTTCTAAAAATTCTTTCATCATAATTTACAGTGCAAATTTGCCTTTAATACTATAACTTAAGCACTCATTTTTCTAATGGTGGTAAAATTTCCTAAATTGCCTTCTTAGTACTCAAGAAAACCAAACTGTATCGGTTTAGTCTTGATTTATTCAAAAATTATAATATTCACTAGTAACTAACCTCTAGTATTCTAAGATCGAATTTTTGTATGTTTTTTAACAAATATACTGAATCGCTTTGTGGAAATCGTCTCATTCCTACGGGTAAGCTTTATTTACCCCACGCGGCGACCTTCTGGCGTTGAAAACACGATTAAAATTCGTTGTCTACAGAAAAAATATCGAGTTTCTAAATAAAGCATTCTCAAAAGCAATTACTTACCCAAAACACAGAATTTTTGGAAGTCCTCAAAATAATTTTGTTATCTACACTTTTCCTTGAATAAAGGCAAATCAGACCGGTGCGTTATTTTAATTTTCTCAGTCGTAAATTAGGGATGTCGCTTACGCTAAATAAGAGGAGGCGACGGAAAAAATTGTAATTTTAAAGGAATTACGAGTGGAATTGCTTTGGCTTACGTGACTTGTGGGCGACACGCCAATTTTGGTATGCAGCACTGGAATGTTAATCAGGTTAAATTAAATTAAATATGGTTTAATGTTTTATATCAGCTTTTTGTAGTTTTAAATAAATGGAGCTTACCTTTTAGCGCCTGGTTTTTTATATCCACTTACGTGTTTTACCGGGGGAGAGCCACGCTCCGGCATGAATGTGATGGCTCGACCGGGAAGTAATGACACGGCCTCACAGAAGACCAGCGTGAAGCAGCGCGTGCGCTGTTTTTCGCTGAGTGAATGGTCCGGAGGCCCAATCGGGAGGGAAAGGTTTTTAAAAAGTTGGCAGTGTACATTATGCCTCTACTGGTGTTGCGGGTGTCTATGGGCGACGGCAATCACTTACCGTGATACGTCAGCTCGTCTACCACCTATCACATAAACATAGAACTAACCTCCAGTATTTATATTTTTTCTAAATACCCATAGCTATTGGCTTGCTTACAATTAATATTGCTATCAAATAGGCAGATTATAAAAAAAATATTTGGAGCTATTTGAAGTAGGTATCAACATAGGATTTGAAATATCCTATAGCAAATCTTAGTCCCATTCGTTATCGCGATTTATCGGAGGCCATTTTATTTTTACAGCCTCCTTTTTTACTGCCGTGACAAACTATAGCTGCGTAGATAATATGCAGTTGTAAACATTTTATCTGAGGCATAAAGGCGGTGGTGTCGGTTTCGGTTCGTTTATAAAGCAATACCGACTCAAATGCCCTGGAAGAGATTCAGTTGATGGTTCACTTATTTACTGCCATTTTCATGTACACAGACGGTTTTATGACATTTCGATTGGGTGCATATATTAGTTTTAGTGCCTAAGTATAAATAGTAAGCGGCAGTGAATGAAATCCACGCATTTTCGAATGCGATATACAGGGTTGCCCGTTCAAAGGCGTCCAAAAGATAATAACTAAAACTATCCAAAAGAAAATACCATTTAATAACTGGAGAACCCGGTAAGCATTGCTCTACATCAACAGAGCAGAGTCGGTAGGAGTCACGACCCTCAAAAGTGAGGAAAAAACTGATGAAAAGAAAACTTACGATAAAAAGAGGAAGAGAGAAAGAGCTATACCTGAATATCATTATCTGAGCGTGTCATTCCTAGTTGCGTCCAAAGCCGCTGCTTTTGAGCCTAATGCCCAATTCTCGTGCACTCGATATACATATCGAGTTAAACATTTTATATGGACGAATGTATGAAAATCTCTCATTCGATATGTATATAGAGTGCTCGAGATTCGGGCTCCTGGGTATATTTGGATCATGATCCACGTTAAGGAAAGTCTGACCTTCGCAACCTTTGAATGGTAGAATTAAGTAATTTGGTTGAGGTGCAAGCTCGGACTCGACCCACAATCTTCGTATGAAAAGCGAGTTCTTATCTACTGAGCTACTACCTCGTTAAATTTGGTTTAATCACCACGATATATTTTGCAAATCTAAATGTAACCTTATTGTATGTACTTAGATAATTTGTATAACCTTGGGCTCGTTCACGAACCATTGGAGACAAATAAAAGCTATATGAGCTTAGATGTAAAACTTTCTCAGCTGTATGCAATATCTATGTCTCCATCTCTTTATAGCCATTCGTTACGACCAATAACGTGATACAATGTCCACGCTATTACGCAGAAGCGTTTGCACTGAGCGCTAGTGATGGGACTCGAGTCAGAATTTTTCAGTCGAGTCACTTCGTGGTTTACTTGGACATATTCTAGAGACGATCACATATCACATCACATTTACATTCTACAGACAATAATACCAAAACTAAATAAAACTACTTAATATGTACTAAACTTAAGCCTTTGAATTGCATCAGTCTATGCGATTTGTTCCTCTACCCATCAAAAAATCCAAGAGTCTTTGGCTCGAGCATAACAGTTACTTCCTGTTATATGTCATTCGTCGAACGTTGAGGTTCTGAAATGTATGGGCAAGAAAGTTGACATCCGACATTGGATTGGCATCAAATCCGCCGAACAACTTTTTAGGCTTGCCATAGATAAGCCACGATTTAAAGAGCTGATGGCCAATCTTCAGTAATGAACCACTTCAAAAAGAATAGATATGTAATTGATCAATGAATGAAATATTTTACCGTTAGCCGCAAGTCTTTGCGTTTAGTATAGTGCGCCCTTTCGCAAATAAAAATTGTCCTCGTAAATTACAAGAACATCCCTACTCCGCGCAGCGCGTCGGGTGACACGACAATAGTTTCCACTACAAGTCACTTTATAGTCACCCGGTACAATGACGCTTTAATGTGTTTACGAGAACTGTTGTATGTGCGCAGGTATGTACGAGTGTGTGATGCGGTTATTGTATGTTGTCGATTAAGACTTTACACGTTGTAAGGGGAAATTGGACGGTGTTTATTGAGTTTTCGTGGAATTTATGTTGCCAATTTGCAGTGCTCAGTTATTTAGTGCCTCACTTACGATAAAGACGATGAAATTGTGACGTGTATAACATTATTAGGCGCGTTTTTGATGCAAAGCACATTTTGTTACAACTATGCAAAAAAAAATGCTTTAAAGGATTGAAATGAAAATGTGTCATCTATAAGCAAAAGCAGAAACATTCAACAATATCATCTGGAAGCAAAGAAACCTATATCCATTTCTGTTTTCTAAATATATTTCACATACAGAAAAGAAAATTGCATCACGCCATTTTTTTTAAATGACTCAAATGACGGTTAGCGAAGAAAATTCGTAGAAAATTAAACTACCTACGTAGATACTCCAGTGCACTTTCAGAATTTATTCCATCCTTGGTAGATACATTTATTTCGAGTTTCCGGACCTCGTGGAATGTTTAAATTAGTTTCTTTTAGTAGTCGGAGAAAAATATGCTACTCTATAAACGAATCTGTTTTTCTGTAACTGTTTTACCAGTTTCTACATTCAAATATTCCGATAAGTCGACAGTATTCAATCGGACCGCGTTATTAATTACGACCACTTTAATATCTGATAAGCATACGAATCGTAGGGATTGATAGCTTAACACTATCTGATTGGTAGGGCTCAAATGAGTGCGATCGCTCAAAGTCAACGGTAATCCCAGTTAATGAGTTCAAAAGCAGCAATTGTTGGGGCTTACGGCCCCAGCACTTGGGTGTCGCGTTGACTTTGTAAGGGCGTTTTCATATCGGCCATGTTTCATAAATATTTATACAGTTTTAACCATCTCTCAATTCCACCTTTATAATTGAAAAAAAAAAAAAACAGTTGAATTGAGAACCTCCCGCCTATTTTTCAAGTCGGTTAAAAAACAAACAGTTCTGCAGCATTGTATAACACGTCATGCTGAGCTTTTATGACTTCATTGTGTCCTTTTGATCGTAATATTTAGTGATCGATTTTCTTTGAATCTAATTCTAGAAACCGTTTCTAATCTTACTTTTCTATTTTTAATTTATTTTTATTTCAACTGTTAGTTATTATAGCCCAGTGTCACCTATGTAAACCGTAGCTACTCGTATTTATTTCGTACACTTTTAAGTCAAACCAAACTATAGCTAGATTCTGTCCATGTTATTAGATGTTTGCCCACCTAATATTAGTTTGTTTTTTAAATGTGACCGAATATTTAATGTTATTGTTAAATCTCTGTCTAAGGAAGTTTTGTTAAGACACAAGCAATGATGTAATTGCTGAAGAGTCTTGGTCGGTGTCTTAAAAATCCTGTGTAACTACTTTATTTCTATTAGGCATTCGGATTCTGTGTTACCTACAAAAAACTATTTCTTGATTCAAACTAGGTACAGTTTTTTGCAATAAAAAACGGTTTTTGATCTTATCATTGTCATAGTCGTATTCTTTATTGCATTATGTGGTTACAAAACATCTTAAAAATAAACAGGTACGCAACATTGGAGTGAACTGTTCTACACGAGTCTAATGGGAGCGTGCAGGAGTGCGTAATTAAGCCGGAGCGCAACGCATGTTGTTGCGGAAATCCTGATCGATCAACTGTATTAATCTTCTCATTTGTCGCGACCTTTATTAGAAAGCTTAGTACGTATCCGACAAAAACTAAACGCGTAGATACGTCGCCCTCCTACTCGAGTGTGTAGGGATATTCGTAATCACTTCAGTATTTTGTTCCATAATTCCGAGATATTTGATTATGGTGGCTTTCACGTGAGAAAAATCCGCTAGATGGCGTACTGTACAACTGAAGTCCTTATACACGGTGATTGTTTGATTTTGATGTCAGATGTCAAAATATCTCTAAACAACCAATGACGTTGAAGTTGGACAGTATGCCATCCAGAGTTTTCACATGCGATAGCGACCTTAAGAAACATTTTAACGACACTATACAAAAAAACATAAAAAAAATATGTGAGAACATATTAGAAGATAGAATATGCTCTGTATTCGAGCTGTTATAATGTTGTAGTAGTTACTTTATATAGACAAATTGCTATACGAGTACATTAATGAGCATGGAATTTAATTTAATTTATTTATTCACATTAATGGCACATCACTATAAATTAGCACACCCTATAATCAACGAACGATTATGGTCAATCGACGCACAGTTGAATTCACGAAGTGCACAATTTTGTGGTAAGTCACTAAATGCAAGTAGAAATGTATATACTAACCAAAGGTAGACTGTTCCATTTAAATAGCGAGATGACAATTTGACATCGTCTTTAAGAAAACTTTGGTCTGTATGAGCCTTTATTTGCGACTGAGCGCTGGAATCTTTAAAGTGACCTTATGAGTTGGTAATATTGTAAAATCTGGAATTAATTTCGCTTTTTATTTACATGTAGGTAACATTCATAAAACTTTATTTCAGCTTCGGCAATAATGAGAATCTTCATGTTTGAATTGCTAGATGAATTACTTTTTCGAATATCTTTACATATTATTGCTACAATTTTTAGGGGACCGTCGAATTTTCAAATCGACCCTACGAGTCCATATGGGGTATTATATGAAAAGGCTTGGTTCACATTAAAAATTGTATTTTCTTTTACGACGTAATAGTTTCTTATTTATTCTAAAAAATATAACAGAATACTAATAAATAAAAAAAACTGTAATGTATCAAAAATTGGATTAAAATATATGAAAATAATAGGACGATGTCGTATTGTGTGGATATTTTTCTGCCTAAGTCTCATTCTGTAAGTTTTTTATGCTGACCCTAAATGAAATTGTCTTTAGTATACATTTACTGTACAAAACACGATTGAGTAAGTACCAAGATATTGCTTAAAATTTCATAGGTTAATATAATACCATTCATGGTAAACAATTAAGCTAAACAAAACATGTTTGAACTCGAATAATAAGTTGGTAACTTCGAGGCAGTCCATATTGTTGCTAATGCGTGCTCTATTTCAAGAAAACAACAACAAAGCTTGAAGTAAACAATTACTTGGGCCAAAGTCTGACTAATGAAATTAAATGCCAAGGCACTGGGTCAGCTATAAGCCTTTTATCCTAAAAGGTTAACTTAGATACGCCTAAGTAGAGTTTAAATTATTTCTTAGGTTACTGGGGGCGGATTACAAATTGCTGAAGATTTCGACATGTAACCTTATTTGAGTCTTGGTCCGTACAATTTTTTATATATTTTTCTTTCTACAACGAGAACTTGGGTTTCATTTTACGTTACGTAATATTTTAAGTAATAAGATAAGTGACAAGTTTAACAGGATCTCTAAAAAAGATGATGGCGGACGTTGATTGTGATAGTGTTTAAAAAGATCCTACGAGAAAACTGACCATAAGTGACCACACCGCTGCCTCATGAACATCAATTAGTCCATAAGAAATGCAAATAACCTAAATAAATTATGATTATTCAAGAAACAACGGTACGCAATTACTGTACACTCGTAAGTAAATATCGATTTACGCCATCTTCAAAATTGTAGAAAATGTTATAAATAAATCACTAATATTTAAAAACTGAATTGTTTATAATGATATACGTTATGGTAATAGATTTGATTACTTTGTGTTGTATGTATTTGACAAACGCAGACCAATTAAAATTTTCAGCCCTCCATTGTCATGTCCTCACATTTTTTTGGCATACACAAATCAAAAAGCCCTTAAAAGGTCGTCGCTCCCGGACCTGTTTAGAGCCGAGCCCGGGGACAAAATGTGACAAATGTGAAACGGAATAATGCGGATTCCCCCGGGACCTGTTTCCCGATAAAAACCGCCTTCGTCCCCCGCCTTATGATTAATGCACTTTTCGCGTGTTGCCGCGGAGATCCAAAGCCGGCCGTTTCACACGACATGTGTGAAATGTTTTACCTACATGCAAGCAGATTTTGGAGTTTGTTTAGAATAAGTAATGGTAGGTAGCGTGTTTGGCCGAGTTGGCCGGCGGAACAGATCTTGCATTTTAGCTTTACCCAAAATGCTACTGTTAGCTGAGCGGAGAGGGGAAATGTCGTAAGGTATCCAGCAGGTTTCGAATTTGTGTTGAGACAACACAAAACTGTTAATAAATCACTATTCTTAGTTATTAATTGATCTGGTTCCCCTGTCTGAGGATTGTAAAGACAGATAACAGTCGCAATCTTACCAAATACATTGATCTCACCAAATTATGGTCTTAATAAACTTTTTTTAATTTAGTCATGACCAAATTGTCGCTACCACGTTGGGCGCCAAATTAAAAACAAAACTAAAATCTTCTTGATTCGTGTGAATTTGTTCTAAACTTTTATTTTATTTAATCATTTGGCATTTTCTCTTGCCATTTAACTTGACCATGGCTCTCAAGAACGAACATAATTAAATATGACTCGCTTTGTAGTCGGCTTTCCTGGAAGTTTTGATTTCAGACGCAGTTAATAAAAATACTAGTTTAAAAGAAGAACACTACTGAATTTATTGCTGGGTATTATGAAACAACGCTGCAACGGCAGATTACATTTAGACTCATGCATTATGACGTGTGCTATAAGGACCTAAATTAACATATATAACTAATTTAGGATGGGTTGCATTATCCTTAAAAACATTGGTGTCGGTCGGTTATCTAAATACAAGGATATAAAAAACATTTTAGGTCAAAACCATAAATACTATGAGTATCACCTAAACACGATCAACAACGATAACGAAAATTTACGGTTTATCATAAAAAACTCGCTGACACCAGATTTTTACAATGTTCATTGGCGAAAGATAAAAAGGTTGTATATTATTGAATTTGTTCCATAAAAGTCATCAGCGTGACTCCATGAAACCCGAAGTCCATCAATCATGCCGATTTTTATTAAACCTGCCCAGTAATAGGGTTGTCAATACGTGGGTCTACGTATAACAACGGAAAAACCGAATACTTCCAGAGTGATTTTAGATTAGTGTATTAATCGCTTCGCTTTGAAAAACCAGACGCGCGTCTCTCGGCGTATTCACGTGATCGGAAAACCACTAAACTTAAATGTATGTAATATGACGTTTCCATAGTAACGTTTGTCTGTTTCACGCTTATACAAGCTTAGATCGCATCAACGCTCGTAATACTACTGCCAAAATGCGCTGAAAAAGAGCGACCTCACGTATAAAAACTAGACTGAATCCACTCTGAACTCTTAAGTGTTTGGAGAGTTTAATGATTATTGTTACCAGACCTAGGGTACATTTTTGTTATTATTTTTTATTTGTAGATTCGGTTTTGAAATTCAGAGTTATCAGAAACCCCAATTAATTAGATCACTTAAATTAATAATAAGAACACGTCAAATTTTAATTTAAAACTTTCGTCCATTTATTCAATCTTGTTTTGTAGATTACTAGTTAAAGTTCAGGATCCGCATTAGTTGTACTATGTACAAAATTCCAAATAAAATATACTTTTTTCTTTGACAACGGTATGAAACTTTCACCAGCCCTAGACTATGGGGATTTGACGGGCCGGAATCGAATTATTATTTCTACTTCCGCTCAAAATCCTCACAAAAACTCTATGAAGTGAAACTGATGTGGCAAATTATACTCTGCGTATTTAATTTTATTCTACATCCTTGGAATAACTTGTTCTAGTAGTATAGTAAAATACTACTCGTAGCGGTACGATACAGTCCCAGCTGTGGGGTATATTTTATTAGTTATACCCCGTTTACGATGAGATTTTTGAACATAATAAAAGTTCTGTATTTTTTTTTGTTTTCTTATGTTTGTTTGTTGTTTTCGCGAGTATAATCTAACTTAAGCATTTCTCGCTAAGTTATTTAACACCAAAAGATTTTTGAACAAAAATTAAACGCATAAGAATGGTACCTTTTCCAGCGCCAACAATGGGATAAATTGTTCGCATTTTCTGCCACATCAACTTAGTATTGCATGAAAAAAATTGAGTGAGAGTCCATATTCCCTGCGGAATGCGTTGTTAAATCAAGGTAGCTTTGCTCTGAGATTCTCCCCTTTTCTTTCAACTGTCCCTCAGGACTTGAGATAAACAATGTTCTGAAATCCTCCGCAAAGCCAACACGGAGATATAGTGACTTATACTGTCTTTTTCCGCAGTTTAACGTGAGAAAGGCATTTCGGGACACCTACACGATATGACTACTTTTGTTTAAAAAAAACAGGAAACTCTTATAAAAGTATCAGCCTATATACTGTCACTGCAGGGCAGAGGCCTCCATAGAAATCAAGTCATCGCTACTATGATGAAATTAGACTTAATCACTTTGCCTTTAGGATCAACTTCTAGAGTTACTGATTTTCAGTGTCAGATTTTTTCTCAGGAAGCCAAAATTAGCATTAGATACTCAGATAAGCAAATAAATAAGCAATCCCTTTGAGCATAAATGAATAAATAAGCAAGTAAAGATGCAAATTATTTGGTTCTCATACTGAAAATTACTTTAACCTACGGGTGCTAAGCCAAATTCGCGTTTCGCAGTTAGATCAAATACAAGATGCATAGTTACGGTCTACATACAGACACCATGATTATTAGGTAACTATGACAGCATACTAAGCTATGGAAACCGTGGTTTTGATTGTCACCGAGATAATTACCATCGTAGGTGGAAACTGCTCGTAATCTTGTGTAATGCAATAGTAATTAGCCAAGCATATTTTAGTTAGATGATGTTCGGTTGGCTTGGTAATTGTCTAGACTCTAGAGTGTGTATCAGGTTAATTAGGCACTCCATCCCTCAATGAACAAAATACAATTAGTGCTTTGTTTCATTTTCATGAACATTTTAAAAATACGAGTTATCCATAATAGAATACCACATTTATTGTTAATTTGAATGTATCTCCAGTATTTAAAAATGTAAGGGTTATATTTTTGTTTGTGACAAATAAACTCAAAAACGAACACCTCTTTTAAAATGCTTTCACAAGCAGAAAATTATATTACCTATTACACAAAATAATAACACTGTTGTTGTGTTTCACAACTATCAAATGTGTCACTTTACGTCCACTAATTTGACAGAAAGAAATCGCAACTTTTACCCTCAAAATATTTATGGGTTGTAGAGGTATATGTTGCATAGCTATGTGACTTTTTATTTACAATGTGAAACAAGTCTTTAATTTTATTTCGCAAAACGTTTCCTAATTTTCAGGACAGAAACTGATAAAAACTATCAATTCAAACAAGTAACGCGGCAATCAAGAGGCTAGTTTTAAATAAAGAACACAGAATAGCATCGAAAACTAAACTTGACGGAATGAACATAAAATCACAAATGGATGCTCTTTAACCATAGTTTTACAGCCAAATGCTTTTATATCTCCGAACTAACTGTGCGCTATGCATACCAGATCGAATTCTTGCTTAGGAGCTAGGGTTATCTCTTTGGAGAGCTCTTTTTCGATATTTCAGCTAACAGCAACGTTCAACCATTGACGCAGGACATATTATAGTTCACAAGTATGTGTGCCATCTTTACAATGTACCTAATAGGTACTAGTATCACCACAGCAGTATATTCCATATCTGGCACGACCAAAGAGGGAATCTCCTAGCAGGAGGTTTTAACGAGTTTTCCGGGACAAAGGGTTACCATCCCACAGACAACCTACAGACTTCGTGCTAAGACTAAGAGTTTCTTGCCAGAACAATTCAGGAACAAATGTTGCCTATAAAAGTGCGATTCACTAGCCACAGTGCTACCAAGGCTGTCAAATCAGCAGACAGTCGACTTGGCTACTCTCATCTTCTTGTCTGTCAGTCATCTTGCGGAGATTGTCACACCATTATTTTGGCCTGAGGGTGTTTACCGAGACACTGTCTCCTTTCAACAACTTGTTAACCCGGCCCAATATTGTCGGTCTACGGCTAACATCACCAGCCGGTGAGCTATGTCAATGACTTAGGTTCTATGTCGCATCACTTCATTTCGGATTCGATCCTGCTGAGAAACGCCGATCTTAGGGTGCTGAGAGTTGAAAGAACCACATTCATGTTAAAACCAGCCGTGACGGGTAGCATGGAGTAATTATAGGTGGACTTTCATCTTTTAGGCACTGTGAAAATGCTCTTATCTTACGAAATCCATACCTACAGTTATTAGGCAACCCTACCATACATAAACAATGGAGCTGGGTTGAAACTTTCCGGAGAAGATGCAAATGCACGGAAATAGATAACTAGATGCATAGAAGCCGCATCAAAAACAATCACTATAAACCTAGATTCATTTTCGCATTTGATATTAAAGTTAGTGTTTCTGGTTGGAATAATGAATATGGTTTCGAGTTTAGAAACTTGTGTGTTTTAATTGGAGCACCATGGATATGCACTTCAATGTGTTCTTCTTTATAAATGTTTTATAAAAAAATCTTTACAAACTCAAAAAATCGCTGAAGGCGTCAATGAAAAAAAACATCGTGGCCGCAAAAACTGGCTAACTAATAATTTGACAGTAGCAAAGCAAAAAATAATATTTGCACTTACCTTAACCTCGTAAGACCCGAGACAGCAGACACAATAGAAAATCAATTGTCTTTGAATTTAAAAAGGCTTATGGGCCTCACGAACTTAAAATGGAACGTGAAGTAGCAAAAGGACTTTTAGGACCAAATATAAAAAATCATCCCTTTAAAATTTTCTTCTATAAACCATTCTGATCAATAATTAGTTCATTGACTTATTGTCTAATTTTAAATTAAATTATTGTGTATGGGTGTATATGGGGTATATTGTATAAGGTAAATTATTGTTTAAAAAAAATCGGCAAATCAAAATGTGGTGAGAACAATATAAAATTTGTTCAAAAAGGTTGGTAAAAGTGGTTGTTAAATGGGTGTAAAAGTTTACCGATATTTTCTGTAGGCACAACATACCTTATCAGACTTACGTAAATGCCAATATAACACTAAAACTTCTTACCTTTTGAAATATGGCAAAAGCCAGCACTAAACATATTGTCTTAAATACGTTACCTTCATGCCACTGCACTGCCTTCGTCCCGTCGTTGGTAAAAAGTCACTAAAGTCTATTTGGAAGCTTTTAGTATTCCCTTTTAGTCATTTCCTGTGGGAACTTGTAGAATGCGGAGAATTTCAATCAATAGGATAGATAAATACTTTCTTATTGCAATAATGTTGCACAAAACAGTTAGAATTATTATTGGTAATTCATTAGTAGGATAGCGGACCCCTGGCTTCAAAACGACAACTTGTGATGCAACCACGACAAAACGCTAAGATGGTGATGATGATGACATAGGAATTTCATTTACTATTTTATATTACATTATAAAACAATATCTTTAGGATATTTGAAAAGAAAGAAACAACCGAAAGATGAGGGATTTTTTGCTAGATTTTAAGAGCCCTTTACGCCTTTACACCACGCTACGGCTAGTACTCAGCAGCACCTTCGTTGTTGTATCGCATCATTTCCTTTAAGTAATGTACAGGGTATGTTATTATGAACAAATGATCATGTTACGATACCATCCTTTCTGACGATTTTGCTGTTAATTTTAGGTATGCTTAAGTACGAGCTCTTAATTTTTTATACAAATTGGACGATACGCATACGCTACAATTTCTTTGTAAAGATCATACTAGCCCCTCTCACTTGCATTACCTTTGCCATATAGATAGGATAGGATGTAGGATCGTATGGTATTAGTACCTTCATTAAGATCAGGCTTAGCCTGATCTTTGAAAATTAGATTGGTGTTTTAGAAGCAATCCTACCTTCGAGTTTCTATTCGACTCGTGTATGTACAAGACAAACTTTTCGAAGCGAAGTTAGTTTTGTTTGAATTTTAGATGTTTTAAACAATATAACAATAGGAATAATGCTAGGAAGATTGTATTTCAAAATACATCGTTCTATATAGTTTACATTTTACAACAGCAAGTCATAAGTAAACAACGACAAGACAAACATTCCTATAACGCATAGAAACTTTCCACAACCAGACAAAATATGTACATAACATTATGGTTGTACAATAAATTTTTCGGTGATACTGCAAACCTTGATAACTATTTGCTTGGACTCTAAGGTTTAGTACACAAGATACATTTTTGTTTGTTGGTATAAAAGTGCAACTGGTAATTGTTGGATACTTATACTTTATTTATGCTCTCTAACCTTTGCAGTTGTATGCAACTACGTTATGACGTAGAATGTCTGAAACATCGCGTGAAGTATTCACACACCAGGGGCTGCCATTTCGTCAAATATCTCTTGTTTCAACATGTTAATCGCAGAGTTCTGCAGTTTACAAAAATGCAACTGTCATGTGAGAATAATCTATTGAAAGGAAATACAAGTGTTTTTTAATACCACAAATTTGTCGCACCAATGTATTTTATCTGGTGTTGCGGGTGTCAAGATGATCCATTTGCTAGTCTACCACCTAACATGTACTGTTGTGGAATATACCTTAATCTACTTACTTTTATGTCAAACATACTTACTGATGCTGATTGTACACAACTCGTGACTTTATCCCACGTTATTGCCTCATTTTAAATCACATACTTCATTACTTTCTCCGTCAGATCCCAAGCCTCAAAGTTCAGCCGTCAAAGGATCTCCCGAGAGCACTCGAGGAATAAAACGCAAAAACAAAAAATAAGGACCGATCGGTTTAAAAACCCGACGGTAATGATACAGCGACATCGAACAGAGGGCGCCACTCGAAAACTCCATGATAGGGAAAACATGAGACGTACGAAGTTTTTACGAGGGAATTTTATCCATAAATTACGACACATACGTTCTTGTACGCCATTATTTGGTCTGACTGAAGTTTTCGTACGTTTTTACAATGTTTTGAAAGCATCATAATTTGTCTTGGGGGACCTTTTAATGCAATTGCTGTGAATATACAAACTGTGGTCTGGAAATGTAATGAGCAGGGATGAAGAGCATTGTGTGACTGAAAGAGTAAAGTATGAAGATAGGCAGCAACATATTTTGGATTTAATAGAAATGTTAGTGGGTGGAAGAGAAATCGGAGATATCGTTGATGCATTGACAGCCTTTTAGGAAGGAAGTAAGTATCTCTTCTATTAAAGATCCCTAAGACGAGCTGCTGTAGCCAAACCATTTCACAAAAGCTGAAGCTACTGTACGTGGTAAAAAGATTGGACTAGCTGCCATCCAGGAGATGGTGATGATGGAATGACAATCGCTTACGTGTAAATCGATGTATGAATTTAGATGCTTGAAGTAGATTTTTCTGAAACAGGAAAAAACGAACCCGGTACGTTGGCAGTTGGTTTAGGCTACCTATACAAAAAAAGTCACGTGATCGACGTTTTATGAAAAGATGAGATTTTGGCAAATTGTCCAAAGTCATGAACAAATATTGTTCAGAATGGTTGGTAAGGGAGGTCAAATGTTCACAGATACACCTTGTATAATTATGCTAAATATTAGCGTTTGCAATTTGTGAGGTCTGCATGTAATTTAATATTTGTTATAGGATTAGTTCACTTTTATGGTTTCGCCTACGGAGAAGTAACCAATCACTGAGATGGACCAATATTTTCTAATAAGGTTAGAAGAGTCCACACAATTATGGTTTTTATTGTAGCTGGGTAATGGACTGTTATAGCTTCCACTGGATCACAAAAATCACAATTCATAATTTATAATTTCAATTAGTCAAGATATTTATGTTCTTTGCTTTGAAATCTTTAATATCAAAAGATTCTTAAGTCGGATCAAGGCTGTAAAGGGTATAAATAATAAAAGATAACACTTTTGTCTGACCCCATGTCTCGGGGGAAATTAGGAGAGGGTTTTAAACGAACAAGAAAGAATGCTAGTGCTTGTAGAGTTTTATGACGTAAGAAAGTTGACATTTGGATGAAACTTTGTCCTTTGCACAAATACGTAAAATAGATTATGACGATATACCTAAATAAGAAAAGATGTTTAGCAGCGGCGCTGTTAAACATACTCGTATGTATATGAAATATTATTAAATGTTTCACGTGCAAAAAGTTATTACTTGTCAGTAGGTATTGTTGTTGTCGTCGTCCTGGATTCTTGTTGAGGAAATACATTACATTTAAACTTCCTATTCCAGCAAACGCAGTTCATTTGTTAGGTAAGTAGTTATTGTAGGGCGGCTTTCATCTGATCATCAGGTCTGTTATTGGTAGGTATTTGTACTTTCTGAATGGAAATGCACAAAGTAAGCTATCGCATTAAATAACTTTAAATTTGCTTATATTTTTGCAGATTTCGAACCCTTCCATCATCAGGGTTTTGACCTAATTGGATGTAAGAGTGTACCTACGGGGGAACTTTTTCATAAAAAACTTCAATTAATTTCAATTAAATCTCTGGACAGGTGTCACGTTTGTGAGCCTTCTTTTTTTTGAAGTCGTACTACTTACATTAAACACTTTAGTGTACCTGTGATGGGAGCATTTTCATATTTACACTACAAGTGACTAATACTTTAAAGCCCACTTCATTGAACTGGGCTTTATTTTAAATCCACACAAGCAAAGATCCACATCAAGAGCCTTTCGAAAATCATTTACTTGGCAGTTAAGAATTTAATTTTTAACGAGACCCAGATCCTCCAACTAGTCAATAAATAACATGAGCCTTATATTTTACCAGGAAAGCCGACGTCTTAGAAAACCGCTAGCCTACTTATTAAAACACAATTTCGGTAAAAAATATTTGTTTTCTGCGCGAATTCTCTTAGTGTTTTGTTATGTAACGTAAGTAAGAGCTTACGTCGCTTTGATGGTTAGAAATGTTTACTAAGAAAATGTTAGTTTATGAATAGTGAAGATACATAAAAGATACCATTACTTGGTCTTTGTGTGTTACTTGACGTACTTGTGTAGGTACTTAGCTTTGAAATGGTAGCGTATGTGAGTGGATAGAGTGACATGTAGGTACAGTCGCCTGCAATAAAATGTAAACACCTCGACTCTTATGTTAGGACTATAAAGTTCAAACTTGAGTGAGGTTGTATACTTATTATTTCACAGGACTGTATCGAAAGCGTCACGTGGGGGTACCCTTTTTGGACTTTAGACCGTTATGTATGAGATACAAGTGCTATTTTTGAACTGTTGGGTGGTGAATCGACTTGAAACCGATTATGTGTATAGTTTTAATCACATACGCAAATTAGTCTTTGGGACCATTCAAGTATTACGTAATCAGTTTTTTTGGGAAATTTAACCCCCATTGTCAGTAAAAATTGGCGATAAAATATATCTACTTTCTCTTCTTGAATTTATCAAAAGTAAGCAGAGCCAATATATTTGTATGATATCATTACCATACCTTAACGGTACCATTATATGCATAAATACATAATGGTATGCGCCGGTTTTAACTTGGAGTATATGAAATTGAATTGTTACAAAATGAGTAAAAAACACCTATTGTTCAAGGGCGGGAGATGGCGACTGAAATTACTAGTCGTCAAAGTCCCGATAGAGACAAGTGTAAACAAAGGGTCGAAGGAACCACTAAATGAAATGCCAAATAAACAAAAACGCTGAGTTACACAAACTTTAGTGCTTTTTGTTTTAATAAACAAACAAAGAAATAGGAAAAGTTTCCCCTGACCTCGGAACGTGCGAATTAGGATAGGAAAATTTGACGCAAAACAAATTTATTACACTTGTAATTAGTCCGTGGAGATACCAAAGCGGACAAGCAACATTTTGTAGTTAGTAGGCAATTCGTTTTGTTTTTATTTCGATACTGTTCTCATAATTTCTTTTTTATTTTGGATCGCACCTTCTGTGTGAGTGTGTGATGTGATTTGATAATGTTACTTGACATAAACTCCATGGGAGAGCCACGCTTCGGTATGAATGGTCCAGCTCGGCCAAAGTGATACACGGCCTCACAGAAAACCTGCGTGAAGCAGCGCCTGCGCTGTGTTTTGTCGAGTGAGTGAGGGTACCGGAAGCCCAATGGGGGATAAGGGGTTGCGAACGCAATTGTGACTTTACTCGTGTTGCAGGTGTCTATGTGCGTCGGCAATCGCTTACCATCAGATGACCCGTCTGCTCATCTGTCACTTATTACATAAAATAATTGAGTCAGATAAAGTAAGTCAACAGAACTTTAAAAATTATTGTTTTTAGTCACATAATACATTTTGAGGCCGATATTTTTTTTATTTCCTAACTTTATCTTACTTATACTTTGTTATTTATCTACTGCTTGCTTAATAAAGTCTGAGTACCCTATTAACATCTTTTACTTTGTAGACAGTGAATAATCAATCCACGGGGCTGGATTTTTTTAATTATAAGACATATTTTAGTTAGAGGTTCATACATTTCTACTCATAAGGAATGGTTGATTAGTTAACGGTTCATAAGTTTAGCTACTCATAGGGTGGAATAAAGTTTTCAGGGAACCGCGAACATAAGTAATATTCGGCAAACAATCAAAAGATCGCCTATCGCATTGGCGTCGGTATGTGTATTTTTTCGAATCCACCATTTCGATTTGGTGCATTCAGCTCTAGTTTCGTGAATACCATGATTGCCAGATCGCGTGAGCCAACCTGATAGTTTTGTACTCAGTAAAAACTACTCCAGTTATCTACCTACTTGGTTATACGGAATGAACGATCGCCACAATAAATATTGCCTCGACGATGTAATGTTTACAATATTAATAATGGTATTCGTGACTGGTTCCTCCGTAGAACTGGGACATGATGTATGGGACCTTTCGAAATTACACAAAGGGATGTCACAACGAAAAGATGCATCGCGGCTCTTGTCATTAGGGCATAATGGAAAGGGACACTAGTTAAATACGTGCATTTGTAATGGTTCGACTTTGTTTTAAATGATAATTACGGACGTAACGAAACTAATTTACGATTATGATAAGTACAA
Source organism: Cnaphalocrocis medinalis (assembly GCA_014851415.1). Lineage (NCBI taxonomy): Eukaryota > Metazoa > Arthropoda > Insecta > Lepidoptera > Crambidae > Cnaphalocrocis > Cnaphalocrocis medinalis. Next base: position 12,087,910 of record CM026285.1, on the reverse strand, counting down.
GAAATGTTAGTATAGGTACAAATAATTTTGACTTACCTTCGTAAGTTACCTTAACTTTTTGTAACTAACTATATTTTCTCTGTATAGTACCTATTAAGGACACTTCTTAAGCATCAGTTCTGATTTAAGTATACTATCTGTCGGAACCTGAAGACCACATGTATTTGGTACTCTGAGTTTAGTTAAGTGAGAATTTACTAACCACAGTCGACTAAAATAAACTGTTTAATATAATAAATATAGGTAAAAATCATAATGCCTTTTTTGGTCTTGTCACAGTCGAGTTAAAACGGAAACCCGTACGTTTCTCTTGGCATGCATGTCAGCCGGGAAGCTATCTTTCAGCAAATACAGCGAAATTAGCACAAATCTCGGAGCAGTAGTTTAGCAATGTAAGCAACTCCTAATCTAGCCAAAGACATCTTCACAAAACATACGCGGAGGCATCGTTACACTTGGCTGCCAGTCCTGAGTTCTTGCCAAAATATGTCGCAACAGATAGCACTTCTATACTTCGCTTCTATCCTCGGAAATTTACTGTGACGCTGTGGAATAGTCTACACGCTCGTGGATTGGAGACTGGCGAACAGAAACGAACAGTAGAGTGGGTGAAAGAGATCAGATAACGAAGTAATCTTCGTAAATCTCAACTCTGAAATTCAATTTAGCCTACTTAACTCACAGTGTCTGCTTTCGATCAGGTAGGCTGTGGACTGTTTGTTGCGAAGTCGTATCTATTCTAATACGTAGATGAGAAAGTCACTCTACGGGGTGCTGTTCTGAGAAGATAATTTACTTTCAAGGCTTTTAGTAAAAGATAGAAATGGAAGTAATTATTAAATATATCCTGAATATTTTTGACGTATAAACTTGGAATTCCGTACTCATTCATATTTTTCAGAGTAGATAGGCTTGCCTGCTACGCAGTTTTATATATTTAGCGTTTCCATCAAAGGAATAGTTAGCCAGAAGTGCACATTACCTATTGACCCCATCATTTCAGGTCTTTATTTTTTTCAAATGTATTCTTGGATTGGCACAGCGACCTTATGTGAGCCTTCAATATTAAGAGCCTCCTTCTAGGTGGGTGTTCCAGTCTTCCTGCAAGTAACTCGCCAAGAGTTTGCGCTAATCCTTTGGACCTCATACTTCAAACGGTACCTTGGCATCTGGCAATCCAGGCAAGGTACTTCTGTTAACAAGTACAATTCCGTTTTATACCTTATTTTTTACGTTCGCAAAATGTGTTCTTGCGTTCGGGACGAACGTGTACACCCCATCTGTCACACTTGCCTCCAACCCGCCAGCAACAAACTAGTATTCACAGCGCTTTCCGAACTTGTCTGATTTATTTTGGAAATTTTTAAGGAACACACGACAAATGTTTGCTGGTCGGGGCTGCTTTAGAATTTATAGAATACGTCTACATGTTACGCTTAAATATTTATTGAGTACCATTGGGATTTGTAACGGATACAAGTTCGGAATTTTCGGAAATATTCTGCTCATTGGTTCGGTAAGTTTTGACATGTTTACTTATTTTTCACTTACCTAAGCATTAAAAGTAGCTTTCAACATTTTTAGATAAGCCAAAATATATTTTATCTAAACTCGTTATTCTCTTCATATTAAGAATTCAACGGTGAACATGTTTGAAATGCTTTATCATAGTTAAAAAAAAAAAAAAAACAAAAAAATAAGTGTCTTTATCATAGTTAAAAAAAAAAAACAAAAAATAAGTGTGTTAAAATGACCAATGAAAGTTCAATTTTTGTATTATGTAACAGGTTTCAAGTACTGCCCGCGAAGACAAGTTGTATTCATAATATTACCAAAAAGTTTAAAAATTTACCCTTTGATTTCTGGCTTTGAAGATTAAAACATTAGTATAGATAAAGTCTAGTATGAACTGCACAAAATTTTGTATTAAAAACCCAACTGACGTTTTTAAAATCTCACACATAAACTACTATCATGGCTCGTCTTCGCCCTAAAGACAATTAAATTGGAAAATCCTAGTGTGGGGCTCAGAGCACACTAATGTAATACTTGTACTTACTTTTTCAATAAAACCTACTTAAACTTACTTAAAAGTAAGAAGTTCGGGTAAGAAGTTCGTTGGGAGCAGCATATATTTTTTAAATGACATTATACTTAGTTCAGCTTTCTACAGTAACGCTCGTGCTATACGCACGTCTCAGCAAGGTGACGGAATCATGGCGTTTTCCACTTAAGCCCTGCAACATTGCATGGTCGACTAAACACAAAAGCCAGGCGTGAATGCTCCTACATTCGGGCTGTACGAGTAGTCATGACAATGTTGTTGACGAGAAATGTATCTAGTATTTCACAGCTGATCTTTATCAGATGATGTAACTTTAACATGCTGTATCTTTTTATACGGTAATTGTTTCATAAAGGTATGAAATGATATTACAACATTGTACATTTTTTTTTGTACCCATGTACAAATGTTATTAAGATTTTAGACATAACCTGACCAAGTAGGAGAGAGTCATTTATGGGTTTCAGAGCCAGGGGTACGTTTTGACCATGATCCAGGATTTGGGAAGACTTGTAATTCAAAAAGACAAATTAAGTGACTGCCATCTAGCCTTCGTCACCCAAATGACGCATGTACTGTGTTTGTTTGTACATGTCTTTCCTTTAAAAATGTCGTGACCGTGGCTGTCTTTATACCCATACACCTCTGAAATTAAAATCAGAATCTTAAAATCTGCCGATTACTCGTATTAAGTCTCTTCAATTTAAAATAATTATCATATTTAAAGGTAGTAATTTTGGGAGAATATGGATTTAAAGACTGCCACAATAATGATGTGGATGACCCCCTTTTCAAATCTAGGAACTTTCACAAAATCACCAGTAAGCATTTTTTTTATATGCTCGGAAGTACGAGCGTATTTTACTAGTTACTTAGTTTACATGAACAGTTACTACCAAGGTAATTTATTTTCTAAAATTCTCGTTGGAATATCAAACACTTCACAGGACGTCATATGATTAATCACGTGATAGTATCAAGCCCCCATCCCTCTTTCCGCTAGTTCGCTCGGTAAATCCACCGGGTCTCATTATTTTAGTTCGAGTCTGCTTCTTCGTACCAAATAAATGTTATTAAAATGTTAAAGTAATATTTTTAAAAGGTTAAGCGTTGGACTAAGTGTTGCCAATTTAAGAAGTGTGCAACATTTTATATTTTTTATGGTTTATGTTATTGTAATTTGTAGTTTGTTTTTTATGTGATAGGTGGCAGATGAGTAGACGGATCACCTCATTCGCAAGTGCGCAGCCGACCTTTAACCCCATTTCCCCCGATTGGTTCTCCTGTACCCTCACTCACTCGGTGAAACACAGCCCAGAGGCTGCATTACGCCGGTCTTCAGTGAGGTCGTGGTATCACTCCGGTCATGCCAGCCCATTCCTGTTGAAGAGTGGCTCTCCTATGATAAAATTTAATTTTGTAGTTATTTTTTATACGCTCTCAGAATATGCACAAAATGCGCGCGTAATTAGTAATATGGTATGGTTCGGCGTGAGACAGAGTATACGGAACGTATTTGGACGAGAGACACAACAATATACTGCCTAGCGCATAGGTAAACCAACTCTTAGACTTCAGTGTCAGGTAGAGCCGCATTTCTGGGTCTGTGGGTATATTTTGTAGGGTTGTTGGCAACACTAGGTAGGACGAGCTTGCCTCCTACACGTGCAATTAAGATTAACACGGCGCGTTAGCAAAATGCGTTTTTCTCTTTGATGGAAGTTTTAATATCAACACTATTTAGAAATATTTTTTGCGTAGCTAAAAACGATTAAATTTTTTATGATATTTTCTAAAACAGAATTTACATGTCAGTATCATATTTTTAGACCGTCTATGCCACAGAGTATATCCTCTGTGTCTATGCCGTATATCTTACTTAATTGCCATGAATTACACAAGTGCTCTTTGTACTTTGAATTAAAAGAAAGTTAAGTTACAAATCCGAACTGATTTGCACTACCTTATCCCTTTGCTATTCCACCATAAACTACACTACATAAACTAGGCTTCCCTCCATACCATCTGGATGGAAGGCGTTCCACTACCTACTGTGCGCTTTCCTCGACATTTCTGCCACCACCTCATTGTGGACTCAACTTCCCACAGCAGTGGTATTTCCGTACCGGTACGACACTCAAATCTTTAAGAAACGAGCCTATACCTTCCTATAAGGTCGGCAACGCATCTCCTTCTGGTTTAGTTAAGTCCATGGACGGCGGTGATGATTTACCATCAGATGACCCGCTTGCTCGTCTGCCACGTATCACATAAAAAAAACAGATATCTCATACCCTACTCTTACATACCTACATACACTCAAAATCATAACCATCCTTTTTACTTCGCCGTAGTTGGTTAAAATTAAGTTACAATAACAACAAGAGATCTAGATAAAATTATCAGTGTTATACTACTCGTAGTACTTAGTTTTCTGGTACTTAGTAGGTACCAGTACGACGTTATAAAGTAAAAATATTTTTCACCTTATCACTCAAACTTTGCAAATAAGTTGAAATCAGATATTTTTGTGTAACGCGAACAATTTTGAGCGTCTCTTAGCCCAAAAACGGAAACTTCCAAAAAGAGCTTGATTGGGGTAGGAACTTTCTAGAATAGTAATTAGGAGCCTCCACCTGAAAACTGTAAGATTTTCATAACTGTCCAAGTTTAGCGGTAGATTGTTACAGTCAGCTCCATCGGCTGAAAAACAACTTTTGTTTTAGAGTTAAATAGGAAATGTGATTAAATGCTTAGAGTTCCTGTTAATTCAATAAATCGGATTGCAGTAAACCCATCGCGTGGATTTACAAAGTTCGTTTGCAATTTAAAAGACTATCCCATTATAAACCGGCGTGATGCAGCGCGTGCGCTGTTTTTCGATCAGTGAATGAGGGTACCGGAGGCCCATCGGAGGGAAAGGGGGTTCAGAGGTTGGTTGGTAGGATCAGCGCACTCGTGACTCTACTAGTGTTGCAGGTGTCTATGGCCAGCAGAAATTACTTACCAGCAGGTGATCCGTCGGCTCGTCTGCTACCTATCACATAAAAAAATACATTGACCTTGCTACTAAGTCTCTCCGTACGTAAGCAGCTTGAGCACTTTGGTTACAGATATCAGACAATAGATGATCACAAATATAATACTTAAATTGGTACACATAGGTATAACACCCAGACACTGAACAAACACAAGTGTTCAACATTCGAATGTTTGTCCAGGGTAGAGATCGAACCCACGTTATTTGGCGTATGAGGCAGGGTCACTACCAAATGCGCGATTCGGCCAGTTATATGCTTAAATTATAATGACAGTTTACAAATAATTTATATCCATATAATCTGTTACATTCGCATTTTATGGTACAGTCAACCACACATCAGGTTACCAGAACATGTCAAATTTCCTCAATTGATATTGCACCTAATGTGTATGACAGCAAGATACGAGTCGATTGAAGAAATTTGTCAGTTTTGTATAGTTTGATGTGTAGCTGTACGTACACCAGGAAAAGTAAATGAATTCATGGCTTATCGATAAAATTGCCATAACGAGAGGTATCACTAGGGTATGTTTAATACAAATTCCAATAATGATGGTTTGATTACCTCCGGGCAGTGTTCGTCTGGCAGTTCTGCCATATTTATTGAAGTCTCTGAATAATGGGTTCCATAACAGTACTTAACTTAATGAATATTACACAGACATACCAGAACTCGAATAAGTATTGTTTGATTCATGAATCGTTATTCTTACTCGGGGATTAATTTGACGTGTAGCAAATGTATACAGTGCAAATTACGATTGGAAAATGTTAAACATTACAATTACTGATACGAAATCAGCAACAGTCGAATTATCTTTTGATAAAAAAAATGGAATGCTTTTTTATATTGTACCTAAACATTTTCGTCTCTAAACATATTTGTACGGGCCTTTTCTTGATTCAATATCCCAAGTCTACATGCATAGAAAGCTTACAATAGTGATCGTTACAGTAATACGAGTCGAATTTCAATTCAATTGATAGCTGAACTTTTTTGAACTTACCCCAGCCGAACACACTGCATTAAATTTACACAGAAAATTGGTGCCTTTATTGAATTTTTAATAGATTACGTTAGGACAGCTTCTAGCGTTGGTGCAAGTTGTTAGATATTCACACTTTGAGTTTGAAACGTATTGTGGAAATTCTAATTCACTTTAGTAATTTAAGGATTAACAGTCTTGTCATTTATATTGAATACAATTCGTTTGTACTACAATAGAAATAAGATAAACATTCAAATAGATCACATTTATTTAATAAATTGTGAATACAAGTTGAGAAGTATTAAAAGCATCTAAACTCATGGTATCTGATACCAATGTTATGCCTTCATCATTATTATTATTTTATCCAAGCTACTTCCACTGCAGGCAAACTCCAAGGTTCTCCAAACTGATCGGCAACGATCGAAATCGTCATTTCAACCAATAGACCCTGGACTTATGCCATGGACATAAAATTGTGAACAATATTTTAGCGAAGCCCAAAGTATCGAAATTAATACGATTCGATAAAATGGTTTGTAAGTAGATGCTATTTTAATATGTTTAATGAATTTTGCAAGGTGCCGCCACCCGCATCCAAGTTATGACTTAATATATTGTTAATCAGAATTGGCAATCTTTTGACTTACACCAGACACCGAGTGAAGCGATTATCAAGTTTCGCTTCATAAGCCCTCGTCACAATCTCCTTTTACGATGATTTTCATGGAGGGCCTGGCCTTTGCTGGAGGCATCCTGACGTCACACTAGTATCTATAAATAGACCACCTAATTTTGTTATTGCTCGAGAGGTACAACAGTAAGACGCAGGTTGGTTTCCAGGTCAATAGGATCTTTAAAAGTCTCTACAAACATTGCTATTTAGTCTAACGATAATGTGCCAGTTGCGAATTCCGACGAGGGACTATTGCGCGAAAAGCCAGGTGATGACCTTCTTCTTTGTTTTATGGCAAAATATTATATTGTTCATTACATAACGCGGAGAGTGATATCCTATTTGATTTTGACGTAGGGTTAGGGATGAAAAATGGTGGATGATGGAAAAGGCTCCTCGACATGCGTCAGGGCACACTTCAAAGCCGTAAATGTGATATTATATTAGCAGCTTCTAAAGACGTGAACGAACGGCTCCCAGCGTAATATTTTTTTAATTGCGGCTTGGTACTTACACATTGTCGCTTGCGGCCTGAACACGCCGCTTGTAGCTTACACCAGCCGCGGCATCGAGCGGCTATCGCGCCCAAGTTTCGCTTCATAAAGGCCCGGTGACGGCGCCCTTCCTTGTTGATATTCATGGCGGAAGGCTTCGCGAGGATCGTCGTGCCACTCAGCCGCCGCGACGTCAGCTAAATTGCTTTATTGCCCGACTATAGGTAAATATCAACAACGCAACGGTTAGCGATATAGCTGGCGGCTGTTTGGATGTGGCGGTTGGTCTTTGGAAGCAGCGACTCAGCGGTTTGAAAATCAATGATCAAATTAATTTGCTTGTGCGAGTAGCAGAAATATTTGGTGAACTTAATAAAATAGCATTATATTCGTAAATTGAATTCATTTTTATCATGTAATTTTGAAATGAAGCTAAAAAATTTGAGGTTTCAAAAGTTTATAATAAAGATTACAAAACTTACCAAAATATATAAAAATTGCACATTTTTGTAAAATAAAAATCATAATTTTGTCTTGACTTTGTCTTGATAGCTTACTTATACGTAGAAATCATGAAAAAAATCCATTAATTTGACTTTAATAACAAATACCTCGAGTGTCTTGAATGCAGCTGTATCTTGTCATGATATAGGTAGCTTCACATTTTTCTCTGTAAAAAATGTCCAACATTTTAATTAAGGTTCTTAAAAAATTTAATAAAATAGATGTAGTCCAAAATGGAGTTTAAACCACGCGGAGAATCCACTTGAAATGTTTAGAAAATCATTTCGCTCCACAACAAACATGAAAGTTGTACACAGTTTTAAAATGTATTTTTCTATTTTCTCTACGGCGCACGTTGAATTGTCTTTACAATAGGGCCCGGACACACCTCGAGGGGCAAAACTAGTGTTGCCAGGGAGTCAAGTTGTACGTGGACAACTGTCCACGTACTATTTGAACAAGTGTCAACTTTCGTTATACGTTCAGAATGGTTATTTCTACAATTGAGATAAATTGAAGTTGTCAGGTAGATCTCTAAAAGCCTAATTGTAGATACTTATATTCTAAGGTAAGTCCAAACATCTTGATATATGCGAAATATCTCGTTTTTGTGCCAAAAAAAAAATCGAATATCCAATCCACCTCTATAAACATTCGTGCAACACTTGTGTTTGTTCAGTGTCTGGGTGTTATACCTATAAGTATTTAAGTAATATTTTTGTGATAAGTCTCTGTTGTCTGATATCTGTAACAAAAGTGCTTAAGCTAATTAGTATGGAGTCAGGTGTGAATTTATTTATTTTAAAAATATCATGTAGAGTGTTGGAGTAATATTTTTTTATTGTGACTTAAAAATTAATTACATCAATATTCAAGGTACACCCCAAAATAGACATACACAGGAATTCCGCCTACCTTACACTATCTTACTTTAAAACTTGTTTCCCCATACTTCCCACTACGTCCGTCTGCTTTCTCACAACTTGTAGACCCTACACGGAACTCTTAACGAGGAAATAGTGACCGTAAATCACAGGAAATTCGCTCTTATTGAATTTCCTTCAGCCAGTGAAAGGAAGCGCCGCTTTTTGTTCCAAATGGACGCCTGAGAGATGTTAAGTTTTTGCCTCGCCTTAGGCCTTACATGGGACCTGATTAGGGATTTTCCTACAACTAAATGGAAATTTTCGTGCGCATCTCTAAAGGGTTCGGTAGGGATGGAGATGTAAGGTTACATTGTTGCAAAATCTTACCTACATTTATATATTAATTAATAAGTACTTAATACACTCGTCGACAAATTATTCTCTCTGCATTACGAATGGTATACCAAATATTGTGCTTATGTGACGTCATTGAATTTTTAGTACAATTACGTCATAGGATTGTGCAACTCTTAGTTGTTATGCAAGCGTGTTCAACAATGCTCCTTTTTAAACCAACTAACAACCTTTTTTTTATTAAATATTATGCGCTGATAACGAAGGCTCGAATAAGGACATTATCTGTGTTATGACTATAGTATAGGTTACAATAGATGGTGACTTCTCCTAGAATACCCAGACCACATTTGTTGTCCACATCCAACTGGGAATTTCATACTGGACCTTCCGATGTCTTTTTATTGTGTTGTGGCTTGTATCGTATTGTTAATTCTGCCAATGTCAAGTGAGTGTTAGATTGAGTTAAATTTGATTGTATCTCTTTGTTTTATGAGTTTCCTTTTGTTTAGAACACCACCTAAAATAAAAATAACTAACATATACAACACAGTATTATTAGCAGTGAGATATTGACCTTCCGATATCGTCAGATGTTAGTATAAACTAACAATTATCACAAAAAGTCCAAAACATTTACTTTCAAAGTGAATACATTCCACGTCGAAGAATTTTAATGGGTGAAATTAGTATAGTATTGCAATTAAGGTCTTTTTTCCAACAGAAATACCTATGTGGGTAATTATTAGTTCTAGGGGGCTGGCAATCTGCTAGAATATCAAATGAAGCAATTAATTCCGACACCTCACTGGGGCAGTTATGGTTTATACGTGGATAGTTAGAGACGTGACATTCTTTATGTTGTGTCTGTGTCAGATGTGTTTTGTGTCCAATGTAATAATGTGTTTTTCTTTCTCTGTAGGTACAGATAACAGTAATTTGGATATTTATTGCCTTATTTTCTTAAGTGATAGGTATCTTATGGCGTTTTCTATCGGAATTAATGTTGACACGTTACCGGGGAAATATACATGGATGATAGTGATGTGACAATTTTTTCTTACATAATTTTAGAATGAAGAGGTGTATTTTCCGATAAATGCAAGGAGTCTTCTAGGTTAGTTAGTGGCTATACGATTATCATACAAAATAAGAATAACCGATACCTACTTCTTGTAACGAATCAACCACTTTAATGACTTTACCGTCAAACACATTGATAAATAAACACAGTCATAACGCTGTTATACAGTGCGGGCTCGTTACAAAAAGAAGATAAAGAAAAGTTTAACCGATTTTAAACATTCACACATAGGTACAAAATATTTCATACTGGGAGTGGAAGGCGTCGATGCAGTAATAAAAAATACGCACGGAGATTTAAAAAACCCAAATGTGCATGCTTGAATTCTAACCACGACCCTCGTATGGAAGGCACATTCTTGATTCAGGTCCCTCTCCCTATTAATCATCATAATCAGCCGGTCTCAATTCACTGCTGGACGTAGGCCCAATGTTCGCCATTCCACTAGTCTTCGGCTAGACGCGTCCAGTCTATACCAACGGCTTTTCGCAGATCGTCACTTTTATCTATCCGGAGGCTATTCCATACTATGCAGTAATATTGCAGCAATTGATATTTTTCCCATCTCTAGTGGACAGTAAACTAAGCTATGTTAATTTATGCGCTAGTTATTGGCACTTTCATGATGCCGTTTTATTAATAAAATTGTATGATATATCGCGCTTGTTAGCAAGTCACATTGCAATGAAACTTGATACTATCATTATGAAGTGGATAGCCAATTGAGTTATGTGTGTGGAGTAACTGTTTGAATTAAAAGCTACTATGTTTCAATCTTTGTTATTGTTACTATGAACATTATAACCGTGCGGTCATTTTGCTTGACATTGCAGAGGTACTGCCGTGCCCCCAGATAACAATATCCTTCAGCCATTATTATATATTTCAGCTGTTATTAGAACAAGGCATTATAGATAAAAAAGTAAAATATTTTACGTAACATTATTTACGTATTTGATATAATTAGTTATGAGTTACTTTTTATGGTACCATGAAGTGAGCATATTTATATGAACAATACGATATAGGTACATAGTTAATTGTGTGGCTGAATTAACTGCCCATACTAATTATGGAATGGTAGTGGGGCTGGCTACGTGCAATACCACCACCATAATAATACTCGTATAGTGATACCACGGCCTTACAGAAACAGCGCTGCTATTTTTCACCGAGTGAATGAGGGTATCAGAGGTCCAATGTATTGGAAAGGAGACAGATGTTAGGAATGCTGAGTGCAAGAAACCTCATAAAACTAAGTAAAATATCTAAATACATTACTATGATTTCATGTTAAAATGTGTTCTCTATGTAAATGTATTCATAGTTGATTAGTATGTAAACTAGGTGTTACCTAAGTATACCTTTTTCATAAAAGAGCCCTGAGAAATCGGATTAGGTATATTAATCTATATGTTTATAAGGTACATTGTATAGACAGCGACAATGCTTATAGCTGAACCAATAAAATCGAAACGCACTTGCGATGTAACAAACACCCAGCGCCATCTATTGGTAGGGAGTGGAACTAATATTCCAAAACGAGGTTAGAGTCACAAGTAAGCAGTAAGATACAATCTACTAACAATCATTAAATGCGTACACACCTCGGTCTTTTGTTAACTTCAAGCTCAAAATCGTTCGTAGCCACGAAAATGGCTTCCGCACAAACATCATGAGCAGAAATTCCTTCATATTGTTACGGTTTATTTCAACGGCATAGAAATGAAAGAGAAAAAGCAATTCAACAATGAAAGCTCTTCCATTCAACTGTTAATGGCATTTTGTGTTTACGTGCAACCAGCCGCTGACGAATTAAAATCCTTGGGAAATTCCGGGAAAGTATTGGGTGGATACGCGCCAATCTAATTTTGATGGTCGATGTTCAAGGAAATACGAATGAAACTGACTGGCCGGATGGCGCACTTGGTAGAATTAGACGAACAAAATCGATCGCCTAGAACATCACTAGGCGTAACACATCCCTAGTGGCGTCTGTAACTAGTACATTACATACCACAGGACTAGAACTAGAACTGTCGATTCTCTGATACAGATTCGCGCACTCTGATATTGTTCATTTATTATAGCGAATACTACTGTGTATTACCACTTAAAATATGTTTCATTAGTAATAGTAATGACCCTGCCTTATGCGTCAAAGGTCTTGGGTTCGATCCTCACTGATGAATACTTGTGTTTGTTCAGTGTCTGGGTGTAATATAACTGAATGAACTAATTCTGATAACTGTTATCTGTAAAACAAGTGCTTAAGCTTCTTAGTACGGAGTCAGGTCATAATATGAGATTTGTACAATCAAATAAACGTAAATAAATGTGAATAAGCCACGGCCACGAGAGGTGGTAGAGTCTTAGCGGCTAAGTTATTCATTTCAAGTAGGTATAGGTGGCATAGGATCTTCGTCAGTTCCTAGAAAAAACAATTTTCACAATATCGACCTTGTCTGGAAGTGGTAAATTTGCCACAAATTAACCGCGTTTTTGGATACACTGACTGTTGCACGCATCTGCAACACTCTTCCTTATAAGCAAACAATGTACTCGAAACACGTCCCAATCGCGCCTGGGCTGCAAGAACTTTCTTGATGCGTTATAATAAACGGGCGACATGTCCACGCTATCGACGGACTGCAGTTTTAACTTCGTTATCAAGTTAGCGCACGCAATCCCACCATCACTGTTGAATGCATATCAAAACTTTATTTTAACACCTCGATATTAATACGCTAATTCTATGCCTTTCGTACTTTCACGTGACTTTTAAGCTTGATAGGGAAGTTGATTTATTTTCATTCCATTTCAAATGTATACAGTTTTTTACGTTTCATAAACATCTTTTTTGCTAAGGGTTTTTTTATGTTAATGGATCATAGACGTGGAAATGAAGATGGAAACGATTGAGTTGCTTGACAACCAATATAAAGATAAAACACAGTATTGCGAGTTTGGAGGCAGCTGTACAATGTTTGCTTAAAGTAAGTGTTAGTGCACATAATTTTTCCCAATAAATCTGTGTAACTATTATTTTTCTATGCAATAAAGACATTTTTATCTTTATCTTTATCAACACTATATTCAATTGAACTAATTTTCTACTAATTTGTATCTTTTTTTGGCACACTATGGTTATGAAAACTAAGACAACTATGTATAATAAATATTGCCTTTACATTAGCTGGTGGTTGATTTCAACGCCTGGCCAATATAGCAGGACAAAATTGTATAAGTGTGGGCGCAGACAAAAGTGTAGGTACTTTACTTACCCTCATATTTCGATGATCAGTATACTCGTAAATGACCGGAGAAAGATTAGGCGCAGTACCAACCGCTTAACATGATTTCTGAAGCACGTTCTTGTGTTCCAGATAACATCTAGACCTCGGGCTGATACTGGAAATTTCTTAACAGAAATTCTTAGTACACATTTTTTAACCCTAAAGGCAGCTGTTTTGACCTACTGACCACTGCACTGCCGAAAACGTCAAATAGCAGACAGTCAGCTACTGGGCATTTTAACTCTTGACTGCTTCGGTGGCGCAGTGGGTAGTGGGTCGCACTTTGAAGCGATGGTGCGCTTAGAGGGTTCCGGGTTTGATCTCCGGGTCGGGTCGAACCTGAGTTTTTCTGTTCAGAATTTTTAGTGTGAGCCCGAAATTTGTAAGTAGGCGGTCTTGTACCCCCGTGCCTCGAAAAGCACGTTAAGATGTTGGTTCCTGTGCCCCATCTCTCTTCGGTGTAACACACTGGTGTTCCAACGAATTAGGAGGGTAAGGAAATAGAGAGTGCACCTGTGTTTGCGCACACACTTAAGCAATATAATATATACTGCGTACTTGGCGGATTGTTATGATTGGCCCCCGTAGCCAAATATCTGTTGAGGATTTACCTATTTATTATTATTTTTATCCTCTCTGACAATACTAAACATTAGCAATAAACTACGTCACACATCTAAAAAGTCCAAACATCTAAATAGACGTTGATACGTCCCATGAGGGCACACAAAATGCCCGTGTTTAGCCATCTCTGGCGAGATGTCCAGCCCATTTGCCGTCCGGCACAACCGGAGATCCGGATTTTAGACAGGAGAAAACCGGATTAGGACCAGCTGTCAAATGAGAAAGATTAAATTTGTCAGTATAAGGATTAGCTCAGTCGCGTTTGATTCTGTAGAAGTACTCCGAATGAGCGTGTTAGCTGACACAATTTAACCCTGTCAATCCACAGGCTTAAATTGTAAATAGGTAGGATAAACAACTAAAAGTGGCATTAGGCATGCAGCGTGTAGTTCATCATCATCATCATCATCATTTCAGCCAATAAACGTCCACTGCTGGACATAGGCCTCCCCCAAAGTTCTCCACACAGATCGGTCCTGTGCCACCCGCATCCAAGGGACTCCCGCGACCTTCACCAGATCGTCGGTCAACCTGGTGGGAGGCTTACCATGGCTGCGGCCTCCTGCACGTAGCCTCCACTCCAGGACCTTTTCCACCCCATTGGTCGTCTGTTCTCCTCGCAATGTACAATAATCCTACCTACAACATTTTCTTTCATGATCTTCAGTCAAACAGACAAAGAAGTTGTAAGAAAATTACCAAACTCAAACATAATGTAACGCTTTTTGCAAGGGCTGTCAAAAACGCAAAAAATAAAACAATTATTTTAGTACGTACCAAGGTATGTACGTATGTACCATGCCATTGATTTTAATGTAAAGAAATACTGCATTCATACATTAAAAAACTGGTACTCAGGTAGGGAATCGAACCCGGTTGTTTTAAAAAAAATAACTAACACTATTCTACCCCCTTTGTCATAAAAAGAAAAATATATACAAAGGTATAAGATTCTGAAGTAAATTTTTGAAGAATATTTATAGAAATGTAGTATCCAGAAGGTACGGGGCGGTAAACTAACAAAAATCTAATAAATTAATTATACCGAACAAACCCGAGTCATCCGATTATTATTTTTTAAACGTGCAAGACGTGACAACCCTAGCAGTAGGTAAAGTTGCCATTATTTTAAGTTTGGCAACTTTACCTAACCTCACTTAACATTGCCTTCGTCCATAAATCTAAAATTTGCAGTTATATTTCATTGATAATTGAATAAATGTAGCTTTTTTGAATAATTGAGCAAAAGGTTGCCTGATGTTCACAAATAAATGCATAATTAACTTGTGTACAGGGAAAGTTCTGACGGAACCTTCAATCGTAGTGATCCCAAATAAATGTAATAGCCATGCTAATGGTAGCCAAGTGCCAAGTCATAAATTATTTATGCCACGGCAATTCTGAGAGTTATTTTTTATTTAAGTATTAAAAGCTCCGCCGAAATGGTCCAATAAAATACAAGTATACCGTCGTGTTAATTGGAGTACCTACTGTAAATGTTGATTATGGAAATATTAATTAATTTAGGCTCTGCTTTGGTCCACATTCCTAAAGGCACATACTTTAAGTTTTGAGTTTTGAATCTGTAGGCCTAGCACAAACCCTTGAAGAAATCATTTCGTGCCCACTTTCGGATTACCCTAGTACTCAGCACGAAGCACCTCCGATGGCGTATCGTATCGTATCATATCCTTTAAAACTTTTAGACGTGAGAGGTATAATCTGTGAACGGGCACTCTCGTTGTGATCCTTTCTGACGATTTGTCAATTTTAGTTCTGCTTACTACGATAGAGGGTGCTCGTCAAATACTTCTTACAATTGTTACGATACGCATACGCTACGATTTCTGTGCAAAGTTCATGCTAGGCCTTCAGATTCGATCAACTGCGTTCCTTAAAGCATGATTTATGACAGATTTTGAGAGATTTAATAATAGGAGCATTTTCTCTTAAATGTGATTTTTCAGTTTCTCTTCCTCCTAGCATCCTCTAGTGCTGACAGTGATCTTTCTTCTGCATCATTCCTCTAATGGTTTCTTCTTCTGTTTCGATCTCCGGTTTTTGAAATTCACTAGGACCATAATTCTAATTTAAATTTTTGTAAGTCATTAATAAAATATGGAAGACTCTATGTAGAGAGTGGAGTTTTCTCCACTGTTTGTTATCATTAATTAGATACACATTTTTGAGATTATGTATTATTTGTAGTCGTACGTATTATTCTTTATATTATTTATATGTATGTTTAATTATGTCCTCTATTTAATGAAAACAACAAGATCTCTTACTGTGTCGAAGACAAAAATGGAACTAAATTTAATTTAAGTGCCTTAACCTGTTTTGAGCAATTATTAAATGGTTATCAATGAAATGAGCCTAAAGTTTTGATTCTCACCAATAAAATAACGTGCATCAACAGTTCAACACGGATAAATTGCAATTAATAAACCATACACGCAAGACCGTCCATCATCGTACGTTTTAACTCGACCCGAACTCTGTTAACCTGTAACAGAGCTTTAGATTGAAATTAATGGTGTAGTTTCAGCTAGGAAGTACTTTGAACGAGGATTAATATTCACGCTTTGTACCGGGAAGCAACGCACAAAGCCTACATGGAAAGGATATTAAACAGTGGCTTCGATAAACGGCCCAATAAGTTATGTAAAGTGCGGGTGCATCGGGTTACATTACAACCCTACATGAGGTTAGGACGCATGCGCGCGCACGGCATATGCGGAATATTAAAGGAGGAAAGAGAAAAAAATTAACTCGTGAAGCCATTTTCGTCTATCCGTCCCCTCGCCCGCGTCAGGGCTGCTACGGCAGAGAGTCTCGCTCGGTCGCCGCGGCCGAACGTGCACCTTCGCGCCAGGGCCCCTCCGCGTCTCGCAGCGATCGCCAACCGGTCCGGCCGGTGCAGTTGACTATTCCTCGTACCACCAATAATAATTGTGCAGTGTTATATGGACCCCACGGTACCTGCGACCGCGACATCCAACTTTTTACTCAGTGCCACCGATACTTTTAAGTGAAGTGCAAGTTTTTCCAAAGTTGTTTTCCGTGTGTTATCCAGTTGTAAAGTGACAAAGACTTGGATGTAAGTGGAGTCCGCTCCTAAGTGACGTATTTGCTACTTTTCCATTTGTTGACAGGCCTCGCTTGAGGCTCCGAAAGTAATTTGTAAAGTTTAAACTTTTAGTTACTTTGCAAAAGGGACGTCGCAAGGCATTCGGCGCATGACAACAACATAACAGGTATTGTTTACTTTTTCTTAGAACTTTAAAAACGTAAGAACTTCTGTAGTCTTAAATACAATTTCAAACTCAGTGACCGGCCTTATGAGTTTGTATCAGATTTTATTATTAATATCCGTTAGCTTGTGAATGATAATAATTAAATTAGATATATGTATAAGTAGGTATATCAAGTAAGTATTGATTTCATGATATCTTTACAGTTGTGACCCTTATATTTTAGATATTGAGTAAAATAGTGACCGATTTGGTAGGTACTTATTAAATTAAAAATGTCTCTTACCTTAATTCCATTTTAGATATTATAAGTATTTTTTTATTATTATGCGTAACATTTTCAATATTATTAAATGTGTTGATGTAAATTAAGAACAAGAATGTCTTATTTATCTTTGTGTCTATTGAATATCTTTATTGGAATCTAGAGATGAATAATGGTTTTAATTTAAAATACCATACCTCTAACTCCAAAAACTACAAAACTATTCTAAGTGTTCAAAACTTTTTCACCTGCCTCCTATCAGCTGTCGCACTTAAACCGGCTCCAAATATCAAATTCCAAATAAGCCGTTCAAAGTGCATCAATTAAGATAACACTTATCTGCTCGAAGGTATTATAAAAGATGGGGCTGCATTTGCTAGAAAGCAGGCACCTTTACTTTAAAAGGGTTCTTCAAAATCTTGAGAACACATATTTTAAAATTCTTATCTTAGTATAGACTTTACCAAATCCTTAAGAAATTTAAGTCTGCTAAAATTTTGTTTGTATTTAAGGATATCTCCATCATTAATAAATAGTGCACCTCTTGATGTGAGAAATATTATGACATTAATTAGATTTTATTTTAAAGAGTTAGTCAAGTATCTATGGTTGGTAACATCTGCTATGTTTATTAACAAATAGGTAACACAGCGCTCTGTTACATAAGATTTCTAATGGAAATAAGGAAAGATCTTTTGTAATGCCCGTAATCCAGTAAGGGAGTCCCAAGCAGGAGGTCGTCAACATTTCCATTGAAAGGGCTCAGCGCAACGCAAGGATACATTAAATCAAACTTTTTATTTACGATCTAATAACTGAACCCGAGTGCACTCTAAAATAGACAAGTATAATAAAAATCCATAGTACAACCAATAAATTATCGGGACGACGTTCTTTTTATTGGAGTAACGAATGGTGAGATGAGTAATGGAGCAAGTTTCGCCTATAAATCACGTTTTCCCTCAGTATGAGGAGATTCCACGTTTGGGGACTGAAGTTCAATGAGACGGTACTTTTTCTGATACACTTATCGCGACGCTGCATCGGATAGGGGGCGCATTTTCGCGGAAACTTTGGACATTTGTTTATTTCTTTCCGGCGACTTGCTAGATAGTTCCAGTGTAACTCCGTCGGCGTTTTAGGTGTAGGTACTTACGTTGGCTTTTGCTGTAACATTTCTGTTATCTTTTTCATTATTTTCTACAGATTCTCGTAATCTAACTGCTTAATTTGTAAACTGAATCACGCTTTTCGTTAAAAATATAATATGTTAGTTACTATATTGTATAGTCGGTGATATTAAAAGATATGTGGCTCTTACATCAAAAGCATAGGATAGGTACAGTACCCACAGGATGTTTGTAATCATCTTGTAATTAAGAAAATTTGTTAGGACACTTTTTTGAAATATTGCACGCAATTACTCGTACATCTTCAACATTACGCGTGACATTTTCAAAAGCCCTTATTATCCGTAAAATCTTCAAATATTTTTGGAAACCTTAAGTCATCATTATAAAACACTTCTGCTCAATGGTTCCTCGCTTACAATGGTGGGATGACATAAAATTGAATATTCACCAATGGATCTCACCCTATTCCCTATAAATCATGCTTTCCCTTACTATGAGAATATTATGTTTGGGGACCGAAGTTTAATGAGACGAATTCTTCTGCATCTCTTATCAGGGGCTTTAACAGATATTGGCGCATTTTCGCAGAAATTTTTCGTATTTTGTTAATTCCTTTTCTTTGATGATACATTTTTGTTGAATTAGATGTTTTTGACATATTTTTTGATAAGGATCAACATTGTTTTGCATAAAAATAGCACGCTGATATTATCTGGCTTTGTTAAAGCGACGTGTATGTTTTCATAGCTGGATTTTTTAAAATATGTTTCATAATCCTCACAAAATATAAATCAATTGGCGGCGCTAGTACCTATCGTCACTGTGATCGCCTTAAAACCATTTATCATTTTTCGAAATTACGCCTGTCTATATATATATATATGCTGATTTTCGTTAATTATTTTTGATAAAAGACTTATATAAATGCAAATTTTTTAACATGTGTCATAATAATATATCAATCTTCAACTATTTTTCAAAAACTGATAAGTACGTCTGGCAAGGCGTAATTATAATTTGCTACCAGATAAATAAAATATCTAATATAATGTCTTAGAGATTCACCATTTCACAAAAACCAATATATCCGGGAGATAAAATTCAAAGATTTTTCAAAATTGATTCTTTATTAAACTACCTAGTTTCCATATTGGAATTCTTTTCACGAATAAGACTATCAAAACTTTCAGTAATACAAATAACTTTATTCTTAGTATATTAATTAAGATGTTTCGCACAAGTTTTGTTTTCACTGATTAAGTTGGTTGCGGGTTTTAAGACAGTTTAAGTTCCTCGGAGAGTAGCCTCGCTCATTGTTCGCCTCTGCGGTCGACATACTTGATCTGTAGTACTTGCACGGGAGTTACGATTGTGGGTCAGAACTTGTTATCAGTGGTATTTAGGTCTCATGGTACTTCAGAAGTTTTGGCTTTTAGTAGAGCGATTTTGCTTATGTTGGATTTAGAGCTGTTTGCATCTCAATGATGATGTACATTACAAGATATATCCTTTTATGCATCTTTCTTTATTAGGAAATTCATGCAAATGAATCTAAAAGAGCAGAAAAGGGTTTTGCTGATACAAGAGAAACTTTGAGTTCTGAGTCTATTTTGAAGAGCATAAATTATTTAGCTTTGAAATTTATTTTCTCTTTTATAAATTTACAATATTGCTTTAGTTTAAAATTGATACAAATTATTTAAAAGCTTTTTTAGCTAATTCTTATAATTTGAATAATATTACTCAAATAAGTAGGTACATTTAAACAGACAAAGTTCTTAAACTCTCAAAGTTATTTTATATAATTATTTTAGAATACCTACTCTTTTTATTTTTGTTAAAGGCTACTGTAATTGAAATTCACTGCTTAATGATGAAGACTGAAAGAGGATAAATTAATGGAATCGCTGTCATTATCAACTTTCATTTGCCAGTTTCGATGCAAATGAATAAAGTAACAAATTCATTCACTTATCGAATCGTTTCATTACTATAAACGCAGCTGTGCTTTAGTTTTACGTCTTTTAGTAGTATGATAAAGTAATTTTCGAAAATATTCTAAAATGTCTCAATAATAAAGTCATGTAATTAATTGATGAAACTACTGCCGCTTTATATAATCCTTGACGAGTTATAACTCCAATACGAGCTTAATATCATTTAATCCTAAAGGATGTTTCAAATAGGTAATCAATTGAGTAGCGGTTTGTGTTCAACGGACGCTCGTCAAGAAAATAGACGTGCTAAACAGACCAACAGCCGATGGGCCGTGAAATGACGCGTCTCTAACCGATCGCGTTTGATGAACTATTGTTTACGATGCGATGGGTGGATCCACATCACCTCGCTCTTTCAATACATCCCACAGGGGCTTAAGGGAATCTATTACGATACCCTCGTCTTTAATTGAACATCCTTTGAAGATATCAATGTGTGTCGACGTATGTAAAACATGTCAAGTTTGTATCCACGATACTAAATTACGAATTGCGTGACTACAATTTTATCCGGTATCTATTTAAATTACTTCTATTGAATAATGTACAAGGTAATGTTTACTAAATTATGCATCGGTATTATCGATTGGATTATGAATCTCTACTTCTTTTTCGCTTCAACGTTCGCTTTTGTTTACTACAACAAGATGGGAACATAATTAACTGTACGCAAGCGAGTCTACGGAGAAAATTATGCCCATAATAAATTATAGTAATGGCAATTGTCTGTTCCGTTATTCTTAAGTACGCTATCAATAGTGTGTTCTACATATCGGATACCTATCTGTGTAACATTGGTATTGGATCTCTTTTTACCCGTGTCCCTCAATGCTGAGGGTCCTGGTCATTATATGGAAAAAATACAAACCCGAATACATAAAAGGAAGCTTTTATGGAGTTTCAAATGTTGATTTGGGCATGCCGCTGCCTTTTTCATTTTACTGATACATTACAATCAATTAGTGAGCAGATCTGTTTATAAGTATTTTATGTATTAAATTATTTTCTGGTGCTAGGCTAATACGTTTTATGGTTTACGACATGATTAATGAGTTTACATCAAATACTTATATTAATAAGCGACCCTATTTTAATGAACATGCACAAAACGGCACTTAAAAATATAGATTTTATTGGGTTTATATTATAGAAAGATTTGATCATGTAGATTTGTAATGAAATATGTAATGATGACTGTGTATAGTCATGAGTTGACATAAGCAAGCGGTGACATATCCAGGCCAGATTTTTTTTTCTGGACTTTAAAAGCTACAATTTTGATTGAAGTGGTGGAAGAATCTGCTAAATATCGGTGCTTTGTCAAATTAAAACGTTAACCTCTTACATTATTCACATGAGCAAGACCTTTAAAAATAATATTTCGATATAATACATTATGTACTAGATGTTGTGAAACGTATAATATTATTAAGCGTTCATCAAAAAATCTGTGAGATATTCTAGTCAAAAACAACTCCTTATTAGCGGAACTAACCAAGCTAAGACTCTTTCATATCTAATGGGCTTGTTAACAGCTAATTTACTATACAAAAGATGTGCTAAGGCAGCTTGTAACCGAATGCCACCATTAGATAAGAGTACTTGAGCGAAAGAGGTTCACAGTGACCTCATTTTCTCGAACGATCCCCGTAAGAAAACCCTACCATAACTCTGTTTTAATAAAGTTATAATAGTAAAAGAGCACCATCTTATAATAAAGGATGTCACAAACACAAAATAGACATAATAAAGTTCTTGCATAATGTTACTGTGTCTCAATACATTTTCTTACAGAGCTATCTATCGTAACACTTCAACTTTGACATAAATTTTATTAATTTAAATGGATTTAAGACATTTTGTAGAGTAATCAAAGATAGTAATTTTAAACAAATCAAAATGTTGCACTTGTACAGAGCTATAATAATAACATAAGTACACAGGATTTATCATAAAATATTAAAATGACTTTCTTGAGTAGGTTATACACACATTTCTTTAAACGATTAAGTTCATGACACATTTGGATGGAATAAGAGGACAACATGTTTTAGCTAATCCTTAATTTATAAGTAGGTATTTTCGCATTAACGTTCTTAGTAGAGTCAGCATCAAATATCACATAAAAACAGCAAACGAAAATGCGTGGCGAATACTTACAGTACCATACACAGTTGTTTTTTGTGAAATGTTCAGATACTTTTGATAGGTTTGAAAGCTAACATCAGTTCGATACAGACTACTACATTTGAGATCAATTCATCTTCCATGATCTTCCATCATGCCCAATATCTGTTCCCACGTCGCCGGAAACGGCCGATGATGGCCACGCTTCGGTACTCTACTTTGCTATTGTCCTCAACCCTCTCGCTGCGGCAGCGCCTCAAAGCCTCCCATTCCATGAGAAAGTGACTAAACGTCATGTTTTAAAAGAGACGGTCCTGTTTTTAATTAATCTTGGTGTTTGTTGACCAAAAGTCAACAAGACGACTCATCATTAGCCTGTTTGCAGTCTACGCTGGTAATAGGCAAATGTTCGCCAATCTGATCGAAATTGTCTACTGGCATCCAGCTTCTTCCGGAGATCGTCATTTCTTCTACTATCATCTACATTTATCACAAGACATCCATTGACCAGGAACCTCAATTTTGCTTTTTGGTGTCACTTTGGACAAGGAGCTGACGTCGGCGCCGGTGATCGGCTCGGCTTTTTGCAAACCCGGTTGCTGGGAAACGGTCGGGTCCCCTGCTGTCTGATATCTGTAACACGAGTGCTTAAGTTACTTAGTACGGAATTAGGACAATGTATGAGATGTTGTGAGATTTTTTATTTTACTTCTATCAACGGGATATGGGATGGACTACGAGAAACGGTACGAAACGTTTAGTCTTCGTAGTCAATCCAAGGAAGACGATAAGTTTGCCAGAACGGCCTCCACTCACAACCTAGCCCCGCCGAAACAAGACATTAAGCCACTCCTACGGCCTGACACTCACCCTCTTACTTAAAACCCTTAAATGGTGGGTATGCTTTCTCATATAGATTTTTAATAGGAGATATTACATAAATCTTCGAATTTCCGTTCGGAAGGCACAGTCATGGTCTATTCGATTGCTGTTCATATTCACTTCTAGTGTCCTGTTTTAGTCCGAAAATAAATGGTCAGTGTATCCTGGGCCTAGTTTGCTGCGCTTAATTCGTATTGCGTAATTCGTTCCGCAGCGCTTTCCGTTTTTTTTGGGAGATCGATCGCATCGGTGGTCCCTTTGGTGTTGCGGGTTACTGTATAAAAAGTCAAGTTTTGTTTTGGCGGCTGTCAGTTAATTAGCGTTAGACTTTTTAGGGTTAGGAAAAAAATTGGTTGTTATTTTGGTAACAGCAGCTGATGAGAACTGTGATGGTGATTGAATGTCTTTCGATAAGTTTTTGTAAGAGATATTAATTCAACAATTATCACATGGGTGTGATTACTTGTTACAACTTTTACATTCGCCTTTTTCTGGTGAGTCTTGTGGTTGTCTGCCTGACAATAATCTCTGCAAATAATTCCGAAATATATTTTCTATCACACAAATAGAAACCAGGTCCAATACATTGATTCAAATTCGCAGTTGGATCGTGTAAGGGAAATCTTTTTTCTTCCAATGGGCCTCTCAAGAGCACTTTTACATGTCATTATTTTTTGTGACTACCGTTTGAAAAGAGACGGCATCCGCTGAGAGACGCAGACTTTATGTTGTATAATTATACGGGCTGTAAACAAATAAAACAAAAGAAAAGGTATCAAACGTGAAGTCATCTACTAGGTTATTGCATTTTTATCCTGTGTAAACTACTCGTAAGTGGATCTTTCTCAACGTGATGTCGTTGGAAGTCTGTAAATTGTTATTCCTCCGAAATTGACACCTGAATCTATAAAAAATACATATCAATAGAAGAGACCTAAGCTTATGTATACTACTGATCAGGTAAATTTTAAGATTCTAACTTCAATTTCGGAGGATGAAGACTATTACAGTAAAAACATTGTTGTGGGAATTACCCAAGTACAGCTAGCACTGAAAACATTTCTACGAAAAACATTGTACGTACAACGAAATAGTAATAGTTTTAATTTAGCAACATCAACAAAAAAAAGTGGTTAAAGAAAAACACGTTTCTAAATGGAAGAGATGCAAACGCTGAACTTGCCCTTACTAATTTTATTAACAGCTTCAAGCAGACTTGTGAGATGAAAGACGTCAGTCAACGCTAAATAGTAGCTAGCAATTTATCCCACGTACACTAATAAGTTCGTCGATTAATTTCCTCTGCCATCTTTACTGTTAATAGACTCAATCTACTTGCTACAGAGTTCAAGAGCACGAAGACCAGAAACACTAGTGAAATTTGCATTCCTGCTTCACTTCAACACAGTCGACGTAGTTCAGACCACCCGCGACGTCTCGCACTATCGATCCAATACCAACTTTATTGCAACGAGACAGAATAGCAAATCGAGAACATCCACAATTCCCATCGCACCTATCGTTTGCAATAAGGCGGTCTGCAATCTAGCCGCTACCCGCGCGAGTCCCAATACGTGTATAAAGGTATATTATTGGTTCCCGTCCGCGTTGAAAACTCAGAATCGGTTGCAAAAACAAAGATTTCAATTCGCGGTGAGATATCTCCGCGGTAAGCGAATTTTTTTTTAATCTTCGCTCGACATCTCAAATACAGCTGCAGCATTCGAATCTCATTAGCGGGCGAAACAAGAGAAAAAAGCTGAGTGTAATAAATTTTAGCAAGGCTCAAGCCAAAACGTTTATGGTTCCTTTTAATTTGGTTGCCATTGTCGAGGCGTCCCGCTGAGCGCCGTCCGTCGGATTTCTTGCTAGAATTCCAGCTGTTTCAAACATTAGTTACTTCTTATTAGTCGATTACGAATAGAAATTAAATTCGGGTTCGAAAATATTTATTTAATTATAACGGTATAAATCACGAGGCCTTTTGTTGTGACGCTATTCAGGACAGAATTGGACACAAATTACTCGATATTGTGATTTGTCCTCCTTTCTTTAAAATGCTTTTGATAATCGCCTCGTTTCTAAAAACAGCGTGGTATTAATCCTGTTAGAGCAGATACTTATTAAGGAAGGCGTAATGTGAGATTATAAACATTACATTGTAAACTTAATCATTATTTTACGCATTATTCTTTAGTAACCTCATTTTACTAATTGTGCCAGTGTTAAAAGGAACGCGAACGCACGCAACCTATAAAGGTAGTTAATGTGTTTTGAAAGGTGCAACGCGTAAAAAAAGTGCGGCAGATGCATAAAGGCTCGCGAACGATATCATAAATCAAAGTGGGTTTTATGTTGGCTGATAGATCCAATAGCTACCTCTCACGGCGACTTCGAGGAAGCCATGTTTATTTTAAATGATTGAAGTAATTCCATGGGACCGGCTCAAGAGTCTGGGCTTGGGCGAATGTGAGATGGATGACTTGCAGTTTTGTATCTATCCTTGTCTCGTATAACGCCGACTCTACATACACCGATATAATTAAAAATGGATTCACCATATCAATTGCGGCGATAAAATTGTTACAAGAGCGGAAAGAAACAGTTTTAAACAGCAATAATTCGCTCGTAATTGAAAACAGCTGCACTTTTCAGCATAAAAATAAATTACTACCAGAAAGAGAACAAAGAGTATCTTAAATCATTAAAATGCTACGAAAATTGATATTCTATTCCCATTCCAAGGTCGGGACGTTAGTAAAATTTTTATGACAGAATGCGACACGTGTTTAGCAAAGTATCGACGACTGTGGACCATCTGTGGAGAGTAGAACGTGCCATTTCTGGTCCACATTAAAATTCCCACACATAAAATTGAATGTAAAAAAAGGTTCTACGCCCGACGGCCCCTTTCCTACACAACAAACAAGCAGGTAAGCGAATCTTTACGATCCCTACTAAATGAAATATGCGCAATCCTACGAGGGATTTTACATCTTATTACAGTTGAGTAAAGAATCTTTATAAGAATAAAATTCACAACGGTTCTCTCACAATATTTTGGAAGTGTAAAAACTTTGTTTTCTTTTCTAAACTCGAACAAATATAAGTACTATTCCTTTGAGAAAAAAAGTTAAATTTAATTTCGGCGCGACCTTTTCGCCGTCCTAAGTTTATTTCTTGTCCACGGCTAGCTTCGCCTTATATGATGTACTTCCTGTATGGATCGTTAACGCAATGTGTTTTGATTATATTAAAGTATTCAATGAAAGTCGGAGGAGAGGGGTATACCGTTTAATGTTTTATTTATGAAAGCTCGTATAATTTTGTTTGTTCTTCTTGTGCGTTGTTGATGAATAACTGAAACAGAATAAGAAAGGTGAAGAAAACGATAAATGTTTATTTTACCACTGTCATGAGTAGTCGTTACCATCAATTTGCAATGCATTGCAAGGAGCTCGTTGAATTTTTCTATTGAATTCCTAATTTTATTATAGAAAGTCTGTTTTATATATACTTTTTCAGATGTTAAGCCTTTTTAAATTATTAAAAAAGTCAAATTTCATTTAACTTTAATTTAGATCTTTATGACACTAAAACCGGTTCCTTTCAAATAATATTTGAAGATTTGACATTTTCATTATTAGGTACCCGTCATTTGCGTTTGATATTACAAAAAATATTAAACTTAAAACCAACTCTCATAAGACAATTTTAACCAGAATAGCTCTTTAACCTATTTATAATCATAAAAATAACCTGTAAAGCAAAATTACTGGTGCTGTCATTGAAGAACACGAAGTCGTGATACATCCATTTAAGTTGTTTGGCGAGGAAGGACAACAGTTAGGTATGTATGTGGTATTAAGAATGGTTTGCGATATGTTTAACCAGTAAGTTGTAGAATTTAAAAAGAGTAGTTGTGATTATTTTTATACGTTCAGTATCTCAGCTTTTGTATCGAATAATGTTCCGAAACGAAGTGAGTGCATGTCACTAGTAAATGATAAGTGTGATACCTTACGTCACATGATGCTTTATCAGTTGTGACGCAATCCTGCTGGTAGCGATTTTGAGACTCCTGACCTCTTCCCCTCCTAATCAGTTTCTTAATAACTTATTTCAAATAATAAGTATGCTTCTTCATAGAATTTGATTCGTGAACTGTCGAGAAATGACCGATGCGTAGAGAGACAATAGTCAGTTCACACGACTTCAGGGATTGTTTGTCAAATTTCATTACGCCAACTAGTTGTGTGAAGTGATCAATATTAATGATTTCCCATACATTCCTACGACTGAGCTTCGTCAAACATTCGAAAAAACATTCGTCGAGTCTATCGCACTCAGGTGAGAGAAGTGATGTGTCGCTGATAACAAATATGGAGAGGGTAAAAATTCTTTAGACGTTTACCTTTTAGAGTTTTTTATTTAAATCATTTGAGCATACAAGATTTTAGAGTTAGAGCAATGGCAGATCAAAGGATAAGAACGCGACTTCCATACGGGAAGGAGGCCGTGGTTTGAATCCCAGCAAGCACCTCTCGACTTTGAATCTACGAGTATGTGCGTAGTTCTGCCATTCGCTCGGTGAAGCAACACATCATGAACAAACCTGCACGTTTTGGATAGTTTTTGAAACGTGTAACCATGATTCAGTTACGAAGTAAGTATTGCGAAGGTCAAACACGGCAGTTATTTAATTGTTATCACTAGACTCCCAAAATCCTGAATTTTGGTCTAAGCACACCCCGGCCTCCAAAGCGACAGTTTTGTCCGCAACCGGGAATCACATGCTAAGATGAGCGAGACAAAATATTTCCACGAGTAAACAAATTGCTTGTTTGACTTTGTTGTGTCGCATAAAATTTTAACCGCTTACTTATTTCTGTTTTGTAACTTTCGTCAAGTTAAGTTATTGAATTTCACAGTTTCACAGTTGAATTTCACAGTAAAAGTTACTGGCTGCTGTCTAAATGAAGCTAAATGAATGAAATGTTAATAATAATAATAAAAAGAACTATTTCTTATTTAGATATCCTATTTACATTATTGATCATACATTCTATTGAATTGGAACCTTATAGATGTTACTATATTACTCGTTTTCCAAAATATAATATCGTGCAGCAAATTTTATGAACTTTATCAATGCTCCAAAAAATTCAAAAATATTTTTAAACTTTTTCATATTCAAATCTGTACTGTTAGGTTAGAAAAAACTCACCATAAATGTCGTATGGCGATTCGATTGTCGCATTAAGCGTGAAAGGAAAGGCGTGAGCTTGTGTCACGCTGTGGTCAGAGATGGTATCGATGTTATTATGCCTTGTGGAATTTACTTACCTAACTGGCAATGGTTTCATCCACTGTCAGATAAAATTGCACTTGAAACTAATGTTGAAATATCTACTATATACTAAATGAACAAAGGAAGAAGTCGTCCTTAATAAATTTTACTTATAACTACAGACTAAACATTAACATAATATTTTAGGTACCTACTGCAGATTTTGGTTAGGACAACTTAACCCCAAATTAGCGTGACGGCCCTAGAACACTACCCCGCGGACCCCTTCATCATACTGTGGCGACACCTACCATCGCCCGAAAGAATCAGGTTCGCCACTACAGCACCATGCAAAAAATGTAATTTTTTTATTCACAATTGGACATCTATCCTTAAAAAATGCTCATTGCTCTACCTAAAGATGATTCCATTTCCATATCATAAACGTATTTATAACGTGCCCGTATTTTATGAAGAAACGCAAAACATGCTGTACCCGTTAACTGATGTACAAAAAACAGTGACGAGAATATAATGAGATTTTACGGGCAATCTGCTTTATTAATACCCTACGCTATTTGCGTTGAAAGAGTTTCAACGTGCGTCCGATCTAAACAATGTAAAATTAAAACAGTCCCTCAATTTATTCCTGCTATAAATATATGGATAATAGCCTGTTCTGATACGCTGCCTCCCGAGGATGGTCGGACAATCAAAACAATAATGTTATGATAGGAAGCAGCGGTCGCGGACCTGTTTATTTTAAACATTCACCGACAGCAAGATTATCTTCCTTGTAATGCTTCGCCGCTAGCTGTGTGTTTTACCTCATACCGCTAAACCACTCCGTGCTAACCAACCGTTTACACAAATTAGTGTAAACATATTGGAATCACCGCGCTCATTGTTTGAAATCGTCTTTAGTCACTAACTAAGGAGCGAGCATGTGCTAACAAAATCTACATTGATTAATCATATAAGTACGTCAATGAATAATGAAGCCAATGAACCCAAGTATGCAAAGATATATTTAAGAGCACATGTTTAATTTATTTTCGTCGTTAGACACCACTGAACATTAAACACCTGGAAATGAGAAATTCCAAGCAACACGAAAACTTACAATACTGTTGCTGGTATTTCTGTTACGAATGATAGTAACTTTGATGATTTATAATATCTTATATTTTAAACATTACTTAGAAAGAAATATTTATATCTATTAAAAGAAGATAGAAGCAATGAAGACTTGTCATTAAATAAGTAAATGCCCAGCGATAACTGTAAGTAATCTTCTTGTTAACCAAATGGTTCAATAACTGGTTTAAAGTTATTCCCGGCTTACATTAGAAAACGGTGTGGTAAGCAAAAGGTTTGGTAATTTATATTTAAAATGGTCTCCCATTCAGACGAGAATTTTATGTGTACGGTATAAAGATCGGCGCGAGATTACTATCGACAGCGTTGAAAAGTTAGATAATTATGTCGTTATTTACAGATATTGTCACTTCGAAACTGTTTAATTCAGATAACTTCTCAATATTTACTTTTAAATGGAACATAGAGAAATCAAATCGTGTTAGAATTGAATAAAGGTCGGTGCTAGTACATCAAAAAGCCATTAAAGAGGTGTGATTTCACGAGGTGTGTAAATTACAAGGAGTTATAATTCGAAATTGTGCAGTTGACTTCCAAACCCGTCGTGCGAGCGGATCGAACTTTACTGCCTATAAAGTCTTTATAGCCCATTGTCGACGATTATTACTTAACCCTCATGACTTATGAAGTAATAAATTCGATCTCCTCATACCTATCATGCCACAATCCAACCGTGCAAGCGCTCAGAAATAGTAAATATACACGATTAACTCTCTGTTATCTATAAATAAACAGAGCCAAAGATAATATTTGGAAATTAACTCGAACGATATTCGATATCAGTCTAAACAAACTGTTCGGAACTCTTTGGAACTTCTGATGATCTGTGAACCTTAGAGGTTAGATTGTATTTACCAAGTTTATGTTTACATACGAGCAGTTTCGAAAGCACACAAATTTCAAAGTGAATTGTTTACCCTGAGTTCAGCCGAAGTAAAAATTTATAAGTCAACAATAAAGAAGGGGAAAAAATACCATTGGTTTGTTAAAGACAATGCCAATAAACAAAGCAGAAACCCAGGCAGATAACAAAGCCGAGTCGTTGCGTGCCTGAATCAATAGATTGCAGATCGGAATAAGCTTAAAATATCTCCTAATGGTCTGGCTGTAAATATCCCATTTGTAATTGCGGTGCGATTGGCTGGTGGTATAAGGGCGGCACTGTTGATCTTGATGCCTATCAGATTAGTGCCAGGCCCCGATTTAGTGCCTTTCGCATAACCTATTGGCAAGTGCTTGCGTGCTACCATTCTAGACCCTTATTCGGAACCCGCAATAATGGAACAGATATAGTCGCTTACTCAAAACCCGTAGATAAAGCCAAAGCTCCATTTGAATATAAACATGATAGCGTTTTCCTAGATCCAGGAACAACAAACGTGGATTATATCGAACATAACGTTATTGCACAAAGGATATGAACTACAAAAGTATATATTATAGAAGGGCCATTGGCTTTATTGAAAGCCGTTCTTGCTTTATACTGTCCCCGCCTTCCGAGGCATAAAGTTATTTTCACAACAAAGCACACGGAGCCTCTGAGCTCCTTATATTGGACCTCTCTGAAGCCCACCATTGTAATCTTAATGCTGTATTATATTAATGCGATAAACATCTCAGTAGACGGCCGTGCTCTTTTTTGTGAATTATCAGATTTTAATATTGGCATGAACAGGCTAGTCGTCTATGGTACCGTTTCTCTGGTTACGTAGACGTTATCTTGAACGCTCATCGAAGGGGAAGTATCTAATTCTATTAAAAAGATCTTTTTGAATTTCTCCCGTTTAATATTTCCTTTTGCTCACTTCACAAAAAATAAGTAACAGCGATCAGAGCTGTAATTTTAGAACATGTTCTGTAGTTTTGGGGAGTATGCGGCAGTGAAATGTCAGTGTTGAAAACACTAAGCTTATTGATGCTCTATCAATAAGCTGAAAACACTAACATATAATTTTATCATCATCATATACCTAAGCTCAAATTCACCCACTGCTGAGTAAAGACTTCTTCTCAATCACGACACTGCCTACTGGCCACCTGCCTAATTTTATACGAGTACTTAGTCATAATTCAAAAAGCCTCTACTTATATATCAGTAGTATGAGTTTGATTATTGAAATATGTGTGTCATTAAGACATGACATGTTATTAAACATAAATAATAGTGACCGCTTTAAAATGCTCATGTTGGATGACAAGGCATGAAAATCCGAATTTAGTGAGCATTATGTTGGAGCGGGCGAGCACCGCTCCACGCACAATGAAACTCTGTACTTCTCTGAATAATTGCCGTATTTAACTGCACTGATTTAGTGGTCCGAGTTGCATCACAATGGCGTATTTAGTCCGTGAAAGAAACTAAAAAACCATTGTTTGTGCCCGAGACAAATAATGGTTTTGGTCATATGGTAGACACTGAGAATGCAGTTTACTTAAACTTCAACATGGCATTACCCAGTGTCCATTAAGATGATGAATCACAAAACTTTTGCTAAGAATTTAAACATCTCTCTCTCTCATCTTTAGAGCGTAATTCCCAGTTGCGCTCGAAGATGCCGCTTCAAAGACCAGGGTACGCTTAGACCATGGATTCAGGATTTGGTAAGTCTGGAATTTAAAATGAAGTGCCGTTTGACCTTCGCAACCCTTTAACTAGGGCACCAACCAATTTGGAATTATTGTTTAGATGTTTTAGAAACCCGCCTGAGTGCCATATTAAAAAATCCATAGGTAGTTGTAGTGTATGTATAATACCATACACTACAAACTATCTATGGATTTTTTAAATTATATGCTTGAATTTCAACCCCACGTATGGAAGGCCCTTTTTATTCACTGAGCTACCATGGTTCTAATTTGAACAAATGATCCATGATTTACCATTTTAATCACGAGTTATAGATTTGTTACATTGCTTACCTGTTTGATGTGTACGTTTAATTTTTTAAATTAAATATCATAAAGTTTAGTGTTAGTGTTTATTCAAAATACCATACTTACCACTTTTAAAAGCGCTGCGTTTAGAATATTTGTTTAAAGAAACACTCGAACTATAACGAGCATAACTCCTCGGAAACCGCAAATTATGTATTTAGTGGTCAACCTTGTTAGCATTTCAATAAATATTTCAAAACATTATGCCAACCAAATAATACATAAACATTAAGTATTTTGAGTGGCAGCTTGATTAGTTGATTTAACTACAATTACTCTTTCAGCGAGCTTACCGGTAGTGATAAGTAATTCAAACAACAATTTGTGTAAACCGTTTGTAGTTTAATCCACAGCCCGTTGTTATTGAAGCGGCGCATTCAGACTGCTCACTTATTGAAGTGGCTGAGAGGTTGAATGTACCTGCGATGACTGGTACAATGTCTCTTTATGTCCCGTTGAGTAATCGCCGACTTAGCTCCTCAGATTTACGCGATGTCGCCCTGCTCAACTCGTACCTACTTCGGCCACAATGGAATATTTAGGGCGAAAATGAAACTTTTGCACCGCGCGCTCATATTTTATTTCTATCATGACATGTGAATGTACTTTTATGGTTTTGGAACGCAAAAGGCGAGTTATGCGAGTTGTTTGTCAGTCTTTCTGCCTATTTAGGATTACGAGTAAGTATACTTCACGTTTAAGAGGGGAAAAGTGAAATAGTGCGACTTACGGCTATGATGGTCCCAGCAATCATGGCAAAGCAATTTTGTGAATGCACGTAGGTATATTGAGACGGAATTCGTTTTGAATCATTTATGTTCATACATTATTAAAATGATGATTTGTTTACTCAGTACTCGCGTGTAATTAAAAAGTCAAATATAAATGAATGGATTGTCTCTATTCATGTCCGATTAAGTGATTTTCTTTGATTGACACAAGAAAACTATCTTTGGGTAAATAATAACGTGTTTTTTTTATTCAAAGGAACTTAGTGTTACGTTTCTCAATTGCTTAATCCAAATAAAAGTTCTTCACTGACTAACATATAGTAGATAAAATTAAAATTATAAGTTTAAAAAAGTTGGTTTTACTTCAATTTATTCAACCAGGAATTGAACCGAGATCGCGCTTTAGTACCCCATCATAGCCACTGCGCCAACGACGTTGAATAACAAAGAGATCCATTTTTTACTGAACTTTTAACATTTTATTTTAACATAACAACTTTTAACATGCGGGCTCGAGTACTGTATGTTTGTTACAAACATACAGTAGTTATTTACATCACAGGAGCTACGCTAAATTCATGCAGTTACATTTCCACTGTGGACTTCATGTTGTGGCTATTTAACTCCGCTGAGTGTTACATACTCACAGTGAGGCTGTAGTGTAAGTTTGGAAAACCAAACGCTATGTTGAGCTTACATGGAAGCACTTCACGTTTAACGCTAGGTTACAAACTCAAGTGCTCAGTCAACATTTAATTTTATTGGAATATTTTCTGTTTGATAAACAAAACCAGCTTTCGCTAGCATTCGATACGAGAATAAAACGTCATACGCATTTGTCTTCTTATATATTTGTGAATAGGTAGGAAAGTTCGATCTCTATTCTTATTATTTGTTCGTGATTCGGAAAATTTGAATCTACTTTAATAATAATTCAAATGTAATTTCATTATGTACATAAATACATATTTACAATATTTACTTAACTTAAAAATAAATATGTACTTAAAAAGAAAAAACCTATACCATAAATTCAATTCAATTCACTTTATTTGAAAAACTTTAATGAAAAATACTTAATTTTTCATTAAAGTTTTTAAAATCAAATTATTATTAAGTTACCAAGAAACCGCAGATACACCGTTCAGAAACTCAAATAGGTACACATCAAAACTTAAAAATTTCTTCAATCGACTCTCATCTTACTATCACACATGTTAGGTTGATTTATCAATTGAGAAAATTTGACAGGTTGTGGTAAACTGATGCGTGGCTGACTGTATATAGTAGCAATCCCGTAAATGACTATTCTAATTTTAGTGGCCGTGATACTTTAACAAAATGCATTCTTATTAGGCATTCTATTTTTTGCTATGCCTCATACTCTTCAATGTCCATATTATGTTTAAATCTCAAACCACAACAACCGACAACATTGTTTCAAGATGAATTTAAAAAAATATGCGTATGGTGATTCATCGCACAGCTATCCAAGCCCATACATAGCGAATTAATAACCTCAACGTCCATTCCAATATTTACCATTCACCGATAAGCCAGTCCAGTACAAAATTGATTTTTTAACGACCTAAGCCAATAGCTGGCCTCATATTCGTCATAGTTAATTAAGGCAAGGTTACAAGAGTCATAAAACGCTTTGGTTAAGTGCTCAGGCATTCCCACTTATTAAATCATAGTGAGCAGTTCACTCAAGGTGCGAAGCCACAACACCAGGGTTCGTACGTACATAAATAAGTAATGAGACCCGACTCCTCTTACTTGAGTCCACTAGTCAACACTCGCTATAATATTCATGGGACTGTTATATTTTTCACTTTAAGGTGTCTGTCTGCGAATAAGAAATGTAGATCTTTATCACAGTTTCAAAGACAAATTTGACCCACGACGTTCGGATTATGTCGTAAGTGATGTTTTGATTTAAGGTCGTAAGACCCAAAAGCCTTTTAAAAGGCATAAAACAATTGATTTTCTATTGTGTCTGATATCTGGGCCTTACGACGTTATTAAGGTATTGTCACGAAAGATAAGACACAAAAGGACAACGAATATATTTAAAACAAAAGAATATTTTTATACCATGATACAACATTCACACTTTCAGATTTCTTTACTACTATCGATTTCGATGTATCGATTAAAGCTTAAAAAATTCTACGTGCGTCATGGGAAACGTCAGTCATTGTTCATTTAAAAGTACCAGGAAAACAAAAACGAAATGGAAGTAGAATAATACTGTGTTGTCTATGTTCGTTTTACATGTTATAGATGCTGCTTTTAAAAAAATTAGACCTCAAGAGATAATACCGGTGACCGGTGATTTGCGGTCAATCTCAACCCAACGTAACGTACTGACTTAACATTGGCAGAATTAATAATGCCCAAGAGCACGGTCCAAGCCATTATAAAAACAGAAGTAGAATAAATCAAGCCAAGACTGCTGGGCTAACAAGTGCCAGTAAGTTGATTTGTGGTTTATCCACAGGCATGCTCACTTGAACGCGACACTCGCAATGACTTAGGCCCGACACTTAATTATCTTTGCACTTGATATTTCAATTGCTGGCATGCTTATTGCGCACGGATTTCATGTTGGTTTAAATGTAGTTGACGACTTGCAGTTGCAGTTCTGAGACCTGCCATCTTAGATCAC
Organism: Cnaphalocrocis medinalis; assembly: GCA_014851415.1. Classification (NCBI taxonomy): domain Eukaryota; kingdom Metazoa; phylum Arthropoda; class Insecta; order Lepidoptera; family Crambidae; genus Cnaphalocrocis; species Cnaphalocrocis medinalis. Next base: position 12,051,473 of record CM026285.1, on the reverse strand, counting down.
AGAAATACAACGTAAAACGTTGGAAGTGTCGTCGACAATGAAGGCTCCATCGCAAAAAGCACTATGTTTTTCAATTAAAGGCATTTTTGAAATTCGAAATCTAGTTACTGGACTTTAACAGTGGGAGAGCCACGCTAGGGAAGGAGTTACCACGTCCTCACAGAAAACCAAAGAGCAGTAGTGCATGCGCTGTAACAATTCTCTTTAAGGTATACCATTTAAGCATTTACTCGTGTAAATGTAATCTATCTGATTACATTTATACGAGTAAATGCAATCTTGTCGTTAATAACATGCAATTAATATTATTCAGTAAAAGAAGTTGTATATTTGTAGTAGTAAATCTCAACCCTAAAATAGCACACGACAACCGGAAAACACCAACCTACACACATCCTAAAATCCTACATACACTATTTCCTATTCTGCTCACGAGCTATAGCCGCCCGATCCGGTCTCTAGTACCATTAACAACTTGACTTTTTTAATCATGACCAATCCGATTGTGATCTGCATTGTTAATTTGTACAGAGTAAATTTTGTTAGTTCAACATTGTCCAAGTACATTGAACGGTGAGAGATTTGTATCGTGGTGTGAGACCGCGGTAACAAAGTGCCTGGACTTAGTTAAGGGCTCTTTTTTACCTGGGCACCGCGGTCGTAAAAATATGCATAGGTAGGTACTACGAGTAATAATAACGAGAAAAAGGAAAAAAAAGTACTTTAATACTCAGATACGATGAAAAACTTAAAAGTCAAACCAAAGTAAAACAAAAGTAAGCAAGGCAACTTACACAATGTGGTTAAAGTTAGTTTATATTTAAAACTGATGCTGTCACTTTCATTTGACTGTTTTATGAAAGTGACAGCATCATTATTTTTTAAAACCATGACTAAGTTAAAGTCCCCCTTCTGTAATAATGGGGTTAGTGTTTAGAATGAAAGTTATTGATTAAAAATATTTCATCTAATAAGAAACGGCATGTCAAAATACGAAACCTGCCGCACGAAAACAAACCCCATCACATTGCATCTTACTTAGGTACCATCAAAATAAGCGAATACAGAAATATCTGTTTTGATCTAAAGTATTTTTGTAACCAGACAGACCAAAATAGAACCTGGGCAATGAACATTCTATTTATAGGGAAGCCTTAATATAAGGACACTCGTTTAGTGCCGACTTTGTTTTAGACAAAGCAAATTGGTTTGTTTAAATAAACAGTCAACTTCTAAGTTGACTGAAGATGCTATGAACTTTTAAACGCCTATTTGTTAATTGTTCGATATTAGGTATCAACCTAATATCGAATAGCATTGCATTACTGCATTGGAAATCTTTAACAATAAGTTATATTATTTTGATACTAGTGACCCGGTCTTAATTTGTGTTACTTATTATGAGGACTAACATTTGGTATTAAAGAACACTACCAAACGTTAAATATGATTACCTCATTAGCAATTCGCTCAGCCTTTACTTCAACGCTTGAAAGCTTTTCTAAGCGACATTTTAATCGACATGACTTCTAATAATGGTTATTTTCAAGAGCTCAGTGAAGTCGGGCCCCGTGTGCAGGGACTTTCTGTTCGAGGTAAGTCGGTTTAATTGGCAAGTCACGCCACGCCGTCGGCTGGGGTGGCAGATAGCGCGCTAAGTAACAGCTATACGTGCTATAACTGTGGTATAACTAGCCACCTACTTTATTAGGTCCAGATAATGAACTTCACGGACGCTTTCTCATGAGGCGTTACGCTTAGTTTTAACACCGACAAAACAAAAGAGGGTTTTGTTAGTTTGACGTGTGAGTTTGTCAGTAAGGCTAATTATATGTACTGTATCTGTCGTATAAAGACCAGCGTGAAGTAGTGCCTGCGCTGTGTTTCCTAGATTGAGTGAGAGTACCGGAGGCAAAATTAGGGGGTTTAAGGATGGCAGCGCACTTATGTCTCTACTGGTGTTGCAGTACTATATGCGGCGGCAATCGCTTATCATTAGGTGATCCGTCTGCTCGTCTGCCATCACATAAAAAAAGTTAGCTATTTATTGTATTAGGTCCAAATAAAAACCTAGCAGAAGATTTTTTACAAGAGGAAACACTTAGTTAAAAATCGCAACAAAATAAAAGAGGGATGTTAGAGTCGGCCATGTGTTTCTCTAGTTCTAGTTAAGCTATGTTATTGTAGCATTTTTTAATATATTTAGTTAAATTCCAATAAAATTTCGTTTCTGGAAATTGAAAGCGTGGTATTGGACCTATACCTTTTTAATGGAATTATATAATAGCCTACTAGTGATACTGTTATACACAACATGATTACATAATAATGAAAGTTTCAGGAATTTCTTAATTGTAAATCTAAAGATACCTAGTAACAAAGACATCTTTGGTAAACAAAACTAAAATTCGAAATATATTCCTCGCAAAGCTACAATTAACAATAAAGCATGAAATTCAATTGGAAACCGAAGTTCCCTGTCTAGAAATTCAAGCAAGCATTTTCACTCAGACACGAGGAGGGAGACAGGTAACAATTTTAGCAGAATAATTGAGAGAAATAGTAATAGTTGGCGGGACTGAATAATTGCAATTTGCATAAGTTTCAATGGGCACTGTAGCTCTTTACAAATATGGTGAGAGTAGAGATGGGGAGAGGTGGTAAAACTGAAATGGAAATCTCTCTCTTCTCTATTTAAAGAATTGCCCTTGGTTTCATACTAAACTCTAGAGTTCAGAAGAAGCCTACGATGGAGCGGGCTCACCGTAGGCTATTCACTCTAGCTTTAAAATTTTGAGTTTGTACTCTTTGGGGAAAACACATGCGGGTGGTAGGTATTACTAAGAAGCTATATTCTTGAGACGATTATTAAGATTGGCGAGAAAACATGTTTCGGATCGTTTCTAAAATGTGTAACTTTGATCCAGTTGGTCTGGTTCGCCTGTGTCAAGGGCTGCAAAGGTAAGTATGCAGTTGCTTCATTGTAGTTACTACACTGGGTTACATCCTGGATTGTGATGTAAGTGTACTCCCGGCTCCAAAAGGGTAGCTTTGGTTGCAACCAGGAATTACACGCTAAGATGATAGAGATAGTTAAGATTTCAGAATTTTAATGCAAAAGGAAATTTATTGTTTTTTCTAATCTGGGTATAATAGACTTGTACAATTGACAGGGAAAAGAAAACATTTTTAAATAGCTGACACAAAAATCTTAAACAAGAATAATGGAAGTTTAACTCGATAAATTTTGCACATCTCTAAGTAGGAACGTCAATGCGACCCGCCATATTCGTGCCATATTTAACTTTGAATCAGTTTTGAATTCAGTTCGCATAAAGATTAAAATAAATCCAGTTATAAGTTCAACTGAAAAATGGTCATTCACCTGTTAAAACTACAAATTAACTAGATATCCTTAATACAGGGAAGTTGCGACACAGCAGAGTCCAACTAAAACTTACATACTTAGCGATAATAGTTACCCTGTTTTCATCGTAAAAAGGTATCTTCTATACATTTATAAAGAAGTAACTTCTACAGATAACGACAAGGCTTATAGGTAAAGGGAGTAGACGATACATTAGCGTGCTCTAATCGACGCCCAGCACCATCTTTTGTCTCAGTTTGGAACTACTCTCCCGAAGCGAAATGAGGGTGGGCCACTAAACTTCACAATTTATAAAGTGGTAGATTCTATAGAAATCATAAAATCTTATGCGCAAACTGTGACGATGGTAAACTCCTTCGGTGCTGGCAGCGATCTATGGAAAAAGAAACTGTCGTCTATTTTAAGAAGTAGACAGTTTAGTTTTAAATGTTTAATTCATCAACAAGAGATAAACGTACACGGTTGTAGTGGAATAAGAATATCTGCTAGAAGGGCGGAGCCCTAGTTTATATTTAAAAACTAATCAATTCATTTCAGAAAAGAAAACAATCAAATTGTGAAGGACGAATAGCATTTCAATCTTATGCACTCCCCACTCCATACGCTACACTACTAATGTGTATGTTCAGACAGACCACAATCTAGGTAGACAAACTGCTGAATATATTGTCATGACACTACCCAAGAGGTAAACTAAGGTCCTACCCCTCTACTATCTTCTCATCCAATATTCATTGAGACAGCTGCGGGCACTGGTAATTTCGCTTGACTTATAAACAACATAAATCAATATAACCCTCAGGATTGGGCACAAATGTCCCGGCCTGGTCAGGGTATAAGTTAACCACCTGCTTGCTACGCTTTCCCATAATAATGATACCCTTGAGCTGTAAAATGTTGGATGGCTCCGATAAACAGACATCGTAAACGTCCTTTCTATAGCATTTGGGTAAAATTTATCTATAAGACAGTTTGTGTGCATTTAGATATTCCTCTGTTGTTTGATATTTGCAACACACAAGTGCTTGAGCTACTTGTTACGGAATCAGGTTTTATGAGATATCTGAATATAGGGCTTACAATACTTATACTTGTAGATAGTATATATAGCATAGGTCTCTGTTTTAACTTATTTTGTAGCAAATAATATTTTAATTCAAACTTTTTAAAAATATATAGGCTTAAATAAGTTTCAATCATTTTTTGTAATTATTTAACCTTTAAACCAGATTTATCATGGATTATTTTCACAATGCTAGCAATATATAACATGATTTTATGAATAATTGAAAAATTTTTTCTATTTCTATTACTATTGTATGCGGTTGGCAGGTTTGCCGGTGGTTTACAAACGGTGGTCCAAATGAGTAAAAAAGAAGTTTTTTTTTCTTTCCTTGATTTTCTAACAAGGTGGAACCCGCGTTCCCGCAATAAAGAAATTTAATAGGCTCTAATGATGGTTATCAACTTTTTGTCCATCCTGTAATCTGCAACGTAACTGCAGCTCACATATTTCGATATTCACTCAGTTAATACTAAAGCTATCTCAAAGAAGATTGCTTTGTAGTAATGTGCAGTAAACTGAGTTAAATACGAATACTAGTAATTTTCTACTTACTTAAAGCAATTTCCTTCGAGCCGATAAGCGTTTGGAATGCTCCTTGAGAAGTTGTCTTGCATTCATAATGATAGGGATTTCCAAGTTTGACATCAAAATGATAGACACTAAGAGTGCACTGTGTAATACAGTCTTATCAAATGTTGACAATGAGGGACAATTTCAAGAATACACAAGATTGTTTTGCATTTTGTAAGCTGCAAAGCGATATTTGAAACACGAAAACTTCTTGCTAAGCAAGACGTTACAGATAAACCGTTTCCAATGCATGTCTGGTTCGCGTGCGGAGCAGAGATCCATTAATGTATCCACGGCGCGCCGCCGCCAACAAACAAATTACGGATGCAAACAGGACGCAACACGCGAGCCAACCCTGAAAGCCTTTTGCTTGCTTTGTCAATTTTGTTCTTATAGGGCTACCATCAACTCCTGCAGTTTTTTTTCCATTTGCTGAACTCCGGTAACGAATTTTCGGATGCTCCCGCCAACGCATTATTTTTTTAATTTTCTGGCAATATTTAGAACATAAACTTTTTTATTACATCTCACCAGTATTGATCGAAATGATAGGTCAAAGACATAGCCTTTTTTTCTTTGACAATAATTTCTTAAATGCCAGCCCTTCTTGTCGCGTAGTCGGCCGGCCGAGTAATTTGATAAATGTTATTGTTATTGGCAGAGCTAACAGAGGTAATTGTTTGAGTTTGCTCACGCCAAGCAAATACAAGTGCCTAAGTAATTTCATAGGAATCAATTTGGGCTATGTAGGTTTACTTATCTAACAAGATGATTTTACAGGATACCTATAAAATTACAGCTGCTCTACAAAAATACGCCAAACTCATTTAGATATAATCAGTCGCTTATAATCGGGAAAGTAAGTTATAATAATGTATTAAATTTTCACTCAGCAATTTCTTTGCACTGCGTAAACCCCATTGCCAATACGCAGTCTTTCTGTCCTATACCTAAAGGTTGTCTGGATGTAATCACTATGAGCAATAAGACCGTCTTATTGTTGTTTATTGCTGTTGTTTCACTCATGTATTCTGTTCTATCTGTCTATCTACCTAACAATTCTAAAAAAAATACTTTACTTCTAGTTGTATTTCTAGTGGTAACATAAGGCGTAGACGTAATGAATTCCGAACAGAAACAGCAAGTTCTAACATGTGCCAAAACTAAGTCCTCACAAACTCGCAAGTCGTAGTTCCTTCTCGACAGGGCCGTCTCTAGCTCATGTGGCGCCCGTGTGCAAACATTGCCCTAGCGCCCCCTAGCAAGCGCGCGGTCAAAACTTCGAAAACGATGTCCAGACTAAGTACACCCAGTTCGTTAACATCATCACTGAAACCGCAGCCAAAGGATTCTCAAAGTCCCAAAACTATAGTCTGATCTACCAGATCATATAAAATCTTTAATGGTCCAGCGCCGAAATATTAAGGACGAGGTTCATACTACAAAACACCGCGAACTCAACAAAAAGATCGGTAAAGAGCTAAAGCGGGACCAGCGCAAAAAAAGATCAAAGGAAATCCAAAATATTATAGAAAACATCAAAGGATTTAAGGTTTTTCAAAGAACATCCGCGACTAACCTGCCTAATAAGCTGAGACGAACCACACAGACACACACAATATTATGGTAATCTATACCGATCTAAACTCCCCAAGCCATTGACTGGTGATTCACGACAGCAATGGGCCCCACTACGAACATACCGGAATTCAGCAGTTATGAGATACGGCAGGCTCTGAAAAGGCTCAAAAAGAACAAAGCCCCAGGAGAAGATGGTATAGCAGTAGAGTTGCTGAAGGCCGGTGGCTCGGTGGTCATTAAAGAACTGAGACTGTTGTTCAATGAGGTTTTATTTACTGGAGTAGCTCCCACGGAATGGACACGAAGCTTAGTAGTACTTTTTCATATAAGGGATGACAATACCTTGTTGAAAAACTATCGCCCTATATCACTGCTAAGCCAAGTATACAAAGTCTTCTCTAGAGTGATCACAACAAGACTAAGCGGTAGGCTCGACCAATATCAACCCAGAGAACAAGCCGGTTTCCGCAAGGGGTTTGGAACAACCGATAACACAGAGGAAGACAGAAGGCCCATGAATACAACAAACCATTATATCTGGCATATGTTGATTACGAGAAAGCGTTCGACTCGGTAGAACATTGGGCGGTTACTGGCTCGCTGAAAAGATGTCGAATAGACGAAACATCCACTTCCTGGAAAATCTTTATAAGTCAGCCACGATTACCATCCAGCTGAGGGAAAACACGAATCCAATCTCGATCCAGAAAGGTGTCCGACAAGGGGATGTCATTTCGCCTAAACTCTTTAACAGTGCGCTGGAAGATGTCTTTAAGACACTGGACTGGGACGGGAATCAACATCAACGGCATGTACCTTAATCACCTCCGATACGCGGACCATATAGTGATTCTGTCCGAATCGCCGTCAGAACTGCAGACAATGATGGAGCAGCTGTATGCGTATAGCTGCACGCGTCTCTCAAAGTAGGCCTAAAAATGAATATGGACAAGACCAAGGTTAAATTATACCAACTTCCATAGCATTAGAAGGCCACGAACTTGAGAGAGTGATTGAATATGTGTACCTGGGACAACGGATAACGCTGGGAAAGAACCCATTCAAAACAGACATCAACCGTCGGGTTCAATTGTTGTCATGGGCGGCTTTCTGGGTAGTGTATTCAAATCAAAGACACTACCACAAAACCAATGTGTGCTGCCGACAATGACATATGCTTGCGAAACCTGGCCGCTCACCGCTACGCTGATTACCGTACCGTACTGTCAAATTTTTCTATTGTTTGTAGTTTAAATTTGAAGTTTAGTTCGGTTTTGAATACCTGCCCTGCTCTTGATTGTTCTCTTGACTTGAAGTGCTCTTTTTTTTGGTCACGAAGAGGAAATGCCGCCTGCCCGATGTGCAATGGATAGACGTCGGCGCCGGTGGTCGGCGCCGCCTTATGCACACCCGTCGGTTGGGAGACCGACGAGTAGTGTGGGGCTCTCCTTTGGGTTGGGTCTCTGCTAATCAGAGACCGTCCAGAGGCATACCCACTAAAACCTCTCCGACTTTTCCCGGCAGATCCAGGCACGGTGGCGGAATACGTGAAAGGGCGAACCACCTCCCCAACTACGGGGCGTATACGCCCCCAGGGCCGCTCCCACGGCCTACGGAAAATCCCCCCGGATGGACGCCCACGCCGCTGGGTTGCGACGCAGGCGCTACCAGCAGATCCCTGCAGGGCTCCCTCGCAGACCCGTACCCTGCTGTTTGCAGGACAGGGAAGGGAAAGAGAGCTCGCAGGCTTACCAGTAAGGCCCTGAAATCCCAGCCACACGAGCACCTCCGCTGGATGCGGAGGCAGGGGGAAGACAGGGAGGCAGGAAGCTGCCGCTTACCGCTGGATTGCGGGACTTGGCGCGATGACATGTAATGTGGGGGCAGCGCCCAGACGCGCCCCTAGTAAAGGGGGGAGAAAAAAAGTCTCCGTTAAGGACCCTAAGCAAACAGGGAGCGACCCACTTTCGTGGGAAGTCCCGTGGTCTTGCGGTTCGGAGACTCCACGTAAGGTAAAGTGGGGACTGACCCCGACCGGTCATATCGTGGTGATCCCCCGGATTTACACGTGGCGCGCCTTGCTTTGCTGTAATACAAATATAAGAAGAGCTCCAGGTGCTACAGAAAATGTATGCAAACTGGAGTTCTTTTTACGTTGGTTATCAAAGCGCGGCGGCCGGCCAGCGAGGGCGCGCGTAGTGGGGCCCGGCGCCCCTAGGACCGGGGCGCTTGGCACCCCTAGGACCGGGGCGCTTGCCACCCCTAGGACCGGGGCGCGCGGCTCCCCTAGGACCGGGGCGCTTGGCACCCCTAGGACTGGGGCGCGCGGCTCCCCTAGGACCGGGGCGCTTGGCACCCCTAGGACCGGGGCGCGCGGCTCCCCTAGGACCGGGGCGCCCGGCGCCCCTAGGACCGCGGCGCCCGTGTGCAACGCACACCCTGCACCTAAGGGAAAGACGCCCCTGCTTCTCGAACCATTTGAGATATTGTAATGTAACAAAACTTTGTTAATGGCAGAAACATACTCTATGAGCTTCAACTTTAAATGTTCAGCTTTTCCCTCGTTAAAGTTAAAGGGTTTGTCGTTGATAGTTGTTGATGGGGATTGACAGACAGCCCATTGTGTGACTGCGGAATTGAAGACCAAACCAAAGACAACATTGTAAAGTGACGGACCTAAAACGACGCTACAGGGGCAACCCGGAAGACTTCTATAATCTGACACCAGAAGCTGTTGATTTGTTGTGTGGACTGGGTGTAAACTTATACACAATAGCTATGATGAATACGTAAAAAAAAAACTTATTCCCATGGGGAAAATGATGTATTGTAAGAAAATTATTTTGCTTCTGAAATTATTGATTAGTCATTATTGTAACCTAATAAACTGCAGGTAACACCTCGGGTCACAGCTAGTAATACCGATCCTAAATCAATCACTTAAGCTACTGTTGTCTGTTTACTTAGTTGCAATATTCATATCTCACGCTACTGCTTATGACTAATATAAAATCATTCAATTCAAAACTCCTATACGATTCCACATGTAGGTTTCATCAACGTACATAAGTCCCAAAAAGGCATGATTCATGCTTTCAACTTCAAATTTCAGGGCAGACTTCCAGCAATCAGTGAGGAATGTAACTCTTATCACGGGCAACAGTAGACGGCAGGTTTAGGTATAAATTCCAGGGATATCATTCACGGCACATATTTGCATACGTAACAATGCTTTCGTCGAGTTTTGAGCTACGTAACTGTATATGAACATAGCAGTTTCTTCGCCGACGCTGGTAAGGCTTCGTTCACATCTTTGCGAAATTAATCTAATATGTTGTTTATTGGACCAATGTCCGTTCCAAAAATGTGTTTTTTCTTTAGGAAAGTATTTTAAAGTTCAAACGGTTAACGCGTAATAACATCTTGACGTTTCAAAAGTGTAGCAACAGTCATGATCACAAGAGAAATTGTCAATAGGAACTTTGCCTTCAATTCCAAAAGAACTGAGTAGTTATCAATTTTTTAGTGCCTAAATATTCCAAGCTTGTGCAGGACTCAAGACGTGGACTGACTGTAAATGAATTTGCTCTTGAGCATTCTTGCAACGGAGTTAGATGAACTTAATAAACTTTGCACGCTTATACAGGAAATGAATAACTTCACGGTTAATTACAGTTTTAAAAACTCTTAAGTAGCCGCACGCAGAATTGGCACTACCAATTCTGTCGCAGATTTTATTGAATGTAATTACATTGTTATTACAACTGAGGCTGTGGCTTGACATTACTTGTGTACTTTCAGGAATCATACCAAGTTTTACTCTAATCATGCATCATTCATCCTTTGTTTGTCATTCATGTTTTTGCTTGCGCAAGCAAAAACATCGATACACTATTTTGGCAATCTTAAATTTTCCATTTGTTAGAGCACCAATGCTAGTTTAAACGTCTTTTGTCCTGGACTTGTTTAGGCTGTCGACATTGAATCCATTTGATTTAAAAGCCAAATTAACGTGCTTATCCTATGATATACAATTGTACATGTGAATGGAGCTTTACAAGTGGGGCATACATGTAGGGTGATATCACACCCTCGGGTGGGGCATGTTACAAGTCTCTACTAATTTCGCAGTCTCATGGGCTCGGATTCGTCGTGCATTTGCCTGCCTGTTGCCACAATCCCGTCTTACTGAACAGATTAAGCCTTTTGTGAGAATAACAAAATTGATGCCGAAATTTGTATTGTGCGGGAATCTAACTTGCTTTCATGTTGCCAAGTTGCGAAGTTAAACACTGATAAGATAATTGCTTTTTGGCATACTTTTGGAGTTGGATCTCCATATTGATGTAATTTGTTGTGCTTGATGTTGATTCTCATCTGTAAATTAGCTAGGAATGATCTTTGTAAGTATCCCATAAAACTTTTTATTTTGACACTGTGGTATTAAACCACAGTCTTTTTCTCCATCTGCGAGTGTATCTAGACATCTAGCTACTGAGTTTTATTAGTGTGATTACAGAAGAGACATAAAGAAAAATTTATTTCGTGACATTCTACCAGTCTACTTCTGACAATAGGGTAGCTAATTATTAATTTTAAAGTTTAAATTGGCATTACTATATCTATAGTCACAATTTGTCGTGACAGTCATATATAATTTTAACGATGTTAAAAGGAAAAAAATATCTACATATTCAATTTCAATTTTCAATCACTGTTTTTTTTTTACTTCTTAGACCAAATCAAGAATGTGCACATTGACAATGATTCCTCGATATAAAAAACAATAATTATTTCTCAAATCAGTTTTCGCCGTTCACGCATCGCGTATCTATTTCATGAGTGTTTTTTTTTTCAGTATTTCAACCTGACCTGAATAAAAAAAAACTGTTTTTGTCTACTTCAAACACAAGTATCTTTCCTTCCCAACTTTTTAATTCAGCACTTTATCCTTCTCACTTCATTCAGACTTCATTAATGGTTTTTGAATTCTAACATCGAATTCTGAGATATTAAGACTTCCTTTATAGCGTGATTACTACCAAAAACCGTTCGCTGGCGGAAAACTTGCGTCGTTCGCATTTACTATTGACATATCCGTTTCTATATTAGATCAACAACTGGCTAAGAGACACTTATAAGGCACAATAACTTTCCGTGAGGTAATGATCAAGGAATAAAAACAGTTCGTGAAGTGATACTAAAGTTCCAGTAATAAACAATTCGCACCAATAAATGGTTCGAAAGTACATATCTGCTCCTTACGTTTTAGGAGTGGAATATATTTTCTACCGGCTGAAGTGTTTCCTTGAACGGCTTTTTAGCACTGAAATCTTGATAATGCACACACTTGACATATGGAAGTTTGTAAAAACGATATCAACGATGTTTTTTTTGCAATATAAGCACTTTGCAGTACTTCACTGCACAAAAAGCATAAATTTTGTACACTAAACCACTAAATACTAATTGAATTGCATTAGCCGATCCGATGCGTTGTGCTACCCGTGACATAACGGGTAAAACGAAATTGAAACTAATATAATGTACTGACTATCTGTACCTATACAAATGTAACATTCGTTTGGCAAATAAAGTTTTCTGATTTCTGAATCCCATTTTTTTACAGAAAACTCGTTGTAGAACGCTGCCATTGTATATTTTAGCCAATACAGCTTTGGTCGCATTCTACATACAAAATTACGGTAGAGACACCACTGGGGTATACGGTATGCGTTAAAGCTGATTGCATACTGGTTGATAAAGGTTTTCATCAATTAATATTACAGACCCTGGGGCTTCACCCTTTATTACATCCGGTTAGTTTAGGCACAGTACACAAATAGCCAGTAGCAGGGCCCAGGACGTATCGCCCGGTGCTGACCAAGTGATAATAAATAAATGGTAAATTAAGTTTGCCAAAACAGGGGAAGTGACCACGGGTCGGTCCACGCTGTGTAACCAGTCCTGCTGGCTTAGAGTACGGATTGGTAACTCGATTTGTATGACTCTATCCAGCTGACGTCGTCCTTTTTGATGCATATGTCATCGTCATCATACCACAATTTAATAGATTAGACCATAATTATGACCATAATTTATGATTTTAAATTTTCTGCAAAAGTATTTATCCATCTATGGTCAATGACTCTGCATCATATGCCAAAGATCGTGGGTCCAATCCTTATCCTGGAAAAACATTCATGTGATGAATAATTGTGTTTGTTTAGTGACTGGGTGTAATATTATAGTATTTAAGTATTATATTTGGAAATCTCTGTTGTCGGACATCTATGTTTCAGAGGATTTCCAAATAAATAAATATAAAGTGCTCAAGCTACTTAGTACAGAGTCAGATATTTACTAACGTGTGAAATTATTTATTTATCTACCTACTGGCTATACTTCAACTGTGGTATACCTTTAAATGTACCTATATATAGGTATTGGGTTCAGTCATTGCAGTCATCAAAAATGCTATTTAGAAGCCACCCCAGTCGGATGAATTAGGCAATGTTAATACGATTCGCATCCACAAAGCCCATTATAAATTTTAAATAGGAAAGTAAAGGGTAGCCGTGTTTGTGCTAACAGTCAACTCTAGTAGGTATTTGTTTTGCGGCCAAATTACCGGATGAAAATTTCTATTCACTATTCAATTACCAATTGAAAGGCCATTCCCAATTGGTTAATGTAAGCTTCGTTTATTTAATGGTATGTCATTATAATACTACCGCGTAGTGCCGTAGTATGTTTTAGTTTTGCTTCGAGCTATTTAACTTTATCCTCTACATTTTGAGTTTTAATATTGACAAATTGTATTTTCTTGCAAGAAAAAAAGTAGGTAATTTAATAAATAGTGAAAATAATGATGTATTTTTTTTTGTTACAGGTAAGTCCACCGCAACTTGTTTTGATAATTCTTTGTGGAACCGAGCTTATCGGTAAGCTTCAGAATTTATTATAATGAAATCATAAGCAATCAAAATGACTATACTATTTTATCATCATCCTAGCGTTTTGTCCCGGTGGCGTCCCAGGCTGACGCTTCGGAGGTAGTCTGGGGTCTGCTTTCTTGCTTCAACTCCTTCACTTGGCACCATCTTGGACATCCATTAGTGGTCTGTTTATTGGAACATTATGTCATCACTTATGATGTCAAGCTGCACTTTTTGGATTTGCCTCTTCTGTCTGAAACCGACGGTAGTGGCATTATACGGTGAAATAATGTACTATAGCTTCTTTCATAAATATATGATTCAACATCATGCTTGACTATGGACAGATCCAGGTGATCAAAAAACGATTTACACATAAGTACATGAGAATGATGTATTATTATACCAGGCAATATAACAGCGTCATTGAATACACAGCGTCTTAGCGACACGAGAAGATGCGAAGTTGTCCGCACATACCTCTCTAAACCTGTGAGAAAGATGGTGCTTCCGAAATATGTCGCATGGAATCTGAGGTCAGTTTCTGCGGTCTTATCTACAAATGCCATCATGAGAAAGGTCAAGCGCTATGCAATGGCGGAGCGTATAAATTGTACGATGACTAGCACATTAAAAAGCATGTTAGAAAAATCGAATGCTGCACAATAAACGAATGGTTTAAATATTCTTTACTTTACGGTGCCTAGATTTAGTTTTCAAGCGGTTTTGTCGCGTCATGACTTGTCGCGGATCGTTATGGATTTTGCAGGCTGCATTGAATGTTTATCACAAGTTTTTTTTATATGTTTAGGTGACAAACGATTAAGTTGATCAGGTGATGGTAAGTAATCACCGCCGGTTATGAATATCTGCGAGATCAGAAAGGTCGCTGAACCGTTTCCCAAATCTCAAACGAAAATAACATACTCATCTATATGACTGGAGAATTTCTTTTCGATAAACTAGATTTGTTATTGTTAACCTTATGGATATTATTTTTTGTTCTTGCTTATAAAGATCAAATATTTCCTGTACGAATGACTGACTACGACTATTTGCCTAAGAATATTTAGGTAAGTACAGAACTCGATATTGAAATTAGTTTGTTTGGACAGAGACGTCGATACCTAAATAAATCGAGTGAAAATGATAGTTAATAGGTAGTTTTATTTATTAATCATTTCATAAATATTTAAATCAATGTAACATACTATGTTACAACTACAAAACGTACGTAATAACATGTCTCAACTCAGGAATTAATAATTTATAACCAGAGTCTACCCAACTATTACATCCGTCATTTCGATATATTTTATCGTATCTTCTAGAAAGGTCACGGTGGAAAACGTCGTTTGACCATTAGCCTATGATTTTCAATAATGATGATCACTTACATTCTATCAATAATCGACATTTTATTCAAATGCAATGTAGTCAAAAAATGTCAGCGAATACTTAACTGTTAGATTAACGACGGCTTTACCGTCATGATGTTACATTCCGTTTTAAAAGGTTGAAAAATACAAGAAATAGAAATAGAGAAATTCTTTATCCAAGTTAATTCCATACGGAACACTTATGAATGTCAAAATAGAAAATCAAAATACGTATATAATCTACCGCCGGTCGGAATGTCGATTTTAATCGCAAGATTTAGTGTCTGTTTTTGATTTGATTTGTAGTTGTAGCATTAAGGCATCTATTTGGAAGACATTATATTAAAATTTGAGTGGAAAAACTATGTATTTGGGGTTTTAATGACGAATCGATGAGGTTTTGATGAAAACTGACTGAAACTATATTTTCAAGCTAAAACGGGTTAAACTGTTACCAAATTATTAACTTGAAGATGATTAATGAATATTCAATAACATCACTCGGTCTAATTTGACTTGACTCGACTTGATCTCTAAGTAAGCATTCAGGATATCAGAGCAAAGGCACCACTATTAGACAAGGATAATACTCAGATTCTGAATAAATACAAATGATCGATTTTGAAGCTCCTAAAAGTAAACATCACAAATAACAAAAACCACAAACAATAAACCTACAAACGGATCTGACCGAAGCCAATTTGCTAACACTTCTCAGAAATCCAAAACCACTAACCAATCTAACCACAGCAATAGGTATCAAACATGACGACGCCGTGACTAACGAACACTTGTCATGCCAACCAAGACCACTCGAAATACTGTCAGTGGTTTCCAAAGTATGGGATATAAGGTTAATCGCACATTGAGACACTGGTAGAAGGACTCTAGATGCGACCACAAGCTGTGGCTGATTTTTAATATCTTATGTCCAGCATCGGCGCCAATGCATCTTTTGGGTAGTCGGCTTTGAGCCCCAAGCTGAGTGAATGGCGATGTTTTGTCTGCATCAAGCGCACAAGGTTTTTTTTTAAACTATCATGGTCACTAATATAATAGTCTATAACGCAAATCTTATTTCTTAGTTTCCGATATTTTTTGCATCTGTATCAATTAAACTAGTAAATACATTTTTCAATTCAGTTGAAGTCTGATTCTCTCAGCTACTGACACAATTTTATCAATTTTCTCTATCTTTGTCAATTTTGGCTGGAGTTCACCTTCGGTCGTCACTCAAATAAGATTGGATTCAAGCAAAAAATTGGTAAATCATCGAAATATTTTTTTAAAGCTTTTCAATACGAGGTTCCATTCCCTCAAAGATTGAAAAACAGTGCGCCATTGAATAAAGAATCCACTCACGTAAGGCGCGGGGCAGATGGAATGATGCGTCACGTGCACTCTTTGGCCGCAACTTCAATTTAGTTAAAAGTAGTGCCCGAGTGCAGCGGTCTAACTCGGGGGTCGATCTTGCTTTCCCGAAGCCTTCGAGTTTGCGAATCGTGCCCGTTATTTTTGGGTTTCTCTTCTTTTAGATAAAATGCCTTTTAGTTGTTCGATGAATAAAGATGTATGTTATAATGTAGGACCGGGTACTTTGGCGAAAAAGGAAGTAGACCTATATTTGGCAGTGTGTTACGTGTTTTCAAAGTAAGCTAATTTCATGTTTAGTGTTTACCTCGATTTTATCCTATCAATGAGTCCATAATTATGTACCTAAAGTTAAACAAAGTTTTTTTATTAATCATAACATTAGAACTAAATAGAAGAAGGTACATTTTAGTCGACTGTTTAAAGTTATTTTACTAACGTACAAAATATCTTACTTATTGTAAAGTTTAGAAGTTTAATTTTAATTTTAGTTAGAAAGTTTCTGTTGTTTTGCTCCAAATAAATATTTTCTATTCTATTCTATTCATAATAGTGTAACAATCAACATTTTATGTGATAACTATTTCTCTAAACACAGTCCAGGCGAAGTTATGAAGGTTAGAAAAATAGTAATACTTACTATGATTTTTTTTCTTTCGGTATTTAAATTAGCACGTATAACTTACTGAAATTGATACATAGTCTTTGAACAAACAACAATACTTGGTGGGTGTAATAGTAAATCAATAAAAAATGCGCCACCACTCTCCATTTAACGATGAACATTGCCATCAATTTGGCAAATAGAAAAGAGAAGAAAATTATCTTCAAACTCAGCTCTCGAAGAAATTCAAAATGTACAAGCAGCATTTTCTCTAAATGCACTGATAATTCCGACACAAATTGCAGCCGATAAAGAAAGCGATGTAATCACGCTACATCTTTAAATCCTTAATCCAAGATGGAACTAAAATACTCACTACGATTCCGTAGTTTTCATCCCACAAGGAACGCTTAGCAGCAACTTTTTCCTCGGTATATCAAAGTGTCTTTTGCTAAAGCCAGCAGAAGCTTCAACACGGTCTGTTTTGGTTTATAATTAATTTCGGCTTGAAACTTTTCGCCACGAGCGTCCCTGTTATTCCTTTTCTATTTAAAGAATTCGCTTCGTTATGATCTTATTGCTGATAATGTTCCATATGAATGTTAAGAGCCGCTTTGTGAGATTTGTGAAGTCGTTTTTTTATGGTAGGTACATGAGTTGATTTTTTGTGTGATAATACAATGACTACCTATAATTTTATATCAGATTTTAAGAAAGAGAAAGAATTCGGATTTGTTTCTTTTGATTTTATTACTGTCATAAAAATAACGTACCTATACACCTACATTTAAACGTATTCGAGTAATTTACATTAATTTTGTGAGTTAATCATTTATCTATTGTTTCTCTTTCCTTTGTTTCTTTTTCACGTTCACGAAATTATTTTCATAGCGACTTTGTAAGTTCTAAGTTTGTTTTACTGAAAGTCGCATAAATCAAAATCTTGACTTATATAAATAAAAGAAATGACATTATAAGACACGTACAACAATATACAAATTCAAACTGCAGCACCGACCCAAGCGCTTGCATGTCTAAGGAATTCGCCAGCTTCGGCGATGCTTCAAAGGGAAATAAATTTACTGTCAATCCGTTTCGTACAGCTCACCAAACGCATTACCATACTGAGTCCAAACAACTCTCGCTATGTTAACTCCAAAATATTCATGTTGCTTGTCACTTTCGGGTTTTTTACAATGGCCGAACCGACGACATGTGTTCCCTCGTCCGGAACCGCCCTACGATATTAACATACAGTTACCGAACGTCTAAAAACCTTTTTAAAATTGTGACATGACAATGATGCGTTAACATTCTGACAATAGCCCGTTAAAGGCAAAATGGGAAGTCCATTTATACCAGTTCGGTTGTTTACGTCCACGCTTCCATGGTTGTGTACGAGTAAAGCAAATTCTACAAAATAGATATTTGAAAAAGTTAGGCCAAGTTTTTTCAAGTCTTTTGTTTTCGATGTCTTAACAATTTAAAGGTTAAAAAATAGTAGGTTTATTTTTTGACGTGAAATAAAGATACCATTTAAATGTAATAACAAAGCTGAGGTGACGTTTGGTTATTAGTAAAGAAATGCTATTTTCATAGTCAATACTCAATGCTTTATTTGCGTTTCACTGTACCTATTAAGTAATTATGCAAATAACTTTACTATGTTTGAGGACGAAGATGTACTTAAAACCACTCGGTGATCATGGTGGAGTAGAAATCTCCAATACTTTTTGCGTCAAAATTATCAAAAATAAAATTCAAGCTGCTAGATTCATTCCTACTCGTACATCTAAAATATTCGAGTAACACATTATGCCATTTACATTACCAATGTTAAAACCTTGGCGCTCCCGCTACTGTACTCTAAATTCGGTAATGGTAATTGCCTAGCCAGAACGGAACTAGGTGCCTTACAAATTTTATTAATGACTACGTATTCGATGGTTTAGTTAGACGAGCGTGAAATTTGGTTTCTGTCCATTGAACGAACATGGTAGGCGATATGTTTTAATTTATCGGCTATTTAACTTGATAGGCTTCGTAAACTGGTAGTGACGTGGGGTTATTATCTATTATGTGGTGGCAATATGTGTGGGAAGCATACGATCACATGTATTTTCTGTAAAATCGTACACGCCATCGCTTTACTCCGCGAACTAGTATTGGTTACAAGCAAATAAATATGTCGTTATCTGTACGTGGTTTTATTGAGTTGAAGAACGTTTTAAAAACACAGCTTTGATTCAATTTTATTGAGAATAATATAATAATAGATAAATAAAATCAGTCTCGTTCGATTTGCTTATAGTTTTACTAAATAATAAAACACGTCATTGTTATTAATAGTAGTTTGAGATAATGAACCATCTTTGTGTCACCAGTGTCCAAAAGTTCCAAAAGTATATACATTTGGTAATACTCACATCAACAGAAAAAAAAATCCACATTGACGTAATAAGCATAAGATAATCAAATACGTAGCATACCTACTTGATGTGATTAAGTAAAGAAGTATTCTAAAGACAATACAAGATCCTGAACCCCCACTGAAATATATTATGTAGTTGTGTTGATAAGTGAGGCTAACAGATTAACCCATTTAAGCATTATCAATTTTGATCGTACAATTTGATAACTAACAGATGATTAACTTTCGTATTGCCAGCAAAATCTTGACGCACCTAAGCCTAGTATATGTATGTAATATAATGGCATGTTAGTTTTATTAGGATTAATTAACATAACTTCACCGCTTCACATCATGTTCACCTTACATTGTATGCTGAATATTAAAACAAGTAGTTTCCTGTTACACCAGCTAATTACATAAAACATTTTCACAGCATCTCGCTTAAAATATAAGCAAAATTACTCCTGCATAAACTAATTAAGCCCGTGTTTTCCTGCATTTTAATCAATTTTAATATCTTGCTTTTGTCCGTTAAGAGCGCTCTCATGCTGACAAATTCTCCAATAAACATTGTCGTCAAACATTTTGTCATGCTAAGATTTAGTGGGAAGTGCATGCTTAAGGTATAAATTAATTTGTTTTTTATTACACCTTTCGCCCACGCTAGCGCTCGCCTGAGCTGCGCCGCGTCCGATTCTAGCGTGTTAGTTATGTATAATAATTTAATGCGGAGTCAGACCATTAAAAACCATTCAACCGTTTCTATATCGGAGTAGAGTGCATTAAGGGGCTGAAAATATAACCACGAATAAAATAAATGCATTTTATACTGTCGTGTTGAGAAAGGATAATAAAGAACAGACCTTTGTTGTGCTGTCTCTCGGTTAGGCGTGCTGTGATTTTATTTAACATTTTTACATTTTCTACGGCTCAACTATGTGTTAATCAGTTCGTTTATTTATCTTAATACTTTGTCTAAGGTTAAGAAGGTAGTAAACTTCCTCGTAACTTAATAGCCCAGTGACCACGGTTGATCATTACGAAATAATAATTGACAGTATATGGATGAAAGCATGTTTTAAGGAGCTCTTAGATAAGACACACTAATGAACCAAATTTTCCACACTCTTCTTTTACGAAGATTAGTTATTTAGTATACCTATGTCAAGTTTATCACTGTTGTTACCACACGGGGACATTCCGTACTTTATATAACAAAATTAAAAATCACTATGCATAATATTACTCGTATTTCATCATGTGTTAAGCAGTAATATCGTATATTCTCATTCAAAAAATGGTCTGTACGTAGGTGGCAACAATCATAATCGTTATCCCAATTCGAAACCAAACTTTACAAAACCACAGGCTGTTACTCAAATCCATAGATAGCCATTAAACATCGGTATTTAGCACGTATAGCGTCCAAGAAACACACGGTTTTATGTGGCAATGAATTCGATTTAGTTGAATATGATTACGGTTAATCGTTTGCCTGGCGAGCGAGATCTAGTGATGTAATTTGAGCCACATTTTACGAGTCACTCGAGTCTTGACTCATGTTGGGAGACCACCCTGTTTGCAGTCCAATGTTGACTGGGAGGCAGTGTATGAGTTTAGGGGGAATTGAGAAAAGGTCGTTTAATAAGCATCTAAGCAGGCGGTTTTTGCATGGTGTCCTAGGTGTATTGTACATGGGTGGCGGCAATGGGTTACCGTCAGGTGATCCGTCTGTTCGTTTGCTACTTACCTTTCACATATTAACATCTAATGTATAATAATAGATTATAATACCTTATGATCATGTCAACTTGAATGTTATAATAACATCTTGTTACAGGTATTTTTTTCGATTCTGCCTCACGGATAGCGCTAAGTGACTTTAGTGGTGACACTATGCAGTAGCTAAAGGGGTATTGGAGGTGTTTAAATGCCCATGTAGCAACTCCCCGCTTAGACCAATGAGTCAAGGTCGGTAGAGACGGCCTTGCTTGCGATTTTTCTGAACCTATCGAGAGTATTCGAATGACATCATAAAATAACTCGAGTTATTCGAGTAACATCAAATCGATATCACTAGTAGGTAAGACCACAAAATGAATACCACCTGTAGCTATCCGTTCGACTCGCCTGATAATTACGTTACTTTTGACTGTAATGGCCGACGATTGTAACTAAATAACGTCCGCTTCATTTATTTAAATTTTAAATTGGCTTTAAAATTTAAATACATTGTTTACATAAAGCTATGCTCGTTTTATTTTCAAATAAATAATATTGTTTCCCTGGGGCTCTGATTTAGTTAAATTTACGTAAGTTTAGAATGAAATGAAAATAAAATATATACTGCAAAATTATTGCTATCAACTAACATGGCCAATAGTTTTCAATATCAGTATTTCCTTATATTTGAAATTTTGCCTGAACTAGCTGCATTACGACCTAAAAAAAATTCTTAGAAATTATTTTATTAGCATTTACAACAATTGCAACTTAAACTTAATATTAATCCACACTTTTAATACATATAATTGTTATTTGGGACCAATGAGTAAATTATCTTTATCATCGTAGGAGCGTCTCCTAAAGGTAAAGGTATAAGTTGACTTGCCAAAAAGGTTGTAACAAAAACGTATGCACACCATAGACCTAAAGTAGGATATGCTTACAAACCCAAATTAAAACCCTAAGTGTAATTTTCCAATATTTTTACCATGCACTTAGTTTAAAAGGTGGCCAGCTATTATAGTATCAGCGAGTAATATCAAAGATAATGGGTGGTTGTCCGTCGGTTCACTGCTCTTGGAAATTAATTTAAAGTGCATGGGAGTGGTAATTACAAAGTAAAGTAGCTATTAAAGTAATAAACAGACGGATCATGGCCGATTTGCATGGTAATGCTACAGTAATACCTTGTGTTCGAGATGTAGTCCGATACCGGCTTGCTGCATTATCCCTATCTTCCATTAAATAATTCTAGTTATCATAACGAGTGTTTACATATTTTGTTAGCGATTTGTGTCCGGGAATGTTTCATATGAATACAGGGTTTGCACTTTAAAATAAAGGAATCTATGTCTGAGTTAGGAGCACTTATGATTATTATGAAGGTGCAGCTTCGATTAATAAATCTTTCTAACTTCTTTCCGTACAGAAATCGTTTGAAAAAGTGATCCTGTTATAAGTACCTATTTTGAATTTTGAACAAGTCGAGTCGAAGTCGAAAATAAATTTAGGTAGGTAGTATTTTATTTTCGACCCTCATACATAGTAATTGGTTTTAAATTTGGTCATTGCCGAATAACGCTCTTATGCATATGGAGCCTTTATTAGCGGCGACACTTTTAGTATCTATGATCAAAGTTTAAATGTTAAATACTAAATCCAATTTACTTTTTACATTTGATTGCGTAACATAATGCGTTCAAAGTTAATTGTGGTTACTGTGGCAACTTATTGCAAATATTCCACACAACGTTTCAGTTAGTGTGGTAAATATTAATTTCGTGCTGAATTATAATTGTCAGAGCAAACACAAAGCATCGGATGGTTTTGGATTTATGTAAAATAGGATCTACCTATTTAGCCTGTAACCGTATTTTGCCTTTAAATACGTTATCTTGTATATTTTCAGCCCAATGCTTAGCCACGCGAACTGCACTGTCGTAGATACTGCAAAAGTTTGTCATTTTTTTGTTACTGTCCGGGCACACAGTTTTGGGAGTAGCGCTTTACTTGCATATCGCTTTATTCATCAAGTATCCCCAATAGTTAAGGTTATCTCTACAGCTGACCCGGGTAATTCAGGTATTTCCAGGTCTGCTATGAATATCTATGGCCGTTAAGAAATTATTTAGTGAATGAACTAAACTGACAATTGTTAGAGCAAACCGTGTATTGGTGAGGAGACCACGGTTCACTATCGTAGCGCAAGATTTTGCAGAGGAGACTTGAAGACTCGGGTTTGTGATAACCACAAGCTTGGTGATTAAGCCTATTCCCATGATAGTAGCGATGACTTGATTTCTATGATGGAGGCCTTTGCCCTGCAGTGGGACAGTATATAGGCTGCTACTACTTTTATAGACTGAGGAGTAATCAAGACAGTAGTAGTCTTGGCGTGCAATACTGTAGCCACCTACGCGAACAATATTGCCTGCCTGCTGCCATTTTATCTTGGTAATCGAGTACCCTATCTCGATGACCTTGTTTCCTTCTCGGATCACCTCATTCTGGATTTGATTTACGAATGAAACGAATTCCGTGTGCAAACATACTACAAATAAGGTATATTTTGTAATGAACATCACAAATTGACAGTTGATATCGTTATTCGATAAGAAGGTACCCTTACAGGAAAATTGGGCTGTTTACCTTGACGACAACAAAGAATTTACCCGCTGCAAGCTTTCCCCATATTTCCGTCGGTATAGGAAAATACTTTTGGTTTATTTTGTGCTATATTACCTCGTTGAGCGTAATACGATACATTATCTTTAGTATTCTTAAGGATCTTTTAGGTGTATTATGAAATTTGTTGCTCCATTTTTATATTCAAATAATGTTTTCTTTTTCACTTACTTTTGTGCAGTTAATTGCAAAAATCTATTTGGTTTTTCCAAGAGTTTATATTGCAGTATAATTTTTAGAGTTCGGTTATGTAAAAGTGTCAAGTTGTAGTTGCCCACCAACGGATCTGTAAGCAGGATCATTTATAGAGTTTAAAAATCTTACTGCGCAGTTTTTTTTATATTTTTTTGCCGTTTCATGGGTTTGATTTTTTCACAACTTTACAAGGGATTTTATAATTTAAATCGTATACTTATATTCAAATTGAATTTCTGTGGATTGACGCGCTACCAAAATAACGGGTATTAACGCAAAGAAAGACAGACGGTTCCTTTTTTATCAAAACCCTAAAATTAATAAAAATATATGTTAAAGCTTTATTCAGAGTCACTATAGCATTAATTAGAATGTGATAAATAAAACCATGAAAATCTTCAACGTTATACGTGGTTATAATCTCTACCCGTTGATAAGTTGAACGAAGCTTTCAAAAGTTAGCGAGCACATACATAAATAAAAATGTAATTACAAGCCCCGAAATAGGCTTGACAAAGCTAGGAAGTCCTAATTATACATGTATGAAATCCGGACTCTTTTGCATGTTCGCCAAACCCTTTGACCTTAACACGTAGTAATTACGAGTACAAGCCAACTTTGAATGCTTTAATTTTTTCTTTTCAAAGTAATGCCTTAATGCTACGCGGCTTTGTTTTACGCTGTGCCAAGTTTTATAGCACGGAATTGGCCCCGCCTATCACTAACGCCACGTTCTGATTGGTTGAGCGGTTTCTTTGTTTCTAACCGCAATAACTTTGGTTAAGCGTTCCACTCAAATTAGCGAATACAAATTCTTCGAAGAAAAAATGAGTATAAAAGAACACACCGCCTGCTGATTTGCTATATTTTATCACGAAGATTGTAAAGGATATTGACCTCAAAAATTTAAATGCGCACGAATGCCCAGTAGGCACTTGATATTGAAACATAAGCCTCAAATAACCATAAACTTTATTACTTTCAACATGCAATATTTTAAAGATAACATACCTAAAGATTTTTACGAACCATAAACAGTGAATGCTAACCAATTTATTGTAGTTAAAATTTTAATAAGACAGCAAGATCTAGGGAGCAATTTGGCTGTTCCAAATTTTCAAAACAAAACGGTTCCTAAGTAATCCCAAGTTAAACAACAAAATAATTATTGGTTAGTCGGAATTGCATATTGCTCTCAATGGTGTGAAGAAAAATGTTCTCATACTTTGTATATAACAGAAGCGGCATCTTTAAAAGACGAGCGCAGTTATTCGTGGGTGTCCATGAATGACGTGACGCACGCATGTGTCTGTAACTTACTAATTGGTACTTATTACACCATTACTTTTGAGATAAACTGCTGTATCATCTTTATTGTTTGCCGCACACCAAATTGAAATAATCCTCTGTTGACCCAAATTTGTGGCATCAATGTGGCTAGATAATTTATTACAAGTATTTTGTCTCGACTTCGCTTGCGTAACTTCTGCTTCTCTTATTTTATAATGGAAATACTGTGAGCTTAAGCTAACTGAAATGAATAAACTTTGTTTAGGCACAACCTAACTCGATTAAGGTTTTATCCAAGAGAAATGTGTTGTTTAGCTTGTTTGAGAATAAGATTTTTTTATTTATAGCTTTATTATAATTGAAGTTACAGGTACTCCCAAACCAACAAGGCTTTTACCTTTTTGCATTAAGCTTATTTTTGAAATGTTAGTTAGTGATTGTAGAAAAATTGCCGGCTTCTGTATTCCCAGAGAGCTACGATTTGGGTGTCTTTAAGTCGAGAGTGAATAGGCTTCTTCTGGGAAAGCACGCTACATCTTAGACCTCATTGTCACTCTCCATCAGGTGAGATGAGGTCAAATGCAAACCCATTTAATATATAAAAAAATAGGTCCTAATTTAGATAAGGTGTTATTACCTAGCAATGCATTACCTTAAATTTTAAGATAGCTAAATCTACATTTGAAGTTTTCTTTCCAAAGCATTTTTTGCTAGAAAATTGTTTGTTTGCAATAAGCAAAATAAAACGCAGCATAGAGCATGTAGAACAGGAAAAGAATGAATTGTCCCTGAATGTTAATTACAGAAGAGTAAACATTATATTTGAAATATAAGTTGTTATAAAATGAGACCGTACAATACTCTTCATTCATATTATTATCATCTACAGAAAACATAAAAGCTATTTTCTGTCACTTCCTTCTCAAATCAAGACACGACTTTCAACGCACCTATATTTATATGCCATCTACCTGTCATCACGCAAGCGTTGATTAAATTAGTCCAAACAAAGTTTCAACACGTCAAAATCTGTCGCAGCCCATTTCCCGTATTACTGTAATAGTTTTACCAGTTATTACAGCAGTTAGGCGTTTGTCAAACGATGCAACAGGGTTGCCAAGTTGAGCAGTAGACAAAAACATCAGCCAAAAAGCAATACACAAACCTACAAGTGAATTATTCAAGTTACTCGTTAAATTTAAACCAATGAGAGAAGAAAAGAACAAAATTAGCGGCTTATTGAGTCTTTGTAAGGAATACGTAAAACTTCACTTATTATTATTAAAAAAATATATTTTTGATGGGAATTCCAAAAATGCCTAAGGATATTTGCCACGTTTCCGTATTTATTGGTAATAGATCTGCTAAAGTAATAGTAGTATCGAGGTAATAAAAACAGACAGAAATGAAGGTAAAGTAGGTTTGCGAATTTTTTGCATGGAGAAGAAGTTTCACGAACCGGAGTTATTCGAAATCAAGATGCCTTAAAAGCAATGTAAATTCTAGAGATAGTTTTATAAGTCCTGTCATTTTAAGTTTTTCAAGCCTGTAAAAATCCTATAATATACTATGGTATACGTGTTAGAAAACTACGAAGATAGCACAAGTGGTTTCAGGTACTATCTATCTATTCTACATACTTATTTACAAGTTTCGTCACTATTGGGTGACGGAGAAAGATAAAATTCCTGACAATAGTCCGGAATTTCACACGGACAGGGTTACAGAATAGATCACAAGATATTCGGTGAGATGCCATAGCTCCTGCCATACAATACGAATGATTTGTATCGATAGGGATCACGAATGCGCCCTTCAGAGTCCTTCCGGAACTGTCAACTGTCAACCCTGATAGGGTGACGTTTTGTAATTCTTAGTAGTTAGCTTCACGGCTCCAAATGTTTTTGTAATGGAACATAATGAGAGTCGCCGACACGCATCGCCACTTGCGTTTTCCGGCTCCGATGTTTCTAAAAACTTTGTTATAATTCACAAAAGTTTTTGTGTGTCATCATCATTTTGGGAGCTACTTATGATGTGACGTTTTTGCCGAGTTCATTTGACCCGACGGTAATTATAAGCTGTATGCGCAATGTCTGGTTTAAGCCTTAGAAAAAGTAGTAAAATGTAAAGACTACAAAAACGTAGCGAATAATGACAACATTGAATATGTGAAGAAATAGTTATTTATAAGTTTAATAACACATCAATAATAATAACTAAGTACAACTTTTTTAAAAGCCATAAAATCAAATCATAAGAAGGAAGAATTAAATCAAAGGAAGAAAAACACCAAACTTCAATTTCTAAGGTATAATGCTACAACAACTAGCAATATGATTAACTTATAGGAATTTGATTAAATATTCAATGTACTTGCTGTTTTTCTATGTAAACAAAAAAAAATGGTTATAAATCGAAATATACCTACGAAATTATCGTAACCATGATTATTCGATTTACCTTAGACTTTCTAACGACACAGTATAGAGGATACTAGCAATAAGATACCTACTTTGTGTTTTACTGTCGGTAATTATCGTCTTGAATTATTTAAAACTGGTGTCATTAAAATGTATAGAAAACTATAGATTGTTAAAAAAAGAAACAGCCGAACGTTTTTGACTAATAGTTAAAACGCTAACTTCCGTTTAAACTTCTTGCTATTTAGAACAAGAAAAAAATGTCAGGCAATTTGTGAGGCAAGCACCTACATACATATTCCCGTTATAAAATTGTGTCAGTTTAGTTTGTCTGTGACAATGTACATTTTTTCTTAAGTTTTGCGGTTTTACAGTTCGGCAAGTTGTTCTCCAAGCAAACCGTTTTTTATTTAAATCACGTTTTATGATTTTTAAATGAGTTTTTGTATGTTGCTTGTGGATTGAAATTTCATATTTTTTTCCTGTATAAATTATTTAACTGTTTTCTATATAAATGTTAAATATTAGACACATTTGACTTTTAACATTAAGTTAAATTCATTCTAAATTATAATGCTGAAATTTTATTCACCTACGACCATAGTATTAAGTTATGTATCTAACCTTCTGTGCAATAAAAACTATACATCTATCTTTTCTATAAACAATAGACTATCGAATTACAATCCATTGCCTCGGTAAAAAGTTGTGAATAATTTGATAAGACATGTTCATATTATACTTGACCTGTGATACTAAGTTAAGCGTTTTATGTTCTCTTTCTCGGTAATAAATCAAAAAGTTTATGACGGCGGGTTAAGTTCCCACGGTGATTGTTTTTTTATCGTAAGGCTTTGTAAAAGATAGTGAGAAGCCAAGAACTGACATTGATCTTATTATCAAACTAATTTGTTCTTGTGTTATAATTAATTCTTGCGCTAAATGAAATGACGCTCCGACCAGTAGGTAAGTCGGTAATGTGTTATTATTATAGACTTTTTGCTGTAATGTACAAATTCGGCATGGGCAGCCTACAAATGCACCTTAGTAAATTTATCCATACTGTCTCCTATTGATATAAACGAATTTATCAATACACCCAGTATTATACAATGGTTATACTTGTTGGAAATATACATATTCGACAGATAAAGTAAATCGTCTCTACTGTAAAATTTAGATTTTCTGGTTACTTAATGTAATTCAAGTAGGTTCAGTGGCTATTTTCTAGATAAATGAATATGAAATATTATTTTAGATGTTAAGTTATAATATCTTGGTGTTGAGTATTGAAGCTTGAATGTATTATTTTTGAGGACATTGTATTGAAGCTGTAAATATAAATTCCGTGGCTGAGTTAGTAAATTAGTTTGCAATATATAAAGAAAAACAAGTGATAAGCAAAGTCACGATTCTTCCAAACTTACGATATCGAAACTCTTAACTTAATGGATATTATTCAAATTATTTTAGATAAACGTAAACCTTCATAGTTAAAAGACAATAATAAAATAATATTATCATAGTCTATTAATCGTTAAGATGAAAACAGAAGACGATCTAATACATATTTGATAAACCCGTGCGGTAATAGGGACAATGAAACGCCGACCGTGGAACGAAAATAAATTCACTCTCCTCCAAGGAATCATTGCAATTACTCGACTCAATGAGCACAAATCGATTCAATCGATGCTTTACGATCCTGCCGATTGTCGTTTTAAAATCGCCTCCATACAATATTTTTGTAGAACATGCCCGGGGACCGCTCCAAAAAAGGACTCGTTTGTCGTTGGATAATAAGATCGGCCCATCACGAGAATAATGGGTAATTTGTTTCGAATAAAAAAACCTGTAAATGGGCCTTAACGCTATAATAAAAACAGAGATATGGGCTCGGTGGGTCGGATCGAGAAATGAATTTAGATTACAGGTTAACGCCGACTAAGTATGGGTTCTCTCTTCACCTGTACTTGAAAAAACATTGGGCAAAAAAATCGGCAGCCTAAAAGAGGGAAGGATGGACTCAGTTGTTTTTGGATGTGTAATTGAATCCCACGGCATCTGTCAAAACAGAATTTGTAAAACATGCCCAATGTTTTGTTATCGGACGTCGTTTTGACGCTAATGTGTATAATGTTCTCTTGAGTGCATTGTAATTATCATTAATTATGTACACACGCCTGCCACGTCGATTTACCCTTTTTGGACCGTCCTTGTGGCTGAGAAACAAGTGCTATTTTGCATTGCGGTGAGATAAATCGACCTGGCACCGTCTGTAGGTACCAAATAAAAGAACAGGTTTGATGTATTTACGAAATTTCTTTTATAAAATCGCGTTACAATAACCTATGTGCAGTTGATGGCACTGGCAAATATTAGCCTACACGAGTATATCTTGAAACAAACAAATGTAGGTATTAAATATGTTTCTAAAACTATTCCGTAAATTGTTTAAATTTATCCAACACATTAACAGAACATACAAACGATTTCCAGATCAACAAATAATATTTTAAGATTTATAAGTGGTAAAAGTATAAAGCCTGTTTTCTTTTTACTCATTAAAACAAGTAAATATTTAAAGGGATAAGGTGTTAAAAAGTTATTTATTTGTAAAACGACTTCATAAAGAAGAAGTCAGTCCTCTCGCGGCTTGCAGAAATAATAGAATGAGAATCAGTTGCAATGTTCTATAAAAAGTAATAATGATTGATGTCCATCCCTTTTACGATTGAAAGAAAAACTTGCCACTTTTTAAAGTCAATAAAAAGAGTTGATTTCCAAAAAATACGGCTCTCGTTTTGACAGTCGCTTCTGCTGTAAGGAACACGCGGTTGGACCACTTTTTGTGATGCTCATCGTATCGTAAAGTTGTGACTCGAAGATGACACGGGCGAATCGTACCTGTCTGGGTTATAATAAAATTATGAACATATTCCTTAATGGAAGCTAGGATGTTTTTCAACTAGCTGCTTGCATTATTGATATAGGACATTAATTGGGACTTGATAATAAAAACTATTATACCTACTATTACTTTTTTATATATAGGCTATTTACTTTTTTTTGTTGATGGGCTAGCTCTTGGCTTCACAATAAAGAGTTGGAAGGAAGCTTACTATAAACGGAAAGGCAGACTGTTTACTCCAGCTACCTCAAGAAACCTCATTATTATTTAACTTTAAAAAAAGTGACGTGAGTCATAATCGCGATCACATTAAAAGTATGTTGCTTACATCTATTTGACCAAATCAACGGTTTAATACGTTAAAATGCTCTCTCAGCTATAAATTGTTACTTGGTTTAAGCTTTTGAAATAAAGTGGAAACATCATTTTCCCAGCAACCTGCTGTGTTCCGCATTTCATTTAGCGAATAAAACCGGAATGCTTTGAGTGGGTATTAATAAAATAGCACAAAAAATATCCCTCGACGGATACTCGTATTCGGTTCTGCACAAAGGAAAACATAAGAACTTTTGGTAAAAATAGAAATTTCACGTTTTAATTCATATCGGTTTCATTGTAAATATTCACGTGCCACTTTAGTTTCTTTATCCCTATAATCACGCTCTGATTAAACATATATGGTAGTTTATGTGACTTTTACATAATAAGGTTTTTGAAACACGAGCGACATTTTACAGCACTCGTGAGTGCTTTAATACCAAGTTAACATAAACTACTTTATCTTTACTGATGTTTCTTCTTCAAAGTTTGAAAGCAAAAAGAAATGCTTTGACTTTTTTTAACAATATCATGGATAAGTTTCCTACAGCGACAACAGTTTTAATAAAATCGACCATACCTTTTGCAGTAATTACCTATAAGCATTTTTTTTTTATACTGAGGTACTATACTTACTATAAGGGCTATCAAACGCGTTACCTTTGAATTCTTGATTGAAGAATATTCATAACCGTCATTCCATTCTCATCATCTGTGTATAAGCTACTTAGTATAGAGTCAGCTCAATGTATGGGATGTTGTGTGAATCTAGATAGATGGCGGGAACATTACTATTCTTACAGAGCTGTACCCCGTGCTTCAGTTGTGTGATCCTTCTGATCAGATTTTCATGGGCGACGGTAACCACTTATCACCAGGTGGCCCGCTTGTTTATTTGCCGCCTAAGGCCAAAACCGTATTTGAGCTTTGAGAAGCCGCCAGATAGATGAGTCTAGTCGATTTAATGTAATGTAAAGTAGAGACCATATCAGACAACCAAAAAAAAATATGTGTATTTGCTTCTAAAGGCAAGATCAAATGATACTGTGTAACTATTTTAAGATCATTTAATTTTATGTGTAACCTTTAAAGAACACAACACGCTGTTTTCTCTCCTTCTACCTAAAGGTTGTCTGGAAGAAATCGCTACAAGCGATAAGACCGCCTTATTGTACTGTTTATAGCTGTTGTTTCACTCATGTATTATATTTCTGTGCAATAAAGAATATCTATATATCTATCTAACTTACTTACATTTAATTACATTAAATTAGCTCTAGTGTTACTAAAGACTTTGGCTAGGGATGTTGGGCTTTTACTGCCATTTTACATTCATCATTTGGCAGCTCTCATTAAGTTTCATTATTCTTATGAAGATTCTTATTACATACCTATACATATATTCCATCTCATGCATTTGCAAAAAAAAAAATTAGCAGATATTAAAATATTTTAAAGCTAAAGGTACCACAATAATGAATTATGTGCATAATAGGTAGGTACACCAATAGGTACCTACATTCAGTATAAAGCTACGTCTATAATGCCTATCACAGGACTAATAAAAACACATGGCATGATTATACCATCCTTTTTACTAGAGAAAATAGCCAGAGAAAAGCCAATTAAACTACAACTCCATTTAACTATGACATAACTAGCGCAAACAACAGATGAGAAAGCATGGAATGGCCAACAATAAGCCTTTGCTTTAAACTCGAATCTCTTTATCTAAAAGAATATTGCTCTGTAACAAAGAAAGGTATATCTTCACTAAATGACCAACTCTTAAGTGGTCCGTTCAGTGCATCAGAACCGGTTACGAGACGAATAGTTGAGAGCGACTCTTTAGGGGTGTAGAGACGATGTCGATTGATGTTAATCGATAAAACAAACAGAGGTTATTAAACTGAAAACATACCTACATATACAAACAATCGAATTGAGGACCCCCTTTTTTTGAAGTCGGTTAAAAAAAGATATCTAGCTTACTTTTGGCACTCTTAATTTTATGTATACTACTTCGGTATACACAAAATATTTGATATGAGATGGATACGTAAAGTGATATTTATGTATCATATGACATTTTTATAACATACCATGATAACAAAAAATTTATTGCTTTATTATTTAAAGGAAATGTTTAAAATATGTTGAAAAGTTATCGTTTTGTTGTTTTAATGTATGTTAGTATGTATGGTATGGTTATATGTTTTGAAAATTAAATAAGTAGGTATATTATAATTTTTGGAAAATTAAAAAATATTATAGTGGCAACAAGTATCAAGTAAGCTAGTAGTATGGAGAGAAGACATAATAATATAATTATTTTTTAACCAAAGAATTAATAGATGTTAGTTAGGTACTTCTATTTTGTGAGATAGGCAGGCAAACTAACAAGCGAATCAGTCATGGTTGATGATTACCATGGTTAATGATTGCCACCGCCCATGGATATCAGCTACACCAGAAGGAGTGCAGATACATTGCCGGCCTTTATGCTTAAAATAACTGTATTGTCATTTGAATCAAACATCGACGTAGCCTGTCGACATAAGCGTATCGATAACATCAATATTCAACATATTGTACCCAACTATAGGTTTATTGAGCATAGTTAAAGCGGTTCTCGGGCCGTGACTAAATATGTGCCCACGCGCGTTTTATAACTTATGATGCCTCTAGTGATTCCTACGGAACTCAAGATTCTTTCGGTAGCCTCGTTTTAATTAAATTTAACGCACGTTTCCTGAGAATGCCATATAATGTGATTGTAATTGAGTTTTGATCAATTTTAGATTTGTTTGACCCAAAGCAATTTACGGGACGTGCTTCGAATTGAATATTATGAGGCCCCTTTTCTAAATGTGGTGAAATTTGATTCTGAGTAGGAATTAATGTTCTTTTTTTCTTTCAGGTAAGCGCCATCTCTACCTTTGCCGCTTTATTATTGGGTAATGTAACGATACTTGAAACTAAAGGTTATTTAATATCAATTGCTTGAATCTTATGAAGGTTCTTAACTTTAAAAAAAAACTTTATTCTGTTTAAGACCAAACAGTATATTTATTCCCGCACCAACACAAATGTTTGTTGATGAAACAGATATTTGTGTTGGGTCTGGGTGTTTGTAGTACCTTCGTTGTTTATGGTTTCCATAGTACAAGGGAAAACCTTAGTTTGGGGCCAGGACAATGTATGTGATGTTGTCTCAATTTATTTATTTATTATTTATTTATTTATGCATGTTCAATATTATTATGTCATCTGCCGCTGATTTGGACAGTCGATTTCTACCGTGAAAAACCAACAAGAAACTCAGTTGTTCAACTTGGTCGCAGTGTCCACTCGGAGACGAACTCCGTAGTTCTTCTGTATTTACTTTAAGTAGTAATGGTATTTCTATTTGCATTACCAGTATAGCATCTACTTATCAAAGTCAACTTAAAACATATTTTATTTACTTTACGTAGCGCCATGAACTATTACATATGAATATATAAATCTTAACAACTTATTCGCAATCTTCCACTACCCAACCCCTGACCGGGAAGTGGGAAAACACCACCTCAAGTTACAGAAAATAGACCTTAAATTGTGCCTTAAAGTAGGAATTCAATGGAGGTCACGAATTCCATTCTATTTTCTTGCGGCTTCGGAGTTACAACCGCCATCTTAAATAGTCCGATAACGACTACTGCTAAAATTATTGAACTGACGGGTTAACGTGTCATTAGAGACACAAAATCATCTTTCTTTCTGACAATCAGGTGATCTAACCAATTCAATACACTACCTGTTAAAGTCCGAGGAATTCTAGACTTTATGAGTTGTAGAAATTATGCAATTGTTGACCATTGTGCTTTGCAGGCAATCATGTCATTTCGTATCAAAGCTCAATTATAGCCATTATACGTGATGTTTATTTGTTAATTTAGTTGCTATATTAATACATTTTTGAGTTTTTAAATATCCCTCGGGACTTCGATCATAGTCCTAACGGGACAACAAATAAAAATATGACAACCTCCATCGCCTCATAAATCGCCAGCAATCGTTTTAAACGGTAGGTATTCCCTCAGCGATTACTGTTTTGAGCAGGCCAAAACAAGCGACGATCAATCGCCAAAAGTAAATCAAGTTCTCTTTGACATTCATTAGTTTCATAAAAATACCTCCCCCTGCCGAAATAAAAGTCCGCGAATAAAAGCTCGTTAAAATCACTCGCTGGTCGAGCCTCAATGAAAGTTTCGAACGATTTTGTACCTACGTGGAAAAGAGAAGACAGGAAGTGAAGCGTATTTAATCATTACAAGCGGCGGCCATTTTTTCATCTTGTGAATTAATTTTAAATTTGATTCTATTAACATAATAAATCGTTGAGAGGCCGCTGCCTGGGGAAGTAATCTGTACACACCTCATCAACCTAGTCTTGACTTTAAACTGATTCTTAAGTCTTTTGACTTAAGAACTAAAGTTGAATTGTTATTTCACTTGATGAGCTGATGACCGTATATCGTTGAAGGCTCAGGTCGTAGGTGAGCGTTTGTTTTTACAGTTAATGTTTTGATACTGGTTACTATGTGTATCGTTATACTAGCATGTTTCGTTTCGTCGGCTTTGTTATCGTTTTTGTGCGGCTTCAGACCAAAACTAATAGTGGAAGCGAACAAAAGATGTTGTAACGAAGCCGATGAGAATATCTGGTCTGTTATAAGATGTATTATTGAAAAAATGAGTCGGCCTTTTGTGTAGACATTGGTTCCCAATCCGTTTACTGTTATAGGTACAATAATTAGTCTACGTTCTCATTTTGGGTATACTTTCTTTTCCTTCGGAAGCGTCTTCACTTCAGAATAAAATATACAAGCCCGCGGCTTCGCTCGCGTTAAATTAACGCGTAAATAAATAGCCTATGTTACTCTCCATCCTTTCAACTATCTCCACTTAAAAAATCACGTCAATTCGTCGCTCCGTTTTTCCGTGAAAGAAACTGTTCTAAGTCTTTTAACTAAGACTAAAGTTGAATTGTTATTTCAACTTGATGAGCTGATGACCGTATATCCGTTGAAGGCTCAGGTCGTAGGTGAGCGTTGTTTTTACAGTTAATGTTTGATACTGTTACTATGTGTATCGTTATACTAGCATGTTTCGTTTCGTCGGCTTTGTTATCGTTTTTGTGCGGCTTCAGACCAAAACTAATAGTGGAAGCGAAACAAAGATGTTGAGAACGAGCCGATGAGAATATCTGGTCTGTTATAAGATGTATTATTGAAAAAATGAGTCGGCCTTTTGTGTAGACATTGGTTCCCAATCCGTTTACTGTTATAGGTACAATAATTAGTCTACAATCTCATTTTGGGTATACTTTCTTTTCCTTCGGATGCATCTTCACTTCAGAATAAAATATACAAGCTTTTGCCCGCAGCTTCGCTCGCGTTAAATTAACGCGTAAATAAATGCCTTTGTTACTCTCCATCCTTTAAACTATCTCCACTTAAAAAATCACGTCAATACGTTGCTCCGTTTTTCCGTGAAAGACAGACAAA
This sequence comes from Cnaphalocrocis medinalis, assembly GCA_014851415.1. NCBI lineage: Eukaryota > Metazoa > Arthropoda > Insecta > Lepidoptera > Crambidae > Cnaphalocrocis > Cnaphalocrocis medinalis. Next base: position 12,015,064 of record CM026285.1, on the reverse strand, counting down.
CATACAGACAGACACACTTTCCCATTTATAATATTAGCCTAAACATAGCCGACTAACAATAGTGTAAAACTATCGACACTATAGTATAATATCGATTATTTTTACTTGATTCTGTTATATCATCACCTAAAAAAGGCAATTGGAGCAATAATTGATATACGTCAAACTATCAATAAGTATTGTTTAAACTGATTCTCAAGTCTTTTGACTTAAGAATCAGAATTCCCCTATCGATACTATTGATGTTTCTTTACCTATAGATAGCCAACACTATACAAATGCTTTCTATCTCCCATCGAAATAATTAGTGCGCACTAAATTCTATGCAAAATAGACTACGCTAATAGCTCGATCTCGTCTGAGACTAAAGTCTGTTTGTAGAATGAGTGGCCTAAATTTCGAGAATATACTCCTACATATAGGTACACAATTTAATGTAGACGAGCTCGGTCGATTGCTATCTCGCAATTATGGATAAGTATACTCACCCATAATGTGTGTGAAACTGTATTGAATAGAACTCAGTTCATCTTCCTACCGATTTGGCTCAGGTCGACCAGACAGTGGATTTTCTATTCCGTAACCCTGATATATCGGGGGGAAACGACCAAGTCGACGGTCCCTACGTATAAACGGACATGTCAAAAACGTAGGTTTACAGGAGAGCGGAATTAAGGTTCATTTTGCTCTAAAAAAAAATGTAATCAAAATTATTAATATATCTTTTCACTAATATTTTATTAGCATTAGAACGCTTTTAGCAGTATTGAAACATATGTATTTTTATCACAATTTCCCAATAAAACTACGAGTTAACTGTTTCTACGCTGTCATTAAAAAAAAGTCAAGTCGGACAAATCTAAGATGCCTGTTTATACAGCGGGAATAACAAATGGCGGTTTTCAATACGAATTTAATTTTTTTTTTACGAGAATGTGTAATTATGACTTAATTTTCAAAGCAATCCGTAAAAATCTATTTACAGTTATATGTTAAGATCAGAATGCATTAATAGTAACATGTCTTTTTATACGTGGTACAAACTAAATAAGCGTAGGCCTACTTACTGCATAGTATAAAAAGACATGTCCTTAAATAAAACCAAGATTTTGTTATAATATTGGGTATATGAATAAAACAAGTTTTAATCAAATGATATATTGTTACATAAGTTATCTTCTTAACAATATTTATGTATTTTTTTAATTTTTTCTGAAATAGGAACTAATTTACCATTAGAAATCACAGTCAAAATCACCACTGTAGCTTAATTATCTTAATTTACTTAGCTTTATTAGCTGAATAATATCAACTTAAATATTATACTCTTTTTTATTTGGGTACCCTGGGTATGGATTAGAACATTCCTTTTTACCTAGGGCTGGAGTGTGTGTGTACGTCAGAGACGATATCAGCTCTCGTCGCCTCAGCAATCTTGAAGGTCGGGACCTATCTATCTTATGGCTCCGTGTAGACAGCGACGACCACCCTCGCGTTTATGCGTGCCTTTACAGGTCCCATAGCGGTGACACCGAAACTGACCGACTCTTTGAGCGCATCCAGATGGCTTCGGACATTGTGCAGCAGCAGATCCCCTCTGCGGAAATCATCCTCCTTGGCGATTTTAATGCCCACCACGCCGAATGGCTCATGTCCAGTAAAACTGATTACGCAGGTCGATCTGTTCACGACTTCGCTCTTGCAAACGGACTGACACAACTGGTTACCACGCCCACACGAATTCCAGATGTGGAAGGCCATGCTCCTTCACTGTTGGACCTTCTGTTGACCTCTCACTCGGACGGCTACAACGTATCCGTTGTTGCTCCACTGGGCTCCTCGGACCATTGCCTTGTCCGTAGTATAGTGCCACTCACAGACTTGGCTCGACCGCGGAAAGCACGCGGGCGCCGTGTATGGCACTATAGGTCAGCAGATTGGGATGGAATGCGGTCTTTTTTTGCATCCTACCCTTGGAGGCAGGTGTGCTTCTTGCCGGATGATCCCAGCGTCGTTGCTGACTCTGTTACCGATGTGGTGCTGCAGGGAATGGAACTTTTCATTCCGTCGTCTGTGGTTCCTATCGGTGGCAGATTTCGGCCCTGGTTTGGTTCATCTTCCAGAAAAGCTTCTTGTAAGAAGCAGGAAGCTTACCAAGCCTGGGCTGATGCGGTGGCGACGGGGGATGAAAATACCAGCGCGCTCAAAAAGAAGTACAACTTCGCTTCCAGGTCCTTCAAAAGAGACATTGCAAGAGCGAAGTCGGTGCACATCGGTAGAATTGGCGAGAGACTTGAACGTCTTTCTTCGGGAACACGTGCGTTCTGGCCTCTCGCCAAAGCAATCGAAGGTAATTTCTGCAAACCGTCTTTTCCTCCTTTGCGCACGGGAAAAGATTCGTTGGCCCATGGCGCAAAAGAGAAAGCCGACTTTCTGGGCAAACTCTTTGCGTCCAACTTGACTTTAGATGATGGGGGCCAGGTACCATCGAGCATACCGCAGTGCGGAGGGTATATGCCCGACATCCGTTTCCACCAACGCTCGGTGCGTTCAGCCCTCATGTCTCTAGATGTTCACAAGTCGAGTGGGCCCGATAGAATCACACCCATTGTGCTAAAGATGTGCGCTCCGGAGTTGGCACCGGTACTCACGCGACTCTTTCGGCTCTCCTACTCTTCTGGCGTAGTCCCGACGTCCTGGAAGACGGCCTTAGTGCATCCGATCCCCAAGAAAGGCGACCGCTCAGATCCGTCCAATTACAGACCGATAGCCATAACCTCCCTTTTCTCAAAAGTTATGGAATCCGTAATTAACAGCCAGCTCCTTCGGTATCTCGAGGGTCAAGAGTTGCTTAGCGACCGACAGTACGGCTTCCGCCAGGGTCGGTCAGCTGGTGATTTGCTGACTTTCCTGACTCACCGTTGGGCACAGGCGATTGAGAGTAAGGGAGAGGCATTGGCGGTTAGTCTGCTGGACATTGCGAAGGCCTTTGATCGGGTCTGGCACAAGGCGCTTCTCGCGAAGCTTCCTTCCTATGGGCTTCAAGAGAAATTATGTTAATGGGTCTCTAGCTTTTTGGAACATAGAAGCATCAAGGTCTTAGTTGACGGTGAATGCTCCGACACTATGTCCATAAATGCCGGAGTCCCGCAAGGCTGTGTGCTATCGCCCACGCTGTTCCTTCTTCATATCAATGATATGCTGCGTTTACGCGATATTCATTGCTATGCGGATGACAGTACGGGCGATGCGTTTTACACCGGCCGCGCCAACATTTCTCGGGAAAACGTCATCGAGAACCGAAACAAACTTGTGTCTGAGATTGAAGCATGTTTACCATATTTGAAAAACTTAAACGTAAATGAAAACATAACCGTAAATATATTGATTACTTACACGTACAAACAGCCATGTAAGACATGACTGCAAATACTTAGTTGATACTAAAAACTGTTTATTCTGTGTTAAGTTATTTATTTTTAAGTAAAATTAATGAGTTTACGTATAGATAAATCAATTTATTTACAGTAGTAAAAAACCCGACGTAAATACGGTCATATCAGATATGTCCCATATACTTTAAAAAATGTTTGCAGTATAAACGGACATGTCTGACATGACCGCTTTTAATTCGTTCTCTCACCTTTACAGGTTAGGTTTCAAACGAAGTATTTGACGACATGTATACATAACTGTGTCTACGGCCCACTTTTGACTAGATGATTATACTTGTCCTTTTATACGATTTGTATATTGAGCTAACCTTATGATATTTTAAAAAAAATCTTATATGGATATGAGCGTAAAGGCAATCCGAAGCCATTTATGCAATAATATTTTTTTGCCATTTTGGACATGTCTGTTTATACGTAGGGACCGTCGAAGTGTACGTAGTCAATGTTTTCTTTTTGTTACTAGCTCGTCAATTCTTCAAATGTTTTTAGCTATTTATTATCTTGGCTTTTAGCTTCCTCTGACAAAACCTGCTAATTTACCACATATACACTCGGCATTGTGATTAATAGGACTTTTATAACGTTAAACAATTTTAGCTCCTTGGAGCATTTTGCATGATAAATTGGATAGAATCAACTAGTACCTTGCACAGTCGAAAGAAAAAAGTAAGCACGGGTTTATACTTTATGCTAATAAAACACGTTTTATAGGGGCGTATATTAAACAGGACTTTTTACGTGTATGTGTTGATTAAAAACTGTATTAGCTGGTTCCATCTGTACCTCCATAAACGATGTGAATTTCCTGTCACTGAACAATACGTTAATAGGTTTTTTATGTTAACATAAAGAAAAATAAATTAGTTCTTATGAAAGTAACGCTTTATTTATATTTAAAAAATCGAAGTAACTTGCTTAATAACAGTTAGGTATAAATGTTTGAGTCTAAGCTAAATCATTGAGTCTTCGAATCCATTCTAGACTAAGTAATCACCACTTGTCATAACAACTGTTATCCATACTAATATTATAAATGTGAAAGTGTGTCTGTCTGTATGTTTGTCTTTCTTTCACGGCAAAACGGAGCAACAAATCGACGTGATTTTTAAAGTGGAGATAGTTGAAGGGATGGAGAGTAACATAGGCTACTTTTTGCCCCTTTCTTACCCCCATTTATGGGAAGTGGGGGGCGTGAGAGAAGACGCGGGCAAAAGCTAGTCAGTAATATTAAGTGAACCTAATAGTTTGTTGTCCCAAATAAAAAATAAGTTTCTCGTAAAAATACCATGCAAATTTGGATTCTATACAACAATACTTTAGTATGTCCATTGAGCGCTGGCGTTATTTTTACGAGACGTGAATTATAACCGGTTATTATACCTCGCAAATCGCAAGCTAGTTTGCCACCTTTTTAGAAAAAGTCTAATTTCTTGTGAACATTTTGATGAAATCAGCAATCATATTTTGTTGTATGAAATAGTAATTTTCTCGAGAATGTTCTGGAATCGTCAAGTATTACTGGGATGAAGAAGTATTAAAGTTGAATATTTTGAAACGATTAATTTTGTGTTAATGAAAAGCCCATCATAATAATTTTACAGAACATCTCATACGTTGACTTTGGTATTGTACTAAGTTGTTTACAAGTTCTTGTGTTAATATTAGTATCAGACAACACAGTGATAAATTTATCTAACATAATACCTACTTAATATGATTACCCTCAGATACTGAACAAACAAAACACAAGTGTTCATCACACGAATGATAGTCTAGGGTGAGAATCGAACCCATGACTTTTGGCGTATGGCGTACCAAATGCGCCGGACCAGTCCAGTTACATTAAAGTGTATATTATTCTCCTATAGCATACTTGATAAATGGTGTCCTTATTTAGACACACGACTCATCCAAAACATCAAACGCTATTTAAATTCAATTACATTTTACTTTATCGTTCATGTAATCAAACACGAATTCGGACGTCTGTTGCTGACGCAAATTTAATGATATCGCGAAATGAGAGATTATTGAGTTACACAATAAATCGTGTCCATAAATTTTGAAGGGAGATTTGGTTGATGAAATGTTGCCATGGTGTATACGCCGCCTCTATTAACATCAAAGACGGTAAAGCTGCCCTATCATTTTACCATTGAAATCTTCGCTGTACATTTTGGTTGAATTTGGATAATGTTAATGTATTTTTACGTCATACGGTAAGTATTTTGACAGTAACTACTTGCCTATTAGACATTATTTTACACAAATTTCTTGGAAAAATTGCATTTCGAATCATGTTAACTTTTACTAGTTGACAGAGTTACATAGGTATAGCTAATTTACGAGCAGTTAGCCAGTCTCGACAAAAGCTGAGTGGTCCCCTATTGGACACTATTATTATTATTGTAAATAATAAATGTATATTGTCTTCTGGTCGTTCATATGGATTATCTGTACGCAATGTGTACATATAATACATGCGTACTACGCATCGGTCTTTATGCTCTTGTGATTGTGGCAGATAAAGTTGTTTCATTAATAAATACTTACTATTATGCATTTTAATTTAAATGAAAAGTTGTGTTTATTGTATCTATCTACAAGGTGAACAATAAAAAATAATAATTTATAGTAAAAGCGTACATAACGATTCTTTTAATATTTTGTTTACAATTTATGAAAGTGTTACAACATTTTTAAGTGCATTCAAATCAAAAGTGCTTATCATGAACAATAAACCAACTCGGTTAATATGCTTGTTTTATACCGTTGCTACGAACCATCGGAGCATGCCATTAATAATTTCAACACCACAAGTAAAACTGAGTTTGATTCATAAATAAACCCTAATGGCATACTCGGTAATATTTCTCCCCTCATCTACATTACTTCTGCAAAAATAACGAAATAGTGTTCGCATAAGATTGCCGGTTGGTGATAACTTGGTGCATAGAACGAGCCACTCCAAGTAAACTGTACCTTTGTTGTACGTTTTTAACGAAAACCACTCGTAAGCGGTCGGCTTAAGATCGCTTTTAAATTTTTTGCTCTTATCTGGAAGTTCCACAGAGGTTCTGATTTGTGGAGGAGATAGTGTGCGAATGATGCTCTCGGTTGCCGCAAGGACAAAACTAAAATAAAACTACATTATTTCAAGGAGATAAGCCGCGTCCGGCCCTATAACTAGGGCTGCCACGCTCGAAATTGCTGTTGGAAGAATCGTAGTACAATTAATAACACATTTTTAGTCAAAGTTAGCAGACGAGATCAGAGCGATGGTAGCTCATTAGATAAAAAGCCGAACGAAGCAAGAACGCGCCGTAATTGTATTGTCTATTGTGTATGTCAGTGTATTTTCCGATTGGTTTTAAATTTTGTTCGAAAACTCAATTAAATAGTTAAAATTAGCTTAGTCACCGACCAATTTCGAAAAGGAACGTGTCTCTTTAATCACTTGACATTGGCCAAAATTACCTGTGTCCTGAACACAATAGAGGCCAATAAAAAGAAAGAACGTGCCTTCCATGCAAGGTTGTTATTTAAACCCGATACCTATGTGGCATATTTTTACCATTAGCTCGGCGGTACAGGAAAACATCGTGAAGAAACCTGCACGTTTCGGATAGTTTCTTAAACGTGTCAAGCTAAAGGGTTGCGAACAGTCGCTTCATTATAATTACCAGATTCTCCAAATCCTGAATCAGGGTTGTAAGCCAGGAATTACACGCTAGATAAAAGAAAGAGAGACATCTGCAGCTTAATAGACCACAAACTAATTAGACCTAGAACGCCAACTGCCTTCATCGCAAATAATTACCGCCTCCAATGATCATTTGCAAGATCAGCGAAGTTATTTTTATGTACAGACAGCCGCACATCAGGATACTACAATCTGTCAAATTTCCTCAGTTCATATTGAACCAAACACGTTTGACATAAAGGTTTGATTGAAGAAATTTGACAGATTGTAGTAACCTGATGTGCGGCTGTCTGTACATAAAAATAACTTCGCGAAAATACTACCAAAAATATTTTATGAATATGCAAAACTTTATTTGACTGCTAGCCCTACGAAAGCTGCATACGGCTGCAACAATATCGATAACTCGAACATCTAGACACTTCTCGGTACTTTTTGTTTTTACAGCTGTTTTTAATGTTCGTGGAACTGATAATCGCCCACTTAATGCATTTTCGGGAGTGGGCGGCACTTTATTGACAACAAAGATTTCTAGCAGAATAAAGGGCAGATTAAAAACGGATTATTGTACGTTCCATTTTGTTGATCGTAAAAATTTGTATGTATTTTGATTAAAGTATACTGACGGAATTTTAATGATGGATCTTGCATCGCATATGTTAGACAAATCCTCACATTGTGGGAGAGCTACACTTCGGCAGGATGGGGCTGGCTCGACTGGTGTGATACCACGGCCTCACAGAAGACCGGCAGCGGCGTAAAGCAGCGCCTGCGCTGAGTTTCGTCGAGTAAATGAGGGTACCGGAGGCCCAATAGGGGAGAAAGGAGGTTAAAGGGGGCAGCGCACTTGTGACTCTACTAGTGTTGCAGGTGTCTATGAGAGGCTGCAGTCGATTACCATCAGGTGATCAGTCTGCTTGTCTACCACCTAAAACAAATCCTATTAGAATCTATTAATGAAAAACATTTTAAGTAAAAGTTGGCAATATGCTTTGATAAAGTTTCCAAATCTCATGTGGAGTCAAATTTCTAGGTAGTCAAGCCCTTTTTGCACAAACTCTATATCTTAGTTAAATAATGTGGCTAGGCAATTTTGCTACGATCACAGGGCTGTGTGTGAGGTAAAACAACCGACCACGTGCGTATCGGGTCACGCGCGTAGGGTTCATGTTGGATGTCACCTTCCATGTTTTGTTTAATATTATACCACACAACAACGCGCCGTGGGCAACAGTCTCTTCACAATTGGCTCAATCCTTTCATTAAAATAATTATAGTCCCACTAAAACGATACGAGGCCATTAGTATTCTAAAGCGACCGTACACCAAACAAATCGAGAGCCGTCTAAAATCTAACTTGATATTCTTGGAATATTCGCCTAATATTCTAGCTCGCTCAAATAACGCTATTGTCCACTCCGGGTATGGCCTGAAGTAGGTCGCAAGTTCACAACGTATCTTAAAATATAACCACTAAAACGACCCATTTTGCAACTGCAAGTTCGAATTCCGAGGTAGGGAACTATATTATGAAAGAGACGTAGATGTCGCAGCCCGATCGTACAATCCGCCGTATTACATTATGCCTAGCTGTTTTACAACACACGGCCGTTTTGAAATGCGGTTGAATAAATACCGGCCGGAATGTATTCGGCGTAATACGTCATTCAATACGGCTAGCCATTATGAAATTAGGCGGGAGATCAGCCGCCAGTTTTTAGTTCCGATTCTTAATACTCTTGGCGCCGCCAGACTTTGTCATATTAAGAAATAACTAAGTCTTGTGTAGGTAAGAGTATTTTTTTATGTTCACCCTAACCTAACCTTTGTGTTGTGGCAACACTTCTCATTATAAGTTGTAGTACGATGTGGCTAAACGTCGCCCGCCTTATTGAATGACGTATCTCAATGATAATGCGGTTAATCGTTGATCCGCCGCATTTCAAAACGGCCCGGTGTTGGAAGACAGCTAGGCGTAATGTAATACGGCAGATTATACGATCGGGCTGCGACATAGATATGAGAGGTGCAATGGCACAGTAAAGCAAAGTTCACTCGGGACCCGCGATCTTACATATTTATAGGTTCGTATAAGGAGTTAAATCGATGTAAGATTTTCGTATTCCGCGAAGGGCGAGCTCCTAGCACCCGCGTCACGTACTGCCATATTAGACAAGTTTTCAATGAATTTTAATGTGCAGTCAAGACATCAGAATGCACTATTCAATGTGGTGCAGTGATTGATCGGGTGCGCTCGCATCGTGTCTTATATCGATACCATTTGTGTCAACAGCTTGCAGCGAAAGTTGGCGTAAATGGAGGAAGTTGAAATTGATGAGATTTACTTTAAATTAAAATTGGGATACGGTGAAGGACGAGATTGGAAGACTTTATAAAAATACTAGCGGCCGCCCGCGACTTCGTACGCGTGGAGTTAATTATTGTCACTTACCGTCATATTTTGGACAATCCACACAATATTTTGTTATAAATTGTAGCCTATGTGTTATTCTGATGTATAAGCTATATTGTGGTAAAGTTTCATTCAAATCCATTCAGTAGTTTTTACGTGAAAGAGTAACTAACATCCATACATCCTTACAAACTTTCGCCTTTATAATAGTAGTAGGATGTTTGAGTACCACGGACGGTTTGTCCAGCATCACAAAAGACCGGCGTGAAATAGCGCCTACGGTGTATTTCGGCCAGAAAGTGAGGTTACTGGAGGCCCAATTGGGGGAAAGGGCTCTATCTTTTTATGAGATACAAAACAATTTTGTGGCTCATAATTCAAATTCAAATCAAATGACTGGTGATCTTAACAATTGTATCTTTTTCAACACCTGAAGTAGCAAAAATGCGTTGCTGGCGTTTAAGGGAGTTTCATTTTATTTGTAAATCAGGTATGTACGATCTAAAACAAACAGCATACACTAGACATCAAGAATACAATAAAAACAGACAAACTAAATTAGAAGGGTAATAAAATTCATGTACAGACAGCCGCACATCAGGTTACTACAATCCGTCAAATTTCTTCAATCGAACCTCACCTTTATGTCAAACGCGTTTGGTTCAATATCAACTGAGGAAATTTGACAGATTGTAGTAACCTGATGTGCGACTGTTCTTACCTAGGTAAGTAGTAGATACAGACATTTTATTTAGCTTCGTGACTGACATCTGCATACCATGATTAACTTTTTTTAAACAACCATTTTAAAGGCGAAACCCCCTGCGGAATCGCCATCACGTTCGCGACATATAAAAAACGAAATCACCAAGGCAAAAAGCCAAAGATCCTCGGACGAGCGAACCTGGCTGAATTATGGAGATTGGATAGTACACGCAAGAGATGTGGAAAAAAAGATTATTAAAAATATCGACTAGGTACTCGCTTTCTCACCAAAATCGAGACGTACATATCGATTTCAACATCATTCTTATTTCAGTGTTTTTATTCTTTATTTATATCGGTCCACACCGGTCTACTTTTTGCTTGTTAAACGCTATCAGTTGCAGATAAATTGCTATAATAGGTACCCATTAACGGCTGTATGACATATATGGGCACCTGACATATTGCATAGTACCTACTTCTTCTTATCTCATTCGTAGATTCTCTACGTTGGTCTGTCCAACTTATACGCAGTATTATACAGTAAGACATCTAATTTTATAAATTAATATTTTTTTCATTGAAACTAAGTGACTCGCCCTCACTTCATTTGGGAATTAACTAGATTCGTAGCGATAGATGGCACTAGGAAGTCGATTACTTCGCGCTTGTGATTCGTCCTTTTCGTTGTTGGCTATGAAATTAACTTCTTTATAAATAGCATAGATAAACGATAGATATCATAATACTCCTCTTTTATTTATCGATTTATAGTGAAGAAGCAAACCGAAAAACTATACTTACGTGTACTAGAGATGTGCTTATTTTTAATCGACATAATGGTTATCAAAAATTGAGATACAGTCATCAGAATTTCTGTTCTCAATCGATATAATCGTAAATTTGATCAAAAACCGTCGATTATATCGATTCAAAATCGGAAGTCACATCTCTAGTACGCGCAAGATTCAGTTTTCCGGTTCATTTCGTCGCAGTATGCATGCTAAGCGTGTTTGTCCATTACTGGTGCCGCTCACATTTCACTCAGAGGCTACATGTGACGTAAATCTCTTTAGTTTTGTACTGCTTTGTTTACTGTTCCCCTTTGGGATTCTTGGCGGAGACAGCCTTACGACTCTATTATAAGTATTTACTGAAATAACAACAGGTATACGTATGTTCTGACTGTTATTCGAAAGTGATGTGCTACGTTTGGTAACATTATTTCATATCGAAATATTAATTTCAATATAATCGTACGTAATAAATTTTGAATAAAAATAAAAATTACCCGAATTAATATTTTAATCAAGAAAAAATATTCGATTCTTATAAATTGCAATTTTTATAAATTACAATTTTATCTTGCTTTTACATTCACATACATGCGAGATGAGACCTAGTGTAGATACTTAGGTAGGTACATTAAATGTAATGAGATAAATAATGGCAAATATTTTATATTTAATTTGGTAGTACTATTTAATAGTCAAATTGAAAATAAATAGAAAATCAAGCTAAAAATCGCTTCTAGCATCAAAATAATATCAACCTATATCAAAAGTTTTGCTATAAATTACATGCAAGTGCAATATTAAAGTTGTAGTTTTAATACGATTCCGTATCAGAACTTTATAAACCGTTTACGTTGCCAAAATTAAACATTAAACGACAATATCGGGCGTGCAAAATAGCCAAGTTAAACGTTATTATGAACACAGATTTTCGCAAAACTTGCAACTGAGCATATAGAGATGGGAAAAAATTATCGATTAATCAGTAACAAAAAATCGTTGTTTTTTCCGAGGCGATTTTTGCCATAAGCTTTTTTTTAGACTCTAACCCCTTTATTACAAAACGAAGACCATAATTAGTCATAGTTTAATAATAATGCTGCCACTTTTAAGTGGCAAATAACAGTGAAAGAATTAGTTTTAAAGCCAGACTTACTTTGAACCACGTATTGTAATAAAGGGGTAGCTAAACCACAAACCGGATTATTAGCAGTTTCTTTATACCTCTAGAAAACAACGTTAATCGTACTAAGCTCTGTAACCTTCCGTGCAGTGAAAAGATTTTATCTTTACCTTTATACTGCAAAAAACAGTTAACGGAAACTAAACAACGGTCGTATGTTAATGCCATCTTGGCGATTTTACCACTGATAGTTAATACACGCGTTAAAATACCGTTTAGCGCAATTGTTTGTGCGCCGGTTGAGACACAGGCTTACGGGTTCGATTCCCGATTTCCTCTACAGTAAGGTTAAGTGGAAGATATAAGATATATTTAAGATAATAAGACCGCTAAAATTGTATTTACCCATATATTTTTTATGCAATAAACTTCATGTTTCAATTTAAATCATTCCACTATTTAGATCATTTCAAAAATATTTATCTAATTCTTTGAATAATTCATATTTGAATAAATATCGAATAAATGTTACATCTCTATCATAGAGGACTAGGCAGTTTGACTCGATTTTATCGACGCAGCGATCGGTTCTGAGCAAAGATTGTAATATCTAGTGCAGCTTTATGCATTTCATGAGGTGGCCAAGCCTCCACGTTGTATGTCAGATTAACAAGATTTCTCGAAATGCAATGCAGCAGCAATTTCATATTTCAATTATTGTTATGAGATTTATTGAAGCTTGAAGCGAGCGAGCGCATGCAAACTGTCAATAGCGGGTTTTTAATTTGCCGTATTAAATGCAGTCCATTGAAGGACAATTTTTAAGAGGATTTCGTCAAAATATCCAATGCCTAAGAATTCGGTACTAAGAACCATGATCCATTTCGGCCAATTTCTCCTTTTTTTGGTAACTCTAGGGAAAATCACGCCGGTCTTATATGAGGCCGTGGTGTCACTCCGGTCGAGTAGGCCTATTAATGCCGAATCGTAGCTCTCCTACAGTTTGCAATCTGCTATCTGATCTGTTCTGCCACTCCAAACGCAAAGCGTAGATTTCAGAAGAGTTTCGTCTTGTTTTTTTAAATCAATTATTTGTATAATGCAAAGCGAAAGTCATCGTTTCTCATTAGAAATGTATTTACTATTAGAGATAAGCAAGGTGAATACTGAAGTAGCAATGGTCTTACTATAGCCGCCTTATAATGGACAACCGTTGTTGGGGTAAACGAGTTCTGGAGTGAACGGTAAACTTAGTGTATGGAACGCCCTCAGACCAGGTGAAGTGGTGATTTGCGCAAAATGACTGGCACCAAAAATAACTGTGGATCGATCAAAGCGCCCAATATTTGGAAACCCTGTGTCTCGAATAAGATGGCAAAAAACGGATGATGAGTGATCCTTGCAAATAGTTTAAATATTAATATGATTTATGTAGTCATGAACGAATACACTGATCACAATTCCTGGGTTGAGCAAAAAGTGTGTCTGGATTTTATGGAACATAGCTCGGGTTCGTGATTCCGCATTAGGCAAGCGTGATGATTAAGCCTAATCCCATCATAGTAGCGATGATTTGATTTCTGTGATGGAGGCCTTTGCCCTGCAGTAGGAGAGGCTGATACTTTACTTTACTTTACAACGAGACAGATTTGATTTGCAAGCTTGTAGGTGTATTTAATTTCAATAATTAAACACAATTTATACTCAAAGAGTCCTTTCCCGTTTCCCGTATTAAGTTACACTCTCCGTATTCAAAATCCGAAGCTGAATAGAATAATATAATAGAAGTCGTAATTAGAAAGGTAAATATTCAATATCGTGTGGCACCCCTGGATGGCTCATGTGTGCACGCTAATCTGGCTTTAGCTGTGACGTGATGGCTACTAATTTATTTTTAAACTGAGTTTGCGAAGAGATATTGACTGCGAGCATTGTTCCAATCGATATATTCCTTTGTTCTGGCTTTTGAAGGACGCAGTTTACGATGAGGTCTTTTAAAGGAGTGTCACTCAATGTATGGAATTTTTTTCATGGAATTAGAATGATGGCATCCGTATTCTACTTATATTTTTTTTGTAGTTTGTTTTAGTAATCTATTGATTATTAGTTACTTACACGTTTCATGTACACGTTAAGTTGAAATTTAAGAAAAATATTTTTCTGAAATATCATATTGTGACTTTTCTAGAACTTCAGAGTGACCGTTTAATAAGCTATATTGCTTTATAATTATAATAACGTAAATGAGCATAACATCACATTTTAAATTCAACTAGATTGCGTAGGCTCCCTTGTATGTACAATTTTGTTTTCATAAACTTTTCAACATACAAAAGGTCAGATGTGGGCATAATACGAGTACCCTTTGAATTATATTCCTAAATGATGTCAGAAATATAATTCTCATTTGGTTAATAATTCGTTCATTTAGTTTTTTCCCTTTTGATTTCAGTAAAGAAAACAAATGAATGTGGTATGTAAACTGCTGTAACCTATTTGATTGTGCGGTGTGAGCGTACGGTCTTGACAAAGAGTACGACGTATCTACGAGTATATTATCCTTTTGAATTAATTGACTAGAAAGAGTCGAAGTCATCATTCTCGATTGTTTCCCTTTCGACTTCAACCTCCAGTGAAGAAGACAAGTAGTATGTTTGGCGTGCTGTCACTTGTTTTGATTTGTTTGGACATCCTTGCGCGATGCATGTGTGCGTAAGGTCAAGCTCAGACAAGTACGACGTACATATACTTTTTTAAAAATTCACTAGAAAAAGTCGAAGACATCATTCTCGATTGTTTCCCTTCTGACTTCAACTTACTGTGAGAAAGACAAGTAGTATGTTCACCGCGCTGTCACTTGTTTTGATTTGTTTGGACATCCCTGCACTACGCATGTGTGCGTAAAACCATGCGCGGACACGTACTAATTTCGCTCGGGGCGACGTCGGCGCTTAACATTTCGGACGCGCCACGAGTTTTAATTTGTGATCAATTATGCGCGAGCGGTTATTTATCGTTGTTTTATTTTATTTGCCTTCTCAGCGCCAGTGGGTGGTCCGATCACGATTTTCGGGACGCGATGTTCACCAATAAGTTCCACTGATTGTGCCACAGAGCTATGAAATCGTGTTACCTTTGTTAACTGTTAGATTTTTTGTACGGATTCGGTTTGGAATTAAGATTATTCTGAAGGTTGAAGTGGAGTTTTGTGTTGTTTTGTTCACGGATCAAGATGATAGTGGTAAGCGATTTTATCTTAAGAATTGAGGGTTTACCTTCAATTTACTAGCAAGATTCATTATCATGTTTTTAGAGTCCAAATTGTTAGTGAATAATCCACTATCAAATAAATAACTCATTCGTGGAGTAGTTATATACCTATTCGCTTTGAAGTATCAATTTCTCAAGTAAATACCTACTACTGTCTCTGAGAGAGACTGAGACCCAAAAGTCCTCTTTCAAATATTTTGGCTTAACACATTTTGAGTGCCTTGAAACGTAGATCTTATGATGATTGTTACCGTGGGAGAGCCACTCACACACAAATTTAAAACACATTTTCCACATTTTTAATTCAGTCAGGCTTAAGTAAATATTGCACTTAAAAAATCCTCCGATCATCATCATCGGATTATCAGTCAGGCTTGTCAAGAAAAAGGTTCAAATATATATTTTTTTGTATAAGCCAGACATTTGGCCTCAATTTCACCTGGTGGTAAATGTTGATGTGGCCGAGGGTGTAGCATGTCTGTCTAGCAACAGCCTATTCACTGTTGTCTTGGAAGCTCCCAAATCATAGTAACACGGAACACTTCAACCGGTAGAGTAATCCACTCCTTGAAAAATAAATTTAAGCGTTAATTTTACTTAGCTTTATTTGTACAATTTGAAGCTCCGGTTAACATTAATCTGACTTTGTTTTCACTCCGTAATTGCTACATAATCGTCTTTGTTATCAAGTCACCTAAGCATTTGGGTCTGTTATTTGATCCTTGTCCACAACGCTTTGTAACTGTCTGTCAAGTTTCGCCCTTTTCCGGAAACCCTGTTTAGGGACTCAAGGAAGTATTATAATGGCGTGGCCTACCTGCCACCATTTATGAACAAACACAATATTTTGATTAAACAAATATAAATTCACACAACGCTTTTGACTTGACTTACCAATTAGAATAAGTGCTTAATACGGAATTCAATATTTTACATGTTGTATTTTTTTTTGTTATTAATGATACCATGCCTATTTGAGTTACCTACTAATATTCATGCAATTTTAGTGACAGTCACAATTTAATGTGGCAAATTGGAAGAAATACAAACTTCCATTCTGATGCCTCGTTAAATCCACCATTTTAAATGAACAAAAATTTGATATGGCTGTCTCTAAACATATCGAAAATCAATATATGCTAGTGATGCGACTCAACTTGAGTTACGTTACTTCAGTGAAGATGATAGAATTGTAATTTAGTGAAAAAAATATCAATCAACGGCTGAGTCAACTAGAGTAACCTTTAAAAATGTTGTCGCAAATTCACGATTTACGAGTTGCGAGACTTATTTACCATCATAAAGGCACAATTTTTAATTTGTGTCAGGTCAAAAAAATATTTAAGTATTCACTTTGTAGGATAAACAATTACGGGTCCCCACGATAAAAAGTGACTATCTAACAAAGTCATGGAAGTGATACTTTACTAACATAAATATAACGTTATTTAATAGTCGTGAAATGCAACAACAGTGCACATATGGTGGGAAGTAGACTTGGGATTAAATGTTATTTTTGTTTAACATGTGAATAGTTAATGGTAATTAAAAATAACCGGCTATCTTAACTGTTATTTGTGATAACTTTAGTACGCAGTACGGCAGTGCTCCCGCCAAAACGAGAAAAAAAAAAAAAAAAAAAAAAAAAAAAAAAAAAAAAAAAAAAAAAAAAAAAGTGACAAAACTAAGAAACTTTGACCCGTTACCGTTTGCCGAATGCCAACCTTCCTTCCTTTTCCTATCTTCCTGTAATCACCCCCCCTCACCCCCCCTCACCCCCCCCCCTCACCCCCCCCCTCAACCCCCCCCCCCTCACCCCCCCTCAACCCCCCCTCTCTCCCCTCAACCCCCCTCTCCCCTCCCCCCCTCCCCCTCGCACCCACCACTAATAATTATTTTCACAGACTCCTAAGTTCAATTAGGTACTTTTCAAGTAAAGTTCTAAACAAAACAAATATTACGAAACAACAGTTTTTAAAAATCTTACGAAACCACATATTCATCAGAATCTCACGAAACAACATAAATTCTGTTAGGTACTGAAATAAAATACCGACGCCATGAAAGCAAATTCGGATTCAATAATTTTAACAAAACGTAATTTTAACAAAACGTAATTTTAACAAACTACACGAAATCAGTTAATTTCACAAAACGTATTTTTTTCGCATAAACAATAAAAATACCAACTCAACGAATTAAGTTAATTTCACCCAAAGGTTATTTTTAGCTCATTCAATAAAAATACCAAATCACTAAATTTAACACACCACTACACGAATTAACATTAACTTATTTTCAGTTAATTTTTCTCTCGGACAATAATGACCCATATTTTGTTTCTAATAGACGTCATTTTCTCTCACTCCGTAAACACAGTTTTTAACAGTTTTAACACTACCGCCATTGGTGCCATCTATCTGAGTTTCGTCGCATCGTCGCATTCTCGGCGCCATCTTAGCAAAAAATAAATACGCGCTTATTGGTACATGATTCCGCACGAATCCACTAGGTGATGCTGTAGTGCAAGAAGCTACATAAAGAATTACGAAAAGTGAAATTTAGCTTTTTACGGGAATTTTTCTTAACATTGTTAATGGGTATTTTTTTTTATCGTGTTAATTTAATGGTTATAACTATTAACGCCCACTACTAGTGGGAAGTAGTACAAGTAGCAGCTATATGTAGAATTTATCCGTATATTCTGAAACATTCCCTTGATCTCCTGCGACTGTCTATCATTGTCACAACTATCTGATGATGATGAATGAAGTAATCCAATGATTAGGTAAGTAGATGATTAAGAATTCTTCGAAAATCTATCGAGTTATTTATGTATTAGACTATAGTTACAAAAACAAAAGACCCGAGTCCATCACTAGTATGAGCAGTATGGGCGTCCGGACATATTGTTATTCCGCGGGCACTGGTTGCCCCTCGCCCAGTTAGCGGTAAATTGTTCAGCTTAATGTGATTGTAATTGAGCAGGTAATTCCTACCTATGGAGTAGAGATGTGTCATACTAGATAAATATTTATGTTATATTGTCTGTCTAGTATGTTATATTATTTTCTAGTATATGGAAAAGAAAATCTAATTTATCAAAATATCGGATACCTAGGATGTTTGCAGAATTATTTTAACTCGTACATCAAGTTATTGTTACTCTCTGTAAAATATTGATTAGTAGTATTAACATCAGCATCACAATTTAAATGAAAGAGTAAGTTAAGATAGGTTCATTTAATTTAAACTAAAGATACTACTAAGTAGGTCAGTCAGTCTATACCTGATTGTAAAAAAGGTCGTATGAAGAAGAAGACTAATTAAGTCAGAAGAATACACTGATGATAATCCTACTAAAATCTCAAAAGTAAAAAAGTTACACCCTACGCATTGTCCGCTTGAAATATTAAATCTTCCATGAACAAAATGAAAACAATGCTTCAAAAATATAGTCGATATCATAATTGGCATCTCTACTAACAAGCATCGGTAGGTACATAGGATAAATACTTTCGGTCAATTAAGCATTTTGAGTAGGCACCGGGCGCGGTGCACGATTTCAAAGAGGTGTTTTTATAGAATCCGGATTAAGATTTCCCGGAGTTACGTGAATTTTCTGTAATTATGAACGCTACGCTATAAATACGATTTAAAGATCCAATAAACCTATCTGTTATGGCAGATTCATTGTTACGTAACGTATAGTTAGATAAAAAGGGATAGGTCAAAGGTAGTGACCATAAATACGAAATTTATATGATTTTCTTAGCGAACTAAATAATTCTATATTTAGTTACAAAAATGTCCAACCCAAAAAGTTGCAAACCCTAGTTTCAAATAGGTCTAATAAATTTATCCACATATCGAATGATCTATTTTTATACATACAAGAACAAAACATCACATACCTTACTATTATTTTGAAACCACTTATACTTAACCTTTATTTTGGTGTTATAAGAGAAATATAAAAATTACACATTCGGCTTTAGTTGGATTTTTGTTGAAAAAATGTTTCAGATTTATGCGTTACGCTAAAATTTAACATTTAAAAGATAGCATAAGTATAGGCTTACTGCCTTTGCAAATCTTATTTAATTCTTTTTAGGCGGGCTTAGATAAGGCGAAGAACGAAGCCAACGAATAAATTAAAATGATAAGTAGTAAGTGCTTATTAGGCGGAAAATTTATCCGTATTTTTGCTTAATTTTACAACAAACCATTGTTAATTGTTCGTTAAAACGAACTAGGCAATATCGAGTAAAGTAACAAATTGAGACTGCCATTTTTAGCTGACGCATAGATTACAAATCTTTATATTTCAGTATAATAATTTTGTTTTGTGTCACCTTCTTTGATTAAGAAAATGTCAATAATATTTTTTTCTTACACCTACTTAACAATAACTGGCATGCTTTGAATTAAATTATGAAAAAAATACCGTCACACACATCAAAGGTCATAAATTGAAACCGTGACAATTTGAATAAATGCGCTGCGTCATACCCTCATGGAGAGAGGATGAGATACGAGTGCTCGATAAAATAACTATTTTACTGTTTGAATCGGGATATGAGTAATCAATCTGGACATCCGATAATACAATGCTGCGGATTTCCTTTTTAAGTAGGTGCTAGTATCGAAACTTTTATTATCTATTCAAAATTAAGATTTAGTACAAAGTATTCAAGGCGACGGGAATTATTTCTTTATTTCAACTCTTGATGGCAATTATCCAAACTTTCACTTGACAATCGATATCGATTACACAATTATTCAGTAAGTGTTAACCGAGTATGGGTATAACTTCCAAATTGTTAAACATAGTTTCAATCTAGTAGCTAATAAATTAAGTTATTTAGTGTCGCTGGTGTGCCCTACCGTCGCCTTAATCGAGAAAATCTAGAGTTCTTTATTCGGACGGCCTAAATAATTTTCATTCAAAGATTTAAGCTCACAAAAGACTTTTTATAGTCTGGTATGTCTGAAAAATCGTATCCCGATCATTGGATGACCTTTACTTTCGGTAAGTAACCTAATTTTATTAACTTTTTCAAGTGATTGTCTGAATAAAGACTGATAATACACTCTTTATAAAGCTAGAGATACCTATTAATACCAAAGAAAAAAAAATAAAAACAAAACACGTTCATAAAATATGAAGCATATTCTAATTTTGAAAGTAATATCTTTTACCAACAGTACTGCTCATGAAATTTGACTAATTGAAGCGTCGAAACAGATTAACCTTAAGCTCTTATATTCGTTAGAAATGGGAATGTATTTTTATTTGTATCGCAAACAAAGCAAAACGGCTAAGCCCGGAGTTATTACAATGGCGTTTACGTAACTATGTAGCGGGAAAAAGCAGTGTTGCCAGCCGGGTCATATGAAATTTACCTAAAGTGGGTTAAAAAACTGATTTTTCAATCTTTCACTTATCATGCCCCCTAGTCAGTTGAACGATTAGGACTAGCTGGGATTAGTGAATAGGCCCCCAGAAATTTTACAGTGTGAGTGTGTGTTAAGCAGAAAGCCTATAGAGAGAAAATTAATACCCTATACTAGTACTAGTCTGCCACACATCTAAAACTTATAAATGTGGGAAAGCCACGCTTCGGCATAAATGGACCGCTTCGGTCGGAGTGATACCAAAGCCTCTCAGAAGACCGGCGTGAATCGACGGCTGCGCTGTGTTTCGTCGAGTGAGTGAAGGACCGGAGGTCCAACCTGGGGGAAAGAGGTGACAGATTGCCAGCGCTCTTGTAACTATTCTGTGTTGTAGGTGTCTTTGGGCGGCGACAATCGCTTACTTTCAGGGGATCCTAACCTATCACATAATAAGTTGGCAGAGTATGCATGAGGTAGTTTTTACCTCATGCATACTCCTGCCAACTTATTCGGCTATATAATTATGTGAGTACTACTTATATATGAAAAGTTACAAAAGTAACCTTCTGGGATCCCAGGCAAAAAGGTTTTGCTCACGAGACGGGTCCGGTTATCCGGTCTGTAATAGCTTATTAAGTGAACACCCGGCTTTAGCCTATTCATGGGTCAATTAGAGAAACGTTAATTACTATAGTTGAAAGCCGTTTATAACTTTTCGGCGAAGTATGAAACTGACAGTTTTGGGACGGTGTCAACATGGAGTTAAACGATTAATATGCTTTTTATCCGTTTAAGCTATTGTTGGACACATAACTTTATAGCAATTTGTGAAACTAAAAGGACATCGACAATTTTTTTTATCATTATGACTGTATCGTTTTACGACGACATTAATGATAAAAATACAATAAAATTAATGTATATGATAAGACCATACAAAATAGTCCGTATATATTGTACTAGCGGCTGCCCGCGACTTCGTCCGCGTGGAAAAGTAACTTTTTACCCCCCTTTTAACCCCTTACAACCCCCTTAATATTATTATGTTGATACAACTTAAACAAATTATTTCGACCAAATTTGGTACCATAAAAACGGTCATTGTGACTAAACCTTAAAAGATAGACATATGCCGTCGCGGACTTTTTTTTAGATCATGTATAGAGGAATAATTCTTTCATACATATTTTTTGTGTATCTTGAACCGTTTTCGCAGCTCACGCAAAGAAAGCCTTCAAAAATGAATAATTTTCCCCGTTTTTTACACATTTACCGCTCTGTCTTTGCTCCTATTGGTCATAGCGTAATGTTATTTAGCCTATAGCCTTCCTCGATAAATGGACTATCCAACAAAAAAAGAATTATTCAAATCGCACCAGTAGTTTCGGAGATTAGCGCGTTCAAACAAACAAACAAACAAACAAACAAACAAACAAACAAACTCTTCAGCTTTATTATATTAAGTATAGATATCTTATTCATTTTAAAAAAGGTCTGATCAATTATGGTTTGGATTTCTGATCAGCAAGGAAAGAAAGTTTTGTTTTCGATATTTTTTGGTTTCTCTTTTTGTAGGTACGTGGTAGTTGGCAAACGATTCCTGAGCGAGGCCTGAGCTTGACTGTTAGTGTCCGTCAAGGACATTTTCCCCACCTTCTTCTTCTTTGGGTGCCTCTTCAATCTTGAAGGTTGGCCGCCAGTTTCTTGAACTTCTCTCTTTCTTTTGCGAGATTGAATAGTTATTCCACGCTGGTGATTCCGAACCACTTCATATATTACGTAGCCACGATTTCCTCCGTCCAGGACGCCTCTTCCCATCAAATCTTCCCAACATTATAAGTCGGAGTAGACTATACCTATCATGCCATAGCACGTGACTACCACCACCACCTAAATGATGATAAATGCCACCAAAATCACCTAACTATACCTGTTCATTCCTGTCTTTATTATTAATTCTGATTAGTAAGGCTGATACTTTTGTGATACATCTAACACTGGTTGTTGATTAATTAATTTATTAGACCTTATTTTCGGAATAAGATAAATCAAAAATGAATAATGATACCAATACCTACTCAATCACGTGACTAATAGTACCTTATCCTCAAACAATGTAATGTTTAGGTAAATAAGCTTGCTTTAATCAATCAGCTTCATGTTACGACTACTTCTGCAACAATTTATGTCTGATCGAAAAAGTTTGACAGGTCATTTATATCAATAAAGCCTAATCTACTCCCAATATTACCAAGAAATACGTACAAAATTGCGGCTAATCGCTTTAACTCCCATAACAGAACTAAGGTTTTTTTTTACATTGGCTCATTATATTGGCTCACCTCCTACATATACACTGGGTCAAGTAGGAGTCTAAGTGCGGAAACAGGAGTCCACTTAAATTTTTTTGGCTCACCTCAGCCTGATGATAAGCAAGAGGAGAGCCCACGTTGCAGTTACAACGGACGCGACGGCACAGCATCACATCCGTTGGCACTGCCATATCTGGCCCGCAAGATGGTTCTTCACGCTTTGTTTGAAGGAGTTCATATTGTAGGACAGAGGAAACGGCGGAGAATGAGCCAGGACAGACAGACGGACAGACATGACGAAAGTATAAGGGTTTCTAGTAGACTACGGAACCATAAAAAGCAGACGGTGTGTAAGGTACCTAAGGTTCGTAAAGCGGTAAAGGAAAACTTGAAGTATCTCAAAGCTTATAGATAATTAATTATTCTTGAGTGTCTTCTTCGTTAAATACAGTGAAGACCCACTCTTACGAATATTACACTAAATGATTTTGTTAATTTACATTCCATGGTTATACCTATGTTTTGACATAAAATAAGACGGTAACTAAGTACTTTAGTTTTGTTCAGACATGGCTTTTTTAGTTAACTTTAAAAGCTATGCGTTGTTATAATTTATGACTTGCTAACAACGGCGTGCTAACAACGGAGGTCACAGTAATAATGTGAAATCTGTCCTACATGTGAGGACACATTTCACATTATTATATACGAGCGGAATGAAACAAGGATGTTTTGGCCGATAAATTTCTTCGATAGGAGACCAAAGTAAGTAGGTACTTACTGCAAGATGTCAGACTGATGTAGTAAATCAATTTCAAAAGTAGGTTAACACTACAACCGAGTTTTTATAGTTTTCACTAGTACATGGTAAGTTTGCCATTCATAAAATTCAGGTGTATAAATATTTTGTAAGAGTGCGTGAGTTGACTAAAACATTAGATAGGTAAATGTTATTAATTATGCCAAGCTGCATAGTCATGCGATTTGTCTTGTACGAAATGACGAAAAAGTCTAAACTAAAATTATAGTAGGTACTTAGCAATATTTGCTATTTATTCTTAAGTAAATTATGGACTTAAAATATTTATCGATAGTTTAATCCATTTGGGAATCGTGCAAATTGTTCTTACTGTACTGAGCTAACCAAGGTCGTGGATTCAATCCCACGCGAATAATGACGATAATTTTTAAGTGCATTATTTACTTATGAAAAAGTTAGCAATACGAAATCCTCCCGCCAGTAAATGTTGTTACTATAAATTTAAAACATAGGCGCTCTACAATTATTGTTGGTTAGATAATTACCTCCGTGCTTTCGTTAATAACAAGTTTAATAGCCATCTAATAAGCACCTTGTTATTGTAATAGCCGAGATACCGAAACAAAGCGAAGCAAACCTAATAGGGATGTGAAATTACCTACGATAATATCGATAAAAACCTCAACGTTTGAATTTACTCAAAACGACTTACATTTATGTTGAGATTAATATTGTTTTTAGTTTCTGCTATTTTTTAAGACTCTACTGCTTTAGAATGTATCGGGTATCTTGGGTTTTAAGTTTTAGAGCTGAAATAAGTATTGAATGAATGTTTAGCAGTTAGGTATTTATAAAAAAAATTCAATTAGGTAGGTAAAGCAAATAGCTTCTGTTTTTTTTAATAATTATACATATGTCATTTAGCTATATTGCATGTTTAAATGTGTTGCGGTCAATAAATGTCTACGTATCAGATATCATAATTCAGAACAGTTAAATCACTAAGTCTCCCAATTCCATAAAAGTATGTTTTAATTTAGAGATAAACCCTTTGTTACCTATAAAGGGTCTAACTTGTGTTAATTTTCTGTAAAAAGCAGTGAAAATCCCATAATTGATATATTTTATCTCTGTATAAAAAAACGATCAAAATCAAGATATTTTACGTAAAGGAATCCTTAACTCAATATACTGCTAACGCCCAGTTCGCAACGCTTACCGTGTCGACATTTTAATACTATCGTTAACTTTGCTTTTATGTTTTCGATTTCGTTAGATCGTCACAACCCTAAAACCGAGTAGACTGCTCGTATCATAACATAATCCTTAGTATTAAACGAAAATTACCCTTTGTTCCGAACAAAGTTACCTGTGTAGAATTTCCGTTAACTTCATTGGGGAAATTCGGCGAAATTATGATTTATGGAGTTGTATAATTTTAGCTGATCTTGAAAGGGTTGCTAGTACATGGGAAAAACACGTAGCTAATTAATCAGATATGTTAGGTCCTGTCTGTTAAATAAATTAGAGTTAATTCAGTATGAAAGCACGTCATGCTGAAAAATTTAATATTTATTATTATGACGAAATATTCAAAATTTTACCTTGATTGAAAAACGACCGTGGGAAAGCCACGCTTCGGCGTGAATGAGCCGGAATAAAATCACGGCCTTACTGAAGGACGGTTTCCTCCTCCATATAGGTAATATTTATAAGAGGGGCACAAAATATGTAGTTCCAATATGGCCAACGGGATTAGTTGGTACAGGGTGTCCCAATACTTTGAGAAATCAAGGGAAAGTAGGAAATTCAGGTGAATTCCTTATTTTAGTACTTTGTCCTTAAAAGAAACGTTCCTCAATTATATAAAGAAAACTGCATTCATCGTCTTTTTTATTGAGCTTATATTGCACCGAAATAGGGTTGAAAAAAAAAACAATAATAAGATTGGTTATTTTATTCTACAAAATGGTAGGTAAATTAGTAAAGACAAAAATTCTCTTAGAAACCTTATGTCTTTCCCTGTCGAAAATCAGGGGTATGGGGAAGCATAATCCAAAAACTTTGAATGCTTTATTTTGTATTCAAAATTAGAAATATGTTTTTCCTTAAGTAAAACTTAAGGATTTAAGGATTTGTGATGTCCTATAGTCTTGACACGACCTGTATACTGAGAAAATACCTGAGACCGCTATTTCATTATCTCTAAGGTTCTATTTGTCATAGCCCGACAAATGCTTAATGCTTATCGTATCCCCAATCGCTGTAGTCGGGTAACCAGATTAATTTGGGATAATAGATAGGTATTTGATTGCAATCCGGAAAGATTCCGCATCTAAAAGGTAAAGCCCTTTATGTGTCAACGTACTCAAAGGCTTCTGTGGACCAATTATGGGGGTTCTAGTTTAGGGAGGATTGCAAATGATTGCTAATAAAGTGAGTTACTTTTCCTTGTGGAAATGGTAGTTTGTTTTATGGTATTATACTGCAACTGTTAACTCGAACCTTATGTGATCGTAAGATAAAAGTGCTACGGTAGGTAGGTCGATGTAACGTGTGACTATGCCTTTCCAAACATGAAAATTTATCTCTACAAAGTGAATATTGCATAGATACTTCAGAATAGTATTGTATTGTATTGTCATTGTAAATTTTATGTCATTTGTCGAATTCTGATAAGTAGTTTAGAAGTTACGTGGAAACTGATGAACATACATACATACATACATACATAGCCTGTCAAAATCATAACCCTCCTTTTGCTTTGCCGTAGTCGGGTAAAAAATTAATTTTGATTTAATTTTTGAAAATTAAGGCTGGCAACGCTTTAGCAAATTCTCTGATCTTACAGATGGGTGGCAGTGTACAGTCATGTGCATTAAAAGTTTACAACTTCATTAAATTAAGAACTTTATCGTCCTGGCATAAATGTTGACTATACTGATTAGGCGGCCTGCTTGCTCTCTTGTCGCCTCTAACATAAAAAAACATGAAGTTTCCCTTTCTGGTGTAACTGATGTCCATGGGCGGTGGTGTTCACTTACAATCAGGTGACCCGCTTGCTCGTTTGCCTTCCTGAATCATAAAGTTGAGTTGAGTTGCCAATTGACAATAGTTTCTCAGCTAAATGATTAACTTGCTTTTTAAACAATTTACAGTGGTAATACATCACAACCCCCATTTTATGTCACCCGATTTCACCCAAATATCAACGAGCAGCCGGCACTTAAATTTATAGCCACTAAAAGATTTAAATGAAGCTTCACTCGTTTAATCATTTCGCTTATTTCCATTAACAATATTATGGAGAATAAATGTCAGGAGAATTTGCTTGTAAGTGTGTCATTTTATTACTGTAAGTCTTTTCTATTGCTTGTTTACGATTTTAAGTTAAGTTGGTATTTGTACGGTCAGAATCCTAAGTAATTTAGCACTGCTGTAAGTTACTTTGAAATGCTACTAAAATGTCAAGGTATTTCAATTCTGTCCGTACCTATTAGAGTTATACTAAGAACATTTAAAACTAATTTAGCAACTACATTTAATGTTATGAAAATAACAAGACATAAATTAATAAAACATTCTTTGTTTCAGGTCATTACTCATCAATACATCACAGCATAGAGTAACGTATTTTATTAATTATAAGTTTATGACATAACAGACATAACTCGATTCACCATTCACTGTAAATATTGCCGTTTGACAAAACAAATGATAGCGTTTATTGGAGCCTATAGCACAGAATAGTTATAACAGAATGATGGTTCGAACTAACCTTGAAATCGAAGACTTTGTTATAGTTTTTGCTATAGTATTATATGGTATCGTGTCGACTTAGATTCCTTGTATGAAGTCAGTTAGGGCTCTAAGTGACAAGAGACGAGCGTACTCTTTTTCCTGGACGAGGTCCGCATGAGCAAATTCTCTGATCTACACAGTACACAGAAGTACAGTTTACGATTTTTATTTTTGGTATAGCAATTCTTTGCAATTTATTCTTAAGTAAATAGTGCACTTAAAAAAATCCTCGGAGGGTTCAGGTGGGACTCGAACTTGGTAGTACAGCCACCCGGACTGTGGAAGGTTGTGGGACTCGAACCCACCCAGGATTTTTTTAAGTGCACTATTTACTTAAGTACAGTGTACAGTCACGTGCATTAATAATACAACTTTATTGAAATACAAACCTTATCGTCCTGGTATGTGGAAGTAAATGTACCCAAAAGTAGGTGTAGCACACAGTACTCCGACTGGATACATCGGTTACTAAACTGGCTACGAACACCTAAATCAGCGTGTCTCAGCATGGTTCGACATAAGACGATACCGACTTTAAGGAGTGCCTTTTTTGCTTGTGAAAAGCACATTTTCTTGTGAATGAAATTAGGTAAGGGGTAAATAACATAATCCCGTTGTCTTATGCTAAACTGGAATATGACACCCGAATACCAGTACAAAACATACCTAGATTAAGATTAGCTTTATTGATCAGTGTGAATTGTCTGGAAAAAGAAATTATGAGCCCATAACACAATGGACGTATTTCGATACACCATAAATATCACAGCATGACACTTGATACAAATGATAGCGTTTATCGGAGCTTCTCTCTTTAGGGTTCGGCGCTAAGGTCTGAGTGAAACCTTATTGTATTCGATTTATCATCTCCCCTTGTGTGTCTCGTATTCGTATATTTGTCAAAATCGCTAAATATATTGTCCCTTGATTCGCCAAATGTAAAACTAGCACGTAACTATAGTTTTTGGCAGATTTTATTATATTGTCGAAATGAATATTTATGTTTTTAAATAATAAGTCATTTGAACAAATTATTCGTGCTACACAGCCCTGAGTTCAAATCTCTTTTTCAGACAAAAAGTCATAAATTAAGTTACGAATATAAAATATAATTTACTCAGTGCTAGATGCTAAGCCAGTAGACAATTACTCGGCTTTACTTGTACGCTATCTCGCACAGTTATACTTGTAAACCTATCCATACCAATCAAAATTTCTCGTCCGTCTAATATAAGTTTAAAGTATAATACCGATTTTTTTGTTTAAAAATGGGTAAAATCGCTAACTATAGCCAACGGAATCATAAATTTAACAACCCGCTTTCACTTAACTATCAATTTTTATTACAGTTTCGAGCTGTAACAAATTAATTTATCTCCTCGGTGAGTGTTATTCGTTGTATTGGAGTGACGTCGCCCACGCCTCCTCCCTAATTAGTACAGAAATAACACGGGGATATTTGTCAACTTCCGAGCTTTTATGGCATTCCTTTGAGAGAACACCGGCTGACGCGTCCCGTGATCTTCCATGTAAATAGATAGTTAACCGACCGTGAAATATCGTTTTGAACTCTCGGGTGGTCTTATGATTTTATTTCGCAAACATTCTTTCTGCACAGCTGAAGTTAAAAAGCGCAAATGGAGTAGCAGGTAAATCGAGGTTATTGTTTTATTAACTACTTTTATTGTTATTTAAAAATGTTTAACCATATTATTTATTTTATGTCATTCAATATAATATCAGTAACCTAATTAGAAAATAACGTTTTGGACTATGTTAAAAAATAGTGTATTTGTCATTTGACTAGGTATTAAACAGACTGCAAAATTGTGTACCAAACAGGGGTACCTGTAAGGTGGTATTTTATGGAATTTTTCGTAAATATTTTTGTACCCACTTTTAATTTTGTCTGCAAAGTTTTACTTAACTTTTTTTAATATGATTGAAGAAGTTCTACTGAACTTTTTAGACGGAGATTTTGATTTACCGAGTTTATAGCAAAGACATTGTTTGTGTAGGTTTTCTTTGTTGATAAGTTTAAGCTTGAATGACTTTCTGAACTTGAGTGTTTTGGGATAATAATAAACAAATATCCCGTAATTATGAAAGTTTGTAATGCCCTCTTGTGGCACTAATAAGTAACCATTGTGCTTGTATGTTAAATAGGTAGGCAGGCACCGTTTTAGAAACTTTTTTCTTTCTTTTATAACAAATAATTTCAGTCTTCAATGTTTTCTTTAATTTTTATGAAAGTTTCAAGGAATAAATTTGTTCGGAACTTGAAAAATTCTCTCAGAATATTCCTTACTTTGGTTTTATAAACATCTTCTTTTGTAGTTTTGGGTCAGTGTATACTTGAAAAAGTTAGTATACCTACCTAGCCGATATTTAGGCAGTTGGTACCTACTCGTAGTCCGAAAGGAAACTCAGTTTGAGACTGGTTGTTCGGTATGTACTGACGGATCGGAGGTATTAATTTTGAAAAAATCTGTTGGTTACTTACAAGCAACGTTGTAAGATACGATTTTATGCCAGATTTACAGCACAATCAACATACAGAACTCACTATTCATGCCCGATAACGAAAGTTACTGTCGATATTACCGTGGAATTAATCTGTCCCTAAAAGAGGTCTCTGTAACTTATCTAATAGCCTAAGAGCCCACCATGGATTGACTTTTGTCATTTTACAAAAAAAAAAGATTCTCTGCCCAATGCCCATGCCCCAAGATAGATAGAAACTATTTTTGATTATAATCGGGCAGCAGCATTGAGAGTTAGAGCGTTCTGCGATCACCAATTCACCTACGCTTGTCGATTTTGGGCAAAACCTGCTTCTTTAGAAAAAGCGTGGTCCAGCAGTGGGCAATAATATGCTGATGAATTAATCAAATGAAACAGCTCAATTTTTCAACTGACCATTTTTAGGGTTCCGTAGCCAAAATGGCAAAAACGGAACCCTTATAGTTTTCGTCATGTCCGTCTGTCCGTCTGTCCGTCTGTCACAGCCGATTTACTCGGAAACTATAAGTACTACAGTGATGAAATTTGATGGGAATATGTGTTGTATGAACCGCTACCAAAAATATGACACTAAATAGTAAAAAAAAGAATTGGGGGGTGGGGCCCCCCCATACATGTAACTGAGGGATGAAATTTTTTTTTTCGATGTACATACCCGTGTGGGGTATCAATGGAAAGGTCTTTTAAATGATATAAAGTTTTCTAAAAACATTTTTCTTAAAGTGACGGGTTTTGATATATCAGCTCTCAAAGTCGTAAAAAGTATGTCCCCCCCCCTCTATTTTTATAACTACGGGGTATAAATTCTAAAAAAAATAGAGGTGATGCATGCGAATTAACTCTTTCAACGATTTTTGGTTTGATCAAAAGTATCTCTTATAGTTTTTGAGATAGGTTGATTTAACTGTAATTTTGGTTAAGGTTTATTACTAATTTGCTGCTACGGAACCCTTTGTGCGCGAGCCCGACTCGCACTTGGCCGGTTTTTTTAATTTCTAAGATCTTGGATTGAAACTGACTAAAATAATACCAACTTCACTTCTTTATAAAGCTTACTTTCTTACTCTTATTTTCCCACTTACCTTCTGCTAGGCTCCCTTACACTTAACGTATTACAGGGAGCGCGATTATATATCATCGGTGGTACTCAGTTGAAGGTATTCCCCAATAAACTTTCAGTTTTTATAAAATGACGAAAGCCTAGGCCTCGTAGGCTCTCGGTCTATAAGGAAGGGGCGGCATGACCTCACAATCAAATGTCAAACAAAGTTTTATCGGAACGAAGTTGACAAATAAATCCCTCGGCTCAGGCATTTCTCAGCGACGATTTTAGTATTTTCCGAAAAACGTAGGCCTACGTATTCACTATCACCGACAAAAAGAAAAGTATCGTCTAAATAAAATATAATATGCAAATAGTTATTTAAAAAATGTAATCGAATTTCATTTTTATGTATTGTAGGTATTTACGTTTGGAGCAACGACTTTGGTGCTATTTATGTTTTATACCCACGACGCATATTTTTCTTTAAAATAGAAGTGTTATACATATTGTATACCTTAACTTTATTTGCCGTTTTGAAAACTTACTTGAAACAAATGAGAAATAATAATGACTTCAATAGTTTAATGACCAATTATTTAAGGTAAATTATTTATGAAAGA
Source organism: Cnaphalocrocis medinalis (assembly GCA_014851415.1). Classification (NCBI taxonomy): domain Eukaryota; kingdom Metazoa; phylum Arthropoda; class Insecta; order Lepidoptera; family Crambidae; genus Cnaphalocrocis; species Cnaphalocrocis medinalis. The sequence continues at coordinate 11,983,143 of CM026285.1, read as the reverse complement.
AGGTAATGAAAAATCGCAACTCTACATTTAAGTAATGCATAAATTTTACGACGAACTTTCTGCGTCGACAAAACATTTTTAACCTACGCAACAGGGACAGTAAAATTTAACGCACACATAAAATAAAAATGTCCAAAGCAAGAATATAATAACTTGTAAGCATGAACTAGAAAAACGCCTGCCAGCTTTTATGATGAAAGACATTTTCCCTTCTTTCATTATAGGCTCTCATGTCAGTTAATAGCACTATCAAAGAGCCCGTATAAAATGCGCAGTAACCTTTACTTAATTGGTCTAATTTAAAATAAATGGAACCCTTTCATAGTGGCTACGTGTGTAGCTATTCTCTCTTAGAGGCCGCGCAGATGAGAAACTCGACCCTTTAGTGGGTGGCTAATTATGAGCAGTTTGTGATTCCTTACTTATTCCTACATTTTGTACCGAGTCTAATCATTTACGAGTATAGTGAGTAGGCGCCATCACATGTCATTTATTGCGATTGAGTGGCCACTCTGGTGGGGACGATTATTTAGCAACAATAGCCGCGACCAGGCTTAAATAATAAAGGCTACAATGACAATCACTTACCACTTAGGTACTTGAAGTCTGTTCAAATGAGGTATGAGATCCTTGTGGAAACAAAGCGTGAAATACGAAACGAGACGTGATTCTAAAAAGTCCTTATACCGGATTGGGCGTTACTGTTGTAAACAATATTCTATTAACTCATTTTCAGCCAAAAACGACACTCTTGAAAGCCGTTGACTGACACTACTTTTATTAAAGCAAGTGTAAATATGAAACCAAGTTAAAAAAGACAGGTTTCTGGCAAGGATACAAAAAAAGATTCGAAGCATTATTTGGAACAAGGTGGTTTATTTTTTTTAAATGCATTGTACGACCACATGCAGATTTTCAGGAGGCACCATTCATTTAATGAGTAATTTTAATTTTTACTTTTCACGTTATTTAGTTTTTATCTAGTTTGTTATAAGTAGGATTTTAAAATCTGAATTTGCATAATATTTCTATCACTAACTCGGCGGCAAGGGGGAAAACATCACAATATTATACATACCGCAGTCGCTTCTTACCATACTCCCTAAATCCTGGATCAGAATCCAAGCCCTAGGCTTAAAAACAATGGCTTTGGGTACAAGTGGAAATTAGCTCGTATGTAATTTTTCACTACCTAAGCTGATAAATGACCACTATAAGTAAATGGATCATTTTAAATGCTTTTACTATTTTTTCCCAAATGTTGAGTTACGTCCATTTTATTTTACGAGGGCAAAATATCTAACAAAGTTTTATCAGAATCGAGTTGACAAATAAATCCCTTCGACCGCCGGAACTTTTCTCATAATCTACGCAGTGAGACGTGATTCTGCAAATTCTCTTGACCTCTTATTGTGTTTCGATCTACTGGCACAGTCAGCGTCAATATTCGATAAATACTTTCACCTATCCTAATATACCTGGTGACCATCACTTTTTCTGAGCGCTGATCTTTTTACAAACCAACCTTATTGTATTGGGTACCTTAGTTTCTCAGCGACGATTTTAGTATTTTCCGAAAAACGTAGGCCTACGTATTCACCTATCACCGACAAAAAGAAAAGTATCGTCTAAATAAAATATAATATGCAAATAGTTATTTAAAAAATGTAATCGAATTTCATTTTATGCATTGCTTAGGTATTTTACGTTTGGAGGCAACGGCTCATTGGTGCTATTTATGTTTATACCCACGACGCATATTTTTCTTTAAAATAGAAGTGTTATACATATTGTATACCTTAACTAATTGCTATGTAAATTTGACTTACGCTGTTTTTTGGTTAATCTCTACTAGAAACAATATATTATACGTACATTGCCGTTATGGAAACGTACTTGAAACAAATGAGAATAATAATGACTTCAATAGCTTTAATGACCAATTATTTAAGGTAAATTATTTATGAAAGAAGGTAATGAAAATCGCAACTCTACATTTAAGTAATGCATAATTTTACGACGAACTTTCTGCGTCGACAAAACATTTTTAACCTACGCAACAGGGCCAGTAAAATTTACGCACACATAAAATAAAATGTCCCAAAGCAAGAATATAATAACTTGTAAGCATGAACTAGAAAAACGCCTGCCAGCTTTTATGATGAAAGACATTTTCCCTTCTTTCATTATAGGCTCTCATGTCAGTTAATAGCACTATCAAAGAGCCCGTATAAAATGCGCAGTAACCTTTACTTAATTGGTCTAATTTAAAATAAATGGAACCCTTTCATAGTGGCTACGTGTGTAGCTATTCTCTCTTAGAGGCCGCGCAGATGAGAAACCCGGCCCTTTAGTGGGTGGCTAATTATGAGCAGTTTGTGATTCCTTACTTATTCCTACATTTTATACTGAGTCTAATCATTTACGAGTGTAGTGGGCGCAATCACATGTCATTTATTGCGATTGAGTGGCCACCACACTCCACTCTTGTATCGTCGATTAATTTTAGCAACAATGACCGCGGTCAGGCTTAAATATATAGGCTAGAATGGCAATCATTCACCACCTAAAGTCCGTTCAAATGAGGTATGAGATCCTTGTGGAAACAAAGCGTGCGCCCTTCAAGAAGTGTGTCTGCAGAATACCAGCGCCATGGGGACTCGTTTCCGTGGCTGACGTTGAGCAGATGTCTTTTAAGTGCCTCACTGAGAAACTTATTTACTTCTATGTAATCCATAATAATTGTTTTTTCGCTATGGATAGACGTCGCAACTTTGCAAGCGATAAGCACTAGTGGCGGTTAGTAAGTACTAAGAAGCTGCGATTCGGTTTAGTAGAATCCAACAACCTGTCTCAGCTAACGTAAGTAGCGCGCGGCAGTCACCATTGGCCACCACCGGTAGCTCGTCTGCACCGACCCAATGTTGAATAATGAATGATGTAAACGATCTTATTTAATAGAGGGGTTCTGATTTAAGCCAAGATTTACTTTGTCTACGAGTAGTTCGTGTGAGCAATTATATTTTATTAACAATGCCTTTGTACTTTAGATTTCTGATTCTGTTACGTTTTGTAAATATGATTCATTAGGTTAAAACAATAGTTGAATATTTTGGTAGACAACCTTAAATTTCGTGTTAATTAATTGCATGTGTAACTTAGAAACTGAGTTGATTGTCTTAGCGGTTTAATATTGAGCGAATACAAGTAATAGTAATTCTAGATAACCGTATTTTTTGGTACCTACTTGATTAAAAGTAAACTTAACTTAAAAACTGTTATTGACAAATGTACACCTAGTAACAAACGTAATGATAAAAAAGATCATACTAAACTTGAATCTAGTACATAATTTTGACCTGCAATCCATTTAGGCATCGTTGTCATCTACTTGTTTGGTGTTGATTCACGCCAATTTTTCACGGCACGGTACGATATCGCATACGAAATCCTACATGACAGTGTGCGTAACGTAGCATGACTTGTGGCTTGGGTAGAACCCCATGAAATCTGTTGAGTGGTTATTCCCGCTGGGGAAACGTGCAGAAAATACTGAGGTGAAATTCTCTGTTTCTTTTCAATTTGTTCTGTTTGGAGCATAATGTCAACGAATTAGTAAAACGTGGAAGGTTCCATTCTAAATAATTAAGCAACTCTTTGGTGATCAAGAGTTTATTCGTGGACCGAAACGGGTTGAATGAACTCGGAAAATTATATTACCAGATGTTACTTTGCCAAATGATATTATTCTAGTAAGGGATAGAGTTGTGTTCTGAAAAAGTTAATTATTCTACCAAGAGGAAAAGTTTTGTTGTGTTCCGAAAAATTTAATTCACTGCATTTAGATGTTGATTTAATTGACAAAAATGGAAGTTTTCTTTATTTGTAATTTCCATTTTTATAAGAAGCAAAGATACGTTGACGTACTATCACCAGTAAGAAGTAAACCCAAATAATGCCTAGAATAATGTCATAGGGGCTAGCCTCTCTAACATGGATGCCAAAGACAGTAAAATTTTAGAGGCATTTTAGAATAGGGAAGGGAACCCTGGAATACAAAGCGATAGCTTTGGATGTAAACGGCACAGACACATTATCACATAATGGTATCGATAATCTCCACAGTAGTAAGGTAGTATTATGCTAATCAAACCGAGGAGTTTGAGAGTGCAAGATGAGCAGTCTCTAGTCGGGGTCAAAGGTGGTTCTGCAAAATGCCTAGGTTGTACATCACTGGACATTCTATTGTTCATTAAAGAAACCGGCAATTCGTGAAGCACAATCGAGATGGAGCAAAATGCTTGAATTTGAGCCTCGTTGGTCCTCACTACACTTTTTTTACACGTCTCGTACTCGGCTCGGCTAGCTTAGATACCACAAATCCTCCCGATATGAATACAATGATGTAGAGCGTATAGTGAAAGAGTACAAGCGATGACTAACTGGTCTTAATTTGATATTAATATATAATTTGCTCTCCAAAAAATCTAATTGATGTTAAACTAAGGACAACATTAATTAAGCGGAAATATCTTCTTCCGTATCAAAGGTATGTAAAAACAGTCACAGCTGTTAACCATCAGGCTAGCCAAAAGTGATGGATGTCCACCCATCCGGTGAACTTTTAAAACTCCACATTGTTATTTCAGTCGCTGTAACGAAGTGAGGGGACAATACGAACATTTTACTTGTTTTAAATTTTTATTACAACACTACTTAAGTGCCGAGGCGGTGGAGTAGTTTTCATGTCGGGAGAATTTTGACCCAGTATGAGGTAGATTTTGTTATTACAATGTAGCGTCTTCCGTCAGATCTTTGTAACTCTTAGACACTATTAAACGTACCTACCTGTAAAATATTTGTAGGTGAATGAGTATAGTTTTATTGCACACATCTGTGAAATTAGAGAGGTCGCTTTAAATTGACATGTCATTCTGTCAATTGACAGAATACTAAATCGAAGCGTGTTTTGTTCCCGAATATGGGTTCTCTTCTTTCAATCGAATTAAAGTGGAGTCGCGTCCCGACACTAGTAACGAATGTGAATGCTCAAAGTGACGGCGTACGTATATTTTATACGGAACCATTTGTCTGGAGTCGCATGTGCGTCAGCTTCACCCGCTGAAATATTTACGACCTATTAGTACAACAAGAACAAATATCAACCTCGGAGCGAAGATACTGATGTATCGATACTTCCACTATCGATAATGAAGCCCAAATTAAAATTAGTTTATTGATTAAAGTAGAAAGGAAAGTATCAGCCTATATATTGTTCCACTGCAGGGCAAAGGCCTCCATCATAGAAATCAAGTCATCGCTACAATGATGGTTATTGGCTTATGGCTTACTCATCACGCTTATTGCCTAATGCAGATATGTGATCATAAAACCAAGCTATGTTCGGAAACGCGAAATATACTTTTTGCTCGACCCGGAATCGAACTCAGCACCCCGAGATCACAGCCCGGACCAATGGGGCGTTAATCAATGTTTTGTCTAGAAATAATATTCGAAAATTAAATAATAATTTTTACTGACATTTAATGTATCTTATTTATATGTTATGTAAAAACTGTACACTGAATCTCTGTAAACTATTTATGTGTGCTTCTATCTTTCACCACAGAGGATATTTTCATCGCCACTACGAGGGCGCTTATATCAACAATATTGTACTATATTTTGATCGCTTCATTAGCAAAGTTATAAAATGTAAATATCATTGCCGTACTAATATCAGATCTCTATGAGCTTTGAATATGAATATGGATATTTTATATTACCGATGTTAGATTTTGCAATCTCTATTCGGCTAACTTTATGATTAATTCAGGCTAGGCTTTTGATAAATTGGTGCAAATATATTTTATGCAGTACCTATCTGTGTGTTAAATAAATCGTTTCTATTTAAATATACACATCCGTGACGTGATTAAGTATTAATAATTAATATGGCATTTGATTTAACTGGTATATATCAGTTAAATTAAATTGGCCTCTATTGATGGCGTCGAATCTGTCCTCTTTGGACTTTGGGACGTCCTTATGTCTGCGTTACAAGTAGATAGATAGAAAGATAAATTGTTTATTTGTGACAACATAGACACACATTCATGCAATCAAACAAAAAAATTGTTAAAACGAAAACATTTTGAAACACTTTCATTAAGTTTTGCTCTGCGTGAGTAGGGGGGTTGTTACTAAAATGTTCGCCGTCTGTACACACTATGGAACATTTTATCGACTGTCGATAGTTGCCTGCAAACATCCCTAAAGTACAACAAGAGCAAATATCACCCCCGAACTCGGATCAGGGTTAGCAAATGACTGATTTAGTGCATTCAAGGATTATACCCAACCAATTAACGTCACCCGACATGTCTCAGCCGTTTGAAGTCAAAACAGCCTGTATCGTTATTTAGAATGCATTAGGCGACGTTCATAAGTCAGTTATAATAAGAATACGGCGTATTAAAATGGTTTTAATGTGCTGTACTTCCTTGGTCGTGACTCCATTCATAAATTTTGGGGTTGTTTATTTAGAAGCCTGTTGCATCCCTTTGACTTTAATGAAAAATGTAAATTTGAGTTTTAATATCACTGTAACATAAATAATCCTAATTGATTTATAACTGTATCTTGACTGATGTAACTTCATGTATTTTTTTGATGTCATACAAATGTTGAAATTTTATAACTATCTAGAAATATTTTATAGCTCTTATTGGGCTATAAAATATAAGGTTATGCAGTATGCATACGAAATGAAACGTTAAAGTTAATTACACAATATGTGTTTTGCAAATGGATATCATCATCGTTAGCATTTTGTCCCAGTTGCGTCCCAAGCTGTGTCGCTTCGGAGCCCGGGGTTCGCTGTTTTCTTCGACTACCCCACTTCGCACGGTCTTGGGCATTCATAGTGGTCAGTTTGTTTAGCTTTACCCCTGGTCGTTATCTATATAAATAGATTTGATACAAATATACATACCTCTATTATGAGTAAGTATCTACGAGAAGTGTAGTCAGAATTTAGATTTGGTGTGCTTGAAATTTTGATTCAGTTATCGGAAGGCTCAAATATGATTGGTGACTTTTGCAAGTGTGTTAAATGTAACTTTGGGAAAGCCACGCTTCGGCATGAATGGACCACTGGAAGTGATACCACTGCTTCACAGAAAACCGGCGTGAAGCAGCCCCTGTGCTGTGTTTCGCCGAGTGAGTGAGGGTACCGGAGGCCCACCCGGGGGATAAGGGGATAAAAGGTTGGCAGCGCACTTGTAACTCCACTGGTGTTGCAAGTGTCCATGAGCGGCGGCAATTGCTTACCATCAGGTGATCCGCCTGCTCGTCTGCTACCTATCACATAAAAAAAATATGTTTACAATTGAAATTTATTTCAATAAAATAACAAAATAACTCATGTGTACACTTTACTTGTGCATTACAAATTCATTTCCATCATGGAAATCTGTTTAATGACCTGTGTTAACGAGTCCGCACCCCGACCAAGTATGGGCGCAGTGCACTTGACAAATTACTTAATTTCATTAAGTGCAGCCTATGTTTGTTTACCGCCATAACGTGACACCATTCTGACCCTCTGTCATTACCGTGAATCTAACTGCTGTGTTGCAGAAGTATGGAATGATTCGTCGTTTTATAAAATGACTTGTAAATTTACAAAATTGAGTTTAGAAACAGCTGGTTTGCTATGACACAAAAATGTGACATAACCATGTGTTTTATTTATTTAATCAAATTCATGAGACATACTTACTGATATATTAGCCTTTTTTGTCGGCAATCGCAGTACGAAAGAACTCATTATTTACAAAAAGCCTGAAGAGTAGATCATAGTTCAGAGGAAGTTTTTAGATTTTTATAATCTTAAAAGTTTTAGAATAAATTTGCTCTTTATTCGTGAACTGCTTGTGATGATATGTGAAAATAATTGGCTTTTGTAATCAGCCGAATACTCATTTTGTACATGAAACTCAAAGCTACAAGCAACTTTTAGAATTTAAACCATACCATAGAAAAGATCCAGATCCAATACCTATCAAATCGTTTGTACCCTTAGTTCACAACTCATAGAAAACCTAAATTTACAATCTATCTGTGACATATTCGACGCAACAAAGAAACGGCAGTGACCCCTCATTTATATGCAAATAAACTCTCCAAATGCGTTTTAAATTAAAATAATCCCGAATTTATATGTAAATTTGAAGCCGCATTTCTCCTTTTACGGGGTTTCTTTCCAAAATCGATTACGTCACACGAATCTAGGGTTAGATCCAACAAAGATAAGTTAAATGAAGGTTTTATATAGGATTGAGACAGGTGCTGCTAATTGCATCTAAAAATAAAAGTGCATTAATTATTACCCCAAAAAACATTTTTACTTTTTAGAATTTTAGAATCGAAAATGTTTCTAAAAAAAATTGTCACTAAAGTGTAAATATCTAAGTTTGTGGTGCAAAATGTGGTCTTTAAACACTATCATAATTTAGATCTCAAATGATCAAATTTGTATTCAAACAGTTAAAATTATTTATATGGCTTGATTGAATCAAACCGTTTAAGACAAATTAACTGAATTGTTGATTCCCTTCTAATTTTATTTCAGAAATTCACTTAATTGAATTCCAGTGGAAAGTTGTCACCTAATCATCATTATGTACCACGTGTTTGAGAAGCAATTTAATATTTCTATATTGCACATCCATTATACAAAAAGAGTCTTAATGTATTAATCTCAGAAAAAAAACTCAAACTTTCAATCTACGATTGAGTGTATAATAGGTATTATGAATCGACCCAACGACATTCAATATTTTATCAATAATCTCGCTCAAAACCTCGTATCTTCTAAATCATCCACCTCCATTGTAAACAGTATATAAAGCCGACAAAGTTCCAAGAACGAATATTATGATCGAAAAATATTATCTCCAACTTTACGATGTCAGCATTAATGTGGAGTTTTGATAACTTTTACTGCTTTTCTATTTAGTTGTCCCCGAGAAAATTCCATTGCTATCTTAATTTTTATGCTGTTAACCTTTTAGCTGCGAACTAAGAGTATCTTAGTGTTCTGTGTTGTGTGGGTTTATGGGACCACCCGGGCGACCGGCTACTTCTGAACTACTCTGAACTATTACGTTCTTGTTATGTCAGTCCAATTAGTCATGATTAAGTTTAATTTATATACCCGTTTAATGGACCATTAGCTGACTCCCTAGTGTCTAATGACTCTTATTGTAGACCCTACAATTCCATAAAACACTTTCAGTCAATTAAACCTCACGTTGATATTTGATCCGCGCCCGATCGCTGTCCGTATTCATTAATATCACTTACTTTAGTAATGTTTCTGTATACGTAGAGAGTATACGGACAAACCTAAGTGTATAACTTGCATGTATATACAAACCTTAGAGTATAGCTTGCTTATAAGTATACTCTAAGGCTCAAACTAACTGAATGATATTTAAAATGTACAATAGTAGCGCTTAAGTAGTTTTAGTTGTCATTTAATATGCACATAAGATTAAAATATTTACAACAAATGATTCAAACACATTCAAAATAATTATTCTCAAAATGTATATATTCCCATAATGTAGGTATGTATATTTGTTTAGCGTCACGATGGGTCGATGATATCACCAGAATAGGAGGTCCTACTTGGATCCGAGCAGCTCAGGACCGGGAACTTTGGCGGAAAAGAAAGGAGGCCTATACTCAACAGTGGGTACTGCCGGGATGATGATGATGATGATATATTCCCCTAGACCTAATTGATGCTTTTCATCAGGTGCGATTGTGGTCAAGCGTTAGCCTATCATTAGTCAAAAATAAGATTATGCATAATTATTGGTGCATATTCTCAACTTTGATAATCAATCAACAACAACTGTAGATATTCGGTTTCGTTACTTCCCTTATGGAGAATGCACGTTTCTATCCACCGAGTAATCATCACTAAAGAAATGTAACTAAGCTACCAGCTATTAAACAATGTAAAAATCATTACGTATTTAAAAAAACAGCCTCAAAATGGATACAAACGAAAACAAAATGTGATATCATTACCTCACCAAACCTCAGAAAAGCGTAGACGGAATCCAGTTGCTCAAGTTACCGTACAAAAGCAGGCATTTCGAATGTGTACTGATATCATCAGCGGGCGCTAGCGTGTTGTAAAACGCGCTATATCACAAAGCGAGCGTACATTACGTTGTCTGCAACAAAATGAAACTTTACTGGGTGCTGGAAATTAAGCTAGAGTTTCTGGGAAACGTTTAGCCGTCAAAATGTTTCACAATGATTTTTAGCGTCTCACTCTTAAGTTTAAAACAGACATGTTTCGGTGAAGCTTTGTTTGCTTGTTATGAATTCTTGAAGCATGTTATGATATAGGTACCTTGTTGTTCTTAGAAATTAATTATTTCAGAGCCACGGTTTAGCATGTATGGGCTGGCTCAACTGGAGTAACCAACCATAGCCTCACTGCAGCGCCTACGCTGTGTTTCGCCGAGTGAGTGAGGGTATCATAAGCCTAATGGTGGAGGGGTAAGACAGGTCAAAAGGTTGGCAGTGCATTTGTGACTCCACTGGTGTTGCGGGTGTCTATGGGCGGCGGGCTCTGGTCCGCCACCTATCACATAAAAAAATAAAACCGCCATAACAATAAAATAGTAATTTGATACATTGATGTGATAATAATGATTAAATAAGATTGTCATCAACACCATTAATACAACTCCACACTGTGAAATACAATCGATAATAAAATTCGGTTTGTAGTGACCGCGATACATCGTCACTTGCCGTTACAAAACCAACCGGTTTCAAAACGCTACCTTTAACCTCTTGCGAAGTGGCTCTGTTCATTCTATTTTTGTATACAGTAGATAAGACCACATTTACCCATGATAGTTTAGATGTAAAAAAATCAAGCTATTTAAAAAAAAATACAAAAAAAATGTTTTTGATTTCCTATACAGTTTTTCGACATTGATTCTCGAATTTCTATTAAAAATATACAAGTAAAATTTTAATATATACAAATAAAAAAATATACAAAGCTACAACGAGCTCTTTTTAATGCTATTTAATTTTAATAACGTTCAACGTAGACCACAGCTAGTTGTTCTTTAAAATAACTTATTTTGTAATCGGTCCGCGACATTTTGACATAATTTTCTTAAACATAGAATTCAATAGATTAGACTTGGTGCCTGGTGCCTACCAATGCAATTATTAATATACTATTTATAAAAAAACTACACAACGTTCTAGTTTAAACGTAGTTTCAGTAGTTGTAATAAAAGACAGCGTTGCAATAAATAACCGTAGTATTCGGAAAAGATTTCATAAAGCATGATATATTTAGAAATCCGAGAAAAGAAATTGTTTTCCTTTTACAAATTGCGCACTTATGAACGTTTGCCAACATTTGCGTAGATGATCTTTGTGAGATGTTCCTTTTGCTTGTCTCATGTTTTAACTCAACACTTACTGCAACAAAAAATATGGTAGATTATTTCGGGGTTCGGTTAGTTTAATTGGTAAAACAGCCACACGGTATGTTGGGTTTGAGTCTAACCTAGAACCTTCGATGAATTTTTTAAGTGCATTATTTACTAAAGCTTACTACATTTATATACAGCAAAGTTTGGCAAAGTGGGTCATAATTTTAGTGCCTCTACTGTACCTTAGACAAGTCAAGACTAGAAAAGCTTAATACATTTATAAGTGCAAAGGAGAGATTTCCAAAGTGGGTCATGATTTTGGTTAGTCGAGTATACTTAGACAAGTCAAGACTGTTGAACTCTGCGTATTGCATGATAAATTGGTATTCGATTTGCCGACTGACAGCCACCGAGGAAAGCATTCTGGTTACAAATGCTTACGTTAGCGATACACGCGATGTAAGACGACGGGTGTATCGTGCGCACTGCATAGTGCTTCTCGAGTAGGCTTATCTATACTACTTATAATGGGATAAATTCTAAAAGACACAAAATGGCAAAGTCAAATCAATAGCGCGATGCAATAGTCACCCAGCGCCATCTATTAGTAGAGATTGAAACTAATAGCAAAATTTCGACCCGAAACGAAGTGAGGGCGGGCCACTAGTCAACATATAACGTGGGAGAGCTACGCTTCGGCATGAATGGCTCGGCTGGAGTGATACCACGGCCTCACAGAAGATCGGCGTGAAGCAGCGCCTGCGCTGTGTTAGTATGTGTGTGAGGTTACGTACCATAGGGGGGATAGGAAAAGGTTGTCACCGCACTTGTGAATCTACTGGAGTTGTATGTGCTCATGAGCGGCGGCAATGGATCTGCATGGATGACTGATCATCTGATTGCAATGGCTTGCAATCAGATGATCCGTCTGCTCGTCTGCCATTTATCACATAAAGAAATTGGTCGTAATTTCTAGGGCACTCAAACTGCATAAGGTTAAACTCTCTTATATTAGGTACTTTATAATACCCTCTGGCTTTAGTAGCATGAGCTTGTAGCTTTTCGGTGCTAACTGTATGAGAGTGGTGATCTTTAGTCTGTTTGTTTACAAATTTAAAGTTTCCCATTTTGTACAATGCTCGCTGGCTTCACAAAACTTTTGTTTTAAACTAACAGAAAGCAAAAGCGGATAAATTCAAAACTAACTTTAAAGTCAACTTTGGAACTCAAATTGTTGTTTGTGAGTTCATAATGAAGGATAATTAAATTTAAATCATTATGTTCCGCTCATCTACCAACGTAGATTAAAATGTCTTACTGTAAATTTGTATACTGACATTCAAAATAAGCATTATGAATTTACCTTTGTGTAACATAAATTAAAATATTAACAAAAGTATAGGAATAACTATGTTGACAAATTTATAATTTGTTTCCAATTTAAACCGTGAATAGATTAAATTATTAAACTACACAAGGATTAAACGCAGATGAATAAATAACGTAACACAATGTTTACATCCAAAATCGTATTAGTGTGTTAATATGATTTGTCATTGTCCTAGATGAACGACAAAGCGATGCGATACGTTAAGAAGCAAAAAATCGTGTCAGAGAGCTTACCTACTAACGTAGGTACTATACGCGACAACAAGACGCACCGACGATAATTTCCTCTTGCTTAATTTTAGTAATTCATTTGATGATTTATGTCTATTGATATAAATAAATAATTTCTATCCTTAATGATGATATTCATTAATGATGGAAGTTACGCTACGTGTATTAAGTTATTTGTCACGGTCATAAGACGTTAGTTGTATGAAGTAGTCGCATTTGCATCGCTACTTATTGCTTCCAATCGCTCACCTAGGACTACAGTTTAGTGTGTTCCGCTAACGTGATTTAGTCTGATCGATGGCAGTTACCCGATTAACCTATCGAATTATGAGTCCCGCTGTAATTTTAGCTGTTTATTTATGCACGAAAAAGGGGGGTAGACGAAGCTTAGGGGATGTTTCATTAATCATCACCCTAATGCCAGGGGTATGTACGCATACGGCTGAGAAGGCAACTGACATTATTTAGAGGGTGGCCGTGTTTGTGAGAATCGAGGGACAATAAGTCTTTAGAATTTCGGTTCTATAAGTAATGCTATTAATTAAGACGGCGATTAATTCGGAGTTAATTGTGTCCTGTTTCTATAACATTTATTTGGTAATAAATAATTTCTTCAAAACTGATTGACTTGAAGACTAAGAAAAAATATGGTTTAGTAGAAACAAAGGCCCATAATAATATAGGTGTTGTTTTGTAAGAAATCTTCTGTCTTTTTTATTTTTATTGTTCGTGAATCTTGGAATACCGAATAATAATAAAGATTTTGTTGAAAATAAAAACTTTTTAAATACCAATTTGTTATGAAAATTGTGTACAAAAATAGCTTCATTAAATAAGGTGATTAACTTGATTTCTCAAAAATATTTTAGCTGCAGTTGCACTTGGTATTGAGCCTGCCTCAAACGCAATAGGTGGTGGATTCAACCTTGACAAACATTCGTATGATAATGGATACTTGTGTTTGTTTAGTGTCTGGATTATGTATTTAAGTATTTTAATTTTTGATTCTGCTGCTGTCTGATATATGTAACACAAGCGCTTAAGCTACTTCTTACGGAATCAAGTCAATATACTTGTACATTATGAGATATTTTGCATTTATATTAGTCTCAAATGTCCTTGCCCCACCTGTATGGTCACCCTACATCCCGCCGTAATCCCAGTGAAGAATGTGAGGATGAAATAAATTTCACGACACATGCTAAGGTAAACTTTCTTATACGTCAAATCCTGCAATAAATACAGAGTGTTGCAACGGATTTGTCCAATGGCGTACTTTATGTTTCCTGTGAGAAAATATTAGGCGAGGCTTGTTGTAATTATCATTAGTAACAGTTGGGTGTATTTGTGTTTGGAATTTATTGAACAGCTATGATGTATAACGCCCTGTTTGTGTTGGTTAAGTACAGGCCTGTGATTTCGCGGTATTGGGGTTGAATGAAAAACTATGTTTTGAATTTGGAAATTCATAGCTCGGGTTTGTGATCACCAATCCACATTAGGCAAGCATCATAGTCGAGGTGACTTGATCTATGATGGAGGCCTTTATCTTGCAGTGGGACAGTCTATAGACTGATGCTTTACTATGATGTCCTTATATCGTATCTAACAACATTTTGTAACCTAGTTTGTACTTTGTAGTAATAATAATTTCAAATTATGTAAAAAAAAATTCTTTACATCTTAGTACAGACTCACATCAAAGTGTACAAAACTGTCAAATTTCTTCAATCGACTCTCGTCTTACTGCCATACACCTTAGGTTGAATATCGATTGAACCTGATGTGTGGCTGACTATACTTCCTCTTTTTGAGTTACGACGTGTTATTTAGTTTTACAATATTTAACAAAGATGGGACCACGATAAAAGAGGTCACTAAACTATTCCGCTACAGAAAAATATAGTATCTTATTCCATACTTATTGTACATCTTAGTTCCTAACATGATTAAAGAAACCGGCATCCACTTCAATGGCCTCTCGAAACCTGTCAACCACGCTCGTAATGAGGAGGAATTACACAAAACTGCCGACATTGTGTCGCTGCAGTCTCGGCCGTGTCAAACTGGCGTCCCATCAGAATATTAATGGAGTGTGAACTTGTGTTTGCGCACACACTTGTACACTACGTTTGTATTACAAACGATTCGGATACATCGGACATCATTCGTGCGTGGCAGATCGTTGAGTTCATCCACAAGTTGAATCAGTTGGATAGCACAACCTCGCAGTCATATAATATTGCAACATTGCCTAGGTAAGCCAAGCTTCGACATGAATGGTTTGGCTCTACTGGATTCATACCACGGCCTCACAGAAAACTGGCGTAAAGCAGCGCCTGCGCTGTGCTTCGTCGAATGAGGGTATCGGAGGCCCAATTGGGGGGAAAGCGAGTTAAGGTTGGCAGCGCAATTATGACTCTACGGCTAGTGGTGTTACAGGTTGTCTATGGGTGGCGGAAATCGCTTCCCTTCAAGTGATCCGTCTGCTCTTGTGCCACCTATCACATGAATAAAAACCTTTTTTCTTGTTCCACTAATGTTAAAATATGCTAGCATTCACTTTAATAGCTTCTCCTGTCAACCATCGGCGTAATGAAGAGGAATTATACAAAACTGCCGACGCCATGTTGCTATCGTCTCGAAAGGTTCTTATATCAAAATGTGAGCGTTTTGTACCTTCCAAACTAACAAAGTGGGCAGTTAATCATAACTAATCTGACTTCAATCTAACATAGTGTTGTGACTTTAGTCGACCCAGTGACTTGAGTCAGGACTGCTATTAAAAACACATGAACTTACAGGTTAGTTAATGCTGGTCGTCGACGTGTGCCGGACAGCTTTCGGGTCTCCTCATAGTATTGTGGATAGGTATTTTTCTAGCAAAACGTAGTTATCACAGGTAATATACTAGCGGCTCATCGGAAACACATTAAGAGTGACATTAAACAAATAACACTCAAATGGGGAAAAAATGCGATTGCCATGTTAAATTCAATGGATTGAGGCACTGGAGCCAAATCGAGTGATATCGGATAATATCGTTTTAAATTAACTTGTAACTCATGAAGGAAAAGAGGTGAACCTTCCACGCCATAAGGTATAAAGCCATCTAGCGAATTTTTCAAACGCGATAACAGCCCCCATTGCAGTCACACAGGAGATAATATAGAGTGTAGATAGATAGATAGATAGGTAGATAGATATTCTTTATTGCACAGAAATAGAATACGTAAGTCAAGCAACAGCTATAGACAGTACAATAAGGCGATGTAAGTAAGGTGTAGATTGGTAAAGCGCAACTTTATCTTTATAAACTTTATATTTATAATCATTTATAATATGCGCAAGCTATCGCTTACTCAAATTATAAATCCATTGTTTAAATACCTACTTATGTTTTTAAACAATTGAGTAAGAACAATGTGTGTTAGAGTGAAATATCAAAATTACTCAAATGGCTCGAGTCACATTTAGTATGGTGCGCAACCCTAATCTACTATTAGTTGAGTGTGGATCATAATTAACTTGTGCAGTGGTTCGTCGCGGAAGCGTTTTGTCGGTATCGCCGCATCGATCGGCACCCTAAAGCCGGGCCTACATTACGGGACTATACCCAAAACTGGAATTCAAGACCAAAAAAACTACTACAATGTTGCTACTGCAATAAAATTATCGTACCATAGTATACCCCTTTTTTTAAAAACACTCGCTGATGTAATTTATTTATTGGTAATTTTGATTCCATAATTTAAAAAAATAATTTTATTTACTTTTTTTCACGTAAATACAAGACCCTTTAATAAAACTTAACCATCCGTAATTTTAATTTTCAAAGATGGTATTGCGCTTGTAACACTTCAGGTGTTAATAACATTTGTTATCTACCTACAACATTTTAACAATGTATGGAAACTTGACAGTTTAGTCTGCATAATAAGAAAATATAATGCCAAAAAGGTTGGCGAAACCTAAAACGTTACTTGAAAATGACATAAGTGACTTTAACAGATTTGACAGTGACGTATCTGTAGTAGATTTTTTGGTCTTGAATTCCAGTTTTGAGTATAGCACGGAATGTACGGCGCGATACTAGTTCGTCCTATCGCGTTTTAACGTACCTCGAGCCCCTTATTTTTTTGCGGTGGGAGAATGCCGCAGTCCCGATATGCAATGGGAAGATGTCGCGCCACATTTTGACTACGCCTTATGCATACCCATCTGCCGGGGGGTAGACGAGTTATGTTGGGCTCTCCCCCAATGAGACTGAAGGCCTACTGACTAAACTCCCATCGACGCACCTTTCCTTCCTAGAGTGAAAGGAGACATGATAAAAATTGACTTTTTACACTAGTAAAGCAATATTTTGCATGAACAAACCATAATTAACTTTAGTCTCCATTCTGTAATGAGGAGGTAAATGGTTTAGTGTGGAATCGCCTTAATATAAGTTGTAGTCACGTACGGGTAGTTTGGGAAACCTTTTTGGTGTACATGTTGGGGGCGAAGTTAGGCCGGTAAAAATGTCGGTCCTTTTAAGCAATAAAAGCGATACGAGTCAAAATCGTAAGATTTAATACGTATTAGGTAATTTTAGTCGTATTTTTATCCTGTAGCTACAACCTAATTACCTAAACTAAACCTTGAAATTGTAATAGAATTTGTTATTGTTATATCAGTATATTGTATCGTGTCTCTCCCGCACATTTGTCTCTATCACTCACGCCGAAACACGGCGAGATTACTGTAAGCGCGCATGCGTCTGTATCGTTCGGTCAGTATTTATGGAAGTTATCTACTTGAAGTTTTTATCTGTTTAAAATTGGTAAAGAAGTCTTGTTTGTCCCCCATTATTACTGGCCTCTCATCAAAACTCGTTATATCATTACTCTTTTAAATAAAGCTGCCTTATAAAGTGATTAAAAAATGGACAAAACGAAGTGAACCCAAAAACTTGGCTTACATTTTTCACTCTTCTTTATAAAGTTAAAAAACCTACCACCGCATTTTCCTATTCAGATTGCCGAACACGCTTTATTTCGGAGCCCCTTTCTTTTACGAATTTTTACGGACCCCCAATCCCCTTAACAAAGTAAGTAGCTGACCCTTCTTGTCTGATTTAGGCACCGCTCGGTCCCTCGTGACGGGAAGAATATAAATTGTAATTATTCCGAGACACTACAAAATTTTCCCTAAATAAACTCATAATATAAAACAATTACTCGTGTAGAAGATAACGCTGTAATCCTATAACTTTTCCCGGAAAATTTCGTCACTTCTTAAGAAGATTTATACCTGAGTAAACATGTATAAATTAGGCACCTAGTATCAGGTGTATAATGATGGTTTTTCTCTGTGGAATTGTATTCCGTTTGATGTCTTTTCATAATTAACATTAAGAATAAGGGAAGCTTGAATTAATGTTCCTTTGCACTTCCAAAACTGACATGGCTATTATTAACGTTCGAATTTCTTCCTGGGTTTTCAACCCTAAAAACAAAATACCTAAGCTATATTTCACAAATACAATTCCAAGTCGAAACGATTACCTTTTAACCTTTGAGGAAGATATATTATATCTAATAGGTATACGTGCCTAAAAACGTAACACATGCTCTTGACTACGTTTCAAAAAATATATCACCCAGTTTAACAGGATTTATTTCAAAGGGCGGGTGCTATGTCAATATGGAAGTATGAACGAAACCAGCGCATTACGTGTCTCTAACATTCCCCAAATTGTACTGAACGTGAGCTGGGTGACAAATTGGACACACATTTTTCCTTGAGAACCGATAGCTTACACGGAATATTTTAAATCCGTTACTTCTGATGCGTGAACCGCGTTTGCTGGCGGTACGGTTTGGCCATTAGCTTACGTTTTTGCATCTCATTGTATAAATTTAACATGTGGAATGTGATTTGATAACGCATAAAATATTCCTCAATCCAATATCGTAGTAGCAACAATCAGAAGACGTAAAAAATACGCAATTTAATTTCAAACTTGAATAAAATGTCACTTAAATTCCGTTAGCGGCAACTTTCCTAAATTATTGAATGGTAATCTGATTCCGAAGACTGTCATTGTTCAAAGCAATGTGAACTGTATGCATAGTCAATGAATACGGAGAATCATTCGTTCCAAAAAACTTAGTCCCTATACGCCGAGCCTCATTACACAGAGACGCGGCAAACCGAATATTAATAGCCTATTTTCATTTGAACTTGCCGTGTTAGCATCCGTGAGTTTAATTATGATTTACCACAGAGACACAAAACGAGAGAACAAGATATCGTGATCCGCCTTTATTGTCTTATTATCCCTATTCATATTTGAAAAAATTGCGTGCAAAACTTCAAAGGTTATTAAACAAAGGTGATTCCTACAAATTGTTTGTTTTTTCCAACGACAAAAGCGGTTCCGACCTGGGGCGGTTTCGAGTCCTCTCGTCGCTTATGTAGTGAAATAAGAATAATTCGCTTTTCATTTTGTTTCGTCATCACGGTAGCAAGGCCGCTCAAAGGCTGGAGGGCCATCGATGTTGAAGTGTCTCGTAGTGGCTCAGACTTTATTATTGGCTCTGGATCCACAGTCGGGGGGATCTAAAATGAGGTCATTTGGTATTGGCTCTCCGTATCTGTGGCTCGAGTGTGCATACTCGATGCGATGCCGTTAGTCCGAAGTGATGGCACATTTAATTGCCCGGTGAAATTGCTACATCTAAGCACTTTTTGTCGGTGGAAATGAAAAGTAGAATATGGAGGTAGGCGGTTTAATTTGATACAGGATATTCTGCTGATAACTGTTAATTTTTACAAGAAACCGTTTTGCATACATTCCAATGCAATGATTAAAGGGGACACATTTCATCAAAAATGAATAGCATGTAAATATTAGGTTATTGGAGCATTCCTGCAGAGGGGTAGAGTAGCAAACAAACGCTCGATCGTCGGTATTTCTTCTCATCCTATTCAAAAATTAAACTTGTTAGATTGACAATGCTGAAATGTGACATGCTCACAACCATGGTCAAAAGTATTAGGAAAGAAAATGTCGGAAACATCGTAATAAGCGTTACTTAGACAGAACCACAAAAAATAAAGTAGCTGAATCTCGCCAAAGAAAATGTTAAGACATAACAATTTCCATATTTTTAGACTGGAATAATTGAAATAAAAGGAGTGACATTTACTTTCCTGTCACGCAATGCTCCCAAGATTAAAGTGCCTTTATATTTCGTACACGAGAAAGATGTTTGGTTACCAAAGAGTAAACGAGTAGAAATTTCGTGTGTTTGGTAGGTTCTGTTAATTTATGATTTATGGCGGAATAGCAATTTTGCGTTGAGTAAGACTTTGTTACATTTCCTGATAAATATGGGTATTATCGTTTTTAACAAAGGCTCAGAGGGCCATTTTGGCTGCTTGATATACCAAGAGTTACTTCAAAAATGTGGAGAGAGGACGTTTAGAGCTACGTGTAGTTGAATCTTTGGTAAAAGACGATATTGAATTGGACACTATGCCATCAATAGAGGGCGCTGCTACTTATTTTAAATTTTTATGCTATTTCAAATGTTAGGCAAGAAGTACTTACTTAATCATAATTTAATCATAAATAGGAGGCTAATAAGAGAGAAAAGGAGCGTACTCAAAATGTTTGACATATTGTGTTTTAAAAAAATATATTTGTGGAATATAAGGTTTGGTAAGGCTCTTGTTGTTCTTACGCACTAGCTCTTACAAGATATCTGTGTGTTTCGTCTGTCCGTCCATCTATTTGTCCGAGCAAAATGATCCATCTGCTATCTTGGCACATAGTCTTACTAACAGGATCATTAAGCCGATTACTTAATTTCAATCTTAAAGTTACTTAAGAACTCCGGGCTCCGAATAACGGGCGACAGCTTTGGACCCAACTGGTACCAAAGGCTTCGCTTTACATTAATCTTAAGATTACACAAAATCATATGACTGCTAAACCTGTTTTGACAAAAATAAAATTTCGAGTAATACGAAAGCACAACACTAACCCCAAACTACGCCAATTAAAATTTCCATGAGTGCTTAGAAAATTCCTTAACATTAAAGGCATTTATAATTCCATTATCAGAGGTCGTTCCCATTATACTGTGATGACATTAGTCACCTAAGTTCTATTTTAGGAAGTAACGCAGGAAACCGCCCGCTTCGGTCACGTAAACGTTTGGCTTACCTGAGTTTGGGCAATAATTGAAACAAACCTGGCAACATTAGTGAGTGGCGACACGCATTGGACTTAGAGTATTTTTAACTGGGAAAAGCTGAAGGTATTTTTTAGACGGACGCGTTTAAGGAAAGAGACTTTCTTTTCTTGAATTTTGTTCTAAACCATCTCATAGGCACCGACAGCGGGTGACTGTGAGTTTCTCGGTAGAAATCGAGCGACGTTCCCAACCAGTGGTAGATTATATTATGTTTTGACATTCCTAAGTGTCTTTATGGACCTAACTTGAAAAAAGATTTTTTACTATTTTTATTTGATTGTTTTCGTTCAGTAATATAAATTACACTTGACAATTTAACAAAGGGTAGATTTTAATCCATCAGTAAGAAATTATGACATTCAAACGGAAAAAAGCGTTTTATTTTGTCCAACTTTTCTACTAAAGGCGTTCGTGTGCCATTCACCTTAGCACCTATTACCTACTTATTTCTACCATTGAACAAATGTGATTACCCTAGCAATTAGATTACTATCAGCAGGTGTAACCGAGAATTACGGCATTGTCGAGCATTTTACTTCAATAAACTTTGAACATAACGTTTTTATTTTTGTATTTGTAAAACATTGTTTTAGTAAATACTTGCAGCACACTAATCTATTGATATATTAATCACTAGCTGTGCCCCGCGGTTTCATCTGCGTGGTTAGAAAGAGCCTAAAAGTTCATTTAACTATATCTACTTAAAAATCATTGTCATACGTCGCTGTGTTTTGACGTGAAAGACGGACAAAGTAAAAGATATGTAAAAGTAAAAGATGATAAATACATCTTATCATTATTAATATGACTATGGATTCATAACGATAATTGCTAGAAGAGGTCATCACATAATTTGTCTTTACTTGGAATGAAAAAACAAACAGTTTGTTTCAATTATTTGTTGAGTTTTAGTAGATTACCCTAAAACGGATACAAAGCAAACAAACCAAGCGAAATCCCATCGCACCAATCACAATTGCGAAATCACAATTAAAATAGGCTCCACCGAACTGTTTTAATTACAGAGGTCTCAATGTAAAGCAAAACGAGCAGTCTAACCGCAATTAATTCCTTTATAATAGTCTCGTCATCTCAGGAAACTGTGAAATTTGGAACCTCACATTGTTCCGCACTTGGCCTATTGTCAACCCCTCGGTGAATTCACATGTAGCTAGGGCTTTTGTAGTGAAGATCTGTTTCTGACGCTAGCCTTTTATGATAAATGAGTAGCAACAATTCAATTGTGGGAGGCTCACGATGCCCCATTATTCGCCTCCGATTCTGACGTGGATATTAATAGTTCTATTGAAACAATAATATTGAACTTGGCACTTTCGCAAGCAGTTGGTAAAGCTTAGATTACCTGGAAATATTTAATGTATGTGACGTTTTGCACGAATAAAGTTAAATGAACCAAAACTTTAAAAAGTATACGATATCTTTTATTCTAGTATACTATGAATATATTTCATTAGTAGCAATGATCAATGTCGGAAGTGAAAAATCACTTCTTTTAAGTACGGGCGAACATAGCTTAAAACTTTTACAAATTTTATAAGTGTTCTAGTACAATAACCGAAATTGGCGAAAACGAAGATCCGACTTTGTTAATTGCTATCGTCGATTTCATCTGTGAACGTCCGAAATATATGCTTTAATTAAAACTAAATGGAAACATACTGATCTTACAAGTAGGTCTCTTATAAAAACCCTTAAGCAGTTTATTTTAAAGGTATTCATTTGTCAATCAAGCGTTTGTTCTCATACTATTATTATTTATGTAATCTCAGATTATAAATACGGTTTATGACGTTATGATTTACGGACTGTAGCGACAGTTTAGTCACCTCGACGATGACACATCTAATAGAAAACTATGGCATGAAGTGATACGTACAGAAGGGCATTTTTCTTAACATGTACAGAAAATTATGAGGAGGATCCCTAGGATGACTTTTACTCATCAATATCAAGATTAAAGTAATATGTCACATCGGAAATCTGCAATCAATTTGAAGTTGACTAAAGCACAATA
Organism: Cnaphalocrocis medinalis; assembly: GCA_014851415.1. Classification (NCBI taxonomy): domain Eukaryota; kingdom Metazoa; phylum Arthropoda; class Insecta; order Lepidoptera; family Crambidae; genus Cnaphalocrocis; species Cnaphalocrocis medinalis. The sequence continues at coordinate 11,959,753 of CM026285.1, read as the reverse complement.
TGCGGCTGCTTATACTCTAGTATGTTTGGTTATACCCACTACAATGGTTGGTGTTATAAAAAAACTAATAAATTATACTAAGGTACAGTCTGCTTAAAAGATTCATATTTTTGCACATAAAAATTTCCGAGTTATAACTGTATACCGGTGATTTTAAGGTTTCTATTTTTAAAGCTCTAATTTTGCAGCCACAAACATATCTTTACTTAATTTGGCGGTTTCATGCGAAGCATAACATGTTTTAACTCGCTGAGCATTTCAGTGGAGTTAGCTAACAAGGTGTAGTATGACATAATTTCGTTGTCTTTTTCAGTCTTGCTAAATTTGAAGCACTAACACTACTATAAAGACTCATTAGGCACCCCACATTTGAATATTCAAATACTTTACAGAGGAATTGTTAGACCTTTATTTTGAGGCGATTAATTTTTTTAACTAACATGGTCCACTCATACCTACGTAAAAAACTTGATTAATAAATATTTGTTCGTTCATCGCGGGAGTCCTGTGTCTCTCTTAATTAAAAAGTATGAACATAGAAATGGTCGCATTATGCTACGAAATACTAAAAACATCAATTTTGTGCAAAGATTTAGCTGTAGTAATATTTTCCGACGGCTACAATTTAGGGACCCTCAAGAGAAGAGCGTAATCCTATCTAAAAGGCTGGCAACGCTTCAGCGACTTCTCTGATCTCGCAGATATTCATGGGTGGCGGTGATTACTTTACATCAAGCAGGTGACACGTTTAGTCGTTTGTCAAGTCTAGTGTAAAGAAAAATGCCATTCTATCAGGTGAGAGAATGGCAAATCTTAAAAAAACGACTGATCGAAAAACTTTGCAGTATCCGTACAAATGTACTACAGAGATGGAAACTTTTTTAAGACTTTGACCTGGAAAAGTACTTCATCTAATCAAGAAACCGCAGTGCGTTGGTCCGTCTGTTAATCTATGGCTTTCGTTTCTTCGTTCCTTTCGTCAGCTAATCCCATTGGGAAGCAATGGGGCGATAAAGTTCGCCTCATGCATATTCGTCTACATAATCTTAAGCCAAATGAATGATTAGAGCGGTGCGTGGGCAGAGATTAGCTTCGTTCAGTATTTACAGCCTGTGCACATTTTAGACTTTGTCTCATAATAGGTACACATATACAACCCTTTGACTACCTCTCGTACTTACTAACAATTTATTTGTTGACTTTTGGAAACTGATCGAAATTATTTTCAAAACCGCATTCAAACGACGACTATTTATGTTTTTTTTTTTTTGTGAGAATTTTCAAAAGTACAAACTGCGATACGTTACCGTAAGTCTTAGTCGTAAACTGTTGGATTTCTTCAATCAACTCTCAACTTATTGTCAAAGTTGGTTAAGTGTCGGTTAAAATACAACAAACAATAATGTATAAAGATGGTAGCCATTAGAATTACTAAAGATCTTTAATCCCAAGTACTGGTACTGGAAGCTATAAATTATTAAACAACAGCATCATTGGTCATATTTAACAAAGGAGCACACCTAAAATCCTATAAAACTATGATTAGACACAATCCGCATCTGTTTAAACAGCTCTCCAAAGTCTCAAAATAAATGCGTCCACGTTATAAATATTAACGGTCAAATCTAAAGTGTGCGCTTAAGCCCGTTCTAAAACCGACCGGTCGAAATTAAAAAAAGCTTATCTGACCCGCTATATAATTGTAGTGCCGTCAGCCGGTTGACGGCTTTCGACCGAGAATTAGGTCGCTAAGCAAACACTTTATTGATGGTTATCAAGAATTTTTTTTTATACCTCGGTACATTACTCCCTACTTATGTCGGAGGAACACGCTCCATTAGAAGGTATTGACGGCTCAAAGTAATGTGTACTAATATGGCAGAGGCGCGCAAACTGGACGTGCTGAGATTTTATGATAAAATATACTCTCGTAACAAACTTGGATTAGACTTCGTTGCATCGATTTTTTGCGGATTGTATGCCTGTTGTATCTATTGATACTCTGCAGAATCAGATATCGCTTTATCATTACAGGTCATCACTTCACGTTGTTTGAGAACGCCCTCAGGCACTAAGTGAAATAGATCATCAGGTCATGAGTTGTTCTTGGCTGAAAACTCAAAATGGCTGATTAAAGTGTGAGCCAAGATCCATAGAAATAAGTCGTTGGTTAAATAAGTTGCAACATAAAACATGCGAAGGGGCGAGTCGCTAGTAAAAAATAAAGAGACAAACTTCAAATTCATAGTTTAAATTATAAGGTGACAAGGTCAATCAAGGTAAGCGGACATAAATTTAGTAAATACAGGTATACCAATAATATTTTCTTCTAAATCGGTATGTCTGTTTCGTTCTAAACCAATAATAATGAAAGTATAAACATTGAACCTAACACTTGGTATAACCTATTTTGCGACGACCTCAATTAGCGTATTCCATGCTAAAATAATGAGGTTTCTAAGTCTCTATTATATAAAAAGAAACACAAATTCCACAATCTACGAGACTGTCTAGAACGCGCTTACGAACGAAACGAACCGTAATCCCTATCAATAGCATTAGTAAATACTCAAGAGCCAACAAATACGACACATTTCAATCACAGCAGAATACCAGATTGGTATCGGCCGTTTCATTATTCATCTACGCCGTACCTCCCAGACGTCGGTCCATTAGCATTTTAAATTACATAATGAATTTACAAGGAGGGAGAGGCCTAAGCTTTACATACGGAGGAATGGAAAAATTAAGCGTTACAAGATTGGGTTATCTGGGTACGTTGTTTGCGTTTTGGTGATCCGTGGATATTGCGGAAAAGGTTTCGAAAACGGTCACTTACAGGCACATCTGACAGTCCATAGCTATTCAACAGGCATTATGTATGGAACAGCAGATTTTTATTTTTTCTTATTTTGTTGATCTAACATGCCAAAGAGTAAAGTCTCTTTGGCATGTTAGATTAGAAAGAGACTTTATTCGTTTTAAATATGATGAGGCATCGGGATGAAAACGACTAAAATTTAACGGTATGTAACTGTTTGTAACGCGAATGTTCAGTCATCGCCAAACCCTTTTTTCGTGCAATCGAAAGAGGCTAAAATAAAATTTACACTACGATGTAACATCAACTGACAATATCTCGATCGGTAGATCATAATTCAAAAGTCATAGTTTCTGAAGCTAACATTTTGCTTTTATAATCGCGTTGTTTTGTATGACCACTAACGTCATTCCCCGCAGAGTCGTATAAATGGGACAAACAATTTTTTACTACAACATTGAAATTAAATGCTACGGAACACGAAACTAGCACTTAAAACTTTGCTTCACTACGTTTTTGTGTTTATTTATAGAGCAGCCTTAATGTGACATGTAAAATTTAAATTAATTAAAAGGACCATATGAGTCAAGTGGGCGGTCTTATGCACATAAAATTAATGTGCTTTTTATGTCTAGAATGATGGATATGCAGTGTCAGGTGTGTTCATTAGCAAGTCTGATATGTGCCTACAAGTAGTTCTTAATCCAGGGACATATACGAACACATTTCCTATATTATTTCAAGTGTTTCAAGATTGTCTCACTCAAATTTTATTAAAAAAATAAATAATTTAAAACGAAGAGCCTTCTCCTCATAAAAATGCTTTCGTTGTCTCATGTAAGTACTTACTTAATAATTAAAATAACACTATCAGAAAATATCGGGATGATGACTTTTCTGATAGTAACTGCTTCATGCTCAAAGAAACCTGAATCGATTCAAACTCAAGACAAACATTGGTGAAAACTATTGGTTTTATTCAGTGTCAAAGTATTAATTGCAGTACCTAATTGTGAAGTTTTGTTGATTTCGATACCCATAACACAAGTGCTTATGCAACATACTTCAAAGTGAGGTCAATGTAATTTATGTCTGATATATTTATCGTACCGTTCCATACAACATTCTGACAACATTCACAACACCGTTGGCCTGTTAGGACAATAATGACACCGCCTGTTAAAGTAATGACACTGCTCTGTAATAAAATAGTTACTGACATAATAGTCCTCACTCCTCCCCCTTCATATAGTCGTCGAGAGTGTCGTAACCTCTGTCAAATGACGATGTGTTCCGCTTGATATTACCAGTGTTAGGGCACCTATGACTCCTGAACGTGATACGTGAAGTGGAAGGGGGGATATTTGGAAAACATCAGCGTTTGCTTAAATACTGCTAGTAGTGCTCAATGTAGTCGATGACAGGAAAAAATGCGAATAAAAGATTCTGATTCAAAATACCACGTTATATGCTGTTAACATTTTATTGCTTTGAGTCACTATTTCGAATAAGTTGCTATTCGCAGTAATTTTACCGGCATTTTTTAAATAGTCTATCTTTAAAAACTGTCGAAACAAATCTGGAATCATAATATGGATACATAATAATTGACTATGGTCTTAGTGTAATAATATACTCTAATAACTTTTTTATTTTTATGTTAAAAACGCTATCATAATAAATATTGGCTTTTCAAATTTCATAATATTTGTTATCAATTTGGACAAGTTTTAATATGTTCTCACATCGCATACCTTACTCATATTTTAGTCATATCAGAATTCCGGGTGTCACGAATGGAATATATCCAATTGACTTACCCAACGAGCGAGGAATCGTTCAAACACAGGTTTATTAAGAAATATGTGACATTTATTGTAAGTCAATACTCCCGCATGTGGGTGTCCCATTATCGGCCAATTCTGTGCTGACCAATGGTCAAGCTTGAATAGCCCTAGAGACAAGCTTTCATTTATTTTATAGACTTCATAAAACTTCACTTATTTGTACAGAATCGTATGTGTATATATTTGTATAGTGCTTGTAGCTCAATGGATAACTGAGCGAACATACCTTGCTCAAATCAAAGCACGCACTTCAAGATTATTCAACTCTGTGTGCGTATTTGACCATCTGGTCGGCAGAGAAGGAAAATATCTGCACGAACCTGATATTATCTCTCTCAAATTATAAACCACAAATACTCTGCTCCTCTCTCTACCTACAGGTTAACACCGCCTTGATGTATACTATCCTTGTTATTGTACAGTATTTTTGTTATTTTTTTTTTTGTTGCATTGTTATTGTAACAGGTAAGTATTCTGTTTTTTGCATTAAATATTAGGTGTATGTCTATAACAGTCGCAAACATTACCAAAATTTTCAAACTCGGGATCGTGCTTTATGATAAACAAAGAACAGATGATTAAACGCTAGCGAAATCTATTATTATTTAAACTCGTATGTACGTTTCTTTCTTTTTTTAATATGTACTTTTGTTGCGGTTGATTTATTTTATTATTGTCTGTGAATTTTAAAAACTTCTCCATTATATCGTCTAGGGTGGCCAGTGATTCAAATAAATCATAACAAATTAATACAAAACGATTCAAATTATTTTTTATGTCTTTTGGACCAAGTATTTGGAACTTTGGAATGATGCCAGTCTACTTTTCCAACGCGACAGTTACAAAAGACACAGTTTGTAATAAGAACCAGATAAATGGGTGCCTACTTGTATTTACAAATATATTCGCATTTTAACAAAAATGTCGTTCTTGTCAAACGTAAAACTTGTAGAAACTACATTAAGTATTGAGTTAATAATTTTATTGCAGTGAGTGGATAATTTTATTGAGTTGATTAATATTAATCAATTCCTTAGTGCTTTGAAATACACCCAGACAAAAAAAAAATGCTTAAATTGCGAGAGTTACACACATAATTCTAATTTATTTAATGGAAAGTTGATCGTTGAATTATACACTTGAGAAAATTTCCATGATAAACAAGAATCTACACGTACCTTAGGAAGAGATAAAAAATCTATGTTTAGAATAAAATATTACTTAGTACGTATTAAATAGTTATAAATCATAAATGCGCCAAAAAAAAAACAAATATCTTCTATTCTCAACTTAGGGCATTCTCTATACTAAAATAATCAGCTGACGATAGCCAGAAGCAATTACCAACTCCGCCTGACTCGATAAACCTACTAAATTATACTTGTCCTTCGTTCACGTAGATAACTTACACGCAAGTAACACTCTGAAGTTTTATTATAATTAAATAGTTAGCACCTGACTCAGCGGTGAGAAAACCTGCACGTGTAATCAGTTGGTCTGATTCCCGTGTTAAAGTGTTGCGAAGGTCAAATGGCAGTCGCATAATGTAACGAGACTTCCCAAAACTTGATTCATGGTCTAAGCGTACCCGGGCTCCAGGTTTGGATGCAACTGGGTATATTTGGGCCGGGTATTTTGCGTATATTTCTATTTTTGTGGAAAAGTCACGCTTCGGCATGAATGGGCCGATCGCAGTGGTACCACGGCCTCACAGAAGACCGGCTGTGAAGCTTAGTGAGTGAGGGTACCAGAGGCCTAATTGGGGGAAAGGGTGGAAGCGCACTTGTGACTCTACTGGGCGTTGCAGGTGTCTATTGGCGGCTGGTAATCGCCTACCATCAGATGATTCGTCTACTCATCTGCCACCTATCACATACGAAAAAAACCCGGGAATTACACGCTAAGCGGTGAGAGTAAAATTTGGCACCTAAGCCCTTGCACTATGGCAACCATCGGTATCCGTGAGTCATGCGATAATGACTTGACACATGCCTTCCTCGTCATTGACGAAATGCACTCGTTACTTTTATCTCTTTTTTATTGGTTTCTATTCATGTTTTATAACCGGCGTCAAATTGTCCTTAACAAGGCACTGTTTAACTTTTGTGTTTCTTTTTCAGAGTCGGGAACATCTGGAGCCTAAACATGTCATAAGGTAAATAAAATATTACTACATATTTTATAGTTAATCTTGTGGGAAGATAGTTAACTTGATACATTTTTGACGTAGTCATTTCTAGTAGTGGAGTTGATAGAAAAAAATCTTAAGGTGTTTTCACACAACAGTTATTAAAAGTTACGAAAGATTGGGGTAACACATTAACTGTATGTAGTAATAATTACAAATAGTGTAGTAGCAGCCTATATACTGACCAACAAAGACCTCCATTATAGAAATCAAGTCATCGCTACTAGGATGGGATTAGTCTTCATATGCACGCCACTTACTTATAAATATTTAAAGTAATTTGTTAAAAAAAAGTTATCCAATATTGTACAAATGCTACGTGTGGGAGCTCTTATAAACTTATAATATTGTGATGTAATTAATTTCCGCATAACCTATTCAAGTTGATTAGAATAAATCAGCTATATTAAATTGCGTTGACTACTTTTGCTATATGACAAAGAATACAGATTTAAGTTTTGGTTGGTTAAACTTATTAAGCCATTTTATTTTTACAATTTTGAAATAGAATTTGTTTGAAAAAAATGCTTCACAAATCTGATACCAAAATAACGCCTGTTAATAAAAGCTTTCCAAAATCCACGTTAAAATTGAGATAAAATCGCAATTATATTTCTACATTGTGCTCCAAATAATCCAACACAAACTAATCTGCCGTTATATTAGTTTCTGCCATGTTTATTGAACATACTTAATCATTCATCGGATAATTAATTTATAAACAATGGTCTGTCCAGAGCTTTACATAATTAATGAGATGTATCTATTTCTATTGTAGGTATATCGTTACAATACTGTTATTGATAGTTTAACAAGGATTATTAGGTTGATATATGCTTGACTATATTTTTTAATCAATCTCGAAATAAGGACAAAGAAATTAACTTTTAAGTGTTTTACAGAAATAGTTTTTTTATTTAGTGTAGTCTAAACACTTTAGATGAGCCGTTGGTCTAGTGGTTTAAGCACTATAATCTCGAGTATGTTTCGAATTTTTCGACGATAGCTCAGGTTTGTGATCACCAATCCGCATTAGGCGCGCATGGTGATTAAGCCTCATCCCATCATGGTAGCGATGACTTGATGATTACGATGGAGGTCTTTGCCCTGCAGTGGGACAGTATAGAGGCTGATACTTTAAAGCCGTAAATGTTAAGAATATTTTTGTCACAAAAAAAATAAGGGCAATTTCTATTTTGAAATTTAATATTGCCCACATGCTATTTTTTTATTAAAGACAATCACTAGAACTTAGTTACGCTTTTACAAAGAGAATATAAATAATTTGACATCAATTTTATTTTTAACCATCTTTCGATACTTACTTGTGCGGCACTCTACATAGGCAATTAATACACAGTCCCCACTACATTGCCAATATCAATGTTCGCTGACATATTGTTATCTGTTCGTGATGTGATAGAATATTACGTTATATAATTTGCATGATTGATGCGGTTTCATGCCAAACTGAATTGTATATCAAGGCGAATCTCTGAATGCTACTGCTGAATCGGTAAAGGATCTTTAGTGCGTTTACAATATGCTCAACAGTACTGTAAATTATAGTAGAAGTACTGACGCCAAAGAAATGCAATATATAGTATCTTTGAAGATTTACATCCCTTTAACCATGTCATTTTCTATGAGTTTTGGAAATTCGCATAAAACTAACTTTTCATACAAAGTCGGTCATGTGACTTGTTTATTTTGTATGGGGAGTCTAAAACTTTTTCGACGAATTTTCAAAAGTCGTAGAACAAATGTTCAGAGGGGTTAATAGAATGCGTGGTTAAGGGATGTAAATGTTTACAGACTACATCCTGTCTAATGTTTTCTCAGATTTGGTGCCTGCTTCGACATTTTATTGAAGATTTAAAACAACTCCTATCCTAAAAACCAATTTTTTAGGATATAGGCAGCTATAGGGCAGCGGTCGATGTTTCCCCTAGTGTTTAATTCCCGGTTGCAAAGTTGCCGCTTCGGAGACCGAGGTACGCTTGGACCATGATTCAAAATGTATTCTTGTATAATTTATTGGAGTATAGTAAAAAAAATAAAGCGAGTGCCGTCTGACCTTTGCAACCCTTTAACAAGGGAACCAGTAGCACTACCATGAGTTTGAAATACTATCATCGCTATCGAAAACTATCGCTTTGTCTCTTTCATTGTGATGCGTTTGAAAGAGACAGAGCAATAGTTTACGTTATGTCAGTTTTCGATGTCAACTCATGGTAGCGCTACAGATCAAAAATCCGAAACGCATGGGTTTACTCGCGATGTTGTCAATCGCCGCTTAGCTTGGGTTCGATAAGGACATGCTTAGGTTTGAATTATCTAGGTGCATGCTCGGATTTAAACCCGGACCTCCCGTAAGAAGGTGCGTTCTTGTTTACTGAGCTACCCTCGCACAGTAATCATGTCATGTGCGTGATATTACTTTCCGTGACAACATCAACTTCTCTTTGAAGCTCATAAAAGATATCAATATCTCAAACAAAAGCCTCCATCATTTGCTATCCCCTTCAACAGTTTACCGTATTCATTAGCATATAATTACACTCTAACTTTGAATTGAATCCAAGGGGGCAAGTTTATCGCCGCCATAAGGCTGAAACCTCAGAGTTGAAGCAACAATGAGTGTAAAATAATTTTGAGCTCAGTAAACATTTTCATTCATGGTCTGACCGTACTTTGCGGTGTTGCAGGGTACGTATGACTCGGTAACTTTGCTTAGTGATGTGACAGAGAATTGAATCTACTTAGGGATACAAATCTTTGAAGTTTTAGATTTAAGGGTGTTTAATCCACCAGTGCTCCCATCCCATTTCTATTGGAGATGAATACAGGGTATATGGATAATGATTTGGATAATAATAATAACTTTATACAATAGATGTTCATCACATAAGTCTTTGAACCCCAACCCTTACTTTTGACATTATATGGCAGGATCTCTATAAAATATGCCATCGGATGACTGAAATCTCTTCTTAGTTTACTTTTATCATCATCAGCCTGTTACAGTCCACTGCTGGACATGAGCCTCTCCTAATATACGCCAGTCCGATCGATTTTTCGCTACCATCCTGCGCAAATCGTCACTCATCTAGATGGGATGGTCAGCCAGCCCCGTTGCCACTTTAGCTTGCTAATCCTGTTTCGTTTACTTTAAGCAGTCATTTGAATTTTTCAAATCAATCTTGCGTATTGAACTCTCTACAAGAGCCTCTCTAACAGCGTGAGTATTTTTTATAGTTATCATAATGTTTGTGACTTGAGCAACGTGGACAAAATAAGTCACATATTTATGAACATTTAATCTCCAAAACACTATTAAAGGATTTCCTCTGTAAAGTATTCTTCTAAATTCGTTATACCTATTTCTGCTGAAAAAACTGCGGGCTAGGCTGCCCTTCACTGTGGTCGTGTGTCAACCGGTAAGCCAAAGATTATGCCCTAATCCCCTCTCTGATCTAGCTACTTTATAACAATAAATTATTTTGAGTAAAGTATCCGCTCAATGAAAATACTTTACTAAATTTCCCTGTTACTAACGGATTAATTGCTATACCTAATAATAAACTATTTACACATAGTGATGTGACATCACTATGTGTAAATAGTTGATTCATCATTGATGTCATATGTGTCGATAATTTCTCAAATATCATCATCATCATTTCAGCAAATAGTCGTCCACTGCTAGACATATGCCTCCCCCAAAGTTCTCCACACAGATCGGTCCTGTGCCACCCGCATCCAATGGATTCCCAGCGCCTTCACCAGATCATCGGTCCACCTGGTGGGAGGCCTGCCACGACTGCGGCCTCCTGCGGGTGGCATATCTAGCACTTGAAACTTTCTCACTCTTCTTAGCGTGTCATTTTCGTTGCGTCCAAACCTGTCCCATTGGAGACTGGGGTACTCATAAACCTTGGATTCAGGATTTAGGGAGTCTGATATTTGCAATGAAGCGATTGCCGTTTGACTTTTGCAACCCTTAAACAGGGGAACCAGACCAACTGATTCATAGTTACATGTTTCAGAAACTATCCGAAACGTGCAGGTTTTCTCACGATGTTTTCCCTTGTTGCCGACCCAATGGTAGAAAGAAATAATATGTACCTTCTTAAATGAAAATACCTTTTAGTTTTGTAGATCCCGTCGGTTAGTGGTTTATGATCTCAGGGTCCTGAATATGATTCTGGAAATAAAGTCCGATTTGCAATATGTTTAATATAGGAGATCGGGCTTTGTTCTTCGGTTTTGCAACCCTCAGACAAGGGAACTAGTTCAAGTACAGTATGGTACTACTAAGTACAGTACGAGTACAGCCCTACCCACGATGGAAACTGTATTTACCGAGAGTAAACTGCGCGAGCGAGTCGGCCTCCGCCTCGGGCGTATGTCAACCGCTCCGCTGCAGATTATGCTCTAATCCCCTTTCTGTGAACTAAGCCGCTTTCATAGCTTTGTGCTGAGGCTGTTTCGATGCCCGTCAAGTGTGCCCCAAATCTGTTTTCGTAGGACATCGTACTGGTACTGAGCCTACGATTATTATGGAGCAACTACAATGCGAGCGAGTAAACAACGTACTCTGTGGTATATTATTTGCTTTGTTAGATTGTGATGTATCTACAGAGTTAAGAATACAGGGTTATAATATTCATAAAACAGAGCTTAAAGATACTAAAAAACAAAAAGGTGCCTATGTTAAATAAAGCTTCCGACATTATGTTTAATTCTAGAATCATAGTAGGTAAAAAATTTAAGTGTCAGCCTAAATTTATCCCCCTGGTAGAAATCAAGTCATCGCCACTATGATGGAAACGCTTACTTAATGGATTGGTGATCACACACCAAAGCTGTGTTCGAAACATTCTAATCATAGTTTTTGCTCGACCCGGGAATCAAACCCAGAACCAATCCGAAATCGTTGTAGGTACAAACTCTTAACTTGTTGTGTGGACTCCGGCATTTTGACGTAGGTAACGAATATAAATTACGATATAATCACAATATGTATGTTCTTAATTCACTCTTCAATTAATTTATAAATTGACTGAAAGTAAAACCGTTATTCTAATTTATTATACCAAGTTAATCTATATTTAACGATGAGAATTTACTGTTTATTATCTTTACAAATTCAGGCATGTTAAAAAAGCAGCATATTTTCAAAGATATTTGACGTTTATTAAAAGGAGGGACGGATCGCCCGAAACGATTTATTAGCGTTAACCGAAACCCCGTTCCCTTGCAACAATATGGTTTTATTTTTTCTAAATACGAAAAACGTTCCCACAGATACGGGGATGTACCCAAGGCATTGTTATCACGATGGCTTAAGAAAACAAATTTTGGGATCAACATTCGTGGAGCTACATGTGGCGATGTTTTTAGGGTTCCGCATCTTCAATGTGAAGAACTTAACTACTACCTTTTCTGAAAAAGTAAGTAGTATAATCGCGTCAATATACTACTTAGTTGTTTACCAAATCCTTGATCTGGCATGGTCCAAACAAATGGGGAATACCTAAGCGTTTTTCTCAAAAACGAAATCATATTTCAAGAATCGGTGACCCGTTGTCAATCTCTCTGTCAAGACTTTATCCTGGTGAACTTAGATCTATAATATCGTTCATTATAGGTTTCAAGAATTCATTCTCAAAATACGAGAGTTACTTCCATGACAAACTTAGCTAAAAGTGACTTATACTGTCTACATGGTCTCCGCTAATGCAGTAGCAATATGACTAGAAGATTAAAGTAATTTTCATCATTCGTTCATTTCATCGAGGCAGGTCACTAACAAATGCGCCATCGGATCTGTCAATAGGACCAATAACTTTGTCTGGAACCCACGGGAGTGAATCCACCTCACACTTGACCGATTCTTATTTGTTAACCACGTAAAACAACGGAGTTGAAGTTTCGTCGAACACGTGTGACCGAAGTCCTAATGGGGAACGGTTAGGTGTAAGTTGTAAAGGAACGACGTTATGGCCTCGTGGAAGCACGTACGCGGTATTTTGTGTACTTCCTTTGTAATTAGGAACGAAAGGTACGTACAGGCAAACATCAAAGTATACAAAACTGACAAATTTCCTCAATCGAATCTCCTCCTGCTGTCATACACATTAGGTTGAATATCTATCGATTGGGTAAATTTAAAAGGGTGTAGTAACCTGATGTGTGGTTGTACATGCGTTTGAAAACGATGATAGCTCAGTGAATGAACGTGCGGCTGTTTTAACCAATGGCAAACATCGAAATATTTGCTGTCTTTTTACGAATTCGTCAAATTACTCCTCCCTGTGAAACGCTTCCTTATTAATTTTGCTGCAACTGTTAAAAGCAGGCCACACAGTGAGTTGTAACGCTAGTAATAATATAGTTGAATGTGGCAGTAAAATACTATTAGACAACATGAAGCGGATACGATTTCTAGTCGTAATGCGTTTGCCAATTTTTTGCTACGAACGCATATGATAGTACGCATATGCATTTGAAAAATCTAAGGACCTCCTTTGTATTACCAATTTCTTAGTAGTAACTATTGATCCCCGGTAAACTTCGTTTTATTATTATTCATACTCTTTGATATTTTTATAAATTATCATGGTGAGCTATGTCGATGACCTTGTGTTCTACCATCGCCTTTGTATTTATTGTTGTATTAAATCACCCCGCAAACATGCGACTAGTCAAATTATTTACCCACTAATTCCTTTGTTCCCATAAACCCCTCGCTTGAGTGTTTATTCAAGCACAAACCGGCATACGTCCAAATGGCATATCGCAATTGATTCTCCAAACCTCATCCTCGGCTTAGGTTAGAACCAACTGACTTAGGCACAAAGAAGGAGGATTATTCCGTAAGCTTCCCGGGAGATGCCGGGACACGCCTCTCCCAGTCGGTGCCACATTAAACCCACATTAGCTCTCCATCGATTACCACTTGAGACATTTTTGTTGCTCAAGGCGAAGGGCGAAAAGGCTAGCAAGTATACTATGTTACTATATTATATGCCTTATATGACTGATTAGAAATAGAAATATTCTCAATTCAATTTATGTCCTTATAGAACATTTATGAAGGTCAAATATTATGTAAGCTACTACTGATTCGGAAAGTCGATTTGTTAGGATTGGCCGTGGAACTGAAATATCAGTTAGCGCTTTACTATGTTATAGATTCTATATGGTTCAATTGCGAGTTCAGAGACATTGTCGTCCTCAATGTCATTAGTGTTACTAATCTAATATTTTCAACATAAATCGAAAATTTATATCTCATAATTATCTTGAAAGTTCAACATCAAAGTAAGTAATCACCAAATATTTATAACGCATTTTATAAATTACATAAAAATGCCTTCATTATTATTTATTAAGATCAATTTCGTAGTTAATGTTTTTGTAAACAGTAAAAGGGAAAATTTTGATCAAAGAAAAACAAATTGGAGTATAAATTAATGAAACAAAAGTATACCTTGTTACCAATTTGGAATGCAAACTGTGTACCAGACGAACTATTAAATTCATTAAAATAAAATATTTTTGTAATTCCAAAACAAAACCGGGAGCACTCCAAGTTAATCAGTTTAGCATAAAATATTCATTGCCATCAATCAATTTCAATTTGTTTTCAATATCGGCGAACCAGATAATAACAGTAACTGTATAAAGCGTTGGAAGTGGACGTAATGGAGGAGCATCCGGTATGCGCCAGCGCCCCCTGGCCACGGAACTTCAATTTCCGCCCCAAAGCTGATTTTTCCCTCCGTGACAGCAACGCTGCTGGTGTTTTTTTTTTTTCGGAGAATCGAGGATGTTTATTGATGAGGTTATCGACGTTGACGAAGAAGGTTTTAAGTGAGCGTTTTTGAATTTAGGGAGAACGGTTTAAATTGACAGGTGCGCAAAGTTTTTTAGTTTAAGTTGTTGACTGCCATTACTTTTATATCGATTATTGTGTGGTATGTCATGTGGTAAATTTGAACCACGTAATAGGAAGTCGTTACCGTAAGCAGTCTTTTATAGATCCTGCAAATATTAAGCATTTATCTTTTATAAACAAAAACTATACATTGACAATGCGCGTTAAAATCTAGAGGTAATTTATTTTTTGATTCTTTATTGCACCATTTTTGAGATTATATTTAACACGGAAAACATATCTAATTTTTATTTTGTCTTTAATTTAATGATCTAAAAATTTGCAATTTAACATAAGAAAAATATTTTATACCCTTTGAGTGTGAATCAGCCTTTACTGTCCCACTACAGGGCAAAGAAAGGCCTCAATAATAGAAATCAAGTCATCGCTACTCTGGAATCAGGCTTAATCACCACGCTTGCCTGAGGGATTGGTGATTTATCACAAAAAGTAAAAAAAAATATGGCCCTTTATTAAATTTACCTAGCAGAGCAATAACATCGAGCAACATGCTGCCAATATTAAAGTAATCCGAACATATTTCAAAATCTAACGTTCTTTTAAAAGCACATCAGCCCCGTATTGTTCAAAATAAATTATTAACAAGCAAAATGAATACGAAGTCGGAACACTGCACCGAATACAGAATAGCCATTCCACTGCAGACGAGCGCAGAGTCAGGGTCCTACATAATTAAATAACCGCACAAGCTAACCTACTGTATACAGTACATTTACGCTGTATATAAATCCTGGATTATTCTGCAGCGGTGATAGAGCTAGATTTGTTTAATACATTTTTAGACCAGGTATAAAACTCCTATTTCATTGTATGTGTATGGCTGCCCTTCTTGCTGCAAAAATCATTTGCCAAATGATAAACAATACGTATACCTACGAATATCAATGACTTATTTAGTAAATTGTAATACTTGTGCCATATAACAAGCTGAAACTTAAGACCCTAACAATTGAAAGCGCCGCTAATATTTATATTCATTGTGGCGATTACGAGATATTAAAAAAAATGTTTTAAATAATAAATGAATAATTAGTGTAATAAGGAAAGTATTATAGTAGGCAATGAAAGAAAATATTTATAATTTTTGAACTGCAAAAAAGTAGTAATTTCTATCACGCGAAATGCATGGCATACGAGATCTTCTTCTTTGTTGTTACACTCTTCGGCTTATAGCTAAAGTATGTATTTTTTTTAAATAATATTTCTTAGGACGTTATTACGCCAACTTATCGCCCGTTAACCCTCTTTAAAACAACCAGTTTTTGAAATGGAATATCATTTTGGTATTTTATTGTAGTTCCTAAGTTCATATCTGTTTTTTTTCCTTTGTTATTAATAGGTATATTTTAACTTAAAAGTACCTCATTAGTAAGATTTTTGTAGGTATGCTTTACTCTGTATAAAATTCTTAAAAAATTATTATGCTAAAACAACTTCTACTTATTTGTATTACATAAAGCTTACTAGGAAACCGTCTGTTATTATATAAGTTCTCAGAATTTATTGAGTTGGATTTTATTCGTGAAGTACTTAAGTTATTATAAGCTTCAACTATTTTCAGAAAATTCAATATTGCTTCAGTAACCCTATTAAATCCCACTATGACCTTTTACGAGTACAGCCCTTGTTGAGAACTTGGATCTTTACGGATTAATAAAACATTATTATTTTGTTAAAACTAAGCTTCACACGAAAAACAACATAATTTAGGACTAAGGATTTTTTATTATACTAGAGGCGACAAACGAGCAAGCAGATCACCTTTTGGTTAGTAATCACCGCCACCCATGAATATTATCCGCGAGATCGGAGAGGTCGCTGACGCGTTGCCGGCCTTACAAAAATATGTGCCATTGAAGGTCCCTAAGTCATAGCCGCCGGAAATACTACAGCTGCTAAACCGAATAATTATGACCATGGATTTTTTTAAATTTTATTGAATTACATTACTAAGCATGCTATGAGAGGATTTTGGATAAGTTCATTTCATCGTATACTTCTTCTAAAGCAGCCTAACCACAATGAAAAAGCATGTATGGTTTTGACAAGCAGTTAACGTATGTACGCGTTTTCCTAACTCACAGCAAACTAACTACTTTTAGTATTGGTGATTGGCCATTTAGTCGCCTTTTAGAAGGTGAACAGGAACTCTACACCGGGCAATAAAAAAGGCCAAACGAGGCGATTGCACCGCTTTCCAACAGGCTAGTGTTTGAAGACTTAGCAGCGGACGAGATGGTAAAACGCACGATTCGAACACTATCATTGAACGCAGTGTCAACAAAAAAATATGATTCGGTCGCTAAATCTTAGACCGTCACGGCTGTTTTGCCCGCAACATCAGAAAACGGCCTAAAGAACACAAAAAAATGTAAATAAAAAAAGAGTTTCAACAAACATCGGGTCATGAAACCTCAGGCACACGCTTGCATTTTATGTGATAGACAAATAACAATCTTTCGGAATCCGGTTAAAAATAAGCACCCAGTTGTGGTGGAAGTCGTAAACCGAACCAGCGTGTGAGCTAGTGATGGGATTCCAGTCAGAATTTTTCACTCGAGTCATTTTACAATTTATTTGTACCAGTCGCTTGTTCGAGTCGATCTTTTACCAAAATTATTCCTCTCTTATGTTCCTAGTAATAATTGGTTTCCCCCCTTTTGTCTCACGCATTAATTTTGCTGTCTCGAGAGAAGCGAAACTAACACATTAGATAGGTACTTGGCAAAAAATAGGTCCTTCATTGATTTTGATTTTGAAAAATAGCTAACTGCCGCACTCGGAGACGTAAATAAACCTTAATATACATAAAGACTATCCATAATTGAGATAATTAGAGAGATCTAGAGTTGAGAAAAAGCAAACGATGAAGCAAGCTTATTCAGAAGTAGCGATATAATTTATTTTAAGCATTATGAGGTTGTAATTATTGGGAAAACGAAGGAAGGGCGTTCCACTCCTGGACAGTGACTCGGGCAATCGAGAAAATATTCATCAATATTTTTTTTCTTTTTTTATGTCACTCGAGTAAATGTCACATCAAGTCGCATCACTAACCAGCATGTTAGGCGGCCAGCACCAGTTGGGCCTCTCGTAAATGTTTTGTCTTTTTGCCGGCACAGAATGTTTCCACAGCGATTTCTGATCGCTTACTTAGGGTTTGTTTGGCTTGCCCTATTGTAGTACCTACATAAAATCGTATTTACATAACCATGGTGTACGATGTAAAGGTTTTATTTACTGATCTGTACATCCAAATATGTTTAAAAATTAAATGAACTGTTAAAACAATTTTACACTTTTTATTTTAGTATCCATTTATTTGGATAACCATTTGAAAAATACACGTCGTTCCTTAATATCGTACATCATCGTACTTAAAATAAAAATACGATTTATGATGAACGATTTGTAGCTTCAGACAGATCGAAACAACAATTCGATAGATGTCAAAGTCATTGATGATTTACTTCATCGAAGATCGTAATGATGAATCGATAGCGATATACCTTTTTGCGATCAATCATTTGATTTTGACGCGTGTAAGTGAATGTCATTTATTTAAACAATTAAACGATTGATCGTGACGATAGATCGTATTAATGGATCGTTACGCGATCAATCGTTTTGTGTATGCACCCATACTGGCATACACGAAACGAATTTGATCGTAACGATGGATCGCACTGTCCGTATCTGTATAGTACCACTATTAGTATCAATACCTAACCAATAGGTACTAGTGTTATTGAGTGTAAATTAAAACGAATAAATTTTACGACGACCAGTAATGATTACAAGTTGGTATGCATTCCGTTACTTTAAAAACTGTTAATAGGAACATTTTAATTTATTCATTATTTTATACAGCGGATTAAAATCAATCAATCAGTGACATAAGTTTAGAAATCATGCTGTGCCTGTTAAACGTTATTTCTTCTCCTAATGTGAAATTTTATACTGTGATTGAAAATTCAATCATTTTGTTATTTATCTAGCTGAATGCATTTATTATGGATCATTCATTGCCGCCGGTTGTCGTCAGTAACAACTATTGATCCGTTATGAAAAACACTTTGAAGTTTGTAAACATGTCGCGTTAAAGTGAATTTGTGTCCCTTATTTCAACTTTATACTCGAGACTAGTACTTCAACACCTACGATAGTTTTTATGAAGGACATTTTCATTCCGACAGTTTCGATATCTCGATACACATACATTGTTATGAAAACTGACTTGGTAAACTCAAACGAAAAGTAGGTACAGTTACTAAGTAAACGAGTGCTTGGTTTTCAAAAACATGGACTCAAATATCATAAAATATTATGAGTAAGCATACTAAATGACATTGCCCTTCCACTCACAATGTTTTGTATGACAAAGTGGACGTGCGTAGGTTACGGTACAGTAAAAATTACTTAACGTTAATCGTTGTTTGTCGGATCCTTAATAGGTATCGTATATGGAAAGTTTACGGACCGTAGCAAAAATATATCGCGCAAGTAGCAACGAGTGAAGGGACGTAGCGAAAGTAATTTCGACTTTGAGTCCGCAAGAATAAGGGTCCATGTGAAATGTGTCGTCACAGACATTCGCAAGCAAATATAAATCTGTCGTGAGATCGTGTATTAATCGTCGTATTTGGTGAATAAATTTACTTTTGTTTGAGTTTGCCTTCCTACGGTGTTATTTATTCAGAAGGACGACCCCAGGGCAGGCCTGGCAGAGATACGAGTAGGTACTCCGGCTGTTTACATAACATTTTCGTGCCAGTGTTGCCGTCGACTTGCCAATATTTCCACGAATCTAACTGAATTTATTAGCCGTATTTATTTTGAGAGAACATACTACGCCCGTAGTTATGTTTATTTTGTTCTTCGCTCATATTTTTGCTACGCTTGTTAAGTAAATTGACAGCTGTGCTATTCGACTTAATTCTTTGTGTTTATAAGCGCTTTCTTTGTTTTGCTTACTTAGATACGTTATGTATATTTTGTTTATACCTGCTCATCTAGTTCCAAAGATATCTTTCAGGCTTTTACTAAAACATAGGAATAACTTGAATTCTACATAAGTCTATCTATCTAATTTTAAACTAGCTTTATTATTTGTATAGTGTATACCTTTTTAAGTTAGGGCCTAGGAGGCGGTGGGGGGATGAGCTTGACTTCAATAGCCCCAGTTGGACCATGTAGCCCAAAATTCTGAAATGTAGAGAAAGGATAGGGAGGTCTTTGACCAGCAATGGGACATCGACGGACTCTTAATAATATTATAGTTAGATAAGTTAAGTAAAGAACAAAATAAAAATGAACGCTAGTTGCAATATCATATTTCACCAACGCATGACAATACCAGGTCCGCTTGATAATAATATAAAGAAACATAAAAGTATCGCAAAGTAAATTATATTTGGAAAAGACATCGAGTACGTACCAGACAGTGCAAACATTGCATCGCTCTCTGTAATCTATTTTATTGCATTTGACGCCCTCACAATGTGTGTCGGCCATCGAAAGATGTTTACGATGCCGATGGTGGCAGACCGTCATGGCTGGCCGCGGGCTGCGTAGGCGATTGATTTAAGTCGATGTTGCCGTAAAGCGATCGAAACAGGGGTATCATCAGACCCTTCATGTTTCACAAACACGAACGTTAATCAAGTCACTAAAAAATACACCTTTTGGTTTAAAAGTGTCATAATTGAACGACAAGTCCTTGCGTGATCGTGTCAGAAATGATGAGTTCCGCAGGAGATCTGAAGTCGCAGACATAGCCCAAAGAATTGCGTGGCTCAAGTGGCAATGGGCAGGGCACATTGCGATAAGAACAGACATAGAAGTACAATTTGTTTGTATTTGTTAATCATGGGTAAATGCTTATCATTTCTAAACTATACTAACTTTTAACTTTAAACTTCAAAGTATTCTTAATATCCGCAATTTGTTTACGTTGAATACTATTCTTGTAGAAATAGTGGAAACCATATGACCGAAATATTTTAACACATTGTATTAAGTGATATCGGGTACTTGCTTATTCTAATTCAGAGTAATTTTTAACAAAAAAGAAATTGGAATTTCATGATTTTTACCTCCTCACCGATAGTCATGTCTCTTTGAATAGTCGCAGTTATTATTAGAAAAGTAGCTATAGAAATTTCTTTGTGATACGATTTGCAAACTTTTGGTTTTCGTAATATTCCTGCGACATTCCAATATATCAACAAGCCTACGCAAGAAAGACGTTTGTAAGTATACCTAGACCTCCGTAGCTCAGGGGCCTGATCGAGATTCCCAAGTTTATGAGCTCGCTGATCACTGTGATTTACTCTATTTCAACTCGATGCTTGCGAGAAAATTATGTTCACAACAAGGTGTTGAGTTACTTCAGACATAAATGTAGCGTTATCAAACATAACTTTTTATTTATCTATACATACTTCTTTCTCTTATTTTTGTGAGCTTCTGATCACTACAGAATCTCAATCCACCTGTGTTACTAATATAGTTAAAAGTCAAAACTTATTATTTTTGTTATTCACAGTCATGTAGTCTTACTTAATTTATCCATCATTTCAGCCATTGACGTCTACTGCTGGACTTGTAGGTCTCCCCCCATAGAGGGTTCTACATTCCTATACTTTTCTTTTTCGCAAAAAATAATCAACGAATTTCCAAAAGTCGTAGAACGAAATATTTTAGTCAGAATGTTGGGTAGAAGACGTGGTTAAAGGGATGTAAATGTGAACCGATACAGCCTGTATGTCCTTCGTGAAACTAATCGCGTATAGATTCGTTTGCATTATTTATAAGTACTCGCATACATATTTCGTACGAAGTCCTACGTTTTTCGTACGTATTCCTACGCTACGTATTTCGTACGTTGGGAAAATGTTAAGTGCCTCGAATGGAAAGCGATGGATTGAATTATTCGCGACTGTTTACCGATGCAAAACTCATAAAACTCAATATTACTGTTGCAAAGCATAAATCTTCACGATCAACTTATTTCGCAATAAGGAGTTAGAGTTTGCATTCAAAATTAAGAAACACTCTTACTATAATGAACGAGCGGGACGCCATTAAAATAGCGGGTCATAAATAATTCAACAGAGGGTTTGGCGTCGTTTCAAGACATTTCCACATTAAATTTCATGAGAGCTTCATTTTTCCGACTGCGGATGCGTGTAATAGTATGGGATTTGCAGCGCTTATTTTGAGACACAATCGACCTGGCTATTGTCTGTAAGCAAAACTTCGATCAATAATATAGAACTATGAAAAATTTTAGTACCTGTTTTGACTGGCCGGATAAGGCATTTAGTAGTGACCCTGCCTCGTACGCCAAAGGTCGTGGGTTCGATCCCCACCCTGGACAAACATTCGTGTGATGAACACTTGTGTTTATTCAGTGTCTGGGTGTAATATATTATGTATGTATTAAATTTGTGTTTCCTCTGTTGTCTAATATCTGTTACACAAGTGCTTAAGCTACTTACGGACTCAGGTCAATGTATGAGATGTTGTGTTAAATAAGAAAAAGTAAAGTAATGTAGGTATCATCAGCCTTTACTGTTCCACTGCAGGGCAAAGGCCTCCATCATAGAAATCAAGTTATCGCTACTATGATGAGATTGGTGATCACATACACAAGCTATGTTCGATATTACCTACAATCCTACATAGTGAAAACCTCTTTCTTTAAAATAAATTAAACTGTCCATCCACATGATCACAACGTATAGCTATTCAGGCTAACGCAACTACTACCAACAAACTTGGAAACCTATTAAGGCTTTGCAACAACTATTTTGTTTTCACCAACTTACCAAAGTATTTTTATAACTTTTAATTGAACTTTCTGCAGCCTAATCACTTCTTATAAATAGTTATCGGGTTCTAAATAGTTGAAAGTTTAATGTTTTACTTACTAAGTAAACTGGGCACATTATAAGTTTGTTCTCGAATAATAAATGAAAATGTACCTTGGCGTTTACTGACAAACAGTTTTTTTATACTAGAGGCCTTCTACTAGAGGATTTCGACCGGGGGGAAAGGGGGTTAAAAAGTTGGCAATGCTCTTGTGGCTCCCCTGGTATTGCGAGTGTCTACGGGTGGCAGCTGATCTATCTGCTCGTCTGTCCACCTATCATATAAAAGAAGAATAAAAACATTCTGTATGTAGTCAATATACAGAATAAAAGGGCGGACTGGCAGAAGAGGCCTTTTAAACGTTAAATGTACTAAAATAAGATTATTTTTAAACAAAACTTCATGGCTTGTGAACTCAACCAGTTTCGAAATGACAATGAAAATGCTTTTACAACGTTTTATAACGATGATGGTTAAGAATCCATTAGTCGACAATGCAACTTGCTCACAAGACCACAAGCGTCTAGTGAAGTGAAAAAGCAACTAATACTGGCTGTTGAGCAATCGATTACTCATAAATATCGATAAAAGAAAATAGTTACCTCTTGAGAATAGATTTTTAATTAGATAAATATCCATTAGATAGGCGTTAAGATACATTCAGATCTATTTTCAGGTCTGCAAACGGTGACGTCTGACATGATTGTAATTCTGCTATTGCTTTTTTAATTTTCATTAACTTATTTATTCAGATAAAACATCCATTTCATTTGTTAGTAACAAGCTTAAAATTGTATGTTTTTGTAAAATAATTTCAAGTGTTTCAATACATTTTCAAAGACTAGTGTCCCGTGTTAGGAATAAAAAAAATCTATTGAATTTGAGACCACGCTATCCGACGGGTTTTTATTCGCGATTATTTTACCTATAGCAATCTTTTAAATAAAATTAATTGAAATATAATCGATATTTCAAAACGAATGTCCCATCCCTACCAGTATGATGGGCGACGATAATAATGCACAATAGCTATTTTAATCCAACCATTCTAATAATAATAAGCTATTGTTGAACTGGTTGGAAATGGAGCCTCTCATTGAATAGGTACATATTGAAAATACGAGTAATGCATTCACCATATGAGTCATATGTTTTGGCAAAAGTATCGATAATAATTTTAGTAGCAACATAATAGTAATAGCAATATATTTAAATGGATCTCTTCATTGTTATCAGACCTGTGTGATCCATATGGTATTTAGGTCTCATTTTACTTAGCATCAAGACAGCTTTCAAAAATTCAGACATGGTTAAAGCAAAGTTAAAGTTGGGCCCTGTAGCAGTGTCCCTAAAATGCTGGCAGCATTTTCTCGCTGGATCGCGATGGAAATTCACTGGGCAAAATTACTGGCGGCCCTTGGTTTTCTCGTGACTCCAACAACACGCTCAGCCAAGTCACGGTAGAAAGACAGAGCGACGGATAGTATTGTCGTTTATTCAGTATCTACCTATGTACGTAATACTTGTATCTACCTTAAATAGGCTAAAGTGTATCGGCAGACAGTAATTACAAACATCACTTTAAAACCATCATATTATCGACTAACCATTCTGAACGACGTTTATTCTATGACTCACATCGACATATTTTTTTTTCAAGTCCCTATACAAAATCACGTGACAGAATTAGTATGAAAAATATAGTTTTTCTGAATAGTTGCCAGAACGTAGATTACGTGGTTACAGTGATGATTTGCCTATAGAATACCCTATTTATTTTCATCTGACGCTTCCCTATTAATATTAAGCGAGAAAAATTGTATTTTATATCTTAAAATAAATATCAATTTTGTTGTGACAAGTTAGGAAAGGCAGTAATTTCCGCTAAGTAAGTTTCGGAGTAAATGTCAATTTATATTAGTATAATCTGCTTGGTTCAGGGTTATCTCTGGGTATCTATTTTAGTTATTAACTAGATTCACACTAAAATTCTTCGTAAATAGCCCAATATTGACGTTTAGGTTCGATCTGTATCGTATAATTGACATATAACGGAAAACACACACATCTTTTTGCATCGGTTTATCTTCAAAATGAAGATTTTAGGAAATAAAGTACTTGAAAGCAAAGGCAACAAATATATGACCACAAATAGAAGTGGTATTTTATTAGTTAGGTACTTGTTTAACATATTTTTAATGGTAAGAAAAACGGCCGAGTTTCCCTGCGAAGAAAAGTGTGGTTGAATTATTTATTTATGGCCCGCCCTCACTTCGCTCGCTCGGGACCGTAATTCAGAAATGAACTAATAGATGGCGCTGTGCTAAATTACATCGCGCAAGCGTTTCGTGTTTTCGGTTTACCTATAAGCCTTGTCGTTGTCTATAGAAGTTATCTCTTATAATAGTATAGAAGATGTGATGAGTGGCAGACGAGCAGAAGGATCACTGCTGATGGTAAGCGAAGGCTGACGCCCATCGACACCCGCTACACCAGTAATCACAATCTTTAACCCCTTTCCTCCTAAATGGGCCTCTGGTACTTTCACTCACTCGACAAAACACAGCGGAGGCGTTGCGTCTGTGAAGTGGTATCACTCCGGTGGAGTCAGCTTATTCATGTCAAAGTGCGGCTCTCCAAAGTTTATTTACAATGAGCAATCTTATTCAAATCTTTTTAAAAACAAGTGCTGTTGATCGCCAAAGACTTAGGTCTAGTACAATTACAAATTTATTCAACATGACCCCAACTCGGCATATTCCCACCACGGCGCCCGCGACTTATTTCCATGTTAACAAGTTTAATTGCACTGAATTTCAAAACTCCGCCATAATTTATTTATAGAAGCGGCAACAATGCACAATTCTCAAACATTTCTGCCTTAAGTATTTCCAGTGGCGGTGGAAATCTTATTTTATCGTTTTGTTGTCGCCTGCCCTGAGAGAGCGGGGACGGGCGTCTTCCTTTTTTAATCATAAACTAAAGACTACAACTTACCGACTTTGATTTAAATGGCGATCTTTAAGTAACCAAATCGTTTTGTTTAAGATTGTTGAGTGCGTTAATGGCCCGATTCACGTTGCGGAATTGGGTTTTTGGTTTTCGCTCAAAAAAGTAAGGCTCCGTGTTTTAAGTGTTATATTAATTTATAGGTTTGACCTTTTATTCTATAATACTTTGTGTAGCTTTACTAATTCTGATATTTGAAGGAAAAATAGAGACAAGTTTCATCAAACCCATTTTTTTCTGTAGCCTGTCATAGGCGCTGCTTAATGCCAAGATAGTGATCTATCTATATATTTTTATAAATTAAACATAGGTATTATGCCCTGTTGGCCGGCCAGTATCGCTGAAAAGACGTCGTCGAAAATGACCGAACTTCAGGCTAATGACTGGCAGTTGGCATCAAATAGTGCAGGCAGGATTGACCAAAGTGGCGTTCTCTTGTTTCGGAGGCCAAGACACGTTTCGGGTTGCTAAGCACAATGATTAAGTATGTAGGACCAGTAAGGACATGGGTTTTTTTTTTCTCTTATATTTTATCTTTAATATTTTTCCTTCCTTGTTATAATCAAATCTGGCGAATTGCAGCCGGCTAAATTTATAAAAATATGCACATAAGTAGATTAAAAAATCCAGGCTTCCATTAAGAAGACGCGTTATTACCTACTGATTTACCATCGCTCTTTCTTTCGTCTTATCTATGAGTCTAAAATAGTAGGCCTTTGCTTCATGAAAGATAAAATTTAAGTACCCAGCATCTAAAGTACAGGCACGAAAACTTCGCTCGTGACTCTACAGACCGATTCGCAATTGCACTTTTCTTTTTTTTCTTTTCGTATCTATGAGTCTACTGAGTAGTGTACGAGTATATTATAGGAAATGGGCTTGTCAATTATGATCTCCGACCGCCGAGAACATCATTTACGCCCGCACCAAATCTGAAACAGCACATAATTCTTAGGTCGAGACTACGACAGCGAGAAAAGGGCAATCCATCATGCTAGTATCAAAATTTGAAGTTGACATAAAGTGGATGAGGAAATGATTGATGGCTCGTCCACTTCCCGAAACCCATCGGCAGTAACAGCAACCGCAGCTAAAGGAATAATTGAATAAGCTCGAAATAATTAGACGGATACAACATAGCAGTTGTTTGTGAAATAAATTAACTTTTCAATTACACTAGCTTGTTAATGTATGCTTCTACTTGGCCTGGTTATATTGGAGATACTAGTAGTTCCCACGGTATAATAAAGTCTGGTTAATTTGCTGTGTGCTTGCTATGAGAATGTATATGTAGATAGGTACTGCTAATAGAATCTCAGCTTAGTATTACTTGCAAGACTTTAGACCTAATGAAAACGGTACCTTTATTTTGTTTAATATTATTCAATACATTTTACTTGCTTTGTCTCTATAACGTGGGAATGTATTTAAAACTTAGTTAACTAAAATAGTTTTTTTTATACCCTAGTCCATTTCTAAAGAAACATCTCGCATAATCCATTTTGAACGTCAATCATGAAGTAGCAATCACAGGTCTTGAATTCAACTCTATAAAATCGTCAGCCTGTTTTGTTCCGCTTATCTACAAACCAGTTAAAACCTGTTCCAATAATAAGTGGTTAATTATTTACAATAAACTATCCACAGACAATAAGTTATCTACTTTCTTGCTTATTGATTTATATTACCGTTCGTATATTCCATCTCAACGTTTGCTAACGACTAGAATTTATTGCTGTCCATTGATTTAGTATGAAAAGGTTAAATTACCGCCATTATTTGCAACGCGGAAATTGTTATGTACGACTAAGTGTTTTTATTGTTAACGGTACAACTGGTTTGCTTGTAAAAGTAGCATGTGCTACTAGCAAGATTTTATAGATTAGGTCATGTATTTTAAGTGTATAGATGCTGTGATACTAAAAATAAGCTTTTATTTTATACACTACATTTTCCTAACCTTATCAAGGTTAAAAAAGTACTGTTTAAATTTTTAAGATTATTGTCCAAGACACAGATAAAGATTTTAGGTAAATTGTTTATTTTTAGGATTCAACGTACAGATACTTTTTTTTCTTTTTTTTAATTGTTAAAAATAAAGAAAAATAAAAACGCCATTTCATAAGTAGTTGTTCGTAAGTACTTTCTCGCATTTTTTACTAAGATACTATTAAAACCATTTTCTACAAACATTCACTACAATGCGAAGCATTTTAAAACCAGTCCTATTTTAATTTCCTCCAGCTAACAAGACAAAGCGTCGGATCCTTTTATGTGACTGCGTCAGTTACAAAGTTATGGCCCGGTGACAGACAGACGGGCAGATGGACACGGAGAGAGACAAACGATTGCTTCTGAAATAGACGCAGTAGTAGCTAAACTGATGATTGCAAAAAAAATGGACGAGTTGTTGTAACCCTCTATTTTTATAGATCGGCTGGATACTTTAGGCGCAATCGACGTACAAACCCACATACATACAGGATGTTTAGTAAATGGTATTCGCACTCGACTTGGCTGGGGCACTGCCGTGCCTCCTGATAACATCGCGAAACACTACCTTGATAGCTCATGTACCTATGTATATGTATATATCGAATATATATTATGTATATGTATGTATATATCGAAGTCAAATCCCGGAAAATGCGAACTTTGAATTTTCCTTTTTTTTTCCATACAAAATAAATCGAATAGTTTCTCTTTAACTATTTTGTACAACCTTAAGATATCTATGATTCCCTGGTAACGAGATGTTGGTTAGGTTATCTAAGGAAAAGACATCAATTTTGGCTTTGACGTAGGTACGGAAAAAAAATAGGTAACATGATTTGACAGACGGGACAAAAACAAGGCAATTAATAACGGAAACGTCAGAATGACAAAATAAAACACATAGGTAAAAAGTAAAGTATCAGCCTATTTTCTGTCCCACTGCGGGGTAAAGGCCACCATCATATAAAATAATCAAGTCATCGCGACTATGATGGGATTATGCTTTATCACCACACTTGCCTAATGCCGATTGGTGATCACAAACCCGAGTTAAAAAAGTTTCGGAAACACATAAAATTAAAAATAAGTTCTGTAACTTTTTTAATAGAGTATCAGCGAAATCGTATTTATTGATTACGTTTAGATACAGAAACAGCTAATGATATAATGTGAATGGTTTTTTTTGCGATGAAACAGAAAGGTTGTCATTAATTATTGATCTCTTCGTAATTAATATTACTTGACGTTATCTATCAACATTTCATCACCGCGATTCCGCGATAAACCAACAGTGATTAATAGCAAAGAATTGTACCGCTAAACGGCGTTTCGGTGGCTCGTTACATTTGCCCTGTTCCCTAAAAACTAGCGTTCATTAGTTTGGTGACTTGCAACCTCCTGGATGGCTGTAAGTTAATGGATGTTACATGAGCCAAGCCAAGCTTCGGGCACGGAATGGAAATGTTCAGAAGGACCATGTGATGCGAGCACCAATTTTAGTGCCTATACTCTCTTTGTTTTCGAGAGGACGACTGGATTTGATGGATATGTAGGTACTTAGGGTCTATTAGATTGCTTATCACCCAACCGCCGAAGAAAGGAGGGTGATGTCCTTTTCAAGAGTATGTATTTATTTCTATTTCTTTACAGCGTAAAAAATACCAATCGGCACACATTTTAGAAATCTAGGTTGAGTAAATTGAGATAACTTACATTGCTAATTACTCAAATCTACTAGACGTATTTTTACGAGTAACTGCTATTTTTTCTGGTGTCGGGTACGAGTTCTTATATTAGGGTTTTGTTACGCAATCGAGTTTTTAACAATGTTTTGTTTATGTTTTTAAACTATGTAAAGAGATAATGAAACTATTACGTCTTCTAAATAAAGCTGGAGCTCTTAGCGCACTTTCACATACGCAAACCACCTTACTTTATACTTATTTTCCTATTTGCGAAAATTACTTGAACAATTCAGCAATCATTCAAAATTTAAGGAAAAAAACACTTAAGAATTTTAATTTTGATTTTGACAAATAAAGAAAAAGAAATGTCCGAATAAATAAATAAAGTAGGCACTAAAAGAAAATATTGGATCTGTTTACCTTCTGTACCTTCGTATTTCATAGGTACGTCAAGTGACTGACATGACATTGTAATACCAACTCCATTTTACGGAAGCGTCGACTTGTTTATAATGGCCAAGCCTTTTATTGTAATGAAATAATGTATTAAGAAATTAAACTGACAACAGAGAAACCATTTTGTTTGATATGTTGAAGTGAAATTATTGAAATGTCATTTCTTTGTTCAAGTAATAAATTAATATCTACAACCAACACAAGCGCAGACTGTACTTTTATACCTACATAGGATTGTCATGATAATCTTATCTTTGACAAAACATGTGAAATTGGTAAGTACAACTTCGTAATCAGACTTAAGGTCGTATGTAATTTAACAAATTTAAGTATACATAACAAATTCAAATACTTAGAGGAATATAAAAAATAAATTATATAAACGTAATTTACATACGTATTAACTAAACATCAAATCCCCAAAGCTCAAAAATTATAAATCTAATTTAGTTACTTATCCTTTTCAGGATAATGGTGAACACATTAATGTATTTTTAAGTAAAAACCAGACCCTTCTAATGGAGCAAAAGGTTAAAAGATAAATAGATTACGCGTATCCATGTTAATCTTTTAGGTGATTTTATTAAGTAGGTTTTGTAGAACAGGGGCGGATTAAAGGGAACCGCTATACCAAAGCATATCTTACCTAAGATCTTAGTCTTTGATCATTTTACCGGTATTTGTTTATGCGGCTTATTTGCTTACTTACCTACACCATCAATCTTTTCAAACTGTACAGAAACATGAAAATAATTTTAAGGTGAACCGACAGTCTAGTGAAGGTCGCGGAAGTCCCTTGGATGCGAGTGGCACAGGACCGATCTGTGTGAAGAAGATTGGGGGAGGCCTATGTCCAGCAGTGTACATCTACTGGCTGAAATGATGATGATGAAAATTAATTTAAAACATTTAAAAAAGGAATTTATAAATGTTTAATGTACATTATTGCGTTCACATATTTCACATCCTTCTATAATATTAAAATTGAAATTGCATTGACATTTTGTGGTAAAAGTTGCATCGAAATTTAACTGTTAAGTGTGTTCGAGTGTTAAGTTTACCACTTAATTTTATTTATGTAGGTAACCCACATATTCTGGCTGACTGATTTTGATGATGATGATGATGAACTGAATAATCAAAAGTAGCAATAGTAAATTGATATTTTGAGCAATAAATTGATTTTTATTTATTTATTTATTTAAAGTACCTAGAGTTCTTGCTAAAACTAGTATTGCCCTGGGTCCCCACAATATTTTCCCGAGCCCCTACAAGCGCCAATCCGCTTCTGTCGATACGATTTACGCGGGCAGCCCTTTCAGACAATATTTGATTGTTTCCATGACTTGCACTCTATGTCCAGATTGCTAAGTTCTTTTTTCGTATCCCGTTGAAGATAGTAATCACTCTTGTCCAGGTCCAGATTTATGATCTTGCAGATACAATCGTATCTGAACAAAAAAGAAATGCCAGAATTATTTTCCCTCCAGTATGTACAATTTGCACATCCTATCCTTTTGTTTTTGTGAGAAACAAATCAGTGTACAAATTATTTGGAGCTACTATTCCTATTTTATTTTTTTACTTTGCATATAATATTATTTTAACAAAAGGGATACAATATTTTGAACATATAAGTACGCTGAATAGCCGGGGTCGAATTAGTAAAAAAAATAGAAGAAGTAGTATTGAACAAATATTGTTGAGAATGGTTGGTAGAACATGTGGTTAAATGGATGTAAATGTGCACAGATACACTCTATTTAAGGTGAGAGATATTTTGTGAAAGTACAGCATCAATAAGATGTAACTTATCATCCTAAAAAATGATTTACTTACCTCATAGTTGTCAAGAACAGGTTCGTAAGCAGAAGTTGAAAACCTTTAATTAAGTAAGCAAAGCCTTAACCTTAAACGCGATGAACTAACTGTCAACGTTGACATTTCTTTGAAGTCGTTAATTGGTAAACTGTCAAAATAAATGGAATGATTAAATTATTTACAAAGGAACGCGGGTACGAAGGTGAGTGGGTTCATTAGTTCAGGTGACTTGCACTGTAAAACCGTACGTCACTGGTCACTCCCATAGAGAACATAGGGTTATCACTATTCTATTTAACTACTTACAAGTTGATGAAATAATTATCAAATAACATCATAATTTATATAGAGTACTAACTCCATACTTAGTTGCTCAAGTAGTGTTTGCGACTCAAATTTCCATTAAAAGATATTACCTAACTCAGAACACTGAAAACACACAAGTCATCTACGAATGTTCAGTTTTGATAGTATTATCCATACTTCCATACTAATATTATAAATGCGAAAGTAACTCTGTCTGTCTGTCTGTCTGTGTCTGTTACTCTTTCACGCCAAAACTACTCAACGGATTTAAATGAAATTTGGTATACAGATAATCTAGACCCTGAGAAAGAACATAGGCTACTTTTTATTGCGAAAAGGGGGTTGTAAGGGGTTGAAAGGGGGGTAAAAAGTTACTTTTCCACGCGGACGAAGTCGCGGGCGGCCGCTAGTGTCTCTATAAAATTCACTGAATATTGCTTAAAATATCTCATCGCATAAATTATATTATGAGACTGATGTGTTTTTAAAAAAAAAATGTAAAAGGTCGAACGGATCAGCTGATGTTATGTCTATTCAATTTCTATTTCTCTTTCCTCCGATTGGGTCTACAGTGCCCTCACTCAGTTGAAACACAGAGCAAGCGCTGCTTCACGCTGGTCCTCTGAGTCTTCTGAGGTCCTCTGAGGCCTCAGATGTTATGGTATCACTCTGATCAAATGTACACAAAGCGCCGTTAAAGAAGAAGGCAACTATGTTAAAATTTATTCCTTATGTTAATAGTAAAACGACCATTGCATTAAAATGATTAGACAGTTAAGGAAGCCTTTTACTCCCGGAAGATAATTAACTACGTTACGTTGTCATCAAACATTTTAGCTATCAAATTATACCAATTGACAACCCTGGCAGTGAAAGGGCTGACGCCATTTTCCCCCTTTCTCCCCGTCATAACCAACAGATTTACTGTATTAGAATAATTACATTTCAAAATTAGAACATTCATGTTTACTCTGTTTGTTTAAAAAACACTTTACAACCACACTAAAATTATATAAAACAGTTTAATTGGTTAAAAGTTGTATATCAAATAAAAAGTTTTGGCTTATTAAATACAGCGCTAATAATTATGAAGAATTAGTGAAATATTTATAGACACAAAACATTTAATAAAATTATCCAAGTAGGTAACATTTTTTTTTATGAGATAGGTAGCAGGCGAGCAGGCGGATCACCTTATGGTAAGCAATTGCCGCCGCCCATGGACACTTGCAACACCAGTGGAGTTACAAGTGCGCTGCCAACCTTACCACATACCATTACTTATCAAAATGATGTCTGAATTTAATATTAATTATAACGTTAATGTAGATTTTCATTAAAAAGCGATTCTGCTCTCTTAGCCCTAAGTTGCGTCCCCAATATAGAGTCAATAACATTATTCCTATTTTATTTTTGAAAAATCTATTTCTACATTATGGTTTGGCAATCAGTAGTTGACCAGTGTGATTACCAGAATAGCAAATACTGGATATTTAAAGCCCAAATGTTCCTCATGCTCCAAAACGATGATGTTGAATGCATTACATTGACAAAATATTGATGACAATTCTATGGAAACAACAATTCGGGAAAGAGACATTTTGGGAAATCGACATTTCGGGAAATTTATATTTTGGGAAATGGTCATTTCGCGAAATTTTGGGAAAGGACCTTTTAAAACAAGGGACATTATGAACCTGAGTGGTTCCTGATAAATCGTAACCTACACAATGGTACTCCCAAATACTGGAATTGTTGGATACGAGTATAGATACCAGGATTTGTCTGTCGGTTAGATATTTTAAATCAAAACATTAACATAACACATGTACTATATACGAATATGCCTTCAATTCAAACTTAATACTTTATTTAATCATGGCTCTTTTATTAATTGGTAAGAATTAGTGTTAATTAAAAAGGAAAATACTAAAACGCTATTAGATTCACTGCTCTTAGTTTTGTAGCTAATTCATTAAAACTAAAGTTAATTCATTTTTCAATTAGGTTTTATAACACGGCACAAAGTAGATAAATTAGTACAAGTATTGAAATGTTGTTTAACTAAATTTTTTTATTCAAATTGTTCTTTGTACACACTTGTGTATGGTTACTATGCATGGATTTTACCTACAATCCTTAAAGATAAATCACACTGGTTGTCTAATTCTACTCGCATAACAATGATATTATTGGCCATTGTTGTAGCTAAACCACCATTTATAGGGAATTTAGTTTGGACTATTGTTGTGTACGTAGTTTCCGTTAATTAGAGTACCAAATAAACTCAGGTTATCAATGAAATGAGTCCAGCCATAAAGTCCGCTGTACATTGCAGTACAGCATAAATAAAAGGAATTATGGTCATACAGCCACGCTGCTTATGTAGTAGATACTACCCATAATTAAGAATTGCAGTATTTATGTCAAAAGTTTTAGTTTGTTTATACGAGTTTTTTTTTTTTTTGTATTTTTTAAGTTTACTTTTCGCCTGATAGAGAGTAAGTTTTGTGAGCTACAATTCATAATACCTACTTGTAATGTAAGATCGTAAAAGACAAATTGTAATAAACATAAGTCACACCCAAAAGATTTGGAAAACTTGCCCTATACATCTTAGCTATACAGCTACAGAAATAGAAATGGAAATAGATATTTATTACATGTCGCATTCATATTTACAAAAAAAAAACGTAGAGGCGAATTTCACGAAACCAATTGTTCAGATCGATACAGAAAAACATTTTGAGTAGACTGTGTAAAAAGGGAAATTCGCCAAAATGTCCTTTACGCCCTTTGATCCCAGAGGTGTCGATATTGTTGTGGGAAAATGTTCACTGTGTTTAAAATTACCGGCATTTTCCGAACCATGGAAGTCAATACGTAGAAATTCAGAATGGCGCCTTAATGAAATTATTGAGCTCGCTTCGCTGAATTTGCAACTATTTGGGCTCGTACGGCAATTAAGAGTTATACACGGAATACATAGAAGAGTGAGTGAAATGAAAATATATATTTTTTAATCAATTCTGTCCCAGGCACAAATATTTATATTTAAAGTTTATAAAAATTCTCAGATGAATTTTAAATTTTCTCTCGCACTAAACGCCCTGTTGGTCTAGTGGTTTAAGTACGGGTCCGTGATCTTTGGGTCCTGGGTTCAAATCCCGGGTCGAGCAAAAAATATGTTTCGAATTTTTCGAACATAGCTCGGGTTTGTGATCACCTATCGGCATTACGCAAGCGTGGTGGTTAAGCCTAATTCCATCTTAATAGCGATGACTTTATTTCGGTGGCCTTTGCCCTGCAGTGGGGAAATATATAGGCTAATACTTTACTTTTCGCGCTAGCTATAACATTATTATAATGGAAACCCACTCTGCCCAAATATAAATAGGCGAGGTGTCTTCGATGAATTGTAATTTGACGAAACGTTTTTCGAAATGGAGTAGTGAACCCAGCGGGCTTGTGGAACAAAGAGCTTTGAAGTAAGGAATGCAGGGGTGGTAAACAATTTCATTTCTTAATTAATACCATAATCTACATGTAACGAAATGCGTAGAAGAATGTCCGGGTAATCTAAGCGGTGATGGTTTCAGTGTCTTGTTATTTCGTCGTTTAATTTAAATATGTAAATTTTATTAGGCATAATATAGCCTGAGGACTCTTGAATTGCAAATGAATGTGACATTACGTTTTATAGGCTGGTAGCCAATTCGCTCGCTCGTTTCCTCCGAGCTGACGGCAAATTTTCACTTAGAAATACCCTGAATTTTAGTGGTCGTCTATTGGAGATACAGTTAAACATAATAATGCGATGTTTACAGATCTTTGTGGATGCAGTCTCAATTTATAAGAGGTAATTGGAAACGGGGACTGGAGAAGGGGAGATTAGCACGTTCAATCGACACGAGTATTCTTGGGGTTTCGGAGCCAAATGGTAAAAAACTATATAGATTCGTAGTTATTTATTTATTTAAACCTAACTGCACAAACATTTGTTACAGTAAGCGAACTTAATGCTCAGGGGCATTCTCTACCAGTTAACCTTTGGGTCATGGAGAAAAGACAGTGGTGCGGGTAAAGAAGTAACAGTGTTAAATAATTACATATATTACTATAATACTATACATATGTACAATAATAAAAAAGATATACGCATTAAATAGTCGATTTATACCACAATAAAACAATTTTTGGTCATTCATCATTATTGTACTGCATCTTTTTTATAGAACATACATCAAATTTAATGTCGTTTCTTAATTCAATGACTTTTCAACACTACATTAAAAAAATGTTGTATAGTAATATTATATAGTATTCACGTACAGGGTCGGACTTATCCCATTATTAAGTCGTAAGTTCATTTTACGACGTGATTTTCGTCAGGTTGCCTCTACGCGTGACTCGGCTCTTCAAATTGCCTGATCCCCAATAGAACATTTTTAAGGATTTGAGCCCATATCATTTTATGCGGAAGGGAACAGTGGTGTGACTCAAATGGAGCTTTATTCCAGTTACTTGAGGTACGTTGCGCTGGCGTCTGGAATTTAATTGAGTATTTATTTAATTTATTTATTCACCTGAAATCGTTTACCATAAGGTGATCCGAGCAGACGGGTTATGGTAAACGCCACCACCGATCACATTAAAAAAAACTCATTGACTTTGAATTTTTGCCATCGGATTTTAGTGTATATGGTGTTTTTAGGTATCCTTATTTTTAAGTCCGCCCTGACGTAGCATTTTCAATTCTCCTAGATGTCAATTTATTTTTTGAAACTACTCAATCAAAAAGGGTAAAACTATATTATAAATACATCATCACACTCACATACAACATATAAGTAGTTTTAGCAGTTGCAATATGAGTATAAAAACCATCAAATGTCCTTACTTATATTAATCTATAATGGACAAAACACCTAAACGCTGATCATATAATACCTACTTGTTTAGGTTAAGAATAGAGACGGCTGGCAAAAGCTGGATGCGAGCAGTGAAAAGTCGATGTGTGTGGTAAACATTAGGAAAGGCTTAAGTGCAGCAGTGGCCTGCCATAGGCTAATAATGTGATGTGATGATGTAAAGAATAATAAAACCTTTAGAAACACGGGCAATGTCACACTAAATCCACCATCGGGCAATAAAATGGCGCAAATGACGATATCACTCATGTCACATCACTAAGGAAAATGTTTTCGTAGGTGAACGGTGGAATTAGACTTTACGAGACACGCCTTTCATCTTTAGCTACAAATATGTCGTGAGGAAATTACCTACATTTTTCTACGACATGGTTACGAGTATAACACATGTGGGCTCCCGTTGCCGTGAGAACGTGCGGTTTTATTAAAGGGGTTGGTTTAAGAGTGTTTCAGGATCTTAGGGTGGGATTTGCAATGGTTAAAATAACCGTGAATACTTAAACGTTTTACCGAGAATGCGTGGATGAGATTTCTAGAACGTTATAATCGACACATTCGCGATGAAAGCAACTACTGATTCGGATCAGTTGGATTAACGTACGTACAAAACATATCGTCTCATCGTACTCATAAACAATTAAGTTAGATAAAACTTTGACTTAATTATACAGGGCAAAGTAAATCCTGCAAAACTAGATTGGACTCTTTTTAACTGCTTTCAAAACGATTACGTATTACTCTTTTTAATGTTAAAATAAACAACTTTAGTTAGAAAAGTCCTAAAAATATAATGGACCTACATTTCATTGGAGCCGTCAAAGGTCGTAAGGTCCATCCTATTTACACAAAAACGCTATAAAAAGAAACGCGCTGTTAATCCTAAAATTGAAAGTGAGAGCGATATTTCGGGACTCTACGGTCCAATAAGGAATCTACCGATATGAATTTATTTTTAACAGAGGATTACAAATGTAACATTTAAATACATAACTATCCAGACACTGTACAAACATAAGTGTTCATCACACGAATGTTTTTCAGAGTGGGGATCAAACCCACTACCTTTGGCGTATGAGGCAGGTCACTTCCAAATGCGCCATCTGGGCAGTCATGAGTATAGATATAATTCATATGATGTATAGATTTCAAACAAATAAATAAAATTAAACAAAAAAATATCTAAATATTTGTTCAGGCTCGACTTGTAACACGATGCGTCTAAAAATAATGTTTTCAAGAAAAACATAGCAAACAAACTTCAAAAACCAAACTAAGAACAACTTTTTGCATGCAAATTTATACACATTAAACTAAGTTTCAGCCCGTTTTATATTCATACGAGATCAAGCAAACGACGATAAAATAAACAAAAAACAGGCATTTAGAAAAACACAAATGGGGTATTGAAATAATAAAAAAATACTTTCTCAATTTCGGTCCACAATATGCATACGAATTAATTTTTTAACTTAATGTTCAACGTTAATTACCATTAAGAGTTTCGGTATAAGGGTGAATAAAATGACACTCTAAAAGCTACCTACTTGAAAAAAAAATTTAATTACTTAGGCTTTTTAAAATTTGTACTAAAATCTATGACTATTGATTGCTAAGGTTTCGGTCTAAAATTGGCAGAGCATAAACTGAACATGAAATTTTTTGAAGTTAATATTGAATATAATTTTATTAAATTTTATTTCAAAGAAATGGATATAAGTACCAAGTAGTAAAAACTGTATACTACCCAAGTTTTAGTTTAGTTGTTAAATTTATTAGTGACTTTTTAGAGGGTAAGTAAATAATAACATAAACCCCTCTTTATTACCACAATTTTCGGGCCATAAAAGACTAGATACGGTCTTCCCAACTATCTAAATAATGTTCAGGTGTCACGTACTTAGTATCACTTATAATATCACGTGACGGGAAACCCCAACTCTCCCCTTTACTCGAGCAATAAAGCAACTTTATACTGTGGGATAATTGTTAAGACGAGTAAGCCTATTCGTTCCTAATGTGATCTTAGCTTTATGCAGAATTTTAACGACCCGAAATCTTTGAGGATTTGCGTAGAATTTGATGTTCATTTTGAGAACGTTGGTTTAAGCACGAAAGTACTTACTTGACTTTTGATTAACTTGATAATCAAGAGATTTTAACCGTGGGAAAGCCACGCTTCGGCACGAATGGGTTGGCTCGACCGGAGTCAAACCTCTCATGCGAAACTGATGTGAAGCAGAGTGAGTGAGGAAACCGAAGGCCCATGCATAGGGAAGAGAAAAGGTTGTCAAAGCATTGTAACTGGCTTTGTGGGTATCCATGGGTGGCAATCACTTACCATCAAGGGAATTGTCTTCTCATCATCCATAAAAAAAGTTGCATTAAACGTTTATACTTCGTCTGATCAAACGGTTGGTCTGAAAAGACGACTTTAGGAGACATACAAAAGTTGCAAGAAGCATAATTAAAGTTAATCATTAGTACATACCCAGACATGGTAATTTTGTACATACCTCTGTCATATGTGCAAAAAAAGTATAATCATTCATTTATTCATGGTGACAGCACCATCAAAAGAATAGACATTGAACTTCAAAAGATAAAGAGTAAAAAACTTAAAGGTAGTTCTAGGATAGTTTTAAACGACGCCTTCCGCTACTAAACAATTATAATAATACGAGTGTGACCATTCCTTAAATCCATAATCTCGTTGCATTTTTTATCTAATATACCATTTTTGTGTTGAGAGATGAAAACGTATACTATCTTTTTGTTTATCTTCACTCAAAGATACGTCTGTTCACTAATACCAACCATAAATAAATTAATGGTAGGAGTTATATTTGCCAGCTTCTGGCAGTAAAGTGTGGGATATACTTGGCATTCGGAGGTCGGGTAATGCGCCGAGTGTCGAATATAGGGCACGCATGGAGACGATATTACCGACAGACGTGATATATAGACCTGTTTAGGGTAAGCTAGTGAGGTCACTTGTGGAAGAATGATGTACAAGTACTTATATACTGGTATAGATATTCTATGAGTGTTAGTAGAGAACTGAAGAATGGACAGCGGGTCTTTACCCCTTGCTCTGCGATGCAAGATTTTTGAACATAAGGGAACAGTAGCGCTACCATGAGTTGACATCTAAAACTGACATTAACGTAAACTATTGCTCTGTCTCTTTCAAATGCATCACAATGAAAGAGACAAAGCAATAGTTTTCGATAGCGAGGATAGTATTTCAAACTCATGGTAAGGCTACTGGACTTCGAAACTTTCTAATGTTAGTCGGCAGTTGCTTTATAAATTTTATTAACAGTTCCTAGGTCATGATCCAAGCATACCATGGGCAGTGAAATGACGGCTTTGAACGGAACAAAGCCCTAAAGTCGTTTCGCTACCGTATCTTATAGAAAAATCAATTGGCTAAATTTACCTAGTCCTAGTTATTCACTAACTCTCTCGGTTTGATAACCAATTTTTCAATCCCCAAAATGTATTTCACATCGTTATAGGTAGGTACCTGTTGCCTTCTGCGGAAAGTTAGCCGAGGGAGTGAATTCAAAATAATCGTATTTACCAAAACAAAAGCCATTTAGCTTGCAAAGTTTGGCCAACTGTTGGATTTATCTTCTGAGCCTCGATATTTCAAATCCACGATTCATTTATTAATGGAATTCGGGTTAGAAAACAAAGGGTTAGATACGAAATTTATTGCTACGATTTTAAAAAGTGTTTTCTCATTGCTTACCGTTGTTAAATAAAAATATATTACATAGAATATCGACCAAGGGGCCTATTCTCTCTCATGCACTCGAAAATAAAATATAATTAGAAATTTTACTAAATAGAATTTGTCCTTACAAATGTCAAATGCGCGTTGGACGTCGTAAAATAATATACACCCATCAGACCTGGTACATAATTTTAGTAGGTATTTAAAGAATGTCTCCATAAAACAACAAAGTCATTGAACTTTTAAAACACTGCTAGCAAAGTAAATTCATCGATCAGCCCAATAAAAGTCGTGTAAAAAGTTACCGAACAGTCGAAAAAAGAATCCCTAACAAAATACATAAAAAATTTGTACAATATTCATTCCACAATTCAGCGAAGCGGCCTGAATACGTCACTCGTAAATGTAAGACTTTTTTGTTACAAATTATACAGTGACAGACCACATGTGTCCGCGGCCACAAAAAAACCTATTATTTATAATGAACGAGTATGAGGGTGCATAGAGAATGAAAACATTTATAATTTTATCGCCCTATGATGGATGGACAGAGATAGAACTACAAGGTTTCTTGAAGTCGCAGTCGCGTGAAATTAATTAATTGTCTTAGTGGTAAGTACTTAAGTGAATTTCTTTCAATTTCATAATGAAAGAAAGTATAGTCTTATTTTGAAAATTCTTATATAAAGAATTACTATCTGATATGTCTATCTACTCATGTACCTACTTGTATTATGGGGTATCACATTTTTGGTCGTAATCTGTATTTACATGAAAAATGCCCCAAAACTGATTTAGTTAATACACTATAACAGGAAGCTCTAGAGAATCGGCGTACTTAAATCAGTTTTATAGTGTGATTCTTTTTATGTTGTCAGCAATGAATTTATCATTAAAAATAAACTTATCACTCTTCCTCACTATACAAATAGATAGATATTTAAACGTGAATGTGAAAATACAGACGTCAAAGTAGAAAATAAATAAAACTTGTATAATGAGTTACTAATTTCTTTACCGTTAGCAAGTAATCATTGCTTGCCTTCTCCAAACAGCTGATACCAATTGCTTCGACACCCTAAAACTACAAGTCATGTAATAGTTAAATAACAATAAATGTCCTTGCAATTATGTAGCTATTACAAATGTTGCATGATTGTAACCCCAGACGACGCATGTTCACACGGGAAGTATTTGCGAAATTACACCTTATCCCCTTGAGATAGGTGTGCCATGTGGTATGTAACTATTTGGTGGTCTAATATATTCGTAAGTTACAGAGGGGAAGCATTGAGGGGAGTCTAATTGTGCCTGTATCACGCGCACGGAACTGCATCAGGAATTTCATTTTTTATTAGACAATTTGCGGCGTTTTCTTTTTCGACCCCTGCCGTTTGTCCCCTCACGCAAATACGGGTTTTAATAAAAGACATTCCGGATCGGGATAGAATCGTAATTCATGTGAGTGTTTCTAAGTAATAGGGAATAAGGTAATCTTCCGAATATGTAAGTAAATAATGTGTAATAATTAATCAATCGTCTTAATCACGGGGGAAAGGGGGTTAAAAGGAGACTCCACTAGTGTCACTTATAGTCAGGTGATCCATCTACTCGTCTGTCACTTGTCACACGAAAAATAAAACCTTAGTAGATACCTGTATCATTTATTTTTTAAAGTGATTACTTATTTCGGAATTTGCAGCCACTTCTACGCGTCGAACGTGCGAACAAATGTGTCCTGAATCTGACAATAAAGTTTTTTTTTCATCAAAGAAAAACTGCAATCATTGGTAATACTACATACTTAAATCCATAGAATGACTGGACCAAAATTTCAATTATTCTTTTTCGGCTTTTCCCGAGTAAAAACAAAGCACTTCAACCGTTTATTATTCATTAAGTACAGCTATAACCTGTTCGATAGCATACTTAATCCGACGATAAGATAGTCGTTGTGTGTTTCATTAAACATAATGATCATATTGATTAAGATTGGAGAGGTTCTCATTACCGGGAATTTCTTT
This sequence comes from Cnaphalocrocis medinalis, assembly GCA_014851415.1. Classification (NCBI taxonomy): domain Eukaryota; kingdom Metazoa; phylum Arthropoda; class Insecta; order Lepidoptera; family Crambidae; genus Cnaphalocrocis; species Cnaphalocrocis medinalis. The sequence continues at coordinate 11,917,090 of CM026285.1, read as the reverse complement.
ATTCATTTCCAGTGAAAAAAAAAATCGCTTAAAACTATTGTCACAATAGGACGGATATCAATACAAATTACATAGATTTTCATAGGTACAATGAAAATCAACCAAATGTTAATGAATAAATTGACAAACATAGTTTCACAGGGTGCAGTTGCGTGGAAAGTATGACGCTACTTTATAAGGCCACTCGTGGTAAAATGTACGGGCGACGCGTTTCTGGCGCCAAACAGACTGAGCGATATACTGTGACGTCATCTCGTCATATTCATTTTGTAGTTAAATATCTCACAGGTTAACGACGTCTTGTGATATTCTTAATTTTCAAGTAGCTAAATTAATCAAATTAGTGAACTTTCTTAATTTTTTTTTTACTTTTTTTCTTGGCGGTTTTGTTAAAAACAAAAGTAAGTAGCTACTTTAAAGATGGAAAGATACCTTTTTTTAATCTCTCCCTTATTTAAAATATACAGACACTAAATGAGTTATATCTTTTTTTTTAATCTTAAGAAAATGTTCGGGTTATTCGTGTTTTAGTTTCCTATTTTTCTTTTCGTAATCGCCTTTACACACAAACAAAGAAATCACCTATTTACAAAGAGGATTTCTGTGGTAAACCCCGAAGGAGCGCTTAAACTTGACCCGAGAAAAGCCGTTATTACTTCAGGTACCTTTATGATAATACTGCCATATGTTACACGTATAAAGACGTTTGTCAAGAACAAACGAGCGACCTTACGCATTCCCAAAACAATCAAAAGGGGCCCAAAATTGCGAGGCAAGGACAAGGGCAAAAATACAGCTACGATTGTACGTAGGATTTATAAATAGCCTCGGATTTGGAAGAACAGAACGTTTTACGGGGACGATTTGTAGGTATTACGATATTAGTTATAAGTCTCACAGACTGATGGCTTGGCCATGGAATTAGGCTGAAGGATGGGAAAGGAAGAAAGGGATATTCTCTAGGCTGGTCAACCAGTACGAAAGCCAATCGGTCTCCGAAGATATTGCTGATATGATGCCCTGAAGTCTGATCTTCAGATCTTCAAGAGCTGTGTTCGTCTGCCCTCTATATCACAAAAAGAAACACCTGCGCAAGCCACTAAGGAATCAGATCAATATATGAGATTTTTCTAAATAAGTATAGGTATTTATTTATTCGTATCTTATTAAAAACGTTAACGTGCTTATTGAGGGTACAATGGCGTTACTAAGAACTTCTAGGACATGAACAATATTTTTTTTTCAGTAAAGAAACTTACTATTACGTACTTAGTACCTACATAAAAGACAATTGTTATACTTTCCGTACATCATATTTTAAGAAATGCTGTGTCATTTCGAGTCCAGAACTGTTAGTGTAGGTACAAGTGCAAACACCGATAATACGCTCGTGATATGAAAGGGAATATGACCATTCATGACCGCGAGCGCCACAAATTACGACCGCGTCGGTCAAGCTTTACGAGCCGCTTCCAACAACCCAGCGATCCCAACAGATGATGATTTAGATGCAAGGATGCCACGATAAGCGGCGGGAGCCCCGTTGCCATGGCTACGGTGGGGTACGCGCCCTTGCGACACTCTAGTTCACGGACACTTATCGTTATCGAAATAAATTGGTCTGGAATTCGTGCTATAACTTCAAGGGGAATCGGAATAAAAGTGGGTGCGCAAATTCTATCAGACTAAGCGATGAGATTTGGTTGCGATGAAATTTTGTAATGCGCTTCGCATTTTTGTGTAAAATGTGTGGGATTGGTGATCAGTAGATGCATGATGAGGAACGTACTTAAGAGAACGATTTTTGAATTAAGATGACGTGCAAGAGTGAGATAGAAGACGAATGGCAGACGACAACAAAAGACGTGAAGACGAGAAGTTATAATTTCCTGGTTTTCTTTGCCCCATCCTACATATCCAGGAATATTGGGGCAAACCCCCTTGCCTGAATTGGGCTCTCAGTACCCTCACAGCGTCGGCGCTTTTTCTAATCGGTTGAACGATTAAACACGTCAGGACTATAAAGTGCACAAGTGTTTGCAAACCTGTATTTGCAAGTAGGTACAGTCAGCACACATCAGGTTACCACAACCTGACAAATTTCCTCAATTGATCAACTTGATATTGATATTGATCAACCTGATGTGTGTGACAGACAGATGAGAGTCGATTGAAGAAGTTTTGTTCTACTTTGATGCGTGGCTGTACGTTACATGTCAAACACAATGGTTCAATATGAGTTGTAGATTGGTTATTGGTAGGTTTATTTTAAATTCAGTAACCTATTTATAGTTGTAGCACAAAATATAATTATTTTGTGGTTGTAGTACCTATTACATAAATGAAAAATATCCATCCTGATTATTTTGTTCGAAACACAAAATATAAAATGATCAAACAGATTTAATAGATCGTTTATTTATAGCATTTTAAAATAATCAGCTACAATTGTTTTGGACACATATTCCTTTAGATAAATAATAATGTTTACGGAATATTGAATAAAACATAACATTGTTTCAGCATAAATGCAAAAGATATCGTTTGAATCGAGCATAATTAATATTTTTAAAAATATTTTGCATTTCTACTAACATAAATAAATAGATATCATTTATTTATTACACAAAAATAAAATAAAGGTACAATAACAAACATGCATGCCTAGCAGCAGCGTTCAATATTTTCGTATAATTGAAAATAATATAATTACACTACAATAATTTGACAAATATAGAACTATTTTAGGGAATAATTTAGATGTTTAGACCATTTATATTAAAATAAAATAACAATAGCACGTAATAAAATGGTTTACATATCCATTTCTACTAAAAACATAAAGTATTTTTGACTTATTTAGATATTTTAAAAATCTAGGTAATAACATTTGTTTTAACTAAACTCTAAAAGTATTTTAAATCATGTAAACGAGGAACTCCGTGAGAACTTCACACGCCAAGAAAAGTCACGTACCCAAAATAATATACACTACATTTATAATGTAAACACGATGCGAAGGCATAGTGATGTACATCGGGTTATACTCGATTTATTTGAGTCATTTTAATATCAAAAATCGCTTGAATGTGACATGTCATAGTATTCATGGGACTTTTAGTACCTACCTGCTTTGTCAATATTATCATTTCCGTACCTTACATGGCTTTTCCATTAAGAAAAGCTGTCATTATTTTCAAATTAGAATGCTTTTCATCGATTATTATCTTTCTTTTTTTAATGAACACATTTCTGATTTCCATAATCACCATGGAAATTAACTGGCAAGGTATGCGGCGAACCCTTTTCCTGAAGACCAGTAGCCATACCATGAGTTTGAAATACTATCCTCGCTATCGAAAACTATCGCTTTGTCTCTTTCATTGTGATGCATTTGAAAGAGACAGAGCAATAGTTTACGTTATGTCAGTTTGAGATGTCAACTTATGGTAGCGCTACTGTTCTCCTGCACTCGACTTTGAAGTCGAATTTAAATATTTCATACATTAGTCCATACATGTCATAATGTCTTATTCGACTTCAATGTAGAGTGCACGAGAATTGCTCTTCTGATGTCACTCGATTAAATCGATCAAAGTCAACTCGGGTCGCATCTCTACGACAGAGCCGTCCTCAATTTATTGCTCGGCGACTGATTATGATATATCGACGTCGGGTACTGTGTTGATCGCCACTTACCCTACCCTTATCATGGAGCATGTAATTTCGGATTCATTGCCCTCTGCTCCGGGGACCTTTATTAAATGTAAAATATTTCATATACTTTGCAAATATGTGCCGCTACTTATTAATAATTTTGCCCTACTTATCCCGCGATGTACGGAATTATTTGGGATTTCATCTTCGGCATTTTGTTTATCTACTTACTTAGGTACTGATTACGAATTGATGGGCGATGGAGCCCTAACGTTTTGCGTGGATTAATTGCTGCGGAGAATTTTACGGTGACATATTTAAGAACATTATAAAATACTTAGATCCTTTTAGCACGTATTTTTGGTACGATTTATTTCAATTTTGTTCTTTCAAGTTCTAAATCCCGGCTGTGGTTTTGTATTCACTTAACAGTTAGCTAGTTAGTTATTATTAATTAAAACACCTTGAACACATACAAAGTAGCTTATAAAAGTCGCTAATATACGCCATTACTACTGCGACCTACTTATTTCCTTAGAACGCTCTGTAATTATACGTGTATGATACTCATCTTTTATATTTACCCCAATAACCGATAAAACGCGAAGTAATATTAGTGTGTGCCATGTAATCTAATACTCACGCCTGATATACGGACTTTATTAGGTTTCTTTGATCGAATAGTAAGGATTAAGTCGACATTATTACTTAGTTTTACGGGATTATATCTTTTGACCCAATTCGTGTTCTATGTACATACGTAATTATGTATTTCCAAGCAATTGCTAACTAAGCCTTCTGATCAATTATTGTCATAAATCAGACATGATTAGTATGATAATTGGTATAGATCGAAGGTCATGTCCTTGTTTCATGCATGTATCTGTTCATATAGAAACTTCTATTAATATGCACAGACAAATTAAGTCGACTTAACACATCGAAGCACAAAAATATGGCGGCGTCATAAAATACTTCTGACATTACATCATTTAGTAATACATAATACCTACTGGTATTTTGATAAGGTTCCTAATGTTTGTAATAGTACAAGTAAATTCAATTCTTTATTTTTATCTTTACAGGCTCAAATCGGAAATGGGAGGATGAGCCATGGAATCACGCAGCGCGCCGCCAAGCCCCGACGAGCCGGGGGAGGCGGTGTTCGACACTCGCTGCGGACGCTACCCCGTGTCCGCCCTGCAGAGGACGTTCGCCAGCTGCCGGGAGACCGGCCGCCCACGGCCCCATCATCGCCATGCCGTCTCCGAGCCCGCCAGACCCGACGACCGGGTCCTAACAACCGCCGAAGTACACGACTACCCGTCTTCAGAATCCGGCATAGCTGCCGACTGCCCGCATCCCAACGCCAGCAACGCAGACGACAGCCCCTCATACGACCGCTCAGACTATGAAGGCAACTCCAGTTACAGCCTGAGACACACCCCAGATTACCATCACACGCTGGACTGTAAACACAGACCCATCGATTACAATCGCAGTCATACCCCTGACTTTAACCATGGACGTGGATCGGACTGCGACCATCCTAGATCACAAACGTCTAGACGACCGCATAGAAAACATAGAAGGGAGGAAGATGATGGCGCTCAGTCTCTAGACGAAAGGTGTGCGCGCGACCTGGATGAAATTCTGCCAGCGAGATTAGCAGCAGTCAATTTATCGAGGGAACCTCCACCACAATCGTGGAATAGGAGTAATATCGCTGCTACTATGGAACGATTCGAACCTGTTGATTACTCTTACGCATACTATGACCACCACTTATCAATGCCTTCTTCATCAAGAAAAGCGAATCGCCAACGTGGTCGAGGTGGTTTACCGCGAGACCGAACTGCGCGTCATAATTACGTCACGAGGTACGGCACGGAAGAAAACATTTACGAAGAAATCACTGATGGCTCTAGAACTTGCCCAAAGCATCGATACGCTCCTCGTCAGTCTCTTGTTTCACTCGATCGAAGTGTCGTCGAAGAAGAAGTCCGCCGTGTCGAATCGAGGCATAAACGGATTTTGGGTGAACTAAATCTTAGTGTAGAAGCTATGTTAATGCCAGAATGTGAATCCCCAGATTCGGAGCGTGCGGAAGATAGAGACAATATAGAAGAATTGCTCCGAGTGGGTCCGACGGACGAGTTACTATCGCCGGCTAGCTGTAATCCTCCAGATTTAGATAGCGGTTTCAGTGGAAGTAGTAGTGGAGCAAGCTATGTAGGTAGCTTACGAAGAAAACCGACAGGTTCCGTACCACATTTGCCGGCGGTGGCCTACGGCACTCGAGGAGCAGGTGTTCGCATCCTTGGTGCAGAGGAATGTGGTATTCGTTGTCCTAGAGATGCGCCGTCCCCGAGAAGTTCAAGTTGTGGGGACGCTAAAACTAGCGGCTTTTGGAATAAAAAAGCTTGGAAAAAAATATCGGGCTTTTCTAGCTCAAATAGTATCAATAAGGCTGGTCTTACTGGTAAGTTGTGCTCTTAAATTATTCTCTAAGTCATATTGTATTTATGAATAATTTTAGCAAGTATGCGTATACATATTTATTTATTTTAAGGCATGCTGCAAAGAAGCTCTAAGCGCTGCTTATACAGATATCTACTTCTCAACTTCTGTATTTAGCTCAAGCAAAAGTTTCCAAACAAAAAACTACTTATACATTCATAAACTATCATCACACTAGCAACAGAATAAATCCATTGCAAAGCTGCACGATGTATAAAGTCCTATTCTCACATAAAACCTGAATGAATTCGAGCGGTATCAAGTCGTGAAAACCCTGAGAGTATCACCCCTTTTTTATTTTCGCCCGCTTTCGTCCGCCCATAGGCGATTTTCAGATGGACGCGCGCGCGTGGCTCTGTGTTTGTTGTTTTCTTTTTAGTTTGTCCCTTTGTTTTGTTAACGGTGCGGCATTTTGCATTGCAGGTCTGCTCGTTAGGTACACTTTCCGGCGTAAGTCCGGCTCGCAGGGCTCTCAGGGCAAGCGGCGGACTGAGCCCGTCAAATGCGATGCGTGCCTCTCACAACGGTGTTAGCCGCACTATGGTAAGGGTCCCACAACACTTGGTTGTTTGTCACTTGCTGGCAGAAAGTACCAGTTGCACGTTTATCCAAAATTAATTATGACTTTCTACCAGTAATTATTTTTATTTTACACTCACCACAATTGGCAATGGCGCGTCCATAAAAATTGATGTTGCCTCTTTGAGGATATCTAGATCCTATTTTGTTGATTTATTTTCTGTATTTTTTGCCGTAACTTCAAATCATAACACATATCATGATAATACCAAACTGTTTCTATAGTGCAATAAGGGGAAAACGAAAGCAGTAGGGGAGTCGATAACAAGCGACGCGACGCGGTCGGGTCAGGAGCGATTAAGAAAGTCGATACAAAGTTCTCTCATTAAGGTATTGCAGATATTACTTCTGCAAACTTTGACTTGAGATAAGTATTGTTCCGCAAGAGCCGAGACAATAGCATGCGCTACCACTTAATTAAGCCTCCCCGATGCGATATGAGCGGAAAGTTTCCGATTAATCCGCCAAGACAAACGTCGACTTGTTACAAAAGATACTCTGTAAACTTAGAAGTTTTAAGTTTAAATGTCTTGGTTGCAGATGAAGCCTGTAGGCCAAGCAGAGCTAAATCCAGAACGTCTACTATACCATACAGGTTAATATTCCGTATTTATTACATTTATACTCGTACTTATCTATCTACTCGTAGAAACTAAAACGGCTGAGTTGCTAGGGAATTTGGGCATGAGCAAATTTTTTAACTTTTAGTGAATTCGGGTGTGCCACAGAAGTTAACTCCTAATTTTAATTTATCCCTTGTTGCAGCTACTCCAACGGAAAATTGGTGGTGCCGTTGGATTCCCTAGCACAGAGCTGAGGGGGCCAACCCCCTCGCCATCCCCGCTTCGAACTCCTCAGAGGGACTCCTCAACGCAAGGGGACAAAGATAAACGGAACAGTGTCTGACTGTGTGTCTTAACGTGCAAGTGGGAGTCGCGAGCTGGAACATTTCCCAAACATTCCAGAACTATCGGACAAAACACCTAAGTGCGTCTCAAAGACAGATAGGTGGAACACGTGTACATAGTGGACAGTGAAATATTTATGATACGGAAAACGAGGCGAGTATACGGCGAAGTGATAGAAAAGCCTAATTAATTATTTGTATTGTTATGACAATCGTTTCATAGAAACGTAATAACTAACTACGTTGTTGTTACTTATCAATTTTTAGTAGTTAATAGGTACAAGAAAAGGCTGAAACAGTTGAATCAGATTTTGTACATGATTAATGAAACTGCCATTTTAGCTACTAAATGTCCGTTCTCTTACTACTTATCGACTAGTTTTTTGATGTTTAATATTGACGTTTTCTATATCAGGTGTATTAACTATAGGCACAGTCGTATTTTTGGGTTGAGTATGATTTTTGTACGTATTTTCCCCGCAATTAGTTTGAAGTGCATAAACATTGGCTGTTTGTACAACGTAGGGGATTCAAAGGGCAATTGTTATCGGTAAAGCAAACAGAGTTTTGTTCTATGGGGTTAGATGGGAGCACGACTTGTTTACTTCTTCTGAAGAATAGCTTCGCTATATCAGTGCAATTTAATGATTATTCCAAAATTCGTTGGTTTGTAGTAAAGATGTGGTAATTTCATTTCATCATTCAACATTGTTTACATCAATATTTATATTTTTGTTTTGTGTTCAGGTAAACTATTTTGGTTTGAAAAAAAAGTAACTGAATCATGGAAAATTTTTGGTTACAATTTTAAATTTCAAGAAACACATCTTTAACACAAATCTACGCCAGAATCTTTATATTAAATGCTATTTGAATGGTCCAAATTAATTTTTAATGCATTATTGAACAAATTTTTATTTCATAAAATTAATGTCCCTCGAAATGACGTAATTGTTAAAAGTTTTAGTACGTAGTTGTATATTATGTAAATATCTACAAAACCATGGTGCACTCTCTTTATGTTATTATTTTATGTACATAGGTACATTATAGTCACTTTCACATTTGCTTTAGATATCATTGTACTGAAATTGATATTTGTAAGTAACTGTTTTATAAAGAAAGTCAAGCTGAAACTAAAATTATTATAAGCATGTGTATCAATATCATAATACACAAATACATCGCTGTATTTCAGATAATCATTTATACTGTATCCATGTACTTTTTTTCTTTTGTATGTTATTTTGGTTGGAAACAATAAAAAGTAAGTTCGAAAATATATATTTTACGCCTGGAAGCCCTATCCTGCTTTCCACGATTTTTGGGCTCCGAATTTAAACCATTTTTTTCTACTGATACACATGCTTATATATTTCTTATTTATCGATATGTCGAAGGTTTCTGCTTATTTTATTTACCGGCTAAAATGATCCAAATGATAATTATATGTAAATATATTATACAATCGATTTCGAATCAGTCAGTGAGACTTTGGTTCATATTAAGTTCTGGACAATGTGTGTTGGAGTTTCAACTTCTCAATAAGGTAGATAGACAAATGGAAGTAATACCTATTTTAAGGAAGCCATCAAAACCAAAATGTGCTACTTTATTACTCGAACGCGCTTAGTAAAATTCTATCATGAATCCAGCCAGTGACAAATTATTGAATAGAATAGAAAAAAAAATCTTTACTCCAAAATAAATAGACACATGAATTCGGTTTTAACTGCAATTGATATCGAAGAGTAGAACAAGAAGAGAACAGTTCTCAAATGTAGTTACTACACTCTATAGTGTGACCGCTTTTTTTAATCATGTGGTACGTCTTAGAGGCTTTACAATGAAACTGATCAATGTCACATCCGAAGTTACTACTAAAAGAGACCCACATGATACGTAATACGTGTCATTTACAGGTTCTTAGATATTAATATTTTCAAGATTCAACTCACTTTGTCCAGAACGTTTACTATCGCTCCAAGCTGGTCGACTGAATATTACCTACAGCGTAAATAATCTCAGTGTTACATAAAATACCTTATTTCTTTAACTGTCTGTAATTTAGTGATCGTGTTCAAGTCAAAAGAGATTTTTATTAAATAAATCGTAAAAATATGATTGCATTTTATTATTAATTCCTTCCCCTAGGTATATAAGTGGATCATTTAAAGTTAGACTAGACATTCAAATTGTACAGACAGCCACACATCAGGTTAATACAATTTGTCAAATTTTCTCGATTGATATTGAACCTAATGTGTTTGACAGTAAGATGAGAGTCGATTGAAGAAATTTGACAGTTTTGTATACTTTGATATGTGGCTGTACGTACATTAAGCCTCTATTTACAATCCCTACTTACATAATGTAGTACAAATCCCTACATACTCACGAGTGATTTGCAAATTCATTATATAAAAAGACCCAATTATGAGGCAACAGTCAGCAATAATGAATTTCGGTATTTATGAGCAGATCAGAGCCAAAAGAGAGCTTCAAACCTTTTACGGTAAAAGTAAATTAAGTAACTATCAGTTGTAGTTATATAACTGTCCCTCTGCAGGGCAAAGGGCTGAAATTCATCGCTACTATGATAGGATTAGACTTAATCACCATGCTTGCTTAACTCGGATTGGTGATCACAAACCCGAGTTTTGCTTGACCTGGGAATCGAATCCAGGACCCTAAGATCATGGCCCGGTACTTAAACCACTAAACCAAACTGGATATTAACGGTAAATATCTGTTAAAATATAAAACAAAATGGGATAAAGACTTGTACTTTTAAAAATACAAATAATATAAAATCTGTATGCAGAATCTTCTCTCCACGTTACTTAAAACCCTAATTTATTTTAACCCAGTCTAACACAAAAATCGCACTCAAAAAACTAGACCTAATTTAGGTACCCCGCCCTCAATGCCCAGCTGTGAAACTTCCTTATTTAACAAATAGCAGCATTCATGCCGAGCCTTTCACCTCATGCTGAACAATCGCTCTAAAATACTCACCACAATACTCCACAAATGAGTATAAAATTTCTCGCAGGGGGAGCCCAGAATTGGGTCTTTTGTACCTCTCAAAGGGTTAATTGTTTAATTGGCAATAAAAATAAAAACAGAGCATTCATTGTCGAAGTGGGCTCGGGCACCAGCTGCCGTTAAAATCAAAAGCTTGTCTTTATACACGGCTAAATGTATGAAATTTGGAACGAGAAAATTGAACCTAATTTCATTAAAGATATAGGTATCTTTGTTAGGTAGAATGTGATGGTATTTATTTGGTAGAGAATTAGACGCTAAAGATAAGAGAGATTCATTCAGTCATACGTGCTTTGCCCCGATGTAGACAGCATCGGGGTCATTGACACCTCGCAGACAAAGTCACAAGCGAAAACCAGTAAATCATACGAATTTAGAACAATATGCTGGCCATAGATAAGAGCTTATGACAGACTAGAAGCTATTAGAACTGTTATTTTAGTTTAAAGATAACATTTCTTGTTATTTCAAACCACATGTTAATAGTGAACGAACAAGATGTGTATTTCGTTCGAGTAGGTATTAGCTGCCGAAAAGCGGTGGCGTATTCTAGGACAACAAGGGAGACAATTTATAAGTTATCTATACTATTTATAAAGAGATAACTTCTATAGACAACGACAAGGTATATTATATATAGGCTTATAGGTAAACCGAAAACACGAAACGCTTGCGCGATGTAATTGGACACAGCGCCATCTATTGGTTCATTTCTGAATTACGGTCCCGAAGCGAAGTGAGGGCGGGCCACTATTTTAGAATAATCGGGAACCTAACTCAGGATCTTCCGCGCTTATGCGCAACAACCACTAAATGATGAAAAGGTTGTCAATTTGTTATTCAGTTTTCAGAGTAGGTACCTACTCGTATCTACTACAGCATTCTGCGTCTGATCACTTTAGCTACAAAATCCTGTAAAAGTTTCAATATTTAGTACCAGTTCTGTGAGCATGGCTTAGTTAGTTTCTGTTCCATTGTTGTACTAAGCGGTGTATCACAATAAAATTCTGACCCAAAAAGTAGTAACCGCCGTACAAAACATCTTAACATTTAATTATGCGAGACCGCATAATTCCGAATAGTTTGTCATCTTGAACATTACATTGTTAGGTAACAAAGACATTTTAGTCACACAAACACATGTAGGAGGCCCTGATTTGGATTTATTAGACTCTCATATCTCACAGTGACAAAAGGCATTCCTAGAATTGGGGATCGGCTTTTATTAATCGGTTATTCGTTCCTGACCGGACGGTTCCTATGTTCTTCAATTAATATCAATATAGCGTGCAGGGATTGAGCATTCCTTGGGACACGATCTAGTAAGACCGTCACGATATTGTCTAAAAGGTTATTAATGTGTACAACGCTGTCATCTTGTTACAAACACCGACGATTTGTATTAGACGTTAAGCTAGAAACTGCCATATGGGGAACCTAAAAAATCACAATTGTTACTTATGACCACGAAAGTATGTCCTTTAAAGTCTTGACTGTCATGACCTAGGGTCTTCTCTCATCATAGCGTGTAATCCCCAGGTTGCATAATGTCTGAAAGCGAAAGCATCAGGCCTCGAAAGCAAAGTATCAAGCATGGGGTACGGTTGGTCTATTCAGAATCAAAATTTGGTTAGTCTCGTGATTACAATAAAGCGACTACCGTCTACCCTTCGCAACCTTTTGTCAAGGGAACCAGACCATCTAGATCATGGTTATACGTTTCAGAAACTACCTGAAACGTGTACGTTTTCCTCACGATGTTTCCCTCATGCATCGCCGAGCTAATGTTAAAAACCATTGCTAAACAAATGCGTCGAAAGTGTCTTGCTGCTACAGCCCTCTCGACTTGAGCAATAAGCCAATGGCTGCATCATCACCTGTGTACACTGTGCCAGAGGTACGTAAAATTTGGAATTATAAATGACTAAGTCATTTACACAGTCAAAAATTACGTAAGTTTCAATTACATTTAATTACCTATTATTAAGCTAACCGAAGAAAATATCCATCGTCACGTGAAACCACATGCTTTATTAAGCCTTTGAGCGACCTTCGCATGTTCTGTTCTAAATTAGTTGTTAACATGAACCTGGGCAACGTAATTACTGTGCATAAATCAAAGATAATAGTACCACCCGTTTAAAACGAAACCTCAATTTACACAATACTAAATACCAAAGTTCTATTAACTAATGGCTTAGAAATTAAGTTGGGTACATAACTGGAAATGTATATTAATAATATTTTGCAAATCGAACAAACTTCAACTGTAGAATGCACGTTTATAATCATTTGGTTTGAAAGTAGGTCATTCCAGATAATAATTGGTCTGAGCATCTTCTAGATTAGAACTACATATAGTGTTTGCGCTTCGTCGATTGGTGAATGTAACGGAGAGGCCCAATTGGGAGGAATCTGGGTTAGAGCTTAACGATATAGCTGATACTGAGATTTTTTTACCGATAAAATATAGCTCAGATTTTAGACCGTCCCGGGAACCGAACCATTGGCCCCGAGCGCAAAGTGCGACTCGCTAGCCACTGTACGACGGAGACACCCATAATAATATCAATAAACTATTAAGTAGACATAGTTTCAAAATTGCCTTTACATCAAACTAAGACTGGTAGATGGCTGCAAATAGCTCTCAGCTAAGGGAACCTCCATAACCCAAGTTCTATTGAGAATTGTCTTAATTATTGCCTGTTCCGTGCTCTGCGAATTGTTCGCGCCAGCCGCAACCCGTCTAACTTGTTGAACACTGTTCCCATTCTATTCATTGTTGTTTACGTGCAAGTAGGTCTACTAGTATATAATTCAGTCACCTAGTCTTTAAATATGTCACCGACAAGACAGAAGAAACAAACATTCGTAAATTGGCACTACTCTTAAAAGTGACGGGTAGGACACACTAGTGATGGCAATTGATTTAAATTTTCCACCGTGGGAGAGCCAAGCTTCAGCATGGGCCTGCTCTACCGGAGTGATACCAAGGTTATAGCAGCGTGAAGGAGTGAGTGAGGTTACCAGAGGCCCATTTGCGAAGGGATGGCAGCGCACTTCTGACTCTGCTGATGTTGCAGGTGTCTATGGGCAGCGGCAATCGCTTACCAATAAGTGATCCGTTTCGTCTGCCACCTATCACATACAAAAAAGAAAAAAAAAATAGGTTAACTTAACCGTATCTATTTTTTACAATTTCAAAGTTACAGCCTCTCGGTAAAAGCTTATACATTTTACCAAATACGTCTTAAAGTTGAATGCCAATATACCTAACAAAAATCATTTTTCGACGTTAAAATTTGTAATTCAGTCTTTTAATTAAGATTCCATTTAGCACAAGCACTCGATCTAAATGAACACTCGTTATAACGAATCTCCTAAATTTAGGTGACTTCAACCTATTTGACCTTTTAATTTAAACTAATGAACGTGAACTCCCGGTGTTTTAGTAGACTAACGTTTTTATGAAGTCTAAGGACTTCTTCAAACGTAAAATGTAATAGATAATACCTAATCAAATAACTCAAATATCTTGAAAAACGAGACTGTACATACCTACGTACCTTAAAAATAAATACTAGTCTCATCATTTTGAAAATGAATTCGTAAATTATTTGAAACGATGATGATTTTAATGTCATGAAGCCTTTATTAGATTCTCGATATCTCAGGTGCTAGAAAGACGTCGAAAATGGTCTTCAGGCTAATGACTGGCATCAAGTAGTACATTATCGATCAAAGTGGCGTTTTCTTGTTTTGGAGGCCAAGAGTCGTATCGGGTCGCTGAGCTAGTAGAGTAATAAAGTATATCCGAAGCCGTTACTTTGGTACCCAGGATACCCTTGACCAAAACCCAGGACTTACTCACCTTATTACAAAACGGAGACTAAAGAAAGTCATTGTTTGATTCTGTCACTTTTATTAAAGTGATAGCATTAGTTTTAACGTCGTAAGGCCTATAAGCCTTTTAAAAGGCATAAAACAATTGATTTTCCATTGTGTCTGCTGTATTAACTTTAGACCACGTTTTATAGCATTAACTTTAGACCACGTTTTGTAATTAAAAGGACTAACTAAGTCTGGTTAATTACAATTAAACGGCTGTCATCTGACCTTCCCGGCTCTTTCAAATTTAGACTTTGCGTTATTTTGACAGGGAACCACTTACACTGAATCATGTGCAAGTGTTGTCAAATGTTTCCTGAGGGAATAAATAGTAATTATCATCGAGTTTCTTGTCAAGTACCCCAGGGTTTACATCGATGTAACAAGGCGTCGCAGTATGGTGATGTCGATGAAAAGTTTTCGAAGAAACAAAAGTCGATGAAACGGCTTTCGTACTGACATAGTAAACCCATGGGTTAAAGATTAAAACAATCCATAGGTGCATGCTCGGACTCAGACCTTGACCATCTGTTAACGCGCACGTTGCTATACACTAAGCAACGTTTGCTTTAAGATCACTCTAATCTGTTAATAATAAAATTTAACCTCAAGTTACAGTGGTAAGAGGAGAATAAGACTTAGAGTTAAGGGTCTTGCTATCCTGACAAAACGTGTTTTTCTGAAAATCCGATAATAATATCCTTCAACCGATATTCAGCTAAGGTAACCGATTTTAACGATCAGTCACTTACGCAGGACATATTATACTGCTCAAGTGTGTGCGCAAACACAGGTTCATGCTCTTTTCCCTTACCCTTAATCGATTAGACACAAGTGTGACAAGACTGAAGAGAGATCGGGTGCAGCTCCAACACACGTGCTTTCCGAGGCACTGGTGTACCTACAAGACAAGTTGGCGGTGTTGTATCCAGACTGTTAAAAATATATGGTCAAATGTCTAAAGCAAATCTATAGGTAAGGTAATACCCCTAACTAAATGTGGGAGAGCCACGCTTCGGCATGAATGGCCGGCTCGACCGAAGTGATACCACTGCCTCACAGAAAACCGGCGTGAAGCAGCTCCTGTGCTGTGTTTCGTCGAGTGAGTGAGGGTACCGGAGGCCCACCCGGGGGGGAAGGGGATAAAAGTTTGGCAGCGCACTTGTAACTCCACTGGTGTTGCAAGTGTCCATGAGCGGCGGCTATTGCTTACCATCAGGTGATCCGCCTGCTCTTCTGCTACCTATAACATTATAAAAAAAAAACTTAACGTTTTGGTAGAGGGGCTATAAACATTCCGTATTCATTTTATCCTTCAAATTAATACACGCACGTCAATAAGGAAAACGTGTTACCTACTTAACTTCGTTAAATTAAACGCCGAAACAGAGGTATCCCATTTTGATGTCGGACTAAAAGCATTCGAAAATGTGTCACTCAAAAATCGCATTTCGACGTTGGCATGAATACGCAATCTTGCGGGACATAATAGAAAAGTTTTTATTTCAAAAGAGGGCGTGAGCGTGCCTTAGCCCCTTAATAATGCAGTCACGTAACGCTCCCTAATGAAAATTGTTTCGTGAGGACTAAATTCTGGGCGATTTTATTCCGTGTTAGGTACGTCAAATCGATGTAATGAGGGTTGCTAAGGCTGTCTCGGCTGTGGTTCAAGGAGAAATAAAAGTATGAATCAGGTAAAAAAAATGTAACAGCGTATGGTATTTTTGACGTCGGAGGCCAAGACCCACTTTGGATCGCTGAACCAGCGTAGTAAGTAAGTTTGGTATCTTGTAACAACAACATTTTGGAAAACAATCGATATTTTCTCTATCGTTACGCGACGGCTTCTTTAAAAGCCACCATTGATTTAGAGAGTCTGGTAATTACAACGAAGCGACTCCCGTTTGACCTTCGCAACTTTTGACAGGATAACCAGACCAACTAAATCATAATTACGTACATCGTTTCAGAAACTATCCGAAGCAAGTTTTCATTACGATAGTATTTCTCTCACCGCCGAGCGATTGGTAGAAATATACTTAAATAGATTTGGAAAACAAAGCGAGCTTATCAGAATATTCACCTTAAAACTATTAGCCGTAGTTCATTCTTCAAAACTTCGAAAGATATTGAGTCAATAAAATAAAGAGTCCCTGCAAATCTACTGTCTGCCTGAACTAAGTAATCGTTTTAGTACACAAGACCGATTCAAACGGATTTCGTTCAGAAATCTCATTTGGCGTTCTTTCTTGATCAAAGTATATTAAAAGCGCAATCTTCCAGTTAAGTCTCCTGGCTTTATGCGTCATCTGTTTCCATTGTGATAGTGTTTGACTGAATGCCAATAAATGTACGAGTATCTCATGTGTTTAGAATGACTATTTATGTACCTATATTAATATAGACAGTGGAATGACATCAACTTTCAAGAGCTGAGAAAAAATCGATCAAAGAACGGCGTTTACGTCTCCGCGATGGAAGTTCGTTGGCGGTGTGGTATCTAGTAGATAGTCGTCAACGCGTCTGCCTTTTACCATTTGGACACTATAGGCATAATCCATACTAATATTATAAATGCGAAAGTAACTCTGTCTGTCTGTCTGTCTGTCTGCTACTCTTTCACGCCAAAACTACTCAACAGATTTAAATGATATGAATTCTTCATCTAGAACTACGGAATACTATATTGCGCGTATGCCCGACATGCACTTATCATCATCAGCAACCCATGCTCGTTTACTGCTGGACATATATGTAGGTCTCCCCTAATGCACGCCACCGCTCCCAATTTTCGGCCACTCTCATCCAACTCACTCCAGCCAGCCTTCGAACGTCATCCCATCTTGTCGCAGGGCGTCCAACACTACGTTTGCCTTGCACATGCACTGGCGAGTATTTTTTATGTGATAGGTGGCAGACGAGCAGATGAATGATGAGTATTTTCTTAGAGTAGTCTGGACTATTCTAGAAATAAGGCAAAAGGAGTTTACGTTCTTATTGACCGTATTATTAATGAACAATATCATAATTAGTCTGATATTCACAGCATGGTGTCTTAACACTAACTTATCGCGCATTATTCATTCTTGCTGTCCACAGCAGTATTACATGCACTTAATTCAAACCGACCCAATTCCGTTTTGTCAGTGGTCGTAATTTAGTCGAGCATATGACGGCCGCATAGTGCATAATGGCGACCAATCACGCGGCCTAATAGGCCACGTAACTTACCAAATCATTGATTAGCTAATTACTCGATCTGGGGCCCGTCGGTTACTAATGAAGTGTCAGCTGTGCTGGACTCTGGAACACTTCTCAGATAGAACGTATACATTAAATGAAACGTATTTGATTGGGTTTTATGCAATCTACATTATTTTTAACATTCATTTTCTTCAGCTTTATCCGAAATTTCGCTGTCACTGTTTTCATCATTAACAGATTATGTTTGTCTCGTTTTGTATGTTGAGTGGTAATTGCGATGGCTGCTCGGGATAGTCTTTTAAATATTCACAAATAATATAATTTAACTTACCTTAATTTGCAAGACAGAAACCCATTTTTCATACCAAGATTTTATTTATACATTTTAAATAATCTCTGTTTCTTTGGTATGCATACTGGATAGTATTCTTTTTCAGACTTCTGTTATACGTTTTTTGCTTACGTCCGTGTCATAACTTCATTAGGATAACGATCACTTTTAACAATGAACACTAACTTGTTTCTCGTAGAAATAAAATTGATCTCAAAAAATCTCTAAAAGGATCAATTAATGATACCATAAAAGATAGATCATAAAAAGCACTGCATTTTATAAAAATCATACGCAGACGATTGCTTTTCACCTAAAAGCGAAAATAACCGTAGTTTAACAAAAACAGCGAAGGCATGACGAAATAATATTACAACGCGTAATGATCGCTGCGAATCTGAAAAGCCCTCATATAAAATTTTAATTGGACCACAAAGAACGGTCGCCAGCTCGCCAAACCACAGACTGGAGGCGTCCCACTGTGCATTTTGAATTTTGACAGTAAATTAAACAGACGCCATTGCACGCGTCTGAACAAGGCGAAGTGATGGGATGCTATTGTTTCCATAAACATGCCATAAACTCAAAAACAAAACGATATGACGAAGTGACGTTTCCATAACCTCAAAAACAAGATGAGATGACGAATTTGACGGGATACTTTTGTTCCCATAAACTGAAAAACGAGACGATATAACGAAGTGACGAGATGCTTTTGATCCCATAAACTCAAAAACAAGACGAGATGACGAAATGAAGAGATACTTTTGTTTCCATAAACTCCAAAACAAGACGGATAAGGAAGTGTAGAGATGCTTTTGTTCTCATAAATTCAAAAACAAGACGAGATGACGAAGTGACGAGATGCTTTTGTTTCATAAACTTAAAAAAACAAAACGAGATGACGAAGTGACGATATTCTTTTGTACACATAAACTCAAAAATTATAACACAGTGCGCTCATGTTTACGGAATCACTTTTATTTGATCAGTCCAAATAAGGCCGCATTTGGCACCATGTCAGCATATATTGACGATACAATAACTGACCATATCAATGCCCGATGCGGCACGGAGCCAAGTTTCATGACACAGTTTGACAGGGTCTGACACATTAAACATTATACTCAAATTTAATTTTTCATATTATAGGGTGTAGAGGAATATGACTCACCATCTTCCCATGGTCCTTTCCGCCTTCCGTATGCTGCCATCGGCATACGCAGTGGTCAGTGGTCACAGCCACTAATGGACCCTAAATCCCTGAGTCGTAAAAGCCAAGCTGGAGAAAGGATTAAAGATTGGCAGCTTATTTGTCACCCCATAGGTGTTGCGGGTGGCAGAGGCTGCAATTGCTTACCATTAAGTGATCCGTCTGCTAATCTGCAACTTATCACATAAAAAATACTAATAGATTTACATAACTCCTGTTATTCTAGTTTGTCGATTACTTAGATTTCTAGCAATAATTTTGCAGCGTTGCAATTACGACCGCACGCCATATTCTACAGCAGGCCCCGACTTACGACCTGGCAATAATCTCGGCCAACCTGGAGATTGCTTTGCCACAGGGCACCACCACAGCATAAAGATATTTCCACCATGGTCCTACTATGTAATTATTTACATAAAACTTATGATTGACTATGCTATAATATTTTGCTTGCGCGACTTCGTCCGCGTACCTGCGAGTAGAAGTAAAAATCGTTCTAAGAAAGAAGTCGTTTTTGTAGTACCGTACCGTACATGTAGGTAACAGAACTCCGATCGCATCTCGCTGAATAATATGCTAAGAGATCTAACGAAGGTGCTAGAAGTGAGCAGGCCTAGAGCTAGTGGGTATAGTCCGAGGCAAGAAAGTGTAGTTATGACCTTGAGTGCGTAGAAACCAATTTTGATAGAAAGTCTTCTTTTTTACAAGTGCGCAAAATAACGGTCATCGCTATACTTTCGTGCCTCCAGCTATACCCTCACTGGCTTCCATCTATCGCACAAATCCTCCGGACACATTTGTCGCATTCGTCTCACAAGCACAATCTCTTGGACACATCTTTCGCATACATCCCTCGCACCCGTCGTGGCTTGTTATAGCTAAATTCCCATCCATCTAAGCAAATAAGAAACCAAATTTTTTTATCAGTTCCCAAAAAACACCTTCATCCTACGTAAAGCATCCTCGTACCTTATTTATTAGGAAGACATTAAGCCAAATATCGTAAGGAAACCTGCAAGTTTCAGATAGTTTTTCAAATTGTGGACTTTTACAATACAATGATTACTTGATAGAGCAATAAAGCGAGCCCCATTTAAAACATTTGATAAGGATACGTTTTACCAGGGTAGGAACATATTTAATCATAATATTCGTTTCTTTTCAAAACATCTCGCCGAAAATGTTATTTAGAGATAAAAGTCACGTCTTTGCCTCCTTAAAATAGAATTTGGATTCAAGGATACACCTGTTGGATTTCACATGGCCTTAGAATAAATTATACGAATTTAATATATATTAATTACATCAATCCTTTGAAATAAACATGAATCAATAACATGATTTCTAAATATACCTCTATATACTCGTATACCTTATAGGTACTAAAATAACGATTTACGGGCGAGTTATCTGTTCTAATTATATATGTAGAGGTTAATCTCTTAGTCAACATTAAGGTTTAAGTAAACCGAAAAGACGAAAGACTTGCGCGATGGAATTGACTACCAACGCCATCTATTGGTATTGGTCAAAGTTAAGTGCCGAAAAGAAGTGAGGGCGGGAGACTAGTACTTAGTTTATATAAATAAGAAAAGTTTTTAGGGTGTGAGCCTTCCGCTCCCCACAAGCCCGGTGACCCCTTACAAAACCACACACGTAGGTTGACAGAATGGACCGACCGACAAAAAATAGGTCGATATGGTGTCCGACCTAGACGATTAGTCCAAGAAGAGGACCTGCAACGAAACTAACTATTAAATCCCCTTCCAATCGGACCTCCGATATTTTGCAGCGGTACTATGAGAACGCGCTGCTAAGACGTATTTTTCGCATTAAAGTAGGTACTGCACATCTTTAACGGCTTTTGACTCTTATGTATAACTTGATAAGATCCATCATCCGTAAATGCTTGGCAGCTTCTGATGCTTGTATCAAATCCCAATCAGACGAAACCACAAGAGGTTAAATGTAAAAACTTCTAAACGAAGAGCTTTGTAAAAATATGAGCGTCTCAACTTGGCAAATGATTCTTCGCTCAAGTTGTCGGTCCAATAGTTTGCGTTTGACTTTCGGCCAAGATTGTAGCGATAGTCAATGAGATTATTTTGACGAAACTGCCTTTAAGTTAGCGCAGTGAGGAGAGTAATTGGCAGAGCTTTGCCAAGAGAAAATGAAACTGGCAAACGTCATTTAATTACATTTTATGCAAGTTTTAACCGAGGGAGAGCCACGCTTTGGCATGAAAGAGCCGACTTGACATAGAAAACTGGCTTGAAGTAGCGCTTGCGCTGTTTCGTCATGTGAGTAAGTGAACCGGAGACCCATTTGGGGGAAAGGGGGTTAAAGCTTGGCAGGGCACTTTAGACTCTACTGGTGTTGCAGCTGTTTATGGGTGGCGACAATCGCTTACCATCAGGGGATCCGTCTGCTTGTCTGCCACCTATAACAAAAAAAAAGTATTATCTCCGTGGCGCAATAAGTGTGGAGGGTTCAACGACAATTCAAAGGTTTTAAATTAGTATTTAGTGGTTATTAGTGTACAAAATTTGGTGTTCTTTTGTGCAGTATCGCGAAGTCACGTTAATATAAACGTTGAATTGTATCGTTCGTGACACTAAAATGTTGTGTGTTGAACAATTTGATTAGACCTGACAAAGTCTTAAACCTGCCATTTCGTTAAGAGTACCCTCGACAGAATCCGAAGATTAAAACGCTAAACGTTTGCGTTCCACCGAGACGGATAAAGGATTCTGCCCAGGCCACCTGCATTATAATAAATAACAGTGGCTTTGACTGACTTCGACAGTTGACTACCACACATTTTCAATATTTTTTTTTACTTGACATTGGTAAAGTTATTCTCATGAGTGAGTATAGTAGAGGCATATTAAAAAAAAAATAGAGAGAAGAAGGCCTAGCTCAATTCCCTGAGTCATTTAATTAAGAAGAAAATTGTAACCGCTGGGTGCATTAGAACTTTAGAGTAAGGAAATAAAGAAATCCATTGTGTTCGCGCATACACTTATGCTATTGTAGGTGATATTTTTTTTGTATGAAAAAAAAGAGCCAACAAGTTTAGAATATAAGCTGCTAATCGTAAGTCAGATCACAAATAAATACGAGTAGGATTAGGATACTAGTCTAGTTCTTTATCTGCTACAACTTATTATACTCGTACATGGCCTCTAGGTATTTTCAAGTTTTTGCTGAGCAGCCAACTCGTTTGGCTAAGTATTGGTACTCAAACTATTTCAACAAACTGTGACTAAAATCTGTAAATCTAACTAGCATTAAGGGGTTCGGGAAAGTAAACAGTGTTTTGAGATTTCGATACAACTTTTATATAAAAAGTTACATTTTGAGCACTAAAATCAGTAGTATAAGTATTTCATATTCGTAATTCATAAGAGTAGGTATAAACAGGTACTATCGGGGTGGAAGGGGATTTAATTTAAGTGAACCTCCTTCGGAGGATCTACGTAGATGGTGAGCTTATGTCAGTAATGCGTTTTGCTATGAGACTTTTGCTACGGAATGATTCACCGTAAGTGTTCCCGAAAGTACCTAAAAGAAAATAGCATAATCAGTCGAAACGTCAGCATAGAAATTCTCAAATTGTACAAAACTTCGACCACCCCCGAGCACTTGGCCTATAATTCAAAACCGAAATCACGACAAAGTGTTTAAACATCAGTTTGGGAACTTCTGCGCTAGACAGATAATCTCATTATGCGTCAACTTCAAGTAATCTATAACAGCGTGAGCCAATGATGCGTAGTATCTGTACGCCAAATCCATTACCTATACTGAATAGATTAACCTTAATTCTGTTCTAATTACGTGCGACTACTGCATGCAGTGCCTTTCCGATTTAATTAATTACTTAACGTCGTTGCGAATTAATTTAACGGATTAATTCATTATACGAAGGACAGTAAATCGGCTCTATTGAAGCTATTGACTTTACTTTTAAGGGTCTGTGACACTCCAAAATATTGTGTGGGCACTCTCTACACAATAAATACCAAGTTTGTACACTAAAAACCACTACATACTCATTAGACAAATTGAT
Organism: Cnaphalocrocis medinalis; assembly: GCA_014851415.1. NCBI lineage: Eukaryota > Metazoa > Arthropoda > Insecta > Lepidoptera > Crambidae > Cnaphalocrocis > Cnaphalocrocis medinalis. Next base: position 11,893,671 of record CM026285.1, on the reverse strand, counting down.
CGATCAATATGCGATACGTTGCGTTCATTGACCCTTGACTTAAAAAAACCTTTTACGTCCAATACGAAAACATCGCTGTTTTTGTCATAATGCGAGAATACCTTTGAAAACATCTCTTTCAAACTGCAATAGACACTTCTAAAAGCAAAAACCAACCGTACCCCGTAAATTATATGTCTAGCTTCCCCCATGAGACTGCGATAGTTACTTACTAAGAGTACCTACTCGTAAACAGGGGCCCAAATTTTATAGCGATCCGACGACGGCGCGTCGGTTTTGCTTGAAAATATGATTTTATTAGTCGCGTTGAAAATAGATTGTGTTGTCTGGCGCTCTAGCGTTTACTTGAAGAATTTAAACTTTATCCATTTTTTTGGCATTGGAAACCTAGGTTACACGAACCTACGGCTATTGTATGACTCCGGGCTAACACGGAGTAGGTATTTCTAATTGAAAAACTTAGATTCTATCTTATCTAAAGGAAAGGAAAGATTTCCTCTCTTTTAATATTGGGGAGGGGGAGGGATATCCGGGATTCGGAACCCGGGATCACAAATTCAGCCGTGAGGCAGATATTATAAATTCAAATTGAACAATAAAATAGAATAGGTAAGTTTAAAGCGGTTTAGCTTTTACAATATTTTTTCATGTGTTAGTGACCCTGCCCCATTCGCTAAAGCTCGTGGGTCAAACATTCGTGTGCTTAAAACTTGTGTTGTTCAGTGTCTGGGTGTTATATAAGTTTAAGTTTAGGTGGGTGTGTTTAAGTATTACATTTTGTGGTTCTTCGGATGTCTGATATCTGTTACATAATGCTAGTTAGTATGGAGGCAGGTCAGAATAGGTGTGTGGTGTTGTGTGTGTGTGTTTATTCAATCTCATTTAAAGAAGGTACTTATTCTGACAATCATGTGACAAGGTAAAGGTTTACCCCTTGGAAAACAAAAAAAATGTTTTCTGACAGTCAGAATTCTATAGTTCGAAATCCGGAAACCAACAAAAACATAGCTTCATCAACTCTTCAAACATCACCCGTAGCCAACTATCATACAGAAGCGAAAAGTTTCAAACCCCAAAGCAACGCAACAAAATATTTACACAGCGACTTATCTAGGTTGTAAAAATTCGATGTCTATCTAGATAGGGTGGTTTGTTCGCTCTCTAGGCATATTGCTGGCAGGCTGCCAGATCAAATACCTCTGCTGGATGGTGAACGATGAGTACTATGACACTTACATTTAGGTCCGAGCGGCCATGTGTGACGGAATTCTTAAAAATATTTTAACGTCATGTTCTGGACATGATTACTAATTTTAGTTGAAGGAACTTTTGAGAAAGTTAAGTGTAAGTACTTTTGATGTTAGGCTTAATGGAATCTGCTAGATTTATTCGTGGACTACCTATACAACATGTAAATTTAAAATAGCAAAAATCTCTCAGGTCTGAAATTTAATGTCTTTCCACCAACACTGAAATCCCGCGAAAAAAAGTCATTTTTACAAATGGCGCCGGCCCTTTACTGATCGATTTATAAAAAAAACACATCTTGTTTTTTCGGTTTTCAGCATTGGTCCAATAAGTTACTGGGTGAAAACCAACTAAGCGTTTGCGCTTTTTCGATATTATGCAATCTGATAATAGCAATATTGATAGGCTTCGAAAATACGTCAGTGGTTTTGTTTTTGGTGCTTTTACAAAAATATAAGGTAGGTACTTTTGGTCGCGAACAAATTTACCTACCACTTAATTCCATTACTTCACGGGACAAGATAAGACTATGAGCCAGGATTTAGCAAGTATGGTAATTACAAAGGATCGATTGCCTGACCTTGGCAACCTTACCCTGATCTAAGGATAGCGAAGGTTTAAAGGAATCAGACCTAGATTATGTTGATTTGATACCTACCTACTTGTCAGAAACTGACTGCCTCGGTGGCGCAATAGTGGCGGATAGTGGGTCGCACTTTAAGGCGACGGCTGCACTTGGGATCCCGGATTCGATCCGCGGGTCCGGCCAAAAAATGTACCTGAGTTTTTCGGTTTAGACATTCTCAGTGTCAGCCCGAAGTTGGAATTTGACGTTCTTGTACCCCCTGTCGGAAAGGACGTTAACCATTAACCAGGCTATGTACCATATGAGACCACCAGATTTTGAACTTTATGCAGTTATGATAAGGTTGAAAACCAATGAAAAAAAATGTGTCTAGTTGCCTGGTTAAGGGTTAAAAGCCGTTGGTTCTACACCCGATCTCTCTTCGGTCGTGTCACACTGGTGTCCTATCGAAATATGAGGGTAAGGAAACCCATGTATACAATCTATTTGAGTGCGCACATGTGTGTTCGCACACACTTGTGCACTATAAATGTCCTGCGTCGATGGCTGATCGTTGAGATTAGGTACATTCAACTCCAAATATATATATACACTTTAGGACCTTGTCACAATGCATAATGTATAAGAAAGTAGAAGTCGTTCTTATACATAGATATGTATTGTGACAAGGTCCTAAAGTGTATACATATTTTTGGAGTTGACTGTAATAGTAGTTTGGAGGACATTTTGTAATTGTCAGAAAATGTATGTATTTAGGAGATATCGATTCTCACATCAGGCTCCGTTCACTGAAATTATGTAACCTAGATTTTATTCTCCAAGCTCTTAGTGCCATATAAATTTTATAAGCTACTCTTAAAATGCTAATTCTCTTATCATCAAGCCTTTGTGATGGCTTACAGTATTATTGAGTTGGGTAAAGTTTTCGTTCGCCCTCATAAATCACTTTAAACCAGAAAGGCTATTGACTGACCTACATCTCATAAACCCTAGATTTATCCGTTGAGTTTTTGTATAATGGCTCCCTTTTAGCCCATATAAGGAATAGGCGATACCTTCGTAAATGTGAGGTTTGTCTATGAATAATGGAAATGGTAGAGTATAATGTTTTGTTTAGATATTACCTTTTAGGGCTACTATTTCGATACTGATAAATTTCACACGCATTGTTAACTTTTCGGCGTGACAAGGTTTTGGCTGATAAATAACGTTGACAGGGCGGTGTACTACCATTTTCTATAAAGTAACACTTTATGTTTTTATTGATACCATTAACTCACACACGCACTTACACACACATAAAATACACACACAACCACACAATACACACAAACACCACACGCACACACAAAAATACGTACATAGTTCTTATTATATAAGTTAGTTAAGAGATAGAAGGAGCTGCCTGACACAGTTTTATAGCTTAATAGGCAGCTCCGATCGTATAATAACATAAAATTTGTTTATTTACAATAAAATATTCTTCTTTTCATTTTTTTTTTCATTTTCATATTTCACCGTGACACTTCCTAAGAAAAAAACCGCCCAAGTACAAGTTGGGCTCTCCCACCGAAGGTGTCTTACGTATCCTGCATACACGCTACATACTCTGGACAGATCCAGAAAGTTCTATTCCCTTCTCGAAACTTTAAGAACATTCATGGACATTATAGCGATTGTGAAATCGGGAGATTTTTTCACCAGCCTATATTGTTTTCAAACCTTGGATTACATTGTAGAACGTGTATTATAGCGGCCGAATTGTGTGTATGCGACATAGCGTGCGATTCAACGGATTAAGACCTTATCTGTTAGGGATAAGCTCTAATTCCGTTTGCATTGTAGGTCGGTAACAACATTTTGCTACCACTTTGTAACAATTCAAATTAAACTCATATTTGTATAATATTAATGATTCCACACATTTAAATAAGTTCTAGACTAAAATATGATTTTACTTCCCTATATTTGCCGCCATTAATTTCAGTTCACATGCTAAGAAAACAATCCGAAGAGATCATTTTGCTCTAAAAACATTGTAGATGGAACATTGTTATATTTTACGGGGGAGAAATAACAAAAAGTATTTTTACAACAATATAGAAGTCTGCCGAGTCGGACATCGCTGTAGAATTGTGTTTTGAAGGAGTTTATTTTAAGACCCAAGGTATTTTTCTTGGTTGGTTCAGCATAATTTTAAAAGGAAACTTATTTGAAACGTAATGTTTTAGCGAAATAAGTTATGCTAATGTTATGGCCATTACTAAATCCTCATTGTTAAGGATTGTTTTAAATTGTTAGCTACTACCTAAGCCTATTTTTTAACAATTTTGAAGCTACACCTCGCTGTGCTTCGCCGACTAAGTGAGGGTACCGAAGGCCCAATGAATGGAAAATGGGGTTACAAGGTTGGCAGTGCACTTATTAGATACTCTACTGGTGTTGCGCAATCGCTTACCATTTGGTGATCTGTCTGCTAGTCTGCCACCTATCACATAAAAAAAGGAAAATATTGACCTTTATTTTAATAGACTCACTGTCGCACTCAGGCCCGTCATTTAATCTCAATGCTTATTATAGATATTAATTAGGTGGATAGTCTTTATGTCTACTAAAATAATGGTCAATATTTATACTTTAGTGACAATTAATATTTAATCAACGTCTCTAAGTGCTGCATTTAAATACTATCAATAATTAAGATAATGAGCATTAAGGTTAAATTACGTCTGAGTGCGGCAGTGTAGCGAAAGGATCTTACAACTAACAAAGCCGTGTGAATATTCTATTCTATATTTTGGTTATTTCAAATTTTGTTAAACTATAAATAAAACGCTAAAGTGTGAAACAAAAACTGATTTACTTCGGCTTCAGCTGACGGAGCGAAGTTTGTCGCCGGGGAGGACGCAAGTTGCTCCGCTTAAGTTTGTTATTGCTTTCTCTCGCAACTTGCATTTACAAATATCGAAGGAACATTGAAATTATTCAATCAAAACGTAGTACTGGCAGTTTTAGCCTTGACTTTCATCATCATCTTTATTAAACAATTGATTTTCTATTGTGTTTGCTGTCGTAAGGCCCACGTTTAAAAGTAAGTCTGATTTGTTAGTAACCAAGCAGGCATTATATTAAGACTGTAAGGAGGATTATGAGGGGGTCAAAAGTCGCTCTAAATGGTTCGTGTAATATTACCCTTGTTCACTTTGTCGCCAATTTTTTTTTTTACCTTGGCTGGACACGCTCCCGCGTGTCTAGATTTCAAATAAATTAAGATTTGATTCGATTTTTAGGGTTACACGATCATATGAAAAAATGGGTCATAAGATATTTTTTTCTAAATCATAAACCTTAATTTACTGTTACATTGAAATGACATAAATATAAAAAAGTAAACCTTATGAAAAATAAAATCAATACGCACGGAACTCTTCGTGCTTTAGTCCGACTCGCACTTAGCCGTTTTTCTTTTATTGTATTTTTTTTGGAATTGGTTACTTTGATAACTACCGTTTTTACTTAAGCACTACCTAATATAAGTAAACCAAACGATGTCATAATTATCATTGTCACTTATTATTAAAGTAGGATGACGCCATGCGAGTATTTTGGAAATTCTATAAATACCTTCCAACTGGGAAACTGCATATTGTATCTATTAAAAAATGCATTCATTGCATCGCCAACATTGTTTTAAATGACAGATCCATGATCATTCAAAATAGACTGTCAAATTAACTTCACACAAATATAGGCTCTACGAACTCGTAATACAAACGAAACTGACTGGACAGGTCTGTCTGCGAACACCGGGCATTACTGGACAACTAAATTTGAGTGGCGTCAAAAAAGTTCGCCAAGCGACTTTAGCCCTTATAGTTTAAGCAATAAGCGGTTTTCATTGAATTGTTGGGGGTTGAAAAAAGCAAAACGCATTTGTTTGTTGTAACAGTCACCACTATTATGGAGGTTCAATGGCTATATCCGATCGATACCGGAAGCCTATGGGAAGCACCGGCTAGTCTAGTTCAACTCCCAATGTTTTGTTGGAGTCGGCTTTGAAACTAAATATGTATGTGGAGGGTTTAGCGTTTCGACACAATGTTGGTTTTTTGTAGTCCTAGTATTATTGAGCGTAGTCGATGAGTGGATATGGACCTTTGTAGTTTAGGTTGTATTGTTGGAAAAGCTGGCATGAAAGGATTACGTGTAAATGAAAAGTACGAGTATGATGTATATAGGGATACCTTTTAATATGACTGTATTTTCACGCGGGGATAATATCACTCATGCAGACCTAATAATTTTACTGTACTCAGAACGAGCGGTGGTATCTCAGTAGATAAAAACGTGTCTTCCGTACGAGGGGTCGTAGTTCAAATACGAGCATGCACCTCTAGAATTTTCAAATCTATGTGCGTATTTCCACCACTGTCTCGGTCAGGGAAAACATCGTGATGAAAACTGGAAGTTTCGTATATGTAATTTCTGAAACGTGTAATATGATTCAGTTGGTCTGGTTTATTAAAGGATAAATTCGATAGACACAGAGAGATCTTTTATACAAACCAAAAAGGCAAAACAGCAGCGCGATGTAATCGACGCCCAGCGAAATCTATTGGTACAAAGTGGAACAGACGTAGGTCCCTAGATTTCCACAAAAAGTAAACTGATACAACTAAAATTAACTATACCTACTATAAATAATGATATGAACAATAAATAATGGTTATACACTAAGAAGGTTTGTGAGATGATAGTGTCAAGCGAATTTATTTAGGTCGAGCGACCGGTTGACGCCAAGCTTCCAGGCCAGTCGCCCTAGATGTATCTTTTGATATTAAAGGCAGATATTTCCAGCTAGCTAAGCCAACGAAGATCGTGTAAGCATAAAAAAGCGGCACAATTTGAGGAATCTAAGGTATTGAACGCGAAGATTGCTTTGCTTTTGCTTCACTTGTGCAAAAAATCTGCACACTTTTTGTTCCTATTAATTTGAAAAATAAAGTGTTTTACCTGAGATTATGATTTTTCATAGAAATGAGGAGCTAGTTGATATAAAATCATCCTTAATCTTAAGTAAATAATGCACTTAAAATTTTATTGGATATTTATCTAGATATCTATCATCTAAACTATTTATAAAGGGACACATTCTATAGACATCGACAAACCTTATATACAAAATGAAAAGGCGAAAGGCTAGCGTGTTGCAATCAACGCCCAGTGCCATCTATTTCGATTGTGGAACTACTGTCCCGAAACGAATTTGGAAGTGACCCTGCCTAATACTGCCAAGAGTCGTGGGTTCGATCCCCAGCTGTTCCCCACCCTAGAAAAACATTCGTGTGATGAACACGTGTTGTATTTATTCTGTGTCTGGGTGTATTATGTGTATTTAAGTAATAAACTTCTGTTTCCCCTGTTGTTTAATAATGTAATACAAGTTCTTAAACTACTAAGTACGGAGTTCAGGTCAATGTATGAGATGTTGAGAGAATTCCTTCATATAATTGAGTTCCAAAACACTCCAGCAAGCTCTTCGAGACGAAGTCATCTATTTGTACACCGTCTAGGGCAGCTCTAAGAAAACATCCCCTAATGGAGATATATCGCGGCGACTGTCCCTCCGTAAACACCCTCGATATTGCCGACACGTGATACACGCACTGTGATTTAATTGTTACACATCACTATAACGATAGGTGCAGCCGACATGGCTGTAGATAAAGCAGACTTTATTACGTTCAGTTAGAGTACAGTTTTGGTTACGAACAAGATACGTCAAGATACATCTTGTATTTACTTAATATCGATGCTTTTTATTGGAACTAGTCGCATCAACATATTTTATGATAAAAATGTTTTCTAGATTTTTATGTGATAGGTTGCAGACGAGCAGTCGGATTACCTGATGGTAAGCGATTGCTGCCGCCCATAGACACCTGCAATACTAGCAGAGAGACGAGTGCGCTACTAACCCTCACTCATTTTACAAAACAGCGCAAAGTATTTTTAACTGTTATTTTACTGTTCATAATCTTATTTATATTTAAAAAAAAACAAAATAGTTGTTAGAATTTAATGTATTCAATTTGAAAGATGAATTAATTCACAAGTGAAGAGTTTGTTCAGACCATGATATAAAAAGTATTATCGATTATTTGTAAGGACCATGAACTTGGCGTTTTTATCTGTTCAAGGATGTACTACCTATTTACGATTTTGTTTCTAGTCAGTTATGTATACAAGTACGTTTTTTTTTTGTACCACTTCTCAGTGAACAAGTTTTATAAATGGCCGCGAAAGCTACCCCATATCAAACACCTACTTATCACTTCAAGATCTTTGTTCCCCAAAATCATTTTAGAATTTCGTTTGGTCCGAGTCAATTCGACAGAGAGCCGTCTTGAGTGCGAAATTTTCTCGTCCCTTGCAACTCGAGACGGGACACTCAAAAGCTATGTACGCCCGTTGAATATTAAAAACCTTTGGAACTTTTCCATTATTTCCATACGTAGGTATTAAAGGCCCTCAAAACATAGCTCTTTGGTGCTACTCATCAAAACTGGGGCTTCAAAGGAAACGGTGGACTCCACTTATTCTGATGACGTAACAAGATCTCGTTTTAAGTTTGAAAGTAAGTTATAAAAGTATTACGTTAAGGTGTATTTTTGTTTGATTGGTGGTGGAGAGATACGTTTAGTAGCAATAAATATCAATGTAGGGCTAAGTGACGGAAAATGAGGTGCGACATTTAGGACCGTAGGTTGACGATACAGGCCACCGCTTGACACAAATTTTGGTACTTTTAGTCCACATAGGCGTGATGAAGACTAATTTGGTGGGGACTTTTGCGGGTAATCAGAGACTATAGTCAAATAATATAGGTATAGTTAGGAATTTCCTGTCTTGGTAAGGCAGTGGCTAGCGGGTTACATTTAAAAGCAACGGTAACGCTTAGGGGTCCGACCAAAACATTTAAGTACTAACCTACCCCGATTAATATCAAGGGAAAATACGTACATAATACTTATATTTCTTTGTACTTGGTCGGCAAAAATCGTTACCAAAATACTACTAATGTTCACTAGTAAATAAACGCAAGCAAGCAGGTTAAACTTTAGTCCAAACAACAAAATTATATTATGTAGAATGTATGTTTTCTTTTTTTTTTTATAAATTTCCATTTTATTTTGAGTGGGAACGCTCTGTATAGTTAGATTTATTTTCATTTTAAATTGGGATTTGGCATGGCATTGGGAACGTTATTTTACCTTACACCGTGTTCTCATAAGAATACTGTCATAATTAAGTACCTTACTTACTACTTCCTACCTCTTACTCTACTTTTATTCAGAGTTTACGAATAAGACAAAGAAATAAATTCGCAAGTCAACTCGGTCGCAACTCGCAATTCGATTTAGAACAACGCGAAAATAAATTAAGTTGTTATCAAACAGAGTTCAAAGTAATACAGTAAGTTCAGATAGTTGAGATGTAGAGCGCCGCGGGTCGCGCGTCAAGCGACCCGGTTCCGGCTAACAGAGATGGGGTTCCAAAGGACTTAGCGAGTCGGGACAAATTAAAATTAATAATATTGTAAAGTAACCTGAGAAAAGTCTTCATTTTATTGTAGGACTCTACCCTCATAAGTGAGGATAACATCGATAAAGTCGGGACAAATTAAAAATTAAAATAGGTAACCTAATAAATATAAAGCAGTTTTCATTTTACTTTATGACTCTACCCTCTTATGTGAGGATAACATCGATACAGTTGGAACAAATGAAAATTAAAAATATTATGAAGGAATATTAGAAAAGTTGCATTTTCTTTTATGACTCTACCCTTTTCTATGAGGATAACTTTGTCAATGTTAAATAAAATATGTTCAGACGAATATATATGACCAGTTAGATTGTTTTGGTTTCCCTGTCTACAGCCTGGCTTATCGTAACTGAGAATGAAAGAGGAGAAAGAGGAACACCATCACACTCTAACCTTCTTAATGAGGTGACAAAGAAGGGTTTTCCTAGGAAAATCCGTGAAAACTCAAACCCAAGGCAGCCCTAAACGTAAACAAAATTAACAAGCTGCACACCCGACCTCGTTTCTGTCGAACTACTTTACGGGCACATTCTGTGCCGACGCTTTTTTTCTGTCATCGCCTTGGCTCAATTTTAGCTTTTGGTCTTTCTTTTACAATACTAAACGCAAAAGACTCCTAGCAAACCGTGGGGTTTTTCATTCATTAATTATAAATTATATGGCAATTAAGTAGTTCAAAATAGTAGGTTTACTTCTGTAATTACTATACTCGAGCCAAAGACTCGTGGCAGTCGAGGTCACATTTCATCTATTAAAATTAATGAAATACTCTACCTTCTACCACGGAGTATGCGTATAGTATGTTCAAATTACTACATCCATCCTCGTAATTATCAAAGTACTTACATACTCAAATTATAGGTACATAATATTAAACGGTTAAATTGGCCTATTGAAAAATAATAATTTTTCAATAAGTTTAAAAACCAATTTTTGGAGTATCAGTATACATCTCTCCACCAATTTTCATGGCAATCGGTGCAGAAACGGCGGAGAACGAGCCAGGACAGACGGACAGACAGACGAACAGACATGACGAAACTATAAGGATTCCTAGTAGACTACGGAACCCTAAAAACCTGTTTGATAAACTATGACAGCTTGCTTGACGTTATATAAATGAAATGAAATTTTGTCCAATCAGTTGTTTCAATTGTTTAACAGCTGTTTTAAAGTCAATGAACTACACCGTAGGATAATATTATTACACGTACTTACTTACAGTGACTATTCGGTTTTAGACGATGGCCAGAAGCTGTTTACTGATATTTTTTAATAAAATTATGTGGAAAAAGATTCCTTAATATTTTAATAATTGTGTGCATAATTATTTTTGAAATTGAAACCTAATTGGATTCTCAGCAATTCCAACGTGAATAAAAAATAGAAAATTAAATATTCTGCTTTTTATACATCAAAGAACAAATATTAAGAGTATCATGCTGCGTTGGTCTACTTGAAACGATCGTGTAATTAATTCGAAAATTACTTCTAACTTCGCAGTGAAATCGGTATCTTTTCGGATCAAATATTGTTTACAAGAAATGGGAAGGTAAAAAACTTGTATTTTATTAATGAGGTGGCCCACCCTCACTTAGCTTCGGGACATTTTTTATTTTTTTACATTATAGCGGACAAACGAGCAGACGGCGCACCTGATGGTAACTGATCACCGCCGCACATTAGTCATCTGCAACACCTGAGGCATCACAAATGCGTTGCCGGCTCTTAAGGAAGGAATAAGTCCTTTTCTAGAAGATCGGTCATATCTGCTCGGAAACACCATCGTTGGCAGATGATTCCACAGTTTCGCTTATTACATTAATTGCAAACTAAAACAATAAATGGCATTGAGCGTCGATCACATCGCGCAAGCTTTCCAGTTTACCTAAAAGCCTTGAAATGGTATATTATAGAAGTCATCATTATAAATAGTAAAGATATACTTTCTCAAGTATGGGGTAACTTAAATATAAATGGGAGATACATACTGTATTTTTATGAAATTTCACATTAGTGACATGGATTTTGACCGCTCAAACGTGTTTTTGAAGCACAGAGCCCAAGATCTAGCTTCGCACAGAAAAAAATGTCCCTACTTGGGAAATTAGCCGAGAAAACCAAGCGTAGCGGTAGCATTCGATTTGGCTACGCTACGCAACGACTACTACTCCTACGCTATTAACTCAGTCAATTTTCACACATACCAAGATATCTTCTATACTATTTATAAAAAGAGGAAATTGCATTAGTCAACGTCAAGGGCTTATAGTTAAACCGAAAAAGCGAACATTTGCGCGATGTAGTCGACTACCAGCGCCATCTATTGATGCTAGTCAAAGTAAAGTCTCGAAACGAAGTGAGGGCGGGCCACACTAGTCAGTCATATAGGACTATACAAACGCATACAACTAGATTACTTTAAGTGCGAACTAAATTACGTCACCCGTATTCTTGTCTTCGCAAGATTAATAACATGCGCGGACGCAGCATTAGCTATCTATTTTCTGTGCCGGCACTTCTCCTGGGTGGCTTTTCCACGCACCAATTTCCCGCGGCAATAAGCCGTGGAGAGATCGCGCTCCCCGGATGCGCACGCGCCATACGTCAGCTGTCGAGGTGAGCATTTTGCTCATTTGTTAGTAAAGAGTATGTCATATGGTATTGTGAAATGTGGAGACACGTAATTAGTTAACAATATTAATATAAGCGTGATTTTTCATCTTACATCATCAGCATCAGTGGTCATCCGAAGAATAATTTATTAGATAAGCTTATTACTAATTACGAGTAGGTAGTGAAATCTGACGAATTTGCTAGTATGGAAGTGACATTTGAGTGTCCGCGCAGTTAACACTTTTACCCCTTCCGTGCTGAAAATCGCCGGCTTACCTTCTTAGAAGTAATCCGAGTGGCTGATGTAGGTCGCGAGGATTCCTTGGTTGTGGATGGCTGAGATGCCTTATATCGAAACAGACCTTAACAAGTGAGCATCAAAACCATCCACCTGTCGCAACCAAACAAAGGTACCACACAGCGCTTATGAAAGGAAAGGAATCTCCGATTCGTTTTAGGCCCTCAGGACTGATCTGTGTGGAATGCCTATGTCTAGTATAGGGCATGTATTAGCTGAAGCAATGATGAAGTGGTTTTTGTGCTTGGTTGATGTTGACCGCAAGCGAGGTCACACGGGCTGCTGAGTCACCGTAGACCTAACCTATAAGACTGTGACGGGCGTCGGACGGTCTTTAAATTTTGTACTACAGGCCAATGCTTGACCACTATCACACCGGATGGAAAATGACGATGAAGTTTAGAATGACACTCGTTTACCTAGAAGATTACTTTTGCCTTAACGTCGTAACGCCCAGACAGCAGACACAATGGAAAATCAATTGTTTTATGCCTTTTAAAAGACTTATGGGCCTTACGACGTTAAAGATGTCCAAATTATATTGAGTTAGAAAGAAAAGACCACGGCAGGGACTTTTATTCCTTTTATTCCGCATTATAAATGTGGACCAAGGCAGGGCAGTGTGCAAGTACCACATAAGAATGAAAGCACTCGCCGTGCCTTGTAGGTCTTGTTATCTGATAGCATGTTGCTTTCTGACAACCAGGCAGCCAGAGGCAGTCCAACACACTTCCTCAGATCCGCGAAATAACGCAAGCATGGATGATTTCTTTCGTCCACCCAAAAAATAGACCGGATTAGTTGTTGTTTTTTGGGAGACCAACTTTTGGTATTGGATGATGAAAAGCTGTTTTGCTGATGTATTCGTAAATAGCACTATAAAATATGACCACTATGACACAGTCCTTAGATCATGGCCAGTGATGCGTTAGTTTGTAGTCAACTGGGCGGGGCGGCCACACGCCTCGACCACGCCTCACTGCGGACGACTTAATGTAGACTCATTTGGCTCTGATGCGGAGTCCTTGATCTTAGTCTCGTGCGATTTCCTCTGAATAATAAAATTTATATTTGAAATATTAAGTTAAGAAGAAAAAGCAATATTTACAAAAGATGAGGGATGAGATGAAAATATTAACAAAGGAGTGGTGACTGCACTGCAAATATCGCACCCAGACCATAAAAGAATGAAATAATTTAGGTAAGTTTGTTCCTCACGGACATATTAAAATCTATCGACCTGCAGAAGATAACAAGGTAACTTGGAATCTTCTGCAGATAATGTAAGATCTGACAGATAATCTTCTATAGAGAATGGGGATTCTTCAAAGATATCAAGGTATACCTTGGTATTTTCAGCAGCTCGGTAGAGCGTCCATCACCAGGATTGTCCCTTAGCATAGGTGCAACAACCACACAATAATGTAATTGCAATCTGTCTTTCCTCAATATATGGTCCAAAGTATTTAACATTAAGGTGAGAATCAAAAGACTAATTATGTAAAGTAGTGTAGCTTTGTGCATAACATCATAATACATCATTCCACTGATTCGGCTACGGTGGCCAACTTCAACGATCAGATCACGTACGCACAAGTGTGTGCGAACACAAATGCACTCCTATTCCCTAGTATGATAAGACCGAAGTGTGATTGGGCGCAAGAACAACGGCTAAACATGCATTCCAAGGCACGACTCGCTAGCTTACTACGACATTGGGGCAGTCCATGAATTTAATGTAGGTTTAATAACCCTGTTATTCTATCAAAGAGTCTCAAATTCATTACGCAAATGTTTCCCCAACGTTAAGTCACATTATTTCAGTCCAAATTATGTCCACGTGGCGCTTATTGTCGTTTATTTTCGAAGCAAGCGATATAGCACTCATGAGCGTCAAATTAATTACACGTGTTGCAGTCAATGCTATGAATGGGGTAAAATACGTTTGGCTGGGAATTTTTTATGTGCTTTTGTGTGTCAATTTTTATGTGATTTTGTGTGACTTTTTGGTGGCAAACGTGTTAACAAATTACTTGATAGCAAGCTATTGCCGCCGTCATGTACAGTACCACTAATGGAGTCACAAGTGCGCTGCCTACCTTTTAACTCTCCTTGCCCCGGATTGAGCTTCCAGTACCGTCACCTACTTGGCAAAACACATAGCGTATGCTGTTTCACGCCGATTTTCTGAGACTGATTGAGACTGTGGCCGAAAGTATCACTCCCCATTTCCCATTCATACCCTAACGAATGATGTTTTAACCATAGAATTTCGAATTTGATCTTGTTAAGTTAGTTAAAAACTACGTTTGACTAAATTGATTGAAGATGAAGAGCTGATTTAGGAAATATAAGAAGTATTGATTAGATATTTTCATGAAACCATATATGTTTGTAGAACCATATGTGTCGTACTCGTAGCCGTAGCACACTACACCATTATCTTGTCTGCATGTCCCAAAGGCCTAGTGGCAGAATATTCTACTTTGCATTACCTCTACCCATCATCAAAGGTACATTAACTTAAAATTTAAAATATTACACTTTTACTAACTTTAGTAATAACAAAATTTTACCGGTTAGAAGTAATGACTGCTACACAAACAATGTGAAACGGCCGACCACCCGAGAGATATGATTAACATGGAGGAATTAATTTTGGAACAGATTCTGTTTGCCCTTATTTAGACAATGGATTATGATGCGGATTAAATTATTTTAAACTCGACCAATTATCAGATTTCAGTTGTTTCTGCGTGTTTTTGCTTAAATTCAATTAATCGAGTTTGGCCCCATATGAAATACTGCTTCCATCTATGGGCTGAAGTTCCTCAGTACTAACTTTTTGATGGTGCTGTCCTATTCATGCCGAAGCTTGGTTCTCCCATAGTTAAATTTTTTTTTGGTTTCTTTTTTATGTTAGGACGCTGTACTTGTCTAAGTACTGGACCTAAATCACACCTCACGTTAAATGAAGATTAGGCCTTGGTGGGGCCATGTCCGTGAAAAGCCTATTCACTCTTGCTTTCAAGAGGTTATATTGTTCAGGAAATACATCGGCGGATAATGGGTTCCACCTTCCACTCCTTGACTGTTCGCGTTAAAGAAATCTCGTATAGCGCTGTATGCGAGTGGCTGGAATGTTCCGGAAGTATTCCAAGTTTTGCGATCATGATTATTCTATTGCTATCAATGCTCCGGACTCTAAGGTTAATTATACAGTTAACCATAATATGCTGTATAATTTTATGTAGTATGTCTTCTAAGAATTGTTTATCTTAACCTTCCTAGAATTTCTCTACAATTTTCAATTTCCAATTTACCACCCGAATTTCAGGATATTCATATCTCAAAAGGAACCCATACCCATCGCTACAACCGAATTCCTACGACATAATTAAATATCAGAAGTTACAATAAATAAAAAAGTAATAAACGAAATATTAAACACAATTTTACGCACTCAAAACATTCTGGTGCCCAAATGAAATGAAATCAATAGGGATTTTTATTATTTAAAAAAAAAACAGTCATTTTAATGCCATAGAGATCCTACTACTGCTTAATATAATAACGAGACACTTTCTGAAGATGTATGTAAATATGACATGTGTGTAGTTTCTCTTTTCACGCAAAAACTTCTGAGTAGATTTAGATAAAACTTCACATTATAACAGCTTACATTAAAAAAAACACATCAACTTTAATTCATAAAGATGTAGGTACTGTCCAAAACATAACGATTAATTCTATCAACACGCTGATAAAACCGCGGGATGCAGCTGAGCTTACAAACTATAGTAAATAAATTTAACTGGCAAATTAATATGTTGTCGCCAGCGAAATAGTAGTTTAATGGATTTTACGATAAAATCTAGCAAAGAATAGACCATTTCGAAACGAGAAGCAAGAAACTTTGTAAAAGTTTTCGGGGTTCTAAGAAGTTTGCAAAAGTTTGTATGACTTTTTTTGCGTCAGTTTATTGCTTCTCTCCTCGAAATTGTACTTTTTTTACTAAATATTGTAACACGTATTGAACAAACATAAGTTTCTCAAATTAATATTAGTACTCTTTCAACTCGAATCAACATACCTACAGCCGTTGAAGAATGAGGCAGGGTCACTTCCGAAACTTGTCATCATTTTCCGGCAATTTTTTTCCCCAAAACCATGCAAAACTCGTATTCTAAAGCAGTTATTTTGGTCGCCCTACACAGACAAAAGTTTCAAATAAGTGTAGCCTACAAATAGCGGGTACACATAACACCATATTTGCTTTGTATTGTTATATGCTGCAATTAATACGATTACCTGGTATGCAGTAATTGATCCATATTGAATTTGCTCACCGAGCATATTTCAAATAATAAGCTTTGTGACGATTGAAACAGCGGACGGCATAATAGGGAAGTCATAATTGGAAATGAAATCCTATTGATAAATTTTACACATGATGACAAAGGTAGTTAATATTTAATTAATTTTCAACATAAACTCCTTTTACAAATAGGCTGTTAGTGGTAACTTTTTGATAGCTATTGACGTTAAAATTACTTTGTTAAAGTTGGTGTGAGTAATTGATGGAGACCTAACAACTGTCGCCTTGGAAAAGAGGTACCAGAATGTTGAAGACAATGTTTTCTGTGTTTTAACATTGATCTGTTGCTTATTACAGATTTTTCATAAAACAAACTATTTACTAAGCACAAAAAAACATGTAAGTATCTGGGTACAGTGGGGGATGGGTACTATACTCTAATTCATAATCATGTAAAGTAAACTGACAGATGTTAATGTGTCATCCCCATACAATATCACTCAATTTGACACAATATGCATAATGTCAAAATGCATAGAAACTTGTCATTTTCATCTGTCAGTTTACTTTACATGATTATGAATCAGAGTATACAAAACTTTATTACGTACGTACCAAAAAGACAGACAGGTAGGTACGTACCAAAGATAGGGAGGAAGGGGTCCAATATTCCACCATCTATATCATTTTTATGGTCCTTCGAGTCGGATGAAGTAGCCTGGGAAAAATTAAATACAACTCTAAAAGCAGCACATTTGTAGGGAATGTTAAAGGTAGGCTAATTGTGACAGCTATACCTTTAGTAACATGAGTGATGGAAACACGCGAGGTTCGAGGTAAAGCAAGCGAACCCTGTTCAAACGTCAACGACTATACTATGTGACTATATGCTCGAGTAGGGGACCAGTCGCACCGAGCTTACTCTACATGAAAAATTAGTAAGTTAGTAGGTAAGTAAGTATCACCCTATATACTGTCCCACTGCAGGGCAAAGGCCTCCATCATAGAAATCAAGTTATCGCTACTATGATGGGATTAGGCTTAATCACCACGCTTGCCTAATGCGGATTGGTCATCACAAACCCGAGCTATGTTCGAAAAATTCGAAACATACTTTTGCTCGACCCGGGAATCGAACCTGGGACCCGAGATCACGGCCCGTTGGTCTAGTGGTTTAAGTACATGAAAAATTGCACACGGAAAATTATTTTGCCTAGAGATTGACCTTGCATTTTCATTTTACTATTGAGTGTAAAGTATACCTACGAAGCTTCCATAAATATGGACACCGTAAAATAATCCGAATCGTAATTTGAACGAAAAATAAGAAATTGCAGTTTGTTACTTCTCGAAAGATGATCTAATTCCTATTCAGGCTATTTATGGTAGTGAAGTCACAAAAGCTAGCCCCTATTCCCTCGATTAGGCCTCTGGTACCCTCACCCACTCGAAGAAACACTGCGGAGGCGCTGTATGACGCCGGTGTTATGTGAAGCCATGGTATTACTCCGGTTAAGCCGGCTCATTCATGCCGAAGCGTGGCTCTCCCACGGTCAAAAATAGTTTTTAAACCATAACTAACTTTAGTTTCCGTTTCGTAGTAAGGAAGTATGTGTTTAGACTATTGTCGCTTGTTAGGAGCCCGAGTATATTTACCTATTATTTCTACCATCACGCTGAAATGTATCTTGGGCAGACGAGTCTCTTACTTGAGGTATTTTCCGTAAGTACGTACAGCAACACATCAAAGTATGCAAAAGTGTCACATTTCTTCAATCGACTCTCATCTTACTGTCACTCAAATTAGGTTGAATATCAATTGAGGAAATTTGACACGTTGTGGTTACCTGTTGTGTGACTGTACCACTTCAAAAAATCTATTTTTTTTTTACTTATTCTATTTACGCGACACGGTCAGACCGTCGTCACCAGAATAAAACTCAGTGTTAGTGTGGCAATTGTGTCGGCTCTGTGATAATGCATCATCCCGCCCCGGATCCCGCGTCCATACAGAGCGTGAGATCTCACACAAACGATGAATTATTGCGTGTCATCAATTACCGGACGGACACAATGCTCACACACGGATATAGAAAGATTCCTATAAAAATAAAAACACCCTCGACTATTCCATATGACTTTCATGTTAATGCTATTTTACAAGCGGGCAAATGAATGTGATCACTGCCGCCCATGGGCATTTAAATCGAGACAACATCACATACATTGTCCTGGTCCCAAACTAAGGTTTTCCCTTGTGCTATGAAAACCAGAAACAACGAAGGAACCACAAACACCCAGACCCAACACAAATATTTTTCATCAAAAAACATTTGTGTTGGTGCGGGAATCAAACCCGAAACCCTTGTGTCGGTCGTCAACTTTTACAACAGCAAATGCATCGCAAATGCGTTGCCGGCTCTGCGCTGTTTCTTGAAGGTTATCGATATCTTGTATCTTTTAGGGCAGGGGTCACCAATTAGTTTCGTTCTGGGTTTGATGACCCCTGTATTAGGGATGGAAAACCATTTCGGTGAATTAAAATCAGTTCGCTTCCACATTTGTAATGTGGACAGCTAAAACTGTCTGTTTTATGTCATGTGGATTTCGGTTCAGGTGCGGACAAGGGCCTAATTTTCTATTTTTTTTATGATATAGGTGGCAGACGCGCCGACGGATCACCTGATGGTAAGCGATTACCGCCGCCCATAGACACCTGCAACACCAATGCAATATTGATTTCTAATTGGGGATATCGCGTGTGAATAATACGCTAGATGGCGTACTATATTATTAAGTCCATTGACACGGTAATTGGTTATTTTGATGTGAGATGTAGGTACTAAATATAGCAAAACAATCACCAAACAAATACAAACGCGAGGAGATTTAAATATAAGTAATGTAAGTATAAGTTATAGCACTTACTGCTTGACGCTTCGATCGCGTTACAACAGCCGTGGTCACAAGCGAACTCACAGTTAATGATCGCGGATAAGTTTTAGTCCCGTTTATATCAAGTATTTGTAGAATGCACCACGAAAGTCTAACAAACAATTTACCATTCATTCCGTCTTAACCCACCCAACCCACCATACAGGTGAAATAGACCGTAGCATATGTCTCCTTGTGCATCGTTCGGCGAATGTGTTCGGTACACACGATGCATCGCCCGTAGATCCCGCGTCCATACCGCGCGGGCGTGAGACTCCACACAAACGATGAATTATTGCGTGTCATCCATTACCGGACGGACACGATGCTCACACACGGATGTTGGAGGCTGGATGAGGTTAGAAAAAATTTGAAAGCACTGGAAAATGCCCTGAAGCTCTATTTTTTTATTCATTCGCCTGCAGGCGAGTACACGATTTCTACTGATTTTCGTTCGACATACGAAATTCAGCATTTTTGAATCGCTCGTCCGCAACTAGCCACCTCACCCACTCGTTACTAGGCGAGTGATTCAAAGCGAAAATCAAAATAAACGTTTGTTGTCTCTATCATCATACTACTTACGGATCATTGACATTTGATTATTTTTTCGTATCACGAACATCCCAGGCAAAATCGACTCAATGCGACTTGGAAGGCGAATGTGACATAAGTCGCATGCGCCAACGCTATTATTCTGACGTTTAATATAACGCTCAATGGCATGGCAGACTGACTATTTCTCCCGCAAGGTAGCGCATAATGGCTGGTTTTGTTTACCTGTCAAACTCCTTTGCCTGTGGCTCCCCATTGTGGTCGCTTCTACAAGCGACCACAATCAGTCGAGTGATTCAAAAATGCGGAATCCGAAATTGACGTCGAACGAAAATCACTTCAATGTCGAGTGCACGAGAATTGGCCCTCAGTAGCGCTACAATGAGTTTACATCGAAAACTGACATAACGTAAACTATTGCTCTGTCTCTTTCAAATGCAACACAATGAAAGAGACAAAGCGATAGTTTTCGATAGCGAGGATAGTATTCCAAACGCATGGTAGTACTACTGATCGTTTTTTAGCTAGCCCTTCCACCTCTTCTTCATCCGTGGCTCTATCTAAGGAACCGTTTGTACACGCTCCTTGGCGGTCTGCTTGTGTCGGGCTCGACACGCAAACAAATCCACACATCAACCATTGTATTGGTTAGACTAAAGCTGGGGGCCTGCAATGAAACGGTATTTGCAACCGAAGCTTTATCCCCGTTCTTTGTTTTTTTTTATTCGAATAAGACAGTAAAACAGTCATTTTATAACATTTATCCTTAAATCAAACACTAAGCACCTGGGGCAATTTTTGTGCACTTAACATTGAAGGCGAATTAGGGATTATGGACAAATGTATGAATTCTCTAAATTCGACTTCAATTTCGAGTGCTTGAGAATTGCCTCCCTGGGTAGCAATTCTCGTATACTCAACATTGAAGTTCGTAGACTAAACACTATCGTATTCTAATTTTAAAGCTACTAATGTCAACTAGAAGTGCCTTAACATTTTGATGATCAATTACAGGTTTATACAATGTTTACTCGGTTACTAAAAACTTCGGGGTGCGATGCGACAGGGTCCCCGACACATCAAAAACATAAAAATGTGCCAAATTTTTATTGTTAAATACATAAAACCTTTTAAAAACTACAAGAGCGCTTGCGCGGGCTACAAACCGCCAGCCACAACTGACATCGCCCCCTTCCCCCCCTTTGCATATCAATTCAATGTGTAATCCAAATATTCCAGCAAAATGTATTTTACCAGCGAATGACAAAGCGAAATATTCACACTTACACGGAATATTCGGTTCAACACAAAACATTCGAGCTCAATAGAAAATCGATTCGAATTAAACTTTGTTCCGATTTTAAACGACAGAAATTCAAAACAAAACGCAATCGGGACCGCAGTGATGCGACTCGAGTGAAAAACGAATGAAAATTATTCCAAATATTCGAGTGTTATTTGAGAACTACTCGAAAGATATTTGAGGATTACTAGAGTGACATTTGAGGACTACTCGAGTGATTTTTTAGGGCTACCCGAGTGATATTTGAGGATTACTCGAGTGATTTTTAAGGACTACCTGAGTGATATTTGAGGATTACTCGAGTGATTTTTAAGGACTACCCGAGTGATATTTGAGGATTACTCGAGTGATATTTGAAGACTACTTTAGTGATATCTGAAAATTACTCGAGTGATCTTGGAGGCTTACTCGGCTGACATTTAAGGACTACTCTTGTGATTTTTGAGGATTACTCGAGTGACAATTAAGGAGTGATATTTAACAATTATATGACTACCCGAGTGATATTTGAGAACCTTGAGTGAAATATTTATATTTTTAATTCCTTTGCGTATCTCGTCGCAACACAGTGGCGCATGAAGCGGCCTGAAAATGTTTTGGACAGACGGCAATAATTTTAAACTGGAATGTCATGTCGAAACTCGCGAAAAACTCTGTCGACGCGCAATGATTAATACTGATGGCACTTTGTCATCCACTCGTGGTTGCTTTTTATTGATTAGGGCCGAATTTACTACGTTTGCTCTCTGATTAAAGTGAGCACTTACCTACTTGGTACAGACTTTTTGTAAAATTCCTTCCTCTCGAAAATTCATGTCGTTGCGCTGTAAACGCGTAGGTTTGGTAGAGACTTCTGTATTATTACGAGTATTAAAGACTGGAATTAACGCGACGTTTATTTTAATGCACAACACACCACAACCAAATGGGCCATCCAGCCAGTCTTTATTTTAAAAGAAAACTTTCATTTTCACAGCTTCCTAAATAAATATCAGAAGAAGCAAGTCTATTAATGTAATTGTCATAAGGAACCGTCCTACCACTTTTTCGCTAGGTAATTAACACAGCTTAATTGCTTAATGTCACGCCGCAAAACCAGTCTTTTTTGGGCAAAAAACTGTCAACTCCTCATCGTGCCTTCCCACGCATATTTCTAATTTGTGGGTATTTGTCATTTCCGCTACTTTGCCGTTCCATCGGATTGTGGTGTTTTCCTGAGAATCAAAAATACAGAAATAGAATGTGACTAACAATCTCCAGGTCATTTTAAAGGTTGGAAAAGAATTCGTGATTCCATGGTAGGTACAAAAACCGGCGTGAAGCAGCCCCTGTGCTGTGTTTCGCCGAGTGAGTGAGGGTACCGGAGGCCCAATCGGGGGGGAAGGGGATAAAAGGTTGGCAGCGCACTTGTAACTCCATTGGTGTTGCAAGTGTCCATGGGCGGCGGCAATTGCTTACCATCAGGTGATCCACCTGCACGCCTGCTACCTATAACATAAAAAAAAAAGGTAGCGCCATGACTGTGCCTATTAGCGGTAGTTACCATTAACTTTTTGATATTAGAAAAAGTAAAACTGAAAAATTGTTTCGCGGCAAAATTTCAAAGAACTACAATTGTAAAGTGCTTCAAAATTAATAAAGGAAGGTAGTATTTTAATAAAATGTTGTCTCGGACGAAAAGAATGTCCAATTTGGAGACAGTAGTTAGTACCGGCACAATATAAAGATAGCCAGTAAGTAATAGGACAAGATACTTTTCTTATATTAGAGGCGGCAAATAATCAAGCTGGTCATCTGATGGTAAATGATCACTGCCGCCCACGAACATCGGAGAAGTCGCCGATTTGCCGGTCTTCTAGAAAGAAGAATGCTCTTCTCTTGAAGGTGCCTAAGTCGTAGCTGTCGTGAAATACACGGCAGCAATTCCTTTTGAATTTTGTTAGGTAGCTCAAATGTTTCGTTTTTGTAAACGGATTTTTTTTACAATAGTTGGTTTGTTTGGTGTATGGATTATGCAATGATAACAATAAAATTATTAACTATAATAGAAAATATAAATCGAATATGTGTAAAAGAATATACCTGTCGCACCCAAAGAAAAGACGAGCACAGTGCATTTGAAAGGGGAATAAAGATTCGGTTGTGAATTCATTTCGTCATTAGCCATCTCATCGGAACATTAGGTATATGAAATTTGAATCCCAAACCACTGGTTATATTTAGACTGCTGTACCAAGTAATAAGAGAAAAGGCAGTGCGCGCGTTTTATACGGAATCTTGGGGTCATCATGAAACAGAAGGAGCTTACGAATTAAAACAATAAATATCATGACACAATTTATAATTTAAAATTTTATTATAACTCCTTCAAAGTATCAGTTTGTATCACAGGATAGTTTCATAAGTTAAATAACTAAAATTTAGGTACAGCTACATCCATCCACACATATGCCACTGTAAAATAATCGGAGTCGTTGCTTGATCAATATTAACCTAGAAAGTTGACCAACTTTCGAAAAAAAAATTGCAGTTACAATTAATAATTTAAACGGTGATCGAAACTATTGTTCGAAAATAGTTTAGGTTAGTATAGAACTGGTGACCCCGAATCGACTGGCGCGCTGTCGGGTCACTAATAAAATTCAAACCAAACCCAATGTATTTTCGAAAATAAAATTTAGCGACGTTTGTTATTTTCCGGGAGTCTATCAACTAACGGCTCGGACTATTTTACAGTAACATACATTTTACACCTGCGCTTTCCTTTAAAAAATATCGTCTATGAAAGACAGTTACCTAAATGGAGTTGTTGGGTTGTGAAAAGCCCAGCCAGTGCGGGTTTAGAAATTTTGTTTTTCCTGTAAATATTCACATTCTGTAGATATATTAAGTTCAGAGTTAGTGAAATATTCTTTTGAACTTGATAAAAATACGTTAAAATAATTATTGAAATGAATAAATGGCCATCTGTTTTTTTAAGAGTTCGATATTCTTTTGGTTGGACGGCTACCGAGCAATAAATTTTTATCTGTTTCGTGTCACACCAATATTGCACCTCGCGAGGTGATACAAGTTTTATTCGGCTGGAAAAAACAACCAGCTTATTTTGCAAAACTGGAACTGTTATTGTGGTTTCATATTTAACAGAAAATTATACTCTGTCAATAATATCGTGAAATTTATTCTTGAGGAACTATTACGGAGTTGCAAAAAACCGGTTTATTTTCTAAAATACGCACTTAATGGGGGCTATTCGCGTTTGAAAAATCCGCTAGATGGCGTATTGTTAGAATGAGGTCCAACTGCAACGTCACTGTTTAGTGACATTTTGACATCCCAGATCAAAAATAACCAATCACCGTGTAGATCGACCTCGTTTCTACAATTCGCCATCTAGGGTTTTTCACATACACCTTTGCATAAATTCGGTGAAATTTTCAAATTACCGGTTAAACTGCTAAAACCGATTCGAATTTGTTTTCCATGACATGTTCGGTAACCGTAAGCTTAGTAAGCAACAACATGGCGACTGCACTTAGCCGCTGCGGCCGCCTTGGGACTCTTGACATGAATTAAAAATGCACGCTGCATTAGTGCGCGAATAGCGGTGGCCCGTCGCGTGACGCAGATGCCGAATGGGCTGGGGTTTGGCTTGGCTTTAAGGCTGCGTACGTTAGATAGATTTTTTATTGCACATAAATAGAATACATGATTGAAATGAAATTGAATTTCTTAAAGTGTAACCGTGAAATTAAAAACAACTTGCACTCATTTGGTATCTATTCGGTATTTGAACAACAAATGTTGTCCAACGAAAAACAAAGAATCAAATTTCAAGATCTTATATGTATCCATTGATTAAAATCTAGCTTGCAAAAGTTAAATTGTAACATAGCGGTTTTGATAATTTTACATCAAACAATTTTTCAAACCTATCCTAAAAATGTTGTCCTACTAATCTATGGCAGCCTTAACTTCAATGTCACAAGCGATTGAGGAGATTCTATTCAACTTTGACTCGCCTTGAAGATGGTAAAGTTCAGGTGCTATTTTAAGGTTCATATTCACGAAAGCTAAAAATAAAGTTTCATACGAACTTGTAATAAGATCGGAAATTGAGTAGGCTTCCCTTTCTATTGAGACAACCGTCTACCACGCGGTGCTAATATAGGGTGTATCTGTGAACATTTACATCCCTTTAACCACGTGTTCTACCAACCATTCTGAACAACATTTGTTCTATGACTTTTGAAAATTCGCATAAAAAATTTTCATCTTTCCATACAAAGTTGGTCACGTGACTTTGTCATTTTGTATGGGGAGTCCAAAATTTTTTCGAAGAATTTAAAAAAGTTGTTGAACAAATGTTGCTCAGAATGGTTGATAGAACACGTGGTTAAAGGGATGTAAATGTTTACAGATACACCCTGTATAATCAAATATAGTTACCTACGTAACTAAAACTATCAGGTTTTCGTCACCTCTCACTGGCTGTATAAAAATAGGCTAAATAATGGACCCTTAAACCTGTCCCTTCAGCTTGACCGGCATTTTAGGGTCATAGGGGACACAGGTCACCTCACACCATTTGGCCCACGCGGCAGCAATGCGTGCCATGACTTCGCAGTCAATGTCTTCGGGCGAATGAGTAGAAAGATAGGTATAATAAAAAATCTTGCCTTCATATGGTTTTGATGAAAATACCTAATATAAATATTATTGATACAGCATCTCATACAAAACCCATGAGATTCCGCATTCGTTGTGAGAGTACGTCGTGAATTTTCATTATCAGCCTAAATTTTTATACAACCACAAATTACCTACTCGTACATTTCACATTACATTGGCGTAAACAAAAATATTTCGCAGAAAACCATCCGCTAAGTACAAACGGTAGGTACCAGCCAAAACACGCCAAGAAACTCTCCAGCTAATGAGCAAAGCGCAAATTTCTTTTAAAGTCTCTATTATACGCTTATCTCTGTCTACCTCTCTCTGATTCAGGCTATCTGTGTGCTCCAGGTACCAGTAATTAAGTGGCGCTCAATGTTGCCAGCTTAATCTTAAGACTAGAGGATTTTGTGCACTGACGGATTTAGGAGAAGGTTAAATAGGCTAAAGCCTAGAGTAGAGAGACGAAATATTTAAGAGACAATTCGAAAAAGTAATAATTTTATCACTCTTAAATATATTTTTGTACTTACAAATCTGTAAGATAATAGTTAGGATTAATATAATGAAGCAATGGTAGCTGACACCGGGCTGGGCTGGAATAGGAACATGATCTACAACTATATTTCTTAAACCAGTGTGTCTGTTTAATTTCAATCCCCCTTTTCCTCCAATTGCGCCTCCAGTAGCGGCACTCATTTTACGAAACATACGAAATAGGTAACTTTGACAAAATCCAAAATGGGTTTTTTTTTACTTGTGCTTTATTGAGTAGATAATTAATATGAGGACCATAAATAGCTTTAATACTTACTTAATAAATATAATGATACCAAAACACTATACAAATAAGTGTAATTAATATTGTAATCCTGTTTACAGTGGGAATGAAACGCACGACTTTTGAAAACCAAAATACTCTTTTCTCTACTCAAGATACCAAACACAAGTGACAACTATAAATGATTTTTTATTTATGGTTATCATCGTCATGCATTTTCCAGTTTCTTATTTATTAACGGGATATTTAAAATATGTCTTTAATGTGCTGGCAACACTAGTAACGCTCCAATTTATTGCTGTAAAATTTATCTTTGTTGACCCACGAGCTGGTAAGGTGCTTAATTTTTTCTCTCCCACTAAGCGGTTTCCAGGTACGTCTCTGTGGTGATGTTTATTAATTTTAGTAATGGAACGTTGTGTAAACGTTGGCTGTAATTGCTATTGTGTTTGCTCTTAATTCGATGGTTGAGTAAACTTGGGTGGTCACTAGGGAGGGATTCGGCCTTTGCGTAATCTTATTTCGAATGGTCTGTTTTTTGGAAAATTAATCCTTAAGGGCGGGATTTACGGTCAGTTTTTTGCCAGTGTAAATGTATAACTGTGGCGTCATTCGAATGGTATTTTGCAATCTCAAGTATTTTGCATGTGTGGTCGGCGGCGCACTTTTCACTTTTCGTCTGGTGGTGCTGGTGATGCAGGTGTCGTTTACCATCAGGTGATCTGTCTCATCGTTTGCCCCTATATCAGAAAAAATCTTGGCTTTAGTTCTTTAGTTTAAACCGTCAATCACCGTGGGTCCCGCGAGTCTAGTGACGTAATCTAAATTGACGATCATAATCCCAGACAGTTAAAATTCTGGAATGATGATTATGCACTCATAATCAGAGTTTAAGTCGACGTAAATTCAGCGGACCATTAATGTCCAATCACCCCTTATCTAAAGATACCCCGACCTCACTTAAATAAAAGAAGTAATCCTCAGATTCCATGTTTTTTACCGCCTAGTATTTTGCACATAACTTCCATTGCTCAGTTAACAGGTATTTTTTTTCCTTATTCATCTACTATTATAGAAAAATCTCGGGCAGTTCATCTAATGCAGCAGCCACTGCAGATATCGCTGAAAAACAACTGAAAAATGCAGTCGTCTCGCGTTCCAGCTACCAGCCAGAATACGATGCGAATAGGGGTGTATTAATGGAAAAAATATCGACAAAGTAATGTAGAGAGATATATATTATCTCTACATTACTTTGTCGATATTTTAAGACACCTAT
This sequence comes from Cnaphalocrocis medinalis, assembly GCA_014851415.1. Classification (NCBI taxonomy): domain Eukaryota; kingdom Metazoa; phylum Arthropoda; class Insecta; order Lepidoptera; family Crambidae; genus Cnaphalocrocis; species Cnaphalocrocis medinalis. Next base: position 11,865,471 of record CM026285.1, on the reverse strand, counting down.
TACCTCACCTTGAGAAGGTGGAATCTCAAATACAAACAATTTGGGATGTTTGATTTACTTCTCCGGGTGACTTGCATCCGGGCGTCGTTCATACATACGTGTTTGTATATTATATGAATGATTGAGAAGTGTATATATTTTCTACATTTAAACAATTTAATGTTGTTAGTTTTTCAAGTTGCGTATTTCATATTCCTAAAATAATTTTACTTAACCACCTATGAATTTACCTATTTAGAAGAGATCTATCCTAGAAGGTTCATATATTAAATATATTGTCCCTTTGATTCGGTATAACAACCAACAAGATCTCAACAAACAATCTTCTAACAATCATAATACTCTAACTAGGTACATAGTACAGGTTCAGGTGGATTATTTTAGAATTTATTATTTAAACTGTTCATACTACGTTGGTAAATATGATTTGAATGAAAAATACGATCACTCACATTCGTTTTTTCGGTTGATCTTTTCTTGTCATTATCTGTAAAATTTACCTCTTTATAAATAGTATATATGAAGGAAACGACTTATAATTGGATGAACATCGATATATCTCTAATATCAAACCGCATCACGAGTCACATCTCTAGGAGTGAGTTGGAGATTGCTACCGATTTGTTCCACACATTGAGAGTGAAAGGTGTAAATTCTGCGCTTATAGAAAATAAGGGATGTATTATTCAATATAATGTACTATTACTGATATGTGTATAATGTAATGTACTGTTGAAAGCACATTACTTTGAATATATTCTAGTCCATTATCAGAGTTCTACTGAAACCGACAGGACAAAGAAGATTTAGCATCTTCCATGCTATAGATATATAAAATGTATACTCTCTAAACTTTTTTATAATTGATAGTTAGCAGATGAGCAGACGGATCGCCTGGTGGTAATCGACTACATCGATGTCAGTACCGTGGCTGTCTATATTTCTCTGAAATTGACATCAGAATTTAAATCGTACTTATTACATTTACATTTTTTATAAAAGAGGACTTCTATAAATGATTGGTAAATTTTAGGATTCTGATGTCAATTCCATAATCATCATAATTTGAGTAAATCGTGGGAGAGCCACGCTTTGGCATGAATGGGCCGGCTCGACTGGAGTGACACCACGGCGTTACAGAAGACCAGCGTGAAGCAGCCCTGTACTGTATTTCGTTGAGTGCGCGATGATACCGGAGGCCCAATTGGAGGAAAGATTGTTAAAGGTAAACAGGGAAATTGTGACTCTACTGGAGTAACGAGTGCCTAATAGCGGCGGCGATCACTTACCATCAGGTGATCCATCTGCTCGTCTGCCACCTATCACATTTAAAATCAGGGCATGTCTTCTATTATTAAAATGCTCTAGTTTGAGAATCTGATCAGCTTAAATTCTCTGGCGCATTTATTTATACACACTTTAAATATTTAGTCTCACGGTTCAACTGAATTCGCTTGCAGAATCCGAAACGTAGCTGAAAAATGCCGTCAATTTGTTTCGTAAATCGAGAGTGAAAGGTGTAAATCTTCGGGAATGCAGTGCAACTGTGCAATTCGCTAACAGAAAATGAAACACGATAAAGCTTTTACGAAAAGTTTGACACGCAGTGTTTCTGCCAGAAATTACTGAAAGAAGAAAGACAGATAAAAATAAATGTTTTAATTGTTCAGAATAAAGTTAACAAAACGCACTTTATCAACTACTAGTGGCCCGCCCTCACTTCGTTTCGGGAAAGTAGTTCCACTATCTACCAATAGATGGCGTTGTAGCAAATTACATCGCGCAACTGTTTGGTGTTTTCGGTTTACGTATAAGCTCTGACGTGGAATATGAGAGTAACCTCTTTGTAAATAGTATAGATATAGATAGTAACAAATATGTGCAGTGAGTGTGTCCACATACTCGTCCGAGTAGGGTTACAAGTGCGCTGCCAAAATATCGACTCCATATTCCTCTGAATAGGGCCTTGTGCCCCCGCGTATGAAAAATCCGTTAGATGGCGTATGTGTACTGAGATCCAACTTCGACGTCATAACCAATTACCTTATCAACTCGTCGCAACACAGAGCATGAGGTGGAAGGGACTACCAGACCCGATTTATATAAGAAGTCGCCCGCCCTCACTCCGTTTCGAGATTAAACTTAGACCAGTACAAATAGATGGCGCTGGGATTTCGATTACAACGCGTAATAGTTTCGCAGTTTTGGTTTACCTACGGTCTGCTTGGGCATGTTAAGGATTAAGCACCCAGCATCTCGAATTAATGGTTAACAGGGGACTACAATTTTATATTGGCTTGCGCAGGTTCGGATTAGCGCTTTACATTGAGGGGGTTAATTAGTTACTATGGTAATAACTATCACGGAATTAATGAATCAATTTTCAACATCGGGCGCAAGCGGACCTAAGCCTTGCATTTGACTATACAATAACCTCTTAATAAATACTAGGTATAGTTATGGTATAAGTTGGTTACCCACTCTTTTCATTTGCCGGCTGAATCATGAATCATATTTTAAAACTATTTCCAATGTTTCCCGAGATAATCCATCGTACAGATGTGTGCATTGCATTACGGGTAAGTAACCGTGATCCGTCGCACAATGCCATCGCCGCCATCGCTCATGCTGTCAGCTTCTCTTTGTACTAAAATTCAATTTGAAAGCATTATCACATTCTTCGTGTAAATAGTGGACGGAATCTTTTCACAATAACGTCCCTTTCATGAATACGTAAGTAATATCGAATTTTTCGAAAGATTGAGCGAGTTTGCTTGGAATATTTTAAGATTAGGTACTTGGTTGCTTGGGGGAGGAAATTTTTAGGTTGGTAATTCACACACCTCAAACATTGACCTGACTCTGTACTTAGTAGCTTAAAGCCGCTTTTCCATCAGTGCTGTGCGAGGTAGCTAAGTGATGTGCGAGGAAAAAATCCACCAATGGAAACGACGATATGGGGTGGGTTGAATGATAGACTATAATAACAGGTTTACCTGCTTTTATTTATTAACCAATATTATATTTCACACTTTAACCACAAAATTATTATTTTTAACGTTATGACAACAACCAGAACATCAATCAAAAATACAAACAAGTTTTCTTTTTTAAAAATATAAAATACAAAAACGAAAGAGTTCAACATCTCTAGAAGTGATTCTATTATCGGATTTTTTCCTTGCACACCACTTAGCTATCTCGCACAGCTCTGGTGGAAAACACTTGTGTTACATATATTAGACAACAGAGGATTTACATATATAATACCTACTTAAGTCAATATTATACCTAGACACTGAACAAACACACAATATTTCATCACACGAATGTTTGTCCAGGGTGAGGATCGAACAAATGACGTAGAAATTGGATCTCTGTCTAACAGTACGCCATCCAGTGAATTTTTGCGCAAACGATAGCCCCTATTACAAACTCATCCATTTCAAGATTAGCTCGAGCCATCCATCTGTGTGTATTTATAATGTGCTACTACCCTCAACAGAAACCTAGGGCAGTGTAGGTTGTCATCAACATCTCAGTCTTGTTCTGCCAATTGTTTATAGAATTGACATTAGCCTGCGATATCCAGACAATAGTATCACTACCCGATAACATATTGTTGACTATATTGTCATGTTCACAGGACTACAATGGCATTCAACTGCCGGATTAGGTCGGTCGCAAATTGAATACAATAGGTTTGCCATGTCTCAATATGAAAAGCCGGACAATTTGATAAGAAAGGCAAAGGAAAAGAAACGAAAATACATTATTATTTGGACATCCACAACAAATAATACATGCTACAACAAATTAAGGGGAAATACACACAAGACAAATAAAAAACACTAGTAAAAAAACTTAAAACCAAAAAAAAACAACAAAAATAAACTGTCCTTCCCCATTGGCCAGTAGTAATTTAACTACTTATGAGCTGTTAAACAATTCTTTATACTTTCTTATGTTATTATAAAGAGTGACAAATTCTATAGACAACCACAGGCTTAGAGCTAAAGATGAAACTTGCAGCTCACCTGCGCGATAAATCGTCCGCCGCCGACTAAAAAAAACCAACAAAAAATCAGAATTTTTAGTCAATATTTTAGAGTGGACTCTCCCTCATCGTCCATCGCGGATGTCGTAGGACCAGGGCACGGAGCCTAGCAAAGTAACCTAGCCTAAAGTGACTCGTCGGGGTCACACACGACCTTTAGCATTGAGGTCAACCGACACAAGGATGAAGATGCAGTCAAAAGGCTATGTCCGACAGTATGTAGACGCATGGGAACCTTAAATACAGGCAAAGTGCCTTTGTGACTAGATTCTTAGTAATCTATGTCTAAGGGATTGGAGCGTATTAAACTTGAGGTCTAATAAAATAAAATTTATTGCACAAACCAGCGTTAGTAGATTGATAAAATTATTTTTTGAGGATTTATCTGGATAAGTACGTAAGCTTCTTTACGAATAAACGATTTTTATTTGTAGGACGTTCTGCGAATATTCAATATATTTTTTACTACGTGAGTCAATCTTTGTAAGCTTAAGAGAATATTCTTAACCGTCCATTTTTAGTTATAGAGGTATTGAAGAATTCTTTCTAGCATTTTAATTAATACTCGTAATATAAAATCCAAAGTAAGTTATTACTTCGATGATAATATCGACGAGGTATCAGAAAAAGAGAAGAGCCACGCTTTGGCATAGATGAGCCAGCTCAACTGGAATAATACCACGGCCTTACAGAAGACCGGCATGGAACAGCGCCAGCGCTTTGTCACCGAGTGAGTGAGGGTACCTGAGGCTCAATTGGGGGGAAAAGGGATTAAAGGTTGTCATCGTACTTACGACTCTACTGGTGTTCTCTTCCCATCAGGTGATTCCTCTGCTTGTCTACCACCTATCACAAAAAAAGCAATGAGCATCTTTTGCTCCCATGTTCTTTTCCATCAACCATACAAGACTTTACATAAACGGGACTAAACGCGACGAAATTAAATAAGTACATTTTAGCACTTACTGCTTGACGTTTCGGCTGCGTTACAACAGCCGTGGTCACAAGCGAATTCAGTTCGCTTGTGCTATAGTAAGTGCTAAAATGTACTCATTTAATTTCGTCGCGTTTAGTCCCGTTTATGTAAAGTATTTGTATAATGCAACGCGAAAGTTTAAAAACATAACCATACAAGAATTTGAAATCACTAACCACAATTTAAAAAATACTTCTAACACTCATTCCTCAAAATGCTGATGGATTACAACTCATGTAGACCAAGAACCCTTGTAAGGATTTACAAAAAGCGTAAGTTTAACGTTTGAGTCGGCGCGACAGAAAGAGGGAACATGCATACCATACATTACGTTAATGGGCTTGCCCATAACACGCCCTCGAGTTAACGGCTCGGGTGCAGCGGGAATAAATTTAAATTGATTCGACTGGGCAGCGACGCCTTAGGCGTTTACATCGTTATACCCCGCATAAGTGTAGTCCAGTAATGAGCTACGCAGCCGAAACTTAACTAACTCGGGCTGTTTTACAAGGACAAAGTAGCCCAGCGAACGATAGAAAGTCATATTCTCGGAACATGCACAGCACACACAACATCTCACATATTGACCTGACTACGTACTAAGTAAGCTTAAGCACTTCTACACATAATATCAGACAGCACAGGAAACGCAAATATAATACTTAAATGAATACGATCACACGAATGTTTCTCCAGGGTGAGGATCCAACCCACGACTTCGAAACGATGACAAAAGTAATAGTTATTTCTTGCTGGTCAACTATAATAGTAGGTTTTCTTTTTATGTTTTAAAATTTATTTATTACTTAAGTCACTACAAAATCCATACTTTAATATTATAAATGCGAAAGTAACTCTGTCTGTCTGTCTGTTACTCTTTCACGCCAAAACTACTGAACGGATTTAAATGAAATTTAGTATACAGATGATCTAGACCCTGAGAAAGGACATAGGCTACTTTTTATTGCGAAAAGGGGGTTGTAAGGGGTTAAAAGGGGGGTAAAAAGTTACTTTCCACGCGGACGATATCACGTAAAGAAAAAAAAACGGGCCGCTAGTAACTAGTATAAATACAATTATTACATTACAAATAACTCCATCAAATACAAAACCATAAATATTATATTCCGTATTTTTGTGGACAATATTCGTAAATTACAACATTTTGTTTATTTTAAAACTTCAATGCAAATAAGAGGACAGTATTTGTGTTTGCGACGAATTGATTGGTTCTAGCGGGGTTCCGTAGATACCTATTTTTGTACATATGTAAATTTTCAACAAGCCTTTTCGATTCGACGAATGCGTCCAATTCGCTTGTGGAATTGAGCTGAAATTGGAAAAATCGCTTCGGGCTGTGTTATGGATTTTTTGTCATGACGAGATGTAAAGTATTAGGCCTATTTGGTTGGGAAATACCTATTAGGTTTCTAAATTTGTATAAAAGATTCATATCAGTTAAGGTTGTATCGTTAAACTTTTTATCCCGCTAATCACCTTTTCTACCAACTATTCTAAACGATTTTTTTTAATTCATCCAAAAAATGTTTCGAGTTATTTTTACACGTGACCGACTGTTTATGAAATCTAGTTTTAAGTATATTTTATGTTCTAGGTGACAGACGAGCAGACGGATCACCTGATGTTAAGCGACTGCCGATAGACACCTGCAACTGCAACACCAGTAGAGTCACAAGTGCGCTGCCAACCTTTAACCCCCTTTCGCTCTAATTGGGCCTACGGTGTCATCACTCACTCGACAAAACACAGCGCAGGCGGTGCTTCACGCCGGTCTGTGAGGCCATAACACACCGGACGAGCCGGCCCACTCATGCCGAAGCGTGGCTCTCCCACCACCCAGCCATCCATATTTAGATTGATTGACGGATACATTTTCTTTAAACCTTTTTGTCTCCCAACCTGTATTTTTCTTTTACCAGTTCCAGTTTTTTTAACCTGGCTGTACAGTCCAGATAATGAAATTATAATTATCTTGTAATTACAATACAACTCGTGATACCTCCTGTTCCCAAAGTAACAATGCATAATTAATTCCAGTACATTTTTACATTGTTACTTCGCCAATTTATTTCATAATGCGAACCACGGATAGAGCTTGATTAAACTTTTAATTGAAATTGTAACAAAAGACTTATTATGGTTATGCGCGGCCTTAAGGCGGCTTCTAAACTCCACTAGCGCTGATTTAGTGAAAAAATAAAATATCATACTTATTTTACCTTTTAAATCAAACGATGCCACATGGTTGCAAAATGGCCGTCGTCCAAGAGGCGGATCCCAAAAAAACCAACCCTTCCATAACGGGCGAACTCTAGTAAAATATAAAGAGCAGTGCCAATTAGGGGTACAGTTGGACTATTAGAATTAATAGAAAAAACCTTCTATTTGCTAGAAAATATGAAGAAGATATTATACTCTGTCTTGTTTGGTCTCCCCCAGCAGATTCAAGGTGAACTTGAGAAAGATAATGGCTAAAAATACCGGGACAATAATGTATAGAGCTATCAACGTCAGTAGAGAATCCCACCTTCAAAGACGCTGGTGGCCATAACGATGATGATGAGTGGACATAAAATAACTGTTTCTTCACATAGTAAGCTTTCGTACATATCACAAAACATCAATAGTTAGTCGAATTATTCTTCTTACATCAGTCATCTGCTCGTACCCAATAGCATCCATAGCCGTCACTTCAAGGGGATAAGACAAACTTATTTTTTGTTTTTGATCCTAGTAGTCCTAAGACCGCAGCCAAAAGTAGAACATGGCTTTAACACTGGGTATAACATATTCAGAGGTCATTAAAATCTAGGCTCAGGTTTATAACAGACGAGGTAATTTAAATGGGAAGTAAACCTTTTAGGGTTAGATTAAGAATGGTTTCAGATTAGCGTATTTTTCTGAGCATAGGTCGTTTAAGCTTTAAGGCGTTAAAAGGAAATCTGTACTATGCATAAAGCATTGACAAATCCTATAAAGGTACAAACTGAAAAGGCAAAACACTAGCGCGATGCATTCGACGTCTAGCGCCATCTATTGGCAAATACTGGAACGAATGTCTTTAAGCCAAGTGAGAGCGGAGCTTTATATTAATAAATAAATATAGTGAAGGATATCTTTTATCCTCCCCCTTCCCTTAGACGACTTTATTTTCTCCAACTTTCACAGCACTAAGGGATGACAGTAGACATTATTGCCTAAATAAGGACCCATATGCCCCATAAAATTCAACTTCCCTGAATCTGAGAAATAATCAAAGTATTATTGAGCAGTAAATCTTTATTACAGTTCTAACAGCGTATACCGTCATGAGTGTGTGAGTTTGGTAAGTTTTCCACCTCTTTTTATGAGGAGCTTAAATCAACAAGGTTATTTGCGCTTATTCCTTTGACAGATTTTACGAGAGAATACTTTGACAACTCTATTAATGCATTTACATACTAATGGGATTTTACACACTGTTACGGCTGCGTTACCACACCTTTTGGACTTAATAGGACTGTTCTGGTTACACAGTGTGTGTTGGGTCGCAATTTATAGTGACTTATGTATGAGCAAATACTTGTACTTATTGAACATCTTACGTATAGTCTTAAGTATAGACCTCTTCTTTATTTCGTCATCTTTCCTGATCACCTGCAAACCTCATCCACTGTTTCCCTGTCACTCTTACTATATCCAACCAACCAGCATTCATCAATCGTACTGTGGATAGACCATCAGCCGATGGCTTACCCACAGGACGTTTGATGAATGCTAATGAATAATCCTTAAAGGCACACATCCCTCGATCGCTTTTGCACAATAATGTTTACGTTCTCCATTTGCTTACAAATTCTGAATCGTAACTTTTTATGTAAACTTTTTCGTAACTAGATTTTTATCGAAAAGTCTACCCTCATACGGTATGCAACGTAGAACTTTTTGTGTCAGCTATATGGGAGTTAGAATAAGAATAAAACTTATTTAGTAAAGTTCATCTCTGAGTTTATTGAATGCTTCGTTTGAGCGATTTTGTATAAAATCAAGTAAAAACCCTAAGTCGAATCAACTGACATTTCATCGAATAGAATTATACTTAGATAGAAATATACTCGTACTTAAATGCAATTACTAAATTGTATGTAGATACTACCCATGTGTACTATTTTCTGGTCTAAATGCCTTACTTACTTACTTTACGCACATAGCTATGTTCAATACCTTTCTCTCTGATCTTATAGTGTAAGTACAGTTTCATCCAAGTTGTTGATTGGCCTGTGGTACGCCTTAGACTATCAGGATTTAGGTTTTTGGGAACTAGTTGTAGAAAGACGCACATGGATATTCGAATCCCCTCTCCCCCTATACAAAAGAGTTTATAGTTTATTTTTTTACGTTGCCTTATCTGTAAACTAAGATACATGGACTGCAAAAGCATAACCCTGCCTTTTGAATTTCCTGTACTTGGGGTACAAAAAGAGAACAAAATAACAAAAGAAACCAAAATCGAGTACGGAAACGATATTCAGTTATACAACTCTGTGAAAATGACAGTTCCATAACAATTTGACGAACAAAATCAAGAACAGAAAATGTTTAAGATTAAATACAAACATTTCATAGGGCAACGTTTCAAACGCGCGACCGTGAAATAGAAACACCGATCACGGATTGAAATGGAGAACTCGTGAAATGACTGGCGCCATGTTTCATCGTGTTGTACTTGTCAGCATTTGCAGTAATAATCAGATTACAGATGTAATTTCCTCTGTCACACTGGTTACTCTTGCGGCCAGCGTCCCACTAATTTAGTGGACCGAGCTAACGCGCTGTGAATTCGCGATGCGAGAGTCGTGACGTCATTATTGTGACCGAAATATGCGGTGATGCTGGGATATTGGCTGGGACCACGTAGGAAATCAGGTCAAATTATACACCCCACTCATCGTTTCTCATTTCAAAATATTTACCATTGAAGCAAGCCCCAATTCACACGAGTCGGCGACTCTAGAAAGACCCCATTTTAAAATGGGAAAAATTACATAAATGTAAGTAGATTCATAGGTGTAGACATAATAAGATCTGTATAGTGCCTAAAAACCTAAAGAATGTTAAGGATTTCTTATTCACTAAATAAGAAGAAGAGAAACAGGTAATGCTAGTTTCCATGAATGTAAAGTATAGACCATCATATTTGAATACATGTAGTTATTCAATAGAATAATAAATAACTAAGAAGTAGAGAGTAGTATTGGTAAGTATTCAATTTTAAAAACATAAGTAATTGGCTTAAAAAACCTACTTATTTCAGAATCGAATATTTACAACTTCCGTGCTCCTGAACTACATCAAACTGTCGTTTTGTGATGAAAATCTTCCAGCCCCAACGTTAGGTAGGTAAGTATTATTTTTAAATTAGTCTTCTTTTGTAAAATATATTCATTAAAGATAAATCAATACCTACTTGTACGACTTGTTTAATTAATTCGTTATTAAAAAAAACTTAAGTAGGGCCTCCCACCAGGTGGACCGATGATCTAGTGAAGGTCGCGGGAGTCCCTTGGATGCGGGTGGCACAGGACCGATCTATGTGGAAAACTTTTGGGGAGGCCATGTCCAGCAGTGGACGTCTATTGGCCGAAATGATGATGATGATGAAAAATGCTTAATATTTACAAAGTAATTGACCTTGACCTTACTCACAAAAACATAAAAATGTGCTGTAACTACGTAACCGGTTAGATGGGTAACTAATTTCTACTTGTAAACTTACCCTGCCCGGGTATCTAATGAAACTAACTCTCGACGTGATGTTGAAATTAATTAAGTTCATATTATTACTCACTTACTTGTGGTATTTAATATGAGCGCAAAAGTGTATCTTTTATTGAATGTGGGTTGACTAACTGCAAGATTTACAATGCGCTGTGTTCGATGCGCGCTCTTGCTAAGTAATTTTGGTAGGCGTTACAGTACAGTCAGCCACACATCAGGTTACCACAGCCTGTCAAGGTCCTCAATTGATAGTCCACCTAATGTGTATGACAGTAAGATGACAGACGATTGAAGAAATTCGATTTTTTTTTATACTTCGATGTGTCTGTACGCACATTCGGCTGTAAAAAGATAATTACTACAATACATTCTAATTGTTTTTTATTATTATTAGGTTAGTTAATTGTAGTAAAGAAAATCTACCATTATTAATAATATGATTGTGGAAGAGCGACGCTTTCCCTACACAAATATTGTTTGATTTATTTCTAAGAGGCCCTACCTAACAATTACTCAATGTAGTAGGACCTATATTGTAGTTATTTTGCTACAGTGCCACTACATTCTGGCTAGCACTATCTTATCCCTTTTCAATTCGGTATTTAGCGATAAATATGCCTACATTATACTGACTAGAATATTATAACCATACCTAATGTAAACTTATATACTTTGTACAAAAGAGCGTAGCTATGTATTATTCTATCCACTCTAATAAAATATAAATATTTGAGTAGATAACTAATTAAGCGATAAAAACATTGTGGCTGTTGGCTTATAATTACAAGATCTTTTTATCAAAAATATTGAGGGACTAGAGTTCGATGTACTAAGCCGGTGTCTAACTAATTTAGAAATTGAGTAATACTTTTATGTGGTTTGGTCTTGAATCAATTAATTACAAGATTCTTTTAGTCTGGATCAAGCAATCAACACTAATCTTCGAGAGCTTTTTCTAAATGAAAACCAAGTACCTACGTAATTATTGGTAGCTCTATGACAAAGTCTCAATCAAAGAGCAGATGAAAGAATCCCTGTCAACGAAAACTGGTCTTTTTTTTCTTGTTTCATCAAAGCGAACATTCAACTCGTATCTGATAATTAAAATGAATTATAAACCTTACTGTCCCTAGCAAGTCCAATACAGAATCAAAACCAAAAGATAATACGGAAAAAAAGTGCGGTGAAATAGGTAACGATGAGACGTCATCGTTACTTACCTATTTTTTTTATGTGACAGGTAGCAGACGAGCAGACGAATCATCTGATGGTAAGTGATGGCCGCCGCCCATAGACACATACAACACCAGTAGAGACGCAAGTGCGCTGCCAACCTTTAACCCGCTTTTCCCCAATTGGGCATCCGGTGCCCACACTCACTCGATGAAACACAACGTAGCTTAGGCCAGCGCCTACGCCTACGCCGTGAAGCAGCCGTCACGCCGGTCTTCTGTGAGACCGTGCAGTACCTATCACTCCGGTCGAGCCGGCCCATTCATGCCATAGCGTGGCTCTCCCACTGTTTTAGAATTTCTACCTAATATCTAGATGACCTTTTCTGTTGAGAAATTCTACTTTAGCTCAAAGCCTGGAAGTTGGCGGTCTTATATCTACCCCTATGCCTCGAAAATCACGTTAACCCGTTGGTCCTGCACCTGGTCCCTGTTCGATCGAGTCACTCTGGTCACAAAATAATTACCCACAGAAAGTAGACTGCCCACTAAGAGCTAAAAACAGTGTCATGTACTCACGCATGCGCACTAACGGGGAAATACGCCTTTTCGACCACATTAATCCTAGCCTATGACATAAGATTGTCAAACTGTCGAAGTCCGTGGTAGAGGCCGCGTGCTTATTACTCATGCTGGGCAACAAACCTAGCATATGTCAACGAACTCTTCTAAATTCAAAATCAGGCTGAGTCTACCTTCTGTGTGTAATTATTTTGTGCTCTGGTGTTCCATCAAAATAGGAGGGAAAGGAAATAGAGAGTGCCCATGCTTTTTTTTATTTATAGGTGGCAGACGAGCAGACAGATCAATTGATGGTAGGCGACTGCCGCCGCCCATAGACACCTGCAACACCAGTAGGGACACAACACATACATAGAAGAGAGTGTGTCTGCGCACACATTTGTGCTACGTAGAGGGCTGATTGTTGAAAATATCGGCTAGGAAAACATTACTAAGTACTTTCTCGTGTACAACAGGAAATCAAACACAACGTACCTACGTATATTTACAAATTGTATCTACTTTATATAGGTAGCTAGATACTTAAGCTGTTCCTTACTAAAGTGTTCTCATGACTTGCACCATCAAAGTTATTCTATTCTCGCCCCTACTGCAATTGTTTTAGGAGTCAACTGGCTCAATTTCGGCTGTTTCTCTATGTCTTCATTACAATTTTAGATAGACCGGTGGAATAGTACGTCTGAATTTGCGCTCTGCTTAATGTAATTATTTTATGCAATACGGTAACACAATACCCTTTGCTGCTAACGGTTTGGTGGCGAATTAGACTTTGCATCCCTGAAGTGGGTTAAGAGATGAGAAATTAGGAAGGCTGTTGTATGTTGAATTGTTGGTACCTACTAACGTTGTTGGTACGAGTATAACCTTCATAAGTTGGATCCGTTGGTGAACTGAACGGTCTCTTGCGGACTTGTAGAATGCAAGATGCCTTGACACTTTGGCTTCTTCTATTTTCCCGCATAATTCATAGCCTGATTCCGATGACCGTGGGCATCACCTATCATCATCATCATCTGATAGCGCCATTGACCACTATCTGGAGTCAGCTCTCTTTCTCCATCCCAGACGGTGTTGGGCAGCGGTGATGACCCTTGCGCAATGAGCGCCTTGAGCGTCTTGGTAAACGTAGTGTAGGACGACCTCAGGCCAGATGAAGTGACGATCTGCGCAAGAGAGCTGGCTGGAGCTGGATGCGAGTAGCCGAAGATCGATCAAAGTGGCGAGCATTAGGAAAGGCCTATGTCCAGCAGTGGACTGCAACAGCTGATGATGATGATGATGATGACGACCCGTATAATCAAATTAATAATAAATAAATAAATTGAGACAACATCACATACATTGTACTGGTCCCAACCAAACTAAGGTTTTCCCTTGTGCTATGGAAACCAGAAACATAGTATATACATATAGTATAGACGCTAAGAATTGGTAAGGCCAAATCTCCAAATAAAAGAAACTGTCTCCAATACACCAGATCAGCTCTCGTCGAAACGAAAATTCCTAGGAGTATTCCTAATTCTATTTTTACACCATTTTCTCCTGCACAACATTTGATTTATCTTACGTGAGAGAGAGAGTGGGCGCCCCATATTTTTTGTGTGAAAATTTTAACCACAAAGTGGATATTTCTTTTCAGCGATACTCCTGGAATGGAATCACCTCTCAGCAATTACATTAGCCAAATTGTATTTGAATGGAAGCCTCAGTCCCCGCAATAAAATGAATTTCATTTCTTTGAGTGATCCCCGACCTATAATTTTGGGCTGTGTTTATTTATTAGCAGTGAAATACACCTAAAGGACATCGTTTGAAATGTTGGTGACATAATAAACTGATGGAATTTATGGCCTGCTTCAGATTAGGGACACAGAGGGTGTGAATAGTGATTCGTTTGTGAAAATGGATGGTCTTATATAGAGCCATTCTAATATTTCTATTTTACTGTTTTGATTGTTAAAATTGAAAGCTACTGTAAGTACTTATTATGCATGTCAGAGTAAGAGTAAGAAAATATAATATTGACGACATACAAAATAAATACAATACTTACTATCGATACGTGTGTGAGTTCCTTTATTCAGGCTGGACCTAGGGTGACGCCTTAAAATATGAGGACTGGACCCACGATTATTGGCGTATGAGGCAGGGTCACTACCAAATGCGCCATTGGGCCAGTCTATTAACTCACTCAGTAAAAATAAACTAGAACCAAAAATTTATCGAAGAAAAGTGTTCCGAAGTGACATACGTATGACATAGAAAACTCTTTAGGGTAAACCTGCATGATCAGTCCGTTAACAAGAAATCTTGTACCCTTACCGATACCACAGAATACTTAATATAGTACAAGTACAGAAAGCCCACTCCTAAAAACCGTGTATAGAAAATAAGACTCAGGCTACCATAACTTAAAGTTGAAATTCCGACGGCCCAGCGTTAAACACCTGCAATTATTCATACCTAGAAGTGCGTTCTCTTTCTATCGCAAGCAACTGTCACGTATGCGTCACCGCTCGCTCGTGATTTTCTACTAATTGGCCCCTTCGGAGGGGCCGCCGCATGTACTTGCAAGTTCGATATATACACGCGGAGTGGGACAGGCCTGCCGATACAAAAATCCTATTGTTTCATCTGACGGTAGGTAACACTCTATCCCCATGTCCTTTATTTCTCACTTACCACGAAGGGGAACGTTTTATCTCTTCCAGTACATGGCCTCTCGAGTTGTTTGTTTCTTGCGATTGATACGTGTTAGGTGACATCCTAAGCCGATACGATACGAAAATTCGAAGGAAAAGGTTTTTATTTTTGAAGTAAACGCTTTTGACGATGATACTTGTGGTAATATTAAGTAAGCATACGAGTTTCATTTTGTATTATAACTAAACGCAAAGACTCGCGGCAGACGATAGAGTATATTTAATTTAGTAATAGGTAATTCATGATATTTGTGACTAATAGGTTTTGTTTTTATATGATAGGTAGCAGACGAGCAGGCGGATCACCTGATGGTAATCAATCGCCGCCGCTCATGGACACTTGCAACACCAGTGGAGTTACAAGTGCGCTGCCAACATTTTATCCCCTTCCCCCCGGGTGGGCCTCCGGTACCCTCACTCACTCGGCGAAACACAGCACAGGGGCTGCTTCACGCCGGTTTTCTGTGAGGCAGTGGTATCACTCCGGTCGAGCCGGCCCATTCATGCCGAAGCGTGGCTCTCCCACAGTTAAATCGGTACGGAATGATTGAGTCCCGGCAGTATTTCCTGACGGCTATGAATTAGGGACGTTCAAGAATAAATTAGTAAGTACATAAATTCGCCAGATAATCACACCAATCAACCTGGTCTCAAACTAGGCCTACCGCTGTACTATGAGTACCAGATGACGATAATTAACTTGGGGCATCAACTCAGAACCGAGCCAAGAAAACTTAGAAAATGTACTTTCCTAAATTGACTCGACCGGGAATCAAACCCGGGAACTTTTGCGCTCCGGGCGAACACCTTAGCCACTGCGCCATCGAGGCCGTCCGAAATGAAGAACGTAAGAAGCAGTCATATAAGACCGGCAACGCAGTGCATGTAATAAAATGATCTACCATTTTATTATCTATACTATTTATAAAGAGATAACTTCTATACACAACGACTAGGCTTATAGGTAAACCGAAAATACGAAACGCTTGCGCGATGTAATTGAGCACAGCGCCATCTATTGGTTCACTTCTGAATTACCGGTTCCGAAGCGAAGTGAGGGCGGGCCACTAGTCAGAATATAAACTGAGAGACTCGGATTATATCAACAATACATTTGAAAGTAAGTAGGTACTTTAAGTTGATGTCATGCAAATATTGGACACTCGAGAGAAGCTAAACCCGATTCAAGTATGTCTTATTATTCAGGTCGAGAATCGAGACCCTTAAGCACTTTCCCCTCAGGGCACTTATCAATATAATAATACTGTTCAACAATAGGAATCCAGTCTTTAAATGTTACGTAAACATACAGAATCATTGGAGTATGTTCGGTTGGCCTGATGGCGCATTTGGTGGTGACCCTGCAAAGTGTAAAGATCGTGGATTCGAACCCCAATCAATCAATCAAATCATTTACTGTCTCAGTTACATCTATTAGATACATTTGGGTAGATGTTAGCACCAATTGAAAAGTACAAAATCAACCTGCCATGCGGCATACAATATTGCACATGTGTTTTAATTAACCTACAATATAACAAACGCCCCGTTGGTCTAGTTGTTTAAGTAGCGGGCCGTGATCTCGGGGTCCCGGGTTCGATTCCGGGTCGAGCAAAAGTATGTTTCGAATTTTCCGAGCATAGCTTGGGATTGTGATCACCAATCCGCATTAGGCAAGCGTGGTGATTAAGCCTAATCCCATCATAGTAGCGATGATTTGATTTTTATGATGGAGGCCTTTGCCCTGCTATGGGACTGTACATAGACTGATACTTTAGTTGTTTTTACTGAGATCAGTCATCATCATTAGCAACCCACGCTCGTCCTATTGCTGGACATAGGTCTCCCCCAATGCACGCCACCACTCCCGATTTTCGGCCACTCTCATCCAGCTCACTCCAGCCAGCCTTCGAATGTCGTCATCCCATCTTGTAGCAGGGCGTCCAACACTACGTTTACCGAGTCGCGGTCTCCACTCAAGGACTTTATGGCTCCAACGGTTGTCAGTTCTGCGGCTAATGTGACCAGCCCACTGCCACTTCAGTGCTGAGATCAGTACTACCTGAATACTTTTCGAAATAAACCGATAGTTTAACCACACTACCTCCCATAACCATCTTACAATTTGTATTGTTCTGCTCTGTTGTTTCTCTGTGCACCTAGTTACCCTGTTGTCGCGTCTCCCGCCGTCAACTTATTTGTTACCCCATTATTACCCTTATTTAATACAGCCGTGATAAATTCCTCCTTCCGAGGGCCGGATTAAAATAGCCAATGAGAAAGAGTTGCGGTCTCTGCGGAAATTGTTCCTGTGATGAATGGAGAGAATATTTCTTTGTTAACTGTACACAGTGTTAAGGTGTAACTTGGTTTGTTGATGAAAAAAATATGATGATTACTTCGCGGATTATGGTGGTATAATGCTAGCATGTATATTCAGTTAAGCTATCGTGTTCTTGATCTTATTAAGGCATTCATTTACGTTTAACATGCGCATTCAATAAATCATTTCCATTATTCAAATCTACGTTCATACACACTCCGTTCCACCGTGGGAGAGCCTCGCTTTGGCATGATGGGGCCGGCTCGAAGGGAGTGATACCACGGCCCCACAGAAGACCGGCGTAAAGCAGCGCTTCGTCGAGTGCGTGAGGGTACTGAAGGCCCAATTGGGGGAAAGGGGGTTAAAGTTTGGCAGCGCACTTGTAACTCTTCTGGTGTTGCAAGTGTCTCTGGGGACCTACAATAGCTTATCATCAGGTGATCCGTCTGCTCGTCTGATACTTACCTATCACATAAAAAATATTTTAGGAGGGAAAAGCGTTGGTAGCCCAGCGAATACGAAAGGATCAACTGCACTATCAAGAAACCTGACAACACTACCAAGATGTTGTAAGTCTGGTTCCCCAGTTAAAGACTTGCAAAGTTCAAACGCCAAGCCTTTCTTTATAATTACCAGACTCGCCAATTCTAAACCTTGATCTAAGCGAACCCAGGGCGTGCAGTACTTATATGCTCAGGTTTTGTTATGTAAGAGGTCACAGACAAGCAGACGGACACTTGCAATACCAGTAGAGTCACAAGTGCGCTGTCATTTAATCCCAATGTGGATTTATAGGAACACTCTCATAGGCGCTATAATTAAGTAACTAGGTACTATTTAAGACCAGAGCCCATAAACCCTCATATTTCAATAAAAACCATCCACACACGTGCTCACGCAACGTCGCAAAACATTAAGGCTGTTCCACGCTTATCGCCGCCAATTTATCTGGTGCGCCGATAGTGCGGCTAAGCCGCGCGATAAGTCGCCGCGACACGCAGTCCCTCGCACGTCTGAGATATGCGCGGGATAAAGGTGGGTGCCGTTACTGTGTGCGTGTACACTGGCTTTATAGAGATATTAAGAGGATAGACCAGGCGATAGAGAAATCCTACAAAAGTATAGATAACAACGTTTCGTTGTACAGACCCTCGCACGTCTGAGATATGCGCGGGATAAAGTGGGTGCCGTTACTGTGTGCGTGTACACTGGCTTTATAGAGATATTAAGAGGATAGACCAGGCGATAGAGAAATCCTACGGAATACCTACAAAAGTATAGATAACAACGTTTCGTTGTACACCGATCACTTCTTGAAAAATAAACCCATTGAAATACTGTTTGTACCAAATGATTGTCATAAGAGTTTTACTGTCTTTCTTTGCTTTGATTTTTTATAATGCGGTCAAATTTGTTTTCTGTGCATCCGCCATTTTTAGGTTGTAAAGTAACTTATGATAAAACGGAAAACGTAGGTACAAACATGTTTACAGTAGCCAATATTAAACACTGCCATAGACCATATTTTTTATAATTAAGAGCTCGTAATGTCCAAATTCAGGTTAAAGACTCCCTACAGTTTAATACACTTAAGCCTCTGTTTAGTGACAAATTGGTAAGGCAGCTTTAACAAACATATTCTTAATCTATGTGTTAACAGACAGCCCTCTATGCAGAGCATGTTTGCAGAAGGACGAAACAGCCGCCCACGTACTACTGGATTGCAGAGAGGGTTACCCGCTGTCGGGTAGTCTCCAGAAAATCTTTAGAAGCGTTAAGGCGCTATCAGGTTTCTTAGAAGAACTTGGCTGGTTGAGTGATGAAGGAAACCCGGGTCTTCACTCTCCGCACTCGAAATGAACAAAAGCCTGATCGCGGAAAAGCCCGTACTAAGAAAAAGAAGATGGCCTACTCTGTTTCCACCTACTCCGGTCCTGGCTTGCGGTAGATTGTCTTATTGAAATGCGTCGAACTCACCACGCCATCGTCGATATTATTATATCGGTGTTTTGACGCTACTTTACATTTATGCCTAAACAAACGACACTATCCCCGATACATCAATACATTTGCGTAAGATCTTGTTTGACATGAGTATGTCATGCGGTTTATATGGACGGTAAGCCTAATCCGCCTATAAGTCGACAGCGTGACAGGCGGTCCCTCAGACTTTATGGAACCTTCATCGCATTCATATTTTTTCATTGTGTAGATATACTTGTATGAAAGGAAAGCAAACGAGTAACGTTTCGCTCTCGTCACCTATAGAGAATTATAAGACCCGCAGCATTTCAAAAGACCAATTAAAACAGGTAGATCGACGATCTGGTGAAGGTCGCGGGAGTCCCTTAGATACGGGTGGCACAGGACCGATCTGTGTAGAGAACTTTGGGGGAGGCCTATGTCCAGTAGTGGTCGTCTATTGGCTGAAATGATGATGATGATGATTTAAAACAGGTAATAATGATATTCTCCAACCGATTCACCTACGGCGGCTGATCTTAACGATTATATTGCTTTAGTGTGTGCGCAAACACAGGTGCACTCACTATTTCCTTACCCTCATATTTCGATAGGACACCAGTGTGACACGACCAAGAGGGATTGGGCGCAAAACCAACAGCTTGAGCAGCGGCTGACCCTGAGAATTTCTCAACAAGAAAACTCAGGTACAAATGTTTGGCACGACCTGGGGATCGAACCCGGGACCATGCTACCGTCGCTTTAGAGCAATCCACTGCGCTACCACTGGCACAGTGGATACTCAAATAAGCACTTATGTATAATAGAATGGAACATAGTAAATTAGATGTTGTGTACAAGCCCATGCAAATATCTATCTAAAGTTTGTGACCACGGCTGCCTGTAGCGCAGCCAAAACGTCAAGCAGTACTTAAGTCTACATAATTAAGTGTTGATTCCCGTCCATAATAATAAAAGTTATATAATTTCTCCAATCATAATTTTTGTTATACCCCCGATACCGCCCACAATATTGTAAGCGTTCACAAAAGCAGTGAACAAAGCTAGGAATACGGACTAGTACAAAGCGCTTGTACCAGTACATAACGCTAGTACCTGTACAAAGCTCGTATCAGTACGTTCGAAACTACGATTCTATTCAATTTGCGATTTTCTATCGGGGCACGCGAAATTTTTCATCGGTTTGTTATCCCCGTGACCGGTCTGAGTAGGGTTTGCAGAAATACGATGAGGAAGGAACTTTGGATGGGGAATTTGATGGAGTAGACAGCGTTGGAAAAGTGTTAAAGCAAACAACCTTATTATTATTATTGTACTTAGTTATTAAAAAGTTTACATGCATTGTCTATTAACTGCGCTTTCTTGTCTTGTATGTTATAGAGGCTGCGTAAGTCCTGTTGTTCTGAATAAATAAATATAATATATCAAGTTCTTCTCTAACAAAGAGTTGGTTTTAGCCCACAATATTTATCAAATTTGTGTGAATTTGTTGACGATGTGGAAGTGGTCAGCGGATGCGATTTATACTACTTATTTCGATTTTTTTTTTATTATTTTGACACCACAGTAAAAAATGACCATACAATGTCACTGTATCCATCAAGAGCAACTACAGAACCCTACATTGCTCGTGGTCCTACATGCGCTTGGCCATTTTGGTAGCGAGCGACCCACACACACATTATAATAACAACACGAAATAGTTTATCACATTATTACAGGGTGTATCCCTTTAACCACATGTTCTACCAAGCATTCTGAACAACATTTGTTGTATGAATTTCGAAAAGTTGTAGAACAACATGTTGTTCAAAATGGTTGGTTCAGTAGCGCTACCATGAGTTGACATCTAAAACTGACATAACGTAAACTATTGCTCTGTCTCTCTCAAATGCATTACAATGAAAGAGACAAAGCGATAGTTTTCGATAGCGAGGATAGTATTTCAAACTCATGGTAATGCTACTGATTAGAACACGGTGGTGAAAGGAATATAAATGTTCACAGATACACATAGCTTGCTACTCAAAAACAACTACGGGTTTTATTCATTCGTATTTGCTACATCAATTTCTTTATCTTACAGATACAATAAAGAAAATGTTATTCCATTTATCTACTACCCTTCACGTGAAAAGCCTTATCTTAATATTTCTTGCTTATCGAGTCCCAACAACAGGAATATCGTAGACTATTTTGCGAGCCGTAGTCTTGTAAGCCGCTCGGTTGACTTCACAAAACGTTTTACATGAACGCTTTCATCCAACTTTAAAAAACTGGTCCAGTGTTTAACCGTGGGAGAGCTACGCTTCTGCATGGCTCGACCGGAGTGATCCCACGGCCTCACAGAAGACCGGCGTGAAGCAGTGCCTTTGATGTGTTTCGCCGAGTGAGTGAGGGTACCAGAGGCCCAATTGGGGGGAAAGAGGTTTAAATGTTGGCAGCGCACTTGTGACTGTACTGGTGTTGCAGTTCTCTTTAGGCGGTGGTAACCCAAAACATTCCCGCCTTATTGTACTGCCTATAGAGTTTTGACTTAAGGGGCTATTATTAGCGCCGCCAATCTATTTACACTGATTGTAGCGAAAATATGATATTTTTAAAGAAAATAAAACATTACAGAGTTAGATCCAAGTAAATTGGATTTTTCAAGATGCAATACAGTATTTCTAACACGCGACAAGTAACAATATTTAATTGTTACTTGTCGCGTGTTTTATATATTGTATTGCATCTTGAAACATTCAATTTACTTTTATCTAGGTCTGTAATGTTTTGTTTTCTTAAAAAATATCGTATTTTCGCCACAATCAGTGTAAATAGGTTGGCGTATAGCCCCTTAAACCGCCATAGGCGATCCAAGGTGACTCATACTTGTATTTTGTTTTTGTGCGATAAAGTATATCTATCTATCTAACCTGAAAACGTTTCTTTTAAATACCCTCAGCGGTAACGTAGTCCGTAATGAAATTTACGACCGTGGCCGAAACATCTCAATTTCGCCCTCGACCCTCCTGCCTCCTCGAAACCCGGACTTTTCATCTCGTAGATTAATTTTAAATTAGATTAGATTAACATCTACCAAATCTGTATTGCTGTCATTTTTATTCAATCATCCTGTAACTTTGTACCTGCTGCTGTATGTCCTGTTAGGGGATTGGCACCGTAAAATTAGATTGTATAAGTAGCTCACCCAATTTTCAAACTAAATCAGCAGGATCTCAGTGTAGGTACCTATCTTTCAAACTTTTTCATAGTGACTCAGTAAGCTATATTTACATATTTATTGACTAGCCTTAGCAGGATAGTAAGCAAAAGGAGAGTCTACGTTTTTTATGTACTCGTAATAGGAAGACGAGCAGACGGATCATTTGATGGTTTGATGGATAAGAGATTGCCGCCGCCCATACACACCCTTAACACCAGTGACGTCGCAAGTGCGCTGCCAACCTTTAACCTCTTTCCCCCGATAAGGCCTCCATTACGCCGTTCTTCTGTGAGCCCATGGCATCACTCCAGTCGAGCCGGCCAATTCAAGCCGTAGCGTGGCTCTCTCACGGTCATGCAGTTACAACTTCTAGGATATTTTCGTGTTTAAGTATTGCTCCGTGCTGCGAAATTAATTGCTCTTTGCTGGATCTTATAATAATCTCCGATAAACCAGCATTTTGTTTCGTTGATGGCAAAATATAATTTGCTCATGTTAACTAATTTATTATACAAAATCTAGGGCTTTGAGATCAGTTCTCACTCAACTTGTGTTTAAAGCTTAAATGTAGAATCTAAAACAATGATTGAATAAAAAAAAATGTTTTACTTGTGATTTAGATTCAAATTAAAATTTTACTCAAATAAGAAAACAGAAAGTACCGAAAACTCAAAAGCTTTTTGCACTTTTCTTCTGCTTTAATACCTTTTAGAATGTAATAGCTTTAATAAGCTTTAATAATAAAATGTTTTAAGAGCCATAAAATGTTTGCTCATAAAATAATATTGCCCAATCTAAGAGGATCAAGTGATGTATTTTTTATTTACACTTAAACAGCTAATTAATCTAAAAATATTGTTTTCATGTTTTACTTTAGACTTGGTTTAGACAAACAAATAACGCACATAAAGAAATTATCAATATATTTTGTTGAAATATAAAAAAAGATAATATTTATTAACCGTATCGCCTGTATAAATTTTGACATTGTAGAGGTATATAATATGTATAGTCCGAGAGGAGGCCCAAAATGTATAAAAAAAACCACACAAAAGTGCCTGTGTAAAATAACTATCTTCTTTTCTTCAAAAAATTGAGGCCCAATGCAAGGGGGTCAAAGGTTGGCAGCGCACTTGCAACTCTACTGATGTTGCTGGTCTCTATGAGCGGCGGCAATCACTTAGGTACCATCGGTTAATCCACCGGCTCTTTTGCCACTTATCACATAAAAATCTATAAGAATCTATCTTTGTGTAATGTGTACATTGTGCAATATTAAATAAATAAATAAAAAAAATCTTGCTGCAGTTAGACGTATTTTTTTACGGGTTTAATTTACCAAAGGTAAAAATTGCGTCGAGATTCCATAAAAAGATGACGAGACGATTTGTAAACAGCGACTTTTGCGTTAAAAATTGCGCCCCGAGATTATCCGCTTTTCAATTCACACCAATTAGGAAACCATGTGGCTCAATGTTGCCAGAATATTTTACATTTGTAACATATTTTTTTACTCGGCGCCACGGTATATTACTATTGTGCAGGATTTTGTTGTATTTATTAGAAATTTCAGAAATATAAAATTAATAAACCTTCAGAGTTACCTACAATGAAATTTTGACTTTGTAGCTATTCCAAAGATACTAATGTACTATAAGAAAAAACCGTTTAAAAATAAGAAAAAAAGCGAAAAATAATTATTTTTCGATTAATTTTAATAACCAACTTTTGGATTATCAATAAACATCTCTCCACCAAAACGGCGGAGAACGAGCCAGGACAGACAAACAGACGGACAGACAGACATGACGAAACTATAAGGGTTCCTAGGGTAGTAGGCTACGGAACCCTAAAAATCCGAGTTTTTCACACAAAAAAGCTTACGGGTTAAGTTGAATTCCCTCCGACGGTGACTGGAGGTTTTGTAACTAAAACTTACGTATTCAGTATTCTGTGCTAAAACCACATACCAACTATGTCGTAACTCATACTCGGGAGCGCAAGGAGTCTCATCATACAGTCTCCCAAACGATGGTCTGCTTGTAGTGAGGGCCTTACACTACCTTCTTTGATTGTGATAGTGACAGCCGGGAAGACCAAATCGTCACAAGAGAGAAGCACACCTGATCAGATAACCTAACTTTTTTTCTTCACCCCTAACCTTTTCACATACATTTTTACTGCTTTCATCGTCCAGAGACGCAATTTCTGGCTACCTATTATTCCAACAATACCGCCTGGCAACACTGGTGGCTTATTATCATAAGATTAACACTAATTAACGCCCTACGGAGACGGCCGCGACTCAAAGTAAGTGCTTTCCTTTGAAAACATTGCTACTTAATTAGAACCTACGGCGGTTGCCATAAAATTATATTCATAAACGGTTTATTAAAGTTTAGTGACAACTGCCAATAACTCCAAGTATTGGAGGCATGAACCGAATTAGCAAACTGAAGTGGCAGTGGGCTGGTCACATTAGCCGCAGAACTGACAGCCGTTGGAGCCATAAGGTCCTTGAGTGAAGACCGCGACTCGGCAAACGTAGTGTTGGACGCCCTGCTACAAGATGGGATGACGACATTCGAAGGCTGGCTGGAGTGGGCTGGATGAGAGTGGCCGAAAATCGGGAGCGGTGGCGTGCATTAGGGGAGACCTATGTCCAGCAGTGGACGAACGTGGGTTGCTGATGATGATGATGATGATGATTGGAAGCATGATTGGCACATTTTATAAACCACTGACGATCGATGAGGACGGACTGATTATCTAGTGAGGGTCGCGGGAATCCGTTGGTTCGGATGGTCGGGTGACACAGAACTGTTCTATGTGGAGAAAAGGCCTATGTCCAGCTGTGGACGTCTATTGGCTGAAATGAAACATGACTGTGCCTTTGGTAGCTGTTACTAGAGATAGATATTACCTTGGCAAATTATTTGGTAGCATGTTCCCAGAGAACGCCCCGTTGGTCTAGTGGTTTAAGTACCAGGTCGTGATCTCGGGGTCCCGGGTTCGATTCCCGGGTCGAGCAAAAGTATGTTTCGAATTTTTCGAACATAGCTCGGGTTTGTGATCACCAATCCGCATTAGGCAAGCGTGGTGATTAAGCCTAATCCCATCATAGTAGCGATAACTTGATTTCTATGATGGAGGCCTTTGCCCTGCAGTGGGACAGTATATAGGCTGATACTATGTTCCCAGAGGCAAATCTTATTGTCTTGGCTGTTCCGTTGCCGTCACTTGTGACCACAGTATCTTAGTGTGAGCCTGCGAAGAATTTAAGTCCAATTCACTTTGAAGAATTCCGTGCGTGTTTGTAGTTTGAACTTTAACTCAGCCCTTTTTTTGATATCCCAGGGGAACGCTCCACGCCCTTAAGGTGGGGCTGACGAACCTGATTCCTAGGTAGCTTTGCGTGTTAACTGTTTTAAGTGGAATCAAAATATTGTAGCTTATAATTAGGGAAAGTCAAGGGTGAGACATTGAAAAAAAGTAGGGTAAAATTTTTAATAAGGGATTTAGATTTTCACTTAAATGACTTGGCTTTTTATAAAGGCACAATCAAAGATGTAAATCTTTGGGAACAGTATTTTTAACAGATAGAGATCCAATTGGGATAGATATATACTATCGTTGTTTTTCTCCTATACAAATTGTAAATTATTGAAAAAGTCTGCACTAAAAATTACAGTTTGAGTTCGTTTCCTCAATAGCCGTACACCAATTGTTTTTCATTACCTACATAAGACAAAATAAATAAATGATGGAAAACTTGTTAATGACGTCTATATTCCTAAAATATTCCTGTACTTATATTCGCACAGACACACAACAAAATTGTGCACAAACAAGCCTTCACAAAGATACGCGGTTAATCGGATTACGCCGTTTCAGTCAAGCGGATTAAATGAATTTTCTAAATATAAATATGATTTTTCCACTGAAAGCTGTAGACTAACAAAAAACCGGGTAAGTGTGAACCAGTTTATTTTATACCGTTTAAATTTATTATTAAGTAACTAAAAGAAATAAATAATAGGTATACATGTCAACTTGATTGGAATCCTGTCTTTTTTTTGAGTTGTTTTCACCTTAGGTTGGAACTGTATCGTATGAAATGAACTTTGCGATATCACAAAGGTTGAATGACGTCTCCGAGTGCAGCTCTAAGTTGGTATTACTCTAACTAGTAGTTAGTAAGTACATACGTGGCAGGCATCCGGAGTTCCGTTTTCTAAATGTAAGCGTTATTTAAGATTCCGTTTTTTGTTTTGTAGTTTTTACCTACGGATCCGCTAAATTAAATGAAAATACTTTTTCTCTCTAATACCCCGAATGATTGACACACTCACAGATTCAATATTGTGGAGTAAATAATCCCCTTTAGTCGTTAAACCGATAAAAGTTAGTCGACTTGTGAAAAAAGTGACTGTTTCAAAATGAATTGAGGGCGGGCCACAAGTTCATTAATATACTAGTTGGTAAAATACATTATACAGTCTACTTGTACCTAGATAACAATGATGATAATCATGATAATCTAGTTATTAAATTATTCGTAACATTTGCGCAGAAAATGCATATTTTTCTTTCTGTCCTATGAAACTCCGTTTCGCTTATCCATCCAGTTTCACCTGTCCAAAATGCTACACTGCATAAAATTTAAGTCACGTATTTAAATTTAAATAAGGGGTGTTACATAAAGCCGTATCACGTGTCATTAAAACTCACTCAGATTATATGAGTCTGTATCGTTTAATTAGGTATATTGTACAGGGTTAAATTGGACCATTGCGCAGTACTGCGATGTCATACAAAGCACCTGCTGGAAATTTAAAAAATGTCATTTAGCCAGTCTCGAAATCAAGACACCTTAATAATTCATATCCACGTCTTTTTTTTGACATTCTATTCAGGGTGGTTAGTAGGTAACAGTTGAAGTAAATAAGAACATTCAATAATGAATTTGCAAGCACTTGAGATTTTACGCTCGCGGTTATCACTTCCAAAAATTAAAATTATACGCTGTGTATTTGTGAAAATTATGAAGGCTCCTCACAACGGTATTTTATGATAAAATGTTTATTTTGATTTTCCTAGGAGTTTTTCTTTGGCCAATAAATGGTGTTAACTTTAATAATTTTATTTTCCATCCTATCAAATGAATGCTATTTTTTGATAAAGAAACAAAAGTATCTGGCTATATACTGTCCCTCTGTAGGGCAAAGGCCTCCACCAATAGAAGATAAATCATCGCTACCCATCATAGGATGGAATAAGAGACAATCAATTATTATTTTAAAGTTTAGAAAAAAATGATAGTTGCAAACTTAATGATATTTTTTGTACATACTTAAACATTATACTAATTGAAATTTGTGACTCTTTAGAGACAAAAACATACCACAGTTCTTTTTTCTAAATGCGCCTTGCATAATTTCCAACTCCGATCGTTTCTATACTTGGCGAAACAGCCCCAAGACGAATAAGATAAGAGGAGTTCAGGAGAAAATTGGAAGGGTTCGCGACTTAACAGTTTGAAAGATACCAAAGCATTGGTGGTAGAAAATATTAAAATATTGTGTATGATAATAGCCTAAAGAAAAAACTTAATTTTACAGAGTTCTAATTTAAATTAAGTATACCTAATACCTGACCATTTCACGTATTTTTCTTACTTGCAGATTTTTGCTAAGCTGAAAAGATTCTTACTATAGATGGAAATATAGACTATGGAGATGATACTGTGTATTTAAAACTCATGACAGTTATCCTCCATAACACAATCCATATTATAACAATCCAATATTGCCTGAACTAAAAAGTATTTTATTTTAATCAACATAAAATCTAATATACATTAAATGAGGTTCCGTGCTACAGACTATCCTGCAACAAGAATAACTGAAAATCTAACTTGCTAATTAAATTTGAAAGGAATCCCGCATGTTTCCCCCGGGCACATTGTTGCAAAGATGAATAAAGCAGCCATGTTATTTTCTATTATAACAAAATGTATATTGGAAAGTCGATCCATAATACATGACAAGGTCAAGAGACCTTACTAGTACTAATTACTCTCTTTAGTTATTTTCATTATTATTTTCTATGTAATCACTTTTTTTGTAGTATCTCAGTGCCTATATTGGCTCACCTAAGATTGATGTAAATCAAAAGGAGAGCCCGTGGGTCCTGTGCCACCCGCATACAAGGGACTCCCGCGACCTTCACCAGATCGTCGGTCGACCTGGTGGGAGGACATACCTTCACGTGCACAATTTTTTTACCATCTCACAAAAAAATAAACTTTCATTAGCAGGCACAAGACTCAAATTGCTATACTCTTCATTGCAGGCGACTGTGCATGTACAAATCAGTCCACACCGTAAACAACAAGATTTGATTTTAGTTCAATTATACGAATGCCAAAACTAGGACATATTTGGTGTGGAATCTGACGTATTTAGCTATTCGTAGCACCGTGCCAGATTCAAATAAGGGGACATATGCGACGGCAAATTGTGCCAAACCAGCCAACCAACATTATTACTAAAGTTTGAAGCCAAAGTGGTAATTTTAAACAGCGTCAAAATTATTCAAAACAATGTTAAATGCTATCAATCGTTAGCGTAATTATAAATTTTCACACTTGGAAAGTTATTAGGCAAATAACATTAAGTAATACTTTATGTAAGCACCTACCTATTTTGCTACCAAAATAATAACAACTGTTAATTTTTCATTTGATAACGTTAAGCATGTTATCAAGTTTAGTTGAGCAGGGGTTTTAAAAGTCCACGTGGAGTGGATTATCCGCCTGGGAAACATCGAGAAAAATCACATCAGTGGTTAAGTGTTAATGTTAGTATACAGCTGTATATCCCTTACCAACAAATCCAAAATGTTCAATAAATAAACCTACCACTCCCTAACTCATTCAGAGTGGGTCCATTAAATTAATAGTTGTCCGGAAAATGGACCCGCTCTAGTTAACCCATTACATCTCACATGGGTCGCAATATCCAGGCCGCCGATACCCGCTAATAGGGTACATGCTGGGCCTAAAACTTAGGGATGAGCAAAAATGTATATTACTACTACCTAATTAATATTAAACAAATGACTGCTTCAGTGGCTAAATTAAATAACATAAAGAACGACAAATGTTGTATTGCTTTATTATTAGGTATATTATTTTTATATATGACTAACAGTTTTGGTTGATATTAATGATTTTAAATTCAATTCCTAACGTATATGTCTGCTAAGTACAGTAGGTACTTAATAGCTGACTATCTGAGTTAATCTAATATTTAGCAATACCTAATGGTAAATACCCAAAAGGATTTGATTTGAACTTTTACCACTTGTGAATCTGAGGACTGAACATTTATTTTGTTCCATAAAGGTTACGCCAACAAAACGTTTCGATGTTTTACTAACAAAATCTTTTCTTCTGGCGCTTTGCATCACATTAGGTTAAACCAAACCTAACTTATTTTAACCTAGCCAAATTTAACAAAGCGAATTTGGTAAGAGTTCGAATCAATCGTCCAAATCAAAAGTCTAAGCTTTTGCGGGAAAATCTTAAGATTTCAGTAGTTCGAGCTTTTAGAGTAACAAAGGTGGTTGAACTATCAGGACTTTCATTTATAAAAAAAATAGAAAAAATCGAAACAATTAATTCGCAAAAATAATGTTTCATAAAAAAATATCACATCCCTACTAAAAAGGCAATTTAGGGGTATCACTCCCGACGCCAAGAAAATTATGGTTCGCCCAAAAAATACACAGGGTCGCGATCATGAGATACATTCAGCGAAGTACTAAATTTAGGTCAAGGGAATTAAATAAATACATGAAGTCTAGGCGATCCTTATTTGTACAAAGACGTCTATTTATCTCTGACATTTAATGGCGAGAATGTAGGACTGTAGGTTCTTGGCTATTAAGTGTATCTATCATAATTAGGTTTCTTGTAACAATGTCGTATCTAGTTTAGGCAATCAGATGAACTTACTTTTATGACTTCTGTTAGATATAAACTACTAGGTATAACGGTTATATAAATTGTGTTATAACCTTCGACCATATAAGCACTAGATTCATACTTTATTATTTCTTTGAAAATAATAAGTGGTTGCATAACATTTATATTATGTTACATCTTAAGTACCTATAAATAAAAAAAAAAAAAAAAAAATTGAGACAACATCACATACATTGTCCTGGTCCCAAACTAAGGTTTTCCCTTGTACTATGGAAACCAGAAACAACGAAGGAACTACAAACACCCAGACCCAACACAAATATCTGTTTCATCAACAAACATTTGTGTTGGTGCGGGAATCGAACCCGCGACCCTTACGTCTCAACCGGCGCTCAAACCATTGCGCTAAACGGGTCGTCAAATATATAACTAATATATACCTTCCTAATATGTATAGGTTGACACATTATAAAAGTAAATATATCATATAAAAGCCAGTTAACTTCCAAGACCGACGTCAATGTTAGGCTTTACTGATTGCAATCTGTTGGGTTGCATGTATGCGATCACTTATTGCATAGTACAATGGTGGACAGTAAGCGTTATATTATTATAATCCAATACAATAATCCAACAAATAGTTTTCATCATTTTAAATGACATGACATTACCTCCACCAAACCACTTTTTTGATACTTCAAGTCATTTTCCTCAAACTCTACTCGTATTTAACTATTTATCAAAAAAAAAAAAAACTAAATTGGACATAAATTAACAACTTAAAACGTATTTAAGGATATAAAACCGGTGTCACCAGTACACAAAAACGAGGAAGTTTTATTTCACTAGTAGTGAGAATTTAATGTTCATTTCACAATGACCATTAGTACCATGATTCAGGATTTGGGCAATCTAGTAATTTAGGTATAATGAACCGAATGTATCTAACCTTCGTTAAAGGGGAACCAGATTAACTGAATCATGGTAACAGGTTTCAGAAATCATCCAAAACGATCCTCACGCACATGTTTCCCTCACCGCCAAGCTAATGGAGAGAAAATACACACAAAGTATTGCAAAATCCATAAGTGCATGCTCGGATCCAAACCATCGACCTCAGACACATTCTGATCTACTGAGATACCATCGCTCTGTATCTGTGTCTGCATGCAGACTGTATAACCTTAAGAACTTTGAACTTTTGTTACTGATAATTGCGTATTTCGTCATTTCGGTCACATATAAGCCTAGTGGTTGTCTATAGAACTTATTTCATTATAAATAATTTTTATTGTATTTTCCTATTTTACATAAGAAATACTTCGCTGTCTTTTCCTTTACTGTGGGACCGGTTATGACGTTCAACCCGCCGTCTGCAACGGAAGCTCCGCTAAAGGCAACTAAAGGCGCCTGAACTCATTGAATCTCATGCACAATTTGACGATCAACCCATTAAGGGTTAACCTTTTGTGAAAATGCACCGTCGGGTCAGCCAGACCCTATAATGATGCTATGAAAAGATATCGCTGGATGAAAGTGAGTGCAGGATGCTTAGAATGTATCTTGTGTTGGTAATGTTTAGTTGTTGTGTTTTGTCGCTGTTATTTTGTCCATTTCTTTCACATTATGTTTCATTATAGTTAGCAAAGATTTTAGGGAAATATACCTTGGAGAACGTTTACTTAACCAATTTTTTGAGGCACATTTAGAGTTTTTTGTAGAAAAATAAAGTAAATTTTAAAAGTGGTCAAACTTTATTCGCTTATGGTTTAGGTATAGCAACCTTATGGTTGAAAAGGTAAAGAAGGTAAAAATTTGACTTTTACTATAAGGTTTCTTTTACATTTTTTATACGAATAGCGTCGTCATGTTATGATGTTACAACGAATTATGAGGTCACCTACACATTATATTTTTACTAACACCTAGGATTAAGTAAGATCTAATTAACAAAATATAAGTAAGTTATAACAAATATAATATGATTATTATTATTATAATTAATTTCCAATAATGGCGAACCATATTACCTATTAATTATAATCCACAAAAATCTTGTTTTTAAAGCCACAAGTCTGTATAGTTACGCCACCTCTGTCCTTTATTCCGCATCGGCACTATCTTTGATCTCAGGACCAGTGTCTCAACAAATTGCGCATTTGTTGCCGACCGCGCCGGTATTATTCCTGCGCAAATAGTGCTAGGAAAGTGCCCAATATAGTTACAATAGGTTCTGTTACCTACTGTTTCTGCTACACTCGTCACAGTTGTAAGAAGCTTTGTATTTGATGGACTGGTATGAATGGTATTCATTAGATTCCATTTATAGTGTTTGCGTTTTTTTCTTTCTCAATATAATGGCTATCAATTTTCTACTTCGTTCTTTTTTTATTCTTGAAGAATTAGATCATGGTATTAAATATGAAGAGAAACATTTGTTTTTAAATGATAGGAACTTATGAAGCACAGCTACACTGGCCTCCTGATACCTACCCTAGGAACAGAAAAAGAAGTTATCTAACTGTCACCTAACGAAAAGTACTTTGGATATGACACCTCCATAAAATAACTATTGGCCCACCCTCTCTTCGTTATAGGACATGAGGTAGTTGTAGGAGATAGAGATCACCTCCATTTTGCCTTCATCACTTTTTGCTAAAATAAAAAGCTGTCGCTGTGTCCTTTATTCCGCTTTGGCACTATCTCTGGACAAGTGTCTCAACAAATTGCGCATTTATTGCCGACCGCACCGGTGTTATTCCTGCGCAAATATTGCGGGGGACGCCTGCACACAGGGGTAGATAAATAGATAGATAGATAGATAACGTTTATTGGCCACAAAAGCAAAAGAAATGACAAAATAAGAGGGGGTCCTCTATCTGTTACCGGTACATAGACTGTTATTGCTACTGTAAGATGCTCTGTATTTGATGGACGGGCGCAGTGCAATCATGCATATACACATGGAACACATACGATACCAGGCGTAAGGTACCATGAAGATGTTTTGCGTAGTTAGCTCTCAATGTTGTGTTATTATAGTTCATCCACATCTTGCGTATGCGTTAGCTGATGACGTGCTGCTCGCATGCAGACACTACATGGTTTGATGGATGATAGCGACCAGTTGTGGACGCACCCTTACACGTAAGGCGTGAAGTACTCTTGAAACTGTGTAGGTATCTAAGACTAATGATTTGAAATTTAGTTCTTGGGATATAAGTACGAGTAATTTGATTTAAGCCTTAAACATTTTACTAAATGCTTTAAGCATTATAAGAAGGCACCAGGATAACACGAAAGTAAATTCTACCATATTGTTCTTCAGAGTCTGACCTTCTGAATTTAGTCCTTAACACAAGCATCTTCTAGACGAACGCGTATCATCCTAGACCTCATCGTCACTTTCCATCAGGTACAAGTTGTGGTTAAGCGTTGGCCTATAGACTAATATATATAAAAAAACCCCAGAAGTAGAATTCGGGGCAAAAGACTACAGACATGAGGATGATAAACAAATTGTTCCTACTGTACTATACAGTATACAAGAGGCAAAAGTTAAAATACTCGTAAATGCAAGCGTTGGCACCGTGGCACACATCTATGAGGACAGAACACCGCGCACTGGGCGGAAACACAGCCCAAATAAAATACGCTGGAAAAGCAAACTTTTACTACAAAACGCCCAGCGCACTACGTGTGCGACCAAATATTTTCCAGCCGTCTGTTTGGGCGTAACGATCCGTGTGCCAGCGCATTTCCAATCAGATTTATATGGGACGGATTAAAATTTTAACGAGTTGTCGCACGGGCTTTGCCTGTCTTTGTGGACGCTGCCTTTGTCCGGATTAAAAAAGAAACGCCAAGTGCCTCGTCAACTGTGTAATCCTTTTCGTTTTGATGGCACTCAATTAGGTACATCCAATGCGAACAGTCTGCTTTAGATCTATGACAAAATTGGAGCTAACACATATTCTTACTAAGTAGAAAATATTATACAGTGGGCGGTCAGCAAGTGGGCTAATTTGCGTAATAATCTCTAAAATCACATAGACTCCGTAACACCCTAGATTACGTAACACGCTAGTTTGCGTAGCACGCTAGACTATGTAAAACCCTAGACTACGTAACAGGCTAGATTCCGTAGCACGCTAGACTATGTAACACCTATAGACTACGTAACACGCTAGATCGTGTAGCACGCTCGATTGCATAGCACTTGATCTCGTAGCATGCTTTATCACGTAGCACAGTAGATAGCTGAGCACGCTTGGTATCTGCTGCGACTGCGCGTCCGTGTACCTTAGATATAATACTGCGCTGCTCGCACCAACGCAGCAAGAACGAAGTGCCTGGGAAACGAAAAGACGGGAGGCGCCTCCACATCAGCCACCATTCACTCCACAAAGTCTGCGATCAACACACTAGGCACTAAACACGCCTTTTATTCCACTATGGTCCGCTTGCGTTGTTGAAGATTAATTTTATTTATTAATTATGTGATAGTTATTTCCTTAGTAACAAATTTAATACCCCTAGTGTCAAGGGCTAATCCGATATGGCGTACGACAATTTAAAAAAATAGTTCCGTGTTATCGAATAATAATCCTGACACGCGCAAGTGGAGCTAAGCCTATTTGACGTCATAAGACCAAAAAGCCTTTTAAAAGGCAAAAACAATTGATTTTCTATTGTGTCTGCTGTCTGTGCCTTACAACGTTAATGAAATAATGTCCACCTTCAATTTCATGTCCTTTTTCCTTCTAAAATCATTCTTTCATGCATTCCATTGAACCATCTGTATCCTACTCGCATTTCTTTGCACAGCTGTAGTTCTCCTTGAGGAATTGATATTATCATACCTTCAACTACATCGTGGTTCAACCGTACTTCTC
This sequence comes from Cnaphalocrocis medinalis, assembly GCA_014851415.1. Lineage (NCBI taxonomy): Eukaryota > Metazoa > Arthropoda > Insecta > Lepidoptera > Crambidae > Cnaphalocrocis > Cnaphalocrocis medinalis. The sequence continues at coordinate 11,829,805 of CM026285.1, read as the reverse complement.
ATAGGTAGATTTTAAACGCCATGAGGAAAACTGGTATCCATCATAAAATATTTTAGCCACCGGAAATGTCGCTAATGTTGCCCTGAATTTCTCTAATAAATTTTCGACGGAACTTTTATGAAATCCTAACTTAATGGAAGCTTTCATAGAGTTACTGAGTGCGGCATCTATTTCGGAAACAGTGAACCTGTTACCTACTTCGCTAGAGCCGGACTTAGGCCTTCTGTTGACATCGGTCGTTGAACCCGGGCATGCAAATTGCATTTTTATTTGTTTCCCCTTAACTTAGCAATAAAGACATTCATAAAAATCTCAACAAATCCCAACCGCCATTGGATTTTTAGAAATTTTCATGAGTCCAACATTTAAAGAAATACTTCTAAAAAATGAAAAAAGGACCGAATATGCACCGTATAGAATTAACTTTATTAGGGTGTTTTTAACGGCTTGTTTAGGGTAGAATTTAACGTCATAAGGCCCAGATAGCAGACACAATAGCAAATCAATTGATTTTTCCTTCAAAAGGCTTTTGAGTCTTACGACGTTATAAGTATAGAATCGCGGGTTCTCGCACCAACACGAATGACCCGCGTCGTTGATAATAGGTATTTAAAAGGTTTTTGGAGTCTACATTGCTTCTGGTTAGTACGAGAGAAAACCTCAGTAGGTACCCAAAAAATGTATGTGTCTGTCTTAATTTATTAATTCAATCGTTTTATTTACATTTTCCAAATATAAGTTCTAATTCCACACAAGAAGTTTCAATTCTAAAGCAATAAACTCCCATACAAACCTGTTACCAGACTTTGCCGACCGCGACTCGGGGCTGCAAACTTTCTTCCGCCAATACATATTTCCGAGTCCGCCCCTGGCCCCGGTGATATATTCTAGCTATTGTTGCTCCCAGCGGTGGGCATTTGTTATTCCAATGCTGCCGTTATTTAATGCGCCCTGTATAAATATTCCGGACCCTTTTTATAGTGGTCGATGTTTCCTCGTCTAATTTCGGTAGGTATGAAAAATCGGTCGGGTGAAGGTTGATAGTTCGTCATGGTAGCGAGGATAGTAGAAATCTTCTTGACAGTTATGTAACAACTTGTACGTAAGTACATGTCATAATTTAATGCTTAAGCGATATCACTGTGTTTTCGTCGAGTGAGTGAGGATACTGGATTGGGGGATTAAAGTGATAGTACTCTGGCCTCACAGAAAACCGCACTTGTGACTATAGGTGTTACAGGTGTCTATGGGCGACGGGATTCGCTTACCATAAGGCGATCCTTTTAGCAAACTCTGTATAGCCGTATATGATCAATAGCTGTATATGATCAAAGTGATTCATACAGTTCTGACGCGAACTCCGCTCAATAGAGTTTTTGATTATCTACTTTTGCTGTTGACTATACAAGGGACACTGATAGTATTAATGCCTGCATGGAATAGCTTCTGCTTGATCTGTAGCTCTTAAACCCGGTCATAAAACATAAATGAAGCATTATTTACCTCAGGTTTGGACATAAATTGGGTTGAGTAAGTCAATTGCGCCTCGACATGAGCATGGATTAAGTTAGTCCTGCTTCCAGTACAAAAGCCAGGCATGACAATGACAGTTAGCTCTACTTGTTCACATTCGCCAGCCTCCCAATGCCATCACCAACACAACTTGCCACAGCATTGTCATCTTTAAAGCAAACGATATAAGTGGAATTGTGGAGGAATTGGCGGGTTTTAAGTGCAAAGTTAAAGTGGTAAAACCATGTTAAGCCAAGTTTCAGTCGACCTCGAGCTGTGACGAGCTTTGTAGTTGTAAAGTGAACTTGTATTAATTTCCACTTAATATCTTTCGTTAATTGCGCCCCTGAGACAGTGTTTGATGTTAATTTGATTTAAATGTCTCTAATCCTCTTTGTAGGCCTATTATACTCGATTTCTAAGCAACTATAGAACGTTATTTTAGCGTTCATGGCTGTTTGTTTCTCTAACGCTACCATTTACTGATAATTGAAATACATTTAAGAAATTATCCTTCTTCTATGTCATAGGCGGCAGACGAGCAGACGAATCACTGATGGTAAGCGGTTACCGCCGCCCATAGACACCTGGAACACTAGTAGAGTCACAAGTGCGCTACCAACCTTTAACCCCCTCTCCCCCCAAATGGGCACCTCAGGAATTGAACATATAGAGGTGCAATTTTTTATGTGATAGGCGGGAGACGAGCAGACGGATCATCTGATGGTAAGCGATGGCCGCCGCCCATAGACACCTGCAACACCAGTCGAGTCATAAGTGCTCTGCCAACCTTTATCCTCCTTTCCCCCAATAGGCCTCTGGTGCCCTCACTCACTCGACGAAACATAGCGCAAGCGCCGCTTCATACCGGTCTTCTGTGAGGCCGTGAGATCACTCCGGTCGAGCCGGCCCATTCATGCCGAAGCGTGGCTTCTCCCACGGTAATACGGTTCATGCTCGGATTTGAACTACGACCCCCCGTATAGAATGCGCGTTCTTATTCAATGATCTACATTCACTTTCTACCAAGATACCAATATCTTGTAGGGTCGAAACTACATAGTGGCCTTGCATAGCAATTAATCATATCATACAACCACCCAATTAACAGCATAAAAGAACGGCCGCCCACAATTGCTTGCCTATGAGTCCATGATTTATTGAGGAGAGTGGGAAATAATGGTAGTGTCGAGATTGCGATAAAACAGCAATATTGTAATTGTAAGAGTTAGACGGAACCTATTTTATACAGGACAAAAGTATTATTAACGTACATGACGTAATTAAAGGGAAGATGTGTCATCTGTGAACATTTACATCCCTTAAACTATGTGTTCTACAAACAGTTCAGAACATTTTTTTTTAACCAAAAATCTAAATTTTTTTACAAAGTCGTTCACGTAACTTGATCATTTTATATGAGGAGTCGACAAAATTTTCGACGAATTTACAAGAATCAGAACTACTGGTTTACATGACATTTTCTGCCAGGCACCTTCTCTTTGTGGAATCAACTTTCCGCAGCGGTATTTCCGAACCGGTACGACATTCAAATCTTTAAAAATGAGCCTATGGAGCAACGCATCCGCACTCTCTGGTGTAGCAGATGTCCATGGGCGGCGGTGTTTACTTACTCGTATCATCAGGTGGCGCTTGCTACAGAAAACACCCTTCACATTAGTGGAGTCAAAAGTGCACTGCCAACCTTTTAACCCTCTCTCGTCTCGATTGGGCCTCCGGCACACTCACTCAGTTACGCAGCGCATCGTTCTACATACGAGTAAATTAGAACCCACAAAGTATAATTTGCAAAATAATGTTTATAAATACGCTATATTGTACCGTCAGCAAATCCCATGCTATCGTAAACCAAATCGTTGTACTCCGGTCAGCTAGGTTCCCGCCAGCGGATATTAGACTCCTCTGGAGACCACTTCGTCTCGAAGTGTACAAACTAACTAGCGAGTTGCAATTGGAACTCCAAGACACTTTAACAATAAATAAACAATGAAAGACAATCGTATTCCGCTCAACAAGAGGAAAACTAAAAAACATACCTAAGATCCACATTAATACACATGCTACTAATTGTCCATATATGTAAGAAAGAAGAAAAAATTAAAATGTTTTTTTTTTGTTTGGACACCATGATTAAGATACACACAAATTAGGACACGAATAATCACAAACACGGGAAATTAAATAAAATTTACATATAAATAACATGTCGGTAGAAGGTAAAACCTTTTTAAAGGAAAAAACAATTGATTTTCTACTGAACTTGCTCTCTGCCTGGAACCACCTGGACGTAGGACGTAACAAAAATAAGATCAAAACTACAAAAAACTAAATGGTAAACAGTGTCAAAGAAATTGTGGTGAACAATATATGTATGTACCTACCTACTTATCAAAATTACTGTTTATAGGTAAGTACATTTTATGCAACAATAATGATGGCAATAGTTCGGTACGTCTGATGTTAAGCGATCACCGCAGTCCAATCAACGCCTGCAATACATTTTAAATACCATCCAAAACATATCTTGTTGATCTAATATTGTCATACTCTTGCACCTCTAACGACCATCCACCTAGAGCAGAGTACAAACAACTAGCTAGAGTGGGGTCGGGTGTAAAGACATCTGTGTTACAATAATTGGTTGCTGACTTCCCTTTGAGTTAACCATAAAAAACCCCTGAAGTCACTTTCGCTTTTAACAAACGCAAAGGGAAAAAAGTAAGCACACGTTATTTGTGAGGGCTAAAAACAATAAAAAACACAAATGCCAGAAACAAACGGTACCGAGGAACGGCTGATAGGAGCGAGTCAACAACGCTGCTAGAAGGTCCCTTATCTGAAATGAGTCGCCCCTGGACACGCGTCAAGAGTGTTGCCAGCTACAAAAAAAACTAGCGTATTTGTCAGCAAATAGTCAATCTGCTCCCATGCGTTAATTTATCTAATTCATATATTATCTGACAAAATACAGAGAGCGGGGAGCGAGTCAACAAACGCTGTATAGGAAGGTCCCTTATCTGAAATAAGTCGCGCCTCTGGACATGCGTCAAGAAGAGTGTTGCCATCTGCTAAAAAATCTTGCGTATTCGTAATTTCGTACTCAGTTTTAATCAATCGGCTTCCAACAGTTAATTTATTTATGCAATTACTCCATTTCATATACTAGGTATCTGTCAAAATGTGGATAACGGGGAGCGAATCAACAAAATTAAATACTGGATAGAAGATTCCTTATCTGAAATGAATCGTGCCGCTGGACACGCGTTGACGCGTCATGTCGTTTTTGTATGTCACAGGTTGGATACGAGCAGATGGTTCACCTGATGGTAAGCAATTGCCGACGCCCATAGATACTCGCAACACCAGTAGGCTCAAATTTAAACTTTTCCAACTGAATGGACCTCTGGTACCCTCAATCACGCAACGAAACACAGCACAGACACTGCCAGCAATAAAAGATACTAGAATATTTGTACTCGGCAATTAAATAGTCAATCTGCTCCGTACTTACCGTTAAATAAACCAATTTTAAGTACACTATTTATTTGTCAAAACACAAATAACTCAGAGTAAGTCAATAAACGCTGGCTAGGAGGTAGCTTATCGGAAACGCCCCTAGATTCGCGTCATACAAGTGTTGTATGCTGCAGAAAAACTAGTGTATTCATACTATTCATACACAGAAATAATGAATTTGCTTCTATACGTTAACTTACTGAAGCAATTTACCATTACATATTTGGTGATTTACAAAAACGGGGCGCGAATCAACAAATGCTGAATAGGTGGTCGCTTATCTGAAATCAGTTGCCCTTGGACACGCGCCATGACAAGTGTTGCCAGCTGTAAATAAGCTAGTGTATTTGTACTCGGCAATAATCAATTTGCCCTCAGTCGTTAAGTTACCCCAGCAAATTTCCATTTTCCATCTGTAAAATCATAAAAATTGGGAAACGAGGCAACAAACGCAGGCTATACGGTCGGATTTGAAGTGAGGACAGACGTCACCACAACCGATGTTGCTAACTGTTTAAAATCCGGTCAGACTATGGTAGGCTCCTGATTAAAAAAGAATAAAAGTGTAAAAATAAAAGTGGTCGTGAACGCTAAATAGCTGTAAACTTGTCGATTTGATTATCAAAAACACTTTAAATCTAAATCACTGGCAACACTAAACACAACTCACACGACGGATCAGCAAAATAAATATAAGGAAACGAGAAATGTACGAGTGGCTGTTATCACGGAAGGTGGGCTTTGTCCAAAGCCCGTAATTTGGTGAGGCTAAAATTTTCGCTTGGACCCTCACAACGTCGAAAGAATGTGTGTCGGCCTTGTTGATTTTGGCTATCGTGATTTTCCCTATTTGTCCAAACTGTGGATAAAAATGTCGCCTGGGCTATCGAGATATCGTCCTAACAGACGTTTACAAAATGCTTTCTGGATTTTTTGATGACATACAACAAAATAAGGGAAAGAAGCTCGCTATTTAAGATTTGTGAATTTCTTCGTTGTCTTTAGCTTGTTTTTTATGTGATGGATAGCAGACGAGAAGTTAGATTAGGTACCTGATGGTAACCAAGTGCCGCCCATGGACACCCGCAGTATCAGTAACTTCCTGTAGCCTTACCATGAGTTTGACATACTATCCTCGCTATCGAAAACTATCGCTTTGTCTCTTTCATTGTGATGCATTTGAAAGAGACAGAGCAATAGTTTACGTTATGTCAGTTTTAGATGTCAACTCATGGTAGCGCTACTGTTCACTTAAATTGACGTTAGTTTTCTATGAGTCTCGAGTCGGCCAATTTTGCCGAAGCGTGGGTCTCCCACGACTGTATAGGTTGCATTCAGCATCTGCCGTTCTGCTTAGTATTGACCCACAATTCTCTTCTCGTCATCGGCGCTAATTTACCCACGTTTTCCCCTATCGTTTATCTCGTTACAAAAATAAATAAACACTTGTTTTTATGATAACCTACTTGTAGGTAATGGTCACAATTACCAGATTATCCTTCAAAGAGAGCGGGAGCGGGATACCCTTCCTTCTATAAAGTCTTTTCAACTATCTATTATTTAGGAATTAGACCATCCACACATGTAGGTATATCATCCTTCCCTCGGGGTAGTGAGTATTTAGTTACCAGTATATTTAGGTATACAAACTACAAACATGAAATGCAACGGACATTACTCTCACCTTGAGCCATATGACAGAGAATACCTCATTCCAGCGTCCGTCAAAGGTGCACTGAGTAATGTATTAAGGTATCTTACCTTGTGTTTGAATATTATATAGCTCTTTGCTCTACCGGTCTTATCATGTGCGAATTGAGTATTTGGAAGTGGGCTATTACTACTACACACATGTACAAAGATTGAAAATAGTGAATGTTATTTTTATAAAAAAAAAGTTTAACCCGTAAGGGGACAGAATAGGGTTATAAATATGGCATCAAAGAATATCTAGGCTTCTACGTCGTCCTAACGTGGTATTCCCGGTTGTATCTATAGGCATCGTTACGGAGCCTGGCTCACGCCTAGATTATGATTCAGATTTTGGGAAGTCTAGTAATTACAATACCAAATAGAGAATGCGGTCTGACTTTCTCAATACAAAGATGAGAGGACCAGACTAACTGTAGGTATCATAGTTACGCGCACAGAATCATTAATTAATAGATAACATGTGGCTGCACTTACTTCGTTGCGAAACATTAGTTCCATTCTGTACCAATAGATGGCACTGGGAGTCAATTGCATCGTTCTATCGTTTTACTTTTTCGATCTGCATATAATATTTTTCGATGCCTTTAGAATTTATCTCTTTATAAATAGTACATACTTTAAGCTTCTTTTAAAATTTTATATAAACGTTATTTCTACCCTTTAATCGACCCTTTAGGGAAGCGGTTAAACGCTGCAAGAGTAACATTACGGTCTCGCCGTCATAGCGACACGTTGAATAATGGATGCCCACCGGCCGGCTTAGTGTCAATGAGATCACGCCCCATGCTTCAATATTGGATTATTGTGTATAAATGACAAAAACTTAACCCATACTGAGGGCTTGCAATGAAGCAAAATTCACAATTCTCTGAGCGCTGAGCGTGTCTTTTGTCTAGATTCGACGGGATTATTATCTATGTTTTTAAACTTTTATGGTGCATTATACAAATACTTAATATAAAGGGGACTAACCGCACGAAATAATCTAAACGCGAGGATATTTAAATAAAAGTACAGTCAGCCACACATTAGAGCTTACCACAATCTGCCAAATTTCTTCAATTGATATTCAACCTAACGTCTACACAGTGAAATGAAGTCAATTGAAGAAATTTGACAGTTTTGTATGCTTTGATGTGTACATTAGGTAAAGCACTTACTGCTTGATGCTTCGACTGCGTTACAACAGCCGTGGTCACAAGCGGACACCGAAATGTCACAATCATGAGTAAGCAATGCTATAATGTACTTATATTATATTTAAATAACTTCGCGTTTAGTCCAGTTTATATCAAGGATTATTATTGTTGGTTACGGGACGGTTTCGTTGCAAGCCCTCTGGCTTTTACGGACAACGTGCCTTAGTTGTGGAAGTTTTGCGGAAAACGAAGTTGGATAGGTAGTCTGGGAATTTGTCTTTGAAAATGGTACAAATGCTTTTATGCAAAGTTTGTCTTTGATATGGCAATGCAAAGTTTATATCGGTGACCTGATTATATTCTTTGATAAAAATTAAAAAGCTTATGGACATATGCAATAATAGATACTGACTCCACTGGTGATGGATGGACTGGACAACCGTCTATGGGCGGTGGCAATCGCTTATCGGTGATCCCTCTGCCCGTCTTCCACCTATCACATAAAACGAAGGGTTGCTGTTGCTTTACTGGTTTAATTTCTATAGTGTTTTTAGGGTACCGTACCTCAAAAGGAAAAAACTGAACCCTTATAGGATCTTTTTTTTGATATCTTGATTGATGTCAAAAAAACTGCAAAAAAAGGGTTGATAATAATATTAACACAATTTGAGAATTTCAACCCACAACCGATCACTGGCCGGTCGAATACTCTAAACATACTGAGCCACGTAATTAAGACGTTAGATGCTACGCTACGCTATACAACGAATTTCTGAAAGGTAAGAATAAAATGCCAAGATATTGCGATAACGTAGTAGATTGTACAACAGTACATAAGCTCGATTACCATCTGAGGTCTACAATATTTCAAGCCCAATGCTTGAATAAAAACGAAATCCCGCTTTTACATTTTCCATAGTCGCATTCAAACCTGATGTGTGAATTACTAATGCGAAAGGACAGCTGGCAATTCGTTTATTCAATGTTGGCATCGCGAAATGTAATTTAAATCGGCTGATAATTTTGCCGGCTTTCATTGTGTTTAAAACGAATTGATTGAATTAATACATTTTGTGTAAATTGCGTATGAGTATCTATATATGTCTGGGCCTAGGTTGATTCGATTAGATATTTCAATACAATTGCAAAACATTTTTTTTAGATTACGACAGACAAGCATTTGACCTCGATCACACCTAATGTCTTAATATCAGGTATGGTCTTCACTTATGAAGATGAGATGGGCCATGCTTGCCCATGACAAGACTATTCACTCTTCTTTTAAAGATGTCTAGATTTAATGTTTATGATGATGAAATACGTCGGCGGGTAAAGAGTTCCATTTCATGGTTGTTCGCATCAAAAAGGAGTTTGCGTAAATTTTTCTCTCGATCGATATTTAACAGTTAATGAACGCTGATAAAATCGAGTTTATAAAGCCTCGAGCTAAAAACAGGACTCAAAAAACTTTTCATAGTGGTGAAAAAACAATAAGACACCGTTTAAAGTATTGCACGCCAAGAGGGCCGACCGGGAGTATAATAGAATCATACCTCTAAACTAGGGTTGTCAAACTCCCATACAAAGCCGGACAACGTCAGGCATTTTCGCTGTTTGGCAAATTTTGATGGTGTCCTGACCGAACACATTTTTGTTTCTACCATTTTTTATTATTATTTTGCTATACTTATATAATAAAACAATTTGATTATGCTATTGTCTTATTTACATTATGTCAGTATTTTTTTACCAAGACTGGAAAAAAAAATTAAAGGCTTCAAAAATAAAGCCTTCCTTCTAACAGCTAAAGGCTTCGCACTGGTGCAATATTATTATTTCTTCTTTAATCACTCTATTTATAGAAAAACAGCATTCAAATACTTATTTGTAAACACACGTACACACTAACAGCGGAAGTTATTGATTACATACTTTGAAACATAGCTTATGGTACGAGTATATTATTTGGTGCAATAAAATTGTATAAATTAAACATCTTAGTGAAGAAAGAGGTCTTGTAAAACTGAGACTAAAAATGAAAGGGCGTCCGGCTTTTTTACCTAAAAATCATGCCCTGCATGTCCGGCTTTGTTGGCTCAAGATCTAGCAACCCTATGCCCCACCATAGCTGAACCAGCGGGCCGTTATTCAATTAAGGGGAGCAAAAATGCTATGCGATGTTTACCTGCGTAGCTGGGGGCGATACGCCGAATCCAGGTAATTACCTATGCGCGAATACTGTTAAAATAGGGAAATTTCCGCAAATTTTAAATTAAGAAAAATATTGTTCATGCTTGAAAAGTTTGTAGGAATCTATCTTTCGTAGAGTAATAAAATAATCAATGATATACAAATATTGATTTAAAATTTTTTGTATTATATTTGTGTTTCGTCTGTTGTTGACAAAAATTTACAACATTTTCTTTATATTGCAGGAACTTAAAAGTAACAAAATTTCGAGAAGAACAAGACTTATCATTTTAAATTTAATTATACAACAATTTATCATTTTCTTAATTTCAAAAACCTCCTCAATTTACAACAATGCTCACCCACCTTTGTAAATTATTACAGAAGCTAGCAAAATATTTGTAAGAAAACGCCATAGAAATTATTAAAGTATTCCAAAACGAGAACACAAACACTTCCTCGCAACGCACAAACGTTTTCCTCAAAAACGGCGTTGAAACACTCCTGCATAATATCATCTTGAAAGACAGCTTGTTGGGTGACCAAGCATCTCTTAACATACGAGATAAATAAAAAATTGAGACAGCATATCAAGCGCAGATGTTTCAACTGTCAACACTTGGCGGTTCCGATCCTAAATCAACAGGACAATTAGATTGGTAGGTTAGCTGACTTACTTTTCTTGCAAAAAATCTTGAGTTTGTTAAGTTTGCGAACTAGTCGTACTAATTTTAAATTAAGAGATCAATTATAGCTCAGTGGATAAGAACGCGCCTTCCATGAGAGGGCCATGGTTCGATTTCGGGCACACATGTCTGGATTTTTGAAATATTTATTTTTTATGTGATAGGTACCAGACGAGCAGGCGGATCACCTGATGGTAAGCGATGGCCGCCGCCCATAGACACCTGCAACACCAGTGGAGTCACAAGTGCACTGCCAACCTTTAACCCCCTTTCCCCTTAATTTGGCCTCCGTTGCCCTCACTCACTCGACGACCCGACGATGATGCCAATCTGTTAATTTATTACTGTTGACTGATTTAATTTCGCGTAATTAAAAAATATATATCGCGGTAAATAAAAACCGTAAACATTGGTTTTTATGTCTTTTTTTGCTGGTAACCCTAAAATTCAACGATATCTGATCTGGTTACCCTAGAGGCTTGTACCCGAAGAATTTCTCATCTAATTATAAGTGCAAGATACTTTTGATATATAAATTTAATTATGAAAGCTGAAGCTTGGCTTCCGTCGGCTGAAATAAAATTGCGACCAATTAGGGGAAACAAGGTGGCCGTGCCTTTGGATTAATAACCTTAATTAACGGTTACAGTAGTGATGGGAAAATATTAAAAAAATATATTGAAAATAGATATTTTAAAGGATACTGTAAAGTAGTACGTGCAGCCACACATCAAAGTGTATAAAACTGTCAAAATACTTCAATCGATTCTCCTCTTACAGTCATACACTTTAGGTTGAATATCAATTGAGGAAATTTGTCAATTTATGGTAACCTGATGTGTGGCTGACTGTATAGTAAAAAATAAATAAGTTTTTTTTACGTGATAGGCGTCAGACGAGCAGACGCTGATGCGTAAGAGATTAGGCCGCCGCTCATAAACACATGCAACACCAGTAGAGTTACATGTGCGCTGCCAACCTTTAACCCCCTTTCCCCCTATCGGACCTCCGGCATGATTGGACTGGCTCGACCGGAGTGATACCATGGCCTGACAGAAGACCGGCGTGAAGCAGCGCTCGCTGTGATTTCTCGAGTGAGTGAGGGTACTGGAAGCCCTATTTTGGAGGGAAAGGGGGTTAAAGGTTGGCAGCGCTATTGTGACTATCGTGATAAAACCCTTAAGAGTTCTGATGATATAGCGATAATAAGATGAGATGTCAAGTAACTAATAATATTACCACTACACTAAAATCAGTCTAAGAAAATAATGCTGAAAAATTACGTTTACAAGGCCGTCGCCTTTCTTCTATACACGTAAACCGAAAACACGAAACGCTTGCGCGATGTAATTGGACACAGCGCCATCTATTGGTTCATTTCTGAATTACGGTCCCTAAGCGAAGTGAGGGCGGGCCACTAGTTTCAGATAAAGGAACATCAAAAACAATGTTCTATTAAAGTGGCAATTCCTAAGAATCCAGTAATATTTAGGTATATTAGTTGTAACTTATACCATAAGCCAAAACAAAAGGTATGCTATGTACGTACATTCAAACGTCTGTACATGATTTTTTTTCGTTTGATTCGTCGTCGTGGGGCATGACTATAAGGGGATATGCAAACCTGCCTTAATTATAGGACTTAAGAACTCTCTCCCTCACTACAGCTTAAGCTACGTACTCAGTAACCCTACGTCCGTGAGTTTGTTACGTTACACTCACGTGCGGGACGACAGTTTAATTAGAGCATCAAGTAGGACCGTTACTCGAGGACTCGTTGCGTCAATTACTTGTATCAGGGCTTCTCAAACTTAGGACTCGATAAAAGTTCCAAGGTGACTGCGATGAGCAGTAAAAATACCAGCCTCGTTTTTCACCGCGCTGACAATTGTCGGTGACATCCCATTTTTGATAGACCAAGGACAAATTGTCAAAAATTGCATAGTTTAAATGTGGTTTAAAGCAGAAATGCTTCAAAAAAATGTTTCTTCATTTTGGTATACTTAATTCATTTATGGAATGTTGACAACTATGCCACCTCTACCAAACGTAGAGTGACAATTGTCAAACGACAAGTGACATGTTATAATTTTATAACATTAAAATACTCACTTATATTATTATTAATGACATATCGTTACAATTGTATTTATGGCAAATTTTTTTGTTGTGAAACAAGAATAGAATTGTTACCTATATTTTCTAGTCAACATTTGTGTATAATCTGAAATATGATTGAAGATATGTCATTCCGAAAGTCTAGGTTTGCGTGACAATTCACATTAGTTGAACCAATCCATTCATGCCGTAGAATTTAGAATGGCTCTCCCACGAAATTATTATATTTATCATTCCTATGTAGTCTTATATCCGAGATATATAACACAAGTACTACTTAGAGCGGGATCAGTTCAGTGTCATAATGGTGTTTATTTTTGGGTCCTCTAAGTTACATCCATGCGTCAAAACATCCTTGTCACTCGTTAGAATAACATTTTGAGAAACCCTGCTTCATACTAACTGAATACACGCTAAACGTTATTCATAACGAAACAAAGGACCGTAGGTTGTATACTTTTTTTTAATTAAGCACTTGCGACTTTGTTACGAAGGGAACTTATTAAATACACGAAGTGGACACCTCGTATCTATTAAAGAGGACAAAAGGAGCTCGAAAAGAATTGAAAACTCAAAGGTTGAAGTGGAAATGAGGAAGTGTTTTATGAAGCAAATAAGAGCCACAGTAATAAGGAGATGATCCACAAAATGAAAAGTCACAGGCAGGCAAGTCTTCTTTATTATTCGATAGTTGGTAGACGTGATCTCGGGGTTTTGTGTACGAATCCTGGGTCAAGCAAATTGTAAGTATTTTGCGATTTTTTTTAACATAGCTCGGGTGTGTGATCACCAATAATTTGTGAATACCAATAATAAGGGTAGGATGTTGAATAAGCCTAATCCTATCACAGTAGCGATGACTTGATTTCTATGTTGGAGACCTTTGTCCTGCAGTGGGACAGTGTATAGGCTGATACTAAAGTAGCAGATGTACAAAAACTCTTATAAATCTAGGTGGTATAAAGCGGTAAATTTGTTTTAGCCAATGGTAGTATGACGGAACTAATGCTATTTTAGGGTGTTACCTGATCATGGGTGTTACCCGACCAATCTACTAAGTATTCCACCATTACTTCATCCTGTCTTCGCCGTTCCATGTGCTTTTTAGGGTTCCGTAGCCAAAATGGCAAAAACGGAACCCTATAGTTTCGTCATGTCCGTCTGTCCGTCTGTCCGTCTGTCCGTCTGTCCGTCTGTCACAGCCGATTTACTCGGAACTATAAGTACTACAGTGATGAAATTTGATGGGAATATGTGTTGTATGAAACCGCTACAAAAATATGACACTAAATAGTAAAAAAAAGAATTGGGGGTGGGCCCCCCATACATGTAACTGAGGGATGAAATTTTTTTTTTTCGATGTACATACCCGTGTGGGGTCAATGGAAAGGTCTTTTAAAATAACTTTTTCTATTTTTTGAGATGCAAAAACTCTTATAACTGGTATAACTAAAGTGAGCATGAACTAACCTAGTTTGGTTTATCAGTACCTTACAGTTTGAGATGTTTTTAACGGTTTGCAAACCAGTCCCTTGTGTGCGAGACTGCCCTATGCCTTTTTATAAATTCTTTGCACTCGTCTCCCAGCGCTTTCTTTATACTTTATCACTATGAAACAACAGTCACAAACTAGGCTATCATATTCTACTGATATAACTCAAGAACCTAAGTTATTTGCAGCTTAAAGAAGCATAGTGGGCATTAAATGACAAAGATTAACTTCTCGGTCATAAACGGAACTGGAGCGTGGCGATCCCAAGTTTATAGCCGAAGTGTCTTGGTGCACCCTAATTACCATACAGATGCTCAACATACTGACGAGGCAGAATTTAAATAAGTACCAACAGTAAAATAATAACTGTTGGTGGTAAGACTTTGCTAGGAAAATTATTACAGTAGGAGTTAACAACTGACATAGCAAAAAAAATTACACAGAGTCAAATATTTTCATCCAAAAGTCTGGAATTGAGACTTTAAAATTAAAAGCAGCTAAGCTCTAAACAATACGAGTAATGTGCGATAGGTACTTAGCTGCTTGGTGGCAAATGACGAAGTTGGTAAAAGTCGAAAGAGGTTCCTTGCTTTTACTAAAATTACTGTAAATTACTGGTCTGTATTTTCATAAAAAACAAATCTAAAATTCTGACCCCTATTGTTTACTATTTCAGGTAATCGCTCATCTGCAAATGGCAGTTTATAATTCTGGCGCCAGAGTTTTGCCCACAGCACAAGAGCAAGTTTGTCGACATGATAAAGATTTTTCTTTACTACTTATTAGTCAATAAAAGCCAGCCATACTTTCGATGGCTGACTTTCTGCTTAGAAAAGCAAACAAGACATTAACCATCGATGAATCGTCCTTAGACTTTGGATCGTAAAACAGAGCCGATCTTGCGGTAAACTTCGGCTTACCTGATTAACTGAATGTTCAGAAACAAATGGCGAAGACAGTATGCAAATGGACCTCATTCAAATCTTGTTTGGAATATCTTTACTACTTATTACCGGACTTCATGTAACATTTTATGGATAGTATTATTTTATATCTATTAAAATCAATATTCCTAATGAAATCAAAGGTCAATATTTTTACTGAAGTGGAAACTAAGGTTTGATGAACGTCTCTGAGTGCGTCAGTTAATCTTTGAATGGATATTTCAGAAAAAAAAATTTAGCTTCCAGCAAATTTTAGAGCCAGTTTTAAATCTATACTATTTATAAAGAGATAACTTTTATAGACAACGACAAGACTTATAGGCAAACCAAAAACACGAAACGCTTGCGCGATGTAATTGGACACAGCGCCATCTATTGGTTCATTTCTGAATTTCGGTCCTAAAGCGAAGTGAGGGCGGGCCACTAGTCAGAAAATAAAGCATAAAACTTGAATCCTTATTTACGTAACATTTTATTCTGGGCAATACTTTCTAATTGAAAACTGGTCATGAGATTGCAATTGTGGGAAGGTCTTTTTTGGTAAAATACTCTTTTAGCTGGGGCTCAAAACCATTCCAAACTTCTTACTTGAGCTGCGCAAAAGTGCTTACTCCTTTCGAACTAACTTTACTTGCCCACAAAAGTGGATTCTTAAATCTAGATCAGTGTTAGATATAACTTTAACGATTACTCTTTGGCAGCGAAATTGTACGAGTGAATATCTGCTGGCAAAGTGACAACTTATACCAGCCATTAAAATATTGTATGGAAACTAGAGCGTTATTTACACTTTAAGTGGTATGTTCGTAAGTTGGAACGTTAGTACCTAGTGCATAATGAGAGATACTGTAAGAAACGTATATATTTTGAATAATAGTAATACTACAATCTTAAAACCCACAAGAGATCTGCTGAATAGCATGTCAGATAAGTTTTAAATAAACAATGATGCATTCTACAAGTAATGCTAACATTGGTAAGATTTAAATTTAATAAAAGAAAGATTTAACATTGACAATATTAGGTATACGAGTATGTACCTATTTGATAATGTCCTCCGAAAGCATTATTTATCTGGGCCATAAGTGGACATTATGCGTAATAAGCCTACGCAGAAAGAGCTGTGTATAGTCCGCGGCATCTAACTATAGCTGTGACCGTTAAGTTGTAAAATAGAAGACTTTCTACTAAAATTAGTTTGCGCACTCAAGGTCATCGTGAAACTTAGGTACATACCGCGCGGACTAATACTGCAATAATTGACTTCCAAAAGATACGAAGTTTTTGACATTTTTGATATGTCTATTCGATTGACCGTCTTTGTCTAACGTGGGTGAAACCGCAGATAGTTAAAAATAAAAATATAATTTTAACACTGGAGGTCTCACAATAAAATATTTTAATAATATTATCTTACCGGGACAACTTATACGACTGTGAGAAAAGTATCAACAAAGCAATAACAGTTATTATAGTTACTATAAGTGAAACGGAATGACTGTCTTCGCCTACGCCGTTAAAGATATACTATTCCAGAGAAAGTAATAAAACTACAAGTGTCCGAAGTTTTATGCTCGTCTCAGCCTAAGTGTATCGGAATTCGAAAAAATTATGGTGACACAATTATTAACCTAAGGATCGATGTCGTAAAAATAAATGATCTTTTTTATGGCATGGCGGGTCCAATTTTATGATGTGGGAATTTCAGTGGCCCCATAGAATAATATTACGCTTATCTCTCCAGCTTTCGAGCCTTCGCGTTGTCTACTCAAGTACAATCGAGAACTCGCAGTTATATCACAAAATAATTACACACAGAAAGTAGGCTGCCCACTAAGAGCTAAAAACGTGTCATGTACTCACGCATGCGCACTAACGGGGAAATACGCCTTTTCGACCACATTTAATCCTAGCCTATGACAAAAGATCGCTGCATATTCCTCTACCCAAAGGTTGCCTGGAAGAGATCGCTATTAGCGATAAGGCCGCCGATATTGTATTTGGAAATTACTATTAGCATTAAGTTCTGTAATGTGTTGTGCAATAAAGAGTATCTATCTATCTAAGATTGTCGAACTGTCGAGGTCTGTGGTAGAGGCCGCGCGCTTATGTACTCATGCCGGGCAACATCCCTAGCATATGTCAACGAACTCTTCTAAATTCAAAATCAGGCTGAGTCTACCTTCTGTGTGTAATTATTTTGCGGTTATATCGTGTATTCGATATGACGTAAGTTGCTCTGATATGTCTCTTTGTCATTGCTTTTCCAATATTTTTGCGCTCGCGATCTCATTCACTTTTTACCGTGAGGTCTTTTCTCCTTTAACTCAAATATCAGATACATTTCTGCTCGGAAAAAATATTTTGGTAGACACATTTTCATTGTGACTCACTGCTGAACCATCCCTGAATTTAATCTCCTGTAGGTTTGTTCTAGATATTCATAATCCACCATAATCCAATTCTACGTAAATGTAATTCAGCGACATACTTTGAGTAGGTACTTAAAAGATTTATTTCAGACCTTTGACTGCCTATTTAATACTTTAGTTAGCTTAATTAAATACACATTTTTGTGATAGGTGGCAGTCAAGTAGACTGATTACCTTATGGTAAGCGATTGCCACCGCCAATAAACACCTACAACACACCGGTAGAGTCACAAGTGCGCTGCCAATCTTTAACACCCACCGGTACCTTCACACACTCATCAAAACACAGCGCAGGGGCTGTTTTACGCCGGTCTTTTGTGAGACCGTGGGATACCACGGAGTTATCACTCCGGTCAAGCCGGCCCATTCATGCCGAACTAATCATGGGAGAGCCATACGTCGGACACTTTCGATAAAATGTACTTCGACATTGAAAAACTTAAAAAGCTCATTGTACCTCCGTTTTGGCTTAAGCTGGTATGCAAAGAAAAAAAAATTCAAGCTTTTTGATATCCATTAAAGCTCTCAATTTTTTTCCTTGTATTAAACAAATTATTGATAGGATATCCTTACCCCCTACCTAAATGTATATCTTTCTTGTGTTCTCTATCTTGTGTCTTAATACAGTACAATATTTTTAAAGACTAAAAATTTACTCAACAGTCGAAACAAGCGTACTTTTCATCAAGCAACGCAGATATCCATTATCGCTTATATGAAAGCACCCTCCCTGAACGCACTTTGCGAGGTATGCTTGTGATATGACACAAAATTGCATTCCTTTACGGCAGATATTTACCCTCATGTTTCCGAACATATAAGTATACTTATTGTGTACGTTACGCAATATTAAACTGAAGTGGGCTCTAGGAGTACACTTATTTCTGTTATGAAGATTGACCTCGGAAAAAATTGTATATTTATTTGAGTTTGTTATGTTTTAACTTTCGGCATAAAGAAAGAGACACATTTTAAATTTTCAGTGGTTTGTTTAAGTAACTATTCTACTCGTGATTAGTGTAGAAAAGATATCCGTTTTATGAAATATAATAAAATACTAAGTTTTGACATATAATGAGCGTCTCTTGCTCGGAATCTCCTTGCGTGATCATGTCAGAAACGATGATATCCGCAGGAGATCTAAGGTCGCAGACATAGCCCAAAGAATTGCGTGGCTCAAGTGGCAGGGCACATTGCGAGGAGAACAGAATTCCTATTTTACAGAAACATAGATTTGCATCTAATATATTACAAATCTCAATCCACATACTAAAACATGTAGTAAAAATTCAAACGAAGTTGTTTTAACTATTAATAATTTATTTTCCTATTTTATAACATACTAGACCAAAAATCTGTCTTCACATACGTGGTTCATCGAGTATATGGTGAAATATGACACCCGATATAAATGATCTTTCCATCGTGAGCTACCGACTGACAAGGAAACATTAAAATGACAAATTGACCATCTTTCTGATGCAATTTTTCACTGCCGAAGAAATGAAATGGAATAGATATTTTCCACAATTCAATTTCCCAATAAACAAGCGAGATTGACGAAAAAAGTTTGCTGAGTTCCTTTGAATTTTCCGCATTGATTGGACGCTCTGAATTTACCACGTCCGTGAAAAAGGGTAAAAATTGTAGCTATGATGTGAATATTTTGCAGTTTCCAAGGAATATTGGACAAATATCCGCTTTTGTAAATTCACTGCGCCCCTCACTGGATAATAAAATACTCGTAGTTACAATGTATTGTAGATGTTTTCAAAATTATCCCGTTTCAAGATAATTTTGTTTTCGATTTTGGAATTCAACGTATTTGATTACAGTTTTAACTTGACCGTTCAAACAAGATGCGATGCGTGCTTTTATGGTTAGAGCGAGACTCTAAGCTTTATCTTGTATGTCTAAAATATATAAATACTTACTGTCTCATGTTTTCATATACCTACTTACTTACTTCGCCGGCTCAGCGATCCAAGGTGGATGTTGACCTCCAATGTCAAAGTTTACCGTCCTGTGGGGCGTCCAATAGCCGGAGAGCCGAAGTCCCTAAGAACCATTTTTAATCATTTACGCTATGGATTTTTTTTAAATACTTGCATAAAACTACTATCAAAAATACAAATAGATGAGGGAAGGAGTAATCAAAACCGGGCCACGTATCGCCCGGGGGAAATATACTAAAGTTGCTAAAGATTTCTCGTGACATAGGTAATTATGCTGTTTTTGCATGCCTAGTTTCAAGCAAGAACCATTGCAAACGAATTCATAATATTCTATTCATCTTTCTATAAGATAAACCCTATTCGATGCGCTATAAAGCCCATTCCCCGCATAGATAACTATGTAAGTACATTGCAACTATTGATAGAGCAAATCTAGCACAAACTGTAACGGATTTCCTCTGGTTGTATTTCAATTTCAATAGTCGGGGATCGCACTAACTTCGAATACTAAATACACACGCTCACTAGGCTTGGTTATTTGGCTAACAGTATAGATAGGTAGTGCACATTACTAAATATTGGTAATAATATTAAATGGAGCAATTTGTTTAGTCTATTTTATTTAATTAAAAAAAATGTTCTGTAAATGGTACTAAACGGTGTTAAAAGCACAGATAAAACTTGGAATATCAGTGTTTTGTTGTGTGTGTATGTATTTTTGTCGCCCTTATTATCTTCCTTGACCTCCCTGGATAAAGCCTAGATTTTGCCGCCCTTAACCTAAAAGTGCCGCCCCTCTACACCAATGCAGTGACGTAAAAGTATTGATGCCACCCTATCCTTCCGGCCATTTCTTTCCTCGAATCTTTTTGATGCCCCCTTAAAACTGCCACCCAGGTTGGACCGCATCCCCGCATCCACTACGCTACGCTACGCTACTGGGTGCTACGCTACAAGTGCCCTGCAGTGCCAACCTTTTTCCCTTCCTCTCGAATGGAACATACGGTACCTTCACTCACTCGGAGAAATACAGCGCAGTGCGGCCGTGTTAGGTAGCTGTGTAGCGCTACCATGAGTTGATATCTAAAACTGACTTAACGTAAACTATTGCTCTGTCTCTTTCAAATGCATCACAATGGAAGAGACAAAGCGATAGTTTTCGATAGCGAGGATAGTATTTCAAACTCATGGTAAGGCTACAGATCGAGCTGGTCTATTCATATCGAAACATAAGGCTTTCCCGCCTTAGACCGTTTACGGCACTTCTAGCAAATAGGCCCTAAGTTTTTTACCAATAAAATAGATCGAAGGTAATAATAACATGAGATTCCCAGACAAGGATAGCGTTATCAAAAATGGTATGATTTATTTATGAAATCGTTCTTATCTTTGCAGAAGGGAGATAAAATGTCGTAAGGGCAATGGCCAGTAATAGAAAGGGAATAGGAAAGTTAGGCCTCCATCGAATATCATTTTACCCGTGGCTGGGCAGGGTTCTTGGCCCATTTACACGATATTAGTCTATTGGATAGGTATTTTCGTAGGCAAGGACAAACGCGGGTAGTATGCGCGCCGTATAAACTTATTTGTATGTAAGTAGATAATGGTTTTCATATTCTTACTTTGTCTCCTTTCTCCTAGAGATGTCAGTCGGAGATACTGTGATGCGAGCTACTCGAACTCGTCGAAAAACAATGTAGTGAAACCATGGGCGTACCCAGGTGCAGGGAAGGGCCACGGAAGAGAATGGACGTGATTCTTATTTGTATTCTGAAGAATATTTTATTTATGTTCGGAACCTTAAAATAGGTACGTAAGAATAATGTCCTAGGTTCAGTTCGTGTAACGTAACATCAGTTGGCTTATAAAAAAGCCATCCCGTATGTAGTGAGAGAATATATGTATGTATGTGCCTGTCGCATTTATGCAAAGATGACACACAGTGCTTAAGAAAGGGAGAGGAACTCCGATTCAGTCGTACGAACCAGACGTTCGTTTGAGGCCCTCTGATTTGACACGTCTATTTGTCATAGCTCCCAAATGGACCACCCGACTTAGATTGTTTTTGTATTAATTAATTTTGTTGATTTAGGCTTTTAGTGTGCCTTTGTTATTACTTAAAGTATAGTCGTGCAACATGGGCTGGGAACACCTTAATTAGGCTCCGGCACATTTTGTGTTTACTCAACTTACTGTTATTATATTTTTCCATTTCCTACGGGAAATCACAGCATAAACGCTGGTCCTTTTATTACTCTGTGTTTTGAATTTTGCTATTAATTGCAAGATTGTGTCACTAATTCCACTAAACCACACTACTAACTTACAGGAGACACAAAAAATGCAATTTTATCTTATCCCATTTATCGACAACAAATACTACTACCTACTTTTAAGATATTCAACTTTGGCTTGACATTATAAAAAAAAAATTAAACATCGTCGCGTTTAGTCTCGTTGTATAAATTATTACACAAATACTATTTGTTGCACGCTAAAATGCCATTAGCACACCAAGATGCAATAACAGAGTAATTTTGGTGTCCAATCAGTAGAGAAATGCAGAGGGTTAGTTTAGGTCACTCACAGTTAAATGCTAGTTGCATATGCCTAATGGAATAAGAAAGAATTTATTCTTTTGATCGCTGCATACAAACGAAAATAGCCCACTGTAAACCATGTCACGAGTGTACTGAAGTAAAAAAAGTTGATTAATAAAAATCCAGACCCTATGCTAAGACAAAGGTTTCTTGACAGAAAATACCCTTTACAAAACCCAAATCACTGTTGCTAGGAATTACTCCAGCTACCTAATCGATAAGTGGGCCCACCCTACCCTAATAAATCTACGCTGACCGCTCTTCATCCATTCACCTTCTGTCAAGTGCGTATCTGAAATTGTTGATGTTTTGCGCTTGTACCGCTCACAATTTATTGGGCCCAATCATTCGTGGTCCGAAAGTTGAGCGGCCCACTTGCTATGATTAATAATAGCGCATAAATAAAAGTTATTAACGTCCAGATAAGCTTTGCTATTGCCTGGACACTGGTATTTGTTGATGAAATAACTATTTTGATTATCTTTGTGGATGTTTATTAGCAGATAGTTGGGTTATAATAGCGATGTTAATTTTTTTACTAGAATCGATAAAACCGAACAAGTACACGCCAGATGCTAAGTAATAATTAACTTCACCCATGAACATCTGCGAGATCAATAAGGTTGGTAATTCGTTGCCAGCTTCTTACAAAAGAGTAGGTAGCCTAGGTATGGTCTTCTCTTGAAGGCCCCTACATCGTAGCCGCCAGAAATTACTGCTTCCAAACCCTTTCACAAAACTGAGGTAGCGTTGAAAGATATTTGAAAAATACATTTTTATTGGATGTGCGTAGGTAGTACATAGTTGTATTATGTACAAATTTTAGCCCACTTAAATTTGCCTATAAAGGGTTCTAAGCAAAAAGTCCTACTTAACTAAGTAGGTAGCTTGCATTTTTGTCGTAGGTCTGTTGAGTCGTTTTTTATTTGGGATCAAAAGATTACAGAACATATTTTACAAATAAGTGAAGGCTTCATACAATGCTTGTACCTAAAACTTTAGACTTTATTGCGCGTAAGGGAACCTGTTGTACCTCGGTCACTTTTTCATTCAACGATTTTTAAAAAAAAAACGGTTGTAACTATAGCAATTAAAACAATTTTAGCTGTTAGAAGAACTAATGTGGATCATAATATAAATTATATACAAACATAGATCATCGTTTTTATAGGTTTTACATAATCTAAAAAAAAATTGGAATGTGGATCAAGGTACAACGGTGGTGATGTACCTTGATCCGCTTATGTTGTACCTTTGTCATAGCTAGAACTCATCAAATAAAATCCATATTTCTCGACAAATAGCAAATATTTTTATTATTTTCAGATTCAACATGTCTTTAAAAAACTTTAAAGTACATAATGCCTCTTTAAAGTACATCTTGACAAGTTAAAATATTTGGCAGCCCCTCTTAATGATAATTTTTTTTCTTTAACTAATTTAATAGCACTAGAAAGTGCTGTTTTTGGAACAGGGGTTCGTTTGATGTTGTTTTTGCTACGAGACATTTTACCTGTACAAAAAACAACAAAATTATAAATATGTGCGTTCCTAAACAGAATTAACATAGTACATTTGTACCTTAACCATATGATCAAGGTACAACTGTTTTCCTATGATCAAGGTACAACACCCCTACCCTTTCATGTTTATTCGCACATATAAATTTGGGGGTTATGACGAACTTAAATAAGCATACTACATTATAAACTTAGATAAAGTACTTGTTTCAATCAAATGGTTTTAAAAAAATATGAAGGAAATAACAGAAGTAATGAAAGAAATGAAAAATATTCAATATTTTACTTTTTTGCCGCGAAAACGTTAGTGATCTGCCATGCAAACTCGATATAATGGCCGCCTGCAACTAATTTCATGTTGATTAGTCTTGTGAAAGTTCACTATATCATAGACAAAGAGACATAAAAAAGAGCGCAAACATTTCAAAAACGTAGGTACAAAGGGTGTCAAGGTACAACAGGTTCCCCTATATTATAAAAAATCCGCAAAATTAGTTCACTTAAAGCATAATAACAGTTTTTGTGACATACCAAAATCTGAGTGAGCAACATCGAATGCGAAGTTAAGATTCCCAATTATGATGGAAGTACCCATGCCAAGCCCTTTAATAGAATACTAGTGGCCCGCCCTCACTTCGTCTCGGGAAAGTAGTTCCACTATCTATCAATAGATGGCGCTGTAGCAAATTACATCGCGCAACTGTTTCGTGTTCTCGGCTCTGACGTGGAATGTGAGAGTAACCTCTTTATAAATAGTATAAAAAATAAATAAAAGAAGAAGATACAAGATACATAAACCTAACCTAGAATTTTATAAAACGCTCTCACTATAAAATTTTACTTGTAAGTTAGGACTTCAATTGTTCTTGAAACGTTATCTACGTTTCAAGATAAATTAAAATGTAGAGAAACCCAAGAAGTCAAACTTTGAACAAATTATTCGTATGAATCATTGATGCGCAAAATAAAGTTGGCGCAAAACTTCGGAGAAAGCAAAAAGTGTTTATTGTAAAATCAGAGAAATGCTAAATTTTATCGGGTTTTGTGGCCTATGAATACATTTCAAGATAAAAAAACAGACGCAATGAAAGCTTTCTAGGTATATATACCTACCTACCTTTTAGTAATTGAATAAAATCATCATCATAATTTCAGACGATATACGTCCACTGCTGGACTTAGGCCTCAATAGGCCCAATGTTCTCCACACAGATCAGTCCTTTGCCGCCCGCACCCAAGGAATTCCCGCGACGCTCACTAGATCGGTCCACCTTGTGGGGGCCTGCCACGGCTGCGACTTTCTGTACGCGGCCTCTTCACTTAACTTCTCCTCGCAATGTGCCGTGCCCAAAAAAGTTTGCCTCTTGAGTGTGTTAACCGACTACATTTAGTAAACTGATTACTTTTATATAAGAAAAGGCGTAATCTCAGCATGTAATGATATGTTGCCAAACGACGATTTGGTAAAGGTCGCTTTCCTTGGATGCGGGAGTAGCACAAGACCAAACTGTGTGAAGAACATTGGGGGCGGTCTATGTACAGCAGTGGACATCTATTAGCTAAAATGATCATGCTGTCTTAGTCTGATGATGGCATGATCTCTAGGTGTGGGAGGTAAGTCACTTTTGTTCTACTCTTGGCTCATCTTGGCGGTGGCCTGTTCTGAATGTCTTAATCTGCTACTTGGTCATTGATAAAACGTTTGTTTAGGTTTTTCCCTCTCATAAAAACAGCATAACGATCCTAATCCTGTCATCATCGCCTTGTATGAGCCGTTACACCGCATAAAATGAACCTTATCTGGCAAGTAATAAAAATTTCCAACCCCCAATCTTTACCGTCAACATGTAGGTATTCATTAAGCGCCAAAGTTTCTTTATCCGCAAGTTAATAGACACTACGTGTACCCATTACAAGGAGCAGGGGTTACAATTTGCTGGGCTCTCACCTACCTAATTTAAAAGGGCAAGCCGAACGGTTGGTATATCGAAAACCCATTCAAGTAATTTGAGGCGTACCGAAACGACATTGTCGCTTAGGCGATTCAATCCGACCAGTGTGCCCATTTGCAATTTTCGTACTGCCATGTTTTATAAATTACCTTGCCTATAAATTTCGAATTACTTATAATGTAACTTCCTCTGTTTTTGAAATAAATCATCATCTTGACTCATTAGTAATGAAAATCTGTTTATTTTTCTATAGGCTCTAATAATCACTAATCAAAATTGACTTAGAGAGTCAAAGTACTATAGTTCAAATTGTACTAGAACTAAGCGAATCAAAGCATAGCAACACTTCCCCCTGTGCAACTATCCAGCACGTATAGTCCCTAGAGCATAAATAGATTATGATTTCTCAGCTATTAATAAATTGATAAAAATATAAATAAACCTTTTATGGCACAAAAATATATTAGGTACTATCGGGATTAAGTTTGTAGCAAAAAGCTGAAAGACAATTGGTCCATTCCGTCAGTTTCTTCCTTAGACAAGGCGAAGTTTCCAAAGGTGGGAACACTGAGAGTGACGCCACCGCGACGGGTATACACGCCGATTTGAATTTAAGCGGTTTTATGGGAGCCATTACCCAAACGCTGTGACCAGACTTAGTGTGGATTAATGTAGTCCTTTCTCTCTGGTATGGGTTCGATTTAATTCCAATAATATCAGGTGGTTAATCTGTAATGAGGGTTTGGTGCGACGCCGGTTTGGAATTGTTTTAAACTAGCAGGGAAGTCAAGTGTCCCTGCGTATTTTGAAATGTGATTTGAATAAATACTTCATATAGCCATTTAACAAATAATTTGTTCATTTTATGGACTACAGACCGTATCAAATACAAAACCAACTTGGGAATATAACTATATTTGACACATTAAGAGTGGTTTCAGATCAGAAAGTAGTACTAAACGACGCCGTTAAAAATGCACTTCAAAAAATCAGACGCGCGTATACGTACCTACCGAATACGAATATGAAAAGTATTTTATTGTTTGCCGATTACTGCTATCATTTTAGAAACTCTGACAGGACATTTAGTTCTATATTGTTCATCAAAGTTTTCAAATTCTGCTAAGTGAGACAAAATAATTAATATTTTCTTACAACTGTTCTACAGACAGTAACCTAATACCTTTATTCATCCAGTTGTTTCACTGAAACAGCAAAACTGAGATGTTTTGATTTAAAAATTGGTTTTATAGGCTCTTTAAAAAGATAAAGAGGTAAAAGTTTAAAAAAGATTCATAAAATTGTAGATTTGGGATGGTGGAAAAGGGATAAGAAATTCATAGCTCGACTGTGAAAAAATATTTTCCGGAGTCTTTTCGCTAGGAAATAATACCCACAATCGTAAGCTAAAAGGTTATAAATTCTGATCACGTCCCATAGATAAAATAAATCATTTTAGTTGTTGACAACATACGACTTCGTCAACCATAATCAGATTTGTATTTACATAACAGTAAACAAATGTACTTCTCATACTTATAACAATTTCTGC
The DNA here is from genome assembly GCA_014851415.1 of Cnaphalocrocis medinalis. Classification (NCBI taxonomy): domain Eukaryota; kingdom Metazoa; phylum Arthropoda; class Insecta; order Lepidoptera; family Crambidae; genus Cnaphalocrocis; species Cnaphalocrocis medinalis. Next base: position 11,802,463 of record CM026285.1, on the reverse strand, counting down.
CGAGATATTGGTAGTATAGGGCCTACCCTATACTACTAATATCTCGGCAGAAGCGTGGCTCTCCTATTGTTAAAATCAATAGGAGAGCCACGCTTCGGATGATGGGCTGGCTGGACGGAGTTAGTAATGCCACGTCCCAATCAGGGAATGGAGGGTTAAAAGGTAAGCAGCGTGGGACAACCTCTGGATGTTGCAGTTGAGGTACATGGGCATACCATCAGTTGATCCATCGGCTCGTTTGCCACCTTTATCATAAAAAAGTATACATTCAACAATGCTCTTTTCTCTATTATCTTAGGCCGCATACTTCCCGGTTCTCCCCGGTTGGAGTCCGGGGTTCGCTTAGACGATGATTCAGAATTTGGGGGTATGTTATTTACAATGAAGCGACTACCTACCCGTTGACCTTTCGCAAACCGTTCAGAAACTATCCGAAACTGTGCAGATTTCCTCACAACTCCCACACACCGCCGAGCTAATGATTTCTACCATTACTACATTACTATACGCGGATAGAAATTTACTTCTCATACTGAAGTATAACGATTGCTGCAGAGATACTGGTAGTATATCTTATGTAGATATGCGCACCTAAAGCTTTAACGCAAATCTCATATTTTTTAATCTCATATCCAATTTCTTACGTAGAGGAGATACAAATATGATTCCAACTTTAGTCTGAGATGTGTAATTTATTTTGCACGTGATAAATTACGGGCCGCAGGCGCAAATACTCTTTCTAGTGATTATTTGTTGAGATACCCGAATGATAATGAAAAAATGATTTATTCGCGTAATTATTATGGCATTGTAGCTTTTTATTAATATTGCGATGAATAAGACACTTAGAATCACAAGAGATCGTTCAATGGCTGCTGAGGGAACAAATAAAACTAGCTTTTCCATGGCAGCTGGGTGGTGGTGGTAGATCTATGTCGAATATCTTTTTTGATAATAATTTTCCTGCACCAAAACTATAAGTTCTGAAAAGATTATAGAATAACTAGTTTTGATATAGGTACAAATTATTTATAAGGTAAAAAGGGGAGGTAAAAATGTTATTAGGGGACCTAGTTGCAGAGTTAGAGTTTGAAGCAATCATTTGGTGCAACACCGAATGAAGAATATTAAATATCGTGATTAACTAAACTAAATATTGCAGATTTCCTCAGGACCTTGAAGACTTTAGTTCGAACAATTTGGAGATGCGTGCTCGGACTCAAACTTATGACATCTCCTCGAGAAATGGAACGTTCATATCCACTGATGGATGCTTTAATACACTATCCAATTATTTAAGTTGGTCAGGCAAAGTTTTACGACGCCAACTCCAAGTAGATACAGAAGGGGAGAGGAATTTATTTCGTAACCTTGCTTACATTTTCATGACAATTTTATCGTGATACAGAAACTTTTTCTAATACACTTACTTGCACAATACTTTGACTCGGCAGAATTTCCCGGGCCAGCACTGATGAAGTTTGTTCCGTAACTTTTTGTGGTCATTGAATTTGTTTGCCGTCCACTCGCTACTCCGTACCGGAGTTTGATGAAAACTTATACTTTTCCGAGGGTACTTTTACCCCCTGTTGTGTGACTTTAAATATTCGAAAGTTTCCCGACTCTTGTGTGTTTGCGTAAGGAACTTTAAAAAGTCGGTATAAGATTGAATTGGAATTCCGCAAATAAATCTACGATTGTGGTAACTAAGTTGAGTGAAGCCCAGTGCGGTCAGCGTTTGTTATACGCCAACTAACTTTACCTAACTTATACCTATATAATTTACTAAGGGAAAATTTTAAAACAGTCGTGTCTACTTCGACAATTTTTTTCTTCGATTACTAATAAATAAATAAATTGAGACAACATCACATACATTGTCCTGGTCCCAGACTAAGGTTTTCCCTTGTACTATGGAAACCAGAAACAACGAAGGAACCACAAACACCCAGACCCAACACAAATATCTGTTTCATCAACAAACATTTGAGTTGGTGCGGAATCGAACCCGCGACCCTTACGTCTCAACCGGCGCTCAAACCATTGCGCTAAACGGGTCGTCAATACTGGTAATCAAGTTTGCGATATTTTTTAATCTTGTTGACTTTGCTGACCATGAGGAATAGCAAAATGCATATTAATGATTCATGATAATGCATTGAAATCTATACTATTAATAAAGAGATAACTTTTAAAGACAACGACAAAGGTAAACCGAAAAAACATGTGGTTCGTTCTTCATGTTAGCTATAAGTCTTGTCGTTTCCTATAGATCCTCTTTGTAAATAGTAAAGATCTAGTCGCTCTTGCGTGTATCCGCCCTCACCAAATTATATTGTATCTGTCGTTTGGCGATTTTGCCTAAGACCTACGCATTACTCAACAGATCAGTTGTCCCAATAAACAGCAAAGCAACCCCCCTATCCCCCCTTCTACGTGATCAGAGCGTAGCTAGCACCAGCCGGGTTTATCGAGCTCCCACCGTCACGTTTGTAACAATTATTATAAATATTGGTAGCGAATCGCTGGTTCATATTCTTTAGCGTTCCCTCTAGCTGTTTGATATTTATGGGAGCTAGCTGCGGTTAGCGATGCAATGCTAGGATTTAGTCGTTGAGTGCAGTTTTGTTTTGGATCAATGGTCTGTTATGAGACAAGTAAATTCTTCTTCTCAGTTTTACATTAAAGGTAGAGTGGTCATCGTCGTCAGGCAAAGTAGGATTTTTTTTATATTATAGGAAGGCAAACGAGCAAGCGGGTCACCTGATGGTAAGTGATCACCGCCGCCCATGGACATCAGCTACACCAGAAGGAGTGCGGATGCGTTGCCGGCCTTTTAGGAAGGTATAGGCTCGTTTCTTGAAGATTTGAATGTCGTACCGGTTCGGAAATACCGCTGCGGGAAGTTGATTCCACAATGAGAAGGTGCGTGGCAGAAAGTGTCGAGTAAAGCGCACGGTAGTGGACCGCCATCCATCCAGGTGGTATGGATGGAATCCGAGTTTATGGCGTGGGTGATTAGAGACACACTTGATAATTTGCCGCCACTCCGCTCTTGATGCTTCCTCTCTAGTTCACTAGTATAGAAGACAGTCAAGTTTTTTATATGATAGGTGGCTGAAGAGCAGACGGGTCACATGATGATAGGCGATTGCCGCCGCTCATAGACACCCGCAACACCAGTAGAGTCACAAGTGTGCAGCCAATCTTTACCCCCCCTTCCCCCCGATTGAGCCTCAGCTACCCTCACTTAAAATACAGCGTAGGCGCTGCTTGATTTTTGAAAATTGGGGGAATTCTTTCAACTCTCCATAGAAAATGAACAAGTCACGTGACTTTGTATAAAAAGTTGAAATTTTTTATGCGAATTTTCAAGTCATTGGACAAATGTTGTTCATTGAACACGTGGGTAAAGGAATGTAAATGTTCACAGATAGGTACACCATGTATGTCATTAAAATGTATGTGTAACGTATGTATCTACAAAAAAGAGGTATGAAATCTGTCAATGCCCAAAGGTCTGAAAATGATTGCTTTTAGTTAGCTAAGCACCATGTTTAAAGTTATCATTAGTTAGCTATCACGCAAGTTTGATCGCTTACCTGGCGAGGCGCGACCCCCGGGACCACATTTCATCTCAATTAACTGTCTCATGTCCAGTTCGATACTGCGGATTCTCGAAGCAATACTCGCGTATGCATCGCCCTTTACTTGCATTTATAGTGCAGTGACTTTTTGCTGAACAACGGCACGCGTTAGTTACCGAAATCTGATAACAAATCTGACAACAACAAATCTGAAACGCAGCCGAAACGTCAAGTAGTACCTAAGTACATTAATTATGTGCTTAAATATAAACGTCGCGTTAATTCCCGTCTATAATAATAGTAGTTATGAATTAAACTACTTCTACTTCTTTAGGAGTATTATGTGAAGTGTTTTTATATTTATAAACATTGTACCAAAGAATTCCTTATCACCTAGACCCATACTTCTTCTAGAATCTTCCCTCAGATCGCATTTGAATAAATAACTTCAACGAAAGTGTTTGTATTTTCCTGATTTCTATCGCAATTTTCTTTTTATTTCCAGGGGTGTGATGCTAATTCGAAACATTGCATAGAAATGCAAGGGTTCCACCGCTCATGTTGAATCTGAAATTCAAATCAAGATGATTACGAGTGTTTGTTAACTGGATTTTTTATTCGAAGGTAGAGAGAAGGTATATAAATTATAATTGCAAGCTTTAGCATATATGTATATCACAGTTAAGATCCGATATATGCGCAACTCCAGCCCAATTTCAATTCAGTAATTTGAACGCTACTTGAGTGAAATTCGACTGAAACCGAAAAGGTGAAAAAAAACGAAAGGTGAAACACCAGCGCGATGCCATGAATACCCAGCGCCATCTATTAGTACAGGTGGCACTAATGTCCCGAAACGAAGAGAGGGCGGGTCACTAGACTTATTATACTTATAATTTATGTATCTAGCTAAAAGTATCAGTCAGTCATCAGTCTACCCATTTCCCAGTGCATTTACCTACTATGAGGAACACATTTTTTTTATATTAAATGGGTTTTCACTTGACCTCATCTCCCCGGAGGAGAGCGACAATGAGGTCTAAGATTTAGCGTGGTTTCCCAGAAGAAGCCTATTCACTCTCGACTTAAAGACACCCAAATTGTAGCTCTCTGGGAATACATGAGCCAGCAAGTACCATAATTTTTCAACTAAATTATAGTACAGTGTTATAGACAGAGTGGAACAAAGACAGTTAGATATCTATTGATCTGGATGATACTGGATCTAAAACAAGTAGTTAGGCCACCGGTTAATTACAATCCATGTTGTCACACATCATACACGGTCCAGCCACGCTAAACACAGCGTCCCAGCGGACAGGTGTGGCCGAAATGTGTGAATACCGTGAATGCGAGTACTATCATTTGGTTCAAATATTTGTTGGGACATCGAATTCGTTTGGCTATTGCGCGGAACGTGATCCAATCATGGCTCGGTGAATAAAAATAATTTTATTTTTCCGTGTTTTGTTCGGAAGACAATTTTGTTGGCATTTGTAGAAAGGAAAGAATCTTATTGGTTTTACTTTTACAATGTGCTAGCAGTTGCCCGCGGCTTCGATTACGTGGAATTTGATGTGCCACAAAAGTAGGTAACTGAAGTCGGAAAGTGGCCTAAACGAAGGCAAAAACGGATTCATAGACTGCAGTTCAAATATTATGTAAATTTTTGTAGATTCAGTACGTAAAGTGAAGCAGAATATTATATATATGAGTAGAGACTTCTTATATTACGCTGCTCCAATCCATGTAGACTCCCCAATTTTTGGGAAATCGTCGACCCTCATCATGACAGACGACGACTTGATTTAGTATGTCGCTTGTATGGAATCATTCAGTCTTGAATTTACTCCACCTCACTCATTAAAAACCAGTTCATCAGTCTCCTCATTTCACTCCACACACGTAATCCATTAACATTTGAACCTTCAATTAAAACGGTCTTCTAACGTAAAAGTCAGTATTGAAAGGGGAGGCAACAACCAACGTCTTTAAGAGTAGAATACAATCTTCAGGCGTATTTTATTAGACGGCATCGCATTTTACGAGTCGGCTGGTAACCTAAATAAAAAGAGGAATCTTCATATAGAGTCCTTTTGTCATTTTTTTACGGTGGGCTGTCAAAAGCGTTTACGATTTCATCTATAGCCATCCGACTTGGTATGTGAGACCTGGGACGGGCATTACTTTCAAAGTGATGCGACTTAAACTCACTTTAACTCAAGTGACTGTGAGTGGTATTGGAAGAAAATCTAGTGAAAGATGAAATGTTCACTCATTTGTTCAGACCCTTTTCTTCCCAGAAAATTTGTTATCCAATCTTCGGATTTGACTCCCAGTATGCAGCCTCCTGCGTCCAGAGTTTATCTTCCGAACCAAATAAAAAAAAGAGATTGTAAGAACCAGAAAAGGATTGTGATGGTGTGGCCAGCCGAATCATGGTAACATGTCTCAGAAATTATCCGAAACGTGCAGTTTTCCTCATAATGTTTTTCCTTTACCTGCATCGCACCCGTAGAAACACGCACATAGATTTGAAAAATCCAGAGGTATACACCTCTTTATCGTAACCACGAATTCCCGTTTTATCTATCTACTAAGTTACCAATTACCTTCGCTCTAATAGCTGACCTACTCGGCTGGTATTTGAGTGAAATGGTGAAATTTGCCTTTAGCCGCATCCCTACTTCGCATGACCTTTTTGGTATAATGTCCGTACGAATGTTAGACTTTATGGGACTGTGCGTATAAAGATGTGAGGTTTGCTTTAGTATTCGTTAGCCACGTACGCGCAGTACGTGGGTTCCCCATACAGAGAATTCTGAGGTTTCTAAATGGTAGTAAAAATATCTCGTTTACATAATCCTTTATTATTTAGGTGAAGATTCACTTTGATAAGACCACAGCTAAGTTTTACAGAGTATATTCAGGAACGTTGTTTGTTTTATACTCTGTTTGTGTCTACGCCACTTTAATAAGATTGCCCGTCTGTTTGACAATGCTTATTTCTCGTATTCTTATTATTCTCGATGTTCTTTTCTCAGCCTCTTATATAAAAACGTATTATAGTCATAATAATTAAATACCTAGTCGATATACCAATCCAATTCAAATATCTTCTACATGAATATTACAAAATTGTAGCAAGATCAATGCAAGATCTATGGTTCACTTGGTGCCCAACCAAAAATGGTGGGCATACGATTTAAAAATTTAATGAAAACTTAGCCTGCCAACCCTAGGCTTAACTATGGAGTTGCTGGTGGTTGCTGGCTAACAATTTAATATGCAGAATATTTGGCATAAGCCGAGGGCCATATGCGAAAAATTCCCACGGGCCTCAATGGTAGGTATTACTCGTAGTAACTCAACTGATTTAATATCCATAATTACATTATCAAGTAAGTACATTATTATCCAAATTTGGTTACTATTCTCTCTAGTTCATCTCCTTATGGTGTAGTTCCATTTTCTGCATCATACCTCGCAACAAGCTTCAAAATTTACTGACTATAACTCAGTCTTACCACGAGTCCGTATTTGGCAAGCGCTTTGAATATTATGCAAGACAATTGTAACATTTCGGTTTAAATAAATTACTCCCGTGCCAACAATATGCAATGTTACTAATAACTATGGTAATAAGAAGAGGAATGGGCAAGGCCCAATATGAAAAAAAAATCTTAATCCAAATCATTTCGAGTTCGAAGAGTTTCAGTCATCAGATTTCTGGTTTTCTTGTCAAAGGGTTGCGAAGGTCAGATGGCAGTCGTATAATTGTAATTTCCATATTTTTTTACACATCACCTCATATTGGCCTGATCCGTACTACAGACAACACAGGAAACACAAATATAATATCTACTTAAATGGATGATTCTCAAAGGACATGTGACTTTTGTGGCCGTTTTTAAGTCCTTCTTTCTCTAAAATTGAGAAATATTACAATATGATCGGTAGAGGCTTTCTATATGCTTGGTAAATATTAATGTTCCGAGGAATATAGATTTAAAAACTACAACGAAAGTCACATCTCGATGAGAATTGCCCAAATACATATATAACACCCAGATTGAACAAACACATAACGTGTTCATCAAAGATTTAAATCGTTGTTCATCACACGAATGCTTGTCCAGGGTGGAGATCGAACCCACGGCCTTTGGCATAGGGTCACTAACCAATAAGAAATACCTAATACCACATTGCAAAGCCAGCTTAGCAATTTTCAAATGACTATTTTCTTTATGTAAATTTGTGAGGTCGATAAGGCTTCGTCTACACCATCAATAACTTGACTGGAATAATTCGTCTTGCTAAACTAAGCTTAGGGCACGCTTCGGCGATTATTTGGAACAACTCTGAGATCATTTCAATAATGAATTCGACAGGGCCGTTATGAATAGGGCTCCAGTTCAATCCCTTCGAATATTCAAATTTTGTGTCAATACAAAACTTGTCTGATGCGAGTCGAGCGGTCGCATAATCAGAAAGTTGATTTTCATGTCATATTCCTTTAACCTAGACTAGTGGTCTGCCCTCACTTCGTTTCGTTACTTAACTTAGATCAGTACCAATAGATGGCGCTGGGAGACGATTACATCTGACGTGGACTAAGAGATTTAACCTCTTTAGAAATAGCATAGAAAAGGTGTAAAGCTTAGTAGATAAGAATGTGCGCCTTCTAAATGGGAAGGTCGTAGGTTTGAAACCGAGCACGCACTTTGCACAGGTTTTGACTTTGGGAGAGCTAAGCTTCGGCATGAATTTACCGGGTCGACTGGAGTAAAGAGGGTTAGAAGGTGCGCAGCACACTTATAGCTCCGCGTTCCGTCTACTTGCCAACCACATAAATGAAAGATGAGCACTTTTCTTATAATTATTAATTTTATTCCAGCTGCACGGACCACGAGGAATGCCTAATTATTTGATTACTGAACCTTAAAAAGTAAAGAGTTAAAAAAGTAATACCTACTATTCTTGATAGCTCTGTTAGAGTTATTTTCCCCAGTTTGCAATAAGTTGTTCATAGGTGATTATTTACCAACAGTTGACCCGCTTGTTTCTTTGTCACCTTTAGTAATAAAAAGAAAATTGATTAATAAAATTGTTCACACGGCAAAAATGACATCACTACTGTACTTATTGAAGTATTAATCGCTCAGAAGGTTGGGACCTTGTTGACCACTGCATGCTTTTTGTTTTTCTTCAGATTTTTTGTCCGTATAGTTTGATATTATACGGCGTGATACATGGTACATATATAGTTTTATGTTATTATTAAAAGCCCGTCGTGTCCCACTGCTGGGCAAAGGCCTCTACCCTTTCTCCACATTACACGTACATTCATCATTTTATATTATGGTCTAAAAATTTAACCACTTTATTAGTATAGATATTTAGGTATGCTTAGGAGGACTACTGGCAGAGACTGTAAGAAGAAAGTCTAGTATGGAACCAGTGGAGCGCTGCAGATGACTACAAAGACTCACAAACAGATCAGTTTAATGTGTTCTGTATTTCACATTTGCTGTAGGGGTCCAATCAAGACGTCAGAACGTGCCCTTACTTTTTAAATAATAGAAACTTTTGTAATTTAATGTCTGTAATTTTTCAGTTGTCCAAAACCCATGAATAGATCAAAGACTTCGGGCCCCGTTACCTGGGGGAAGCTCTTCGCTGTAATTTATTTAATTTACATTGTTGATCCTCAAATATTCGTTTATCTCACAACTTCGCTCTGAAATAGGGAAAACCAAATTAGACATCGTACTTAAAAATATTGTTTTTAAAAATATGAGTTAGGTACCTACTAACTTGTAGGTACTTCCAATGGTTCAATACCTGTAGTCTTCTATAGTATTTATAAAGAGAGAAATTCTATGCATATTGACAAATCGTATATATAAACTGAAAAGGCGAAACACTAGTGCGTTGCAATCGACGCTCAGCGCCATCTATTGGTGAAGAGTCAAACTAATACCCCAAAACGAAGTGAGGGTGGGCTACTAATTAAAATATAAATCGTCCCATCCATTCGATTCAAATCAATAAAAAAAAAATATTTTTTGTATTGACGTTGGACTGTAGTTTATTTTTTTTTATTTAAATGTAATGGGCAAAACTAATTCTATTTCCAAAATACTGTACCTTTCGCACAAGACAAGATAGGTCAAGGGAAATCAAAACAATAATATATCAAAACAGTAAAAAACATATTAAACAATATAAAAGATGACTGGTCCAGCCGTCGATCCTCGACAATATTATGTTTATAAAATTTAATATGTAATTTGCTGAAAGAACTATGTCATTTAGTACTATAACAGGGTTTCTATACGACTAAACATTGGCGTTTTTAAAAATGTATGCGTTAAAAGCATCCTAGCCATGAAAGTCTAATTGGAGCCAGAGCTCTAGAAATTTCCGCCGAATTTTGGATGCGCACAAGTTTTTGCTCGCACTTATCCAAATAACGCTAATTTGGAAGTTAGATTGCAACGTTTTGAAAGTTTTTTGCGCCTGCAGTAGATGTTAACTTCCGTAATTATTCCAATTCATTGATTCATTAACGTTCGTTCCACGAACCAAAAAGTTCTAAACTTCCCCTATTCATTGGTGGATATGTTACTGCTAAACCCAGAGGTAGGGTTAAATAATATCTAGGTTTAGACAGTTTGAAGCTTGATTTTCTGGTAAAAGATTGATAGATAGATACTGTTTATTTCACAAATAGATTATGGTCATGTTACCGGCCATACCCGATTTCAGGACAAACTAATTTTACCTAGGCTAAACTAGTTCTTCCTATACGCGATAGGATTAACTAATATAGCCCAGTCCAAACTGATTTGTCCTAAACCCAATAGGATAAACCAGTTAAAAATAAATACAATCTAGGCGTTAATCTTATTTAAGACAACAAAGTCATCGAACTTTACATAAATTAAAAGCGATGTGAACGATACCCAGCTCCAGACAATAGGCCTCGAAAGCATTGAGCCTTATAAATCACTACTCTTAGCATTCTCCGGTAAGATGTCAGCTAGGTCGCTAAATCTGGCTTAAACTACAAGCATTAAGTCAATAGGGTTTAGCGGGACCTAGATTTAGACGGGTAGACCTAGTTTTACTCGAAAACATAATCAATAAGTCATAAGGCTACACTAGGCCGCATTTCGGGATCTAACCTCAACTTTAGACACATACTTCGAAAACTTGGCAAAAGGTTGGCAGCGCACTTGTTACTCCACTGGTGTTGCAAGTGTCCATGAGCGGCGGCAATTGCTCACCATCAGGTGGTCCGCCTGCTCGTCTGCTACCTATCTCATAAAAAAAAAACTTTACTTACTACTACTATCTAGATATTCGTCACGTATCGAACCGATATCATGTTAACAGAAGTAATTTTCACGAAAATGTAGCACATGTACTTGAGAGCAAAGGAATGGAACAAGCAATTTTACTGTGACTTATTTACTACGGATTTCCTTGTAGATCTTGCAAATTCCACCAATATGGAAAGTTAACGAATTTTCACTTAGGCACACATGTAAGACAGCTTGATGCACTGGACATATGCGTATACTTTGCACAAATCCTTCCTTTATTGAGTACTAGTACTATTCATCTTTATAGCTACTGTGGCGTTGAATTCTTAAATTAAAATGTTACACTTGGAACCAATATTACAGTCGAATTGTTTTGGTTGTCGGTGTACGTACATTCCTTTCTAAATTTGTTAGCAAAAATGACAATAAAAACAGTTAGCAGACCTTTTAACCCTGTTCACTGCTACAAGTGTGCGAGAAATTTTCATAAGAACCATCTAATTTCACGGTAAAATTGGTACGTAGAATGCTAGGAACGTTTCAGTCCACACTCGTACATAGGTGGAATTATAAAATACTCTAGTCCAATTTGAAACTGTTGTTCCTAGTTTTACCACCGTCATGGCCTTTATATGGCCATGCCTTAATCTGGGTAAGGGCCATACATGCTTGGACGTCACAAGACATATAATAACATACACATTAGTGGATCCACAGCCCAAGCCTAGATCTTTCCGCATTTTGTCCCTATGAATACCTCCCACTAGGCTAACTCAGTAGCGTAGCATGTATCATTGGTCCATAATTATGTATGCATATCTCAATAAAATCAACCTAATCTACATTACTAAAGGTGTAATTAAATCACAAACATTAATTCTTATTTATTGCAGATAGCAAACGACCTAAGTAATAAATCGATATAACGCAATTTACCTCAATAAGCGATTTCGGGGGGTTTCCATACCTCTCAAGTTTATGGTCATTTGAGTGATAGGTACCGCTATAAATCTGGGCTAGTGATGCTACTCCAGTGGACTATTTCTTAGTTGAATAAGTGATATCGGTTAAAAAATACCGCACGTATCATTACATCAGCCCGTTGCATTCCACTGCTGGATATAGGACACTGCGGTTAGAGCAAGATGGCTGGCAAGAGCCGGAAGCGAGTAGCGAAAAATCAAGCAGCGAACATGAAAAGCCAGACGTATGTAGTGTACCTATCAAAAAAATCGTAAAAAGAAATGAAAGACGTAAAAAGAGTGAAAATGGCTCCATTCGTCAGTATAGCATGGCCTAGATAGAAACTAAGAATCTTTACATACCGTTGTAATTTATTTTAAATTTTACACAGAATTTAAATTATTACCTGTAACTCATAAATTCGGATCTAACTTGCATGTAGATCGAAAAATTCGCTGTCCCATATTTATAAGTCGTATATCGTTTCGTGCCTCCCCCGCGCAACTCGACTTTTTAAATAGAACTCGAGTAATACTTTACTGTAGTCACATCACTAATCTAGGTGAGGTGATTCGCTTATCGGCTCCGAACATTCGGAAAATAACATCGGATTGGTAGGCCCGTAACTTTTTGAGTGAAATTGTTATTTCGCGACCCTTTTTTATTTTAATTTACGTGTTTTTGGGCGAGTGTAAAAGTTATGGGGGAGTGGAATAAAAGGAACTCAAATCGTAGATACAGTCGTATGCGCTGAATGTGAATCACATATTTTATTTGATATGGACAACGATCTATATTCACATCTTGCTATTTTTACCTAATGCACAAAATAAAATCGTTCTTATTCTGTGATCAGCCATAGGTGCTAAAAGCAAATAGGTATACTAGTGTTTTGTAAACCGGCTAGGTGCGATTCGAGCTCCCCCACTTAGGGTTCCGTTTATAAATATCATCAGGTGATCCGTCTACTTTGTGCCAGCTGTGAGTGATATTTTTTTTGTATAAATAAGCCATAATGTGTTTTATTTATTACTAGCGGCCGCCCGCGACTTCGTCCGCGTGGAAAAGTAACTTTTTACCCCTTACAACCCTTTTTTCGCAATAAAAAGTAGCCTATGTCCTTTCTCAGGGTCTATACCATCTGTATACCAAATTTCATTTAAATCCGTTCAGTAGTTTTGGCGTGAAAGAGTAACAGACAGAGTTACTTTCGCATTTATAATATTAGTATGGATTAATATATTTATATTTTACAAATTAATCCCCATTTTATGAAGCTGCATTTTATCATTGTCATTTTGCATTAGAAGTTTGGATAAAAAATATCAAACGCCTATAAAAAAAAGACTTCTGTGAATAGACACAGCTGTATCTTTTTTACGTTAATTTAAGAGGTTTGATTTTTTCTTAACTTCAGGAGACCGTAGGCCTAAATAAACAGTTTAAATTTCATTCAACTCGATATCTTCACGCGGTCTAAAAATTTTGTTAGAGTGTGATTTTTACTGTTATTTTTTATGTGAAAAATAGCAGACGAGCAGACAGAGCATCTGATGGTAAGCGATTGCCTTCGTTCATCCAACACCAGCGGAGTAAAAAGTGCGCTACTAACCTTTTAACTCCCTTCTATGCTTCTTCAAGCCAATCTTCTGTGTGGCCATGGTATCACTCCGGTGAGCCGGTTCATTAATGCCGAAGCGTAGCACTCCCCGTCAAAAATGACCGTTTAAGGTGTGGACCCCTCAAAAGATAGTTATGAAAAACTAACTTCAAATACCGTGACATATGATAGCCAAATCTTTTTTTACAGGTCAGAACAGGGCTACGCAAAAATTGCAAAAGTCGAGGCAACGGTCACGCGGCGAGCGGTCACGTGTCCCATCACGTTACGACCCGTAAAACGTGAACAAAAAACAAAGTACAGCTCTCAATTCAATTTCCCAAAATGGACACAATTACACAACTGGAAAGGTTGACGTACCTGCGAGTGGACAGTCACTGGTCTTGGTCACCCTGCTATTGATAAATGCTATTTCCAATATGTGAAAATTTCATTCAAGGAAGGAGGAAGGCCAAGAAGAAATTACATCCAACAAGTTAAGGAGAAAGTGAATATTGGGAAGTTCAAGAAATCGAAGGTGCTGGCAGATTCGAGAGAAGAATGGAGTATAATCCACCGACAAGCAAGAGCGATTCTCTTAAACAAGAAGAAGCATCAGAATAAACTTCATTATTTAACGAGCAATAACAGAGATGGCGCGACGACCTGGACCAGCACTCCGACAACTGGCAAGCGCTGGCAAGGAATAGGGAGCAGTGGAGGCTATTGGGGGAGGCCTTTGCCCAGCAGTGGGACAATTAGTGCTAAAAAAAAGTGTTATTTTGTCCCGAAAGTTACCAAGCGGACTGGAATAGAGAGCTGCTTCACAAAAAAGTTAGACAATATTAATCGAAGAAAATTTCCCTTTTAAATTAAATATTAATTTCAGACTTCATCCACATAAATTTAAAATGCGATTTAAATAATTTTTAGCGCGCAAATTGTAAACCGTTACAATAATATAAAAAAAATCTAACATAAGCACTGACCGAGAATCTGTGGATGTTTACGGCGTTATTGAGGTAATAACCAGACAAGATATCTGATTTTTTTTTTATTAAAGTCTGGGTCAATGAAATAATTTTCTTTCCTGCATCTCGTAGGTACACTTCTCGTTTCCTGCATACGTACGTATACGTTGGGCAATCCATATTACATCTCGTTTATTCAAGCGTATTTCACTACATTCCCTACTGAAATTTTCAATTAATCGCCGACAGTTTTATTAATACAGGGTATATTGGTCAACAGATACATTCCTTTAACCATTACTTCTACCAATCATTCTAAACAAGATTGTCTCTCAACTTTTGGAAAGCATTAAAAAAACTACTTTTCATACAAATTCAATCCCCTGCCTTGGTCACTGCCGCAAACGGATCACGTTATTATGATAAGCGATTTTTCAACACGAGTGGAATCACAATTGAGCTGCCAACCTTTGAACTCCCCTTACCTAAATAGTCCTCTAGTACACACTCGGCTAAACAAAAGCGGTTTTCTGCGAAACTTTCAACGAGTTTCCGTAGAGTCGTTCCGTAGAACAAACGTTGTTTAGAATAGTTGGTAGAAGTAGTTGTTAGTCGTTTGTTTATACTAGAGGCGGCAAACAAGCAAGCTGGTCACCTGCTGGTTAATATTTACCGCCGCCCATGAACATCTGCGAGGATCAGAGAGGTCCCTGATGCGTTGCCGGCCTTCTAAGAAGGAATACGCTGTTTAAAGTTACAGGGAGATCTTTTAACCCATACACCCTGTATGTATCCGGAACATTTTTATTACTTCTGGTTAATATGGGGAATTCCTTAGAGAGTCTGATTAATTTGGTACGTGTCAGGTAATTCATTAGGCGTCTGCCACCAATATCGTAATTATGTCGAGCTCGCCTTTCGCTGCACTAATTGCATTACCTACCTAATTGAATCGTGCAATTAATATGCAAGTCTGAACCCATTGAGAGTAACTCGGGTGCGTTTTCTAATTAAGGTATATTAGTGAATTATATGGAATCATTTAGGAAGCGTTTGTTTATTTAAATAAATATACCTACCTAAGACTGAGGTACCTAATAAATGACTTGCCGGATAGCGCATTGGTAGTGACCCTGCCTCATACGCCAAGGGGTGTGAGTTCGCTGTTTTAACCACTTTGTTGTTCGTATTATGAACACTTGTGTTTGTTCAGTGTTTGGGTGTTATTTATGTATGATACTTAATATTATATTTGTAATTCCTCTGTTTTCTGATACCTGTAACACAAGTGCTTACTTACTAAGAAAGTCAGTCAGATCAATATAGGTATAAGATGTTAATGCAAATAATTAATCCGTTAAATGTAAAACTACTCTTTGCCGATCCACTACACCAAATAGTGAATAAATACCTAGACATAAATATCTTTGCTACGCTCCAATTCAATTATGAGTTTCATATCAACACCTACAACGAAAAATAATATTTCCGGACGAAAATAATTTATCTCACATAAATGAAAGCACCATTATTCAAAATTTTAATTCGCTTATCATCAATCTTAGTCATAAACATCGTCTGGAAACCAAACCCGTGTTAAGATAGGTTAGTATTGTCCTACCCTCGACGTCTCCCTCCTGTTTGCTCCCTCTGGATCCATAAACTGACTGATAGCTCCCATGCCAGCGGTTAAGACATCCATATGCCACCTTAGAATGTGGCGTTAAGAACTATTTTACAATGACACGGAAAATAAAAGTTTTGGGGTGGTTTTGGCACACGGCAGTGTGCAGAGCTAAGGTTGGATAACTCATAAGTGTGAATTAGAAAATTATTATTTTATACTAGTTATTATTTAGTGCCTCCTATCTTGATATTCATATAAATTTTAACAACTAGATAGCGATTGCAGTAGTAGACAATGACGATAAAACAATAGAAGATAAAATACTTGCATAACTGACTGTCTATTCTGACTACAAGAAAATAAAGTAAAGAAGCTTTTTAATTTATTATTACTTATTTATTTAAGTTTACAGCTTTATTTCATGTATATTCTTTGCGTTCATATCGATAACTTATCCGCGGATTTTAAAACCACAAAATAAGTTAAAAATATAACATTGCTGGAGCAAAAGCCACGGTCAAATTGTGCGTTCCGTTTAATTAAAATGCTTTACGACCGCGGGAAACAAATTATAACTTGATACCGGTCTGTTCAAATTAAAAATTTTACTTTTTCATCATTAACAACCCGAAATTTGCCTCCGAGCTATATTACTGAGGGATCCCTTCGGCTCACCTTGGTAACCAATTGGCAGACACAATTATAAGAAATAAGACGGAATTGTGATTTTTTTTTATTGCTTAACAGATTTTTAACAAAACTCCTTATTAAGGAGCGTATTCCTTTTCAAAGGTCGAATGCGCACTCGTGGCTTGTCTAATGTTGCGGGTTTCCATGGGCGGCGGTAACCGCTTATCATCAGGTGATCCGTCTGTTTCATCCGTGATCCGTGAGTTTTTTTTATGATACGCACACTACGTATCATAAAAAAAACTGTGCATGTCCTCCTCCCACTTCTAATTGAAAAAAAAATACTAATGTAAACTAAGTTTAGGTAATATACAATGCATCTTTATGCATTGTATACCTATATGTTATACCGATAAATAAGCTATATTATTTTGTGAAGTCTCATCATTCATAATGAAACGTCATTCAATTTATATTAAACGGATGACTAATAGAGGCTGAGGACACGTATGTACTTTTTAAATAGAAAAAAAAGTTCATAATAAAAACTTGGCAATTTTTTTCTCCTTTTCACCTAAGTTAAAAGATTACATCGACGGCTCCGCAGCTGAGTTTTGCATCATGTGCATTCCACAATCGCAATTTGATAAATTATTCCAAATCCAAAGTGATGAAATTGCCCCACGCTTGAGGATTACAGAAATGCAAGGGCCCGGAATAATTCGGAATTTTGGACATTGGAAAGTTAGGGGAAGGAATTGGTAACCAGACGGAGAAGGAAAAGTTCGTAAATTGATACCAAAATCCCATCAATGTATACTAAATTGATACAGAAAGCTTATTTGTACTCACTCAAGGTATTTTATTTCATATTGGTTCCTAGACTATTTTAGAGTTAGAGATTTTCCTTTTTTTTAAATATCATATTGTCGCCACAATCATTGTAAATAGGTTGGCGGCGCTAGTTTCGTCATTGTAGCCCCTTAACTTTTATTATTCTTAAAAACATAGGGAAGTCAACAAGAATGTGTGTTTAAAATATAGCCTTACTATTTCATCCAAGTCTTTTCAGAAAGTTGTTCAGTTGTGATGTGTATATATGTTCTTGTAGCTGCTCCAATGTTATTGGATTCTGTCTATAGAAACAAAATTACACAGGAAACTTATCAACCACGAATGTTGAACACTATAACCTGGACCTCCTTATAGCAAAAATGGCTGTACTTCGACCTGATCTTGACATCAGGTGTGATTGAGGTCAAATGTTTAACTGTCAAAAAAAACTAAAACAGCTAAGTAATCGAGTACCATTCCTTGGCAAGAAGGTTTTGCCTGGCTACTACAATCTGAACATCTTATTAACAAACGTGTATCATCCTAGACCTCATCGCCGTTTCCCATCAGGTGCGATTATAGTCAAGCCTTTTCTAAGTATATAAAAAATGTTGTTTCAAAAATTTATATCGGTATACTTCAAAACATCGCTAATTTTAGTCGATCTACCCCTAACAGAGCGCTGTGATGGGTTGACAAGTAGGTATCCCTCCCTTTCTGTCGCCTGGGTATAAATTGTATACGTCATAATATGTCGTGTGCATACTATTTTTCACTGTCGCGTCCTTTGTTGCGTGAAGTAAATGCGACAATAAATATTATTAATAGATATTAATGTTAGGTATTTCATATACGGGATCTCGGCAGAAGGAAAAAAGGCTTATTCGTCACATTCTTTTATACTACGAGGTGAAATTTTGTGGATTCTTTACGAAGCGGCTGGGACTATTAAATGTAATAGGTACGTCACATTTTTTGGGGCTTAGAGATGATATTCGGTAATATTAAGTGAGACATTGAAAACATCAAAGATAGTCATAGTCATTCAATATAACACTTGGTATTAGCGTAGGATATCACTCTGAGGATACTGTTTACAATTAACTGTGGGAGAGCCACGCTTCGGCATGAATGGGCCGGCTCGACCGGAGTGATACCACTGCCTCACAGAAAACCGGCGTGAAGCAGCCCCTGTGCTGTGTTTCGCCGAGTGAGTGAGGGTACTGGAGGCCCACCCGGGCGGAGGGGATAAAAGGTTGGCAGCGCACTTGCGGCGGCTTTGCTTATCATCAGGTGATCCGCCTGCGCGTCTGCTACCTATCACATAAAAAAACTAGACTTTTTTAAAATCTAATACGTTCAAATCAAGTAGTCCACAAGATAACTTACTTATGCGATCCTGCGCAAATCGTCACTCCATCTGGCCTGAGGACGACCTACACGTTTACTGAGACGCAAAGGACGTCAGATACAAAGACAATAAAACTACAACGAATACAAAAGGTGAGCAACAAAATCCATATTGTTCCGTGCGGGACATCCACATTTCCCATAAAATACACCGTCGACACCGTGCTGTACATTCCGCCATTCAACACATTGAAATATTCAGTCTAACCCACATAAAACCGAAACAAGCACATAAGGATTCGTAAAGGGTGGAATATGTAAATAAATTCACCAAAATGAAGACGTAAAA
Organism: Cnaphalocrocis medinalis; assembly: GCA_014851415.1. NCBI lineage: Eukaryota > Metazoa > Arthropoda > Insecta > Lepidoptera > Crambidae > Cnaphalocrocis > Cnaphalocrocis medinalis. The sequence goes on along the minus strand of CM026285.1, from coordinate 11,783,221 downwards.
AGTTGTCCCTTTTTTAAATGCTTTGAAACAAAACACGATATACGAACCACAAACCGTCCGTGTAGTAGCGATTGATGACGTAACCGCATGTAACTGTCAGTTTTTGTACATTGTTTAGTTCGGGCCAGTTGTTGTTTTGACCGTGGGGGAGCCACGCCTCGACCGGAGTGATACCAAGGCCTTTCAGAAGACCGGCGTGAAGCAGCGTCTGAGCTGTGTTTCGCCAAGTGAGTGAGGGTACCGGAGGCCCATCGGGAAGGGGATAAAAGGAGGGGAAGGGAATAAAAGGGGGGGAAGGGGATAAAAGGTTAGTAGCGCACTTGTGATGCCACTGGTGTTGCATGTGTCCATGGGCGGCGGCAATTGCTTACCATCAGGTGATCCGCCTGCTCGTCTGCTACCTATCACATAAAAAAAACCAAGACACAGTAGATATTTCCAGTGTAGCCAAGGTATACTATAAAACTTGTCAAAACCTTTGAGTTCTAGAAAGATTATGACATGAGTGTGGATGAACAATATAATATACTATCTGCTCAAATCGTCAGCACATTCAATTTTATTAGGCATGTATTTCTTCCTATTACCTCGTCAAAATCTCATCTTGTCTTGATATAAAATGTTGGTCTGGAATATTATTTTTTTACGGCAACTTTATGTTAATGCAGGACTAGATGTCAAATCATTTCATACCATTTGTTAGAATCATGTTATTATAACTTTTTTACGCACGTCATTAGATTTTACTCTCTTGGTGTAATAGTCAGCTTATATTTGATTCATGGTGCATTAAAAAAGATGAAACTCTATGAATTCATTTTTTATATGCAGTAAAAAAGTATATTACAGTTCTTATAGATGTTTGGAGTATTTCTTTTAAACATTTTGTGTTTTATACATTAAAATATATTATTATGTGTTCCTGTCTTCGTCTTTGTTACTTTTATTCTTAAATAAAAATATGATTTAAGTATAAAAGTAATAAAAATACTTTTTGCTGCGATTTACCTATAGACGACCCATGTGACCCATGGTTCAAAATTAGCACTTGGCCGCTATCTCGAGATCTGTTGTATCGAAATTGCAAATTGCCAATGCAATGCAAAGCAAAGTGCAAGAGCGAAGAAGTGATTTTATATGTAGACATTTGACAGTTGACTGAAAGTACAATAATAAAAATTAACATAGTTTCTACTTGGGAAGGTACCGTATAAGTTTACGTCTTAGAACTCGCACCTCAACATTCACCGCCCTCGCATCCTCGAGACAAGGAAAGTCCAAGCGTCTGAGTGCACCGCATATCTCCCGGATTCCTCTCCTCTTTGAGCCCGCTCATCCCGGCGATGCAAATCAGCGAGCCGATTGCCTCCTCCAGCCCGGGTTTAATAAAGCGGAGACCCAGATGAAAAATTCAATTAGATATTTTACTCGCTCGTATTGCCGTTGTCCTCAAGGTTGATGTGGAGCAAGAGAGTAAGCGCCTCATTTGCTCCCGCAGTGTTGCCAACTTGGCACGAATTGGTGCTGGGTGCTATGTGAAATGTGCAAGATTGATTTGAATTTTCGAAAATAGTGCTACTAATTTTTATGTAGGTAAACAGATGAGGTAAATTCTAAAGGTAACGAAAAGGCTTACCTATAGCTAAACCGAAAATCGAAACAGATGCGCGATGTAATCGACACGCAGCGCCATCTCTTGTTATTGTGTGGTAGGATATTACATAAAAGTCACTACACAGAAATATCTTGTTCATATTAAGTGATGCGTCGTGGTCAAAGATTTAAATCATAGATATGCCCTGACACCTAAAAACGAGGCAATATTTTAATGACATGACGTGTGCGTGTCATCGAAAGTCACTATCTATGAGGATAAAATACGGTTAGCAAAATTTTCAAACTGGGAACTAAAAATAAAACAATTCTTAAATTTAAAAGCAATTTGTTTATGGGACATTTTATTTCTAAATGTTACATTACATTTATCTATTTATTCAAATAAATTACTCTAATCACAGAGCGAATATCGGGTTTGATCACCAAACCGCATAAAGGGTGGTGATTATGCCTAATCCCATCATAGTAGCTATGACTTGTTTTCTATGATAAAGGCTTTTGCCCTACTATTCCTTAAGAAAAAATATGAGTAATATTTACTATAATTTAATAGATTAATAGATAATTAATAAATTAACACAACCCCACATTTAATGTCCTGACTCCATACTAAGTAGCTTGAGCACTTGTGTTATAGAATACCTAAGACAACAGAAGAAATACAAATATAATACTTTACGCCGACCTAGGGGAGTCAATATAAATCAGTTTCTGTGAAATGAGAAAAGCAAATTCGACTAAATTGTCCAGGTAACCAGTATTCATCCCTTCGATCCTAGATAACTTTGATAAATTTTTCTTCTAAACGCGGATCTTGCGGACATCTAAAACAATAAACGTTCACTTAAAAATAATACGTAATTATTATTTGCATGTTTATTGATTTCTAGTCGCGATAAAAAAAATATTTTATATCTGACCGCTATTAAAACAATGCCTATCGAAACTGCTGACGCTACCGTACTTTTCCCGGTTATTGTAAACCATTGACAAATGAGCTGTTATCAACTGAGTTCTGAATACTACAGCGGGTCTAAGTATATTGGCCACCGAGATAATGATGTTGTCTCTTTTTGTCTCACAGTAATTGCCAATACTACTCTCTCTGTCACGCGCTGGCCGATCAGAATTTGATGTTTTGTCAACAAAATAAAATAAATTAAATTATTGATGAAATATAAATACTTACGAGAGAAAAGTTACACCATTCGCTTTATTTGAATTTGTAGTATTTTTCTTGCACAATAAAAAGGCACATGAAGGCATTTTGAGTGCTTTTTCCTGTCAAAAATCCAGGCAGCTGTGTCGTACAACTGTCACCGAGTGCAAACGACAACTAATTCGTGCTAATCCCAGTTGAGCAAAACTAGGTTATTTGAGGTGCGACTCAAATCGGCGCGGTCAAAGTATGGCGAGGGCATATCTATGATTTAAATCTTTGGTCGTGGTGATATACTTTTCGGAACTGCACCTCTTGAGAAAGAGGCTTGAAGAGAGCTTGGAGTCACTGGACAAGCAACGAGTGGGTGAAGCCACTCATTGCGGTCAAATAATAAAAAAATGGTCAATTTCGAAAGTCAAGCGAAAATCAAGTGCTCGCTTTCAGGCAAATGAATCAAAAATACCTATAGCTCTGTGCCTTCGATATAAGACTCTAATGCACACCTGTCTCAATTCGCGATTTCAAACCAGTTACTATCGCTAATAATATCTACCATTACTCATGATGAGTGCTACATCTAGCACCAAAAGTGCTAAATAAAGTTGGCATCACTTTCCGCCGCGTGCGATTGTCGTTTAATATTGTTTGCAAGACTGTGTAGTTAATACTGATATTGTTTGCAAGACTGTGTAGTAAATGTTGGCAGTATTGGGCTTGTGATTGCGCGCGCGGCCTTTATTAACGCAATAAGCAGGGTCCAGGCTAATATGAATGTTACGAGTATTATGGCTTTCATTAGAAAAGAGAATTTTAAAAACACTTTTAAGCAGTTTTATTCTTGCTAAATAATCACTTGAACCTATTTTTGTGTCATACTTTCTGGCGTAACGATAAGACTATTTAAAAAGTTAATTCTTATATAATGTGTCTTCACTTTTTCGTTTCGGGACGTAATTTTGCTATTAGTTCTAAAACATACGATCAGATGGCGCTGAGTGGCGAATGCATCGCGCTAGTGTTTTGCTTTTTTGGTTTGTAGGTATATCAGATTTGTCGATTTCTATCGATTTTACTTCTTAAATAGCATACAAGATATACAGAGAAAAGTGGTATAGTTACCAACTTTAGCAACTAACCAATAATAAAAGTTTAAATCAGAGAGTTACATAAATGGAAAGTACCTATAGTAAGAGTAATTTTTAATTTTACAAACTATAATCTTATTCAACCGAAAGATGCAACAATCTCCCATACATTTCAAACATGTCCGCACTCCACGATTGCCTTTCCAAAAGTAACAACAAGCGAAAGCTAAAACTCATCTCCGTCTCGACACTGAATGGCCCTTTTCTTTCATTATAAGAAACTCTATTGTGCCATCTCGTTGGCAGCTCGCGTTCTAATCCCTGATTCACTTCCAGCAGTGAATTGCAGCATTCCCGAGACCCCCTCTTTGTCCGCGATGCAAATCAATTGAGTGCTGCGACGCCCTGTTTCATAAGGCGATTGCGAAAATACCTAACGCCAGCCACTTGCTCTTCGGAGATAGGTATTTGGACAATGCAGTGAAGATTTTCTCGTTCCAAGCAAAAAAAAATGTAGTTCTTGAGAGAGTGGTTCAATTGCTAGCTCTTCAAAAGCTAGTTCTGGTTAAGTGTCATTGAAGGGTGAGCCTGCTCATTTTGATTGAAGCAGTTCACTTAGTTTGGTTGATATTATAAAGAATAACGATTAAGAATTAAGGCAGAGCACTGCTGCGTCATTGTACGTTACGCTATGATATTACGCTACGCGATATGGCTAAATGCGAACAAACTGCGATATCTAACGTAGTCCGGAATCTGCGTAGCAATGTAGTCCAGCGTGCTACGCAGTATAGTTGGTATAGTGCTACGAGATCTAGCGTGCTACACCAACACCATTTAGCTGCATGCATTTGTAATTCATTATTTTTAATTTCAAATTGTACTTTTACTTATTCAACCAAAAAAAAAATCGTTTAATTTTGGTCCATACAAACCATTAATAATGTTTTTATAAGTATACAGAAGACAACAACAAGAAAATCAATAATTTACTTTTTTTTTACGAATCGTTCCGCTAAGTTTATAAATGTTCTACTGAACACAATTACCGATGTGATGTGAATGACCGGTTGTAGTTCTAAGTGTTGGTATGTTTTGGACTTTTAGTCAATAAACACTGTGTGCTTGTCACTTTGTTACAGAACCTCATGTTTTTTTTCGGCTTAGGATGTTTGCTTTGCTCAAAATAACTGATGTTAAAATAGCTAGTAGTGATAATTAAAATATGTTATTTTGACTTTATTTACTTATCGATCTAGATAGCGTTATTAGTATGCAAAAAAAATGTAATCACGACTAGATGCAACCATACAACGGGCATTTAGTCGCCATTAATATTTTGAGCGCGCGACAACACAGGTAGTAGGTAGGTCAGTCATCTTCGAAATTATACCAGACTAGTTCTTCCAGTTCATGTGTTTACTCCTAGCAACCCTGGGTTTTTAGGCAAGGTGTAAATCGGCATCTCAGCGAGCTCTCAGGGTTAGGATGACAGACTCGATAGATGCTCATTTGTTACAGTTAACCTCATATTTGGATCTCACAACACAACTTACCATCAGGCGGAGTGAGGTCATCCTGACTGTCCTTAATATAAAAAAAGACTAAAAACTTCCATTAGGCTTAGGGAACGTTTTATTATGCTTCGTCTCTCTTCAAATAGGCACGTGAAAAATGGTCGACCGTTTTTACTTAAGTCCACACGTAACGTTAGGAACTATTTCCCCAACAAACCATGTCAAGATGACGAATCGCCAGTTACTTTTCCCTGTACGAATCAAAGAGCAAAATGAGTTGAACAACTCCGATATATTCAGGAAGGAGCGCTTACACTGTTTGTTTGATTTATACAGCTGTTTATTGACAATGATAAAGGTCCGCTGCCGCTGACATTTCGTTATACAGGGTGAAAAATGGTGTTGCGTCACAATGGACCGTTTTCGCGTCGGATTAGCTAGTTTTCGAATGGAAACGTTCATGATTGCTGCTTTCGGATGTCCACACATTTTATCAATGTGATAACCGGAGCGGAGGTAATTGGGGAGTTTCATCTTTTCTGTCAGCTGCTTCTGTCAGGCGTTTTTGACATAATTTACGATAAGAGAAAGTAAAGTATCGTTAGTTTTGTATTGAGATTGTCTTAGACCCTATTGGCCAAGAAATGGTTTTAGGCCGTCGATCCTGTTCATTTAATAGTGGTCATTATATCACACTACAAAGGCCTTAAAAGATTTAAAACTGATATCGGTACATAGTATCATAGAGCAGTTGTTTAGATTTTTACGTTGCATTTATAACTAAGTATAATACATGTAGTGTTGGGGCGGTGAAATTATACGCAATTTATATGTCTTTTATTTTTTAATTTACACATGAGCACAAGCACCGTCTTTCCTCACTTACCGCCATGATATATCTCTATTTATCTTCCATTCAATACTTACTCACACTTAACCATTCATTCACTCTTTCACTCGTTCGCCGCTCTCACCGTACATGTTTACCTACCTACCTATAGCTAGCTAGGATGGCAATCCTACATACATTACAGTATTTACAGTGTTTTGTATTGTCAGTCCGCTTGTGACCTGGCTCCTGTAACTTAACCGATACGTCAAGCAGTAAATAAAATACATTGTGCATAACAAAAAGCTTCGCGTTAACTCCCATTTCAATATATTAAAGCAATAAGTAGGTATCGTAGAACGCCTAAACTATGCCCGGGTTCAAAAATAATACAAACAATAATATGTTAATATAGTTGGCGACTTCTGATTTACCGATACCTGGATTCCCACAAAACAAAAGTTAAAATGTTTTGTGGAATGATATTCTACGAATAATATACTTTTTATTTATAACTGCTTTGGTGGGGGAGTAGCTTTTGGCACGTTGAAGTGACGGCTCTTAGGGCCGGGACAGATATATATGCCAGAGTTGAGAAATTCTTAGTGTCAGCCAGCCATTCTCTCACGACGTCAAGTCAAACCTTTTTGGGTCTACTACCCCTTCTGCCGGCGGTGGTGGCATGGCCACACATTTTTTTCCCACGTAGCTTTCTAATTTACGTAGAACAAGGCCGTACCAGCGTACCTTGTTGTTAACTCCTTACTTTTGAGCTTCAGAAAGTTTAGCCTTTTCAAGCAAGCAAAAACTTTTCCTACTCTTGGCAGGAACACACCACGCGCCCTAGTTGCAGGCACTACTCGCATAGTGTTCGCGAAAATTTTCATAATCGCGACTAGTGTAACTAACTGTCCCAACATAAGGGGACTGTCCCGATTGTGAGGATATTATTAATAATTAGATAATACTATAATAATTAAAGATTTTTAAATTTATTTGTTTTTACAGCGGGTAGCCGTCTATTCTAACCTAAAAGTATGTTTTTTTTTTCAATCAACTATATCCTTTATTGCATTAAAATTTTAATAAAATTAAGTTGAAGTAATTTGACAGATTGTGGTAATTTTTGGCGCCTGAACATAAAATAGTTAATTAAAAAAGTTATTTTTCTTTTCTAAAATGAAATCTACTCTTGTGTATGTAATTGCTTTTGGCGCATTAGTGACTCTACGGGTGTTGCAGGTGTCTATGGGCTGCGGCAATCGTTTACCATCAGGTTATCCGTCTGCTCGTCTTCCACCTATCACAAAAAAACGCCTTTCGTCCCTAAAGTCATCTCACCCTGGCAACACTAATCGCGACTAACTCCGAGAACGCGCAGGTGTCGCCAACTAACAATCAGCGTTACCTAAGTTAATATTAATGCTCCCTCCTGCGCTTGCGCTCGTCCGAAAACCACCCTTCACCCCTCGTCATAAGGTGCCCTGAAACAAGCTAAAGTTCACTGTACGTGACGTTCGCCTCGTAAATAACTAAGTCATATTTATAACGTTAATTGTACAAGATATTAGATGTCTTGGTGATTCGCAGACGTAAAACTACTTGTTACAGAGGTGATTTTTTCTACTGTATTTTTTCTTTTGCTTCTACGAGTACATATCAGCTTCCAGCTAGTTCAAAAGCCTCTAACATAGTTTAATAAAGATGCCCTCCAAAGTACGTAAAAAAGTAAAGAATCCCACTGTGGAGCAAAGGCCTCCATTATAGAAATCAAGTCATCGCTACTATGATGGGATTAGGCTTAACCAGAAACCCGTGCTGTGTTGGAAAAGTCCGGAACATACTTTTTGTTCGACCCCGGCCCATTTGAGCCCGGGAACATGAGATCACGTAGCAAAGAACGTAATCATTTTTATTTTCAGACAATCAGGTGACTTTAACCATAAATATGTCCCCCGAAGGATTCGAACCACAGGCTGTTAGAGATGACGCGTTTAACCATTATCCGTACACATACAAGATAAACAATACTTAAACGTCCCAACGGCTGATGAGATGAGCCGCATTCTATCAGTCAAAAAACGACCGAAGCCCAAAAGTAGATTGAATTTTGCACAAACCTTCCTGACAAAATGTCCATCTATTCAAGATTAAAACAGCACCATTCGATATTCTCGATTGAAGCTATTTTAGATCACTTAGACTGGACAGCTCTGACAGCTATAAGTTGATTAGCCGCCACTAATGGATCCATTTATTTTGGCGAGAACAGTTATTTAATTAAAGAAGCCTCGAAAACTCTCTTGTCTCACACGCAATTACGAAAACGTCTATGAATAATTGGAACTAGTATTGATTTATAAAAAATATTAAAGAGAAATTATCTATTGCACAGAAATAGAATACATGAGTGAAACAACATTGATAAACAGTATAATAAGGCGGTCTTATCGCTTGTAGCGATTTCTTCCAAACAACCTTTAGGTAGAGGAAAGAAAACAGAATTAGTTCACTCTTTACTTATCAAAATCTTTTTTTCCAATATACATAGGTAAGTCATCCCATTATAATAGCCCTGACTCGATTTCTATGATGGAGGCCTTTGCCACTTTGCCCTTCAGTGGGACAATATACAAGCTGATACTTATACAACCTAAGTGTCTCTAGACACGGTAGCAGCCAAAACAAAAAAGAAGAACATTTGGACAGTGGACTACGATAGGTATATTTGGTACATTTGATACTAAAATTATATTTCTTTCTTTTTTTGCGATAATCTAATACACAAGATAACATACCAGTACCCAGCACTACAGCCTACAGAAAAATTACGAGTTTACAATAATAGAGCAATTACAAATCAAATACAAGTGTTAACAGCAAATTCCCATGTTCGCGGTATGAATACCGAGGTAGAAATGATCGCGGTAATACCGTAATATCCGCCGCCGCATCTCAATATCCGTTCACTCATCTGGCAACTGAGGTATTTTTAGATGTAGATGTAATATGCTTCGCTTGTGGGTGTAATTAAGCATGTTTTAGAAGGGATTGGAAGTAGGTTATGTGTACGTAGTATCTTATTACTCAGTGATAAATGGTTGCTTGTTTAAGATATGGCACTTGGAAATCCTGCGTAGCAGCGCAACGTGGATGGTAGCGTAAGGGATCTATATGAATAATAATTTATTGTTATTCAATAACAAAAACCCCACTGCTAAAAAAACATCACCTTTACCATCTTCAAAATAAAGATGCAATTGGTTCTAGAACGTCGATACCAAAAAATATATTAGTTTCTTCTATAGTTAGTTAGTTTATATTTTTCTTATCATAAAAGTCGTAGAACTTATGCTATTGAAAATAATTGACTTTAAAGGCCTTGACGTTGACTATAAGATTTATAAATAGCATTTCATTTAAAGATAACATTTTTTTGTCGATCAAAAGGATCTACTCTTCTATACCAATTATTTAAAGAGATAACTTCTATAGATAACAACACTCCTTATATGCAACCTGAAAAGACGAAACTCTGGCGCGATGTTATCCATCCACCACCATTACCCAGCGCCATCTATTGGCAAAAATTGAAACTAATAGCAAAACTTAAACGAAGTGAGGGCGGGCCACTTATAATTTATAAACCACTTTTCCTACGGAGCTGATATTAAATGAATAACAAAATTAACTGTTCCATACATTTTGATCTCATACAGATCGGTCTTTAAACAGTCTTTTGGAGTCTTAAACTTGTTGTTATTTGAACTTGCGAATGGGTTCATGTCGTGAAACCTGATAAAATTAGTATGAACCAAAAGATGGGGATGTTCACAGGCCTACAGTTTAGTAGGCCTGCGTCCCAGTGTTCCTAAATCCCCTGAGTATATCTTCAAATAGACTAGACTGAAAATTCAGAGCAGTGATGTATAGTAACTACCGTCCACCAATTAAACCCTTCGGGTTGGAACTCAGCTGTAAGCCGGTAGATTTGTTTGAAGTCTAGTTGGCTGCTGCAGTCGGCCCGAGTCAATAAAGTTACCCCATGTCAATAAATCTCGGTTCAAATAGATTGTTATGTCTATTTTTATCTTCTTTTTCGAAAGTTCAGCTGGTAACTTTCACGGCTGTGTGGTCAGTTCTAGTTTTTTTTTTATGAAAAAGTCGCGGGAGTCCCCTCTCCGCCCTCACTTCGTTTAAGTACATAGTTGAATGCGGGTGGCATAGGACCGATCTGTGTGGAGAACTTTGGGCGAGGCCTATGTTCAGCAGTGGACGTCTATTGGCTGAAATGATGATGATGATGATGATAGGTGGCAGACGAGCAGACGGATATTTCAACACATTTTAAGCTTTTATGCTATGCAACCTTCTTTAAAACTCATATGATTTCTGAAAAAATGGTTGTAACATACAAAAAGACGACAGACAGGCACACAAATGACGAATCTATAAGGGCTCCGTTTTTGCCACTTGGCTAAGAAACCCTAAAAAATATCGAAGATATAAACCTATTAGCGTTAAACAGCTCACCACGACGACGATCCAACACAAAATATAAAGATACACTAGTCATCTAGGGAAAATACTTAAGGAAAATTCTAACCACGACGCCACAAATTATTTTGTTTACCCCTGTTTAAAGGTATACATTGTAGGTTTACCTGAAAAACTATGTCACGTATAAAAGCTCTGACTAGATCCGAGATATCAGAACGAACGATTTTCTATCGAATGAACCGAGCTGAGGAAAAACAAATAGGGACCTAAAACAGTTTTTATCGGGCATTCTCGATCGGGGATTTGAATAGATTGAAGATATATGCTGGGGATGTGAACGTGCAACAGTGAGCTTGCCATTTCGGGACAAACTGTAATTGGCTAGACTAATCCATCGGCCACCGTAGGCTTCTTCTGAACTCTGAAGTTCAGTATGAAGCCAAGGGCAAGCCCATCTTTTATAAAAAAAAAAACATCACCCAACCACACATACAACGGATTGCCCTTAGGCAATCATTTGAAACCTTTTACGTGTCAAAAAAAAAATGGTAACGTGATGATTTTTTATGTTATACATAGGTGACCTGGTTGTAAGCGATTGACACCGCCCATTAGATACACGCAACACCAATGAATTAAGTTGAAACATGTATTGAAGTGTAAGTGTAGTTGTAAAATTAAAATATATCAGTCAGCAAAAACAAATTTAGACGAAACGTGATTTTACTCAATTCGCTGTCTACCTGCAACATGTAATACATAATCGTAACACGTGAGGGTATACGTGAGAAATGACTGATAGCGCCCCAGAAAGCATCCGGCGATCTGCCATTTACCTAATTTATGGTGTCATAAAACGCTTGTACCCCCATGACCTTATTGGGAACATCTCTCATGCTCGTAGCCTGGGAAGGGATTAATTATGATGTTAACTTGAAAAGCTGGGTATTGAAATCAATATTTCCCATATTAGAAAAATCTTGGTTTATCAGCATAAAAAAGTAACCGACATTATTAGATACTCATACGTGTAGTTTAAACACCTTATTATTATAAACACCTTATAACCATGATCTAGTTGTATTGCCATGGCAGAGGCACTGTCTTGACTCCGGAAGATGTCGTGGTGCTAGGGTCCGTGCTACGGACCCATGACATCTTCCAAGATGGACGATTAGGGAGAGTCCCAGGGGTTTAATCGGTAAGCTTGCCTTCAGCGGGGGGAGTCCGACATAACCCGTCCGCCTTCCGGTGGGCAGGTATGCATAACGCATTTCCCTTGAGCCAAAAAAAACTTACTACAACAGTAATTCAGGATTTTGGATCCACGAAGCGAAGTGTCATTTACTTAGGAAGTAGGATATATCTGTTCTATACATATATCCCATTGTAATAAAATAATACATACGTCTGATGATTGGATTATCTGCTGGGCGTATGTGAACTAAGATCTATGGTGAAAAGAACTCCAACAATTGAATAGGCCTCCAAAGTTTTTACAATTACAGCTTTAATTTCAGTTCAACAGAAAATTAAGAGAGTATTTCCCTGTCCTTTTAAGCACCACCAGCGTTCATAATGAAATAAAAAATCAAATAAACAGACCCAACATTCCAGTTCCGTTAACGAAGCGAATAAAACTGTCCAACCCTTTGAATAAACTGTGAAAATGGCCGGGAATAGCCTATTAACACTCGCTGACAATCTTGTAGAGCCTTCTCTGGAGAATGATAATATTTTTCTTTTATTTCCAACGGGCAGTGTTGGGGGTTTATTTTTTACCACTCAATCTGGCAGATATGCTTGTCATAAACGACGACGGGCAATTTTCGCACACTGAACACTAAAGTCAAATATAGTGATATCATACATCCATATGAATCTCAAATTCGATTTCAATGTCGAGTGCCCGAGAATTAGATACTTATTGATAATCGGCACTTTGAGAGAATTGTAGATAGAAAAATGTTCAATGATTTCCTTAATTAAAATAACAATAGGCAAACTGTAATGTATCCAGTTGGCTTATAACCCACCCGTCCTGTAACGGATTATAATATACCTACCTGTCGCATTCAAACAAGAGCGCGCACAGCGCGTGTGAAAGGGAGAAGAATTCTGATTCAGTCGTAACGCCCTCTCCACATTATGGCCATCAGAAATCCTGAAGTTTCATACAAACCAAATCTATGATTAACTTGATCTATATTATACACTACAACATAATATCTTGTGGTATCCTCATCAATCAATCCATTTATCGATGTCCACTGTACGTAGATCCGATCACTGGTTATGATAAAGAGAGTTTAGGAGAAGAGCGAGGTACTCCTTCTTACAAGTCTGACGCATCAGCGAGTTCTTTGGTCTCGCAGATGTTCATAGGCGGCGGTGATCGTTTGCCATCAGAAGACCCACTTACTCGTTTTCCACATAAAAATATTGCGGTTCCACTTCAGTGGTTAACGATCTAAACAGCTGGCAACACTGGGACTGCCCACGCGGCGCACCGGCTTAATTAGATTATACTAATTGAGTAGGAACCTGTTGTTCGTTTTAAAAAGCAACGTCGGAATTAGATTGTGTATTTTAAAAGTTATGCGATTCTAATGTGTTCATATTACTAAAGTCAGTCACACCGAGACCCGAGAATGGAAGAGTACGAGTATTTTTCATGTAATGAAAATCTCTCGGAAATCGAGTTAAGCCACTTTTCGATATTGTGGTTTGCTATCTCTGTTTCTCTAGTATGAAAGTAATATTTAGAAAAAAAATGGATGATAACGTACTCCCATCTATCTATACGTGTTTTTTGTCAAGAGAAAATCATAATAGGAACTACTTTATTCTATAAACCGTTTTTTCCCGAAGCCCTAAAAATAGGTGGCTACCTATTTTATGAGGCGTGGATCGGCGACTAAATTGAAACTACTTTTGTTCATATAGATGGTCATTAAAGAGTTATTATTTCTTTCTTTCGTATACCTAACCAACTACTAGCTGTTTTGTTACCCAAGCTTGGCGCGTGCAAGCAAGACGTATTTTCCGATTTCCTCTGAGAATAAGATATTTTCCCAGCGTGAACAAGCGCCTTTGTTACATTCTAGCTCCATAAATATTCTTAAGCTAGAAAAATTGTTTGATCCGTTGCAACTTAATATTACAAATATGCTTTGAATTAATCAACTTATTTGCATTTCCAAAGATTCATTCCTTTTCTGGAAAAAATAATTTATATTTTTTTCTCAATTTAAATGGAACTACAAATTCCAATGACCATGGGTGCTGTACTATGGATTTTGCACAAAAGAATCAATTATTAAAAATGATACATACCACCTCGCAGAATCCCGGCGTGAAGCAAAGCTTGCACTTTGTTTCGACGAGTGAGTGACTAAGACCAATTTTATTTCTAGAACTGGACAGTCTCCTTGTGGAAATGCATTACGTACACCCGACCAGTTCTAACCTAACATATTCTCAAAAAATAAACCTAACACCGGCTAAATATCATTTTAACTGAAGTTTCCCTGATTAAATAAATTCAGCTTTCACACACATTGCAGTTGAAGATCTAGCGTATTATAGTACCTTTGGCATAGCTCAGCCGTAATTTAAAATGGTAAAGCTGAAACTACACGTACAGAACGGATGAAACGTTTAATACGAGCAAAAAGACCGCGAGAATCGGCCAGTGAGCAACAAAAGTGGAATTGAATATAGGTGTCATAAAAAGTTGGAAATATCCTACCTATCCGATAGATTAGTTTCGATGCAGTATAGTCCTCATTGGAGCTACAGATAGATTAACGGATAAAAGGTTTTTAATAGTGTTTAGAAATTGTGTGTGAACGGTATTGATAGTGATATCTGTCTTCTGATGAGTCTCGGATGTACGGCAAACTTTCTTTTAACGACTCTTGTAAAAATCAATGAATTGAAATGTGTACACTAAAAGCATTCGAAAGCTAATACACGTCTTATTCACACTATACCACTACTTTGGCGCCCCGCGTTGGGCGCCATATGTCGCCCACCGTGGGGCTTGAAGGAACGATGTGCCCTTTGGTACACAATGATGGATGTCACAAATCTTAAATAATCAGACGTGCAATAAATGCATGCTACCATACACATCCTATTATTAAATCCCATTAGCAGTTGAAGGGGCGTCACTTTCTGACACCTTGGTTATTTCTGAGATCCTTCTTTTTTTACCAAACATGAGAGTGTTCCCAACTATCATGCTAATGTTAGATTTGGGAATCAATGTAAATTTACGCCTATTTTTTTTTATAAATTTTACCATGCTATAGGTATAATTATATTAACTGTGACAAGAATAAGTAAGGCAAATCAGCTCAAGTGAGCTTTAACCTGTAATAACAACACCACTAATACACCCTTAAGTGGTAAATAATACGAGTACACTCGGTTCCACAATAACATTCTTAAATCCGATTATTCATTAAAACGAACCAAACATAACCCAACCTAATGAACAGCGGGCTTCTTCACAAAAGAGTACTTAAACAATTTATTGGGAGGCCACCGGCGGGAATGAAAATATTTTCCTTTTATTACGGTCCTCTGCGTCAGCCAATTACAATTGCAATTACGTTAATTTGAGGGTTCCGTCGCCACTACCTGGGGTTACGACTCTTAAGTGATTTGTTGGTGTCGCAAAGTCGCGACATTTTGATGATAGTGGGACGTCGTCATCATCATCATCAGCCTATTGCAGTCCTGCTGGACAGAGACCTCTCCAAATGCTCGCCACTTTGATCGATCTTCGGCTACTCGCATCCAGCTTCAGCCAGCTCTCTTGCGTAGATCGTCACTCCATCTGGCCTGAGGCCGTCCTACACTACGTTCACCAAGACGCACGTGGGAAGTCGTACTGTAAGTTTAGTTCACTCTAGACTGATAAGGAACATTTCATTGGACTGTCAGTACCTATGAGTGTTACGCTGTCAGAGTAACGCTGACAGCTCGCACCGGGGGAAAGGGGGTGAAAGGTTGGCAGCGGACTTGTGATTCCACTATGTCTTTCTGTGGGTGTCTTGTGTTACAAATACCGCAACATCTAAAAGTGGACACTGCGCGAAAGCCCCAAGTAGATATTATTTGGTTAATATCCAGTCTTGCAAAATCAAAATATAGTACACCCATCTGATTTATAATCATAGCAAAACCCCGGTACATTTAACATTTAACCCACACAGTATTGTACTTTGTTTTCCCTACTAAAATATACTACACATTAACAAATTCACCATAACATGCCCCGTATAGCATACGCTAACACAACAATAACAGCCTGGAGGTAACATCATAAGCAACTTGTTCCGCTCTGAGAGGGTACAAG
This sequence comes from Cnaphalocrocis medinalis, assembly GCA_014851415.1. Lineage (NCBI taxonomy): Eukaryota > Metazoa > Arthropoda > Insecta > Lepidoptera > Crambidae > Cnaphalocrocis > Cnaphalocrocis medinalis. The sequence continues at coordinate 11,767,143 of CM026285.1, read as the reverse complement.
GAAACAAAATATACAGTACAGTGAGATCGGGAAACCGTGCGTTGGTTGTACCGTAGCACAGAATTATCATGTACAGCGTAGCTGGAATGCTACGTACGAGTAGAATGCTACGAACTCGTAGCATTAAGACTTAAGACTGCGGACTACACTACATTCGTAGCGAAATACTTTTATAAATAGAAATTAAATTTTACCAGTGATGTTTATGAAACTTAATCCTCCTTATATAGTTTTGATTTAAACTCATGTTGTCATTTTCATTTGCGACTTTTATAAAAGTGAAAACATAATTTTTAAACCAAAACTTACATTAGACCACATTTTGTAATAAGGTGGCCTAAAATTACGTACTATTTCTCAAACCACGACGGTGATGGGTTCAAATATCACTTTAATTATCGAAATAGCCGAATATATACGCTAGCGCGTTTCAATCTACGCTCAGCGCCATCTATTGGTTCTGTTTGAAACTACTGTCCCGAAGCGAAGTGAGGGCGGGCCACTTTATTTATAAAGAGGTCAATTCTACAGAGCAAGACTAGATTTATTATGGCGAGCACAGTAATAAGACTGTACTCTACAGTGGGATTAAGATACAGACTTCTGAGCTCATGACGATGATGATTCGAAATTAAATAATTCAGTATTAATTTATTTTTACCATATTACCGAATCTAAATTTCAAAGCGATACTATAGCCTCAAACGATAAATTCATCATCCTACTTTACTATTATTCCTCTACACCTACTGTGGCTTTATGTTGCTCTGCAAATTGTATTTGAAATTGAAATTACCAAATGTTCACGCATGGCTATTTGGTGGCTCATAAGTTCAGTTTTATGAGTTGACCAAATATACGTATTGTAGTTTGCTTACAAATAACATAAATAATAACAACTAGGAAATCTAACACTATTTTATAAAGAGGTAACTAATGCAGACAACCGTGGGTGACCCATAGCGGTTTGTCAAAAAGTTCTTTAAATTTTCGCATAGCATTAGAACTATGAGTATTATTAACTCCCGTCTATTATAATAATAACCGTCTCGCTACGGCATGAATGGGCCGGCTCGACCAAAAAAAGAGCACGGCCTCACAAAAGGCCGGCGTGAAGCAGCGCCTGCGCTCTGTATCGTCGAATGAATGAGGATACCGGAGGCCCAATCGGGGAGAAAGGGGGTTAAGAGTTTGCAGCGCACTTGTAACTCTACTGGTGTTGTAGGTGTCTATGGCCCAATCCGGAGGAGAAGGGTTTAAAGTTTGTCCGCACGTTTTCCGACTACTCGTATTGAGCGACAATCACTTATAGGGTATATATAATAGGGTGATCCTTCAACTGTCAACCATCCGTCAACCTTTAACTATCGCGTGCAAAAACAGTAGGTACTTATTTACGCTACGCCAAGGAGTCCTTATATATTTCTTCCTCAAATCTTTACTTATTTTTGTCGAGACTAAAAATGTTTTCTAAGTGTTTCAACTATTTACTCGTAGCTACCATGTCTCATGTCGAGTTGAGCTGTCGTGTGAACCACCAGGTGACCTGTGAACTCGCATCATTTCGCCATAAAAGAAATGTATGACAGTTCATTTGTAAAATAAATGAGTGTTTATTTTCATAATGAATCGTGTATGCGCTGGAGTGATGTTTTTTTTATTTTTTTATTAGACTATAGGCCAACGCTTGACCACAATTGCACCTGATGGAAAGTGACAAAGAGGTTTAGGATGACACGCGTTTGCCTAGCTAGAAGATGCCTGTTCACTCTTGCCTTAAAGATGTCCAAGTTATAGTGGTCGGGAAAAGCAGACCACGCCAGGGAGTTCCACTCCTTAGCTGTCCGTATGATAAATGTGGAAGCGAATCGCTTCGTGCGATGTTTTTTTTTTGGATTCATGTAAGTTATATATAGGCCTATGTTCAGAATTTTAATTAGTTAATTTTGACTGGCTCCATTTGGCCAATGTTTCACCAATCTGACAATTGCCGGTGATAAATTTAGAGTAACAATTTGTCAATCGACGTGAGTGTAGTAGGGATGTTTTCCCTAAATATGTCACCGACAATTGTCAGCGTGGTGAAATAGGGACAAGATAGAGACGCTGCCTCACGTTAAAAGGGTCACCATAATCACCTTAGCGTGGTATTCTCGGTTGCGTCCAAAGCACTCGGATTGTACTCCAGGGTAGGTACACTTGGACAATGATCTAGGATTTGGTGAATCTAATAATTACAATGAAAAGACTGCTTTCAGACCCACTGAATGACGTTCGCAACCACTGCACTGAATCATGGTTATACAACAAAATAATTAGACACAGAAGGCTGACTGCCCACTAAGACCTAAAAATATGTCATGTACTCACGCATGCGCACTAAAAGGCAAATATGCCTTTTCAACCACATTAATCCTAACTTATGACATAAGATTGTCAAACTGTCGAGGTGTATGGTAGAGGCCGCGCGCTTATGTACTCATGCCGGGCAACCACCCTAGCATATGTCAACGAACTCTTCTAAATTCAAAATCAGGTCAAAGTCATACTTCTGTGTCAATATTTTTATTTTGTGGTTATACGTTTCAGAGATTACACGAAAAGATTCCTTTACGATGTTTTCACTCAACACCAAAACATACATTATCTAGCTAGGTAACTTAATCGTAAGTTAAACTTATTATTCTGTAGAAACGTTTGTTTAGTAAAAAATAGGTTTACAACTAAATACGACGTTATGAAAACAGTAATGGTTATGCGCCCATTGCAATAGCTTCCCATTCCGCTCTCAAACACTTCTTGATATTAGTTTTGCCCTACACGTAGTACTCTTTCTGTACCCCTAAAAAGGGAGATACGCAATCTAAAACTCCCCTACATCCCACAGGCATTATGAAAATACAGTCGGTACGTTTACAGTAAATACCACATCGATACAGGGAATTCGGGCGATTAGGCCGACCACAATATTATTACGTGACTTGCCCGTAAAGCGGACAAGCGGGCAATCTCTATAAAGAGGTATTTGGGCCCCTAATTTACACCCCCTTCCGCAATATTCGCCGCTCTGTTATGAAGGTTTGGGCCTAGGGTTGCCAGGTTTAGTGTGGTATATTTCGGGACGAAAAGTAAAAATAGACTTAAGATTACTTATACTAGTACAGACAGCCACACATCAGGTTACTACAATGTGTCAAATTTCTTCAATCGAACCTCACCTTTATGTCAAACGCGTTTGGTTCATTATCAACTGAGGAAATTTGACAGATTGTAGTAACCTGATGCGTGGCTGTCTGTACATTGGGATTGGAATAGCTTAGATTTTTTTATATGTCTATAGTACAGCCAGCGCCTCGTTGATCTAGTAGTTTAAGTAGGTATCCCATAATCTTGGGGTCCCGCGTCGAGCAAAAGTACCTATGTTTCAAGTTTTTCGGTCATAGCTCGGGTTTGTGATCTTGTTGTTGTTTATGTTGCCCACATTGATTTATCTAACACATTTGCTACCTTTATGGCCATACCATACAAATAAAAAAAACTAATAGTATAAATAATAGGTAGTTTTCGTCGGATCCCTAAAATCGGATAAGTAAATTAAAGTGGGAGAGCCACGTTTCGGCATGAATGGGCCGGCTCGACCGGAGTGATACCACGGCCTCATAGAAGACCGGCGTGAAGCAGTGCCTGCGCTGTGATTCGTCGAGTGAATAAGGGCACCGGAGGCCCAATTGGGGACAAGGGCGTTAAAGGTTGTCAGCGCACTTGTGACTCTACTGCTGTTACAGGTGTCTATGGGCGGCGGCCATCGCTTACCATCAGGTGATCCGTCTGCTCGTCTGCCACTTATCACATAAAAAGAAGTACCTAAAATTGACGTCCCATTTAAATCAGGATACCTGGCCACGCTAGTTGGGTCCCTTCTAGGGATCGGAGGTGCTTACGTAGAGATGTGTTAGTTATAGCTTATGACATGCTATGTTTTGTTCCATTGCTTTTTAAGGCAAATGATCCTGGAAAGTCTTCGTCGGCTTTTGGTAAAGAAATTATTTTACTAACGTTGGCTTTTTTCGCCTGAAACAATTTTAACAACAAAATAATGATTCCTTTAAAATATTGTTTCATTCATGGTAGTACATTTCATACATTGACCTAATTTTATACTAAATAGCTATAGTTGTCGAACACTATCTTAGAACACAGAGTAAATACATTCAAACACGAAACAAAAATTAATTTCATCGCACAATTAAAAATAATTTCAAGTGCTTACAGTCGCCCTTCGGTTATTTGGCTCCCAGATAAAGTCCCAAAGAAAACTCCCAAAAAAAAGAACTTAAGGTCTTTGCTTAAGGCAAAGAGCTCAAGTTCTTTGGGACTACTCTACACGTGTCTGTATTGATTAATATTTTCCCATATAAAATATATTACGTCCTTCTGCCAATTTCATTGAGAAGCCTTCTGGTCGTAGTCCGTATATGATTACTAAGTATAAAGCATAATAATTTGTCAAACTTTGTTGACTTGGTCCGAATTTCCGAAAAATATCAGCTGTTTCCAGTGGGTAGTCTATTAATCGACGTTTCGTACTTCACTTGGCAATGGTTTGTGACTTGTTCATGCGGAAAAATTTGGACTAATTTAGATAAAATCTAGTTACCTACTTACCTTACTTTAAGTATACTCGGTGCTTCTCGAACCCATTAACTTCCGCACACCGGGTTCTAGTAGTAAGCCGACAAATTCTCTCAATATTTTTCAAATCTTTAAGACTCCATGTTTAGCGAGTTTTGTGAGAATAATATCTTATAATTAATAGAATTAGAGGCAAAAATGTATTGTGCGCTCGAGTGCTATATGATTATTGTGTTTTTGTTATACTTAATAAGTAAACATTGCTTCTCAATAAGTGAATACCCATTGTAATTCTAATGACAAATAATAGATAGAGTTCTTTAACTATCATCTATCTATCTATACTATTCATAAATAAATAAATTCAATAGACATCGACAAACCTAAATAAACCATCGATAAACCGAAAAGGCGAAACAGCAGCGTGATGCAATACACGCCCAGCGCCATCTATTGGTAGACAGTGTTACTACTGTCCCGAAACGAAGTGAGGGCGCGCCACTAGTCCATACTAATATTATAAATGCGAAAGTAACTCTGTCTGTCTGTCTGTTACTCTTTCACGCCAAAACTACTGAACGGATTTAAATGAAATTTGGTATACAGATGATCTAGACCCTGAGAAAGAACATAGGCTACTTTTTAGTGCGAAAAGGGGGTTGTAAGGGGTTAAAAGGGGGTAAAAAGTTACTATTCCACGCGGACGAAGTCGCGGGCGGCCGCTAGTAATGTATAAAACCGTTAAACTGCGGATATTCCGCAAACCGCGGAAAAAAATATCCGGTTTAACTTATCGCACCTTCCATAGATACTCGAATCTTATGTAAATCCCACGTCACACCGCTCAACTCATGCAAGGGGCATAATTGTCACGGGCACAAGCCGAAGGCGTCATCCGCCCACATGCCCGGGACGGTTTGACACATCTGCACCCGCTATTTATCCGGTGTTGGTAATCCGTCACCACCGCGCGCTAGTCGGGTGAGGGTCTGACACCTTTTGGACCCTTGTGTGTTATAAATGTTGAACTTGGATCTTGAAGTATCAATCAATCAATTTTAGTTGGCAGTTCTTCGTGATTGTTATCCATACTAATATTATAAATGCGAAAGTAACTCTGTCTGTCTGTCTGTCTGTCTGTCTGCTACTCTTTCACGCCAAAACTACTGAACGGATTTAAATGAAATTTGGTATACAGATGATCTAGACCCTGAGAAAGAACATAGGCTACTTTTTATTGCGAAAAGGGGGTTGTAAGGGGTTGAAAGGGGGGTAAAAAGTTACTATTCCACGCGGACGAAGTCGCGGGCGGCCGCTAGTAATGTATAAAACCGTTAAACTGCGGATATTCCGCAAACCGCGGAAAAAAATATCCGGTTTAACTTATCGCACCTTCCATAGATACTCGAATCTTATGTAAATCCCACGTCACACCGCTCAACTCATGCAAGGGGCATAATTGTCACGGGCACAAGCCGAAGGCGTCATCCGCCCACATGCCCGGACGGTTTGACACATCTGCACCCGCTATTTATCCGGTGTTGGTAATCCGTCACCACCATGCGCTAGTCGGGTGAGGGTCTGACACCTTTTGGACCCTTGTGTGTTATAAATGTTGAACTTGGATCTTGAAGTATCAATCAATCAATTTTAGTTGGCAGTTCTTCGTGATTGTTATCCATACTAATATTATAAATGCGAAAGTAACTCTGTCTGTCTGTCTGTCTGTCTGTTACTCTTTCACGCCAAAACTACTGAACGGATTTAAATGAAATTTGGTATACAGATGATCTAGACCCTGAGAAAGAACATAGGCTACTTTTTAGTGCGAAAAGGGGGTTGTAAGGGGTTAAAAGGGGGTAAAAAGTTACTATTCCACGCGGACGAAGTCGCGGGCGGCCGCTAGTAATGTATAAAACCGTTAAACTGCGGATATTCCGCAAACCGCGGAAAAAAATATCCGGTTTAACTTATCGCACCTTCCATAGATACTCGAATCTTATGTAAATCCCACGTCACACCGCTCAACTCATGCAAGGGGCATAATTGTCACGGGCACAAGCCGAAGGCGTCATCCGCCCACATGTCCGGACGGTTTGACACATCTGCACCCGCTATTTATCCGGTGTTGGTAATCCGTCACCACCATGCGCTAGTCGGGTGAGGGTCTGACACCTTTTGGACCCTTGTGTGTTATAAATGTTGAACTTGGATCTTGAAGTATCAATCAATCAATTTTAGTTGGCAGTTCTTCGTGATTGTTATCCATACTAATATTATAAATGCGAAAGTAACTCTGTCTGTCTGTTACTCTTTCACGCCAAAACTACTGAACGGATTTAAATGAAATTTGGTATACAGATGATCTAGACCCTGAGAAAGAACATAGGCTACTTTTTAGTGCGAAAAGGGGGTTGTAAGGGGTTAAAAGGGGGTAAAAAGTTACTATTCCACGCGGACGAAGTCGCGGGCGGCCGCTAGTAATGTATAAAACCGTTAAACTGCGGATATTCCGCAAACCGCGGAAAAAAATATCCGGTTTAACTTATCGCACCTTCCATAGATACTCGAATCTTATGTAAATCCCACGTCACACCGCTCAACTCATGCAAGGGGCATAATTGTCACGGGCACAAGCCGAAGGCGTCATCCGCCCACATGTCCGGACGGTTTGACACATCTGCACCCGCTATTTATCCGGTGTTGGTAATCCGTCACCACCACGCGCTAGTCGGGTGAGGGTCTGACACCTTTTGGACCCTTGTGTGTTATAAATGTTGAACTTGGATCTTGAAGTATCAATCAATCAATTTTAGTTGGCAGTTCTTCGTGATTGTTATCCATACTAATATTATAAATGCGAAAGTAACTCTGTCTGTCTGTTACTCTTTCACGCCAAAACTACTGAACGGATTTAAATGAAATTTGGTATACAGATGATCTAGACCCTGAGAAAGAACATAGGCTACTTTTTAGTGCGAAAAGGGGGTTGTAAGGGGTTAAAAGGGGGTAAAAAGTTACTATTCCACGCGGACGAAGTCGCGGGCGGCCGCTAGTAATGTATAAAACCGTTAAACTGCGGATATTCCGCAAACCGCGGAAAAAAATATCCGGTTTAACTTATCGCACCTTCCATAGATACTCGAATCTTATGTAAATCCCACGTCACACCGCTCAACTCATGCAAGGGGCATAATTGTCACGGGCACAAGCCGAAGGCGTCATCCGCCCACATGTCCGGACGGTTTGACACATCTGCACCCGCTATTTATCCGGTGTTGGTAATCCGTCACCACCATGCGCTAGTCGGGTGAGGGTCTGACACCTTTTGGACCCTTGTGTGTTATAAATGTTGAACTTGGATCTTGAAGTATCAATCAATCAATTTTAGTTGGCAGTTCTTCGTGATTGTTATCCATACTAATATTATAAATGCGAGTTTCCTCATATTACGCGTTGAACAAACAAATGGCAATAATATCGCTGAATGTCGAGCGTAGTGATGTGAAAACTGGGGTCTCTCACTCGAGTTACCTTATACTTACTTACCACGCTTACTCAGCGATCCTAGATGGATCTTGGCCCCCGACGTCAAAGTTTTCCATTTTGTTAGGTCCTGTGCCAATTCCGCCGAATGCGTGCGGCGCTCATGCCGAAGCGTGGCTCTCTCACGGTAAAAGAAAGAAAAAATAAAGATGGCGTTGGGTGTTGATTACATCTTGTAAGTTTACTTATAGTTTTTTCGAGTTACACATAAGCCTTATGTTTGGCTTTAGAACTTGTCCCTTTTAACTGTAAGTATAAATGATTTATGATGCATTCCTAGTTTCTATTATTCTCTAAATAAATTCACACATCTTATACGTTTACCTGACTCCCTACTAAGTAGCGTAAGTAAGCACTTGTGTTACAGATATTAGACAACAGGGGAAAACAAATGATATATTACACCCAGACACTGAACAAGTTACACGAATGTTTGGCCAGAGGATCGAACCCACGACTTTTGACGTACCTGAATGGCCAGCACATCAAGTTACTACAATCTGTCAAATTTCCTCAGTTGATATTGAACCAAACACGTTTGACATAAAAGTGAGGTTCGATTGAAGAAATTTGACAGATTGTAGTAACTTGATGTGCTGGCCACCGTACAAGGCAAAGGCAGGAAGATCAAATGCGTCATCAGACCAGTCTTCCAGTCCCATTCCTAGTTGGAACATCTCTAGTCCGACGGATATCCTGTAAAGGTCGCGGCATTCAACGCCCGCCTTATGCCGTCAGAAAAACACCCGAGACGCCTTTTGGCGCTCAAATACCTCGCATTAAAACTTCCTTTGGCATAGCATTGAGCGTTCTGGAAGGGTTTAATTTTATTCGCTTTGGAGCTGTGATGAGGTTTGGTGACTGCGAGAAAACCGATTTAACCGTCAGTCAGATACCTGACGATGCCAATCCAACTATTCCGAACTAACTAAAGACTCAAAATTACAAATTGATTTGGAAATTGTTAATTACAAATTTGTCGGCTTGACCTCAAACACTTGTGTAGTGTAGAGTGTAGGTATGTGTAGGTGGTATTACTAGTGGCCCGCTCTCTATGTGTCGGAACATTGTTTTGCTATTACGTAATAGTTTGAATGTTTGGCAGTAGATGGCATTGGGTGTTGATTACATCGCACCAGTGTTTCGTAGTTTCGATTTGTATGCCTCATCGATGTCTGTATTACGTTAAGATTAATTAACCTAACTTCCGGAACTTGTTTTTCTGTTAGTTCCAATGTTTGCCAAATAAGCGCCGGGTGTCGATTACTTACATCGCGGAAGAGTTTCGTCATAAAACTGTGTGATTGTCAATTGACGTTATCTCTTTATGAATAGTACCTACTTATAGATAGAAAGAAATCCAGCAAATATTAGCTCACAAAAATTTTGCTCCCCTTTTGGTGATGTCCAGATTCTTAGGCACTCGACAATGAAATCGACTTAGAAAATAATATGGACGAATGTATGAAATCTCTAAATTACACTTAAATGTCGATTGCACGAAAATTGCGCCCTAGTCGTTCTTAGTTGCAGTTAGATTTGTTGTTGTAAGTAAAACGATTTTTTTTATATATATAGTCCACAAGCAAGAGAAAAGTGATGTTGCACAAAATAGCTCAAAATCTAATCGCAAAAATCAACAAGTCCACGGCACCCAAACAAAAAATAGTGTACAGTAGCACAGACCCATGGAACGAATCGAATGCCCTATTGTTGGCGGGTTTATCAATTCCCTCCCAGGACAATGTGTCTGATGGATGGACCGATGGGAGGAGGGCGCGTTGTAAATAACGTGGCCATACGTCGCGGCGGAGGCGGGAATGTCCCACGTGGCTGTCATATGTTTAGTATACAGAGTGTATCGGTGAGCATTTACATCCCTTTAGCCACAACTTTTAGAAGATTTAGCAATGATTCTGAACAACATTTGATTTATGACTCAATTATTTTGAATGGGTGGTCAAAAAAATGTGGACTTATTTCCAATTGCGTGCAATGGAGTGGTGGGTAAGACCTGATTGAGCAGCCTCATCAGTACATGAACATGATCACGCCATTTACAACGGCCATGTTGGAACATCAAATGGCGAGCACAGGAGGAGGCCTATACCCTGCAGTTAAGATGCGGGCTGATGATGATGATGATGAATTTCCAAAAGTCGTAAAACAAAATGGTGTTCATAATGGCAGACACAGTTACTTTTGCATTTATAATATTAGTTAGGATAATGAGTAAAAAGGTGTTTCGCGGAATCATAATTTACTGTTCATCTATATAAAGTGAAATAACTTATTATTGCTCATGAAGGCACAAATTAATTTTGCCAACGTCAAGTGGTTGCAAAGACTTCTAAAGATCATCATGCAACCGTTCGATTGATATTAAAAATTTATGCTTAGTTCATCAAACGCTACTATTTATAAATTTTCACAAATAACAGACATTCGTAAAACATCGTCTACTTTCAAAATATCCCGTTTCTTCTAAAAATAAATCTGGCCACGATAGTTATAAATGACCCTCGCGGAGGGACAATAAGCCCGCTGCACCGCGGCCTGGTGACGAGAGGACTATCAATTAGAGAGGTTTTTTCCTTTTTTTGACGTCTTTTAGTCAACGTCTCGGTTATCTATCAATTATGGCGACTATGGAGCAAACTGGGGCGGCAGATTTTTTTGGCGGTGTTGAGGCACGAAGACACTTGTGACGGATAAACTGTTTGAACATATGGGGAACTGTGCCGAACTGCCGATCAACATTCCGAAGAACCTGCTAATAGTTATACCTACTTAATAGAATAAATAAGTTGTGTTATTTTTATACAGTCGGTAGTAGCCTAAGATCGGCACCCTCGTACACAGTTGCACAATGCATGGCCGGCTCGTCCAGAATGATACCACAGTCTCACAGAAGACCTGCGTAAAGCAGTTTTTTTTGCCTGCGCTGTGTTCGTCAAATGAGAGAGGATACCGGAGGCCCATTTGGGGGAAAGGGGCTTAAAGCTTTGCAGCGCACTTTTGGCTCTACTGGTGTTGTAAGGGAGTTCTATGGGCGGCAATCGCTTGCCATCGGGTGATCCGTCTGCTCGTCTGCTACCTATCATCACATAAAATTAATCCTTAGTACCGATTGGACGAACAAACAACGCACATTTTACAAAATATTTTTGTAGCATGATGCTTTCGTTTTGTTCGTTTAACGCCATCTATTAACAATTTATTGAAATACGTTAGTCGCATGACAGTACGTAAAGCTATGCTTTGAAAGTTGGAAGCCAGCGTTGTAATATCGCAAACTGCCGCTAGGTGGCTGTAAGAATGAAAAACAAACTAAATGTAATTACACGACTATCACTGTGTATTTTTATGGAACGATGATTTCGAAGACAATAAAATTCAATATTATTGATTATTTTGATATTCCGTTGACTAATCGTATGGATTAATTAAATTAGATTTTTATCTAAACTTGTAATACTTTACATAACATATCTATTTTAATTATGCGTGTATCAAGAATCATTAACTTAAGACAAAAAAAAGTTATTACTTATCTACTTACTTATAAGTTTACTATACCTAAATATTCTTTAGGCACCTATCTACATTATTAAAAAATGAAGCATTCATGTTCCAATCCTGCCATTTTATAACACGGACGTAAAAAAAAAGTTTTTTTTGTTTCTCTTTGCAATGGAGTAGGTACCTAGGCAGGCAGGTCACTTATTGCAAAATGATTTCATATTTTAAAATCAATTACTTATTGCGAAGAACTGGCGGAAATGTCACTCAAGAATCTGAACTACTTTCAAAATATGAGCGATTGACCAAAGTTCAGTTTAGGCACTTAGGTCAAGGCCAATACAGGTAGTAGCAAGAAGTTGGCAAATATTCCGTTCTTTTTATGTGATGGGTGGTAGACGAGAAGACGAATCACCTGATGGTAGGTACGGCGGCAGCGGCTATGCATTTTTAAGCCTTTTCCCCCCCTATTGGGCCTCTGGTACCTCACTCACTTCGGCGAAACACAGCGCAGGCGCTGCTTCACGCCGGATCTTCTATGAGGCCGTGGATATCAATCACTCGATCGAGCAGGTCCCATTCATGCCGAAGCGTGGCTCTAATCAAGCTCGTAATCAAGTCAATTATGAAAATAGGTAGTTGTTAATTGCTGCTACGGAACCCTTCATGCGCGAATTTAATTCAGAAGTCAGATAACTATGCTTTAGATATTATAATAACTACGCATAGGAAGATTCCCTGACTTGATTAATTATTTAACGGTTTCAATTAGATAAGTAAACGAATAGTAACGGAAGAGAAAATAAAAAGATATAATAAAAATAAAGACTTTCTTTTACAACCTACGGTAAATAATTGGTGTCGTAAACTACGGAAATTAAGATATCGGTTTCATCGTACGAATATAAGTTACAAAGCTAGGCTACAACGAAACGGAGCCCCTGTTTCGTTGTAGCCTCTATAAGAACATTCACTGCATAAAAAAAATGAAATACTTATCACTCACTTGCAGAAACGATTTTAAAGTTTGATGATGACTTGAAGCTCTTACTTTACGAGCAGGTAAGTAGTAAAATCTAGGTAGAGAAAGAAAAAACAGCAGTATTCTGCTGCTGGTGTTGCATGTGTCCATGGGCGGCGGCAATTGCTTACCATCAGGTGATCCGCCTGCTCGTCTGCTACCTATCACATAAAAAAAATAAAAAAAAATAAAATTCTACTCTGTATGTCGCCTTAACCACAGCCTCAAAACAATTACCTCGGTAAATAGGTACTACCTTTAAAGAGTATAAAAAAAAAGATGTGACTTTTTCAATTTGTGTAGAGAGTAACAAAAAATTAAAACTAATATCCAAAAGTCGTAGAAAAATGTTGTTCAGAATGTTTCATACAAGACATGGTTAAAGGGATGTAAATTACAATTTGTAAACATTTGTATTACTTAGGTACTTATACACATTTTACTTATATTCAAGAGTAAACGAGAATACCCACTCTATGGTGAAATCAAATCATATTCCAAATGAACTCATCTTTAGATAAAACCAAAACCAGTCCCTCAACAGATCACTTTTCTTTTCCAAAGAGCGTAGTGCGATTTTCATCGCCATAAGGTCATGTTTCTGCTCGCCTCCTTTAAACAGCCTCAGGCAATTTGATAAGTCGGCGCTAGAGTACAAAGCGGCCGCGGATGACATATAGGAGAAAACGCGGTACACACTGACACCGATCTACGATGCGAACCCGAGATTTGACCCAAAGCATTCTTATAAGGAACCCGCCCGTTACTCATTCGCCAACCATTAGGGTTGGCAAACACTAGAATGGCAACAAAGTAAGTAGGTACTATGTCAGATATATGTTAACACCATGTTTATTTACAAATTAAACGTACAAATTAAACGTAAGTACAGATAATCCTAACAGCTAGTTTGTTTAAATATCGCTGTAAGATTCTGAACACGCCGCGGATCAAAGCGTGGTTAAAGAAATTTGCAAGAACACGCTAGGCGTGTCGGTGGTGTTTCTTTAGAAACAAAAAGTAAAATTAATAGTCAATAACTATGAAATCAGGAATCCATTTCATCTTGTTGGACCATAAATCCATATTCCTTCCTACTAAAAGAGGTTTTCAGAGAAATTAAACAATGCTTATGTAGGTATCCACATATCTATAATGAAGAAAATGTACTTAATGTCGAAAGACCCAAAAGCCTTTAAAAGGTATAAAACAAATGATATTCCTTTGTGTCTGCTGTCTGGGCTTTACGACGTGTTAAAATATTTATTTTCGCCTTTTTTGTTCCAGAACACTGTTTTAATTTGCAAGGGAAGATCTATTAAATTGCTAATTTAAGATTTTTTAAGACAAATTGCACTATTTACTAACTTTATTCTTACTTCAATGAAGAAATATTTTTGTATTTACGGATTCGTTTAACTTCTTTTTCTCTTTGTATTTCTGGTTGTTTTTTTTTTTTTCATTTTATTTACATTGTGCATGTTACGTCGCCCAAGGCTTATCCTGAAAATCAACGCCGCAGCGGCCTCTAGTTGCTGTAGCAAATCCTGAGATTGTACCTTGTTGGCCGCAAAATGTACACTACTATACTGCAATTATTTCGTTGTTTCTTTTGCTTTTGTGCCAATAAACGTTATCTATCTAAAAATTAAATATTTTCGGTGTAGTTTTGTGTCCGGCTGAGTCCCTAGCTTACCTGTAACCCTGTAGCCTCGCCGTCGATGCATTCTGGCGTATAATTTGCATGCCATATTTATCGGACTCATCGGTTATCGAAATAAAAGCTATTAGAGAAAATTGCTTTTACGGAATAAAGGTTTTTTAACGACTCGAAAAGGCTACACCTTTTATAGCAAATTTATTGCACACATTCCTTTGCTTCGGTCTCATGAATTTCGTAGTTGAATTTCACGTTTTCGAATAATTTGAGAGAAAATTTAACAACGTTTTGCTATGGACTATTATTTAGAGTAGGTAATTATTTTTATTATTGATTGACAACGTGCTTTTTCAAGTGTACCATTTTGTATATATACTTTTTATATACATACTTACTTTCTATATACTTTTTTGGAGGTAACTGTTTATTTGACACATTGTATAAAAGCAACAGCGGTTTTTCTGTGATATCGGCTCTAAACTCAATTAGAAAAAACACAATATGTATGTATGTAGGTACAAAAGATGAGTTAGTTGCAGATCGCTAACCTACAGTCTCTCACACATTAAGTTGCACTTTTTGTTTGGTTTGCTGTAATTTTGTAGAATTTAGCGATGTAACTTAATTTATTTATTTAATTAATATAATTATACGAGATAAACCCTTTTACATAATTATACATTATTTAAAAATAATTATTATTAACTTTCAATCATTTCGAATCGATAGCGAGAGTTATGGGTTAGGTACGTCGAGAATAGTCTAATAGATAGGTACTCTTTAATGCGACGCAACCAAATAATTTTACATGTAAACCACATGAAACCTACCTGACGTTTAGTTTTTAATTTTTTTTGCTAATTAACCTGTTTTCTAAATTTTATGCCAATCACGAAGCTTTATCTGCCACTTATCACACAGAAAGAAACAATTATTTCCATGCCAATAAATTTCCTCGAACTTAGTTTTGGGTACAATTCGCGCCTTCCTTTTTTTGCCTTGCGATCTGTTGATCGCCTTTTGGCCTGTTAAGACAGCCCTGGCCACGAAACATCTAATCGCAAACATACCGGCGTGGGACCAAGTATCATCAGGCCAAATCACCATCGCGTCTGTATTTGTTTAACTAGAACATTTTATCAGCGGACAATGGAGAAAATAGAAATCTTTTTATTATTTATTGCTTTTTATTCAGACTTTACTTTCGATCCAGTCTGCTGAATTAACTTAGTACTTACAAGAGAAATGCTTCGGTAGCACTACCATGAGTTTAAAATACTATCCTCGCTATCGAAAACTATCGCTTTGTCTCTTTCATTGTGATGCATTTGAAAGAGACAGAGCAATAGTTTACGTTATGTCAGTTTTCGATGTCAACTCATGGTAGCGCTACAGATTCCTATGTATGTTTGTAAAGTACTTATAAAGCTTAGGAATTGTCAGTAATTTTTTAATGGTTCGTGATTGACCCTGAAGGTTATTTTTATGTAAACTATTAGAATAGGTGGCAAACGAGTAGAAGGATCGCTTGAAGGTAAACGATACCCAATAGAAACCCTTTGAATGGACTATAAGTCTAAAGATAAAGAGAACATTCTCATTCATACAACTGAGGACGTAGGCGTACACTCTGAAGTGAGCCCTACAATGAAAAATCTGTGCCAACACGTGCCTCGGTACAGTCAGCAGCAGATAATCTAGAGCGGACAATGTGCACAAGAAAACATTAGACCTACAGAAGTACTAGTTACGTTCAAAAGGGGCTTTGTATAACATTTTTTTATGTGAAAAATGCCAAGCAACATAGACGCTTGTAGATAATGTGTTTCGACTTTATGCCTTAGTTTCGACTTTAGCCGGGAGCCACAAAACCGGACGACTATACACTTCGATCGACACAAAGTTATTGACGTTTAAATATTCATAGATAAATGTTAACATCTGAGTGTTCTTTAATACATACACCATCAATGATTTTTGGTTAGTGAAAAAATAAATGAATATCGATTGTTAATCATATAAATAAAACGCATTTTTAAGTGTGGTAATAAGTACACATTTTTACCCGAAATAAATTAATTAACCATATCAGAGCCCTCAAATCTCAGAGGATTGAGTGACAGTTCTGACTAGATCAGTAGCGTGTGATACTAGGGATGTGTGTACGCTAGTGATGTTCTAAGCGAACGATTTGGACCGGCTAGCAGTAAATATGTAGGATACAATCTTGCATGATATTCAAAATGTCAAACTTTAATGTTAACCTCTCTTTAAACTGGAGTGAAGTGACTTCTGCTGCTGACTGTACAAGCACAAGTGCCGACAAGTCGACGACTCTCTAGGTCAGCGAGATGACTCACATCGCTATTATGCCTTAACCGATTTCTACGTCATTTTTTGTTAGGCTGATGATGACGTCTGACCCATGGTAGAGACGATCTAATTACATAATACGAAGTCTATAATAGTTTGTATTGACAGGTCAGGTTTGCGGCATTTATCCTCGATCATTGAATGAAACCCTAGATGTGAATGCGTTAAAAGTGGGGCCTCTCTAGATATAAAACTACTTATGGCGACACCGACGACGATACTAGCGCCGCCAATTGTTTAAATTAATGGGGGCTACCGCGTGTGGAAAATCCGCTAGATGGCGTACATGTAGACTGAGGTCCAACTACACGGTGATTGGTAATTTTTGATCTGAGATGTCAAAATGTCACTAAACGACCAATGACGTTGAGGTTGCACCTTAGTCTACACGTACGCCATCTAACGGATTTTCCACACGCGGTAGCCCCCATTGTGACGATTTATGAGATACTTAGGTATTTAAAAAAACCTTCTATGAAAACATAAAGGAAAACTAAGTACCAACATTTAGCCTTTAGAGTAATGTCAACTAAATGTAAAACATGATGTTTTAGATTGCATCAATCACAAGGGATAAGTTATCTCACACCCAATACTTTTCTACCATGAAATGTTCCATCTATCTCAGCATAGAAGACCAGCTGAACCCAATGACGTAAGAGTCTGCACGATACGACGCAACGACGGGGTCACATCAAGAAGGTCTGACACATTTGCGAGCGATCGCATCAGTCAAACAATGTTATTTCGTTATGTCACTGCAATCTAGCAGGGTTACCAACTACAAGAAAATATGGCCGTGGGAGAGCCACGCTTCGTCTTCGGCTAAGGAGTGATACCACCGCGCAGGAGACCGGTATGAAGCAGCGCACTGGTGCAGCACCAGGGCGGCCGCTTACTATGAGGCCACACGTATGCTCGTCTGTCACATATCACATAAAAAAATACCCCTAATAACTCAAGATCCGAAATAAGTACAGACACAAATTGGCGCAACCGATTGAGAATTATTCTATGAAGACATTCGTTATCTTATGATTTATTTACCATTATAGATATTAGATACAAAATGCGTTTGTTAGAAATATCCCTAAAAATAACCACTCATTGTGGAATCAATCACAGCGGTATTCTCAAACTAGTACGACATTGAAATCTTTAAGAAATGAACCTTGTTTCGAAATAAGAAACGAACGAAACGGTCGGAAACGCATTCGCATTCCTTCTGGTGTAGCTAATGTCCATGGGCGGCGGTGATCACTTCTCATCAGGTGACCCGCTCTTATGCTCTCTCAAAAAAAAAGTTGATAACCCTACAATCTTGAAGGCTATTGCGACCCGGCGAGCCCTAGAACCATCACGAACTTAACTCGTGTCTCCGTAATCCTTATGTTTAAGGCTGTACCTACTTTCAATACAATTCCTGGTTATGCAAGGCTAATTATTCCGCATAAGGTAAGAATGGGCGATGGTAGCTCTATGGATACGATAAGAACTAGCCTTCTAAACGGAATGTTATAGGTTCTAATTCGAGCGCCAATACTTGAAGTACAGCCACACATCAAAGTATGGGTACACAAATATATCTTTAATGGACTGTCATCTTACTGCCAAATACATTAAGTTGAATATCATTTAAGCAAACTTGACAGGTTGTGGTAACCTAATGTGTGGCTGTCTGTATCAACGTGCAACGCGAGAGTCTAAAAATATACGTAGATAAGTAAGTGATTCCTTAAAAGTTCTTACATTTAGCGTTCAAAGGGACAAAATACCTACTTAAGTAAGTATTAACAAAATATGACGCAACTGGCATGCGAAAACAAACAAATTAATCTGTCTTTGTTAGGTTTAAAAACAACAAACCATTAACAGATGAATACACTTTTTTTCCGAATTAGAATCTAATTCAAATAAAAACATAATAAAATAATGAAGTTCCCCACTCGCGACGTTGCCTACTGGACTTATTGAAGGTTTCCCGTAAGAAAAAGAAGTTGTCCCGTAGTAAAATATAATCTATGTTAATGAGGGATGACGTGGCATTCTAATCTAATGAAGAATGTATTTTTGAAAGTAGTACTTTTAGATCTTTTTCATTGTCATTATTACATAGTACCTACGTAGGTAGGTACTACAATACTTTACTTTTTTAAATTACTATCAGTGACATAGTATTGGCTCACCTTCGAATGGTAAGCAAAACCCTAGATACAGTTAATTAATTCACACCTATACTTAGATATAAAAGTTTCAACATAAAAAATGATCATTTAAAAGGAAACAGAGGCAAAACAAATGTTTCGAAGTATTTACGAGTATTTAATCTTGTTGCTGATGAGTTGAAAGAATAATTTCACAGTCTTATTTGAGTCGGTTTATTTTCGCTCAGAATCAGCGGAACCGCTTGAAAATAAATTTGTAAATTAGCGGAACCATTCCGCTTAGTATAAATGATCATCTTAGTTCAGGTAAAACGTCAAATATAGGTATATCTACAATACTATGTATGACTGAGTATGTATATATACTAGATATATCTACATAAGTAATTTTGCAATATTTTTTATAATTTTTATGGTTTAATCACTATTGCAATATAAGTACTCGTAGCTTAAGTTGCTGACCTAAGATAAGTTTAGGTTAAGTATATTAATACAGTCTGAACCGCGAAGTCGAAGTCCAAGTCCAAGTCGCCAGTAACAAAAGTTTAAAAAGAAGATTCAAAAAGTGTTGATTCCAAAGTGTAATTGTTGCATACAAACTCGTCAAACAGACAATTAGCCGCGCACGATACACATAGATAATGTAGTTTGCTGCCTAATTAGATTTTTTAGGTCAACACCTCTTTCTAGTAACTGTTTCATAGAATTGCACAATGTGACAGTTATCTGACAAATCCGGCGATAAGCCTAAACGGCTGGTGATGACCGAACGAGCTGGCCTCGTGGGGTCCCACCCACCGTCTACTGACTCACGTCGCCCACAACGCCTAGCTCCTGTTATTATTATCCTAAGA
Source organism: Cnaphalocrocis medinalis (assembly GCA_014851415.1). Taxonomy (NCBI): domain Eukaryota; kingdom Metazoa; phylum Arthropoda; class Insecta; order Lepidoptera; family Crambidae; genus Cnaphalocrocis; species Cnaphalocrocis medinalis. Next base: position 11,747,370 of record CM026285.1, on the reverse strand, counting down.
AAAACAAAAAGGCGAAAAAGAGAGCCAAGATCTAACTTTTACCCGATATTGTACCGATGTTGCCAAGAGCAAAGTATCCCCTAAGCAACATTGTCTTAGTAACACGCGGAGATCAGATCCACAAGTTCAGCATCGTTACACAACAACGTGAGTCGTTTCCAACATGTCGCATGACGTTCCTAACATGATACGCAACGTAGCTAACATTGACTAACTGGATGAATAGCATACTACGCTATGCTATTCAACTAACGTTTTACTAAACATAGTTCGTTGCGTTATATAATCCGGTGCTTGAGGTAGCAACAAATTTTGTGCAACATGTCACACGTCAAATGTTGCTTATGGTACTTTATGAATCCGTCCAACTCAAGGGCATTACAACGGGTCGTGTGCAAATTGTTAAATATCTTCTCTAGAATCTTACTATGAATATAACTAATTCTTGAAGCTAGGTGATCAGCTCGTTTTGTTTTTGAATGACTGGAAATCCTTTATCCAATGATTTACAAAACTAAGCGATCCATTAGATATTGCCTCAGAAACATTAGTTATTTCCTTGACTAATTGTACAGCTCTATAGCTGTATGGTATGAGCTATTCATAGAAAGCTACCGATTAAAGTTTTAATGTCATATTAAATAGACAATGTACTAGAACTTGGCCACGCGCTATCGTGCCTCCAATAATCTTTGCATGAATATTAACGGCTCTCTTGACCTTCAGGTCTAAATTTCGATAGACAGCCGTTGACTACCAATGTCATTTCATTAGGCAGTTCAAATTGATTTATATTACTGTTTCAGATCTCATAAATTCATATAAAGCTTTCTGGCTCTTAAATAAATCTAGACTTGGCCTGTAATATTCAGCCATGTATTTGTTTTTACCACATCGTAAAGCAGGTAGTAGAACAAGAATTTTCTAATGTTTCAATTGAGGAAGTTTATACAATATTAATACCAGGTCAATAAAAAAAAGCAAGTGAAATTATTAAAACCTCATTCGCCCTTATCAAAAAATGCAGACTAATATTAGTCACAGGTATAAAATGATGCTGTTACTTTTATAAAAGTAGCACAAAAAGTTTTAAATCCATTAACTTTTTGTAATATCAAAATAAGCAGAATGAAAATCAGCTGTTCCATACAAATAATATTCACCAGGAAATAACATAATGAAACAGCACATTTTTGTTTATTAAACTATTAGGTCAACGCTTGACCACAATCGCACCTGATGGAGAAGCGACGATGAGGTCTAGGATGACACGCGTTTGCCTAGAAGTAGCCTGTTCACTCTTGTCTTCTGTTTTACTTAGTTTGATGATCTAACTGCTAAGAGGTCTTTATTCGTGTTACCTATGAGGGCTTCCTGATTAAAACGACTAAAATTTAACAGTGTAGGTATAGTTATGATCGCTGTTTGTTTAATTAACTCTATGTCTAAACGTTTCGTATTGTTGTAATATGGTAGGTATGTGTCTGTAACACGCTATGTCTTGTGTTATGCATATATTTTTTTCGTATTAATATTATTCAAACAAAGTCACTTATTATCTCAGCATCGCAGCGTGGCTAGCATTCGCAAGGCTAATTTTGGAGCTGGTGGCGTGTCGTTGACACAGGCCGGACGTCGTAAACTGCAGGATCCCGCGGACTTTACTCCTGGCGGATGGGGGCAGGTGGTGAATACGTTAAATTGTTTAAGTAGCTGCAAAACAACAAGGGAAATAGTTGGGTATGTCACAAAATAGACGCAGAACTCCGCTTACATCGAGTTCTAAGAGCCTAAAACCGGACGTTACGTACAGTCACGTGCACTAATAGGTATACAACCACATACAATTATGAACCTAATAGTCCTGGCATAAGAGTCTAGGTTTTTACATTTTATTGCAAGCGACTGTACGACCGAATCGGAGTTCCCTCCCTTTCGGAAGCGCTGTGCGTCGATTTTATTTGAATGTTTTTTTAGAATAGAGGCGACAAACGAGCATGCAGGTCACCTGTTGGTACCTTAGTAATCACCGCCCATGAGCATCTGCGATATCAGAAAGGTCACTGATGCGTTAACCAACCTTTTAAAAAGGAGTAGGTACGCTCTTCTCTTGAAGGTCCCTAAGTCGAAACTGAGATTCGTGAGTGAGGTGAGGCATTTGCTGCAAAAGTCAAAGTCAAAGGTGGTTATTGCATTCATGAATGTGTGTTGTGTGTGTGAATGTTGCAATTTTGTCTTTTATTAATTTAAGTAAGAATGCTACCCCTTATTGTACAAAAACCGCCATCGGATGACATAAAAACCTGTGCAGGTCATTTGAAATTATATTTTCTCCCAGCAACACATCAATAACATTTCCATCACTATTCCGTTTACAATACTTCACTGAAAGCCAAAAGCAACAAATCAAAAGCGCATCTAATAATATGAGTTCAGTGAGCGGCGCCGGCGCAGGGATTATGCGCGTGACTCACCGCGGATTCCATGTCAATGTAACGCTGTTGAACTTGCCATCACGTTGCGACTTGTGCACACTGGTGTATTTTTACATCGGCACGTTAAAGACTAGAAAGATTATAAAAAAAATATTTAAAAACTTTGGAATAACAACGATGACGGATAATCTTGCGTAGTCCGGTTCAAATTTTTAAATCCAATTTTATAATCTAACTGAAAATGTAAATACAAGTTAAGTTTTTCAACTTACGCGTTGCATTATACAAATACTAACAGGACTAAACGCGAGGATGTCTAAATATAAGTAAGTACATTAATCATTTATAGCATTTAGGTGCTGCTTGAGGTTTCGATTGCGTTAAAGTAGTAGTAGCCAAATTAACCGTGCGGCGTTTTTGTTAGACTTGGCGGAGGCACTGCCCCCAGAGACTTCTAAACTACCCTCATAATTCAAATAAATATTTGTGTAACAGTATAATGCGTCAAGAAAGTGTTGAAAACGGATTTTTGGGGAACTAACGGAGTTTCCAACATTTTATAACCAATGGGGTTACCATACTCTATGACGTAAACGACAGCAGAGTCATCAATTTCATGATACTATTGACTCATTACCTACCTACGATACCTACGCTACGCTACACTACGACATATGCTACGATTTCTTTGAAACGTTCGTGCTATGATCAGGAATATGCTCCAACCTTGAAGGTCGTAGGTTCGAAAATATCACTGTCTCACCGTGGCCGAGCCCTTACCGCACACTCTGTCGCGCAACTTAATTGGATGTACAGTTTTTCTTGATAACCGCGATTGGAGTGGTCTCGATTACCCGTCTTAATCTTCGTTTGTGACATAAATGCGGTTTGGTAATATCGTCGGACTCGTTTCGGAACGGAATGCAAGCAGGTGATGGGGACGGCTAAGATAATGTTGATGAGCTTTGTTGTTCTGAACACGTGTAAGGGCTCTTCAGTTCATGGCTTTATCTGTACTTTGGCTTTCGGTGATAAAGTGAGAACGTAATCTACTTAGTACGAGATTTGGTCCAAATTAGAGGCCCATCAAGTTTCACGCGGCACGGGACGACGTAGGTTACAAAGATAAAGGTATTATCAAATTAGAATATTTTGTGATAAAATGCCTGAAAATTTTAGCGTAAAATATGTTTTAGGATTTATTCAATTTTATTTAGTTTTTTGTTTGTGATCCCCAATTGGGCAAGCGTGCTAATCCCGTCATAGTAGCGATGATTTGATTTCTATGATTTTTATCATAGACTGCCTTATCATAGTCTTGCCTACTGCAGGGCAAAGGCTTTTGCCTTTGCATCCCTTAATCGGATACAGGGAAAATAGTTCCCACCAGATTTTGAACCTTTTTCATCACGACATAAGAGCGAAATCCAATAAAATTCTTTAATGACTCATATCCCATTAAGGGATATAGGCTGATACTTTACTTTTACTAACTCATAGAACTATGTAGTCTAAAGTAAAAAAGGTTTGAATTTGAATAGCTAACCGTGATCCAGTAGGTAATGTAAGTCTGGTTTCTCTATGAAGAAAAAATCTTTGTCTGCAAATGTAATGATCTTGTCTCAATATGTAGGCCATGTTAATGTTATACTTGTTGTCTCTAATTAGTTCCGTTGTCTACGCACCTGCTATCTCGAATGTCGTGCATTCATTCATACCCGCTTTGACTGGTCTGTCAATAGACTTCGAATTATCTGATATCAATCTAAGCGTTACCATAACGTAGTTACACAGGTAACATGATGTAACAACGTCATGTGATAGGTTAGATGTGCACCGGAAAGTATGCACGAATAGCGTTGGGCTATCCATATTTGTCTTTGATCAACTCTCACATTTATGCCAGAGACATTTGGTTTAATATCAATTGAGGACATTTGACAGATTGTAATAAACATGTACGTATAGCCACACATCAAACTAAACAAAACTGTCAAATTTCTTCAATCGACTTTCACCTTGCTGTGAAACGCATTAGGTCGAATATCGATTGAGCAAATTTTACAGGTTGTGGTAACCTGGGTGTGTGTCTGCCTGTACTATCAGCAATATACGGTAGCATTTTATAAAAATGTGATGTTTTGACGAGCCGTCGTCCTTTTAACATGGTGTCGAATTTCACATAAAATATCTACTTGGACATTTTTTAATGACTTCAAAATTTGTAATGATGCAATGCAATTTAGCGAAGGATAACGTTTAGATTTTATGTCGAGTGCTTCTAAGCAGTATGTCTGACAGAGATGTCATGTCGATTGTAGTGATGAGATTAGATGTAGCGTTGTAATCTCCAACTTGATATGAATTGGTATCCTGCTTGCTTTTTAAATCACTAAAACGACGCGTACAGGCGTCAGCGTCTGTTATTCCCCGCTGTGCTAAAATAGCACTTGTATCTCAGACATAGAGACGGTCCAAAGTTCAAAAAGGGTAACTCCGCTTAACGCTGTTTGTACAAGCTTCACTCGTTAAGTTTGCGGACCCTTGAGGATATGTACTAAATATTAACAACAGCAGCTTAATAGCAGAAGCTATAAGTAAACTCATCAATATCTGGACCCAAAAGGTCAATAAGAGCCGTCTCTTGGCTCGCGGTGACATAATGGTTCTTCAGTTATCGAGAAAATCGTAAGCGCCGCTTATTACATGGTAGTAAATAATGTGTCAAAACGATTTGCATTAGATTCCCTCAACTCGATTTAGAATCGATCGGGAGCAATTTAAAGGTAGACATTTTATTGTTGTGTTGTTTAAAATACGATTTTTAACTAGTGATGAAGCCACAAATTCTCAGAGTGGAATGAACAAATGTTTCCATCCTGAAAGACTTTAGTCGATTGTGCCAGTTACCATGTTTGGACATTACCATCCAAAACAACAGAGCTCCTTGGAACATTTAACTGTACACGGAAAAATAGAAGATCGAAAATCACCTACGAGATGGAGAGTGACGTGAGGATGCCTTTGACTTTTTGTTCTAATCATCTATTTTGGACTCAATCCCATAGACAAACTCCAAATATACCTCTGTCCAAAACTTCTACGCATGGAACACAGTGACATAACAGCTGTTCTTATCGGGCACGATCGCTTGCGCCTGGGCAAGTTACGTGCCAGGGTCGCTGAGGTGGACGACATGCGTAGACAAAGACTCTTCAAAGGTGAGGCCGCGGTTATATCATTGCGATGCTTTTCTGCACGAGTGAACACATTGCCTGCCAATGCGCTCAATCGTTCAGACGAGCATGAAGCAGATTATCTACTACAGCCGTTAGATACGAGCACACCATACACAAAATAAATACATGTTATGTTTCGAGTGAGGGTACCGGAGGCCCAATCCAGCGGGAAGAGGGGTTTATGCGTTGGCAGCGTAGTTGTGACTCTATTGGCGTTGCGAGTGACCATGGGTGGGGACCATTGCTTACCATCAGGTTTTCCGTCTGCTGGTTCATTAGGTACAGACACCCACACATCAGGCTACCACAACCTGTCAAATTTCCCCAATTGACTTTCAATCTAATGTGTTTGACGGTAAGATGAGAGTAGATTGAAGAAATTAGACAGTTTTGTATACTTCGATGTGTGCCTGACTGTATCTATCACATAAAAAGGGTCCATAATGAAGATGACAAATTATGCGAAATTAAAAAATATGGATAAGATTTTTAATGAAATTAAAAAATAATGATTTGGTAGATTTATGAATTACAAAATTGAGACTCCAAAACAATTTAAAACCATTTTTTATTTAACTTAAATAAAAATGCAGTAAACATATTGAATAGCCGTCCCTAAATAAATAGAAACTTTGTATTAACAACGATGGCACGTGCGTAGTGAAAACGAGCAAAGCCCTTACTTTTTATGTAAATAGGGAGCCCTTATACAGGCTTATGAAAGTACAAATTTATTCAGAGAAAAGTCAATTTTAATTGCCAACATATTGTAGGTTTCACGTGTAAACGGTAGAGCCACTCATCCAATACACGTTTCGAGGAATTTTGAACATAGAGCGTGTAAATTAATATCATCGCTTTTCATAAAATGTTATAATAAATTCATTTATAGTACTTACGTAGAAGTCTTATAGGTGCATGCATACTATCTAGGTATATGGGTGTAAATTTGGCAGAATTTTCGCAGTTTTTTATGGGTTATCTACTCAGTTTCGTTTCGTCCCACTACGGGTCACTATCACACCTCTTCGGCTTGGTATATGTCGCAGGAATAATGATAAAACCAGGGATTTGATCAAATCCCTAGATTGGCTCAGTGAAATGACATAAAATATGTTAGGGTATGGTGAGGTCTTTAGGGTAGAGGTTAGGTTAGGGTTATTTTTTATGACCACTCAGAAATCCTTAATTTTTTTAAGGGATTCAAATCAAATCCTCTGGTTTTATCATTTCCCTGCGACATATATATTATAAGATCCAATAAGGGACACCGCTTTTCATTTTACAAATATTTTACATAATTAATCCACATTTCTTTTTCAGATGCGGAGAGTAGAGATTCTATCTTTACTTTTGCAAATTATAGACGACATAGTATTTTTTAAGCGCAAAAAGCAGAAGATCTCCTAAAACGCGAATAATCTGGTCTCCCTAATCACCTGTCAAAACGAAACAGAGCCACGAGACTGTTTTCTAATAAGCCCAGTCGAGTTCCTTATATGAAGCTAAGCTAAAGCGACTAATGGCTTCATTTAAGCTAAGTCATGTTTACATAATGGAATGAAAGGAAACCTTCTTTCTCCTTTTTAGTCCAGCTGATGCTAATTACTGGTGACTCAAATTAATTAAAGTGTTGGCTGTGACGTGCGATGACAGAAAAAGTCTAACAAAAACGTAACATTAGCACATTCGTTAAAATGACCCACACATCTACATTTATATTCACTCATGTGTGTTTTTGACTATCAATATCTTTTTTTTAATTAAAGATCCATGGAATGAACACAATACTTACTAATGTGTTTGTTTAAAATGGGGAAAATGATAGGCATACACATTACTATGTGTGATTTTTAGCTCTGATTTTACGGAAAAGTCCCTAGGATAAATTCACAACCTCGGCGCCACGCCAAGAACCACCCAAAGTATGATTTTACATCCGTCACAGCTTGGAGATTTTTGTCACCTGATACGGCATTGATCACCAAATTGATTATCACGGTACATCTTTACCATAATTTCAACTGCTAGCAGGTCTTACAGGGACGGATTGCCAAATAATGCTCTATAGACAAAATAAACCCTTAAAAAAACTTCGTTAATTTATAAAGGCTGGCCGCAAAGGGGCTATACCGAAATGTTTTTAAACAGTAGTTAAAATGTACTTCAATTGCAATGGTTTTAGAAAATGTCCCAAAAAAGTGTAGGCATCAATGTTGATCCAAAAAGTATTGTCTTTGAATGTTAGATTTAACATTTTGAATACATCGAGTTTGTATCAATTTTCAATTTATACACTAGAGTATTCAAGGACCATGTAACTACATAATATAAGATTTTATGTTAGGTAAACATTCAAATTTTACTTTGTAGCTTTAATTAAAAATTAACAAAGGAGCCCCGAGTCTCGATCGCCTCGGGCCCCGCTCAATCCGGCCCTGGCCTCTCATTACATAATAATGTCGTTATTTAACAATTAAACGAATCCTGATGAAGGCGATAACTGTGACAATCAATTGACAAGGGCCCAGTTCGGCCGTTTTCACCAATCCATGCCTTGTTAACATTCCTCCGGATCACTTAGGCACGATTTTTCTGATAATACGTCTACATGCGTTAAAGTTGTGTATCCAGGAAGCGTGGTGAATGTTAAACGCATTGAGTAATACGGAAAGTTGGCGTTCGTGAATTCTTTCGAGGCGTGAGAAAAAGTGCGCAGATCTCATATCGGTTATTGAGTGGGAAAATGCAAGGCAGGATTAAAAAAATATTGTTGAACCACCAAGGTATGTTTTTTTCTTGGCTGAAAACAAGAAAAATGGTTAACATTGGCATTTCTTAACTTAACAAGTTCACATGCTTAATACTTGTATTACGGATGAAGAATCGTGGTCACAAACACGTTTTTGGCCCCGGGACTCTAAACGCAGGCGTCGATTTAAAGTGCAACCCACAAGCCACTGCTCCACCGAGGCAGTTACCCGTCTACATTAATATGTAGTATTAGTAGCTACTAATGGTAGTAATTAATGAAAACGCAGTTAAATATAAGTACTTAGTAACAAAATTGTGTATGTCCAATATTTTCACATGAGTGTTGACGTCGCGGGTACATCGCCTGGTTTAAATTCTCCACATTGCAGGCACCAAATAATTGCAGACAGAAAGATGGTACTGATTTTGAAACCCCTTTAAAGTTTTGAAAATAAATACAAAATGTCCATGTCAGGTCATGTGACCGACTTTGTATGAAAAGTGGACTATTTATACGAATTTTCAAAAATCATAGATGCTTTTTCTTTAGAATGATAGGTAGAAGACATGCTTAAAGGGATGCAAATGTTCACCGATACACCCTGTATGTATCTGTATATCGTATAGTGTATCTCTCGCACTTCCGTCATTCACGACGAAACACGGCGACATTACTGTAAACGTAGGATATGAATCTGTGCGCAGCCTGTTTTTATAGCAATGCACGCATCCATCCATCTGTGTATAATTATTTTACGCCACAGGCTTCGAACACTGGAATTCATTGTTACTTCACTCTGACGTAATAGCGTCCAAAAAAGCGGGTGCGCTAAAATAGTATCGGCTCTCCGTAATTTTGATTCCAGTTTTATAATTAAATACCGTACGCACTCACACTGCATAGAAAAAAAGTGGTCTCGACTGCTGAGCAAACAATCTCGTCAGATAGTGTTGACTGTTGCGCATTGACGGAATTTATCGATACATCATCGGTTATCGTAACAAAAACCATGTTAACAAGCAGAGTAAGCGAGATAGGAGTTTTATTACCAGTAAATTTATTCTACCTACTGCCAATAATGGCAATACTATTTATAATTATTTTTATATTAATTTTATTACATAGCCAGTTAAATTTATCAGCTATTCCACCTACCACATTTTAGTCGTCGAGTCGTCTATCGTCTATTAATCATAATTGTGACTAAATTATATTGATAATTATGAATAATCTAATGCATGCACTTGATTTCACATCACATGGCGCTGGGCTTAGATTATAAGGCGCAAGTGTTTGGCCTTACTTAACCTTTTCTACGGAAGTTATCTCTTTTTAAATAGTTTAAAAATTATGAAAGTCTATTTTTTACAATGAGCTCGGAATTTGTTGATAATGATCAACAAATTCCGAGCTCGGGAATAATGATTATTGATGACTTCGATAGAATTAAGTAATTTATCGACAGTTATTTTATCGATACTTTTACAACTGAACCGTCAATGATTACGAGCTGTGAAAGTACCAAGAAAGTTAAATACCTACGTAGTCATAGATCGGTGAAAATGATCGATAGAGGACTGTTTCTATTGAATTGCAAATAAAACAGAGACGAATCAATTACTGATATGAATTTGTTAGACTGGACAAGTCGTCGATGTTGCGGATGTATGATTAATTGTTCCATTGAAGTACGTAGTTTATGTATGAAGATAATTGGCGAAGTTGTACGTAATATCTGACGCGGAGGATAAGGGAAGTGAAATTTGACGGATTGCGTCATCCTATCTTAGTTTTTTTCTCTCAACATACTTTGACCATAAAAATCCTAGCCCAATTTTGACCATGGCGAATAAAGACACTTGATATTATTATTACATAATGTTTAATCAAATCGCTACCCATTTGAAGAAGAAAGATTACTGCCCAATAATCAATAAGTACCCTAATCTGCTCGTTGTTTCATAAGTAAGTAGGCACCAAGAGTAACACAAGGTCTTTGATTCTTGCGGAGAAGCCATTAAAGAAATATGCTTTAAAAATATTATGCGATAATATTGTGTCCCAGCTTACACTTATAGAAAACTGTTGGGCTATATTCTCATCAAGATATATCCGATTACTTATATAGAAGGCTTATTTAAAAATGTTACTTTACTTATATATCTACGTTATTTTTAAGATTCTGGTGTCAATTTCGGGGAAGGTAAGTAATCTAGATTTAAAAAATATTTACATACAGTAGAACCACGTAGAACTACGAGTATAGCCGAGATGTCAAGAACGACAATGACATCTCGTTAAAGTTATAACTGTAAATCGTATCGTTTCTTTCCTGCACTTTTGTCTCTCCCTCTTCTAAAGGGCCCCTTAAACAGTATCTACGATTCATCGTTAACGATTCGACGACGAATAACCTTTTGGATTTTGACGATTCGTTTTTATCTCACTCGGGTGCGTGTAAATGTGTCTTCTGTGAAAACGCACCCTTACAATCAATCGTGTCAAATGTGCGTCATATAAGATGCAATCAATCGTTTACGATAAAATAAACAACCTATTGTACAGTATCGGATTCTGAATCTGCCCAAACTGCTGAAAACCGATAAACGCATTAATGATTTCAAACAAAGTTGTTGTAGACAACAAGGTTTGTTTGAATGAACAAAAAAGTACGCTCTATGTTTCCAAACAACCTCTTCTCAAAAAACAAAGAATCTCGCCAATTTGTCAATCAACAAGAGAACGGAAGAAAAAAATCAACCGCATTCGTTCGACCAGCATCATCAGGTCCGTCCGAAGAATGCGGTCAAAAAAATCGGCCAATTGTCAATATTTTCGCAAATCTACAAATCCGATTACACGGAACAGAAATGGCGGATAATTGTGAAATCTAGCCAATGGCGTAGTGATGCGAGTCAAGTTTAATGTTGGAAACATTTCTGTCAAATCGCTTAGGTATTATGATAATACGTCTCATACGTGGCGATGGTTATTGTCCGGAGTTAAACGTTTTGGATGTCACTAATTTGTACATAAAATAAATATTTTACAGGCCCTTAACTTATCATGATTACTTTTCTTAATCTTGTTCCTTTCGCCAATGAACGTTTAATTCCGATTAGGTAACTAATGAAGTATGAAGTAACGAACCGTGGTGTCCAACTTGAATACGAATGGTATTCGTAAATTTCTACTTAATGACACAAAAATTAACGTTTTTTATTATTTTCTTTTACTAGCAGAAGCCCTCAATTTTCCTGATTGGGTCACCTGTAGTTTTGTTTTTACTGGAAATAATTATTTTTTTCCCGTTCTTGTCAGATTGGATCATTTTCTTAAAACAAATAACACTCAGAGTGTCGCTTCACTATAATGGCATCGAGTTACGATCCGTTTGTCTCCCACAGACCGGAACAAAAGACGGACATTTGCAATAATGCAAAATTTCCTTGCAAAGTGGATTCTGACCTGACAAATTAATACATTTGACCCTGTTTCTTTGCCATTCTAGCTTACTCCCATCATCCTACCATTTCGTTCCTAGTTACTTCCACAGAGCACAGGACAAGATTGGGCAAAGGCCCAGAATTTGAGAAACCTAACATACACAATCAAGCGACTGTCGTTTGACCAACTGAATCATGGTTGTCGGTTTCCTGATGCATTTCCTCACCGCCGAGCTCATAGCAGAAATATGCACATAGATTTTAAAAGTCTAGAGGAACATGCTCGAATTGGAACCTACGACCTCCTAATCAGAGTATTTAAATAGAAAGAGTAAGTCGCTGATTCTGTTAATCCTAATCCATTCCCTAACTTTTAGAACTTACCCGTGGCTGCGTGGAAAATTGTCTAATTAATTAACGACATTAATCAATTAAACACACTTTTCCTTTCGGTTACTTAAAACCAATTTCGTCAAAAACAAAAGTGAAATGAGAGCCAAGTTCGTCATCGTTCCAATGCGTATCGACAAAAAATGGGATCTATTAATGGGTGCCAAGTTCTGTGTTCACTCAAAATTCTATTGAAGGGTGAAAACAATCATGCAATTGTCATCTAATCACAAGATCTGCGGATGGAGTTGACATAAATATTGGCGTGGATTGGCCGCCATATTGGCAAAAACCTTAGGATGACCTGCAATAGCTATGATAGATTGGAATCTATCTTTGTGGACAAAGAGCATCTGAACAAGTAGATTGAGCGAGTGAGGGTACCGGAGGCCCAATTGGGGAGAAAGGAGGTTAAAGGTGTCTATGCAGCGGCAATCGCTAACCATCAGGTGATCCGTCTGCTCATCTGCTACCTATCACATAAAGAAAACAGTAGATTACAACTATGAATACTTATTAGCTGAATTCTTTTCTTTTATTGATATATTGACAGTCAGATAATTAGGCAATTATTATTGAATCAATCTTGAAGGAAATTTCAGGGATGTAGGTCAATAATTGGTACCCATCGTAATGGCAAGTACCCGTCCTACCGATTGATTGATCACAGTAGGTATTTATGATGACGTCTGTTGCATAAATCGATTAGATTTCTTGGCAGTTTAGATGAATGGAAACATTTTTGGCAACCCATAGGTATTTGTTGTCATCACACTTGTCGCTTTATCGTGTACTTACCAAATAATTATATCTTGAGAAGATATTATTTTCTCTACTCTTCTCGAATGCGCCCATACTACTTACTTTACAAACAAATTGCTGCTTGCTACCCAGAAACATTCAGTAAGGAGCTACTACCATGCCCTCGTTCTCTGCCTGCTTGCAGCACTACGGCGCAGTGGCTAGAGTAGTAGTTTACAGCGAGTTTTTCTCGGAAAAAATTTGAACCATAGATTTTTTAAAAATTAGTTGGCGTCCTTGTATCTTACCCTGCCTTGGCCTTGCACGCTGATTACTCTCAGGAGTGCACTCGTGCTTGCGCACCTCCTACTAGCTACTACAAGGCTCCTACACACTCCCCAGTTGGGCACTATATCTTTCATTTAGGTTGGTTGGATATAAGTACTAAAGCTGAAATAGGGGTTCAACATTAATCTCAATAGTTGAATTTTATAAGTCAGAAAGGCTATTTCCCTATTTACTGCTACAAGAGCTTCTAACACGTTAATCACCCAAAGTGATACTATTTATTTTATAAAATAGCTATGTTACTTTACCTGGCTTCCATCCGGCCATGCATGTCTCGGAAGAGTTCTAATTGTCCGAGGGCCATGTACGCGTTTACTTTAACACATTGCAATCCGCACGCTGTCGACTATTTGCCGACAAAGATCAAAAAGCACCAAACGTTCAACCACTATTGTTATTTATTACTCAAAATCCAGATGCAGAATACTTTTGTGAAGATAGCAAAATTATTGGCATACGATGAGTAATCTATCTCAAGGAGCAAGAATAAGAAACATCTGGCGTTGCGTGAGAAATAGCGAACTTCTGGAGCGATTCGGCGTCTGTCCAAAACAGTACCATTACTCATGAGGGAATTTTAGGAAACGGAATTGTCAGAAATTCTATTCGATATTCGCGATTCCTGGAATTAAAACGGACGTGAAGTGTTTTCTCCGATCGCACCTGATTGCTGGTAATTTATTTCTATGTTTAGGAATAGCGGTTTTCAAGGAAGATGACGTCAAAGGAAATTATCTCTTATTATGACGCAATCATGCTCATACCAAGAGATCATTTCCTTTCGCTTCATCCTACATGTTCTTTGGAATTGCTTGGTAACAGTGAAGGACACCTCGGTAACAGCAAGTAGAAGGCAAACGACCAAGAGGAAGAAGCACGTTGCAATCCCCTTCATGATTCCCATCATGTCGCCAAATGGAAGAATGTGATCATAGATAAGATAATTTCAAAAGGAGATCACAATCCTTAGCCATGAGGTTTACGACGCGAGGAGGACTGGCAAGAGAAGGATGCGAATAACCCTAGATCGATCAAAGTGGCTACATTTGGGAAAGCCTATATCCGGCACTGGACTACAATAGGCTGAAGATTACGATAATATTATGACCCCCTAAGAGTCCACTCGAGTAAATTTACGAATACAAATAGGATATGAGTTGCGATTCGAAGATAAAAGTTGGCAAACTTTTAGATCATCGCTCGATCAAAAAGAATGTCTCAAGATTCTTTGGCAATGAAACTAGAAAAAACTAGTAATAGCTACATACGTATTTCTATTTATTAATTTGTATGACGTTGGACCTTCCACAACACTCCACTACAATTCAGAGCGGTATAAAAAACATCAACAACATTACTGGCATGTTCGTCGAAAGATAATCTTGTACTTTCACACGGTTTTCGATCGCGATATAAATATTCCGATAAGCCGGTACCTGCAAGTGTTCTGTGTAAGTGAAAAGATTGATTTGGATGGGAACCAGATGGATACGTCAATTTGTGTGCGCATAATATTTACTTAATGAAATAAATAAGTATGAGCACGAGCGATACTGCAGGGGTTTTATTGACTACCAACTTGTGTATTTTTAATTTAAAATTATATTTCTAGAGTAAAAATAGGTAACTTTCATGCTGACCGAGCTTTTACATATTTCACTGATGTTTTAATTACTAAACCAATAAAAAAAATAGATTTTGTCTGTCTTTGTACTCTCCGATTATCCTATCCTAAGAAGATAGATAGTATCTTCTTCTTCTAGACTATTTATAAAGAGCTAAATCGAAATTTTTATGTGATAGGTGCTACCTGCAGACCAGCAGACTAATACGCCCTTAGATACCTGCAACACCAGTAGAGTCACAAAGTGCACTGCATAGCCAACATCAAAGCTTATAAGTAAACCGTAAACAAACTCCCAGTGCCATCTATTGGTACTGTTGTAAGTTAAGTCCCGAAACAAAGTGATCGTGGGCCACTAGCCCTTTAAAAAGAGTCTGTGTTCCATTTCAGGGGAAGCTTTTCTCTGGCTGCGTTGAATTTAATTCAAATATCTTTCTTCATGTTTCTCATATGCTTCATCACAATAAAAACACTACAAATGTATTTTAGTATCATTTAGTCACAGCAAATATTTGCCGCAAACATCTTTATCGGTCAACACGCACGGTCGCCTGGCGAGCTGCCAACAATCACCAGACGGATTTACATTAATTTAGTAGATGTGTTTGTAACGCATTTCGCAGCTCAATTTAGATTATAAGGATACGATAATGTAAACACTACGGAGTTAAAGAACTGAATGTTGAATTGATAAATGTTTGGAAACTGTCATGGTAGAGATTTTATAAGAAAACGATATCGAAGGATTCAGTAGTGTGTAAGTATGC
Organism: Cnaphalocrocis medinalis; assembly: GCA_014851415.1. Taxonomy (NCBI): domain Eukaryota; kingdom Metazoa; phylum Arthropoda; class Insecta; order Lepidoptera; family Crambidae; genus Cnaphalocrocis; species Cnaphalocrocis medinalis. The sequence continues at coordinate 11,731,625 of CM026285.1, read as the reverse complement.
CTTGCATGTTAAATCATTAAAATAAAAATCAGCTGTTCCGTAATGAATTTTCACCAAGCAATAATGTGGTGGAACGTTTGATTTTAATTTTGCTTACGTATTTTGATAAGCCAACATGCTAATTCCTTAACTGTGGAAGAGCCACGCTTCGGCATGAATGGGCCGACTAGACCGGAGTGATACCACTGCCTCACAGAAAACCAGCGTGAAGCAGCCCCTGTGCTGTTTTTCGCTGAGTGAGTGAGGGTACCGGAGGCCCAACCGGGGGGGAAGGGGATAAAAGGTTGGCAGCGCACTTGTAACTCCAAGTGGTGTTGCAAGTGTCCATGAGCGGCGGCAATTGCTTACCATCAGGTTATCCGCCTGCTCGTCTGCTACCTATCACATAAAAAAATGCGACTGGGGCTTTATTCATGTTTACTACTACTACTACTACTACTACGCTGGCTCAACGATCCAAAGTGGGTCTTGCCTCTTGGCCTCCGACGTCAAAGTTCGCCGTTTTTTGCGGTCCTGTGCCAATTCCGCCCCAATCGTGCACGTTAAGTGCTTTGAGGTCCTTGGCGACTTCGTCCCTCCAGCGGTATCTCTTTCCAAATCCCCAAGAAACTGGTTAAGATAATTAGGGTCGCAACAGGAGTAAGCAAAATGAGAGTCAGGGTAGGAGGCGAGCTGACACAAGAGTTTGATGTAGTCACCGGTCTCAAGCATTAGTCAGGCCAGGCGGACCCTAAAATATCATATAGGCAGGGCCAAGGACGCCGCACGGGAGGAGATGCTGGAGGGCCTAGATCGGGACCCTTGGGGGAGGCCTTACAAGGCGGCGCGCAGTAAGCTGCGCCCCATAGGCCCCCCGGTCACCGAGACCCTCCAGCCCGAGCTCCTGGAGAGGGTGGTGAGGACGTTGTTCCCTGTCCGCACCGAGGAGTTTGCCCCTCCCAGAATGCCTCCTCCCGCGAGGGCGGCCCCCGTGGTGATTGAGGTCCCTCTCATCACCACGGAGGAGTTTGGCGCGGCAGAGCTCCGAATCCGCGCCAAAAAGACCGCCCCCGGCCCGGACGGGGGTCCCAGCCCGGATTGTGGCCCTCTGTCTCAGCGAGATGGAGGGCCGAGTCAGGAACCTCTTCGACCGCTGCTTAGCGGTCGGGAGGTTCCCCGAGGTGTGGAAGCAGGGCCTTCTGGTCCTGCTTCAAAAGGAGGGTAGGCCGGCGGATTCTCCTTCGGCCTACAGGCCTATAGTCCTCCTCGATGAGGTGGGCAAGCTATTTGAGCGCGTGATAGCTGCCCGCCTCATCGCACCACCTCGAAGAAGTGGGCCCCAATCTTTCCGGGGCCCAGTACGGCTTTAGGGCGGGTCGGTCCACAATCGACGCCCTGAAGCGCCTCAGGAGGGAGGTGGAGGAGGCTGCGGGGGAGAGAAAGGGTGTTGTTGCGGTGTCTCTCGACATCCGCAACGCTTTCAACACCCTCCCCCACGCGACCATTATAGAGGCACTCCGGTACTTTGGAGTGCCTCCTTACCTGGTAGTCCTCATTAAGGACTACCTGGACGAGCGGGTCGTAATTTACCCCGACAGGGATGGCCACATCCAGCGCCGCAGAGTGGAGGCCGGTGTTCCCCAGGGGTCCGTTCTTGGACCCCTCCTCTGGAATATCGGCTACGACTGGGTCCTGCGCGGACGTCTCCTCCGGGACATGAGTGTCATCTGCTATGCGGATGACACTCTTATCACGTCCCGGGGGAAGACATTTGAGCGCGCTGCCGTGCAGGCGGCGCGCTGCGCGGACCTAGTCGTAGGGAGGGTGCGGCGGCTGGGCCTGGAGGTGGCCATCGAGAAGACCACCAACCAACCGACCAACTACTAAAATTTAACAGTGTATACTAATCACAGTTTTAATAACAAGTAGGTAACTTTTCCATCAGCATCCCAAAAAAAAGTAAAAATTCCATTACAACTAGGTACCTACCAAACCTATGGTAAAACTTGATATTCACGACGAGACCTCATCATTATCAATCCCCCACGAAGGGCACGGCATACAGATGTTCAACGTTCCTAGTACAGTGGAGGATATTTTATGTGTAACATGTTGACATAATTTTTCTGAAGATGGGTATTTTATTTTTAAGCCATAAGCGACTGACGAGTATAATATTTGTAAAATAGAATAACATATGTTTTTAAACTTTCGCGTTGCATTATACAAATACTTCATATAACTGGGACTAAACGCGACGTAATTTAACAAGCGAACACCTTGTGAACACGGTTGTTGTAACGCAGTCGAAACGTCAAGCAGCAAGTGCTAGAATGTAGGTACATACTTATTAAATTACATCGCGTTTAGTCCCGGTTATATGAAGTATTTGTTAGAATAACATAGCAAACTTCTGCAAATTCGAGACTAATTTCTTAATACAACTTGTATTATAACTGGAGTTCATTTTTAAATTTTTGATGTTTTTTTTATCCATTTTCTATATATTTTGGTATGTTATCTTTGTTTAAATATCAATATTTTTATTTTAGAAGTCTTTGTTATATTTCTTTTTTTAGTTATGAGAAACTTCAAACCAACGAATTATTAAAATGAAACTCCTAAATACTTATACTTTTAAGTGATATGTGGCAGACGAGCAGACGGTGTCATCTTATCCAACACCAGTCAATTTCCTTTATTGTACTGGACTATACATAGGTACATAGATAAATTACGTGTGAGCTAATACACACGCGAGCTGCGCGCGCGCACCGGAAACCACGTGCGTTCGCAGAAGCGCTCCGCGTGTAAATATTATTGCACCCAAAAACTGCTTCACCCTACGGATGTAATGAGGTTTAATAGACACCTGGTTTTTTGAAAGCTCAATAAAAAAAATAGAAATATAAACTGTTTTATTGTCACACTCAGAGTCGTTTATTAACTTTAATGGTTACTTAAGAACAAAACCTAACACTTAATTTAATAAACATAAAGATGATTAAAAAAATCGATAATTGACATTAGGTTAAACGACGTCTCTGAGTACGGCCAATAAAGTTCAAACATAGAGGTAAATAAGTATTAGGTTTAAGGTACCTAACAACTGTTCTAGCGCAATATTAATGAAAAATAAATTTGAGATTTAACTTGGTTTGCCAAACCAAACAACTTTTTTGTCTTTCTATAAATTATTCTGTAGTACTTGTAAGTAGTAGTACATATTTGTAAATTTTTGCAAAAATTATAAATTTCGGCTAAGTAAAGTAGGTAAGTAAGTTCTAAATCTAATCCTACACGCTAAATTCGGTAGGTACGAGTCTAAAATATAATACTTAATAAGTAGATACAGATATAGGTACTCATTAGTCATTACAGCACTAAGTTTTTACTTAATTTAATTACAGTCCGTACAATGTAGACTAAAGTGAACTTGATGAGTTTGAAATTGATATTAATGTTTGTAAATCGGCAGTTTCTAACTTACAAACTATTGGTGGTATTGTCCCAAAATGTGTACTAAGTAGGGTCTCCAAAATAAAGCGTGTCTCAAAAATGTATACCTACTGTGTAGGGCCTCCATAGTAAAGTGTGTCCCAAAATGCATACTGAGTAGGGTCTCCAAAATAAAGCGTGCCCCAAAATGCAAACTTGTTAGGGTCTCCAAAATAAAGCGTGTCCCAAAAATGCATACCTACTGTTGTAGGGTTTCCAAAAATAAAGCGGGTCCCAAAAAATTCATACTGTGTAGGGTCTCCAAAATAAAGCGTGTCCCAAAAATGCATACCTACTGTGTAGGGTTTCCAAAATAAAGCGTGTCCCAAAATTCATACTGTGTAGGGTCTCCAAAATAAAGCGTGTCGCAAAAATGCATACCTACTGTGTAGGGTTTCCAAAATAAAGCGTGTTCGTGGATAAATTCCTGGGCCCGCACCGAAACCAGAATCTCTGTCGCAACTTCGAGTGCTAATTAAAATGTCGTTTAAACCCAATTTAAGGCAGGCCCGGTAAGGTGCATGTAATTAATTGAATTAATAAGCCAATTGCTTGTCGGTACATGTTGTTCACTATTAAGTTACCCAATTGAATCTGCTAGTGGTGCGACCTGAGTCGAGTCACTCGAGTGACGGATTCACTCACATGAGGATTTAGTAAATTTCAAAAGTGTCTGTTTCACAATATACGGATAACTTTTGCATATGTTCTACTGTTGTTATATTTCAAGACTGTCAAATATCTAGTGTTATAACACTATAAGCCCATGGTAAGTTATTTGGGAAGTTGAGTTTGACAGATAGTTTTATCCTCAAAGTAATTTAAAAAAAAGAATTTGTTAGCATGTCATATTCACTCCTAAAAAGTTATGCCTTATAAACTTATTCGTGAGTGAATTGTAAAGTGAATCGATTGAAAAAAGAAACCCGATTCTCATTACTGTAATGAGTGATGTTAACAAGAACGTAACTTATAAGGTGTAATTTTTTTCGGGTGTTTACAAACTTTAATGTGTAGGTTTATTTTCGGAGTGTAATTAATTTGTCTTTGCTCGTATAGTCCAAACAGAACAATAGTACCTACAGTAAATATTAAAAATATGTGAAAATTATGTTTAACTTTTCGTAACAATTTTTGATTCTCAGTAATAAACGAGTGTAAGGTTTATGTTAGTAAAATATTATTATAGACAAACAAACAAAATACTTACTATTAGTGCCATTTGAACAGGGTGTTTACTTACATTGTATATGAGACTATAGGCTTCTCTTGGAGAATCGTTCTTTCAACGAAATTTTTAAGGACAAAGTGTTCTGTGGGCAAAAGGTTAATGGGAAATACATACTGTTGGGCAAACGATTATGGGTCAAATGATTGTTAGCAAAACGTTCCAGAACCCTCTTAAATTCAGACTTTGCCTTTGGCATCCAAAAAGCACACATTTTTTGCCAAACTTTTACGTCCATTAATTTGTACAATACAGCTACCCGTGAGGTACGTACGCTGAATATCGGCAGTTTCTTGGCAAGCTCTCAACAACTGCAATTTATCTGTAAAATTACCCCAATCCATACGAGACGTCACAATTTGGCACTTCAATTTTTGACTTATTTATTGATGAAATTTAAAGGTGCACTTACGATCCTTGATTTATGGTTTTATTATCAGTTCTTTCTTTTGCCATAACTTTCGTACGAAGAAAAGAAAGTTATAATAATATTTCTATAACAGGCGTGATTTGTTTATCTCTCACGGAAAATATGAGGTGAAAGTTGTAAGCCGAGACTTAATAAACTTTGATTTACTAAAATTATAACTATAGATAGGGATAAAATACTCATTTACATATGTTATTCTTAAATCAAGATAATCTTTGGAGATAAGTTAATTTTTTGATACTTAGAACCAACAGGGCAGAAGAGAGATGCTATGATATATAGCAGTGGTGCTATCTCAGAATACTTTTTGTTATTTTTATTATTTCATTCATGTTAATTAAAAACTCATAGCAATGTATTTTTAGACATTACTTATTACTTACTTACTACGCTGGCTCAGCGACCCGAAGTGGAACTTGGCCTCCGACACATGAATTCGCCACTCCGCTCTATTCTCAGCCACCTCTTGCCACTCCGGCCTTTGAAGGTGACCAAGATCCTTCTTGACCTGGTCAATCCAGCGATATCTGGGGCGCCCCACTGGGCGCTTCCCATACTTATTACTATTATGCTTTATTGCTTGAAACAAAAACATTTTATAAAAATCCTGGAATAAGTCGAGTGAAAATATTTTAGCTTGTTATATAACAAACGTAAGTTCGCTTTGTTCAAAAACTAGTTCACAGAATAAGTACTTACTTAAACACCAGTTCGTTGGTAGAATACTAGAATAGTGTCGGTTTCCACATAAGCAGTGTGAAGTAAGATGACTTCTAAAGAGCCGCCTGTGCTTAAAGTAATGTACAGTCGCCTGCTATAAAATGTTTACACCTCAACTTTTATGCCAGGACTATAAGGTTCATATTTGAATGAGGTCGTATATTAGTAGTAGGTACCTACATACGCAATAGGCCGGGAGCCTACAGATACATTTTGAACTAACAAAGAAACATAGCATGCGCTGAAATGGTGCGCGACACGCGCATTATGCTCAAGACACTTTGTTAGGGTTTTCTGTTTTGTGTTTCTTGACTTGATAATTATAGGTATTGGTACTCCTTGAACTCTTAACTTGTATTATACTAACTTATATTACATACGTATACAGGTTGTATTCTACCAACCGTTCTGAACATAATTTGTTCTACGAGTTTTAGAATTTTGTCGGTTTTTCGACTCCCCGTACAAAAATCAGCAAGTCATTTTTGTTTTTTTTTTATGAGATAGTCCGAGGACCTTATGTAGATGGATATGGATTGTAGGATTTGACCGACTTCGTATGAAAAGTTACATTTTATTATGCCTATTTTTAATAGTCATAGAACAAAATGTAGTACAGATTGATTGATGAAAGTGATGGAACACATAGGTACAAGTTAAAGGGAGGGATGTAAATGTTCACAGGTCACAGATACACCACAGGGTGGGTGTATCTGTGATACCTAGGCAATAGTAGGGTTTGAATTATTATTAGCCAGTGCCAGTGAAAAAAGTGCATTCAGAGTTTAGAGATGCAGCATGTACCTTGAGGAATGTTGAATTTTAATCACAAAAAGTAGCCTGAATTTGAAAAACTTTGTTATAAATTATTGGTACCTGAAAAGAACTAAGGAACCTAAGAAGGAACCTAAAATAGGTATTACTAAAAGGAAACTAATAACGTTACTTATTAGTTTTAATTTTTCTTAAAGGTAGTGTTTTCTATTTTGGACTACCTACTATTGAGGCAGATTTTTGAGTATCGGGAGACTTTAGAATGCCCCCAAAAACAAACATAGATATAGTTTAACTAAATGCTTGCTAATTAGAGGAAATAAAAAACCTGTTAATGCATGAGATACTAAATAAATGAAATGAAATACATTTATTTACGCTATTTTAGGTGATAGGACATTGGTCTTCAATGTTAAAATATTGCTAATTACCTAGCATGCAAATCTTAAAATTAAGAAATTATATTCAACTCCTAAAAACAAAAGTCCAATAACTATTACATACATAGTACATGCGGTCTGTTACCAAAAGTCGAAAATGAAGTACTAAATACTCTATTCAATTCAACTCCAGACATAACATAATAATGCTGTGGGAATATGCACTATCTCCAAACTGGGACAAAGTAAATGAACTTCCAAGCAAACTTGAAGTAGATTTAACGGTCCTCCAAAGCAACAAGCTTTGTCGTTTAATTTCTATACTTTCCAACTTGTTTGTTCCTGTACATCGAATTAAAAAGTATACAGTTTCAACGTGCATTCAAATACAAAAAGGCACGTATTGGTTGTCTGTTAGTTTCTGTAATCGGATCTTAAGTATCTGATGAAATCGTTTCCATGAAAGTAAGAAAAATGTATAAAAGCTTTATAGAATGAGTTGTTAGAAGTTCTGTTAACATTTATCAATCAAGATAAAGTTTGTTTGAAGATAAATCTGTTATTTATGTTCAATCGGCTTATTAACGTTCATGTGTCTATCTTACCTTGAAAAGTTTAAAGAAGCTTAGAAAGGATTGCTAAGTACGGACGACCTGTTAACAATTTCTGAGACCCTAGTAATAAATCTGTTGAAAAAAATGTAATAAGTTTATCAGATAGTCGGTACACGAGATCTTTTAAGTCATACATTACGTGTTCGTGCGCGAGTTGAATCATTAAACTTGCATGCATTTAATGCTAGACTGACAAACTAACCAAACACACTTAAGTATACTAATTCAACAAAGAACATATTAATGTAGGTATCGGTCGAAAGTATGCAGTATGCGTAATCTCTTAAAACGATTGTCTGTAGTACTAGGAGACTTTACGCCTTCATCTTCATGCCAAACTCATTTAGTTCAAAAACAGAGATTGTAGTAACCCGATATAACGCTTTGTCAACCTACAAGTATTATGTGCACAACTTTTTAAAAAATCAGCTAGCCGATAATAAACTTTAATTAACTTTTATATCATTAACCCATTTAACACAGAGCTGTTACCACTAATATTCTATAAGTACATTTATTAATCTTATCTTTTCGCGTCAACCTGTCCACTTCACTTAACAAACCTCAGTAATCATTTGTAACACAAAGATAAGGTACATATTCATGATACAGTGATACAACCTGAAAATTAGGGTGACCCTTAAGCCTGTCCGATTAGATTACTCCTTTTTATGGACTTTTTTTGCAAATCGTAGCGCTTTTATAATATTAAGTTCTATTTTTATTTGTTTTCTTATACTTATATTGAACTACTTAAATACTTAAATCGGAAATAAAAATTACGTCACGACCTTGTTGACATAATAGGTTGGGGAAAAAGTCTTTTCGCATTATAGTATGTAATATATTATAAAAGTCAGCTTTTTACCATTAGTCTCAATGCAGACATTTAAAAAAAATGGACTACTTATACAACAGAATAAAATACTGACCGTTAAAAAGACGTTAGAACAAGTTTTTAAACATTTATCATTTGTGGTTTTAAATAAATGACGAATGCTGTACAATATAATACAAGAGACAAAGGTTAACGACCTCAGGCACATCGCACACGGTTATTGACTGAAAATGATGTCATTTTCGACAACCTAATCGCATAATAAGTAGGTAGCTAAGTACCTACACATGAATAGAATAGACCCCAAATGAACTATAAGAATAAGTGCGATGCGATTTAGCAATTTTTAAACCTAAGGAGAAATGTTTTTATATGTTTTCCAAAAACGATGTTTTTGTGAACGCATCTTTGAGTGAAGAAAAAAAAAAAGTGAGCGAATTAATTTAAAATGCATCTTGAAGGTAGCAGACGAGCAGGCGGATCACCTGATGGATGATTATTTTGAATACTTCGTCTATATTTGGAAGAAAATGCCTTCAATATTAAATAACCATGTATGATCTCTTTGTACAAAAAGCACGGGGTTGACTTTGTTATCCAAATATTTTGACTTTCATAATTTGAAGTTAAATGTCAAAATATGCACCTAGATTATAGTAGGTAAGCAATCCGTACATTGTTATATTCAAATACAGTACCTAACGTAGATGCGTACCTACAGTTTTTGATATGTTAGGCGCCTAGCCAACAGTTGATCGTCTCGCCTGTCAAGTATATTTCACTTGTCGTTCTAAAAGAGATATCATACCGAAACCCGAGATAACTTTCATCACACTTGGTATCTGGCTGGCATCCTAATTAAATTGTAACGCAAGAGGTGTCGACCAATACATTTTTGACACCACTTATGTCTCGACGTTATAAATACGTCTAACGGTATACCTAAATTCATTACGATCATGTTGCATCTTATTCGACATGTTATTAAAGATAAGCATTCCAATAGCGCAGTTACTTGACATGTTTAACATATTTAATCTAATCTTGTTGTAATAGATGCAAGTAGAACTCCCAACCGAGTGTGCCCACGGCACAGCCCTGGGGGACCTGCGCCGTGCATTTTGATTGGTTTTCGTGGGAGAACCACGCTTCGGCATGAATCGGTCGGCTTGTCCGGAGTGACCGGTCTCTCTGAAGAATGGCGTGAAACAGCGCCTGTGTTGTGTTTGGTCGAGTGGGTGAGGGTACCGGAGGTCCATTAGGGGAAAAGGGGGTTAAAGGTTGGCATCGCACTTGTGATTCTCCTGGTGTTGCAGGTGCCAATGGGCAGTGACAATCGCTTACCATTAGGTTTAATTTATTAATCTATGAAATGTTATGTTAATTTTAATGCTATGCCCTTGCAGGGCGTCACATGTAAACCTATTTTATTTTTTAACATCCTATTATGTAATGTGACATGCAATAAATGAATTTGAATTAGGTGATCCATCTACCACCTTATAACACAAAAATGGCGCTGATATGGTACGGAAAGTTAGATAGCCGTTTATCTTTCTATTTCTACCAAATTTAGCTATCTTGGTACTACGAAATTCGGCTACATCATTTCGTTTCAGTGTGTCATTTACCTTTTAGTGAGTGAGGAAATTATGCTGTTCCCTTTGAGTTCCATATATTTGAAAGGGTCACTATACTACATGTTGTTAGGTATGTCTTCCTTTCAATGCTTTGAGGATCCTCGCATCCTGCTCATCTGTATGCGTCTGTCGCCGGTTGTTGGGCTGACTAATGGGCTCGTGCGCACCTTTGTCGGCGTACGCGCATCCCTCATTGTTTTGTTCCGGGGATCGTTGGCTCGCTTGACAGCGGTTGTTTAGAGCTCTTTTACAGGTCTACATCGAAACGGAATCTTCGGTCGTGAATCCCCGGTCCGGTCGTTTCATACGCGCTGTGCGTACGAAAGGTACCTATAGGTATTCTTGTTCGTTAAGGGATGGTTTCGTTGTAGGCCTATATGATGGAGGAAATGAGTGTTGATGAAAATATGCCTTAATATGCTATGTAATTATATTGGTAGCTAATAACGATATGGTCAATTGTAGGTAAGGTAACTTTTTACACAACACGGTAGCGCACTTGTGACTCTACTGGCGTCGTAGGTGCAGCGGCGATCGCTTACCATCAGGTGATTCGTCTGCTCGTCTGCTGCCTATCACAAACAAAAAACTGCACAAAAAAGTGTTTTGTTTTATGTTCATATTTACCTCTGTACAATTAAAGCAGCCAGATTTTAAGTGGTCTGAAAAAACGACCGTAAGTTATCCAATTATTAGCTACCCAAAAAAGATATAAGGATTTGGTATTTTGTGGTACTTTGCTATTTTCTAATATTCATTTTTAGTCCCTAACTCTATGAAGTTACACAAAACTACGTTACAACGTTTTCCTACGTAGATAAACGGTGTTACATTTCAAACGACGATTACTCAATCTTAAAACCTCTGTAATAATTACAAAACATTTAAACTGTTACAAAATCATGTATCATCCAATGTCTAATCTAAACTAATAAAACTCAACAGGCTATTTGGAATTGGCAATAGATCATGTCTGCCGATCGTGAGCCTATAATAACAATATAACAACATGGCCGAAAACGCTAGCGAAAGTGAAATATTTATAACCAGCGGTGCAGTAAAAACGAGTGGCAGATTATTAAAGTCATCGTCATTTAAGGGAATCATTTATGGTATAAAAGCAGCAGTAAACATGATTTAAGGGCTCATAAATAACGAAAGATGTCGATTTAACTTTCTTTTTCTACCTCTAGTTCTAAACTTGCAGTTAATTTTATTCATTGCATCTCTGAAGAGAGATTTGGTTTTTAATATGTAATTAATTAAAGAAAATAGTTAGTGGGTTGATTTCGTTGATTTGTTTTCGATTACGAAGTTTTCTTTTCGCTTATTTCATTTCCTTTTCCGTTTGTACGCTTTAGAAATCGTAGTTTAGCGCGGCTGATTTAAAGCTTTTTTGTTAGTACCTTTTTTCAATGTTCTCATTCTAACTTAATTACAGTGCTTATCAGACAATATTATATTGTAACATTATTCACAGTTATATGTCATTCGCTACTATGACGGGATACGGACGGCGTGTGATCACAAACCCGAGTTAACTATGTATGTTCGAAAAATCCGAAACATTTTTTTGGTCCCTAATCCGATGTTAGTAGCGATTACTTGATTTCGATGATGCTATGGTCGCTTTATCTTCAAAAAAGTTTCTGTAAAATTGTCTTTCTATTTTAAGCAAACTTAATTACTTATCTTCGCAAATAGCATTTGCTTCCATTTATAGATATCTGTGTAGGTCAGGATCCGTTATTCTAACAAATATTTTAACTGTTTTGTTTTTATCTAAAATATCTAGCGGTTGTTTTAATTTCATAAAATGCTTGTTTCAAATCTTTTGTATTGCTTTTATTGCGCGTTATGTGGTTTCTGATTGGCAAGTGACCGGCAGTTATTATCGCTAAAGACTGTAAAATCAATGCTTCAAACGTGACCGGCGTACCTGGACTTTTTCGTCGATTGTTAGTCATCCTACAGTCACCGCTTGAGTCAATGCTATTTCTGGGTGGAGTCACCTGGAGCTACTAAAGTTGTGAATGTAATTATTGTTATAACAATTAATTGAATATCAGTGTACACACACAAATGTTCTTTACATCCGTCGTCAAACACTTGCGTCGTTAATTAAGTCCGTTCACTTATGACACTACCAAACGTCGTCCAGGTCGTGACCACAAATAGCCATCAACACGACACTGCTGTCACGAACCGCCAAAACTACACGACAGAAGATTAATCGAGTTCCGTCCTGAATCTCTAATCGGTGTCATAATTAGTGTTGTACAAACCTCGAGGCGTGAAGTTACATTTTAAAAGACTCGAGGGCATGGCCAGGTATAAGTGAGCTCGGTAGGCTTGTAGATCCGAAGCTAGTCGAGACACTAGCTCCCTGAGTCACACCTTCGGGTTTCAGAAGAACTAGAATATTAAAAAGAGCGTGAGTCTTAAAATGACCGCAATCTCCATCAATATCCATACATAAGTAGGTATATAATGCTTTGTCCTGGCTGATGGATCGAACGTTGGACGTCGAATTTCAAGTTCTAGCAAAGGCTTGAGTTCTGAAAAAGACTCCTGACTCGAGCTGCTTACCTACTATCGAGACGAGTTCTCAAATGACACAGAACCCTGGACAAAGAATCAGAGGCCTTAAAGCATGTTATTGTACATCACTATTCAAAAATACTGGGTGATCCGAGAAGTCCTACTTTGTAGGTGGCGGGTTGCATATCAATTGCATCGATGCTTATCAAAATTGTGACAACTATTATCGATCTATTGTTAACGGTTCCATCGACAAAATCATTGTCATGGTCAATCGATGTACGTACAATGCATAGGTACGTACTCGTAAATATCGACCATCTATTTAGGAATGACGTATATAGTTGCTTATATGTTAATATGTATGTGCAATACAGAGGAGCCAGCTTGAAACATTTTTCTTCTCAAAAACTCAAGTTATCGCTAATATGATGGGATTAGGCTTATTCTAATCATCACGTTTGCCTAATGCGGGCTCGTTCGTAAATTACAAGATTGCACAAAATTTGTTGAAAATTACAGTAGACAAAACTTGATCCACTTTTCACATGCATGGCCAGCTAAATATAGACAAATACCCCCCTTATGATTTAGAACAACAGAACTAAGGAGAAGTGGAGAAGGCTCTAACTTCAAGGTGAATAATTTACCTTGAATTAGTGAACGATATACTTAGTTTATTTTTACTACATGATATAAAATAATTGCTATCCACTCACGGCTCACACAAGGTGCCCAAATTACCGCCACGAATTTATTCCAGCGAGGATTAGTGTTCCTTCCTAGAACGGTTCCCACATAACGTATTGGTGCGCCGGCGCAGAGCGAAGTTCCGCCGGCCTAGGGTGACAAGGTTTTTGTGGTACAAAGCTATTTTATTTTTTATCACTAGGATTCTTTGTTGTTGATAGCTAGCCAACGTATAGGCTGATCAACAAAACCAATTTTCTTGTAGGTATCCTTTGTAAATGTCAACGGAAACCAGCGATCCAAAGTGGAAGATGGTGATCACGAAGCATTTAGAGACCTCTACAATATTATTCGTAGAACCTAACACATGCTCGCGTAGCTATTGTGAGGCACGCGTTGCGGACTTTGGAGAGCTTTCTTAGCACTTTTGACTAAGTTTGTCTTGTGCCAAATTTCGAGACTTGAAATGAATATGTACTTACTTACCTACCTAACATTTGGTTTTCTATGAATTGTGAATCACTTAATTGCACTAAGATTTTCATAATTATCAGTGCAATAAATAATATACATTCATGTAACATCTCATACATTGCCCTAAATCCATACTAGTGCCTATCTTGTACCCTCGAAGTTCGAACTATTAGTCCAGCGCCCGATCCCTCTTCGGTCATGTCCCAAGTGATTTATCAAAACTATTGGCCATTGGCCATTATTACTGAGATGTAGAAGAAATCATTATTACAATACACGTAGTTAACGTAACTCATGTTTGTGATGTGGTGTCAATCTATTTACTTTTCCTTTTTTATTAACCTTTTTTCCTGTATTTCTATCAGTCTGTATGGAATCCCTACCTCTGTATCCAACTATGAGTCACCAGTCGGGGTCAAGAGCACGCGGCGCGAGCTGCCTACCTGATGAGCGGAGCGTGTGCCGCAAACCGACGGCATTGACGACTTATAACTCGATAGCTTAGTGCACACTTGCACTAAGTACAGATTGGAGTTAGTACAATTGTGAACTAAGCCATCTACGATTATCTAAGTACAGATTGGGGTTAGTACAATTGTGAACTAAGCCATCTACGATACACTCTTATCTCAGTACGGATTAGAGTAAGTATCAGGTTACCAAAAACTGTCAAATTTCGTCAATTGATATTCAACGTAATCTGTTTGACAGTAAGATGAGAGTCGATTAAAGAAATTTGACAGTTTTGTATACTTTGATGTGTGGATGTACGTACATTTGTGAACTAAGCCATCTACGATTAACTAAGTACAGATTGGAGTTAGTACATTTGTGAACTAAGCCATCCACGATTATCTAAGTACAGATTGGAGTTAGTACATTTGTGAACTAAGCCATCTACGATTATCTAAGTACAGATTGGAGTTAGTACAATTGTGAACTAAGCCATCTACGATTATCTAAGTACAGATTAGAGTTAGTACAATGGTGAACTAAGCCATCCAAGATTATCTAAGTACAGATTAGAGTTAGTACAATTGTGAACTAAGCCTTCTACGATTATCTAAGTACAGATTGGAGTTAGTACAATTGTGAACTAAGCCATCTACGATTAACTAAGTACAGATTGGAGTTAGTACAATTGTGAACTAAGCCATCTACGATTATCTTTGTACAGATTGGAGTTAGTACAATTGTGAACTAAGCCATCTACGATTTATAGTTCACAATTGTACTAACTCCAATCTGTACTTAGTGCAAGTGTGTACTAAACCATCGAACTATGATATACTTACATAGAACCGCTTGACAGAGAGAAGGCATGACTCTTTGTCATTATTAATCTATTAGGTATATAAAAGAAAGTCGTATTAGTCACACTACTTTAACTCAAGAACGGCTACGCTAATTTTATGTTATGATTTGTTGAATTCGCCTTGGCCCGGAATAGCAGATTAACTTTTTAAATCTTGAAATAATATAGGATGACATATTATTCGACGTAGAATACTATACCTAATAATAAATGCCTTTGCATTTGTCTTCAAAAGAATTTTATACGTATTAACTAGTGGATAGTTTCAGATGTGTTAGTTCACCTTTTAAGAATTATTTAACAGCTGCATTTTTCTTCAATAAAAAGACACAGATCTATAGCATAAAATAACTTATTTTGTGTTCACAGTAAATCCCAGCCATACAGACCTAAGACATATAATTTGGAAAAGTTCCAAAAAACTAACTTTTCTAAAGTAACTATACCGACCTAGATTCCTCATTACTGCTGCATCCTAGCATGCTATTGACCTGATAAAGCCTTGGTATGTACCAAAGACCTTTTAAGACATGCTTGCTAAGTGGTGTTGAATAACACAAAAAACCTTCAACCAAGAACTAGGTACGTACAGCCACACATCAAAGTCAAACGGTCAAATTTCTTCAATCGACTCTCATCTTACAGTCATACACATTTGGTTGAATATCAATTGAGGAAATTTGACGGATTGTGGTAACCTGATGTGTGGCTGACTGTACATACTGTGTTAAATAGTGATAATTTGGCTCATTAATGAATAAAAGAGAATCATGATGGGCCCTCTACGCGTTTAAAGTACAACCTGACCAGAGGGCTAATTTGAACAGGGCGTTACGTTCGAATCGGATCTACCCTCCCTTTCACACGCGTTGTGCGCGCTTATGTTTGAATGTGACAGGTATATTCTCATTTGTTACGGGTACGGCTTCATTATAAGCCACCTGATTGCATTTTGGTATGTTTACATCAAGGTAATGTGTACTGAAATATGGACAAAGACAGGTTGGTGATGATTTTGATGATGATGACATAATATACGTAATACAATATTCTCGCATAACACATTTTACAGGTTTGTAGTTCTTGCAATCTTGAGTCCATTTAGAGAATAGCCCTCCAGTACTAAATGCACAATGAGATTTTATGACGATTTCTCAGTTATTTTATGAACTAAAATAACATGATGCGATATGTAATCAAGGGCTTTGGTTCAAAATTATGGATTTCATTTATTACAGTAAATTCTTCTGAATACCTTTGTGTTTATTATAAATAAGGTTCTAAATACCTACAATTTAAATGCAACCCCATTTCATATTGTAAACTTTTTGATTTAATCTTGGATTGGAGTAATCGATTAGTGCACGTAATTTGCAAAAATCGTCAATTATAGTTTTAACAAAACCAAACCTTGTCCAATTAATTTTACGTTGTCATTTTATTCGAATTTATATGCTTGCTTAAGCAAAACCGAATTATAAAAGGAAACATTACTAAAGTAGTTTAAGATACGATCGAATGCTCTCGCGTCGGATTGCAAAAGGGCTGTTTTAATCCCACTACCTGCCAACGCCGTAATGACTATGTTTGTCATGCCTCGTTATCTATGCGACAAGGATAGGCTTGTCTGTCTTTCTCACGGCGGTCAAGTGGTCCCTAAGCTAAGCTACGTCAGAGAGGCTCGCCGCCCACGCTTCCACTTTCGTTTTGGCCCCGCGGTCACACGTGACCGACAGCCACTCCATTCTTTAGTTATTATTGTAGACAACACACCCTCCCATCCTGTCACTTTAACGCGTTACATAAAGTCCAAATTAGAGTGGCTAAAAGTAAAACCACTAACAGAGATGGAGTGCTTTTCTGTTCGCGTCCAATGGAATGTTTGATGGGTAAAGCATCGGTGAAGATTTGCATTAACTGTCACTCCCATCAGTCTTGTGTGTAGGCTCAATGGGCTACAATTACTGAGAATGGGATTTATTGTGGGGGCTACAAAGGACCGGAGATCGCTATTAGTCGCAATCATAGAAACGAGACTGGGTAAAGACAGATGCAAAAATTGTATTGTAATTTAGCCGAGTTTGATAGACGTTTGGAAGCTAACGTATGCTAATTGCAATATACTTAGTTGTAAAGATTTTAGTAATTATACATTCAGTGACCTCAGATAATTAGACAAATGGTAGGAAGTTAGCTAAGTTTAGAAACTTATTTTGCTACATACAAGGAAACGACTTTTGTGTCGTACCTATAGGTATTTTTCCGAATGTTCATTTGTTATAAACAAATGACAAAAAGACTTTTGTCCTATTGTTTTCTTCTTATTGATCAAAAAAACCCTCAAAAATAGAGAAGCATCAGTAAATAATGACTATTTATTTAAAACCTCTTCAACTCTTGCAAATATCACTTCAAAAATAATAGACCAGGTACTAAAGATATGACGTCACGGCCCGGTAGTTTATAAAAATATTGCGTTTATAAATATGGTTTGATAGTAATATTGGTTAACATTTTTTTTTCCCAACATCTCCTAAACTGGTCTTAATTTACATGTTTGCGGTAAGTTATGTTACTAAGTAGTTACTTCTAACGGTCATACCGTACACGCCGTTCTCACCACACAAATGTCACTTCGTAAAATTAAAATGAACAGTTATTTGAACTTACGTTACGAAGCGACGCAATTTGAATATTCCAAAGACAAAAGAAAATGGACGTGGGTAAACATGGCTTTACGAAACATAACAAACTGTTATGATACTAGTTCCTATCTGCTCGAGAACATCTGTTTTATGCAATTTGTAACTAAATAAATGTCGCTACGGATTGTTGTGTCATTTGCGACATTACAGTGTGATCGTATCAAATGTAACGAAGTCTTTTAGAGGTTATCTTTTTGAATTCTTCTTCTTCAGTGGCATATCCTCAACGTGAAGCAGCGCCTGCGTTGTGTTTTGTCGAGTCAAAGAGGGTACCGGAGGCCCAATTGGGGGGAAAGGGGATTAAAGGTTGGCATCACACTTGTTTACATTGCCTTCATTACATTGATTACAATGCCTTCTTTATTATTCTCTTTCTTTATCACTTGGAACTGCTGGTAGTAGGTAGGCATCAGTCAAAGACGAAATATCATGACAGAAATCTTTTGTGATCAAAAGTACGAGTATAATACCTATCTCGTTTATGTCGAAATTGAGTTTTTATTGGTAGGACTATGAAAAGGTGCCCTCGGCCTGTAGGTTGCTCGTTAGCGCTTGTCGTTAAACTTTCAATGGATTTTAGGATTCCGTACAAACCAAGAAACAACTTCATTGTTGTTAGACAAAAAAAATATTGATACAAGTTTTTTATATAGCGAATGATCGAGACCAGTAGAGAATGCTTATATCGGAGGCCAAGATACATTTTGGGTCGTTGAGCTATCTGATTATGTAAGTATGTATTTTTTATTGTTGTTATTAAAGTGAAGCTTTACGTTGTTTCACGTTTGTATAAAAGTAGGTCCTTGGAGAAATGGTAGTTCAGTACAGTAAGTCCGTTTAAATAAGAGCACGTACTTCTGGAATTTTTAAATCTGTGTGAACAATTCTACCACTAGCCCGATGGTGAGGTGAATCATTTTCAGGTCTTGGATAGTTTCTAAAGCTTAAAACCATGATTCAGTTTGTTTCGTTCCCCTAATTAAAAGATTGCCAAGGTCAGTTCATCACTAGATACTTCATTGTATGGAATCGTTCAGGGTTCGTTCGTATGCTATATTTTTGTTTTAGTCCTTTTCTAAGACGAAGATGATGATGAAAAGTTGATCCTGATTTGAATTTTTTACGCGCAAAAATAGACGCAATCAAGTGTCAATAATTCCGGACCTATTCTTTTCGAGTATTGAACTTCAAATATTACGAAAACTGCCAAATGCTATTATGGACCTTAGCAGTATTTTTGATTAGTCAACAAATCCTGGTGTACGGAACCTGTGAAGCATAAATCTTCACATTCACTCTATTTTTTACGATGCGGACACCAGAGCTTGAGGAGAAACCAGTTTGCGGTGCCGGCCACACACCTTGCCCTAATCCATAGTAGGATGGGAAAGTAAGTTATATCGAGTATTGTGGACTTTGACTAATCTTGGTTAATTCGCACTTCTAAAATTCGGTTATAAGAAACACCATATTGAACTAAGGGACTCCGTATATGAACCGGAATTTAGCTCAATTAACAATCAGGTGTATAGGGCTGGTCTTTTAATCCTATGCCTATAGGTATAGACATAGCAAGCTTCCATAAAGAAGTCTGTAAAGAAGCTTGCTGAAAGATGTTAGCATAGTGGAGGCGAACGATCTAGAATCAAGATATACCCATTCAAAACGTACTAGAGGCAAGAACGTCTGAAATCTAAACTTTCGTCGTCTAGATCGTATGTTTAAACCTGAGAATAGGTAGGTATGCACCTCTAGATTTTCAAATCTATGGGCGTGTTTCTACTATTATTTTTTCCCTACTCTCCAAATCCAGAATCATAAGCCAATCGTACCCTTAGACTCCCTACTATTAATGATTAATATGAAGATGAGTAGGTAAAGAAGACTTTTTTATGATATAATATGTGCAGACAAACAGACGGGTCACCTGATGGTAAGCAATTACCGTCGCTCCTAGACACTATATTGAAAATAAAATTATCGATTAATATTACGACGTACGAAGCAGAGCTATACTCTTCTAAATATTTACTACGTCTATTTTGTGCTTACGAGTATTATCTACTTATGTGAGCAACTTGTACGAGGCAGAGCTACTTTTCTAATTATTTACTATATCTATTTTGTGCTTCATACGATCAGCGAATGCGCTTTGAAGACAACATGGAATAACACATGTCTACGGCCCATATTCCCTTTACTGCGCGGATGTAGAGTGGTCTGTCAGAAGGAAAGCGAACTATCTTTAGCTTACTTTGTAAACAATTGATTTACTATGGTTAAAGTGAGTAAGGGTATAACTCTTCTTTGAACACTTGTGGGAATAATGAATTATGCAATTTATTTTTATAGCAAAATACATACTAATCATTACTATTAGATTTTAATTTTACTGACTTCTTATTACAGTCAAATACAGCAAGAAACACGAAGGATGACGAAATTCTGACAATAATTAACAAAGTTGAATACTTAAACAAAAATCTCTACTTATAGTCTGTACTTTTACAGTTACAAAACCATACAATCAGATATCTCTACGTTATTATGACTACGTATATTAAATCTAGGTAGTTTCATTTTAGTTTTACGAGTACCTATGTATGTATTACTTATGTACTTACGTTTTTAGATTAATTTTTTTACCAAACCAAATAATAAATGTAAGAAATATTTAACTAGGTAACCAAATAGGTATGTTGTGTCCTTACCTACACCGTAGTTAATCTTATCAACTTTCCGATTCTTGCTCAACATTTTTAACCTGATGATTTTTTGTAATGTCTAGATAATCAGGTCACAGGACGTGCAAGCAAAGATAAGGCATTGTTTTGGCCGAAACTAGGCCAGCTGATATGGCTTAAAGCGATAATGGTCTCACCTCGACCGTAAGCTCTTTTTAAAAGGTGTGCAATAAAGTGCACAAAGAAAAGATAAGAACTTCTTTAAAAGATTGACTGGTCAGGTGTTGTGTGAAATATATAAATTCCACAATTTTGGTCAGTAGATTCTATTATTAGAGGAGATACATTTGAGTCGTTGAGCCTTCAGAGCAAGCAAGTTTAAACAAAAATTTGGTTATCTATACTAATATAATAAAGCTGAAGAGTTTCTTTGTTTGTTTGTTTGTTTGAACGCGCTAATCTCCGAAACTACTGGTGCGATTTGAATAATTCTTTTTTTGTTGGATAGTCCATTTATCGAGGGAAGGCTATATAGTAGAGATCCGTAGAACATCGACCTTCACCGGGCTGATAATCGAATGAAATATCCTTTATGACAAATTTTATATACTAGAAATATTAAAAATAGGTTTGCTAAAAAAAATCCTGGACAGACTATTTTTAATTATTTACTACGTCTATTTTGTGCTTACGAGTATTATCTACTTATGTGAGCAACTTGTACGAAGCAGAGCTACTTTTCTAATTATTTACTACGTCTATTTTGTGCTTACGAGTATTATCTACTTATGTGAGCAACTTGTACGAGGCAGAGCTACTTTTCTAATTATTTACTACGTCTATTTTGTGCTTCATACGATCAGCGAATGCGCTTTGAAGACAACATGGAATAACACATGTCTACGGCCCATATTCCCTTTACTGCGCGGATGTAGAGTGGTCTGTCAGAAGGAAAGCGAACTATCTTTAGCTTACTTTGTAAACAATTGATTTACTATGGCTAAAGTGAGTAAGAGTATAACTCTTCTTTGAACACTTGTGGGAATAATGAATTATGCAATTTATTTTTATACCAAAGTAGGTACTAACATTACTTTAGATTTTAAAGCAAGACATAAGTAAAAAATTTACAGACTTCTTATTACAGTCAAATACAGCAAGAAACACGAAGGATGACGACATTCTGACAATAATTAACAAAGTTGAAGACTTAAACAAAAATCACTATTGTCTGTACTTTTACAGTTACAAAACCATACAATCAGATATCTCTACGTTATTATGACTACGTATATTAAATCTAGGTAGATTCACTTTAGTTTTACGTGTACATTTGTATGTATTACTTATGTACTACGTCTATTTTGTGCTTACGAGTATTATCTACTTATGTGAGCAACTTGTACGAGGCAGAGCTACTTTTCTAATTATTTACTACGTCTATTTTGTGCTTACGAGTATTATCTACTTATGTGAGCAACTTGTACGAAGCAGAGCTACTTTTCTAATTATTTACTACGTCTATTTTTAGACCTTTTGCACTCCTCAATTGTGGAAAGACAGTCACACTAAGTTAATAAGATAGTTTATAGTTTAGAGGAGATAGACAAAACAAGAAACACGAAGCCAAAAAATGATGAATAGCATAGTCCTAATATCAATCCACATAATGTCAGATAAATAATGAAACTAATCTAATGACTCAAACATTGAGAAAGTACACGAGTACACACAAGATCGCACAGTTTCGTTTTCGCAAAACGTATGCAAAGAATTTGTTTGCCGAACCACGCCACCCGCGGTCTACAAAGTTATCAGATGAATTACAAGAAATTATGCAAAGTACATTCGTTCACACACTTTCGCTGAGACAGTTCGGAGTCATTTGCCCATCTCACATGGCAACGACCAATTAAGAGAGAGCTCCGCTCTTTAAAATTATCTTGTACAATGTGGGCATTATCTCGGCGGTGGGAGGTCAACAAAGTTGGCAATACGTGGCATTACGGGCCAGACCACCCAAGCAGGCCATCCGTTCATTTATTTCCTATAATCGTATCGCTGGGTAATGATCACTTGGCACAGCGTATGAAGTCGACCGTGACGACTTCATTTTTTGCGCGCAGCAATTTGAGATTTTGGGTTTTGATGACGATATGACAATATAAAAAACCCGTTTTCTCCCTACGAAACGCTAATACAGTAATGTAACTATTCTCCTATGTATTGCTACTGGTAGCATGTCTCTATGTTTTCCTTTTATCATAATCAAATTATTAAAAGAAAAATGAACGTTAAAACCAAAAAAGTGGCCAGATTTTCAGTGGTGTTGCTGATCTGTTTGTCTGCCCCCTACATCATAAGAAAAAATGTGATTACACGTATATTTATTCTAACAAACAGACGCATTGAGAAGGTCCTACTTTTTTTGGAAGTGGTTATAAAGCAAAATATGGCGGTACGAATAAACTTTATTTCTCTAGATCGCCTGAGGTATCCTGTTAATATTAAACCGTTGAGGTTTGGTCGTGCATTTTCTCGTATTCATTCAAGTGCGAGAAATTTAAATATGTATTGAAAGGAATATTCCTCTATACATGATCTAAAAACAGTCCGCGACGGGCATATTGTCTATCTTTTAAGGTTTCGTCACAATGACCGTTTTTATGGTACCCAATTGTTCTGAAATAATTTGTTTAAGTTGTATCACATAATACTATTACGGGGGTTGTAAGGGGTTTAAAAGGGGGGTAAAAAGTTACTTTTCCACGCGAACGAAGTAGTCGCGGGCGGCGCTAGTATTTTATATTCATAGTAAATAAGTCTTTATGCGTATGAAATTAATTAAGTACATAGCCGGTCTTAATACTAAGTTACAATAAAAACACTTACTTATTTCTACATTTACAAGTGACGTCCCTGTAGGTATACAGTTTTAGTTGACTAATAAATTGTATCTACCTATAGTAAAAGTATTCTTGAATTCTGTAGAAACACGCCCCTGATCCACAATAAATTGTAACTTAACATATAAGTACAAAAACTATATTATTTTGTTAAATTATTCTTATGAGCGCTTTGGATCATCTATTAGCTTCAATAAATAAATAAATTGCATCCCTTCAAACCCCTTTCGCTTTTATGATACCTAGTACGCCATTAAAATCTTATCTCACACATAAAAAAGTTATCTAATCCTCTAAAAATAAAAAAGATAGTTGCTTGTAGGTGGTAGTAGTTTAAGTACTGTACAGACGTGTGGGTGTACATTGTGACGTCACTTTCCAACTTCGTCTACGAGATAAAAATATATAAGGAAAGGTTACTTGTTTATTTTTAGACTTTTGCACTCCTCAATTGTGGAAAGACAGTCACACTAAGAAATAAACATAAGATAGTTTATAGTTTAGAGGAGATAGACAAAACAAGAAACACGAAGCCAAAAAATGATGAATAGCATATTCCTAATATCAATCCACATAATGTCAGATAAATAATGAAACTAATCTAATGACTCAAACATTGAGAAAGTACACGAGTACACACAAGATCGCACAGTTTCGTTTTCGCAAAACGTATGCAAAGAATTTGTTTGCCGAACCACGCCACCCGCGGTCTACAAAGTTATCAGATGAATTACAAGAAATTATGCAAAGTACATTCGTTCACACACTTTCGCTGAGACAGTTCGGAGTCATTTGCCCATCTCACATGGCAACGACCAATTAAGAGAGAGCTCCGCTCTTTAAAATTATCTTGTACAATGTGGGCATTATCTCGGCGGAGGGAGGTCAACAAAGTTGGCAATACGTGGCATTACGGGCCAGACCACCCAAGCAGGCCATCCGTTCATTTATTTCCTATAATCGAATCGCTGGGTAATGATCACTTGGCACAGCGTATGAAGTCGACCGTGACGACTTCATTTTTTGCGCGCAGCAATTTGAGATTTTGGGTTTTGATGACGATAGGTATGACAATATAAAAAACCCGTTTTCTCCTTAAGTAACGCTAACACAGTGTTAATTAACTATTCTCCTATCTATTGCTACTGTTAGTATGTCTCAATGTTTTCCTATAAACTAATTATTAACAAAAAAATACGTTGAACACCTAAAAAAAAGTGGCCAGATTTTCAGTGGTGTTACCTACTGATCCGTCTGTTCGTCTGCCCCCTGTATCATAAAAAAGTGATTACACGTCCAAAGAACAAATTTATATTTATTCTAACAAACAGATGCATTGAGAAGGTCCTACTTTTTTTGGAAGTGGTTATAAAGCAAAATATGGCGGTACGAATAAACTTTATTCCTCTAGATCGCCTGAGGTATCCTGTTAATATTAAACCGTTGAGGTTTGGTCGTGCATTTTCTCGTATTCATTCAAGTGCGAGAAATTTAATCATAACCTGTTGTTCCGGTGCAGAATTCATTTACCTAGTTTTGTCCAGTCTTTAACAGCATAAGCGTGGGTGTGTATTTCAGCATAGTTGCTTTGCTCAGGTTTAGTTAGGACATAACTGCATTACTTATTTGCAATTATTACGGTAGGTCGCACCACCTACGGTTTGTTTAGGGCTTAGTTTAACTGATGGTGCACAAATACTCTTTTCCTTTTGCAATGTCAAAACCCAAATCAAAAAATCTGTATCCAATTAGAACGCTTAGGAATGTAAAATATTATGTAATCTACCGCTGATTCAGAAAGTCAATCTCTACCATAAGGAAACCAGCAAGGCACTTAGTAGTTACTCTTTTCTAATTTGTAATCATTATAATTAAAAAAAGAGTACTTATGAAGTAGTAGATAGTAAAGCGATTCTCGCTGCCCGTGAACCTACCCGTAACGTATATGTAGGAACACCCTACCCTGCAATCTTTAAACTCCTTTTCCCCAGGATTGGGCCACCGTTACCCAACTCTCGGCGAAACAAATCGCAAGCTGCTTCAATTCGGTTTTCTGTAAGGCTGCTGTATTGCTCCGATCAACCCGGCCCATTCATGCCGAAGGGTACGGTAAAAATCATCAATAAAGTTATCATCGTCATTTAGGCCAAACGTCCACAGCTGGGCATAGGCTCTCCCAATGTTCTCCACACAGATCGGTCCTATGCCACCCGCATTCAAGGAATTTCCGCGACCTTCATACAATATAATGTTTATTATGTTTTATGTCTGAAGAAATTAATTGAACTAAATTACTTATTAAAATGTTAAGACCGAGTTTGCATGGCAGATTCTGGTGGAATGTGAGATCAAAATAATTTTGTAACATCTTTTTATGTAGCACTTTCACGCAAATAAATGATATTCTATTCACTAGATCGTCAATCGTCCCTGTGTAACAAAATATAAATGTTTCTTCAAATACAAAATTCTTTTCAAACTTCCTATTTCCAACAGTAACGTCGATTGCAAACCTTGACTCGTCTGCCGTGAACATTGAACCGGTCAATTTTCCATGGTCCACTTGTACCAAATGCGGGCAGAGCGTGATTCATACTCGTACCTCTAATGGTGGCGCGCTAATGGTTTGGCACTAGTGCATTGTTGTTGAGACTACTTCCGACACCATTCGGCATCGACTAGGTCAGCGTGAGGTCTGTCATCAAACAACTTGTGGTTGGTATCTTTATTACAGGAACTAGACATCTTCATTTGTTATGAGTGGGTAGTGTATTTATGTGGTTGATTCGTCTTAGCTCTTTGTTGTGGTTGGAAACAAATTTGCAATTCGTTAATCATATTATTATTATGTTCGTTAATCATATACAGGGTGTATCTGTAAACAATTACATTCCTTTAAACCGGTGTTCTATGAACCATTCTTAATAAAAAAAAATCTACGATTTTACGAAATTCGAATAGAAACAAAAAATAATAATTAAAGTCGGTGACGTGTTTGGTCACTTTGTATGGAAAATCGCAAAAAATTTCGGTGACTTTCCAAAAGTCGTAGAAAAAATGTTGTTCAGAATGGTTAGTAGAAGGCGTGGTTAAAAGGATGTAAATTTCTACCGATACATCCTGTATATTATTATTATTATTTTCTGGCGAATTTTAAGTCCTTAACCCAAGGCTAAGCCTGAAAATCAGCGCTACAGCGGCTTCTGGCTGCTGCAACAAATGCCTTGTTAGGCATAAACCTTAATGTTATGATGTCTTTCTTAGTTTTGGTATATTTATTTCTAGTTATGGTCTTTCTTATATACCTACTGTGACAGTGGTAGGATGTTTTTGTGGCCATTCTCATATAATTTAAAAGACTTAAGTTTTAGTGTTACACAAAAATAAGATTGTTTTTGCCATTATTAATCTGTTCATCATTTTGAACCACTTTACATTGCATCACCAAAAATATTCTTAGGGTTCCGTATATCTAACTGAATGTCTACTGTCTGAAATTATCTGTCATATCCACTCCCTAATTTCAACAAATGCTTGGTAGAATGGTTGGTAGAAGACTTGGTTAAAAGGATGTAAACGTTTACGGATACCCCCTGTATTAGCCAAAAGAAAAATATTTCGATGAATTTCCAAAAGTCGTAGAACAAATGTTGTTCAGAATTGTTGGTAAAAGACATGTTTATAGGGATGAAAATGTTCACAGAGACACTCTGTTAGCCAAAAGATACTCTTGCGCAATTTACCTACTACGGAACTCTTTGCACGCCACCAAAACTTAGCTTAAAAGATTTTACGCGATAAACAATTAGTAATTACGAGATTGTAGCATGTTTTATTATAATAGCGAGTAATGTCGTAGCCAGTACTAATTGAGAGTATGCATTGTGTTGCTGATACATAATTACGAAGATGGTTAAATAAGCAGTATTATCTCAGTAATAATTGGTTTATTATGTCTTCATAGTATAGCGTAAGAGGTCATAAAGAACTTGCAACGTTCACCTAAATGACTGAATGGTGGTTCTCATTCTAAGCATGTTGCTTATTAAGAAATTCATAATAAACCAAATTCAGTGATCGGAGTGCAATTTAGCGTCAATGGGCAATATGTGTAAAATACACTTTCTATTTCAAAAATCAAAAGAAAGATAGCTGAACTTTTTGCTATGTATGTAAATACACCGACTCTATTAAAGGTGTAGTAGCATCAGCGAATCTGTTCATACCCATAATATAATCAATAAAAAATATCACAAAAACATTAGACGACTTCCAGAAAAGCCGCGGGAAGTAAATGAGAGTACCGGAGGCCCAATCCGAGGGAAAGGGGAATTTAAAGGCACTTGTGATTCTACTGGTGTTTGACCACACAAAAACATAAATGTAATAAATAAACGAGAAAAACAAAAAATAAGTCACAGTCCATTTGGCATTCGCTTACCATCAGGTGATCCGTCTGATCGTCTGCCATCTTCCACATAATAGTTTGTAATCTGAGAGTTGTAGTGGTTGTAGGTTCCAGTTGGATCGTTACCAAAATCACGAGCGCGTGCTTATCAAGTAAGTATTTCTGTCCAGACTATGACATGAAACGAAAATATGAATTAAGTACAGTAGACACGGCAAATGTTAAGTACCATACCGCATCCGTTCCCACCCACGGGTCACTCAAACAGATTTCACATTCAAGTTGACAGTCTGTCTAAGTTGCCAGACACAACATTTTGAATGGAAATTAAATTCCGTTGTTTGCAACACTGTGGATCAGACATACTCGAAACTATATCTATAGATAAACTATATCTACTTATTTACTTTAATTTGCTTGATGAGTGCTCTGCGAAACCGTTGTGGGGGCTCCGTGAGAATTAAAAAAAATATACTTAACAAGTCGATCGTTCATCTCACCGACAATCGATTATACGATAATGACGCCGAACCTGCCTGTCATGAGACTTCAAACAGAAAATAAGAAAATAAAAAGACTAAGAGTGCTTGACTTGATATCGAAGAGCGTCAGAAAATTCATCATTCCAGCCATAGTAGGTAGGTACTGAACAGGGATGTTACGAATATTCGCATTCGCATTCGCTTATGCGAATGGTTCGCATCGTTTTTAACATTCGCATCGACATTCGCTATTCGCTTAAATCAATGCGAATGTTATGTGAATGCGAATGTGTGCAGGTCGTGCGTGCGTGACTAATCGACTTATAAGTGAGAAGGCAGCAAAACTGTTGTTCTTAAAATAAATTTACCTTTATTAAACTTTGACTACTGAATGTCTGTCAAGTTAGTACATTTTGTATGTTTTTTGTCTTTTAAGTAATAAAAATGATTGATTTATATGTTTTTTTTTTACATTTGATGTGACTGATGTCTTAAGTACCTACTTAACATTCGCATTCGCATTCGCACATTCGCGGTGTAAATATTCGCATTCGCATTCGCATTCGCGAATGTGAAAATTTTGACATTCGTAACATCCCTAGTACTGAACAGTATGTCTCAGTTTTATGCCTAACCATACTGAGATTACTTTTACACTCATTACACTAGCGTGAAATTTTGTAGGTATGGATGCAGGTTTGCTCCTCTTTCACGCAAAAACTACCAGAAGGAATTTTATTGAAACTTTACAATAATGTAGCTTATACATCAGAATAACACATAAGTAGGCTACAATTTATAAAAATATCTTGTGTGAATTGTCCAAAATAAGACGGTAAGTGTCAATAACCGCTAATACTTATATGTATATTTAGGAAATTTATTTATATATTGAATATTAAAATATAATATTGGCCTCATCTATTCATCATGTACTTACCTAATATTTAAACAATTCTGATGTCAAGTTCATGAAAAATAGGATTTAAAGACTGCTACGGTAATGACAAGTCGATGAGAATGATTCAGTATCTTTTTTTTTCTGTTTGTTTGATATCTGTAACACAAGTGTTTAAGCTACTTAAACGGAGTCAGGTTATTAGTATAGTCAATATATGAGGTGTGGTGTGAATTTATTTATTTTATTTACTTCAGCCGGTAGTTTATGCACTGGGAATTTGTTTTTTTAAGTCTTACGAGTAGAATAAGTGCAAAGAAGAATGTAACTGGTTGCCGATACAACGTGTAGTTAACACTACACTTACCTATAGAAACTGACGCACTAATTACTTGCTTAGGTGTTGCAAATGTCCATAGGCGACAGTGATTGCTGACCGTCTGCGTCTACCTGTTTAGTTGTCTACTTGTCTTTTAACATAAAAATTAACTATGATTTTGATAAATGAATAGTTGCAAGTGCCAATCAATTCGATTTGTATTTACTTATTAACTGTAATCTTCTTTTGATTTGAATGGTTTGCAAAACCGCTTGTGCAAACCTATTACACAGCATAGAGATGGCTAAAACTACGGTGGCGTCATAAACGGAATCTGAAGGTTGTCAATAAAGTACATAATTTTGCTGCAGGATAAATCGAACACAGAAGTCCGGCCGCAACAGCCCTCCTGACTAAATTACCAATGGCGTAAGCAAGCGTCCACAAAATACATACTTAGTTTACAGACATACATCGCCTAGCGTGCTATACAAGTGATCTGGACATGGTACAGCATGAGACAAGGACAAACTCTATGGAACTTGTGCTGGTAAGACACGATACGAAATACTGGCTAACGCGTAGTTAATGAACTCATCGGTATTAATGTTCCAATATGTAGAGCCAAGCTTCTATGTCTAGAATTTTGTACTGCAATCCTTAAGTCCTCCTGACTAGAGAACGGTGAAAGCATACATCCCATACCTTGAACTTTCGGAGTACCTACATAATAATGTGGAACCACTCTAGTTATATTATACCTAGTAAGTATGTTGACCACATTTTTGCCAAGTCGAACGGCGTCGCGACCATAATCATACCCCGCGTAAAAATTACATGTTACACAATGCCCGGTGAAAACAAGTGATTTGGCCGTGACCTTTGGAATAAAAATAACAGCTTCTGTTATAGGGGTGCCTCTAGGCAGATTGTATATTTACATGCTATTTTGCTTAATTCCTGGTTTTTCCCAATTCTATCGCAAGTGAATATATTCACATTCCATACACCCTAATGTTCGGATAGACGGAATCTGTCAAGCAAGACCTTGATTCCTATGGTCAAATCCACTAAGTCGACCGCTGTTAGACCACCTTTTTGGTCATTTATTCTATTTAAGTTTAATTCTAGTGTTCTCTAAGAAGCATATTTATTATAGGCTTTGAGAAATGTCCCTGAGTTGGCTGGCTGTAGATACAGCCAGTTACAGTTGTGGTACAGTTCCATGCCATAGGGCATGGAAGGGTAAAGGTACAGACCTATACCATGCTATGTGAAGTGTCTTCACTAAATACCGGGTAATATGTGTGGTGGTTCTGATTATATTTTGCCTCCTCATCTTTATCCTTAACAACCGCAGTGGCGGTCAAATCAAAATTAACATCGATTGCGGACCATGCCGGTACGAACTATGGATAACTCTTAAGTAAACTTGTTTCGGTCTTAAACTTTCTTTAACCGACTGAATTCCTCACGTGAAGCTGTGGGTGGACCCCAAAATAATGTCCCAAAACTTTCGAGTAATCTCTCATTGTCTTCTTAATTTCAAAACATTGTCAAACACTAATCAGCAATGGGCGGAATGCGTTAGAAATGCCACTGGTTAGATAAGGAAGATAAACAATAAGCGAAAGCCTTAAATATTTCAAAATACATTCGCATAAATTATATCTATGTATTCGAGAAGAAACACAATGGAAAAATAAATGTTATGTGATAGGTGGTAAACTAACAGACGAACCAACTGATTGTAAGCGATTTCCGCCGTTCATAGACAAACGCAACATCAGTCGAGTTACGAATACTAGTGCGCTACTCCCCATTCCCTCGGATTAGGCCTTCGGCTACCCTCATTCACTCGGCAAAACAAAGCGCAAGCGCTGCTTCACACCGGATTTCTTTGAGGCCGTGGTAATCACTCCGGTCGAGCCTGTCCATAGACGCAGAATGCAAAATACAGAGGGTCAAATGGAAATAGAATAAAGTCAATCAAGGCATCACAAACGTTTTACTTCGATCAACCATATTCCTAGAAGTAGAGCTATATTGATAACGAGTAACATCGCTTTTTTTCTCTTCCGTGCGTTCTGTTTCTGTCACCTGATTAGTAGATAGATAGTAAGAATATACAAAATTAGTAGTAGGTAAGTAGTATTCCCTTACAATGATGTTTTGGTAGTACAGTAAACTTACTGAAAATTCACTATAAAAAATGCCTCACAACATTATTCAGAAGGTCGCCACCCCTAACGCACAAAATGCACTATCGAACCGAGTATGTGGGGGGAATCGCCATTTTTAGCCAACCGATGTTGTTAACTGCTATTTTCGATTACCGATTGTAATAAACACTAAAAGATAGCGGCATTTCAGCCTTGAATGTATCTGTTGTACTTCTCTTTAGAATTTTAACTGCTGATCTTTTATTATCATTTAGTCTGTCTGTATGAGACTGCATGAGATTGGCATGATTTTAGATTAGATGTTGACCTGTAGTACCTTCTTTAATCTTCTTTCTTTTTGTTCTGTGGGTTGTTTTAAAAGTTTAAAACACTTTAAGTGCTTTAAAGTAATTAATAGGCTCATATAATTTTTCCATTTTTCAGTTCAGTTTTGGAGAACGGAACGGTATATGTGTAGTAGGTAGGTGAAACGTTGTTTTTCTATACTTTTAGCAGGAAATCGGTAGGGTTTCTTTATCGCCTGGCTTATCCTCTGAAAATATAGCAGCAAATATCGCACGCCCATGTTGACAGTGCCCGTTAACCATCAATCTAGCAGACACTTGCGTCAAGGCGAGATTCCAAACTATTTCTATAAGTTGTATGTCGATCGATCAGTCAGTCGGTTCAGCTTTTCCTTTCTCGCTGTGTTAATTAACGTCGGCATGCAACTCCGTAGTTTTCTAGCTGTTTTCACTTTATTGCCATCGATTCATCAGCGGTGCATCTTTGAGTTTATATGCGTTCTCTCCGGCTGTGATGCTGTGATTAATTGGTTTCTCTTCAATTTTACCCGTTGCATATCATTTGTTAGCGGGTTTGGTCTGCGGACTGTATAAATAATTAAACGGTTTATTGTTATGGTTATTTTATTACTTCATCGAATAATTAAATGTCTTTTCCTACTCTAAAAAGTTTTCTTTTGAGTAATACAGGGTTTTCCAACATTTTATTCCCCAGGGATAGGGTAATTAAGTATTGGCATCGAAACGTGGTTTTGTCCCTGTATTCACCTCCCGTATTGAAAAGTCATTTATCGAAGGTTTAATTACATATTCGAAACCGTCAAGAATATTTTGTCTCTACTAAGACACTACTATTTTTTACCTTTATCTAAATCAGTAACTTCCCAAGTACTTTTAGCTCCTGGTGACTCATACTATTTAATTTACATATTGATTTGGATCTATGATAAGAATACAATCTCGAACCCACCCATATGGTCATGTGCAGGTCTCTCAAACGCGTGTATGCAGTCGCCGGTGGGCTTGTGAACAAACAGATAAAGTTTATTTTATTTGACTGGGATTTTTTGTACGAGTATGTCATATCTAATAGGTATTTGTAGTACAATCATAAAAAAAACCGTCTGCTTCATCTGATTATACTGGAAAATCAAAGTTAACTTTCAATGACAGCACCCTTGTCCTTCAACTTTAACCACTACCGAAATTACGTCGTGATAGCACGTGATAGTCTGTAAAGTATGTAGGTATGGTATGGGCGAACGCGCAAGCTATACCTACTTGCTTAAACATTCGAAATAAAACACATTTAATCTTGATAGCGGTATAAGTAGCAAGTTCATTCTTCATTTTTAAAAAATGTACGAAATTTGTACACTATATTTTAAAAAACGTTCCTATCAGCAACACGCATGCCCATGCGCAACCGATCGGAATCATAAGAACTCATTTACGAAACAGTAAGAGGAAACAACAATGGAAAAACAATACTTACCTATTTGATTGACGTCTGATTGAATTAGTACACTGCTTTCACACAGTCGTATTGTTAAAGATAAGCGCGAGTACGTAGCATACTTGTAATTGTTGAAACATTCGTAATGTAATTATGGAGAATTGTGGATAATTGTCCCGAAAGTGGCGCAGGTTTTTAATAAATCAGACTGAATATGGCATGCCTTACTCTGTAATTTAGTTTGCCAAGTGCGCTTTCGACTTATTTAATTTCTCCATTCGTTATAATTTTGACGAATCGGTTGTGATATTGAGAAATATTGCTGAATCTGCAAGATTATCGGAACCGTTAATTTTGCTAAAGAAGAAAATTTTCAAGTGTTATATTTCGATGTTAATAGTCCTAAGAATATTTTGGCAAAGACCTTTGAAAATAAGTACTCTGATGAAACTCGTTCTTACAAAAGACATTTTAGAAACTAACGTCCATACATGATCTTTCCCAATGTCACCAAATAAGTAAGTTCATACCGAAGTATTAGAAAACATAGGTAATAAAGATTTAATTTCTATTGCCTATGTATAGAGCAAAAAGGATTATTACCTAAGTAATATTACTACTAAGTACTTACAGTAAAAACGCTCGTATATTATGGCCTAATGGATAAATCGATTGGTTTTCTTCGAATCGAAAGTGACTACTTATTTATAAAATGACATTGAACTTCTAAAGATTTTCCTTTTATGAGATATATCGATTGTTACGTCATATAGATATCTTAGAATTTTAGGTAATAAGTACTTTAAAAGCCGGTCCCAGCTAAAGCTTTCTAAAAGAGATGACCCTTAACTAGCCAACATATTGCTACTTTCAAAAATCCAAAAAAGTGACTTATAATGACTTAGTCAGTCGGGACAATATGAACCATGACAGGACGCATTACCCTTTACTTTCACCATTAGTTCGTCCCTTTCATTGCTCGACATTGGCAGAATTAACAATGCGTCACAAGTCATATTAAAAAAAAATATCGCGTAAAATATCCCGGAATGTGCTGCTAAAACCAAAGTTAAACCCTTTTAGTTGTGTCCCAGCGACTTCATTCAGCCCGTCGACACTTCGTACTCCGTCAATATTGACTCTGCTATGCACACTTGGCTAGCGGAATCCACCAGGCTGTTGACTTACCCGACAGTGTACAGAGCGGTCGTAGCCCGCAGGACTGTTCAAAGCTCGATGCACTTTGGTTTATTGTTGCATAATAGCATTGTGGATGGGGGAAATTGTACCGCTTACTAAGTGTTTTATTGGATAAAATGATACAAAAGGGAACACACGTTAAATAAACAAATATCAGTGAATATGACTTGTCAGAATCAACAAAAACACCAGAGACAATAAAATCTTCCTCCAACCGGTATTCGGCTACCAATAGTAACGATGAGCCACGAACTCAGGATATATTATAGTGCGCAAATGTGTGCGCAAACACATGTGCACTCTCTATTCCCTAACCCACTACCCAAGTACCCACTGCGCCACCGAGGCAGTCACGAAACACATATATACGAGTATTTATAACACCTAGTATGTAATACATACCTGCCATATCAAAGTACAACACGATTAACACCCTATAGGCATTACCGCTTGCATCGCCTTTTAAGTAAGTGTCAATCGCTATTAATTGAAAGCTAAAGTAGTTTCCGATATTTTCATAAAATACCCTTTTTGCAAAGATTACAACACAAAAATCAATAATAATTTCGTCAAGATCTTTATCGAGATATAATTTCTCCATATTCGTTTGTCCTCTAAAAAACAAAATTCCATAAAAGGCACATATATCCGAATGCTACTTGATATGAGACAGTTTCTGTACTTACAAGTTTTTATTTAACAAGAGAACTTGTTTCCTTGAATGCCACATCAATGAAATCAGAGCACAGAGCACAAATTATAAATGTATGACATATATGAAAATGTATAATGTTTAAATTATGTTGTTCTACATTGCAGATTGCAACAGAATCAGTAGTGTTCATGCCCAATTCACGCACCTCTCACTTCAGTAGGGTTGTCATGAAAGCAGTTCCTTTTATGAAGATCAACAAATCCAGCAATTTGGCGGAATTCCTGCAATATCTATCCTGTCGTCTGTTCACTTTGTTGGCGGACGTCTTTCGCTACGCTATGCTGGTTCGGTGCCACTATTTTTTTTATACTAGAGGTGGCCAAACAAACAAGCGGTTCACCTGCTGGTAAGTAATCACCGCTGCCCTTGAATATATGCGAGAGCGAGAGGTCGCTGATGCACGCTCTTCTCTTAAAGGTCCCTAAGTCATAGCCGTCAGGAAATACTGCCGCAGCCAAACTATACAATTTTAGAACGTTCCTGTCCCATCGGCCGTTAGTACTTCTTATTTTTGTAAAAGTTAAAAACTATGACATCAATCGACGAAACGAAAATAGTGTACACCTATTTCAATTAAACAGTCACGATGACGAATAACGCAGACATTAACTGCGTCCAATACTATAAAAATATCCTAGATCCACCGTTAAGTAATATTAAATATTGAGGCCGCTCTTACTAATAGAGTCGTAGATAGAAGATGTATATTAACTGTCACCTGAGCAAGTTAATCCATCCAGTGGTTGTCAACCCACGTACGTGCCACAAATTAAAATAATTATGTAGGTTGCTGACTGCTGATGACAATATGCACAAAGAATTGCGCGAACAATCACATTGAGTACAACAATAAATGTCTGCGCTGGTTGTAGTAACAGTTGTGAAGTTATGACATGCAGAACAGGTAAAGATTAGCATATAGGTATTGCTTGTTGCTTGTTGCATAGTGTCATTTGGCATAGTCACAGGACTCACAGATCATGGTGTTTGTCTGAGTTTATACCTAATCTTGTTTTTCATATAATTACTTCAATTTTAGACTAAACTGACAGATGTTAATGGGAAGTTCCTATATATACTCTCTCTCTCTACAGAACATATTTTCATGCTTACATGTAAATATCAAAATATGTAGGAATTTGACATTAAAAATCGGAGTATGTAGCTACATAATATAGGTACGAGTACGGAGAAACAATACACTGATCAAGTAACGGCACAATACACAAAAAACAAAGCGATTTCTTGAAAAAAATCTGTGACTGGCTTTTACTGACCAACCCTAAAGAAGTGGCTATTGACTTGTGCAGTTAGTGTACTGTATGCAAGTAATCTGTACCCACAGTTTGCTTATAAAGTAAATATTGAATTCGCAACAACGGTCGCTGCCGACCATTTAGCACTTTTCGAAATACCTTTGTTTACCACAAGCTTCACCATAAAACTAGTACATTACTACCATAATAACGAACTGTAGTTGATTAAAGTATCGCACAGTTTTCCAATCAATTACAGGAATGACGTAAACGAATTGGAAAATGGTGCTAAAGACTTTCGGAAAGAGAAAGTCTTTCACTTTTAAAACGTATTGTATGTGTAACAAAATGGGAATTACGAGTGGGAACATTATAAATTTATAAATGTATAAATTAAAAAAATATTGTTATGTAATTAAGCAAAATAAGAAAAACGAGTGAAAAGAAAAACAACTGAAAACTAAAGCTATGAATCTATCAAACAAAAAAGAAACTAAAACATAGTAGGCTCCTGTGGCAATGTCCCCAAAATACTGGCAGCATTACCCCGTTGGATAGCGATGGAAATTCGCTGGGCGAAATAGCTGCCAGCCTTTGGGTATCTCCCATGACTTCAACTAAGCGCTTGGATAAACATATTACAAAAAAAAATTACTAAAGACTAGTTTACTGGCCATTGTTGAAGAGATTTTCATAAATACTAAGAGTTTATTTCTTAGAAAAACACCCACTTACTTTTTCCATGACTCAGCTACCAAAATGAGGCTTCTTGGCCTCCAATACGAGATGTCGCTATTTGTAAACTCAAAATAATGTTATTAAAAATGATGGGTTACTATAAATAAAACATAACTAGTCTTTGTGCAATGGAAATGGTTCTACTGCAAAAGCCGCATTCATTAGACATCTTTTGACCTCTTAAGATTTGCTGATCTCTGAAAATATGGAGAATTCGAGATTATTTCCAGTCACTTGCGTTTGTAGCATTTAATCTATGCCATATCGTGCCATTTCTATTTCTCAATATAACATTTCTCGTCTTTGCATAGTTGCATTCCATTTAATGCTAGATTTGAATTGAAATTGGCTAATTTAAGCTTAAAGTGACAATCACTACAAACAATCCTTTAGCCATCAATCAAACGAGCTGTCTCACCTTTTGTAATAAACTACAAGTTCGCATATTGC
This sequence comes from Cnaphalocrocis medinalis, assembly GCA_014851415.1. Lineage (NCBI taxonomy): Eukaryota > Metazoa > Arthropoda > Insecta > Lepidoptera > Crambidae > Cnaphalocrocis > Cnaphalocrocis medinalis. Next base: position 11,693,820 of record CM026285.1, on the reverse strand, counting down.
TTTGATGCTTAATTACAGTCATTTGACGTTGTAAATAGCTGATCTTCACCGTGTAAGGTCGCGCTTTGGTCAAACTCTGTGGATTACGCCTCGTCATTTCCGCAGTCATTTATAATCCCAGATCTATCTGAAACGCTGCCTTCACAAATGCTTTTGACTGAGACTAAGTACGAACGAAAAGCAGCACACCTACTCGGAAACCAGCATACAATGGTCTCTTTGATCTTCGGCAATTTATATGACCCAGAAAAAGTGAAACTGTGGGTCATTACCGGGGTTGATTAATGTTGTGTCGTTCAATAGAGCATTTCTACTTAATGACCTTTGCACGCGGCGATAGTGACGAGAGGAACAAGTTTATTGTAATAACTAATTAAAGAAGACCGGCGAGAGCAGTCTTCATGTTTTCCGAGACCATACATATTTGGAAACATAGTAATTAAACTAAGCAACAAAATGTTTATTTTATCTTATTATAAGTATATTTTTGAAAGCATGGAATAAAAAGTTAAATTATTTTCAATTTGCAAACAATTCAGTGAACAAAACTCACATCACAGAGGAAAAACGAAACGTTGAGTCAATCATAATGTCACTTTGATAGTTCTGCCCTGTTACACACAAGTATGCTATTTTAAATTATACGAGTTACGCGTAACCAGTGCGAAATACTCTTAAAAAGTGTGATCTATATGGCACTAAAGACAGTTTACAAAAAAAATGTATCAATGAGCCAGAAACTCATATGACAAATTCGTTTAACTTAATTTTTTATCGTTGCAGCCATGACTAACTCATTCAATTTTAAGTTAACAGAGATAGGCATCATATACCACCATATAACTCTGCTACTTAATCTAAATCTGTTAACTTGAAGTTGAAATAGTTACGCGTGGTCACTCGATGCGCGCGGAACAGTGGGCGGCGTGCACCTTGCGGCCATTTATTTCTTTACAATTCATGTCATTCATCATCAGCAACCCACACTCGTCTACTGCTGGACATAGGTCTCACCTAAAACACGTCACTGCTCCAGATTTTCGGCCATTCTCATCCAGCCCACACCAGCCAGCCTTCCAATGTCATCATCCCATCTTGTCGCAGGGCGTCCAACACATGGCTCACCGAGTCGTGATCTCCACTCAAGGACTTTACGGCCCCAATGGTTTTCAATTCTGCGGCTAATGTGACCAGCCTATTGCCACTTCAGTTTGCTAATTCGGTGGGCTATGTCTGTGACTCTGGACTCTGGTTTTCTGTCGGATTACATCATTTCTGATGCGGTCCTTCAGAGATACTCTGAGCATAGCCCTTTTCATAGCTCTTTGAGCGACTTTAAATAAGTGGACTAGTCCAGCCGTGAGTGTCCACGTCTCGGCATCGAAAGTCATGACCGGGAGGACGCAATAGTTGAAGATTTTCGACTTAAGACTTTGAGGGATGGGCGATGAGAAGACTTGACGAAGCCTACCAAATGCTGCCCAGCCTAGCTGAATTCTTTTGTTAGCTTCTCTCTCGAAGTTGTTTCTGCCTAATTAGAGCGTTTGTCCTAGATAGACATATTCCTGGACAACTTCGAGAGGTACTCCATTAACTGTGACTAGTCCCGGATCAACGAGCTCGCTGAACATGACCTTGGTTTTATCCAAGTTCATCCGAAGACCGATGTGTTTGGAATATTCAGCCAGGCTGCTCACCATCTCCTGTAGGTTAAAAGGTTTCTGCCAAGATGACGATGTGGTCTGCGAATCGCAGGTGTGACATCGCCATTAATATTGATTCCGCGCTCTTTCCAGTTAAGCGTTTCGAACATGTCCTGCAGCGCAGCGGATAAGAGTTTCGGAGATATAACATCTCCTTGTCTCACACCACGTCGCAGCAGGACAGGCTCGGTTTGGCCATTTTGGATTACTACGGACATATTAGCGGCGTCATACAGACACCTTAACACCTCGATATATCGCCAATCGACTTTGCACCTCTGCAAGGCCTCGAGAAGTTCTCGACGGAGTCAAAGCTTTTTCTTAGTCCACAAACGCCATGCACAGGGGCTGGTTATATTCTTTGGTCATCTGTATAACCTGTCTCACTGTGTAAATATGGTATATGATGCTATAACTCCGTCGGAACCCGGCCTGCTCTGCAGGTTAAGCTTCGTCAAGTCTTCGTGAAAGGTCATTCGAAATGACTCTTGAGAACAACTTATAGACGTGACATAAGAGTGAAATTGGTCGATAGTTCTTCAGTAAAGTTTTGTCGCCTTTCTTGAAGAACAATACGACCAAGCTCCGCTGCCACGCCCTAAGAGTTCTTCCGGAGAAAAGTTCCTTCAGCACCCGCTTTCAGAAGCTCGGTTGTGACTCCATCTTCTCCCGGGGCTTTGACTTTGACTTTATAACTGGCTATAGAAGGTGTTAACTTCCGAAAGAATCTCTGGCTTTGACGTGGTGACTACTCCATTTGTTATGGTCAGCTTCCAAGCTGTTGTACGAAGACTTTGGGCCCCTGGTTCTTTGGGCTCAATTGCTCTTTATATTGAGAGTGCATTGAAGCTTAGGAGGTCACATCTTAACAGCTTGGAGATGGACTTATTCAGAGCCCGTTGTTCTGCCGAAGTGACTGATGGATCGTTCCGCCTCTTGTCCATTAGGCCAAGAGTCTCTTTCGAAAGTTTAGACCGCTTGCTCGTACGTCGCAACTCACAGAATTTTGCACCCTCGTCCCAAAGGATTTTCACCACTTGGTCGAGTTCTTCGGTCAGTGTGGTATGGCGGCCTTCCTTATCCCGGAGATTCTTAGCACCCCCTGCCTGTCTGCCTGTCGTTAACAAAACCAGAATAGCAGGGCTGCCGGGAACTGGGGGCCGAGGCAATATTGTCTTCTTCATTAGGAGGATTATACCATAACCCACTACGCTGGACCTGTGCGGGTTGGTGGGTGGTTCGCCAGGGCCTCTTTCGTTGATTAGCAATCGCTTATTGGTTCAGCTAACTTTGGTTAAAAAATACAATTCAGCGATATTTAACAATTTGTTAAGGTTTTTCGACAATTGGTTAACCACTAGTCAGAAAATAGGGCCTTTTAGTCAAACGCATCTAATACAAACTAAATAGATAACATAGAAAGGCTTTCCCTGCATCGTGTGTTTTGGTTGCACCCAACTCTTCTAACTTAAGTTATCACACGACGCGTAACCACATTGGTATGAAGTTCTGGTTATGCGAAACTCGTTTATCTCAATTTAAAAATTAAGTTTTATAGATATAAAAAAAAATTATATGTCAATATGTTCTAGAAGCATTTACACACCTTATCTGTCAGTTTCAATTATATAGCATGTTTCCTTAATACGCTACAAGTAAATGTTTGTTTAAAACTTCAAAGCCATTTTTCTCAAAACTATGTTTTTTGAGATAGCAGAGTTGTGCGTAACACGGCAGAGTTAAGATATTTGACATCTTTTTAAATTGTTTTAAATGTGTGATCTATTCATTTACGTTTTCGCGTATTTTCTGGACTTTTGAGTTTATTGATTCAACCTAGACAACAGCATTTCCCTGGATTTGATTTCCAAGTGATTTGGTTTATTTAGTATAATGCCGCTTCGATGTGTCCATTGTTCTTTGCGTCTTGCTTGATCGAAAAAGACGACACCGTTTATCCGAGGAAAGTGCAGAGACGATGGAAAGAAGAAGCCAATAGTGAAATACCTACTCTCTGCATTTAATAGTATTGACCCATATGTTTTAAGGGCCAGAATAAAATCTCGATATTCGGGCAGCAGGTCATACTATACATACATAGTAGTAGATAGAGCAATTCAAGGACGACAAGCTATTTTAGGGTAATAATGTTATTGTGTTGCAGGTAAGCGAACAGTTGGTTGCTGTTCGCATACCATGAGCATATTATGGTATATGGGGTTTGCAAGTCGACGGGGTAATATAGTACCTCCTGCAGCCTTTTTAGACAATTTGTTATGTACTTAATTGATTAAATGACGTCATGCCTACACATCCGAAGTTTGTTTTACCATACCTTTATAACGCTGATGTAAACATGCAACATTATGTACTTATAAATAATCGTTGAGTACACATGTAAGGTATCCGCGCCTGACGGACGGACTATGAATTTGTAAGCACGAGTTCATACTCGTGCTTACAAATTCATAGTCATCATTCATAGGATCATTCATCGATTTATCGAGTGCCATTTATAGTACGTTAAGCATCAGTAGCACTACCATGTTTTTTTTTATTTTTATGCGATTGGTAGCAGACGAGCAGACAGATCACCTGATGGTAAGCGATTGCCGCCACCCATATACACCTGCAACACCAGTTGAGTCACAAGTGCGCTAGTAGCACAAAATCTAGTAGTGCGAGTGCAAGTTTGAAATACTCAGAAATACTATCCTCGCTACCGAAAACTATCGCTTTGTCTCTTTCATTATGATGCATTTGAAAGAGACAGAGCAATAGTTTACGTTATGTCAGTTTTCGATGTCAACTCTTGGTAGCGCTACAGAAGGCCACTCAGTAACATTGACAGGGGGGGGGGCGTTGTACGATATTTTTTCTTCTATGGGAAAATGTCAATCAACACTGAGTCACTGACACTTGTGAGGAAAATACGATTTTCCGACATTTGCCGAAAACCTTATGTATGACCCTTGAACGACTATATTTTGTCGGCCCTATACCTTTATAATCCCATCTTTAGAAAAGTGGCAACAATTTCTTTTTTTCTTAGTTGAGTGTTCTTCTTTAAGTATCATTAATTTTTTTCTAGGCACGGGACCTCTAAACCGCAGACTGAAAATACATAGAACTTCGCCGGACTCCTTTTGGCATAAGACAGGCGTGTCGCTGGGTGTGCCTGTTAGTGACTATGCAAATGATAGCCGTTTACGCAACAAACCAGTCAACAGTGACAACTGAAGGCGACCTCGACCTTGCCGCGCAGCTCCCACAGACTACGAATCACCACCAAAATACAGCAAACTTAGCGAAATTGCAAAGTGCACCATTCGAGGCACCCACACACGTATTCTGAATCCGCAAACTGGGACACGCGAGATGTAAATTTTGATGGCCTTTAGTGTTTATGGACACAGGTTTTAGTTTAAGGTCGTCCTGTTTTTTATGGTTTATTTTTATTGTAGACAGCCTAATTTGTTTATTAATTAGCACGTGGCGTGCCCATAACGGTATATGAATGTGCGATAAAGACCACACATGCTTATGATATGCGATCTCGGAATCTCGCTGGCTGATCAAGGTTTCCGATTATCATAATAATAGACTGACGTGCATTTTTGGGACCTTGAGGTTTACCTTGAACGTTTGGGCTTGGGCAAAAATTCCTTGATAAGCAGAACAAATAAATCATCAATTCCTAACGATGGAAGTAGTTGGCATAATTTGTCATCGGAGCGGATGGTATCACCGTAGAGCTTCCACGCCGCGCGGCTAAATTAATTGCTTCGACAGAATTAAATGTTATTGTGTCAAGGCTGGTGGTAATTTTATTTCATTCTGAACTGTTATATGAATAGTCACGGCCTACATTTGAAAACAGTCCCAACTTAACAATGTCTGTCTTCTGGCCTTCTATTGTGATTCTTAATTCTACATGTTGTGATACTGTCAGCGGCTTATTACGAATTAGTTATTTTTATCTAATGTTAGGCTTACCGTTTAGCTATTGGCACTCAAACTATATCGCATGCTGAGAACAAAAGTGACCTAATCCTAAATATACAGAAATCTAGTTTCACTTTGTTTTTAATTAAATAAATAGATTGTTATTTTCGTTCTCAGCGTGCGATATCAGCTTGTCTTTTTTCATATTTATAAGTAAGATAATATTTCTATACTTAATTATATTACCTATTAGAAAAGTAATTGTCTAATTTAAAGTACCGCTATATGAGTTTATTAAATAATTTAAAAAATACGAGGCATTTTATATTTATGAGCATTTAAGTTTAATATTGTCTCCTAATGAACATTTTATTTAGTAATGTATCCAACAATTAAAACATTAAAGTCAATTAAGCTTAATTACGTCTTTAAGTTATTTAATTAATGTCCAACATTATACTAATGGACTGTTTACATTACAAATAAATAACTTCGTTAATTCATCGTTTTATCTGATAATAGTACGCAATCTGTTATTACGTCTCTCAATTCAAACGGTCTTAAACCGCTTGAGTAATATTATCGATTCTAAAAGTGTAATAGTGTAAGTGGCTGTTGCGCTGCACGATTACAGTCATGATACACAGTTTTAGTAATTCGATAGGTAATAAAGTTTAAATTTATAATGATTATCTCCCTGGGCACAATATATCGCGAGCTACTGTGAGGCTGCGCAATGAGACTCGAACAGGCACCGCACACAAATTCCTTTAGTTATAATAAAAACGCCTACACGCCAATTAAGGGCCTATCTTTAGTAGATTTATCGACACACCCTGCCATTGAGTGGGCTACAAACAATACTGCCGAAAACTTACATAACAATGGAAAGTGAACTTTTCCACCTTACCATTGATGTTTTATCGATTCCAATTTGGAAAGGATAAAAAGTGGTCTGGTACATTGAAAGTTGTCACCAAAACAGGAGACTCCCCATTCGCTTTCGTCGATCGAGTACGAAAGTATTGTATTGTAACCGTCCGGTTTCCGACCTTGGGTACAAAGCTGCCAAATAACTCATAGCTCTCGTGACTGAGCTATGTGGGACACAAAGAGATCATTCGCGAACTTTTTTTGCCGAGATAATCACAGCACTTTGATATAGTGAAAGTTAACTGCCTAGTTACACTTACGCACGTTCCCTGGCAATGCTGATAAGTGACTGACAGTAGTCAAAATACCATGCAAATGAAATCTATTATTGGCAAATGAATCGCTTTGCTTCTATTGTAAGCTATCAATCTAAGCTCATGTTTTCATCTCGATAGCTATTACAATACATTTACTTCTTAGTAATCATTCTAATCTTTCGTTCATCACAATTTGATGATTCTTCTTTTGGTCTTCAAGTCCATTGTTTCACTTTACCCTATCATTTTTATTTTATGAACGGCAAAGTTTCTAACACTCAATCAAAAACGCTCAATTACCAGCTAATAGCTCTACACAGATGTTCTACAAATCGGCGAATTGCTGCCATAATAGGTGCAGCGGTGGTCCAACCGTCTCACACAACCGTTCTATGATTTCACATAGATATTACGACGATTATCGATTCAATCTATTGCTTGAGCAATAAAATCCCAAAGGTCGACGACCGAAATGTTTAGATTTTAATTCCAAGCCCGGTATTGAATGGAGAATAACGCCTAGAGCCTTTTGGCAGACCGAAGGCGGGCGCAACAATTTCTCTGTGACTTCAACGTTACATAACATTATTTTTCAATTACGAACTCGTAATAGGCATATCTTTGACAAATTATCAGCGTCCGCTCCCGTGCTGGGACAATGCTTGCTTTCCTGGAACCTCATCATCATATAATAAGTCTATCAATCAACGAGATTATTCTATTACCAACATCATGGTTGCATTCAAATTAGCGGAGCGTGACCGTCGTCGTACAACAAACAATACGGTATGTGGCGGTCCCCTCGGCCTGATCACTTTCACTCGGCTTATCAGCAAGAACCCCGGGCGGAGCGGCCGGATGCCCGGCTAGTTGGCCACGGAACCCACCACCGGCCACGTTGCATAAGCGACAACTACAACTAACCAGGATGACGCTTAAATAACTCGCTTCTTTTTTTATTGTCGTCACTAAGCCCCACCTTAACCACTTTTCACTTAGCAACCAGCTGACCGGAGACCTTGCAAAAACCCCAAGAATGCAGCAAGTGAAGTGACAATTAACCAAAGACAATGCGATCTAGTTGAGTGGTTAAATGTGACAAAGCCGAGCAAAAATTTCGCTTATTTTTTGCTAAAAGTGTGACTTAAGAATTACTGTTTGGAAGGTCAAGTAGACCATTTGCGGCTTAGCAATAAGGAAGTGTTTGGGAAGGAAATGTACATTTAAAGCGTGGAACATTAGGGTTTGAGCATTGAAAAAATATAAGTGATCGTTATCAATTTTAGCGTGAAATTAAAACGTTGTTCAGTAATCTCACGTTTTTACGTGTGTTTCGTCACTGATCCGCAGTCAGGAGTCATAATAACGGAAATTGTTGTCACATCAAGTCAAATTGTGCATAAATTTGGGCGACATCGTTATCTCGAGATTTGCAAACTGGTTATACTTTACCTACCACGTCGGTCGTATATGGACAACGTAAGAGCAATCGTAATATTACTCGACATTCTTTCACATTTACGAACATTTCGTATGCTGCGCGCGCGTCGCTCCGTTAACCCTGTTATCTGCATTGGTTGTCTGGGCATCACCGTTATGCGGCGCAGGAGTTCTTGAATGCAATCAGCGACATCTCTCGCTCCATTGATGGTGAAGTGGCTATACCGCTGTTTGACAAGGACTTGAACTCCGAAGGATTGTCGGGTTTACGTCGCGGCTTTCCGAGAAGCTCCCATTGTAAACTTCGTTTGGCGTTCAAGTTTAACAAACTACAAACCTACGATGCGATCTCGCACTTTTAAAAACTGTACATTCTACCTTTATTGCCTCGTTTTATGATTCAATTTAGGATTTTTTACACTTTCAACAAAATTGTCCGTATCAATGTAATCCGTTGAACATTTTATGGCTTAATGTTCGGAAACGAGTCACCTTGTCACACTTACATGTTTATGTGTATGTTATCAATTTTAAACCGTTACAAATCTTAACTTAGTAAGGGAGTCAAGTTTAGTGTAGTTTGTACATACTTGCATACAGGTATGTGGTAAGTACCTACTTATAATAGTTGTCAGTTTATTCAACTGAAGAAAGATATTCGTTTATCCTTACCTTACCTTACTTTCCCTCTACGAATTCTAGCTCTGTAAATTATACATGTTACTAAATGTTACTAAAACCCGTTTTATTGTGTAATATGTATAATTGATGATTTATTGCTGACTTCATGCATTGTATTGTTTTATTATCTATTCTTCTACTAGGCGTACAGGAGCGTAACTAATAGGAAACAATAACGCTAATTGACATAATAATATTTTAATAAAAGGTTTGTTTGTCTACCATAATATTTCGTTTATTAATAATTCACCTATTATAAATATATTGGCAGTGTTTGATAACACAAGTACCTAGGTATGATGTTTATGCATTGGTATCAATGGGTGATTTCGAGAAGGTGCGGCGCAAACCGCATTCTGGAATATTGCCCTACAAGGCTAACACAATAAATTCTACAATACGATTGTTTCTCGTGTTTATATACCACGGCGTACAATACCGAGTTTAATAAAAACAAACGGAGCGATCGCTGCGCGTAACCACAACACCGCCGTAATACTTGCGTTCACATTACATGGGAGAATGTTAAAACTGTTATAGGAATTTGGAATTGGGGCATGTGATCACGCGCAGGTTGCTGCGAAAAAATCAGTTGAACAGATATTGTGTCCGTGGTAAATAACCTCCTTCATCTTCACCGTAGAATATATTGATCCGTCCGTATTCTGTGGCAGCATGAAAGAGGAGCACTGGATACTTTGGGCAGAGACAGTCCGCCAAAAGTGCCGGTGATAGCCGACCGCTAATGTGAGATTCTTTTCTCGTTAACAATAAGTATATCTAATAAATTCAAACAAAGAGCATGGTAATAACAGGGGCGGATCCAGACCTCAAAAATCTACGGATTTTCCGACTTGGGGCATCGTCGAAGGGTGGTCATAGCGGCTCGTGCCCCCTAGCTACGCCCATAGTTGGACATAGTTAGACATAGAACGCCTCTTAGACTGGAAGGAAACTGCTGATCCTAAGTTGATAGAAGAAAGTACGACGTCTAAGGTAAATTTAAGGTTGTGGGCATGCCCACAGCGCCCACAACGGTGAATCCGCCCTTGGGTAATAAACACAATAATCTTATAGTAATCTGGGATATCCCTCCAACCCCCACTCCCTTCACAATTGCCAGCAGTTGTCTCACAGTTCACCATCATCATCATCATTTTAATAAACGTCCACTGCTGGACGTAGGCCTCTCCCAACGTTCTCCACAAAGATCCAATTTGAAAATCGTGATAAGTCACGATCCACAAATTGGAGGGACAACCTAATAAGAGAGAATTCAACTAATAAACCGTTTAAATCGTGCCGTCGCTTGTTCCATATGTCTCAAGGTGATCGTGCGTTACCCAAAATAACTTAAACAATTGGAACGTCGCAAATATGGAAGCGCCTTTCGATTTCTTAACTGTATTTCCAAATGTCTTGGGAAAACAATGTGCCTGCGCAGTGCGGCCGTTTGACATCATAGCGCGGGATAGTAAGCAGTAACCTGTTTGTTTATTTACAGGTTCCCGTTAAAGTATTTAGTCGCGTGTTTTAAATTTAGTGTGAGCAAAATGCTCATAGCGCGAGTGCTGGCTGGTTAAAGAAAATATTTTAAAAATATCAGCGTACCTATACATATACTGTCCCACTGCAGGGCAAAGGCCTCCACCTTAGATATCAAGTCATCGCTACTATGATGGGATTAGGCTTAATCACCACGCTTGCCTAGTGCGGGTTGGTGATCACACCCAAGCTGAACTGAGCCGATTATATTCTTTATAGAAATGGTAAGTGATTTTGTGAATAATGTCCTCCTACTGTTATCGCCACTCACGATAGTCTCGTGGTTGTAGTACCGGGCCGTGACCTTGGGGTCGTAGGTTCGATTCCCGGGTCGAGTAAAAAGTATACATAGCTCGGGTTTGTGATCACCAATCCACATTAGGCAATGGTGATTGGTGATTAAGCCTAATCCCATCTTAGTAGCGATAAGTTTATTTCGATTATGGAAGCCATCTTTTACACCTAAATAAGAACTATTTGCGCGTTGTTAACCCAAGAGACTTGAACCTATAGAGAAGGTAGAGTTCCCAATTACCACTAGATATTTCATAATATTCAACTGCAATAAATTATGAGTAGGTAACAACTTACAAAATGATGGAATCTACCTAAATCAAGTATTCGGTAGAATGTTTACTGGTTCATATTTCCAAGAACATTGTTATCTAACTAGGTTATGGACATACTGCTTTCCTATCGCTATAGTATGCATTTCTCTACATACATCGCTACAAAAGATTCGCTAGCGGACCCGATGGCCGACTTTCGTCGCGATGCATACCAATGCCTGTTGATCCATCAATAAGCAAACCAACTCCAATGCATTAGTAATTTTGTGACCAGGTTTTTTACGAGTATTTACCAGGGACAGAAAGTTCAAGGTGATAGGCACCTGGCTCATTACAATAGAGATCATTATGGTGGAGGTCTATCCTAACTAATATTATAAATGCGAAAGTAACTCTGTCTGTCTGTCTGTCTGTTACTCTTTCACGCCAAAACTACTGAACGGATTTAAATGAAATTTGGTATACAGAAGATCTAAACCCTGAGAAAGAACATAGGCTACTTTTTATTGCGAAAAAGGGGTTGTAAGGGGTTAAAAGGGGGGTAAAAAGTTACTTTTCCACGCGGAAGAAGTCGCGGGCGGCCGCTAGTAAATCCATATTTCTCAGAAATTGACATAAGAATCTTTAAATATTACTTTTTAAATTGAAGGGGCTAAGCTTCTGAACTCGTATATGAGTTATCTGTAAATTTTACAAAACCCATGTCCATTTCGGAAGTATATGGGCTCGACCCCCCCCCTCACCCTGTGATGAAGCCTAGATTTTTCCGCCCCCTAAACCTCAAACGCGCCGCCACACCTGAAGCAGTGCAGTGGCGTAAAGGTGATTACTTCTTTTTTCGTCTTCGACGCTCCCAACCCCAAAGGAGCAGATTTTGCCGCCCCCACTACGCTACGCTACTGACGGGTCAGCTCTCTGGAAGCTCTCTCTTCTCTTGAGCAGCATATTTTTGGACGACGAGGTCAGACCCAAATACCAAATCTTGAATCATGGTCAAGTTTAAGGGGCTCCAAAGAATAGGAAGCTACAAGAAAGACATCAAAAGAAGTCAGTCGCCGAAATCAACATAATACCTACTCGTACCATTGATTATACGGCCGGTTTTTATTCAACATTTATGCAAATTGGTTTATAAACTTTATTGGCGAATGAATATTAGGTAAGAATTTATATGACTCACTTACTACGAGTTGTAATCTTATTTTTATGAGTCAATTTCACTCTCGAAAACCAATATGATAAGTATAATATATGTGGATGATTATAATAGATATGGTTTTAATAATGTTTGTGTATAAATAATTCATCAGTCGTTTATTTGTTTACTTATGGGACTAGAGATATGTACTACACCGTATTGATATGAGTTTTTATTGCTTTAATCAGTTAGAGGGAATCTGAACATTTACGGGATTTTGTGTTATCGATAATGTAAGTGAATTAAAATATTATTACTTCCTACGGTACCTTATTATCTTATCCACATAGGAAAAGATATTCTTAATGGACAGTATACATTTTATTGGCACTCAACAAGGTGGAGGACACATGCTGCCGAGATGCAGACAACCTACTTTAAAGTCGACAACTACTAAGTTGTCGACTTTTAACTTGGTTGCCTGATTGGCCCGTTTTCAGGTAATTATCATCCTCATTTCTTCCAAAGACGTCCACTGCTGGACATAAGCCTCCCCAATGTTCTCCACACAGATCGGTCCTGTGTCATCCGCTTCCAAGGAATTTCTGCGACCTTCACTAAATCGTTTATCTACCTTGTGGGGGAGGGGGGGAGGGCTGCCACGGCTGCGACTTCCTGTACACCTTCCTGTGTGATCGTGTCAGAAATCATGAGATCTAAAGTCACAGACATAGCCCAAGGAATGGCGTGGTTTTCCAAGGGATCCCAACAATATTTTCCGGGTAGTCTGGTCCCTTTTGTGAGAACCACCGCTGTGATTACCTGCCCGCGGCTTCCACTCGAAGGTATTTCCTCCCGAATGATTTTCACTCCCTTTCGCAATGTACCTACCTCCCTCTCCCACTTGAGGTTTTGCGATCCTTCGGTCTTTATCGGACTTTGGTTTTGCCTAGTATTTAAAAAAAATACCTGTTCCAAGTAACAGGTAGAATAACTATTACCGATACACCTTGTAGCTAATTAAACATGAGCACATTTTCACAGCATGATGCGATCTGCAGTAACTGATGCTGTAATTGTTTTGCAATACTTATTAAACAAAGTGTGTTTCGTTTAGCAACAAATAAGCCCGAGCTGTCATGTAAATGTTACAAATTGAAGTATTGAAAGAGATACCTGCTCATTGATTTCGCAAAGTATCGACGCTTTAAATACCGATGAGTACAATATAACACTTCTGTATCAATTTGGTTGAGTAATTTCGATCTCATGAGACAAGTCTCATAAGCAGAATATTACTTGCAGTATTTATACCTACTACCTAATGCATAGGCAATTCCAGTTTTGACAAAATCATCGGAAATGCGTTGCCCGACTTAAAGTTTCCGAAGTCCCAACATCAGTTCACTTAACCAACAGTAATGCGAGTTAGTCCAGTCAAAATAGACAAAAATAAGCTAGTACGTAACATATCAACAATATGCGCATAGAGTTGAAAAATGGTAAAGTAGTTTTAAAACATTTGAAATGCCAAAATTCCCCGTCGATCCTACTTCTGAACATTATAACTTAAGTCAAAGGTACGAAATTAAGGCTTTTTTTATTTTTGTCGGAAACGGTTAGTTTTATCACGCATATTACTTAGTTCAGTAAAACACAAACTGCATAAATCAGTTTTGTGTGAGAAGGTGAATTGGTATTGATTTAGTACAAATAAATAAATCTTAAAAGGAACTCAGTATAATGGGAGAAATCATGACAGACAATTTCTTTTGTTAAAAAAAGTATTATGTATTAGGTTATAACCACCTGGTACCAGGCACCAAGTTGTCATAGCAACAGTAGGTGAAGTAGTCGCTATACTCGTAGATGTTATTGATTCAACAAACAGTTTCTATTATTCTAAACCACATGACCATTCTCTTAGAAACGTCTACCGAAAATTTCTTGGAAGATTGCAAGTAGTTTCTCAAAATCTCTTTTGAATATTGATGAGTTACTGATTAATTAGAAGCGGATGTGGGGAGATAAGGAATTGGCGATCTTTTGTACTAATGTGACAGAGTCAAATTAAAGACTACATTAATTTAAATCCTAACCAAAAAAACAAATGAGCTCTCTGAGTCAATGCTAAATATTTTTAAATCATTTTACCTATGACAGACAGACATTAGGTTCTTACAAGGAACAATAATGGTGGCTTAGAGTATTCTCTAGAGAATCGTTTGGAGTTTGGAAACAAATGAAGGTGATCTCAGCAGCTCTGTCATTATGTAGTAGTTTTACAGCTGTTTTTAATGTGATAGGTGGCAGGCGAGCAGACGGAACACCTGATGGTAAGCGATTGCCGCCGCCGCGCGGCGATCGAGAGACATAGAGTTAACAACATACGAGTCCCAAGTGCGCTGCCAATCTTAGCCAAAGGGCTATTCAAATTTAGGTGGATATCTGTACTGAAGGAAAATGTGAAAACCTTGCACGCTTAAGTTAACTTGTCAAATTTGTAGGTAGTTTTTTCTTACAGAGGGGGGAGACGAGCAGACGGATCACCTAATGGTAAGTAAGTTTTAGAGATATAGTTATTTATCCGAGTTCATAAAGCGATACCTTATTCATATTAAGAAGCGTGTGAAGCGCATCGCAACGCAAAAATGCGGCGGAATGCACACGGATCCATCCGCCTATGCGCCAAAACGCATGCGACATTGCTGCTCGGAAGTATTGGTACCAAGCAAAGCCAACCGGCTTCCAAAGCATTCGGGAAGTACAATTAATTACCTACTTTAGGAACTGTCAATAAAATATAATTTTCTTTATGCCCTCGAGACTCAACTTGAGTGACTTCAGAGTGCGTTCCGACGTTTGATATGTTATTATAAAATTAAAGATGTCTCGTCGTTTCGTTTTACTTTAGTAAATACCAAAAAATGCTATAAGTTTAGTAAACTAAGCTAAGCTTAGTAAATTACCGGAGTAAATTCGGCGTTGTGATAATTTCTACCACTTACACAAGTGTTTAAGCTACTTAGCTCGGAGTCAGGCTAATGTATGAGATGTTGTGTGAATTTAAATATTTAGCTCGATGGCGAGGGAAAATATCGTGATGAAATCTGGCCTGTCGGATAGTTACTGAAACACGTAGGACCTATTCAGTAGGCCTGATACGCCTGTTAAAGGGTTGCGGTCAGACGGAGTCGCTTTACTTACTAGACTCCCCAAATCCTCCATTTTTCCCCTGGAGTTCCTGGCGCTTTGGACGCTAATCGGACTTGATGAGATGAGGAGGAGTTACCAGTCAAACAATTGAAACTACTTAAAGTTCCCCTTATATTGTAGCAGACTCGTACAAATTCATAGTCTTCACAGAAGATACCGCTATACCAACAACGTTCTAAAAACACCAATTAGAACCTCGGCTGCTAAATGTTATGTTATTCTGTAACTTTAATACCTTGTGCAGCGCACTTGCGCACTCTTACGTCGGTTACAGCACCCACCTGCATACGCCCCCGCTATACATCGCTAAGAAAGCCCAAATGCCTAAAGCGAGCACGGTAAAAAAGCGCCAAGTTCTGATAGTCTTAACGTCGTAACTTCGTAAACGTGACCTGTGTTAATAATTTAATAACAGAGTCCAATCACGAATATTAAGAATTACATTGTGTAAAATGCAATGAAAAGTGTGACATCGTATATATGATATGACCTATGTTAATGTAAGCACATGAAGGTAAATGGCTAATCAATAAAAGATTTGACAGCTGAAAGTAAATTTTGGTCTGATGATGATTTTGGAACTGATTGAATCGACTTTAGAACTTATTGCTAGGCCTAATTTAGTGCAACACCTTTAAGTTTAAGATCTCTATCATGTCATACCTACCTATATAATGCAAATAAATTATTTGATTTGACATGATATTATTTTTACATTATATAATCATACGTCGTGTATACTAATGAATAAGTGTGGTTACATAAATGTGAAGCTTCTGCCATTGTATGCATTTAAAATAGCCATACGGCGTTAAACAATATGGCAGTTTGTATGTACACCAGTAGTCATATGAATATTAATTAAAATTGCTTTTGTAAGCCTACAGTTTCTGCAAACATTATCTTTAAGCACAACTTTATTTGCTTAAGACAAGGAACATGAATAATCTAACTTAGTAGGTAATTTGCGGAAGTCACAACATAGTGCTAACTTTCCATTGCTTGATGGAATTATTGTAAGTGTTGTTTCAGAGACTTGGCCGTTGTCTACCAGCGTTTGTTACGAGATAAAATATAATTCAAATAACAGTCATAATCAAGGCATTGAACTTGCCTCTATGGCGAGTGTGGTTAACGAAACGAGAATACTTTCACTCGTGGCCAGTTAACGCGCGGATGGGTTTGCCTACGAAAAAATTACAATAATTAAGAGAATTGTATGGACAGCACAAAGTTGAGGAGTACAGATACACCAGCCCATGCAATGGAGATAAATGTATTTGAAGCGGACTGTACGCCCTTTGTTAGGTAGCGACCCCAACATTATAGCGAAGAGAATCAAGTGCCTCTATTGTGGTACATGTTACTAGGCTTTTCATGTGATTTTTGTGACTCTTTATTTAGATAGATACTCTTTATTGCACAAAATATTACAGAACTTAATGCTTATCATAACATTACAAATATAATATCGGCGGTCTTATCGCTAATAGCTAATGAATTATTTATCTCTAACTCTACTTTTTATTGGCACAGCCTCTACGATATTATTGTACTTAGTCATTTTGATATTTACAATTTTTCGTAAGACATAATTAATTGCAAAATTATGTTTTAGGATTTTTTCCAAATTTTATAAATTTGTTTTTTTTTAATGGCTGCTATGCGTCGCCTAGCGAACGCAGTCAATTCTGCCAATGTCAAGTGTTTTTTTTTTCTTAATTCACGAAATCTCTGAAAACTATTGTCGACTTACAACATTTTACACATTTGGTCGTTCTGTCTGTCCAGTCCTAGTCTATGCGTATGGACAGTGAGTCAGCTCGATACGCGATAAGAGCCGGTGTCATCACCGGACCATTGTAAAAGATGAACTTTCGATCGGTGTCTTTGTGCCGGAGAAAGAAAGCGGCCATTTTCTTTGTACCTAATGAGACATATTATAATTCGCACGACTCTCATGGGAGCGGGTTAAACGGATTTGCTCAGTCGCTGCAGAGACAATAACGTTTCGCAATAGTCTAAACTCAGCATGACACTTTGAACTCGCGGTGAGAGCGTCGCCTTACACGTTATATCGGAAAAATCTAATTACCTAACATTACTTAAATAATATGAACTGTCTTCCTATGTGTTTGAACTTTCGCGTTGCATTATACAAATAAGTAGGTACGTAGATAGTCTTACTTGATATAAGGCCGACCATGGCCGTTGTAGTAACGCGTCCGAAACGTCAAGTAGTAAGGGCCATAATGTAACATACTTGTATTTATACGTTTTAAACGTTTAGTCCGTTTAAATTAGGTATTTATTTTCCTATAATTTATAATTGTCTTTATAGCAGACAGGGCCTGCTCTCACTTTTCGGGACAAATTTTGTTTTAAATAGTAGCAATAGATGGCGCTTTGCGTCGATCACATCGCGCTAGTATTTTAGGCTTAATAAGTTTACCTCATTGTAATGAGGTAAGTATATTAGCTCTCAAGCAAACGGTAACTGATGATAAGCATATCGGACCTATTTGAATAATGTAGATCCGTTTCTAGCTTCTTCTAATAATGAACTAGCAGTTAAATACCTACTGGAAAATTAACTACAGCTGAAGACTGCATAATGTAGGATATAAAGAGTGGAGTCGTTAATTCTGTAAAGGTAAGGGATAAGATTAGAAGTTCTTGACCTACATTTTTTTTAATTTCGTCTACTTAAACATCATCACAATTAAATCGCCATAAAACGATTACGCTTATTAATACGAGCGGAAAGTATTTTCAAAATATTTACCTACTAGGTATAGCCTAGGAAATGACTATGAATAAGCTTGAGACAGGTGGCTCGACCTGCGTGAGTCAGGCAAAATCTTAGATTCATAAGTAATTATGTAATTTGAATGTAGTATTTAAAGCTTTAACTATGAACCGATTTGGTACACTTATTGGCTGTTAGCAAAATTGGCGTGGACGATTTTATTAATTGAATCTGTGACTATGCATAGGTAATATTTTTTCCTGTTGCAAATAGCCTATAGTAATTATATAACACAATGTGTCTTTATTAGTGTGTATAAAAGTGGATTTAAAATGTCATAAGTCCTTTTAAATTAATAAAACACGAACCGTATAAGAATTAGATTTTAACATTGAACATGAACGTGGCAGGCCTCCCACCAGGTGGACCGACGATCTGGTGAAGGTCGCGGGAGCCCATTGGATGCGGGTGGCACAGGACTGATCTGTGTGGAGAACTTTGGGGGAGGCCTATGTCCAGCAGTGGACGTCTATTGACTGAAATGATGATGATGATGATTGAACATTTAACAGATTGAGTGAGGATACCGGAGGCCCACCCGGGGGGGAAGGGGATTAAAGGTTGGCAGCGCACTTTTAACTCCACTGGTGTTGGAAGTGTCCATGAGCGGCGGCAATTGCTTAGCATAAGGTGATCCGCCTGCTCGTCTGCTACCTATCACATAAAAAAAAAAGATTATAGTACCCCGATGTCTAAGAAAACATACAATGTGTGTACACATGTAATAACGACAACTTTTCATGCTCACTAGCTAAGCCGCACCCATAAATTTCTCTGAAGTGCATTATTAAATCGTAAATTAAAAACCTCCATTGAACAGTAATCGAACTTTTTAAATTATTACTCGTTACATAACGACGCCTACGTCAAAAACAAGGTATTATGAATATAAATTACTTGTATGGTTATTATAATAATAAGCCAAGAAAATAGAGAAAATTAAGATGCATGGTGCATGTAAAATTGATCTATTACATTTTTTATGTATTTTTTTCTTTTATTTGGGTAATCAAACAACATAACAATGTGTTTTATAGAAGACTGTGATCCCTAACTAACTGAACTCCGATTCAAAATAGCCCCGTGGAATTTAAGCACTTAACCTACAGGTTTCTTAGTCAATGCGAAGATAACTCGCGGTAATTGAATCAGAAACGAAGTTTTCTGCAACCTTTGACTTCATCATCGCTATTCAATATTGTGGAGAAATCGCGCTTCCCATTGTGGTAAACAAGTTTATTCTGACAGATCTCTTTCCACACTTTATCTCTGTTTGATTGCATCCATCAATGCACCTCAAACTAATGGTGCACTCCCCGAGTGCATTGACCTCTGGCCTAGCCACGATTGATAAGGCAGGTTAGGTTAAATGGACCGTACCTACTAGGGTGACCATGGCCTGCCCGTGAAAACTTACAACCAAGTTGATAAAAGTCACACCCAATTCTGCTACGTAGCTCTACGCACTCTTTGGACATAACTAACGTAGCCAGAATGTATTCGTAGCTCATTGACAAACCGAGTAACTGAGACAGCAGGTTACTACAATCTGTAAAATTTTCTCAATTGATATTGAACCAAAGAGGTTGGAAACTAAGATGAGAGTCGATTGTGGAAATTTGACAGATTTGTATAAGTACATTGATGTGGTCACTACCAGCTCGCACTGTGTAATTAAACAGTCTTAATCAAGTCAATAGACCACAATCTGAAGATCCAGACTATTTGGCAGTTATAGGTAGGTTTACATAAATAATTATGTCTTTAAATCAATTTGCAATCAACCATTTTGAGCTTTTTGAGGTCCACGCGAATGATTCGCAAAGTTTAACCATGGTCCTGTTAGCCTGGTTCCCCTGTTAAAAGGTTGCGACGGTCAGACAGCAGTGACTTCCGTCATTCATTGTAATTACCTAATTCTCTTAATCCAGAATCATGGTCTTTTTCTTTTTTTTATGATATAGGGGGCAGACGAACGGGCACACGAACGGACGGATCACCTGATGGTAAGCAATTACCGCCCCCCATAGACACCCGCAACACAAGAGGAGTCACAAGGGCGCTGCCGAACTTTTAAAAAGGATACGCTCGCTTTGGTCCTGGCGTACCGGCCCCCAAGCGGTAGCTCTTGACGCCGCGAGTTACACGCTAAGATCAGAGACCTTTTCACCTGTGGTCACCCCACTGCCTACCTACCCACACAATGTCTCCCCCCACCGGCCATTCAATTCGCTAATGCCCCTTTAATTGGTTGAGTGATTTATCTGAAAGTGATCGTTTATTCAATTTAAATACTCCATTGAAGCGTTGTGTATCCGTTTGATGTAACAGCTCGGGTGAGCGAAGCGTTTCAGAGGTCTTGTTGGGTACTAAAGTTCAAATTGATAATGTCAAAAAGGTAATTTTGTAATTGGTATGTTAAACTAAAGTGGTTAGTTGCCTATCTCTAGAATTAACAAGCACGATTAACTTAAAATTCAAGGATGCCTCTTTCTTCATTTAACTCTCACCCTAATATCAAACTAATGGTTTGACAGATTGCTGTAACCTGCGACGTGGTAAACATATTTCATATAAGATTATTAGAGTTAGTTCACTCCATCTCAATTATATTTGAATTAGGTACAGTACGTACTTAGTTACAAAAAGTTCTAGATATATTAAGTACTAGATACTCATAGACAACGGAGTCGACACGTTCTAAAATGGATTGGTTGCCACTAAAGACGTCCTGCAGCACAATGATTTAAGAAAAATGACTTGTCTGAACCGATGGAGATGCTCTTTCTGGAGACTTACGTCCTTTTAAACAGCGCCCACTCTCTGTTACGGTATTGTAGATCCCGAAGGATCTACAACACTGATTATTATGTGAAGTTGTGCGTTGGGATCTGTGGTGGGTCCCCACTATACCTAGAAGCCACCGCCAAAAGAGCCTTACTTAACCCGACCTTGTCCTGCGTATGTGTAATTCCTTACTCATACACGGGACAAGGTCGGGTTGGCCTTTTGGCAAGCTTGAGCCGGCGGTATTACCCCTCAGCACGAGTCAGTAGCGAACTTACACTATTTGCCGCCCCCTAAACATTGAAATTTTGCCGCCCATGTACCTTACTAAAATATAATACTAATTTAGACCCCAATAACGCTGCCGCCCCTAGACTCTGGCCCGCAAAGCCTTAATTTAATACCAAATCCGGGTCTGCCCTGAGCGACAAAAAAATACCTACGTTCGGCAGTTGACAAAGTTCGGTTGATTGACTGTTTAAATTAAATGCTTTATTGCTTGTTGGTCTCAAAGTACTCGCACAAAACTACAGACTCATTAGCCTTTAATTCTTCCATTGTAAAACCGACATCGGCGCAAGCGCACTAAATCGACGGAAGTCGCCGGGACGACGCGATATTTCGAGAGGCGTGCCGGGTATGCGTCTCGTAGTAAACACACATGAAACGATACCTCAAGAGTTAAATTAACCTTTAAGACCTACGGGATAAGAGCGTATAAAGTCGTGTCTAACTTCGTGCAGGGCTGCACGGTATAAATAAATCTATCTGGAATCGTGGGCCATGATATCGAAGCATACCGCACCGCACCTTTAATACTATTTTACTTGATAATAACAATTGCTCTTGAATATCTTGGATATTCGAACTTGGCTTTGTTCTACTACACATTTTCTCACTTATAGATACTTCTATAAGTGAGAAAATTTGTATTTCTTTTTCTTCTTAAACAGAGATCTATTATAATAAATTTGAAACAGATCCTGAGATGACTGTGGTACCTAATATCAAACTGGCTACATTATTTGATACTATGCATAATCCAGTAAATAAACAGAAAGGTATAGGAAGGTGGGTAAATAGATGCGTATCTTTATCATTTAGATTAATTAATTTAGCAACTTTAAGCTAAAAAATAATGCGCTAAACATTTCACACAGATAGGTAGTCTAAATTATCCTACGGTACCTAGGGCACGAAGATATGATATGACTAGGGAACTCTCTGTAGTTATTATTAGTACTTTGGTACGTAAGATTATTAAAGCTGCTCTAGACCCGAAATAATTCAGAAAAGTTCTAAACCGTAGACCGAGAATCGAACCCAGCCTTCGCGATCGGACTTAAGAGAGTAATAACTTTAAAGATATTCCAAACATACACCTAGTCAATTGATTATGAATAAACTCACGATTCCAGTGGCGTATTAGGACTCCAGAACAATAAAGGGCTTTTAAATGATAAACAGAGGACTTAAAACGAAACGGAATTCCCAACCGAAACTTTATCCCCGCCCTCTTCACACGCGCTGTGCGTCCTTTTGGTTTGAATGTGACAGGTATATTCCTACCTATTTTCCCGTTTCGTTATAAGCCACCATGTTCAATAACTAGGGTGATAAAAAAGATAGCGCGACACATATTGATAATACTGCAACTCAATTTATTAATGCTCTATACAAGTGGGTAGAGCCCTTGAGTTTTGTTGTCGGGCAACTCTACTTACTAATACCACTTTTACTTTTTATTGCTTTAATTGGTTAGTATGGAAATGGGTAATAAGATTTATCGGATATAAGTTAGTACTAAAATATCATAGCCCAATGAAACATCAACCGAACCGGCCGTGTAGAACTAAAAAGGTTTTACACTCAATCCATAAATTCTTCAGCACCTATCAATCAAATACTTTAAAATCTTTGGTCAGAACTTTAAAATCCTGGCAGTAATTTGTCAAAAAAATAAGAGCTATAGCCATTAAACCAACAGAAAAAGTTAAATTGACAGCAATTTTTTTTTCTAACTAGTATAAGGCTTTTTAAGATTTTTTCCTGATGTTGTTGCCAGTTCAGGAAGCAAGACTAAAGAGTCTACATGCAAGCAAACTTCTTGAATGTGAATGAGTAAAAAGGATTTATTTACTTAGTTACTTACATTTAAAAACGAATAAAAATAATTTCCTTATTTAAATTTCTAAGACCTGACTCCTTGCGCTTTACGAGTTGTTAAATGGCACGTTTACAAATGAAAAATATGAGTAGAAAACGAAGTGTTTAGATTTTGACAAAGACAACCAAAGAAAGTAGAGAGACTAGACTTTTACCATTCTGCAAATCCACACAGTTCATTATGCAGATGTGAGCCTGTATTTGTATTCAAGAAAATTTATAATCTCAGACAGCTTAGCTGAAACAGCCTCAAAGACAGTCGGGATTAGCATAGATAATCTGCAACTAATCATTGCCTGCTTAGGCTTGAATGCGTCTACACTGCCCAGGCATTTGACAAAGCGGTGAAATAATAGGTATTAATAAATTAAAGCTAACCAGGTGTTGTCAAGTTTAGTGAATGTTTTACGATGCATAATTTTTAAAGTTTCCACTTTTCTGAGTTTCGTATCATGGGGTTAAATCTTAATCGGGATTTGGACGTCATGCACACATAAAAATAAGAAAATGTCGATGCTTTGAGTGTGGCTATATACTCAAAGTGTCGATGAGTCAAGCCGTCGGAATAAATAGCTGGTTAATTTGCACTTATTTCGTTTTATATTTTCGTACTACTTATTTAGTTACGTATTTTCTAATCAAAGCTTTCTAAAGCTTTGATTAGAATTTACTCGAAAAAAAAATAAGAGTTGGTAATTGCCGGAACATTGATGCGTATTTAAATATTATGTTACAACCAAGTCTCCTCAATTATTATTAAACCAAACCTACAAACCACCAATAAAAAAATAAAAAACAATCATAGGTGATAGATGGTGAATGTATATTGTTATTCTGCTGGCCATACCTAACATTTGGATTCATATAAGCATTTAAAGTTGGCAACACAGTTATACAGGTCTATTTTGCATTTATCCTTGGACCGAAGTAGAAAGGATATCCGTCTGAACTCTGCACAGTCCTAAATATCAACCTACATCGGCCAAAATAGCTGTCCTGTCATGTATTGGTCCAACTATAACGTTTAGACAGAAACGTGGCTAAAATCACGTTTGATTTATGTTAAAATGTTCGTTTACACTGATCATAGTGTTTTGTAGACCTTCCATTATGTTAAATGAGTGTTTAAACTGGGTAGAAGTAATTTATGTATGACAAAGACAAACAATGGCTGTGCATTTTGACCCGCACTTTGTATTTTATCATGCAAACAACAGATTATTGTAACTGTTTTAGTGATATATCTCTGCCTTTTTGAGTTTTTCCTTAGGTAAAGATTGATTTACCTACTTTGGGCTGAGATATGAGAGCTTCTGTTGAGTCTCTAAGATGGCGATATGGAACCCCCGTGACAAGAAAACCTATTTGGCCCTGCATCCTGATCCCCTCTCTGGTTGTGTCACACACAATGGAATCCCGTCATGATATCAGTGTTAAGAAAAGAGCGCACCTACACTCGTGCTAAGTCTTTATCATATCAGCCAATAACGAAGAGATGCCCGATGCTGGAAATAGGCCTCCCTCCATGTTCTCCAAGCAAATCGATCCTGTACCGCCCGCATCCAAGGGATTTCTTCCTTCACCAGATAGTCTTTCTACCTCGTGTCTCATAGGAGCTTGCCACGGCATCAGCGACTTTCTGTACGCGGCCTCCACTCTAAGACCTTTCCACCCCAACAGTCGTCTGTTCTCCTCGCAATGTGCCCTGCCCATTGCACCTGAAATTCTTTGGACTAATTTAGTGACATTACGATCACGCAAAGAAATTTCGACCAAAGACTCTCCATTGCTCTACCAAGACTTTTGTCCTTGATTGATCTTACAGAATAGTCGCCGTAACTGAATCTATTATATTGAATGTTTAATCCCTTTGGACGCATGAGAAAGAAAGCTCAACCTGACAGTGAAATTTATAAATAAACATCATTAATATTGATCTAATTTATTACATCACTGCTGGACATATTTCGATGAGACTTTCACTAGCGCATAATCTGACCTGACCGTCTATTATATCACTCAGCATGCGTTTGGGTTTATATTTGTCTGTCTGGCTAATTGTTATTCGTGAAACACATTAAGTTTCCTGTTTTTGTGTAAATTAATGTCAGTGTAGGTGCAGACAAGAATAAATTATCGGGCTACCGATAAGAAAAACTCTTGTTAAATGAAGATGTATATTTTTATGCTACAGGCGACAAACGAGCAAGTAGGTCACCTGATGGTAAGTAATTACCGCCGCCCATGAACAACTGCGAGATAAGAGAGGTCGCTAATAAGTCCCTAAATCACAGCAACCGTCAAACCTTTCTTAACCGCAATGGACGAATATGATGAGCATTTTAGAAAATTAAATGACTCTTAGCTCTGAGTATTATCACTACCCCTTGTAAGTACCTAAAGTTCATGTATCTTATAAGCAATTAAATTAACATTTGGTGAATAATGGGATACGTACCTATCATCCAAGTTTGATGATTCATAAAACTATGAATCAAACACTCTGACAATACATCAAAATTCTTAATAGGTACCTAAGTATTAAGATAAGTCAAAAAATACGTAGTTTAAGAAGTTTTGGTTTCCAGAGAAAGGAATACAGATTTACGTGTAGGCAATAGGTGTAACACGAAAGTACAACCTAATCGAATAAGAATAGATACGATATGTATGGCTTCTGTTCCGTTGATTGGGATGTACCTACCACCAACAAACACCAAATACCTACCAAAGCACTCGACAAACTCATCTATTTTGCAATCAAACCCCTGCTCGTTCATAGCCCCTAATTAACTTCTGTAATTTATCTTCACATGATAATGAACACCGTATCAAAATCAGCTGAGTGTTTTAGAAGTGCGCAAGTTAAACAATGACGTAGGTAGGTTAGTTAGCAATGTAATTAAGAGCGCTGAAGTCAATAGCGGTTGAAACAAACGACTACCCATAAGCTGATGACTAAAAATATGTGGGCAAAGTAACTAAGGGTCCCGTCCAAAATTACAGTTTAATGTTCCAGCAAATTGTAATCGGAGCAACTTATAAATAAATCATCGACCTATCGAACAGTCGGGAACCAACATAAAAAGTGGAATAGAAATTTCCGGTCCCAATCCACTACCGTTTTCAAGGACGCACCCATCCCGCACCCTGTTTCCGCTCAACGAATTAGGGTAAAGTGTATTGTTACTGAGCAAAAACAGAGACAGATGCTCCCACGAACAGCACGATTGGATAACTCGTCGTCTATCTTTATTTTTGGCTTGTTACCCGCCCTCACTTCGCTTTAGGACTAACTTAGACTAATAGCTACCAATAGATGGCTCTGGGTGTTGGTTACATCGCGTTATTGTGCCTTGACGGTGACTGTGTAGGACACCCTCAAGCCAGATAGAGTAATGATTTGCGCAAGATGGCAAGCAGGAGTTGGGGTCAAGTATCAGAGGTTCCATCAAAGTGGTTTACGTCCATCGATGATGGCGAATGCTATATAAGTGGTCATCTCTAGAAATACTACTTATTTATGGAAATTGTTAAGTGTGAACACATATAAAAGTTCGTACGCTTCACAGATAATATGCTCGAGTAGGTACCGTCTTCGGTTTGGATTGTTCCAGTACCTACCTATTATAGTCAATAACTTTATTATTTTATATAATTTAGATTACAAAAACCGAGTTTTGTACCTAAAAAGAGTTATTACAAGCATTTGAACAAGTCTTTCCATACTTTTTCCTCATGTCTACTCCACAGGTGAAGACTATGATAATCGCCCTATCTTCTAACAAAGAGAAGCTTCACGTAACTGTTCAACAGGACACAGGTGAATGGTGGCATCACGACCAATTTAATGGTCAATTACGTTGTAAACTGCTTAACACGAGGTCAGAGACAAAGTTCGCGGAATGTCTTCCCGGTTCGCGAAGAGCGATACACTATGATCAAGTTGTCGCATTAACACTTCACTTTCCCTACAACCCAGAATTTAAGGCATTTACTCATCTGCTGCGTTCGAGTAACTA
The DNA here is from genome assembly GCA_014851415.1 of Cnaphalocrocis medinalis. NCBI lineage: Eukaryota > Metazoa > Arthropoda > Insecta > Lepidoptera > Crambidae > Cnaphalocrocis > Cnaphalocrocis medinalis. The sequence continues at coordinate 11,666,609 of CM026285.1, read as the reverse complement.
CTCCGTAATTACAGACTGGGGGTGGTTAAAAGTTAAATCCGGGGTCCCATGATGCAAAGGAGAAACTGCCGGGCCACAATGATAGATCGACGATGAAGGATCACTTTCACGAAAATTGTACGAAAGTGTGCCGTGCGAAATGGTATTTTTCGAAAATATGCAATGTGCAGATTTTCGACGAAGGCCAACCACCGCGGTGCGCGTGCTTTCATCATTCAACCAGATGCTTGTTTATATTTCCATTCGCGCATGCCGCGTTCCAGCAACCCGTTTGTCCACTTCGGTGATCGAATAAGAAATAAGCTGTTGGGAATATTGTCGGCTGTCTTGTTATGGGACGAATAGCAGTACCTGCCTGCCTAATCTCTTACAGATTGATTTTTTATTTGTTACGTGATTCGTAAAACCTGCTAGTGTTGTAATCAGAAAATTGTTCACATGTTGTCTGCTATTAATAGACCAGCCATTAACTAATGTAAAAAAATCGTTTGAATGTGTTTTAGCAGAAATTCATTGCATTAATTTCTTTCGAAATATGTGACGTTTAAAGAACCCTCGGAAGCTCAGAATTAATGTGAAAGACAACTTGACCAAACTGTTTGTTTAAACCTAACGAGTTTTTGAGATAGAAAGGAAGGAAATTGTTTATTTGATTAAAGATCTAAATAAGGATGTTCCACTTTCAGACACTACGCTCGTCCCTTAACAATATCATATCAAAACCACCTGTAATTTTATTGCAACCAGGCGAATGCACGCGCATTTGATATCTCACGCGCACTCCGATAGCGAACGCAGCGCACTTCGAAATAAAATAAAATGAACGTAACGTAATAATGAAATGACTTGCGAGACGAGACGGGAAGGATAGGGGGCGCGGTGGTGCGGCTGCCCCGCCACCCGCCCGCACACCCGCAGTCAAGCGAGAGGCGACAGCCAGCCAGCTGCGCGTCTTGTGTTTTTCTGATTTTGCGTTGCGATTGACGTTTCTTTCTCATTTTTTGTCATATTTACAAAAATAGACAGAATAGTGTACATACGCGTGTGAATATTTTCGATGTTTACAAATATAAACTGAATCGGAATCGTGACTTATGCGGACGTTTTCAAACAGTGTCGTTTTGAACGGTGTCTTTGCATGGATCCCAGTAGTGCCTTTTGTCTGAATAACAGTGGATTAGACGAGATCGGTGTTGTGCTGTTGCTGTACGTTCCTGTAAGGTTGCTTGTGGACCCAGCAGTGTGACCAGTGATTGTTGTCGTGGCCGGTTTCCGTGGAGGAAACTTTCGAAACGTGAATAAAATAGTGGTAATGCTTTCATAGCGAATGCGGGCCTTGCCTGCACGCATTCCGTAGGGAAGCAAGGTGCCGCCAATAAGCATTTTACGGTAAGTTCAGTGGAGAGGTTCATCGCACTTTGACATAAAAATGCAGTGATAAGTCGGTCCATAGTTCGTTGTCTTGGGACCCTGCAACAGAACACGATAACAGTACCTTCTTTGCATCCTGAGATTCTCATTTGTTTTATGGTTATTGTGAAAACAAATGAAAAGAAATTAAGTTTGTACATTCACTAAAATAACAAAATTTCAGCAACAGAATAACTACCATAACAATGTTAGAGTCAATTAAATGTGTACACATTGAATTATTGACTGGTTACCGTGCTGCACAATATTATTACCTAATATGCCTGACTTTTAAATTCCTTAACCTAACCTAACAGAACAGTGAGTATCTATTATAAATAATGACATGTAAGTAATAAAATTTTTACCTTTCTGTACACAAACAATGGGAATGAGTACTACCAAAACCTACATGTAGAAAAACGATTGCATGTAAACATCCTCCATAAACATCCAGCATCCTTCTTGTTAGAAAAACGTCTAAGGTCTCTTCCCTTATTTCTCTTTTTGATTTCTTCCCTTATAATGTCATTAATGATTGACAGTGAAGGTTTTTTTTATTATAACATTGTAACACCCAGACAGCAGACACAATGGAAAATCAATTGTTTTATGCCTTTGAAAAGGCTTATGGGCCTTACGACGTTAAGGTATCACCCATATTATTCATAGGTCAGAATCCGAGCAATAAAGTTTTACTCATTAGTAAGAGTCATTGCATGTTTAGACAACCACTTATTGGTCAAATTTGATCATTCAGTACACACTTTATATACCTAAAATACCTATCCGGTATATATAACGGCAGCGAATAGGTGCCAGTGGAAGGCTTTTGCCCAGCAGTGAAATCAAACTGGCTAAAAATAAAAAGTCAATCAATAATTTGACAATATGAAGCAAGTAACACAATATAATATATTATTATGGATGTGTCTCCTTATTCTAACTTAGGTAGGTAATTACACTTTTTCTCATAGGGGTATCCCGCATACAATTTCACGTTTTCTACATTTTCAATTATGATCACTGTAGAAACCTTCGCAAGTTAATTTTATTTTGTAGGCAGGTACGTACAGCCACGCATCACAGTATAAAAAAACTGTCAAATCTCATTGTAAACCACATTAAGTTGTATATCAATTGAGCAAATTTGACAGGTTGTGGTGACCTTATGTTGGGCTCTAGACTTAAAATAAAGATGGTCATAGAAATCCATGTTGTCTTTCCCCTTTTATCAATTACATAGGTATTCAATGTACAAAATAATGGTCCTTAAGTTCCAGTAATGATATCCATTTTTTGTTGGGCCCAAGCCTTATTATGGTTAATTAGAGGTGAAACAAATCATAGAAAGTGATAATGATGCATGAAATTTAATTACACACCATTATTAATAAATCTGAGCACAATTTTCAAATTCGATATTAGGTAGTCCTGTAACCCATTAAATTTTGTATTTGACAAGCATTACAAAATTTAAATTATTCTTTAGACCACCCAGTTAAAATTAGTTTTGGCTGTCACAGATAAATTCAAATTATTGAACATCTGTACTTTTTGTGTCATGTGTCATACTTTATCTCTCCATGTGTTCGAGACTCCCTTTTAACGGTCATGTTTCCTACTCTAATAATAGAAAACCTTCGGAAGAGCTGAAGATAATGGAAATAAAAAGTAGAAGTAGTTTTTGTTTCAAATATCTTCTGTTACCTATACATACTCATGTACAGAAAAACTGTACATGCACTTAGAGTTAAGTACAAGCTGACAAATTTTCTTTACCCAAATTTCTCCTTTCTTTTACATTATAAAAACATTTTTGAAGAAATGTGACCGATTAGTAACTCAATGTGGTTAACTCAATTCATTGTGGATCTCTAAACCTACATGTTGAGATTCTTACACTGAGTTAAAAAAGAAACTAATATTCAGATACAGTTTAGTATAAGAGAATCTGATATTTCATAACTAAGTTGTTATGGTTGTTTTTTAAAACAAATAAACAATTACTGATTTTAATTTTTTTGCTGTAATCAATGATATGATCTTCTTCTTCTTTCATACGGGCTTTTCCGCAATTAGGCTGCAAATGTGCCCATTTCGCGTGCGGAGGGTATTTATGATATGATATGCATCAACAAGGGGGCTATCGCATGTGAAAACTCCCCTAGATGGCTTTCTGTTAGACTGAGGTCCAACTTTGTTGTTTAGTCACATTTTGACAGTATCACATCAAACACAACCAATTCCTATTTGATCTGAACTGTCTCTCTGTCTATTTTCTCTTTCACTTAAACACACCATTTACCTACATATTCTCATTATTATCTTAACAGATAGGTGTTCAACGCCTGGCTTTGGGTCATTACATCGAATAGGCAGTTATCAATTTAGTGACCTAGTAAAGGACATTACTTTAGATTGATTACATACCTTTTATTGATTTTGTAGATTATCTAGGTAGGTAGGTATATGTATTAGGTCAAATATATTGTGAAGCAAGTAACAAGATAAGATGCAAGAATGACTTACTTTGATAACAAACCTTTCTTTGATATAGGTCCTACCTTACCTATGTTTCAAAATTAACTTTGGGAATGAGACTTAACTTAGATGAGTAGGTAGGCTATGTTTGCATATTAAGTGGCAAACTGTACCTATCTAAAAATAGAATGTATTAAAATGTTTGAAGTATCAAAAAGACCATAGTTCATTATTCCTTTGTTAAAGTGGGTGCACTTAGTGCATGCATTAATGAGTAAACATGCCCCTTACGTCGTTATTTTTATTATGTTTGAATATACACCTAACTCAAATATAGTAAATGAATATAATAAATGGCTGATACCTAAATGGCTAGTACTTATCTTTGTGTTTTAAAACAGTAGAACTTGTAACATTTAAGTAGTATTTGTATGTTACCACATGTATTAAAACTTTAACTTCTTTGAGTTTTATTATAAAAAATCAAAGCCAGGTGCTAGTCGGGTTCGCGGACGAAGAATGGTTTCGCACTATATTATACCATTTGGTATAAAAATGTAGTATTGACTAGAAGACCCTTTTAAATATTTATATTAGGTATTTTAATATCTGGACGAATCCTGCATCTTAACTTGGACACAAATGTACGTTTTTGATTGAGAAACCAACGGCAGATAGGTACCGATCGCCGAGTCGCACAGGCAAGTAAGCCTAGCAGGAACTTTTAATAGAAATCGTAGCGTATCGTAAACAATTTTTATCAAAATAAAAGAGCTCCCTCTATCTCACGTAAGCAGAACGAACGTCAAAAAGGATGTAGCGCAACGTGAGCGCCCGTCCACAGATTAAGTACATTTTTGAAAGAAATTGTAACGATACGATACGTCTTCGAAGGTATTCGTGAGTACTAAGCGTAGTCCTAGCGACACGATACGATTTCTTGAAAAGTTCGTGCTAGACCTGCAGGTTAGTTTTCGGAGGCAATTTGGGTAATTTCAGAGCAAACTGCCATTCTTTCGGCCTACCCTATAATACGGTAGAGTTCTAGAATTCAAATTATTGTTGCGCACAATTGATTGTGGCAGATGATTTTGTTTTTTAATCTCTACGCACATAGTTACCACCATTCGAATATACGTGCATGCAAAAGAGATATGCCAATCAATAGGGTTGTATATTAAGCAGTTATTACCCTATTTATCGAGTTGCAAATATTATAATGTAACACAACAATAGAGTAATCTAATAATAGGGTAACCTTATCAATAGAGTTACGTCTTTTACCAATCAGTCTGTGGAAAGATTTAGAGCTGCGTAAAGCCAGGCCTGTCCCACTCCGCGTGTAGGTATCGAACTTGCAAGTACATGCGGCGTCCCCTCCGGAGGGGCAAATTAGTAGAAAATCACGAATGAGCGCGACGCACGCGCGACAGTTGCTTGCGATAGAAAGAGAACGCACTTCTAGGTATGAATAATGGTAGGCACGCTGGGCGGTCGGAATTTCAACGTTATGTTATGGTAGCCTGAGTCTTCATTTCCATAAACGGTTTTTAGGAGTGGGCTTTCTGTACATGCACTATTAAGTATTTTGTGGTAAAGCGGAATGAAAAGAGCAATGCTAGACATCAGGGGGACAACTCATGCACGCGACATTGAAGTCGAAATAAGAGATTTCATACATTCTTCTAATACATAATTCTAGACAATTAGACGTCAATGTCGAGTGCACGAGAATTGGTCCCCAAACTTCGAAACTAAAATGCCAACGAGTGGATCCGTCAGAGAACTGGACTGCGTGAACGATCTAGCAATAACAATCACGAAGAAGAAATGAACTTGAGCTTGACATATAGCCCGAATGTGAAATAACCGTTGGCTAAAGAGTGTACCTACTAGAATGTGGTGATCACACCAGGATACGGGAGGAATAGGAAGATCACCAAAGAGGCCTATATCAAAAGCTATAGGCCTCTTCAATGAGACGAGAGATAAGACGGTGATCAGGTTCACCTGTAAAAGAGCCGCGAAGCGCAGACAGCAAGGTCGATATGAAGTTTATTACTTACCTACTTACCTGGATAAGTAGGTACATGAGTTAGTACCTACATTTCATAAGGTTACGAGTTCCTATCCGTAACCTTATGATGTCACAACATAAAGTTGAATGTAAACAAAGGATAATTTATGGATTTTTTGTCGTAATCTAATGTGAATTGAATTAATAAATGAACAATGGTTCTACTAGAGTTCCTTCAGCGGAATACAATCATTAACACAGCTGAGACCGCGTGACATAATGATGCGCGTGATTGCAATGCAACATGCGATGCGACATTAAGATGACCTCAGCGTACGTTCTGGAAGGAAGCTCAGTATGTTCTGAGTACTCAACTCACTGGTTGAGGGACTTAAAGAAAGAAATTAACACCCTAAACCTAAAGGAGACTAAAGTTAGTTCAGGGTTGTCACTTTTGCTAAATGCTGTCACAAAAAAAAATGACAGCATCAGTTTCAAACCAAAAATAACTGTTCTCTAGACCACATTTGGGGGTCAAGGTGGTCCCAATTGGTCATAAAGCTGCTGCAAGTTGTGGTCCTTGGCTCAATATTCTTTTAAGTCAGTTACCATTCCACTCAACTATAAAGTTAAATGGACTTAGGATTAGGACCTTATTTTTTTTTAATTAGGTAGTATAAGTGCTAATTCCACAGTCTTCTTACGTAAAAATGTAATGTAGACCAGGTATAATTCAAAAAAGTCTAATTCATTTTAAGTTTGTTTCGAATTAAATTGTTCTTTTTTGTTACTCGAGAAAATGTAATCTTGTGATGATTTATGCTACCGATCTCCAAATACCTATGTCTTTAATACCTATAAGTAATTCGAATGTTATCCTAAATATCGCACGGAAGGAGTATCGCTTTTGCTGAGGTTTTCTTGTTCGCTTTTATGCTTGGTAAGTACTTTTTACCAAAATAGATAGAGCAAGATATAAATTGGAAGATGAAATACCTACTTAAGTATCTTAAAAAAGAAAATTTAATGATCCGAACTCACTTGTGAACCGAGCAAAGTTAATAAAGTCTGGCGACTTTTACAAGATCTTTCGCATTTAACTTAAACGTGTCGTAGTAATTAGTAGGCTTCTCTGAAAACAAATGTAGCGTCTAGAATCTTGATTGTTTGAGATACCTTACAAGTATCTAACACGCTGTATTCGTATGCGAAATGGCGTTACCAATACTTGCTTTGGCTTCAACTTCTACGTTTAGGTACCTACGATCGTTTCCTTACGTTTTGTTTACATTTGGTGTATTTCAGTCCCAATATAACTTACCGCATCGCATCCCTTGGCGATTTATTACCTAGTAGGTCAGACGTATAGTTTGTGAGCCAACAACGATAACCACCGCCTTAAAGAGTTCATGTCATGAAATAAAATTTTATATATAGGTTTGAAATGTATGTTATTCTATTCTTTGTTCAACTTCCCTTTTATCTTCATGATCTAATACAATTGAAATAATCCTCTTGTCTTGCTACACCAACTTTTCGTCTTTGCTATTTTCATGTCATTGATACATGTTCTAAGATTACATACAGTCTAGTCCTTAAGTTATCTCTTAAGTTTGCAATGTATAATCTCCTCAACTGTTACCAGTTTGTCTTTAATAATATACCTAATTAGATTTTACGCGATATTTTGATGCGTTACTAATGCGTTGCATCATATTTAGTTGTTGTTTTTTTTTGTGTTGGCCTAATTGTTATTTTTATTAGGTTGGTAATATACCAAGAATAAAAAACAACTAACAGTGCTTTAAACCTACACGTCATGATAATAATGATCGTCATTAGTCTGTGAGAACAACCTCAGACAATTACCTACTAATTATCAGGTCATGTGTTTGTTCTAGATGATACAAGTTTAATCCGCTTATAATTCAAATGTTGTTTCATTGTTAAAGTAACAACTTCTATCCAACCCTACAAAAATGGATCGGACATCTGGGCCGTGGTGTGTGTCCATTATCTGAAACCTTAAAATTTTGACATTCTTAAAATAAAACATAGGTGTACACGTACACATCTTATACATTAACCTGATTCCTTCTTACTAAGTACAGTAGCTTAAGCACTTGTGTTACGGATATCAGACTACAGAGGGATGTCATTATACCTACTGAAATTCAAATAACACCCAGACACTGAACAAACACTAACACAAATGTATGTTCATGTATCGACCTCACGACCTTTCACGTATGAGAGAGATTAACTACCAAAAGCTCCGTCTAATTTGTGTCTTATGGTCTGTATAGATAAATAATTATAATTAATTAATGAATGTGCGAAATGTATGGACATTTTTTGGCGTTAAGTGATTTCATAGTGTCTTTTGATCCCCACATGATATAAAAATATAATCAGTTTTTTTTAGAGCGATGGCAGCTCGGTAGTTAAAAACGCGCCTTCCATAGGGACGGGGGGGTTGTGGTTCGAATCCGAGCAAGCACTTTGTTTTATGATTTTTATGCAGATTAGTTCCTGAAACGTGTAACAATGATACAGTTAGTTGGTCTGGTTCCTCTTCGGTTTGCGAAGGTCAGACGGCAGTCGCGTCGTTGTAATTAGGTAACTGACTCCCCAAAATCCTGAATCATGGTCTAAGCACACCCTTGGCTCTAAAGTGAGAGCTTTAGACATAACTTTTGAAGGAATTACACGCTAAGATGAAAGAAAGAATATTTTTTTTAGTTCAGAGTACCTAAAAAATTTAAGGATGGTTTTTTTTTTATTTAGGTATTTTTCTGTAACTAACAGTTACAAGCGCAACAGTGTGTTCGTCAGAATGAAAAGTGCAAGAGCAATTTTTTTTTTTTTAATTTTACTTATGAATCTAAGTTTTTTTAAGGTTTATAAAATGCAAGATTTTACATTAAACCATTGCTACTGAAAAAAAGTTAGCATCGACTTCCTAGTGATCTGATGAAACAACTACCTAGATAAAAAATATTCTTTGTTTTGATAATTGTGTAAACCCGTCCACGTTTTTGCCACATTTGTTTGTATTCATTTGCGTTGCTTTGAAATGAAAAAGTTAAACTGACGTGCAGAAGTCATATTTGATTATGCTGTAGTGTGAAGATTATTGCCAATGACTACTTATTAGCTTTTTTTTCGTTTCACATAGGGGGAGTTCGTTCTCACACACGATTGCTCACAAACACTGACTAAATCGAAACGACAAAAAAGGTCCAATCGGTTCCAGTTAATGATTCTGAGAAAACTAAACATCAAACGGAACTCCTCTAGTAAAAGCTTGTAAAAATGGTCCAAATGATTTCCAACGAACTGTTGATGCATGAAGGTACTGTTAGTCGGACACGTGTATGACATAAGCCGTATAATGACGATAATTAAGTGCTACAACGGTGCTTTTAGGGAGGCGAGCGGCGCGGGTGGCGGGGCGGGCAGCGGCGGGCTGCTGGCCATGAACGCCACCCAGGTGCAGTGCGAGCCCCACGACTCGGTCGTACTCATTAAATGTAAGTAACGCCCACTTATTATGTCATATCACTCACTATTAATGTTGCCGAGCTTGCGCCTGCGCACGCCAGTCGCCACTCTACGTGCCAGCCCTAAAATTCCGAAGCAGGAATGTTAGGAATCGGGTCCCGGATATAAAGGCATGGATTTGGTTGGCGCAGCGACATTCTACAGTCACATTCTACCGTAGTCTCGACAAATGCAGGAACCGCCATTTTAATCGCCGTTCAGTTTTTAAAAGTGGCTCGGCTCCTAAATGTTTTAAAAAAAAATCAAACCATAACTGTGGTATGTATGTAATTTTCATGCAACAGTCCAAGGTACACAGTAATTAAACGTCAAAGCATGCACACGAGACGTCGATCAATAAGAAGATGCGCTAAACAAAAAGTCGTAAATAGCTTGTAAATATTCCCATGTGTCATCATAATAGTTAATGGTGTGTGTACCATTATTATGTTCTATATATGCGTGCTTTTTGGACTGTTGTATGAAGATGAACCACTAAACCTTGTAGTTACGAAAAACTGGTACCCTCTAGGTCTCTTCCAATAAATTAACATTTATGCTAGCTATGCGAATGTCAACAATTTTTCTTGCAGGTTTCATGTTTTTCCAAGTCTCCCAAGCCATAAGTCAAATACTCGTTACGAGAAAACACAATAATAATTGTAGAAACAAACCTTATGTTGCTAAGTTACCAAATATCAGAAATTCGCAAAGCGCAAATGTTAAAAATCATATAGTTTATCAAAGAACTACAAAAAGTAACAACGCATCTGTACTCAATTCTCCTACCTGCATGTGGGTTTGGTCGATGTAATTAATGTGTTCGTTCAAATGAATTTTTACTTGTTAAATCAATTTTCGTCACGATAACCTTCATATATGTATTTGTATTCGCTTATGTATATTTACTGTAAAACATTTTCGCTTTGTACAAGATGCACAGTAAACAACCATTTATTACTAACCGCGATATTCACAAAAGAAACGTTTAATTTTATAGGTCAGAAATATCGCACTGGGATATCTAATTAGCACAGCCTCGTCAACACAACCTTTACTGTAGTAGGACTGTGAGTAAAAGCTTTAAATTTTCAATGATTGAGACATTCGCGCATTTTCATATCTTAGCTCTAGACACATACTGCAGCAAAAGGCATGTTAAACAATTACGAACGCTAAAGATTATTTTGCAAACACATATACCTGCAACTGCATTTATTGGATATTTTATTTGATGAGCTGTTAAGTTATGCCATGCATATAAGGACCTAGCACATGAGGAAGGATTTATACAGAATGTCAATCTCAATAAATAAACGAATGCCTCGCCAAATGTTGCGAAGTATTGTAAACATTGACTGACACAAACCAAGGCCAATCGCATATTGCAAAATTGAGACCTTGGACATTGACTCTCACAAAAATAAGATGCGATTGTGTATTTTTATGTTTCCTTACTTAATGTACATTACGCGTATGTTCTTTAAAATAAATATATACTTGGATCTTAGAAAAGGAGACATCTCCTAAATAGATGTAATCAAATCAACTCATTTGCTCAGTTAGTAGTAGCTATCGTACTATATTTCAGAAATACATGCTCCTGTATTAATCTAAACAACATGCGCCACGAATCAAACTAGGTATAGTGTACTGCAATCTGCGTGTATATTTATAGACCGATCTCCATTACCTACCTCGTCGACATTAGGTTTGCTGGCACGGTGTTTGTTTGCTGTGATCCGTCATCCGTCTGATTGTTCTTTCAATTCTGGTCAATTATTTCAATTCATCAACGTCGTAATGTGTAAACATCTTCTAGCATCTTGACCACTCAATCTAGATTTTTCGTCCTGTATACTATCATCTGGATTTTTCTGTGCAACATTTTTAGATCATAGATTTTATTCTCTAATCAACTTCTCCACTTAATTGAAATTGAGATTCTCTTGCGAATATAATTGTTAATTAATTTTTTCATTCTTGTCATCAGCAAGATGGAACATTATTATCTCCGATTTGTTTGAAGTCGCAATTAAGACTTCATTACCAACTGTATCATTGCGTGTTCTGAATTACATTTTTCAAATAGAGCTATTGCTTTAACCCAAGTAATATTTTCGCGACTCGCGTGTCTTTCTTTCTGCATGGACGAGACCGTTCAGTTGGTCAACGCATTCGAGCTTGAAATTTAAAATTGAGAGCACTTAAATTTATGCAAATGTTCATTCGTCCGTATTTAATTTAAAGAACGAAAATCTTTTATCTCATTGTTTTGTTACCATTGTTCTTTTAGTTGGGTTGAGTTCCAATTTATTTAATAAACCAATGCTTGGATACTTTTCTAAGTTAATTGCACCTAACAATACCTAAGAAAACCTATTCAAAACCTTAGAAGTCGTTAATTTTAATGATCTCAGTATAACTTTGAGTTGAACTTGAAATAGACTTAGAAGTATTGCATTACTCGTGAACAATTATTCTTAGTAAGGTATTTTATAACGTTCGTGCAACTCGCCATTTCTAGAAATAGCTCCAATTGCGTTTATTTCCGTCGCCGAAAGTTCCCCCGTTGCGCCGACGCTCTCAATTGATGCGGGAGAACATTTACAATTAGCTTTGTTTGTGGTGCTAATAATAATTATCGCCAGACAAACGCACCAAACAAAACACAGAAGGATACTCGTGTGTGTATCTTTTTTATTGCCTAATTCAGTAATGATAGATCAGTGACAAAGCGCCTCTCTATGCAGACCTTAGAGATGCAACCTTGACTTTTGGAAGACTTTAGTCTTGCGAGAACTGTCGTCGCCTCAAAATAAAGTGCCATGCATATATATACCTACTTATAACTGGGTCCTACGTGGTATGTAACTGCATCTATCTGGAATACCATGCACCTTAGTAGGTATGTACCCGCTATAACCTCTGCAGCTCTCCCTCATCGCCAAAGTGGTGAGAAGTCGTGATGACTGACATAGGCGTTTCTACCACATTCCGTCTATAGAGCATCATCCTGGGTGATAGGGACAGCCGTGAGCGCAAACGAGAGCGCAACAAATAGTAATCCCACATCATGCCGCGATGCGAAACGGTCCTGTTCGTGTAAGGTCTTCACTTGAACTAAAATTCGTATATTTTTGGCAATGTTTTCAATATGTTCTTTGTTATCAATGCTAAATGAGACACACAAAGATACTCATGACATTTTAATGTAGTGTTTTACAGTCGTCGAAAATGCAACATACATAAATGTTATTTTTATTTTTACGATCTGTTTACTTTTTTTGTCGATAAAGAACTCATATTTTTCAAAATGTTCAAAATCAGCCGGGAAACTGATGCTTACATGTGTTCCGATTGAGAGCTCATGAGCTATCGACCGTAGATGTTTTAAAATCGCATGCGAGACGTGCGCGTGAGATGAGTCGTTATCGTCGACTCGATGTCTAGTCTCAAAAAGCAGCGTCCTTCTGTTATTCTGTGATGGAGTTAGTAATATTTTTTTCAGTGCGGCAACTGGGTAGGCTCAGCAATTGCCAGGCAGTCACCAATTATGTTAATCCGGGTTAGTTTTGAGCGGGCTCTGCAGTGAGCTGCACGCGACAAACGATGCATTTCTTAATTCGCCTTGCCGATGTGACCGTGTTGGGTTGTTGTGACTGTGGTGCAACGCGACAATGCAGTTTACGTTGGTAATTGTCGTAAACAAAGTGAAGCTATGTCCTGTGTTGGAGGAACCGGTCAAATCAATAGGTAAAGAGGAAACGGAACTACCTATTTTACTATTTTGAAATCTTTTTACTAAATAAATCAAGTTATGTGTACAAATAACAACCGTATCACAAAGAACTAATAGACTACAAGTGGCATACTTTCAAAGTAAAATCTTTCTCTGACTTTTATTAAAACGAATTTTCCACATGTTTGAACAGAAGTGTCAATTAGGTAAAAGTAGAAAAGTGTGTTTTAAAGAAACCAAGCCTAACTTTTCACCGACCGGATGCAAAACGCCGGCAAAGAACTTTCGAAACCAGTATACAATGTGTGACATGAACAGTTTTCACAGTTGCCTAAGTATTGTTAATGACAATTAAAATTCATACACCTTCTCATTAACACCTTTTCCGATTAATAAAATGGAAATTATGTTATTTAAGCACGTGTATGTCAATTCAGTGTTATTGTCGTTTTGAGTATTCCTTATCTTGAAACACCCACCGCGCATGTTTTAACAGCCGTGAAATTTATTAACAACACATGAGGTCAAACGATTCGTACGCAAAGTAGGTAGGTGTACCCACTTGTGGCTCCGTGTGTGGCAATAGCCATCGGAACAATATTGTAAGTGACATTCTTAACCATCTGAATAAACGTAATTGAACAATTTCTATCAACCCATTGCCCTTATCTACTTGGTGCTAGTCGGACAAATTCGATGCTACAATTGGCCGCAGCTGCTAATCATTGTTAAGAGTAAATTCAATCTAGCGAACTAGGTCGTTTGTGTAATCTTGTGCAATTTATGCCAGCCTTATAGGTGCATCTTTAACTTAACAATATTATTACTCATTGTTTGTTTAACGACTTACCTATTACTAAGTAACAGCGATTATAAAATAGGTCGACGTCAATAAAATCGAGTAACGTGTGAAATTGTTGAATCTGAATAAACCCACATGATCCCGCACACGGCGTCTCAGGAATTGTGTCAAGCCTTATAATGCTGTGTGCGGCGATTGTTCGCTCGCAACGCCCTATTTGCTGCACTGGCTGCATTCTTATCTAAAACATGTAATATGGTCGTATGATTCATAACATCTAGGCGGTTGAAACAATGATCGTGTGAGTGACGGGGCGCGGCTGCGCGAGCGGCGGCTCTGATCTCGCCTCGGCTCGCTGCAGACCGAGATCTCTAGATACTGACCGCCCGTAAGCCGACTCTTGTTATGGACCTGCTATTTAGCTATTTACATTTACTTGTGTACGATAGGTTAGTATTCCATCGAATGAGGTTATCAGATCCATTATTTAACGGTAATATCTCCATAGATACTCGTGCTCTATTGCTATCAGTGTTATCAAAAGGTATCGGTGCCTTACACTACGCTAACTTGTAGTTCCTGTAAGAAACAGCAGATTTCGCGAATCTCATCTCAACGTGTTCCCTGTCACGGACTTTTCCCGAGTTCAGAAGCAAAGCAACGTCTTTATCCAAAGATAGGTTAACGATACATAAGCTTGGGCCATCAGAATTTGGGGAGTCTGATAATTACAAAGCGACTTAAGTCCGACCTTCGCAAACCTTGACCAGGGAAGGAGATGGACTGAATTATTGTTACAAGTTAAGAATCAATATCGAAAAATATTGGGTATCCATACGATATTTTCCTTCACCTGATGATAGAAATATAGATTTGTAAAATACAGTCTACAGCCTTCCCGCTCTGAAGGCGAATATTCTTATCCACTGAGCATCCATCGCTCTCGATCAACTCTCAGACTGCGTGAACGCTTTTATTCGCAATAAATTTATCAACTCCAAGAATTCTATCTCTCACATTATTATGATTTATGTTAACATAGCTCCGTTATCTAGAGCAGTGAAGGGGAGGTCAGGATGTGTACATCTTAATTCCAGCAGTTACGATAAGGAGATCAGAAAGACAGGGCTACCGATGGTTCACACGTATAGTCGTACTTTTGTTGCTGTCTGAGACGAGAGACAAATACTCGTTATGAATGAGATAACATTCTAACTTGTTATACTAATTTAGCATAATGATTCAAGCGAATGTATAAATAACCAATAATCAAATACGGAATACAATACTCACGCAAATAAAGATCTAAAACCATTAAGCAGCCATGAATGGGTCGTCAACCCTGGTCAGTTGGCCCCTAGCCTCTACCGCGGACAATCAACCAGAATCTTATTACTACTGATACCATTAGCGGTCCATTGAGAACTCAAGTTAGTGAGTGACGAAACATTGTGGTGTCGACACGTGATTGTTGTTAATTATTCGCGTGATAATCCTACAGGGTTTAATTAACCTGTTTTGTATTAGAATAGCATCAGTGTGTAAGTCGATGTTCAAGAACGTAGAGTGGTTGAGTGTCAGTGTTAGTGTTTGAAAACAAGAGCCGTGCCTTGCTCTCACTGTGTTACGTAACCTCGGATTGATATGGAACCACGATGGATGGATTGTGGCGTGTTCTAAAGTTGGACTTGAACAGTGATACGATGAAACGGAAGAAGAAGTGTGATAAAGCTAATAAAATTAAACACAAGTTAATAAAGAAACATAAGCCAAGTAGGTAATTGCTTTAATAACCGTTAAAATATAGTTCTCAGAGATTTCCGTCATTGGCATGGTTATTAATATTGACTTACGATACGTGAAATGCTCTGAGAATGTTGTGTGATGTAGTCATAATTTTGTGATTGCTCTTCAAAGTAACATTATTGTTATTGGAAATGTCTTAATGCTTGGGAAAGAAGATTACAAATTACAGTTTCAATCGATGAAAATGGTGCTGAGAATATCAATTACCATAACTTCTGGAACTAATTCGGGCTAACCTTCATATTTATCACATTCTCACGAAATTACCGATTAATTAAACTTGGCAATAAAACAACGTGGTCGGTTGTTACTCGCAAAACGTGGTCCGCGCCGCCTACACGTTTCGTCACCCAAGGTCTCGGTTCTGTAGACGCTTCGACTAAAAATAATACTTCAAAAGGTTTCGTGAGAGTGCGTTGCATTCGCTCCTTTATATCCGAAAATATTTATGCACCGAGTCATTTGGTGCGTACTCGTTTCTCACCCGCATACATAATGTCTCTTTACTTTGTTTCTTGAACCCTTAATTGGACTAATTTGTGGTCAGTCGACTCGTGCAAGATGTTCCTGTTTGTATTAAGTTATTCAGAAGTTTTAGCGTCAATGCTAAATTATTTCTGAATGACAGGTTTACTGAACTGCTAATAAATGCATAACGATAAATTGAAGACTGGTAGAATGACAAGACATGTATGTAGGTCCAGAAAATTTGCCATCAAGTTGTAAATAATTATGAAACGTACAAGTCCTCATTAATGTTATATTGTGCAAGCTTAGAGTGTCTGGCGCGGAAAACAAATGTGGGAGCTTAGGGCATTCTTCAAATAAAGCTGACAACCTTGATGAACGCTTTTTTTTTTCAAAACATAGCATTTTATCTTAATATTGCAATTTTCTACTTATACTATTCGTTCCTCTTATAGAAAAGCGCGTTATGTGATAGCTTTCTAGTCGTATTATCTCCATCAATTTCATTGCTGTTTTCTCGTATTTTTTTGTTCAAGTTTTCTAAGCTTTCGTATTAATGTTTTGCAATTATATGTTTTATTAGAATTGTTGAGTGATTATGTTCATTGAATTCTGCAGATGAGCACCGATCGGCGGGTGGCAGTTGGGAGGAGCCCGTGAGCGCAGTGAGGAATACACCTCTCAGGCGTTCGCAGAGGCTTAACTCCACCCTGGACTCCAGGTAAGACCATGTTTCTTAGTTCTGTATTCATAGAATTACTACTAACTTACTATTAAACACCTAGGTATATCCTCATTGTGGAATTATCTTTCAATCAACCAGTAGGACAGTCTTTAAGAAATGAGCTTAACACATCTTATAATTCCGGGGTCATCTGAATTTAATCTGGTTATCGGATGTGCCTTAACTACAGTCTGGTGACCCTCCTGCTAATTTGCTTCCCTTTCCCATTCTAAATATGCATCCGAATCTGTGAAGTTTTTTCAACTATAATTTCACAAAAACTAATAAAGTTAATCTATTGGTACGTACTGACAATGAATAGCACATAAAGTTTTAGTAATAAAATCACCCATCCCTTATTTCAACGGTACTAAACTGCAGTTTAAATTGATGCAATATCGTAACTCCCGAGCAAGTTACAATCAATTTAGCTGCAACCAACACGGAGGAAGTAGCCAGTACGACAGCGCTAAGTATGATTGATGCGACTCCAAAATTAGAGACAATTCTCGCCTAGAGGGGTGATTTTAAAACCGTAAGCAACTTACCAAATTAACTTGTCTATAAATTGAACGCGACAAGACGGAGAATGTTTATGGATATTGACAGAACTTTTAGACGTTAAAAATACTTGAAGATGAATAAGTAATACTAGTAATGGAATGGAAGTTAACGATGAAATAAGTCAACTGCCAAGGTCTTACATCTAATACTTAAGCCAGCTAATGAAGTGTAGACTATAAAAATCTGCATATTAAGCGTAGGTGATGTCAGGTCTTTTGTGAGCATTTGCGTCAGCGACCTTCTCTTCCGGGTGTGTCAACTTGAAACACCTTCATCAATACATGTGTCCTTAAAAAAATCTTATACATACACACCTTATTATGTGCTAGTTGGTGCTTATGTAGAGTGCTAGTTTAAAGTTTCTAAGGAGCTGCATGGTTCGAATAGTTGTTGAAATAATCATTCTGAACTTCCAGTTGGTCTGGATCCCCTGTGTAAATTACTAGGCGCCCCAAATCCTGTCACATGGTCCTAGCATACCCTAGACTCTGAAGCGATAGCTTTCGACCAGCGGGGAGCTGGAATGATGATGCTAGTAGGTCCCTGCTTTAAAAGTTTCGAAAATTAGCTGCAGTGCCTTCGTCGTGTAACAGTTCATATTTTCAGATAATACAGTTTAGAAAAGTCAAAATATCTATCATATCTCTATCTTTAGTTTCTATGCCACTAAACTGCTTCATGGTTCATTTAACTCGTCAAGGAACATAAAACGTCAATGTTATCCTTTCAGGTGGAACTTTTGATACAGTTAGTAAATGTTCTTTAACCAACTTTTCTATATCGGACTTGACTAGACAAAGCCAATGTTTTTATACTTCCTTTGAATTGGGTTTCAGTCTATAAAACAGTCATTACTTTGAACGAGATTGTTTCTTACAATATTTTAATCTCGACAGAACATAATAATATTATCAACACAATCTGGTATTAAAAAAGTTATTATTCGTAGACTACTTCGATTAATAACTTTTTAATAGCCTTTGGACGATTAAAGGCTTACTTCGATATATCTGATATCAGTGACCTTGTAACGTATATAAAATCAGGAGGCGTAAATATACATCCACCTGTAGCCCAGTTCGCACCTGCACTCAAACCAACGCTAAAATCGCTCTTAGTCACTTTGCATACGCTCTACCTACACGATGTTTTTTCTCATTCCCCTGCTTAGTGTTATTAGGCTCGTTGTTGACAGTTGGCACATGCGACTTCCTCCCGCTGGTGTGGTCCCGCCGAACAATTAGCGGTCCGCAGGCAATTAACGCAAATTTCCTGTGCCTCGCAGAGGGCACTGCCTCCGACTGACCACGATGTGCCGCTTTTGCGTTTGTTTTTCAATCCTCGACACAAAACTTAAGTACAAATATTGTTGAACACTTCTTTTATATTTACAAAATTGTTGGGAAAATTCTCATCGATTTTAACGTTTAATGAAGAAAAATACTTACTACCTATTTGTGCACTCAAAATATGCCATTTGTATACCAAAACAGCGTTTGGTACACACTTATTAAATTTGGGTTCAGTTTAGTGATTTTGGTTAATAATTAAATACTAGATATCCATACTAATATTATAAATGGGAAAGTGTGTCTGTCTGTATGTTTGTCTTTCTTTCCTGGCAAAACTGAGCGACGAAAATTGAAGTGTTTTTTTAGTGGAGATAGTTGAAGGGATTGAGAGTAACATAGGCTACTTTTTGCCCCTCCACTACCCCGAAATTAGCGCGAGCAAAGCCGAGGGTAATAGCTAGTAACTTAATAGTATCGATCGACAATTGTTAATTTGTATCTGAATAACTTGTGGCATCCAAATACAGATAAAAAAAAGATGTCAAGGCTTAACACGCTTGCTGTTTAACATGTGTTGTGCGCCACAGTGATAAACTCTTCGAGCTCAGATGCGTATAAGCTATTAATTACCTAAGCCCCTATTGTCAAGCATTACCTTACACAATTTATAAGCAAGGCGACCACGTCGGCGATAAACTTAAGATTTTGTTGGTTTAACCTGACACACTTGCCTACACACGCGGTAAACTCGAAAACGTATGTGCTATTTCAATCGTAGCCTCATTCATGTATATCCTATTGTTAATTTTTTTTGTTGCTGCAATTTATTGATGCTAAAGTAGCACCCTTTATATTCCAAGATATAAGTAACTTTATTTGTTTTGTAGAGATATCTTCTCCACTGGAACCTTTACTTCAATTTAGTTCACGCGGCAGTAAAATTCAGAAATGTGCTTAAAATTTATGAATGATGTTGTTTTTTATGAGTGTTAACTGATTCACCTTTTAAGGGTCCGTAGCCAAATGGCAAATAACTAACTCAATAATTGGCCTGAAATACACTTCCAAAGTGGACCCAAAAGCCTTAGGCATAATACTGATTTTCCATTGTGTCTGCTGTCTGGGCCTTACGACGTAACTATCTAAAATAAGAGATAAAACTAAAAAAATATATGATGTTCCTATTACCATTAAAACTATCAACAAAATATTGTTTGCAACGAAATCTAGTTAGTAGTTTTTTTTAATACGTCATAACTCATAAACCAGAATTTTTCTTCAATCAACTCTAATATCAAAATAAATGTTACTTGCTGCTACGGATCTCTTCATGGGCAAGTCTGACTCGCACTTGGCCACTTTTTAATTTATTCATCAACAACACATCTCATAAGAATGCAGGCAGGCAACTAAAATTTCGTGAAAGCATCTCTTTGAGTGAAAACGTAAATGTTTACAAGAACTCAATTGGTAACATCTTTTTCTTCATTAACTGTCCGCTCTGGAAAAAGCGGACTCGAAATTATTCATTGAATTTGGTTTGTAAGTAACTTGTAAAAGACACGAGACTAAGAAATGTAAACATTAATTTAAAAAATCAAGCCAAATAAAACTTTTTTGTCACCGATGGGTAACTAACAAAAAATTGTTTGTATGGAAAACCACCGCCCGCATATGTCGGCCAAAATTTTATGGAATAAATTTAGTGAACTTTAAAACGTAAAAACACATCGAAGATAGACTGGCAAAAGCGAACTTTAAATAGAACTCTGTGTCAGCCAATCTGAAACGCTATTCATTAACAACGATTGTTTTGTCATTGAGTAAAGTTTTTATTTATCTAATTGGGGTTAAATGCTTGTTAGCTTTACAACGTATGATGGACGGAGGAAATTACTTTTTACCATCAGCTGGTTTCATTGTTAAAGTTACAACTACATGACTGGCGGTTTCTCGTAACATATCTAATTGCATAAACAAAGGTCGTTTTGACAACAAAAAGTGTATAGCTGTTGTAATCCATGACACCGTATATTTTTGAATTTTGCTTCGTAGGTGAATTTTCTTGAGCTAAATTGTTAAGAATTTAAAAATTCTTGATTTTATTTTAACTTGGCTTGACATCCCAATAACTCACTACGACAACACAAAAAATACTTTGCCTATCGTGACCAAGTTATGACTGTATTAGATCCTATCTTTAAATGCCTGTAAATCATTAATAAATGTTGTCCCCATGTATTCCATTACATACATATTGTCGAAATGTATTCTTGAAAAACAAAAGTTTAACACTAACTTAAAAAAACACTTTTAAACATAGCTCAACTGTTGTTGCAATCTAGATGTTTGCAAAATAAA
Organism: Cnaphalocrocis medinalis; assembly: GCA_014851415.1. Lineage (NCBI taxonomy): Eukaryota > Metazoa > Arthropoda > Insecta > Lepidoptera > Crambidae > Cnaphalocrocis > Cnaphalocrocis medinalis. The sequence continues at coordinate 11,645,396 of CM026285.1, read as the reverse complement.
AACTTAGTGATCTTAGGAAGATCACTGGTAAATACCATCGTACTTACTAAGTCCGTTTAAGTATTTTCCAATTATTATCTTTCACCAGATATCTAACAAAAGTGAACATCTTTCACAACCTAACCCGAGTTAGGTTCACCTTTTAGAATATAACTATGAAGAACATTAATCAAGTCCAAGGAGTTTCAAATTCAATGGACTTCTAGTGACAGGCCAAATTCCACATTGCACGATTACAGTCACGAAAACGATAATTTTAGTATACAGTCACGGCATGTTTATACACCAAAATCAATTACTGACTCCTTATAAATGTATTGAACTGCTAACTTTAGAACTAAGTTACGGAATACGACCTTCGATTTCTTCATTGGTTATTGGCGCCTGGCGGCATATCAAAAGCTTGGAGTTGTAATGTAATATTCAGCTACCTTACTTTGAAGCAACTACTATAAAGTTACGATCACGTAATGCCTCATATCGCCTGTTTAGGAACATTACTATCGCATATTTATGGATTTGGTACGAAAGGCAACAAAATAAGTTATTTCAATGTGGAAATATACCTTGAAGATGCATTAACATACTTTGTAAACATTTATTGCTATTTATCACGTCATGGATGACAATGTTACAAATAACTGAAGCCAGAGGGACGGTTGCCATGAACAACTTACAGCAAATATTAGTAGGAAAAGGTGAAATTCATTGACAAGGAAGATCTGTCGAAAAAAAGCATAATTGTCTTTTAGTGAAGACGAGAAGTACCATTAAAAGTTTTATAATCTCTGTAATTTTTTTTTATAAATATCAAGCTGTACGCGCTTGCATTCCGAAAAAAATTAGGTTATCCGGCTGATGATTTGCTCTTGTAGGTTGTGGGCGTTGGCAAATGTCTATATTCCGTAAATAATCATAATGGCGTATTTACATCACATTGGTTGTTAAAGCTGTTCCTAAGACTTCGGAATTTCGATTTCGCTTAACCCAATGACATCTGTCGACCCTTTTCCTGGTTAGTAGCTTCTGAAAACATATTATGATGCCAATAACAATAAATAACATTTTACTTAATACCCGTACAAGAAATAAGCGACTATTATCGTCGTTGTTAAAAGTTATTATGACATAGTATGAAACATACATAATAGATGGTTGAACCAGTGCAGTAGAATGCGAAGGCAAACTACTTCATTAATTCTGCCAAGAAAGTCGCGTCGTGTATCATTTCATATAATGATAACGTTCCTAAACATTGAAGGACACCTTATAAGAGACATTATCATTACAGAAATTGACGGCTATCAATCTTCAACGAAATGTTTTACACACACCTCACTACATTTCACAACGCAATCTAAATCTTCTAGTTTATGGTGGTCCTAATTAAGAATCCAATGAAGCACAAGCAATTTCGCTGCTACATTTGTATTAAGAATTTTATGTAACGTTGCAAAATCAATTGTTACAACAATCGCATTCTCCGTTTTTGTTTATTTTGTTTAATTGCTACCGTGAGTTGCATAATTGGACACGAACGGTGATTAACTATCGCCGCCTTTGTCGTGTGATAAATAATCAAGACTGACTTACTCAGCACTCTCCAATTTAAGCCCGGTGGCTGATTAACTATTAAAAAAAGTTTTAACTGTCAAATTTAATGTCCTACGTTTACTTATTATTCGAGCATCTTCAACATTCCAAGCGTTTTAATAAAACCTGTAATATTTGCAATGAGTGTCACGAATGTATCATATTTTGCATTACCGTTTTTGAGTTGTTGTAGGTGCCGCTATATTCTCGGAAGGTCCCGAAAACTTGATGCACACGTGTGCGATATATTCCAAACGAGATTTTATACTAACCGAATGAGGTTATTTTTTATGATAGGACAATCGTTGTAAATATTACCTATAAACATTTTTCTAATTGGAATTTCTGTACACTCACAGCGACACTCATTATCCCGATGTGTCAGCCATAATCGCACTTCTTGACAATGTTAGGGTGATTTTAGCGTTTATCTTTTATCCATGTAAACAGCTTAATGCAATGTTTTGACACCACCAGATAACGGGGTGAGAATGCAGATACTGCATAATGTACTCTGCAGCTGTTATTATCTTGTTGAACCTAGCACGGAGGCTGTAGTCTGTTGGTCTAGCAGTTACGTAAACAAACATTTGCAGTGTTCCTCATGATTCTAAAGTAAACAACTTTGAAGCCTCATAATCTGAAGTAAATGTTATACCTACAATTACTTGAAGATTAGTACGTTGTAGCTAGTTTATGCCATATCCATATGGCATAAGCTAGCTACAATGTAATCTTAAAACGTTTGTTAGTTAAAAGTTAGAATGATTTATACAAATCGTGCAATGCAAATGATTTGTAGTGTCTTAGTATATTACCTCAATGGTCATAGAAATCAAAGGGCTATAATTATGATGAAAGCAGTGAACAAACAGATTTACAATATTGCATGCACAAATATAACTTATATTTAATTGGCATTGAAGCGATGTTTCGACAGCCATTTTATGAGTTTTGCAAAAGGGACAATTTATCATAGGGCCCGTAACTAACGCGTTAGTAGGTGTGAATGTTGACACTCGAATAGAAAAGTTGCGTACATGAATATTCTCGTGTCTTCCGTAACTTATTAGTTACTCAATATTGTATGAGATATTTTAATAAGCTGTACTGTAAGTACTGTAACCCTTGTAAATGCGAGTGCTTGCGCGAATATTTTTTTTATTTAACTAGCAACTTTATAAACACGTGATGCGATTGTGTGGATGTGGCTTTTTCGTTTCTCTGTAATAACAAATATAAGGGTTCTTTCTATAAACGACGAGCTTAAAAGTGTGCCAATAGCCTGGGGAAATGTTTTAACTAGCTGCAAACAAAATATTCTATCAATATTGTCTAAACAAAACGCTACAAAGTTACCAACACAGCTTGTGCAACGAGATCCACAAAGGACTTTCTGACCAAACATCGAATACCTAATTGGCATAATCACCATTGTTCATCGTGAACCCGCACTGTGGTTACAAAAGTCAAACGCTTAGTGATGTGTCTAATCGAGTCACTTCTCTTTGACTGAGGCTGAGTCGATTCGAGTTGATTATGTCGAACTCGATCATTTTCTCAGAATTGACTATTGATTTTATTGACTCTGTCTGGGTTTGCTGGCCTTACCCGGTCATTATTGAATCTAACAGACTTATAAAGTTGCCCGTAACACATGCTAAAGAGGCTTTATTCTCGTATTACCTATTATGAGATCTTCAGAATCAAAGTAACTAAAATTTAACGATTTATTTGTTTATATTTCTTACTCCATAGGAATACTCGCCTTTTGCTTATCAATTGACTGATTTGCTGATCAGGGGCATTTTTAAGTGATTCATTTTGCGTATCCTATTAAGATAGTCATTGATAATTTTGCTACAATCAGTTTCTTTATTAAATTTTAAAGAAATGCCAGCTTTTTGCTCAGACATTTGAGCAAAGAGCTTGCATTTAGCTCGAGGCGTATTTGTCCCGGGTTGGCACATCTCTAAGCCAGCTGACCCGAGGATCAAACCGACCTCACCACACAATACCCTGATTAAAAACAGTAACTTGTCTTCATATATTTCAATCATGAACACGTTTTGCAATCTAATTTAACGATTGAATAAGAAAACGTATCATGAGAAACTGAACAATGGACGCAAAGAAATGTCACAAGACTATTGCAATGATTTATCGCCTGATCCTAAAGTGCGATTAACCAGACTTCGCCTATGCATGTGAGTCACAAACACTTGGGTGTGATTTGTGAATGTTAGGTCACCTTGTAGCTTTATGCAGCGGTATTTGAGATATTCTCACGGATAATAAGGTAGAACAGTATTACAGTAGATTAGTCTTTGTTAGTAATTTACAAAAGTATTTGTCAAAGTTTAATTTGCATAATTGATTTGTAGTCTCTGTGATAAAATTTATCCGTTAAGCATGTAGGAAGGACAAATATGAATGATCAGTCTAAGAAAAAGTATTGTAGGTGGTAAGTTAAATTGTAGTGGAAAATGATATGCAAGTCACCTGTAGGTATGTAGGCGGGACTTGAGAGAACGTTAGGTCACCTTGTTATTTCGGGAACATACTTCGTGACTATAGCTATAGCTACACTTCGTAAAATTCGTGACCATGTCTTATAAACTGCAGAAGGCTCAGTCAAAATCTAAAAACAAATCCTTAAGTACGTTAAGTTAATTAAATTTGAAGTAAACAATGCTAATATTCTATACGGCCATAAATCATCAATATGATAAAACCTTACAGTGATAAAATGTGCTTTTAATATTTTACCCACGGAATTCGATCCACAAACTATCGATTATGCATGCAGCTACGTTTGATGGTGGCTGTTCATAAAACTTGCAATTTTATATCGATAAAAACCTCAGCCTTGGTACAAATCGACGTTTGTTAGTTCCAATCCAGGCCAACGAGATAGACCGCAGAAAAAACTGCAAAGCAAACATTCCCCAAAGCACCGTAACCGATATCTTACAGTAAAATTGCATTACTCTGATTGTTTCACGCGTGAGGCAACCGCAAACTTAATATTTTATCGTTTATCGCATTACCAAATAAGATCTAATGTACTCGTGGGATTAGTGATGTAAGTGTAACGCTTGCATATTTGTAGACTCTCCTGCTGAGTACATTAGTTGCGAAAATCAATTTGGACCTTTGTTGATGAGCAAATTTTTTTCAAATTTCTCTGTATCAATCTACAAAACCACATGAAAAAGTTACTCAAATAAAATGTAACGAAAATCTTCTTTCGTTAAGTTTCGTTTCGTGTTTGACTTCCAAATCGCCCTAAGGGGCCACTGATGTACTTAATAAGGACCATTAACGAAGTAACAGTACCTTCCCAAGTATAAAATCATTCGGTCTTCTTTTTTGGCACTATTGAGTCATTCATTCAAGCCTGCAATGTGTTAAGTAAATTGGCGTCACTTCGACCCACAAACTGAACGTTGCAATTTGAACCCAATACTTCTGGGTTCTTGAGACAACGGTCTGAATCCTTATACTTTGAAAGATTTATTAAGAAAATGGCCGTCTTTCATAGAGATTACTGACCAATTCATGATGTGAAAAACAGAATAGCAAACATTAGACGAGGCCAATGTCCAGCTATGGACTACCACGGGCTGATGATGTTGACTGTAATGTGATGAAGTCTGTTAAATATGTCTCTAAATAAATGCTCTGATATGAACAGGAACTCCTTGTCTTTTATTTAATCACACAAACTATGTACATGTATGCATGAAGTATTTTGTAATTATTTACCCACAAACCTATTTTTGAAGAAGGCGGAAGGCGTACGGTTTTGTGGCTTAATTTGACCATTCAAATGGTAGCTCAGTCGGACAATATTAGTATAGGTACTCACTCTGCTTTAGTCATACATCGCTCTGTCAACCTTCGACAATATCTTTGTTTAGTATTTTGTCAAGCTAATTGTCCCATTGTTGTTTTATTGTAATTGATCGGACGCTTGATCGTGGTCGATTTAATGTTGTAATTGCTGATACGCTCCGCCACTCAAACGGACTTGTCACTAGTTATGATGGATTGTGATTGTTTGAAAATCTGAGTTGTATAGAGATTTTGAATATTTTACATTTTATCTAAGCCATACAAACAAACGCGTTCGGCTATTTGTTGTAAGACAGGTAAACATATTTGCGCTTGCTTGCTTGGGGTATCTTCTTAGTTTTAAAGTTCTGTAGTAACGTAGATTTGCGTGTGGATGGGGGGGGACGTCGTTAGGATGGCCAGTTATGTATTCAGTCAATTCAGGAGAAGAGCGTACTCCTTAAAAGGCCAGCATCGCATCAGCTACCTCTGATATCGCTGGTGTTGACGGGCGGCGGTGATTACTTACCAGCAGGTAACCCGCTTGCTCGTTTGCTGCCTCTAGTACAAAAAAACTAACAACCGCTCTCCGCCATTTTGTATGATACAACTCACGCAAAGAGTTGCCAAATTGAATGCCCCTAAACGTGCTATCTGATTAGCAAAAGAATAGTCGCTAATATTTCAATGTTGCTAATTATGTATATCTGATGCAGCAATGACATTAATACCTACAAACGAAATATGAGCTGATACCTCTTCTACAAAAACAAAAACAACAACTCTTAGACAATAGGCTGGCTTTCAAACCAATAGCACGTGCGTCATTCGCTTGGGTACTCCTTTCGTAAATGTTGATGCATCTTGTAGGTATATTAAAATTTTGCACACTTAGATGATCCAAAATCATTAATCACCATTAAATAACTAAACTATTGAGATTATGTTATCTAACAGCTCCAGTTTGTGTTTCACCGATCATTACGTTGTTTTCTCTCTTTTAATTGAGCGTCTTCCGCATCGACTTAATTGCCAACATCCTACCGATATCATGGGCAATTAATACAAACTGATCTATTAACTAACCTATCTTTATTGAAAATCGTTGCGTAACCAAGATTACATCAAGTTAAAGGTCAATAATATGAAGCTGCACGAAAGCAATGAACAATGAGATGTACAATGTTGGAGCACCTTTCCCTGATTATGAGAAATTATCTTTCTAACAAAAAAAGTTAGTAATGAATGACTAAAGATCATGACGAAAGATATCTGCATTAGTAGGTATTCATGCTGAACTTATCCTAGGGACTGAATTATTAAACTAAATATTAGTTTCCTCAAGGAATTCTTAAAAACCATTTTCTACTTTTTTATGTAAGTATCAGTCTTGGGAGGAAAGGATAGCGTGACAGAACTGATAAAGACTAGAACCATTGGGCACTGTGATACTATGTAATTACTGTTGAACTAATACCCCTTATTACAAAACGCGATCTAAGAATAGTTCCGGAACAAAACTCGTTCTAGCCCCTTTTAACAATGCGTTTTGGAACGGGATGGCATACGCTTTATTATGATAACTTTTGACCGCATTTTATAATTAGGTAGATATTTACTCTTGAATAGGTCTTTGCCTCATTCTTCCACCTCTTCCTTCTCTTGCTCCCTTCCCATCACACAGTATTTCCATAAATTTAGAAAATCGTGAATAATCAATCACCTACACCAGAAGAGAAACTGGTGATAGATATCCACGTCCACAGCTAGTTCAGTTCAATAAGTTTTTCCCTTGTTGTCTTCAGGAGCACTGGCCAGTTGCGCAACACGCTCAGCCGCGCCCGGGAGCTATGCGAGCGCTGGCGCAGCGGTGGTGCGACGCCGGCGCCGCCCGCGCCGCCCCCCGACGACGAGGGAGGGGGGCGGCTCGCGCGCTGGTTCAGCGTGCGGAGGGGCTCGGCGCACCAGTACGATATGCACACACACGAAACGGACAAGATGCCGAAGCTGCCAGAGGTAAGAAAGATGATATAGTTCAATTGAAATCAAAAGAAACTACTGTGCTTGAAGAAAAGAAGTTCTTTGCGTAAACGGGTTAAGCCATACAGCTAACAGTATGGTGTGACAATCCAACGGTTGTCAGCTTAGGGTAGAAGAGTGGAGAACGTGACTAGGAAAGACGCTCTCCGGCTAGATGGATTGACGATCTGTGATAAGCCGCTGGTATACTGTCTATAGACTGAATGCATTAATCCAAAGACAGTATAAAATGGCGAACATTGGGGGAGGCCTATGTCCAGCTGTGAACTGAAACAGGCTGATGATGATATTCTAGAATGCAGTAGACTATTAGAATTGGTGTAGTGGTATAACTGAATGCATAAACAATAATATGCATTATTCAATCTAACACCAGACATTCATTATAAGCAATTAAATGTAAATATGACTAATGCCGATTAAGTAAGTTCACAGCTAACAACATTAAATATTTTCCTTAAATGAAAATGTTGCGCATAAAGCTTTTCTTGCAAAAAGAATCAATCAATTATGGGATTCCAAGCTATATACAGAGGGTTCCCATGAGTAATTATGGCTGGCTATTTATGAATTCTTCCTTTGTATGATCTCATAAAAATGCTTCCAACACATATAAGTGCATCTATGTTTAACAACATTCCTTATGAGATGAAGATTGTATAATTTGCTTTGAATGGGAAGCTTCTTCTAAATCTCTTACAGCATCTTTCAAATTTCTTGATTTCCGGGTACCTTATATCCTTTACCTATATGTTTTCAGTTAAACACAACTAAAATATCAGTATCCTAACAAAACAATGTAATCGTAGAATTAGCTCAATGTTCCGACGAGTCCAGTTTATAACCATCTATATCAATGAGGCAGACGCTGCCGTAATAAACAATTGGTCATTGACTCCCAGTGCTCAGTTTCTGGAATTAAACGACTCTTTTCATTGGCCTCTATCCTCATGCTACCCGACCTACTGTATATCTGCTATTTAATAAGTACAGTCCACATGATTCACATTTATATTTTAGATGAATCATGATCGAGCCATTGAGTAGTCAGTCAACAACAAACCGCAGTAACGCGTCGCACGTAGTTTCTTTAATACACCTCGCCGGAGGTCTCGAGTCGTTAAACAAATAATCTGTTTAGACATGTCATAATGATGTCAGATTGGTATCCAGTGATCTACCATCGCGGATTCATGCATACGATTGTAATATTTTTTGCACTTCAGTGTACGTTTTGTGAGAAGCCGAGAACAACGTGTGTTTCGTTAATGTCGGTTACTAGTAATTCAATGTCGTTAAGATGTTTTGCTCGAAGATTCTTCGTGACAAGGCACACTATACACTGTTGAGATACGACGTAAGTCAGTGAATGTTGCATTTAACGTTTAATAATTTGAGTATATGGTGTGTTCCGGTGCTTTTAGTGTTCATATACGCCATGTGACGCGTGCAGGGATCACGATAAACTATTTATACGTTTACGCGAGGCTTCCGTTGACGCAACACACGTTGAGTGAATTCGGTATAAGCTAACTGCCACGCCGGTGTACCTACCGGCATCTGCTTGGAACGGAATGTTATTTTAACGCTCATAAAGAACTGTGTTACCATTGCAAAAAGTGTTATTTTTTTAATGTTCTCGTGTAATCGTGTCTATGATCAGTGCAGTGTTTTAAAAAGCGATGACGTTTTCAGTTGGAGGAAGACCTGTTCTCATGCGGCGGGGAGGTGCGGGGCGGCCGTGTGCCGCCCCCCTCTCTGGGCCCGCCGCCGGACTGTCTCACCCCGGTGCAACTCCGGCGCAGGCATGTCGTCGCAGCTATCATACACAGCGAGAACTCATATGTGGCTACGCTACAGCGGCTCGTCAACGTTAGTATGCTTCTCTTGTTTAATTTACATTTTGAACTCCGGAAAATAAAATAAAGTAAACACACCGCCAGAAAATAACTGGGAAACCCTTATCTAATAAAGGACGTGGTTGGAATTGAGTAGTACTGTATGTCAAGCGTGTGTGTTTTTGGCAATCATGTTTGAAGATCATCAGCTCATGTCATGATAGCTGTGGCTTTCAGTCACTTCCATTAGTCTAGCCAATTTAAAATGTAGTATACTGTACCTACACTATGGATGCAATAAAGATATTGAGTATTGAGTGATATTACATACAATACAATGCAGGTGAATAAATTATGATGCTGGAGTATACTGACCGAAACTTTCATTTAATCTTTTAGAAACATTTAGTTGTAGATTATGATATATTGTACCTACAATTCTGTGGATACAGGTAATTTAATAAGCCGGTTCTCGACGGACGTCATACCGCAATTTTTAGATATAATAAATTGCATTTAACGTTCAAACAATATTTATGATTTCATACATTTGTCATTGTAGGAATAGCAAAGAGGAAACTAGTCTAGCAGAAATAACTTTATAAAATGATGACTAAACAAACATTTCGATGAATGGATATTTAACCGCAATCAAACCACATACAGAATACCCACAAGCAGTAAAAGGCACTTGTAGATGACCTAAATGCGTAATAACTATGTACGTCAGACAAATTATGGTTGTCTTTCAGAATAACATCGAAATAAATCTACACCATAATTATATCCTATTAACTTCGATCATAGAGAAATCCTTAGACACAGCGTGAACGCGTTAAAAGTGGTCGCCGCCAATGAATTAAGGCTATATTCGCAAAAAAGCATCTCACCAAGAATTCTCGGAATTTAAAACCAATTTTATGGATTAGGATACATTTTGTTGTCGACTTGGACGGCGTATTCGAAATTCCGATGCCTATTAAACAATCCACTCCTACTGTACGCTGATTTTAAAATGTTGGACAACGCCCCCTGTCTATGTGGCTGAAATGCCTTCTGATCGTAGTCCCACTGTACCATGTCTTCTTATGTCAAAATTTAGCACACGGCGTATACGCCGTACAGTAACTGTATACAGTTACATTTATTTACTACTGATACAGTTTAGCGCAAATAAAAACCATCCGTCTCCGTAATTTACAAGTATCAGAATCATCATTAAGCAAGAAAAGTCCACGGTTGCTCTGTATATCTATACATAATATAAATAGACAGAGAAGGTCGGCTTTATAGCTGACATTGATATCTAAGAGTTCGTTGACTTAGGAAATAAGACGTCGAGGAAATAAGTAGGCGACGTAACGTCTCTCCCGTACACGCTGATTTGAATACCTCTGAAACCACGCCAAGATCACTTTATCACAGACAAAGAACATCACATTCAGTCTGAAGTTCTTGATCTTTTTTCTATAGGTTTCATTCCGAAGTTTAAAATATTACTTCGAATAATACTCAATTCGTGTAGGCAAGAAAGACATTGTGGAATAATTTACATGCAACAGTAATTTTGATATCAATTAATAACATTTATTCCGTTATCCATAAGTGTTTATTCCAATTACATTTATTTCCTGTGATAAAATGACACGGTAAAATACTTCTCGTTATTTTATTATCGTATTGTTTATTAATTCTACATTGTATAATGAAAGCACTGATTGCAAGACCTATTTCTGTCAAACAATTAAATTATGTGTTATTTTTTACTGTTATTGTATGCTAGTGAGTGACCCTGCCTCACGCTCCAAGGATCATTGTTCGATTTTAAAATTTCCAGTCTGGATAACCATTTGTATGATGAACATGAGTGTCAAATACGGTGTATACTCATAAGTGTTCATTGAAGATTTTTAATGTGAATGTGAAAATGTTACCAAATTAAAACAACAAATTCCTTTGAAGGACTCAGCTCAAGTAGCTTGGCATTTCATGAAATGGTCGCATGTCATTTCATGTGAGCAACAACCTTTGCAAGCATTTCGTGTAGTGAGCAAATCAAATCTACGATATGGCTACGACATATATCTATTATATTATATACTTCCAATTCGCGGAAACCTATTGAAATTATGGTCTATAAAATTAATTGAAATATCAACAATGCGACTACAAGGTTTCGCCTCTTTACTTCAATAACGTGACAAACCCAAACAATTTTTGTCTAGACTTGTTACGTTATTCAAGTAAAGAGACGGTTTGTTCCGAGGAAAGAGCAAAGTAGCCGTTCCCGTAAGACTTTACATTTGAAGTAAGTACAGTCACCCACACATCAGGTTACCACAATCTGTCAAATTTGCTCAATTGATATTCAACTAAATGTGTATGACAGTAAGATGAGAGTCGATTAAAGAAATTTTACAGTTTTGTTTACTTTGATGTGTGGCTGTATGTACTTCACTTATCTAATAATATAATGGTCTTAGCATGTGCTAGTCTCTTATTTTCCCATCGATGAAACTAGAGTAATAAGTCAAAAGTATGCACCGCCAGTTTCCACACCTCCACGTGAGGCCCCGTCAATCATTATTAGCCTCGTCACGTGTGCTCAAAGACTCATTGTTGTCTTATAAAAGCTGCCAGTATGCTGCTATATGACGTTAGTCATGCATCGCTTCAAGACGAGCGTGCCTTTCCATATTTGTACATAATGTAATGTTTAATGATGTCCAGTATTTTTTTTCTAGTGCTTACAAGTTTTTGTGTAAAGTTGTTGTGTACAGAGTAAAAGATGTGAAATATATCATTAAAAAAGTAAAAGTGTAGCAGGTCTTCATTAGCGAATTTCGGCAGAACTTCTGATGCGTTGAAGAAAATTTGACGTAAAATTGCTGTTATTATATTATTTATTCGTTTTACTGAATTGTCCAAACTTAACTCGAATTATGTAAAATAGTGTTGAAGTTTTACAAAATCATATTAAACTAATTGTAGGATTCCGCTTTTTTATGTCAGATTTTTTAACTTTTGTTGATTTGGACTTTTTTTATACTTTTTCCAAAATAGTTAATTTTTTTTTACTATACTCTGATTTTTATTCATGTGGAGTAAACTGATAGATGCAAATATCAAGTTTCTATACATTTTGATATTTTGCATTTGTCAAATTGAGTGATAATGTATGGGGATGACACACATTGTCAACTGTCAGTTTACTCCACATGATTAAAAATCTGAGTGTTGTATTATGTAGTCGTTTCTCCGCAGTATGTACTATTAAGTATTCTGTGGCAGTGTTACATAAATGTGTTTAATTTTTCTCTGCAAATAATGTTCAGTCTTCCACACTATTTAAATGAACATGCACGAGCAACTACTCTAATGAACCAACAGTAAACGAGTCCATGTCGTAGGCAAAAATCACACTTTACTTTATAGCAATGATTGCCGGTCAATGAGTAAATATTGTACAGAATGAAAGTAAGGAACAACGCTCTGCGGTGTGTACACCTTTACAAGGCGATTTTTCGCACGTTTGTGTTTGTAATCTCTTTGTCGTCACACTCTTGGCAGAGTGGCCGTGGTCGTCACATCAGCGTTTATGGCCTGCTTCACAATCCTTCGCCATTCCTACCACACTGATGCTTTTCTAGTGCATTCGTGGAGTGGACCATTGAGGGCAGTTTGACAACATGTAGATAGGTTAACCTGCTTAGCATGTTTTTAAAAAATAGTTGACCAATAAAATAAATAAATAAATTTCATATACCATTAACCTATGGGAGAGGGATGATAATAATAATAATACGAGTATGACACTGTGCCGAACTGTGAAGACGATGGGTACGGCATTTGTTGATGCTACATTGTATGAAGTTTTTTTAATATATGTCCTTCTGTGGCAGATAATGACAACCTCTCAAAACATACGCGTACTATTTTAGAATTCAGTATGTCCTTTTACCTCTGTGAATGATTTTCTCATGTGGTAACCGTTGGGCAAATATAAATAAACATTGCGGCTTATGGGCAAATAAGCGCAATTATCCGCACACGGCGTCAAATATGCGCCTTGCGTAATTGTCGGCGTAAGATATAAGCCTCTTGTTAACGAGGTACCATATTATTTCCCTTGAATTAAACGCCATTACCCTTAATTAATTTAGTCACGATTTTAACACATAGTTAGGCGATGGTATAAGTTGATTTCCGATTGTAGATCTTATTTATGATTACATATTTACCAAATAACAAATATCATGCGCATTCCATTCATCCTATATAACAATAGAGAGTACTTTAGTTTAGAATGTTTAGTAAAAAATGGCCTCCATCATAGAAATTGAGTCATCGCTACTATGATGGGATCAGGCTTAATCACCACGCTTGTTTAATATGGATTGGTGATCACAAACCCGAGCTATGTTCGAAAAATTCGAAAAATATTTCGGATTTTTCGGGAATCGAACCCAGGACCCCGAAATCACGGCCCGGTGCTTAAACCACTAGACCAACGCGACGTTAGCCTGCTCAAAATGTTGCTACTACTTAATATCCAACAAAAACTTTGCACAAACACTAAAACAGTCGCAAGTTTTGCTCGCGTCAATTATGTACACAAGACCTTCACAAATATTTGCTTGCGTAATTCTTAAGACGTCCAAAAGAAGCACACTGGTAACAAGCAACTTGCCAACACAAGAACTGGTTTCTATTGCTATCTAGACATCTCGGATCCTCGCCCTTAGGGTGACCAGAATTACCATATCTCCTATATTTAACAACCTTATATTATCATAACAAAAATGTGATAACGTGTAATCCTCATAATTACACCCGGGAGTACTTTTTAAAAGTGATGGGTGGCAGAATAGCAGTCGGATCACCTGAGAGAGTGAGAGTAAATAAAGCGTATTTTTTTAAATTCTGACGCAACAGTGCGGTGGCGACATGATCGCGTCAAGTGGAGCTGCAGCAGTAGAAGCCTAAATAATAAAAAAAAATGTAATTAAATATGAACCTAAATAAAAACTTTTAACGTTACAAAGCAATGTATTAGTGAAAAGGTTTCCTCATAAATCTAGTAAAATGTCATAAATTAAACATTTTTTTACCACGGACGAAGTGAAGACTGAAAAAAGGTAAAACGATTAAAACATTACTGGCGTTATTATAAGTCATCGTATATAATATATCGGTTTATATCTTATGCATCGGTTAACCGTTGTCTTCACCAAAAATCGTCCCAAAATCATATAGCGGCACTGGTCTGGTCACCCTACTTGCACGAAACATTTGAATAGTACATGCTGACATTTTCTCATGACTCAGGAGAAATTCGTGATAGGGAAGGAAGTTTGATGGCAATAACCAATTATAATTCAAGCGTATAAATAGTTCCTATTGCGTAATTTGAATCAGTCAAGCTACTCGCCACTTTGTTCTGTTTAATATGGACATGTATGTAGACTTAGAGCTAGCGTTCAATTTTTTTAAACCTTCAACACGTCGTAGTTATGATTAGTTTCGCCTTAGTAGGCAAGTTGTTATATTTTTTAATTTTGCTTTCATTGAAACTAGTAGTTTGCATAAATTATGATTCAAATCTAAACTTCGTCTGTCATTTAAGTTATTCTTTTACTGAGTTAAACACCATAAACGAACTGCTGCTAACCGACAGCTAATTGTGTATGTTTTTATTATTTTACCCTGCCATATTTTAGTCTGTACGAGCATATTCAAATTAGTCTCGCATGTCTTCAAATTCTCTCGACAGCCTAATTTTAATGCAAAAACATGCGTCATACGCCTGCTGGCCACAATGCAGTTGCAGACGGACAGAATTTCCATACTTCACGCGTCATCCTACCTCACGCGCTGACACCTGCACGCGTTAAGAACTCATAATATTGCAGAAAATGCAGTTCGCGCATTGCTGTTGGCAACTACATTAAATTCGTCATCGACACGGAATGATCCTAGCAATGAAATTGTCCCGCATCTAACTTGAAGGCATGCGCGTCTAATTCGACCGCGTCGCTTTTACCGATTTAACACTAGCCCCTTGCCTAAATACTTTAGGATTGACAGTGCACTTAATTAAATCGTAAGCTGACAGTTGCAAAAGTTAACATAACAGCTGAGTGTGGTGTTTATTAATGAGTTAGCTCAATCGGAAAGTCGCCGAGGATGTTGTTAGGCGGCTACTGCCTTGCGTAACACCAATCATTCATGCGTTAATAAGATTATTGAAAAATTGATATCTAATATTTAATTGGCTGGAAGAATAGCGTCACCATATCGTTGCGGAAGTACACGTAACTGCATTACAATCATGATGTGTACGGTTGTTATATGATTACGATAGAGATTTAGAGAACTGTAATCCTAAAGATTTCCCTTTTAGAAAACTAGATTTTCCTTCCGTAACGCTCATCTCTCCACTAATTCGGTATAAACTTGCATAAAAGATACGGTACGTCAATAAATGCGACCATTATTCTTGACCACTGAGATCATTATTCTTATTTTAAAAAAAGTAATTTAAAATACAATAATCAGTTGCTACAACAGAAAAAACAACGAATGACATGATCTTCTACTTAATAATTTACATACAAGTATGATCCTTGAAATGGCATCTTAATTCATCTTATATTGATAAAGACGTGTCGATATTTGGCTTTCATATTATCAGTTATTAAATGGTTGTGTCATATTTGAACAGACTTTACACTAACGAGATAACCTTGATGATGAGAATTTGACTCCTAAACTCGAAATATTTGCTTTCCAATGTGTATTTGCAGAAATGGCAAAACTTGACTAATTTGCATATGAAGAAGCAGTATTTACACAAATGGACAGTTTCCTTTCACACAGTTTAAATGTCTCAAGAATGTCGTGTCTTCATCACAATGGCATTCACATTTTGTGTCACTTTCAGTCTAGATTCCATGGCATTACTTCCTTTGTCATCTTCAGAATGGATCGCTCCTCTCTTTCAGTTGAACAATAATGTCCACACATTGTTATGGAGAATGTAACGAAAGTTGGTAAATGACGTCAAAGCAATTTTGTGATTTTAGTGTTCCTTGCTTAAAATGAAAATATTTTCTAGTTAGGATAGTAGTCGATACATCGCCGTTATCAAACGGAATCTTTTCTTGAAAATTGGACGGCTCTGGGGGCTAAAATCCAATTATAAATATAAATTATTTATCCAGTTATGTTCAGACTACCGCCTCACATCAGATTTCTGTAATCGAACCAAACGTCTTTGACATTATAAAGTCAAAATGTAATAATTTCATATCTTTAAGTTCAAGAAAAAGGTACTGAACCTGATTATGTAACGGAAGTTTGTTTAAATTTCGATAATTTTAAACTTAACACACATTTCGACTTTCTCCTTTGCTCCCGACCAAGTTTCATAAATCTTTTATTTGTTATTGTTTTCAACGTGTATCAACACAAAGCTTTTAGAAGATGTCAAAAATCTCAACATTTACGTATGTAAATAGACCTGGTTGGCCTACATAGGTATTGTTTCGCCCACAATTCACATGTCATATATTTGCATATTAGGAAGTGGGGCACTTTGAATAGGCAGTATTTGCAAGCGAGTGCACGAGGTCGTCCATACATAGAGGATAAAAGGGGGACCTTATAGGTTGGATATAAAGGTTAGAATTGAGAGAAATCCGTTGCCATCGGCGTGTTCAATCATTAAATGGCGCCGAGCGTTGACTGTGCTTGATGTAGTGAATTAGTTTTTGTCTCCGCATCTCGGGTCGGTTGCTACACAAATTAGTGATGCGCTAAGTAACACACTGTTTTTAGATTCGCTATCAATGTAGTTTTTGTTGCCATTAACCACACTGAACAACACGCCCGGGTGAACGAAGATATTAATGCTGTTTATGTCTTGTGATCTATCTTAATGATTAGCCTATTTATACGTAGTTTTTATTACAGTTTTATGAAAAAGATTTGGACGCTTTTTCAATCTCAATCTGAACGCAAACTTGATAATCATCTACTTTAATGACTGTATTTTTGAGAATCATTGAAAGAACAGACTAATGCAAAAATATTACAAACAATAATAAAAATCAGATTTATAGTGTACTAAGACACAATTTATAGGATTGTTTTTATTAAATATAATAATCGTGACTTTTTAGTCATGAAAAGTGGTGATCAATAATTTTATTGCCGGTATCAATGTTATGTCCTTATTTCAAAACTATAAATATGAAATAAATTATGAATCTTAAATAAATATACCTACCAGTTAATTTAAAACTTTAATTTACCCACTCGTTTTCTCAAAGAGAAAAAAGTGTAAAAGAATAAATTTTGTAATTTATTGTTTTTAAATTAAGCCCACTTGGTATAAGTTAACTTATTAAATAAAAGGAATATTAGTATTTTTTTGGTGTAGAATCGAATTAACTAAAACTTCCTGTTGTGCTTTTCGATGTAAGGAATCTGACCGCCCGACGATCTCCTATATAATTAATTAGTTAACGAGCAGTATCATAGTAAATAATCCTTACTTCCCGTGGGAATGCGGCATGCTTTACAAAGTATTATAATACTGAGCTGTAAACTGCTTCGTAGGCAATTTGGGTTAACAAATAATATAGTCATTCAATGTCACCAAATAGAATATGATGCCTGAGCTATCAATAGGCAATAGGCCATCATCCTTCACCTAGATGTCTAGTCAACGATCGACGATTGCGGGCCACGATAACAATTGAGCACGCGGCGATTCAGGTATAACCATACATTAAATAAATGTATAAGATTATGTAACGTAAGTAGGTACGTTTGTTTACATGCGTTTGTTTAGACGATTCAGTTGCAGTTTTTTTTTTATAATGGCTTTATCGGTTATATTTGACTTTTTTTTTGTGCTTGCTTATTGTATTGTTGAAGGCCAGTTTGCCGTCTAAGGTATGTCTAAGGTATGATGGTATGGTAGGAGAAGGGATGAAGTTGATAAAGATTAGCGTGGACTCCAGGCTGATGACTGGCAGGAGGTGGCGCAGGACCGTCCAAGATGGTGACTCTTATTATCGGAGGTCAAGGCTCACTTTCGGTCGCTGCGCCAGCCGTTAGTTACTTACTAAAGTATAGTAAGGCCCAGTGGACGTCCCTAGACTGACGATCACGTTGTAGGTATTTTATGAACAGAACCATTGCAAAGGACAGTGATATAATCACCGCTAAATATAGTCAGTTAATTCACATTAAATGTTAGGTACGGTTAGCGAACGTAGTGGTGTTCAAAATTGTTTACGCTGCTCTTTGCTGTGGATTAGCTTCGCCCACCCCGCTGGGTGCAAGCGATTACAGTCCTTAACACTGGAACACCGGAATATTCGTCGACCGTACTTATTGGTTGTAATGACAAGCAATATTGGAAGTTGGGTGGTCTAATCCAGAACTAAACTAAGTACATGATATTTTCAGCTCAGTATACATATATATATACCTACCTTTACTTAAGTTTTAATCCTATCATAGGTGTTTGAATAAAACATTATCTAGAAGGCTTTGTCGTATTGCGATTGGCAACCTAATGTCTAGTAACGGTTATTGCACCCGCTAAGTCCCTTTAAGTATCCGGAGTATATTCTCCGCAGACTTACCGGTGCCTTAAGTAGACACTAATTACACAATCAATTTAACTTGCTAACGGTCACCGTTTTAAGTTTGGTCCTATGCATTCTTTACCCATTATGACCCAGCTGCTTTTCTATCTGTTGTACACTGGGAGGTATCTGTTGTACATTTTCTACTGTGAACATGGTCTATATTATAATTTTTATTAGTTTTTTTACCATAATATGAAATTATTGCAAAAGGTGATCCGCCTGCTCGTCTGCTACCAATCACATAAAAAAGTGGTGTAACCCATAACGTAAAGACCTACGTCTTTTACCAACTGAAATGTGACCTTTAACTACTTAAAGGGATGTAATTGTTTATCGTTACTTGCTGCATAGATCGCTTAGCTTCTTAAAAATACTTGTCTCCAAATTTCGTCGATGACAAGTACTAGGTACGACGCCTCGACTCGTATAACGCCTCATGTCGCCAATGTGCGAAGCCTCGTATGAAATCAAAATTCAATTATAGCATTATGTCGTCACCGCACTTAGCCTTATCTTCAACTACCGGCTACTTAGAATTAAACCTGCGTGGCCATTGTGTCATAGCGAGCGAATACGTAAATTGCCGACGTCTTTTCATATTCCGTGTAAGCGTAAGGCTAGATTACATATGAGTACCATGATATTAGCAATATATTTAATATTATTGACATGTCATGTACCGTTCTATTTCACTGATAGCGTCTTGACACGGGACCATGCTTTAAAGTTAAAAAAATATTTTTTTGTATTTTTCTTTTGTGTAGGCATATGGTTTGCATTGAGTAAATGGTAGACGTTTTAAAAAGAATACTCGTGAGATCTTCTGCATGCAATACAACTCTCATGAGTCAAATAAAATTTGATGTTACTGCAATGGTATCCCATTTATGAAGTTTAAATATAATTGTCTTTCTAATGCAATGGATAAGGTATGAAGGTACAAAATAGTTGGCTTCAAATCTATACACCTAACTATACAAAGTTATTCCAAATCAGTGGAGTCATGATTTTACATATTTTATGTTCATTCTGCAAGATTTCTCAATTAACTTTACATTATTCTTAACCTTTGCTTAACGACATTTATCGGTTAGTGACAAGATTTTTAAAAAATATCGCCAAAGAAAATTTATAACTAACACTTCTCCCGTGAATTACTCCTCAGCTTAACATACATGCGCTAAGGCCAATGTCGAAATAATGTTTGCATTCAATACAAACTTAACTGTCTATTTTAAGAAGTGACGAATGTCACAACAATTGCTTTATATTATTCTTTGCCACGAACAAGAAATGACATGGGCATACCAAATTATCTAATAAATCAAGCCTCTTTTTGTCCAGTAGATGTCATAATATTGATTTTATTGTAACGTCGTTTCTAGTCGACGCTTTTCGAAGGTCAACCTTGTTAATCTTTAACTTTATTACTTAAACATAAACCTTTATTTTTATTCGCGTTTTTGATTATGAACATTTAATTTTTACTACCTCTTCGCTGATTGGTATTGCTATTGCATCACTGATATGTTTATAAATAACGTCAAAGATATAACTTGTTAAAAAAGCAAGTCAGCGAGACTCAGGTTTTCTCACGTAAAAGTTGTGAAATCAATGCTTTATAAAGTTGCTACCTAAATAGATAGATAGGTAGTTGGACTCAAGTGCTACAAACGAGATTGCCATGTCTATTTACTTGTAAATCTGTCTAATGTCTTCCAAGGATTATCATCTTAATTTCAAATACGTTTAGTATAATATCAAATCAATTTTGACAGATTACGGTAATCTTATGTGTGACTGTCTGTACTTATCGATGATAATATTTGTAAAATAAAATTTTAGGAACGTTGCGTGTCCCTACTTTTTGAGAGCAAAACCTATTGTAATGATCTACGTGTGTCATGAATACACAACTACAAGAGTACCAAATTTTTATTTTTATTTAATAACGCCTCATTGGTTTAGTGGCTTAAATACCCCAGGCCGTGATCTCGTGGTGCTGGGTTCGATTCCCGGATTCAAATTTTTCGTACATAGCTCGGATTTGAGAGCACCAATACGCATTAGGCAAGCGTGGTGATTAAGCCTAATCCCATCATCTAGCAGCGATGACACGATTACTATGATGGATAGAGGCCTTTGTGTATACTTTACTTAAAAATCCCTTTATTATTCAATCAGGACTACAAAAAGCCGTTGGAGGAGAGCAGCCCAGCGATCCTGAACGGGAGCAAGATCCAGACCTTATTCCACCGACTGCCCGACATCTTGCAGTGCCACCTGCACTTCCGCACCGCGCTCGCCGACTGCGCGCGCACGTGGGACCGCGATGAAAAAATAGGTAAAAGATATGCGAGTATTTATGCCTGTCAACCCTAGCACATGTTCACGAAACGATTTAGACAAATCTCAAAGTGGGGAAGATAAAAAGTGGTCGAGTGCGAGTTGGATGTTGGTCGCCCATGAATTTGAGTTGATTAAATGTAATTTAAAACTACGGAATCTAACGATTTATGACGTATTAAAAAACTACACATCTCATTGAAACAAAAGAAAATAATTTAAAAGTTAGAGGAGGGGGGAGGGCACATTTTTTCCACTTTGGAAATGTCTCCCGCGCAAACTATTCAGCTTTAAAAAATTATATTGAATGGTTGAATGTTTTATTTATTAATTTTAATTTCAAGCCCTCTAATTTTTGTATAAGAACCTTAATGCGAACAGACAGACGACATGACGAATCTTACAGATTCCGTTATTCGCCATTTGGCTACGGAACCCTAAAATGGTAAAAGAACTTACCTATACTCTGATTCATAATCATGTACCTAAACTGACAGATGTCAATGTGTCATCCCCATAAATTTTCACTCAAATTGACACACGCAAAATGTCAAAATGCATAGAAACTTGTCATTTTCATCTGTCAGTTTACATGATTATGAATCAGAGTATAGTCGCCGAGTGGATCTAAAGGGCATTGATTATTTTCGCTCTTGTTAATATTCCAGGCGAGGTCTTCCTCAGCGCGTTCTCAAAGGCCGTGGTGCTGGACGTGTACTCGGACTTCATAAACAACTTCTCGGTGGCGATGGAGCTGGCCAAGATGGAGTCGAAGCGGAAGTCGGCCCTGGCGGACTTCTTCAAGGTGAAGCAGATCAGCGCGCACGACCGGCTCTCGTTCTTCGGGCTGATGGTGAAGCCGGTGCAGCGGTTCCCGCAGTTTATTATGTTTCTACAGGTGAGTCTCGTTAATTGACTGGCCCGATGGCCATATAACCGTATGGCAGTATAACCGTATTGTTGGAATGGCCATGGGAAGGTGGTAGGTTGGCCGGATGGCGCATTTTAGTAGTGACCCTGCTTCATAAGCCAAATGTTGTTGATTCGATCCCCATCTTAGCTCATAGAAAGGGCCCTTTCTATGATCTGAGGTCCCCACCCTGGACAAACATTCGTGTGATGAACACTTGTGTTTCTTCAGTGTCTGGGTGCTATATGTATATGTATTTCAGTATTATATTGTGATTCCTCTGTTGTCTGATATCTGTAACACAAGTGCTTGAGCTACTTAGTACGGTAAAAAAATAATGGACCAGAAAAAAAATCTTGCAATTCTTGCGATGAATTGCGACATAACCGCCGCCCCGTCTATTCATCTGCCACCTATCACATAGAATAAGAAACACAAACGCGAAGAGCACTATCAGTACCTACCTACATTGCCAGAAGTACGGCGTGAAGCAGCGCCAGAGCTGTGTTTCGCCGAGTGAGTGAGGGTACCGGAGGCTCAATTGGGGGGATAGGGGGTTAAAGGTTAGCAGCGCACTTGTGACTCTACTGGTGTTGTATGTGTCTATGGGCGGCGGTAATCGCTTACCATCAGGTGATCCGTCTGCTCGTCTGCCAACTATCACATTTAAAAAAATATTGCCATTGCAGGATCTCCTAAAGCACACGCCGCACGGGCACGCGGACCGCGTGGCGCTGCAGCGCGCGCTCACGCGGCTCGAGGCGCTGGCGGAGGCGCTCAACGAGAGGAAGCGAGACGCAGAGAGGACGCAGGTAATAACGAATGCCGCCAGTAAGGTCGACTGTTCATTAAGACCGCACAGATCTTCGGTGAACAGCAAGCGAACGAGGGCATGTGCGGTCCAGGGGGACAATTCCTGTGCATTCGACATTGATATAGAATTTAGAGATTTCACACATTCGTCCCATCATCATCATCATCAGCCTGTTACAGTCCACTGCTGGACATAGGCCTCTCCAAATGCTCGCCACTTTGATCGATCTTCGGCTACTCGCATCCAGCTCCAGCCAGCCCTCTTGCGCAGATCGTCACTCCATCTGGCCTGAGGTCGTCCTACACTACGTTTACCAAGACGCGGTCTCCACTCCAGAACTCGTTTACCCCAACGGTTGTCAGTTCTGCGGCAGATATGGCCAGCCCACTGCCACTTCAGCTTGCTAATCCATACAAATCCATTCGTCCATACAAATCCCTAATACGACTTCAGTGTCCAGCTCAAGAGAATTGCTACCCTGGAGGCCAATTCTCGGTTTTCGCCTTCTATGTCGAGTCGACTTCATGGAACGCACAACCAATAGGAGAACAAGATAAGGAATGTCGACTGTAATCTGTGTTCTGTGAAGGCGAAAACCGAGAATTGGCCTCCTGGGCGGAAATTCTCGCGCACTCTACCTTGAAATCGAATTTAGATATTTCATACATTCATTCAATCTCTAATTCAACGAGTGCACGAGAATTCAATCCCCCACCCCCGCAGTAGTACCACAAAATACATATTGACACAGAAGGCTGACTGCCCACTAAGAGCTAAAAATATGTCATGTAGTCACGCATGCGCACTAACGGGCAAAGACGCCTTTTCGACCACATTAATCCTAACTTATGACATAAGATTGTCAATTTGTCGAGGTCTATGGTAGAGGCCGCGCGCTTATGTACTCATGCCGGGCAACAACCCTAGCATATGTCAACGAACTCTTCTAAATTCAAAATCAGGTCAAAGTCTAACTTCTGTGTGTAATTATTTTGTGGTAGTACCGTAATTTTATTTCAAAATCTTGTCGCTGATCTGATTTCTCACGACAAAGTACATAACCCCGAAAAATTGATCCTGACTGACTGATTGTATACTAACCGGTTTGATGGATTTTTACCAAACTGAGGTCCAATCCGAGCTCCAAAGTCATAGCTTTGGATGAAACGGAACGGAAAACGGAAATACCACGCTGAGATGAGAGTGCTAAACATTGATTGATGATTAGATATTATGGGAAACACTCTAAGTACCTATGCTTTTTTATGCAACTGATTATAAAAACATTCAACCTCGATTACTCCATTAGTGACATAACACAAAAATCTACATAATTGTTTTATCCACTGAGACACACTTATTCTATTAATTTCTTATTATATTTACATTTTATGTGTTATCCATAAGATTTAAAACCACTATACAATGTTAATGTGCTGTTAATTAATGTAAATAAGGTAATATGTAATCATGTTCTTTCTTATGTAAGTCAACACTAATCATTAGCACACATAACATGTCACATTAATGCGTGAATTGGAAGCGTAACAGTAATATATTACAAAAATTATCTTTTTTCACACAGTTTGTGGGATCTAAATATGATTTAGTGTCGCTAATTGACTATTACTATCTTTAGAAATCAAATGTGTATTTTTGAACCGGTTGAAATAATTTATTGTTTTAGCAATAAAAGTGCCGACAAAGCATGTTTGTATACTTATGCTAAAAAACTTTAAAGTATTTATTTCTATGTAATCATACCGAAAGTGTGAAATGAAAATCAGGTTTCAAATAAAATAAACTAGTCAGTATTAATCAATTTGTTGCGGTGGCATTCCCTGGTAAATGTAACATTTAGCTAGTACGCATATACATCCGAATCCCAAAATGTATATTCAAAAGTTTTGAAGATAAATGTACAGGGTGGCAATTCAGCAAAATACGTAATTTTTCCGACTCTGTCTATCACTAGTGTGAAAAGCTGTCCTATCTAACTTAACAGTGAAGCTAAACAGACATGTTCGAGTTTGTTGTAATGGGGCTATCGCATGTGAAAAATCCGCTAAATGGTACTGTTAGACCGAGGTCCCTCATAGGTTTAGTGACATTTTCATGTCTCCTCAAAAATAACCAATCAGCGTGTAGATGGACCTCAGTTCTACAGTCCGCCACCTAGCGGATTTCTCACACGCTGTAGCCCCTATTGCAATGTGGGCACTTATTTTTTTACAATCAGGCTAAATACAGAAATCAGGTTACCAAAACCTGTCAAATTTTCTCAATTGATATTCAATTTAATGTGTTTGACAGTAAGATGAGAGTCGATTGTAGAAATTTGACAGTTTTGTGTGGCTGTACGTACAGTGGCCAGCACATCAAGTTTCTACAATCTGTCAAATTTCCTCAGTTGATATTGAACCAAACACGTTTGACATAAAAGTGAGGTTCGATTGAAGAAATTTGACAGATTATAGTAACTTGATGTGGTGGCCACCGTACCATCATTCGTGCCACTATACTAAAATGAACATGATCGCCGTTGTCCAGGCTTTCCGCGCTGCGTTACGACGGCTGACGCGGGGCGGAGTCGCGGGCGCGGGCGGCGCGGGCACGGCGGCGCGGTTCGGCGCGGCCCGGCTACTGGCGTCTCGCGCCGACAAGAGGCATCTACTGAGGCAGGACGACTTGCTGCAGCTGGTGAGTGTTTTGTTTATTGTTGACTTGTTTCCCGCACCCTCTTTGTTTTTATTCCATACTAGCGGCCGCCCGCGACTTCGTCCGCGTGGAAAAGTAACTTTTTACCCCCCTTTTAACCCCTTACAACCCTCTTTTCGCAATAAAAAGTAGCCTTTGTTCTTTCTCAGGGTCTAGATCATCTGTATACCAAATTACATTTAAATCCGTTCAGTAGTTTTGGTGTGAAAGAGTAACAGACAGACAGACAGAGTTACTTTCGCATTTATAGTATTAGTTAGGATGAGTGTGAGAATGATCGAGGACAATCAAGATGACCTCACTCCGCCTGATGGTAAGCAGCCGTGAGATCCAAATATCAGATTTCAGGGCTTAATTTTGCTATTTGTGTCCATTTTTGTCAATAGATGGTGCTGAGTGTCGACTACATCGTTCAAGTGTTTCACCCTTTCTGGTTACTTTATAAGCTTTGTAAATGATTGGGCAAAAACGTACGTAACAATCAATTGATGAATTCATACTGACACAAACACTCAATTTGCAGCGGTGCGAAGTTACTATGTTCGTTTGACAAAACGACAAGGCGCACAATCTGACGAATTTTTACTAGTATCTCGGGTAGACAACATAAAAAGAAGTTATTTTAACAAACGTAATAGAGTGCGCTTAATTAATTGGATGGAAGATGGGAGACGATCTGCGAAATTGTAATAAAAAATCAAAGCACCAACTTACATGATGATTACACATTTTATCACCAGGAATTCAACCAATCCGGTGGCATATCAAAATGCAAGCCTCGTCGGCTGCTTCTCCTGAACGACCTAGTGGTGTGCGTGTCAGTGGGCGCCGGGGGCGACGACGCGGAGCGCCTGGGGCTCAAGTGGGCGCATCCTGTGCAAGACGTCGACGTGCTGGACACGGGGACGTCGCCCACGCTCAGCAGGGTGCTTGCTCAAGGTAACTAGACTTCAACGAGACTCTTATAAGGACTGACCTGGTGGTGTGTGTGTCAGTGGACGCCTGCGGCTCAAGTGGGCGCATCCTGTGCAAGACGTCGACGTGCTGGACACGGGGACGTCGCCCACGCTCAGCAGGGTGCTTGCTCAAGGTAACTGAACTTCAACGAGACTCTTATAAGGACTGACCTGGTGGTGTGTGTGTCGGTGGGCGCCTGGGGCTCAAGTGGGCGCATCCTGTGCAAGACGTCGACGTGCTGGACACGGGGACGTCGCCCACGCTCAGCAGGGTGCTTGCTCAAGGTAACAGAACTTCAACGAGACTCTTATAAGGACTGACCTGGTGGTGTGTGTCGGTGGGCGCCGGGGGCGATGACGCTCAACTCCTGACGAAGTCACTGCTTTCTTATGTTATAGGGAACATAGGCACATATCGACGATGCCTCCAACTTGGCAGAAGTTGGATGTGAGAAGCCAATATTTGCAGAAGCCTATATCCAGCTATATGTTCGACACCAGAAGAAGATTATACTACCATCGACTAACGATGTGATGTGACAGTAGACCTCTCAGATTACTTAGCTTATGGTTTGAACTACTTTTGATTCTCTCAATCTCCAAACTGACACAAATAAAACAATAAAATTTCCAGGCATGAACCGTAGCGGCAGCCTCCGCTCCAACTCGAGCGGTTCCAACGGGCACAACTCGTCCACCGGCGACTCGCTCTGCAACGAGATGTCCGCGCTGATGCACGACTACGAGGCCGTGTCCCGCATGGCGGACCTGGCCGCGTCGCTGCGGACGCCGTACCCGGAGGTGGCGCCGGACATGTTCCGCGCGTTGCTGCAGAACATACAGAAGAGCATACAGGTGTGTGTGTGTACTGGCGTCATTAGACAGGCTAAGAACTTATTCCTCGTGTTAGACTACGAGGCCGTGTCCCGCATGGCGGACCTGGCCGCGTCGCTGCGGACGCCGTACCCGGAGGTGGCGCCGGACATGTTCCGCGCGTTGCTGCAGAACATACAGAAGAGCATACAGGTGAGTGGAGTAGTACTCGTGTCATTAGACAGACTAAGACTTATTCCTCGTGTAAGACTACGAGGCCGTGTCCCGCATGGCGGACCTGGCCGCGTCGCTGCGGACGCCGTACCCGGAGGTGGCGCCGGACATGTTCCGCGCGTTACTACAGAACATACAGAAGAGCATACAGGTGTGTGTGTACTGGTGTCATAAGCCAGACTAAGACTTATTCCTCGTGTAAGACTACGAGGCCGTGTCCCGCATGGCGGACCTGGCCGCGTCGCTGCGGACGCCGTACCCGGAGGTGGCGCCGGACATGTTCCGCGCGTTGCTGCAGAACATACAGAAGAGCATACAGGTGTGTGATAGAGTACTGGCGTCATTAGACAGACTAAGACTTATTCCTCGTGTAAGACTACGAGGCCGTGTCCCGCATGGCGGACCTGGCCGCGTCGCTGCGGACGCCGTACCCGGAGGTGGCGCCGGACATGTTCCGCGCGTTGCTGCAGAACATACAGAAGAGCATACAGGTGTGTGTGTACTGGCGTCATTAGACAGACTAAGACTTATTCCTCGTGTAAGACTACGAGGCCGTGTCCCGCATGGCGGACCTGGCCGCGTCGCTGCGGACGCCGTACCCGGAGGTGGCGCCGGACATGTTCCGCGCGTTGCTGCAGAACATACAGAAGAGCATACAGGTGAGTGGAGTAGTACTCGTGTCATTAGACAGACTAAGACTTATTCCTCGTGTAAGACTACGAGGCCGTGTCCCGCATGGCGGACCTGGCCGCGTCGCTGCGGACGCCGTACCCGGAGGTGGCGCCGGACATGTTCCGCGCGTTGCTGCAGAACATACAGAAGAGCATACAGGTGAGTGGAGTAGTACTCGTGTCATTAGACAGACTAAGACTTATTCCTCGTGTAAGACTACGAGGCCGTGTCCCGCATGGCGGACCTGGCCGCGTCGCTGCGGACGCCGTACCCGGAGGTGGCGCCGGACATGTTCCGCGCGTTGCTGCAGAACATACAGAAGAGCATACAGGTGTGTGTGTACTGGCGTCATTAGACAGACTAAGACTTATTCCTCGTGTAAGACTACGAGGCCGTGTCCCGCATGGCGGACCTGGCCGCGTCGCTGCGGACGCCGTACCCGGAGGTGGCGCCGGACATGTTCCGCGCGTTGCTGCAGAACATACAGAAGAGCATACAGGTGAGTGGAGTAGTACTCGTGTCATTAGACAGACTAAGACTTATTCCTCGTGTAAGACTACGAGGCCGTGTCCCGCATGGCGGACCTGGCCGCGTCGCTGCGGACGCCGTACCCGGAGGTGGCGCCGGACATGTTCCGCGCGTTGCTGCAGAACATACAGAAGAGCATACAGGTGTGTGTGTACTGGCGTCATTAGACAGACTAAGACTTATTCCTCGTGTAAGACTACGAGGCCGTGTCCCGCATGGCGGACCTGGCCGCGTCGCTGCGGACGCCGTACCCGGAGGTGGCGCCGGACATGTTCCGCGCGTTGCTGCAGAACATACAGAAGAGCATACAGGTGAGTGGAGTAGTACTCGTGTCATTAGACAGACTAAGGGCCTCGTTCACCACTTCCGAGTAAAGTGTCAAGTAATTTACTTGTCAATTATAGTAGGTTCGGAGAAAATTGGCCCCTGGTATTTGAATTGAAAAAAAAAATTAAAGGCCGCGGACCATAACGAGGCCCTAATACTTATTTCTCGCTGAGTAGTAAAATGTTAATAGCGTACAGGCGGAAAAAGTGCAAATCCGCCACTGTCTTTCGTGTAAGACTGCGAAGCCATATTCCGTATCCAAATTGTATGAAGAAAATTCATTTTTCACTATGTTTCACATTGTCAAAAACCTGTTCAATATCTAATATAAATTCCTCAGAAAAAAGATGACGAAATGGCGTGGGTGGACTCCTGCTGCCTACAACTGACGATTCGCGGCCGCGAAGAACCCGTGACGTTCCGCGCGAGCGAGCCGGGGGCGCGACTGGCCTGGGCCACCGAGCTGCGGCTCGCCCAGCTGGCGCAGGCCTCCGCCAACTCGCCCGCCTGGCGCCTGCCCTCCTCGCAGCACGCGCCGGCGCACAAGATGCCCCTGTTCGTCGCCGCCACGCCGGTCTACTCCTCCAAACACTTGACCGAGGTGAGCCAACACTAACACTGCCACTGGCCACAGCTGGCGCAGGCCTCCGCCAACTCGCCCGCCTGGCGCCTGCCCTCCTCGCAGCACGCGCCGGCGCACAAGATGCCCCTGTTCGTCGCCGCCACGCCGGTCTACTCCTCCAAACACTTGACCGAGGTGAGCCAACACTAACACTGCCACTGGCTACAGCTGGCGCAGGCCTCGGCCAACTCGCCCGCCTGGCGCCTGCCCTCCTCGCAGCACGCGCCGGCGCACAAGATGCCCCTGTTCGATCGCCGCCACGCCGGTTACTCCTCCAAACACTTGAACCGAGGTGAGCGAACACTAAACTGCCACTGGCTACAGCTGGCGCAGGCCTCCGCCAACTCGCCCGCCTGGCGCCTGCCCTCCTCGCAGCATGCGCCGGCGCACAAGATGCCCCTGTTCGTCGCCGCCACGCCGGGTCTACTCCTCCAAACCACTTGACCGAGGTGAGCCAAGCACTAACACTGTGCCACTGGCTACAGCTGGCGCAGGCCTCCGCCAACTCGCCCGCCTGGCGCCTGCCCTCCTCGACAGCACGCGCCGGCGCACAAGATGCCCCTGTTCGTCGCCGCCACGCCGGTCTACTCCTCCAAACACTTGACCGAGGTGAGCCAGACACTAACACTGCCACTGGCTACAGCTGGCGCAGGCCTCCGCCAACTCGCCCGCCTGGCGCCTGCCCTCCTCGCAGCACGCGCCGGCGCACAAGATGCCCCTGTTCGTCGCCGCCACGCCGGTCTACTCCTCCAAACACTTGACCGAGGTGAGCGAACACTAACACTGCCACTGGCTACAGCTGGCGCAGGCCTCCGCCAACTCGCCCGCCTGGCGCCTGCCCTCATCGCAGCACTGCGCCGGCGCACAAGATGCCCCTGTTCGTCGCCGCCACGCC
The DNA here is from genome assembly GCA_014851415.1 of Cnaphalocrocis medinalis. Classification (NCBI taxonomy): domain Eukaryota; kingdom Metazoa; phylum Arthropoda; class Insecta; order Lepidoptera; family Crambidae; genus Cnaphalocrocis; species Cnaphalocrocis medinalis. Next base: position 11,614,588 of record CM026285.1, on the reverse strand, counting down.
GGTCTACTCCTCCAAACACTTGACCGAGGTGAGCCAACACTAACACTGCCACTGGCTACAGCTGGCGCAGGCCTCCGCCAACTCGCCCGCCTGGCGCCTGCCCTCCTCGCAGCACGCGCCGGCGCACAAGATGCCCCTGTTCGTCGCCCGCCACGCCGGTCTACTCCTCCAAACACCTTGACCGAGGTGAGCCAACACTAACACTGCCACTGGCTACAGCTGGCGCAGGCCTCCGCCAACTCGCCCGCCTGGCGCCTGCCCTCCTCGCAGCACGCGCCGGCGCACAAGATGCCCCTGTTCGTCGCCGCCACGCCGGTCTACTCCTCCAAACACTTGACCGAGGTGAGCCAACACTAACACTGCCACTGGCCACAGCTATCCCAGGCCCTCCGCCAACTCGCCCGCCTGGCGCCTGCCCTCCTCGCAGCACGCGCCGGCGCACAAGATGCCCCTGTTCGTCGCCGCCACGCCGGTCTACTCCTCCAAACATTGACCGAGGTGAGCAACACTAACCACTGCCACTGGCTACAGCTGGCGCAGGCCTCCGCCCAACTCGCCCGCCTGGCGCCTGCCCTCCTCGCAGCACGCGCCGGCGCACAAGATGCCCCTGTTCGTCGCCGCCACGCCGGTCTACTCCTCCAAACACCTGACCGAGGTGAGCCAACACTAACACTGCCACTGGCCACAGCTGGCGCAGGCCTCGCCAACTCGCCCGCCTGGCGCCTGCCCTCCTCGCAGCACGCGCCGGCGCACAAGATGCCCCTGTTCGTCGCCGCCACGCCGGTCTACTCCTCCAAACATTTGACCGAGGTGAGTGCCATATACTATACTCTGATTCATAATCATGTAAAGTAAACTGACAGATAAAAATGACAAGTTTCTATGCATTTTGACATTTTGCATGTGTCAAATTGAGTAATAAATGTATGGGGATGACACATTGACATCTGTCAGTTTACTTTACATGTTTATGAATCAGAGTATAGGCAGTATGTCACTGAGCTGTGACTAGTCCAGCTAGACTCGCCCAACAACCGATCAGATCGATGAGACCTTGAAGAGTATACCATATTTTCCGTTGACTTGTGATAAGTTTCTACTGATTTGTAGTGATACAATACTGGCAATGCTTACCTGTCAAAAGACTTGTCTTAGTCTTTGCCCCTTTAATCCTTCAAATACTTAAAAATCGGCTAGATTTTTAAGTATTATATTTGGAGATCCTCTGTTCGTCAGATATCTGTGTTAAGATTCTTGGTGCGGAGTCAGGTCAATGTATGAGATTAATTTTTTTTTATTTGCAGGTGCGCTGCGGCTGCTTCTACACGTCGAGCGGCAGCCCGCGAGGCGCGTCCATGCGCCGCGCGCGCTCGCTGCTGTGGGTGTGCGCGTGCGGCGCCGGCGACAGCCACGTGGCCGTGCTCACGCACCGCGCCGCCAAGCTCAAGACGCTCGTCACGCTGGACCTGCCCGACACTAAGGTGACCCACACTCCGCCCGCTAGCGTAGCGTAGTGTTGCACACAGCCACGTGGCCGTGCTCACGCACCGCGCCGCCAAGCTCAAGACGCTCGTCACGCTGGACCTGCCCGACACTAAGGTGACCCACACTCCGCCCGCTAGCGTAGCGTAGTGTTGCACACAGCCACGTGGCCGTGCTCACGCACCGCGCCGCCAAGCTCAAGACGCTCGTCACGCTGGACCTGCCCGACACTAAGGTGACCCACACTCCGCCCGCTAGCGTAGCGTAGTGTTGCACACAGCCACGTGGCCGTGCTCACGCACCGCGCCGCCAAGCTCAAGACGCTCGTCACGCTGGACCTGCCCGACACTAAGGTGACCCACACTCCGCCCGCTAGCGTAGCGTAGTGTTGCACACAGCCACGTGGCCGTGCTCACGCACCGCGCCGCCAAGCTCAAGACGCTCGTCACGCTGGACCTGCCCGACACTAAGGTGACCCGCACACTCCACCACGCTTTGAAAAGGGCGGCAGAATCTCGAAAAAAGGGAGAAAGTCAGAAGTCAAGGGAGAAAAATGGATGGTATCAAATTTACACTGCGCTGGCGTAGGTGGGGCGGTACTTTTAGGGTTTAGGGGGCGGTAAAATCTTAGCTTCAAGGGGGAGATCGACGACGAAAAGAGGGCTGCAACAAATTTTCTTAGATCGAAATGTAATAAAACGTGTTCTATTTGGGCGATCCATCGACAATTTCGGTCCATAATAGCATAAGTATTAATATTATGTTTTTTTATTTTCCAGGTAACGTCTATGGAATATGCAAAAGGACTTCGACAAGTGACCACACTGTGCGGCGACACAGTGTGGCTCGGCACTGAGGACAAGAAGATCATCATATTCTCCGGCGTCGAACCGGAGAAGCAGGAGAAACTGGCCGAGGTCCAGACCGGTCGCGGCCGTCACGCAGATCCGCTACCACTGCGACTCCATGTTCGTGGGCTCGCCAACGGACGCGTGTCCGTCTTCCGGCGGAACCACGACGACTCCTGGGCCCTCCAGGAGCCCCTAGCCATCGAGCTAGGGGACAAGCCCGTGCACTGCGTACTCCCCGTCGACGGCATCATCTACGCCACCTGCGCCAAACGCGTCTTCGCTATCAACGCGCTCACGGCGGAAATCATGCGCATACTCGAACTGAAAGGCGACGACGACCGCTCCGTCAGATACCTCGCCCACTCCGGCGTCGGACTGTGGACGGCGTTCTCCGACTCCACGTACGTGAGCCTCTATCACGCGGAGACGTTTGAAGCATCTTCAGAATATCGACATCGCCGTGGACGTGGCGAAGACTATCGGCGCCAGGGAGGGCAGCAAGCCCGCCTACGTGTCGGCTCTACTAGCCGGCCAGGGTTGTTATGGGTCGGAACCACCGCCGGCGTCAGCGTCACCGTGCCGCTCCCCAAACTCGAAGGCCTGCCTCTAGTTGGGGGACAGATCGGCGTGTCGTACCACGCGCACGCCGGGCCCGTCACGTTCCTCCTGCCGCTCCTCCCGGAGACGAGAGACGTGGATGTCAACGTCGTCCGACGAAACCTCTCCAACGCTCGCGCCCTCGCCGGCACCGCCACGCTGCACGAGTTCAAGGAGGAGGAGGCCAAGGAGAACGACATCGACAAGCCCAAGCTCGAGAGGCGGATATCGGAGGAAACCAGCCCCTACCGGCCGCAGCGCGTGCAGTCCGCCGTCGTGCGCCGCAAGAAACCCGGCGACGTGCGCCTAAGCAAAACTTTACCTAAATGCGCCAATCTCAACGCGTGCGACGTCTACGGCCTCTTCGGGGACCTTAATGTTCGTGAAAGACTGCGTCGGGGAGGCGGACGTGAGCGGGTCGGGGGGCGAAGCCCTGCGGCGCAGCGACCCCGAGCTGGCGGCGATCCCCTTCCGCGTGAGCACGCTAGACCGCAGGCTGCGCATGCGCGCCGGCCGCCCGCGGAGTCTCGATCTATCCAGCTGGTCGGTGGACTCGCGGCGCCTCCAGTCTTTGTACATCCTCCGGGAGCGAGGAGTCCATGGCTTTGCGGGGAGTATCACGCACCAGTTCCGGAGCATCGGGCGCGGCTGGTCTGGCACCCGTCGCCGCTTCTACTCCCGATTCCGCCTCCGGTAAGTCTTCCTCCTCGGATCGTTCAGTTTCCCGTAGCGATTCGGCGTCTGCAGCTGAGACGAAGGCTGGTAAAGGAGGAGCTCGTAGCTTACGAGGCGCTGATTATGTACTAGGTCGAGAGCGCGGCGCGGCGTTCTGTAGTGACGGTGGTGGGCGGGCGCGGGTACGTGGACTGGCGGCAGACGGCGGACGCGGCGGAGCGGCCCGCGCCCGCCGCCGACCCTAACCCTAGAGATGCACACCTCGTGCTGTGGGAGATGCGCTTGTGACCTGCGCCGTGTCTCATACCCAATGTACATATGCAGGGTGTTTCTGTGAACATTTATATCCCTCTAGCCACGTGCAATACCAACCAGTTTTGAACAACATTTGTTCAACGACTTTTCAAAATGCATCGAATTTTTTTTGACTCCCGAATACAAAATGACCATGTCACGTGACCGACTTCGTATGAAAAGTTGTAATTTTTTGTGCGAATTCCTAAAAGTCATACAGCAAATGTAGTTCAGAAAGGTTAGTAGATCACGTGGTTAAAGGGATGTAGATGTTCATAGATACACTCTGTATACTGGGGCGCGCTCCGCCTATGTAAATTCCACTGTTAAAAGGGCTATTATAGGATTAATTAGTTACGAATTACATTTGTGCTAAACTGTAAATCTGTTAGTTACTAACGCGCCTTATCGACGACGTGGGTTCACGTTCGGTCGAACCGTAATATTTAATTTGGAGGATTAAATTTACACTGAGTGTAATGATATGTGATGAGCTTTAAATTATTTTTCGATGTTCCGGGCTTGGCTTGTATCCGATGGCCTTATCGGTTTATTGTATAATACTATGTAAGCGCTGGTGCATTATTTTGTGATTTTTATATTGAACTGTTTTATATTATACATTCTAGTGAGTAGCGGATGTACAGACTCGTAAACCCGTGTTCAGTTTTGTATTGCTGTCGTGGTATGAGTGGAACAATATTGAGAACGTAACATTTATTTTTTTAATTTAAAATATAAGAACTAACCAAATAGTGATTATCGTTTATTTAAAAAGCTGCTCTAAATTATGTGGTATGAATTTAACATCCCGCCATATTATCGTAAAGTTTAGATTTTTATTTGTAAAAATGTAATAAACTTAGTTACTGTTAAAATATAATTCCTTTTACAATTCAAATTCGAATACAAAACTACTATGGAACCTAGTGGCCTTAATTTTACATTGAAATTTCCAGTGTGCGTGATTATTAATCGGTTAAGCTTTATTGTTAGACATAACATAATGTCGCTTTAAGAATTAGACTGATTTAGCTTAAGCGTTAAAATGTATTATTAGTTGAATTTTAGTGTTTAAGACGAATCTACGACACGAACGAATTTCACAAAAATAAAACGGGTCCTTTATGCCGGTGCATAGTAAATGGCGACTAACATTCAGGCGAGGCGCGGGAAGGTTACATGTAAGTTGTACGATCAAGTGGCAAAGCGCGTGTGAAAAATCTTCTTAATTACGTACTGTAGGACTGAGCCTCCACCTTCAATAGCAGTGGTTGCTTCTTCCTCTTCAAATTGACATTTTGACATCTCATGTTGAAAAATATAGTCGCCCTATGGTTATTTGACTCCGGAAAAAGTCACCTAATGCTAGTTCCCTGACAAAGATATTTTCCTATAGAAAAAAATGTTGTACGTTCCTGACAAAGTCACTGAGAAGCCTTCTGATCGTAGTCCTACTATAACTAATCGCCTTGTAGATTCACCTCAGTCCTAACAGTAGGTATCTAGAGTATTTTTCACACGCAATGTCCGTCCCAACTGACGAAACGTTCAAAATCTCTGATTAACAGATCTCTTCGACCCCGAGCCTCGTGCTTAGTAAATAACATTCAAACTGTCCTGGAATCTTCTTTTTTGTTAAATATTTACTAGTTGTAAAGGTTGTCTGTTCCGTCACAAAGTTGTTAACTCTTACCTCTGTCCACAAGTTCAACTTCGCAGTTAAACTCTCCAACTGAGTTACTTAGTGTTGTTAAGTCGTAAGGTTGTTGTTTTCGGTCAGTAAAATATGAAATCGACGTTTTGTTTGCACAAATCCAAAGAGACAAGTTTAATCAGTCAGGCATTATCAAATTTAGAGTCCGTTGTTCATATAAATCAGCTTTCAATGTGCCAAATTGTAATATATCAGATTTATTTGTTAATATTGTACAGAAATATTAATGTAAATGATTTAGTTCGCACATATATTTTCTATAAATTACCTTTGAATGAATGTATAAACTAAAAGAAATAGAATCAAAAGCGAAGTTATCTCAAATATGTAATGTTGATTGAATCCTTGGGGTTTTGTATTGTGTTTACATATCTATTATATTTAAACTGATGGTCGTTATTTATACTACAGAATGTCACAACTTTTATGTACTAAGGTGTAAATAAATTTTAAGTTTATATGTATACACCTGTATACCGTAGTTTTATTTTTCTTAAGTGTGATAAAATTTCCATAAGCAAATACCTCATAATATAATGTAACAATTAATTTTGTTTTGGCAAAAAAGGAAATAATGCTGTTTCTTCAATATCAATTGACGGCCTCGATGGCGCAGTGGCGGAGGAGTTCGCCCGAAGCGCGAAAGGTCCCGGGTTCGATTCTCGGTCAAGACAATTTAGAAAACTACATTTTCTAAGTTGTTAAGTTTGTTGTATTGCACCTACATAATATTGTTTCGGCGTATGTTTTTATTAATTAGCTTGCAATAAACGAGAAGTATTGCATCAGTCAATTAATTTTAAATAACAAGAGGTTGTTCATTTCAAATCGATTTTGTTATCGTTTTAATTCTTACTGATATGAAATATAATGTTACGTAAAACCCCAGCTTCTTCAAGGATAATTTCGAAAAAAAAATCACAGAGGGTACATAATCTGCGTGTAGACCCAACCAAGACATTATTGAATGTAGGAATTAGTCTTGTTTGACATTATTGATGGCGCCACTACCACTTATATACGTCATAGTAATATGATAACACCATGGCCCATCAGTATGTAATGGTAGACATGCATTGTAAAAACCCCGGTAGTTTCTCAAACATTTATGTTACAGCTTTCTTGAAGCATTATTAGTAAAATATCCGCGTTTATTTTATTTCCAAATAGTAGGGCAACCTATCATGGGTCTTTGATGGAATTAAAAAAACTATGTGCTGGGAGATATATTTATTTTTAGAGGTTGGGTAAAAATCTATTTCCTTGTTAATGCGTGGCTGATCGTGGCTGGTTGTCTTGTAAAAGTTTACGGTATCCCTGTAACAAAAAAAAACATACATACAAGAACTTTATCAAAGTAAGCAGGGGAAAATATTGATATCTTTCTTTTTTTATGTGATAGGTAGCAGACGAGCAGGCGGATCACCTGATGGTAAGCAATTGCCGCCGCTCATGGCAACACCAGTGGAGTCACAAGTGCGCTGCCAACCTTTTATCCCTTTCCCTCCCCGGGTGGATCTTTCATCACTTGAATGAATATCCACATTTTTTTTAATTTAAGTCCACATAAATCGATGGACCGATGACCTCAACAGCTTTGCCCGCCATTGGCCATATAATATGGAGAGAGCCTTTGCACAGCAGTGGGACAGTATAGGCTGAATAAAAAAAAAAAACTGATGCACTCACGGTTCCGCCGCTTACATTCCTGTAGCGCCTCTTTGTAACCCGCACAGTCCTCCAAGTTATCATGGTTAGTTGCACACTGGAGGAACTGTGAGATCTCGTACGCGCAGGGGCCGCTGGGCTCCGAGGCCATGTTGTAGTCCCGCGGCAGTTCCTGGTACACCTGCTCGCGCCTGTGGCCAGAGCCGCCGAATAGGCCGCTTATTGCATTCCCCGCCATGTTACCCTATGAAAATGAAAATAGACACCTTATAATGCGTTAACAAAGTCGTGAAATAATTGAAGGCGCCACTCCCGCTTATGTCCCAAGCTATGGTTACCCCATTGGTTATAAAACATGGGGAATTCGTTAGTTCCCCAAAACTCCGTTTTCTTGACTTTCTTGACGCAGTAATACGGTGCGTTCACAATCATAATTTCATGATGGTTATGTATTTGAAATCTATTATAAATAGTCGTCGCGTCGCCGCTATTTCTAGAAGTTTACACGTGACTATTTATCTTCAAGAATGTACTGACTGACTAATAGATCATCATCCCATTGAATTTTTACACAACAAGTCATATGATTGGTGATTATTAGTCAACGATTACTGAGAACGCCCAGATCGTGTTATACAGACAGACAGTATATAGAAATTTGAAAGATTGTAGTAGGTACGTCTACTCACCACGTGGGCCTGCAAATATAATGTGAAAACCTGATAAATTATACATGAATTTAATACAATTAAGTAAAGTCATTATTAGACAGCATACCTAAGTCATAGCATGTACGACAAAAGAATGCGGGTAATACTGTGACCGTCATGCATGGCAAGTAAATTACAGAATATATTAATATAGACTGGTAAGAGTGCAAGACCCTTTCAACTAAAGAGATACAAACAAAGGTCGTCCGTAACCACACATAGGACCGCATTTACATACGCATACAATTCAAGAAGGTTGCAATTAATAATTAAAAACAAACCAATATGAGTAGGAAAATTTCAAAATCTGTTTATTTAGCAGGTGTTCCAGCCTCCAGCTACGTAGTTCAGGTAAGTAGGTAGTAGGTAGGTAATCTTATTTCTATAGCTATTCTTTATACCTAGATATTCTCCTATCCTATTTGTGATAAATTCCACTCAATCTAAGGCTTTTCTAGTACCTACTATGTAGAAACCAGGAAAAACGAAGTTACCACAAACACCCAGACCCGACACAAATATCTTCATCAACGAACAAATCGTTCTGAAAGTGTTCGGCCCGCAATGCTCGTGTTACATACTTACGAACCATCTCTTTACGTTCGAGCTGTGTTTTGTCAAGAGCGTGTGATAGGTACTCCCTGGCCTGACCACTATTTTTGTACTCAGATGAAGGATGAAGAAGTCCTAGATAAAAATGTACCTTCATCGGAACCTTCTCTATAAAATCAACCTCAACAGAAAACTTTTAAATAAAGAAAGAAACTGGTCGGGCCAGGGCGTTTCACACGTGTAGGCCTTATAAAACTAGCTAAACTTTGCAAGCAACATACGACGGCTGTGCCAACGCTGACTCCTCCAGCAATGGCTGCCGCATCTCGGAACATGGAGCGGCGAGGCATCGGCGTCACGATGATTTGAGGGGGGCGGGACGGCGCGTGCGCCTCCCTCGAGCGCGAGTACCCGCCGCTGCTGCGGTAGCGACCACCGCCTCCGCCTCCGCCTCCGCTGCAACACATGTTATTTGTCCCATTTTATAAAATAATGCATGATTGATTATAGTGCTTAAGTCGACCTTTGGCCCTACTTTTAGTCCGGTGTCCCCACCATACCTACTACATACATAAGCTTTCATACCTACCTACCTACCTACTCGCATCCCAACATCTGCATCTCTAGTTATATTTCTAATCTTATCGTAAGCAGCCAAGACGAGGCAGCGTTGTAAAGGAAATAGATCACCTACCCTTTGGTCCGATATTACAATCGTGGCTGGAAAGTAATGGTGACGTTGGTAAGATGTCAGGGATAAATGGCGATATGAAGAACAGCCATAAGTACTTAGTTATGATCAAACTGTAAGTAGATAATGGATGCCCAACGAAACAGCGGACCACCGTTAATCAGATAATAAGGGTCGGTGATCAACAAAACAGAGCGGTGAAAAACACCGATTTTCATGCGATATTTTTTCATGTCGAAAATTGGTGGCGTGAATGGCTAAGACAGGAACAAATCGAGTCAACTCAGGAAATTTTACAGATTTGTATTCATAGACGTGTGGTTGTTCGTACAAACAGCGACACGTTAGCTTACTTGCTCTTATAATCCAGTAGGCGCTTTTTAAAAAAGAGGGAGCAGAGTTGTTACTATGAAACTAGCTAAATTACCGGTGTCCAGTAAGCACTGAACAACTTTCTCGAAGAATTATACGCCACCCAAGATCACTATGTAGTGTTCTCTCAATAGTTAGCATTTGCATGATGATAGGCACATAGACATTATTGGCACCAATGGACCGAAAGTCTCAAGTTCACGAAAAATGGAATCCACTTTACAAGGTTGTGATAGGCACTGCAGAAGATGGCAAGAGGTTAACAGAAAAAAGCATGCTACCTACTGCAACTGGAGGTGAGAGAATGTCTAGGATTTCAATGAAACAATCTTTTGGTTTTGGTTTTTATTTTTATTGTCTTAAATGTACATTCGTAATTTTATTTTTATATGTATGTTATATATGGTAAAATTACGTAAACAATTGGATAAATTGCAATAATAGATATCTACATCACAATGCTTGTCTTAAAATAATAAAAAAAAACAAGGACTAAAAATTTCTCTAAAAAAGTAAATAACTTGCCCTTTGACTAAACTAGTAATAAAAACTACTAGGAAGCTGTCGCGTCTTGTTGTTCAAATGGAACATTTTCACATTCAGGTAGCCTTTGACGGATAGTAATGTCTTAGTAAATGTTTTGCAGAACAGGGAGATAGACCTTTGTGAGAAGAGTAGCATTTCAAAGGTATTTTTCATCATACAGCTTCAATATAATTTAGATGTGGTTGTTGATTTTGCATTGACGCAATGCTTCGTTGAAGCCCTCGCAGAGAGATAAGTCGTGCTGTTGTTGAGCGCACTCAATGAACTGCTTGATTTCCCAAGCGCAGGGTCCAGCGGGCTGCTGTCCTTGGTTGTAGGCTGCAGGGGCGGCTTGCGCTTGCTGCTGCTGTGGTGCGGGCTCACTGCTCCCACCGCTGAACATGCCAGTTAAAGCATGACCGGCAACATGGCCCTGGAACAAAAGGTAACCGTAGTTGAGGAAAAATTGGATTTACATGAGCACAAGTGGCTTAGTGTAGTTTGGGAAAAGATTATTTTTTAAATGAAAATCAACCTACCTATAAGGATTTTATACAAGCTCACTGAGAGAAATGACTGAACTGCATAAACTCAAATGCTTCTGTCTGTCTTTGTTTATAAAAAGGATATCTTATCTCAAAGAGTGATGTCAGAAATATGGTGGTTTAAAATTGCCTGGATATTAAGTAATCTCACTCATTTAATTTAATTTTTAGATCAAAGAACCCTGAAACAAATGTGTACCCTAAAATTTATTGCCACAGAAAAACAAAAAGTTGCATGCAAAACATGTTTACTGTCATATGAAAACAATTATGCGGAATAAAGAGACGTCACACCACACGTGACTATCTTCTGATCGATTGGCGCTCAGCCAGACACCATTGTTCAAGATTTCACATAATTTCACCAACTTTGAAATTCATAAATCAGGAGCGAGCTTAACATGAAACTGGAAATGTCCTTAAGGTCAATGTTTACGTTACGTAATGAAGTTACGCACCACGGCAGAACCGACGGCTACTCCACCAGCAGTCGCAGCCATTTGTCCGAACAGCGACGGCTGCTGAGGCTGCGCCATCGCTGGTGCCGGGGCTGATGGAGGAGCATGTGCCGGCACACGGCTGGGTGGTGGCGGTGCCGCAGCCCTGAAATCACCGAGGTTATAAACACATGCACGAACTTAAGAAAATTACATTATTACTTAACAAAAGTTGCTTACCTTCGCTGAGGGGCTGGCGGCGGGCTTGCGGAACGTCCACGACGAGGCATTATTACAATTTCTTTATAGCAAGTTCACAAAATGTTCTGTCACAAAATTGAGTTGCGTTTTCTTTCCCTTCGAATTTTTGACTGACGTAAACTGAACGAGTGAATGAGTTAAGAAGCCTTCTAGAAAATTTAAATATGGAACGGAATGACGCACAGTCTTCCATCCTTCTCTTAGTACGTACAAAATAATGAAGTAAAAGCGAGACAGCCGATAACTTCATACATACGTCAAATTTTGAGTGAATGAAGCACGTGAAATGCCATGCCACTGTCTCTAAGCAATATTTTTATTTATTTCTATTAGCAAATCGGTGTAAGTCTTAACTTTAAAGGAAGCATTTTGATTGGTTAATCATTTAACTTTTTACATTTTCCTTAGTCAAAGACTTTTTATGATACAAAATTATAAAGATATCTTTAAAAAAAGGGTTTTATTTTTGATCCAAGGTTTTATTGATTAAGGAAATAATAATCTACAGCACATAGGTAAAATAAAATAAAAAAAACGAGTTTTAGGTACAGTCGAGTTCAAAAATATGTATACACTTTAGGACCTTGTCACAATACATAATTACAAGAAAGTGGAAGTCGTTTTCTTATACATATGTACTGTGACAAGGTCCTAAAGTGTATACATATTTTTGAACTCTACTGTACATAATAATATTCTCTCTCAAATTTTAAAAAAGATGTAGGTATTTGGATGGCTTACTGGACGAGATATATAAACTAATTGTTGTAGTTTAATATAATTTATTTAAATAATAATCACTTTACATTGTTACATGTCTATAGGATGTGCCGGTCATTGTTCAAGTCTAACTCACTCTAGTGTTGCCAGCTAACCACAGATTATATAAAACCCACAGATACAACATGCCCCTTTTTTGGAAAGTGGCTGGCAATACTATTTTAACTTTATTCTGACATTAGTGACATTGACATTTTGACATTGTTTATAAAGATACATTGACATTGACATTATTCATAACCTATAATTATTATTTACACAGTCATAACATTCATATTAAATTAAATTATTAGTCATCATTACATAATATATTTACAATTTTAAAAACTTACATATAGGGTCATTGTTATAAATTAAATCTATCAGGCATATTAATTTTCCTACCTCGTCTAGTATATTTAGCCTCTGGACATGGAGCGCTAAATGAAATATCTTGCATTTCAGGTAATACATTTGAATTTTGATCACTTAATTCTGGAAGGAACTCATCTTCCGATACATTTTCCATTTCTATGAATTCAGGCGACAATACATTACTATGATTTTCCAATTCTGACTCGGTTTGAACATTATCATTTATAGGACTATTTTCTAATGATTGAAATACTTCTGGCTCTGACTGATTTGTACTATGAATTGAAGTTTGACTTGGAGACTTATCATTAGCATTTCCTTTTGTTACATAATAACTTAAAGTACTATACTGTTCATCATCACTACTAGAATAATCATCCTTTTCTAAAAATGAATTGTTAGTTTTTGTTGACATGCAATTTGACTGATATTTATGTGAATAATTCTGACTATACCTATTATTATAATGGTTATTTGTAAGACTTGATCTCTTTTTATTATTGACTTGATTATACCTTGACCTGTTAGTATTACAATTCAAAATATGTTGAGAGGTTCTCCTATAAATTACATTATTCTGATCTTTGACAAGATATGACCTTGGTAAATTAGTTTTACTCATAATAATACCTTTTGTCCATATTATATCTTTGGGATTCTTCTTAAATAAAATACTTTGACCTTCTTCGAAGACTTGACTGGGCTTACAATTTCGATTGTAGTATAAACTTGTCTTTAATTGTTTACTGACTTTGTTATCTATGTATTCAGAGAATCGAACAACTTTAGGTTTAAGATTTTTAGTATTAGTCGGTATTTTAGTCCTTAGCTTTCTTGACATGAGTAATTCGGCTGGTGACTTATTACCATCAGTTTTAGACGTAGTTCTGTAATGCAATAATCCAGTAAAATAATCTGAACCTGATTCTTCACATTTTCTAAAAATGTTTTTTATTATTTTTACAGATACTTCTGCCAAACCATTGGATCTAGGAAAATGAGGACTAGAAGTAATATGTTCTACATCCCATTCCTTGAGAAAATTTTTGAAATCTTTTGAGTTAAATGGGGGACCACCATCACTAACTAATTGTACAGGAATACCATGACGTGCAAAAATTGATTTTAGTTGAAATATCACAGAATTACTAGTAGAATTATTATTTAAGTATGCAAGTTCTATGTAATTCGAATAAAAATCTACTACTACTAAATATTTCTTATTTTTATAATCAAATAAATCAGTAGCTACTTTTTGCCATGGAAGATTAGGCTGTTCATGAAATAAAATAGATTCTTTTGTTTTATTTGGTCTATACATCATACAAGATTCACATTTACTTACATGAGTCTCAATATCCTGATTAATATTTGGCCAATAAACTAATCCTCGAGCAAGGTTTTTTGTTTTTTCGATACCCATATGACTCTCATGTAACTCTGAAAGAATACTAGGTCTTAATGATTTTGGAATAATGACAGAATTATTTTTGAATAAAATATTATTTACTACATGAATTTCATCTCTAATATTCCAATAAGGTAAAACAATAGGATCACAATGTTGTCTAGACTTAGGCCATCCTTCTTTAAAATATTCAATGATCTTTTTAAATGAAATATCCGATAAAGAATGAGATATAATTTTTTCTAATTTTTCCTTAGATATAGAAAGATTTGAAGTTAATAAATTTACTTGACATTCAATATTTGAATACAATTCATTAAAATCAGTTTCATCTATTTCTGTTTTATTTATTGGTGCACGAGATAGTGTGTCAGAGACATACATTTCTGAGCCTTTTACATAAGAAACTATAAGATCATATGATTGAATTGCTATCATCATTCTTTGTAATCTAGCAGGAACATCTGAGAGTGATTTTTTAAATAATGTGACAAGTGGTTGATGATCTGTTTCTACTTGTATTGTCTTTCCATAAATGTATTGATGAAATTTTTTACAACCAAAAACTATGGCAAATAATTCTTTTTCTATTTGTGCATAGTGTTCTTGTGACTTATTCAATGATTTAGAAGCGTAAGCTATAGGGTGTTTTTCATGAAATATTACTGCACCTACTGCATTCTTTGAAGCATCTACAGACATTCTTACTGGCTTTTTGACATCATAATGAATTAAAGTTGGAGACTGACATATTAATGATTTTAATTTATTAAATTGTTGGTCATGGTTCTCAGTCCATTGCCAAACATTTTTCTTTTTTAATAAATCTCTTAAAATTGAGGTTTCTTCAGATAAATTAGGAATGTATGAACCTAAATAATTTACCATACCTAGGAATCGTTGTAGCTCCTTTATATCTTTAGGTTTAGGCATTTCAATGATCGCTTCAATCTTGGATTTGTCTGGGGAAATACCATGTCTATCAAAAATATGACCTACATATGAAATTTGTGGTAAACTAAACTGACATTTAGATTTATTAAATTTAAGATTTACCTCCTGAGCTTTTTTAAATAATCTTTCAAGATTTTCATCATGAATTTTTTGAGTAGATCCATATACTAAAATATCATCCACAAATAAAATAACTCCTGGCAAGTCCTGAAATATATCATTCATTACTCTGTGAAATATTTCTCCACTTGAATTTATACCATATGGAAGTCTTAAAAATTTATATCTACCAAATTGTGTATTGAATGTAGTGAGTTTACTGCTATCATTATCAAGTTTTAACATCCAGTATCCTGAGTTTGCATCTAATTTTGAAAATACTGAAGCTCCTGAAACTTTTGATCTTAAATCATCAAATGTAGGATAAGGATATAATGGTCTTTTAATAGCTTTATTGAGATTTCTAGGATCTAAACATAAACGAAGGGTTTTATTAGGTTTTTCAACTGGAACAAAAGAATTTACCCATTCAGTTGGTTCGTTAATTTTTTCTATAACCTTTAGTTTCTCCATTCTATCTAATTCTTCCTTTAATTTGTCATGAAGTGCATATGGTATTCTCCTAACTGGACATATCTTAGGTTTAATAGATTCATCTACTTCTAAATGAACTTCTGTTAGGTAAACATCCTAATCCTTCGAAGGTGTTAGAGTATTTGTTAATAATATGTTGTACTGACCTTGGTTTGTTGTTATTATCAATATTAGCGATTGATGTTTCATGCTCATGCAATCCATTAGTAAGTTGGAACAGTCGTTTCACTATACCAAGTTTCTCCGAAGTCCTCCATCCAATTATAGTTTTACATTTATCTTTTACAACTATAAAATAAATATAAGCATTAGTTTGATTTTCCAATTGACAATACAATTTAACACTGCCTATGTTTTCAATTAATTGACCAGAGAAAGTAAAAATTCTATTATTCGTTTTGCGAATAGGAATGTTGATATTTCTATTTTGTTTTATTTTATACAAAGTACTTTCAGAAATCACATTAACATCTGCACCAGTATCTATTTGACATGGAATACAATAATCAAAAATATAAATATTCATAGACCAATTATTCAAGTTTTTAGACTCAATAGAATTAATGATAAAATCATTATTGATACATCTCACCGCAGAGTTCACCGGAAGTCTTTTGTTGGTGTTGCTTCTACACATTTTTGCAAAATGGTTAGGTTTTTTGCAATGAATACAAATTTTTCCTAATGCTGGGCACTTGTGTCTATGTATTTGACCACATTTTCCACAATTTTTCATATTTTGACCTGAAAAATGATTCCTGGAAAAAGAATTGTTCGAAGAATAATTCTTGTTTCTTGTAGTCGACGAATTTCTACTAATTGATCTTGGTCTCTCTTGATGTGATGATCTAATCAATGGTCTTCTTGGTCTTGACATTTTTTCATGGTTAATTGAATTAATTTCCTTGAAATCCTGATGAATATTTTTTTCTTTGTCAGTCGCAGGTAGTTGTGAAGATCTTTCTTGAGATAATTCCAAATTCTTCGAAAATTGAATTGCTTCATTAATGTCATTGAAATTTTCCTGTAATAATCTTTCCTTGATGTATTTATTTCTAATGCCAATCACAAACATATCTTTCACCAATGATTCTTTTAGGGAAGATAGATCACAACTTTTTGATAAATTGTTTAGGGTAGTGCAATATTCATCTAATGATTCGTCATCTTTTTGATATCTAGTGAAGAATTTGTATCTTTCCACAGTCGTATTTTTGCAGGGATTAAATTTCTCATCAAATTTCTTTATTACATCATCTAATTTCACTATAGTTCTGTCCAGTCCAAATGAATTGAATATGTCGATACCATCCTCTCCAATAGAATTTAAAAATAAGGCTACTTTTTTCTTCTCCGTTAGGTCGTCAAAATCATGAGCGTCATAATATATTAGGAATTTCTCTTTCCATCTCGTCCAGTTATCATAATTATTGATATTTTGTCCATTTTTGCCACTTCCGTTTGAAATATTCAACGGTTTTATTGTATTTGATAAAAGAAATTTCTGTACCTTGTCAGTCATTGTAGTCGTGTGTCCTTTCTTGCTTTTCTTTCAGCACCACGATGACACCATATTTGGATGGCTTACTGGACGAGATATATAAACTAATTGTTGTAGTTTAATATAATATTTATTTAATAATAATCACTTTACATTGTTACATGTCTATAGGATGTGCCGGTCATTGTTCAAGTCTAACTCACTCTAGTGTTGCCAGCTAACCACAGATTATATAAAACCCACAGATACAACAGTAGGTATTGTGTAATAAATAATTATTCTATGTGTTAAGTTACGACATACGACTTAAAGATAGTTACGACTCGTAATGCAACGTAAGCGGCCAGTAGGTAGCTAAGTTAACTTCATTGCATGACTTACTTGATGCATTATTTAAACAAAAAATAGCTTTCTTAGTCATTAATTACCTTAGAATAATAAATCTACTTTAAATAATTAAAGATATAAACCTATTTAAATCTTGGAGCAATATGTAACAAAAATTTAAGATTTAAATAAACTTCTTAGCTCTAGGTACTTACCCTTTGGGCATAATTTCAGCAGGTGTAGTATTGATATTATAATGATTGAATTATGTAATGTTATGTGATTTCATTCTGTTTTGGATATTTATTTTGACACTAATATGCGTCAAATTGGCAGTCTGATTTGTTACTATTTTTTTATTTCTATTAGCAAATCGGTGTAAGTCTTAACTTTAAAGGAAGCATTTTGATTGGTTAATCATTTAACTTTTTACATTTTCCTTAGTCAAAGACTTTTATGATACAAATAATAATCTTTAAAAAAAGGGTTTTATTTTGATCCAAGGTTTTATTGATTAAGGAAATAATCTACAGCACATAGGTAAAATAAAATAAAAAAAACGAGTTTTAGGTACAGTCGAGTTCAAAAATATGTATACACTTTAGGACCTTGTCACAATACATAATTACAAGAAAGTAGTCGTTTTCTTATACATATGTACTGTGACAAGGTCCTAAAGTGTATACATATTTTTGAACTCTACTGTACATAATATTCTCTCTCAAATTTTAAAAAACATGTAGGTATTGTGTAATAAATAATTATTCTATGTGTTAAGTTACGACATACGACTTAAAGATAGTTACGACTTATAGATAGTTAGTTAGTTACATATACATAGATAGTTACGACTCGTAATGCAACGTAAGCGGCCAGTAGGTAGCTAAGTTAACTTCATTGCATGACTTACTTGATGCATTATTTAAACAAAAAATAGCTTTCTTAGTCATAAATTACCTTAGAATAATAAATCTACTTTTAAATAATCAAAGATATAAACCTATTTAAATCTTGGAGCAATATGTAACAAAGCTTTAAGATTTAAATAAACTTCTTAGATCTAGGTACTTACCCTTTGGGCATAATTTCAGCAGGTGTAGTATTGATATTATAATGATTGAATTATGTAATGTTATGTTGATTTCATTCCTGTTTCGGATATTTATGTTTGACACTAATATGCGTCAAATTGGCAGTCTGATTTGTTACTATTTTTTTATTTTCTTTGTCGCATGCCAGCATGCATTCCAGACATTTTAAAGCTTGCAAAACCTTTTTTTATACCAGGACTATTTATCAATAATAAGTCCTTTGAGTATAAAGCCATATACTCAAAGGATAAGTCTCATGTAGATAGGCTATAAATATGTAGGTAGTTTAAAGGACATTTCTCTCATTCTACTCATACATAAAAGATGTTGAAATTAATCATTTGAATCAATACGTATCGCAACTTCTATATCGCCGCAGCATTCACGTCATATCGATCTATCGATCGTAAAAATATAAAAATAAAAGTTTATCTCGAATAGGTAATGGGTACAAAATAAGTATTAGAATAGATATTTTAACAATATTTGTTATTATCGATTGCATAACACATTTTGGTCGACTTAAGAGGGCACAAAGCATACCGTGCGCCGCTCCAGTGCTTAGTTGGTCTGTGCGAAATGTATTTTAGTTCTAAGCAACTAAGTAAGTAAGTATGTACTTACTTACTACAGGGAGCCGCCCCCTTCCATTTTTGTATAAAAAAATTAATGCGGTAGGTACACAAAAATTACATCCATTTATTATGTTTCATCTTTCTTTACCTACTTATGGAAAAAAGTGTGTATTGTGTGACATAACTGGACATAACTGACTGACGTACCATTACCCTACTGGAAATCTCGTCAGGCAAGCTAAGCATAGAAAGGATACCCTGCCACCTGCTGACCCGAAGATAGAGTGATGTCACATGTTTATATATAAGGTTGGATCCGCGCCTGATTCGTATTTTCATTAATGTAAATTATCCTCAGATCCTACTGTATTTTATTCTGTTACAGGCAGCTAGTGGAAAATACGCCCAATTTTTTTTGCTGATCGTACTAAAATGTTGTTTTGCAATCTGTAAACAGCAATTTTCCGTTGTTTGTATGTAAAATGTATTCGGAAATAATACCTAATTACCCATAAAAATATTTTCCAGGCATACAAAAATAATTCATTGTTATTCTCCAAATTATGCCTTTAAAATATTTTTGCGATTTGCTATACACTAAACTAAAGTTAGCTAAGCGCTTTAAGCGCTGTAAATGTTCAACAACGTCATTCAGAAGAAAAGTTTCACATGTACAAACTTTATCTGCAGTTAATATAGCTCTTATCACCATGGAATAAATACAAAACTTGATAAAAATGTGGAAGTCATTATTAGCAAACTGTACTTGGCGCGGTATTCGCTCCATTCAATCAATTTCGATTCAGTCAGTCAGTCAGTTCAGTCAGTTTACGTGAATTGTGAGATCGTGTGACCGCAGCTGCCTTGATACAATTGTGTTAATTTTAAGCGATTTCGTGAGGAATTTTGAGTGAAAATGGGCGATATTGAAGCCGGTCTGAACACAAACGTGTTCATTTTGATAGCTACTGCTGTAATTACGTCTGTAATTATACACTTTTTATACAAGACCATCTTCGGAAGCAAGAAAGAGGAAGCACTTGAACACGAAACTGAGAGCAATCAAAGTAAGTTAAGCACTTTAATGCTAATAAATATAGTAAATAACATAAAGATAACCTAGTCCGTGATATAACAATAGTTTTTGAGTGGATACTTGTTGAAATAATGGTGTGCACGTGGGTGCACTTTTTGCCGCGAAGCGCAGTCGCAAGGTTCAACACACCATGTGTGATGTTCGTTGAATGGATTCATGCTAGCGCTCTTACGGTTAATCAGTATTAGTGAAGAATGCAGCTGACATACTTTATTCACGTTGTATTACAGTTACATTATGATCTCACTTATAAAAACTTTGGATGGAGGTAGACGAAATCTATTCATAAAAACTAGACTCAAATTTATTTAAGAATATTAATAATCAAGTACTTCATGCACTTTCTGTCTCTCCATATGATAAGGAACCTTTTTAATATGAAAACATATTTTTGCTTTGACTAGAACATGTTTTAAAAGAATGCATTTTATTGTTTGGAAAGTAAGTAGGTATAGTAGGTACCTACAAAATAAATGTAACGATTAAAACGGCAGAATCACGCTGTAATTTCATAATAATATGCGTTATTTCTTATTCTGGTCAGTGTAAACAAACAAAACAAACATAATGAGTTTCTTTTCATTCACTTGTCTTTATCATGAGAAAACTGTTACTGAAATAAAACAATTAAATCAATAATTAGAACAAGTTTCCTCTAAGATTTACACATAAAACAAAGTAGTGAGTAATTTTATGTTTGTAAACAAACACATCTTATTTACTTTAAATACATATTTGAATTATAAATTAATGATTTGTTGGTTTTAAAAAGGCAATAAATAGAGTAAATTGTAAATAAGTCTACAGAGCTCTTTTTTACTTGTGGCTTGCTAAAACTGTATGCATTATGTCATGTAGGTGTGACATTCATGGTTGAATTGCAGTCAGCTATGTTTTAATTCACCCGCTGTGACAACTTGCACCTGTCCAAACAATATGTTATTATAAACTGATACTCAAGAATGAGGTTTGACAACAAAACAATGCTACAGTTTGTGAAAAGTATGATTCATAATAAAATAAATGTCATGTGGTATGTTTCTCGGGGTCACCGTTGACATGAAAATAATTACGCAGCAGTCTAAAGTATTGCTAAACTATGTTACATTTGTTTGTTTACTAACATTACAATAGTTTTATTTACCTATTGAAGGTAGAGCAGATAAATACAACTGGTTAAGCAAAAGTTAAAACACTTTCTAGCTTAAATAAACTATCATGATATTAATTGGCAAGATAAATATGACTTTACTACTTTATAAAGATCTGTGCCATACAATGACTCAAAAAAGAGTAGGTAAGTATTTATTATTGTTCTGTTTTTAGCTTAAAAGTAGATGGAACTCAAATTATCTACTTGATTAAATTTTTTCAATTTCTATTTTCTTTATTAATTGAATTTATGGATATATATCTCAAACTTTTATTTGGCTAGTTGGTCCTGAAGGAGAACATATAGGTACAAAAGTCAGTTAAAAGTGGTCTGTAGTAACACTAACATTACAGATTAGATTAGATAACAGAAGTTATAATATGGAATCTTGGGACAAGATTTCATACCCTTTCACCCTTGGGTGTATCCAGGATTTCATCTGGATATCAACATTGTGATGGAAACTTGTGATGGAACACTACTTGTGATGGAAAAACTCTTCTTCGATTCTGTGCAGCCTTATAATCCACTCTTGCTTTTAGATATCCATGAAAGGTGGAGGGTGTCTGATGTTATTTTGAACCTGCTCCATTAATGTAGTTTATACACAATGTTTAAATTTAATACTAGATATTTTTTAATTTTAAGATGTTAAAACCCTATAATACATATCCATTTTTATCCTAATTACATACCAGGTAGTACTGCTAGTTTCAAATATATTTCTAAAATATGTAAATTATAGAAGTATGCCTTTGTTATACCTAGTTTTCATCCTTTGAAAGAGTGTCTTTTTCTTGTTAGATGATTTGTTATATTCAGGACAAGGTTCTATTTGTACTCATCTATTATCATTTCATATTAGCTCAGTAATGGTCTGAATTTAAATTCTGGTGCGTTTTTTTGCATGTTTTGCATCGAGAGAACCTACTTAGGCACAATACGAGTTTCAAAGTTAAATTTAGCGTGGCGTCGCATGGCTTACTTTCACCCGCGAGATAAATTCAACAGTTTCTTATGTAACCTTTTACTTTCATGATGCACTTTAACTTTTAGGTAGCTCTGTTTAAAAATATGTCTGACTGAAGTGTACGTACAGTCATCGCATTAGGTGACGGTATTGATTCGGTCATTCATCGCTCAATAAGTACACTCTGGTCCGTCTTTACCATAACGTCATGAGGCCAGTGTTAAATCCTCAAGGGCTACAAACCATTCATTTATAGTATACTTAATTAGCTTTCGTTTCAATCTTTTTCAAAATTATCCTAATTCCTTATGTGTCTACGAGAGACGTCACCAGATGGTCTGACGAATCTTTATCCCCTTTTGCGTCTCTTTTGTTACGATATGCGAGAGGTGTATTCTTGTTGGTTACGGTTTTGTTGTAGGCCCTCGGATGATGATCTTCGCTTGAAATGGGGTTACTGACATATTTTGTTTCAATGACCGACAGTAAATCAATATCACATACATCGAATGTCTGACGTTGGGCACAAAATATTTAATACAGAGGGATGGCTCAAGCTGACATTGAAATGGATGAGTATTTCAAAATTAGCAGTATATCGTGTCTTGTTCCTCACAGCAAGTTTGTCTCCGCCATTCATGTCGAAACACGGCGAGATCTCTATAATTATAGGTAGCTGGAGCCACGAAAAATAGCGATGACCCTTATTTTGCGCACTTGTAAAAAAGAAGACTTTTCTATCAAAATTGGTTTCTGCGCACTCAAGGTCATAACTACACTTTCTTGCCTCGGACTATACTATAAGCTTGCAATACGTAGCCTATTTTTATTGCTATGTGTAGACTTCTGTGTACAATTATTTTGTGCGATGGGCTACTAAAAACAGACTGATAACTATCAGTCGTTTTAATGATTACTAACACACGCTAAAAAGGTTATTTTTAGAATTAACCGCCGACATGGCCACTGTGGTTCTTATTTTAGTATTACCTTTATTACGTGATGTTTTTTGTTTTCATTGTTCCTTTGACTGACTTCATCTTCGTAACTATCAATTAATTAAATTAAATTGGACTGGTTTCTGCAGATAGTACCTACTTTGAATGTTATCGTCGAAACGAAACCTTGCTTACCATTACCTGTCTTTACCTACAATGTAGCGGGTTACGGTTTACGGTTTCGATAGTGTATGGGGACAGTCGGTACTGTCACTACATATACACTATCGAAAGGGAAATTCGTGAAGTATAAAAAAAATTAAAGTAAAGTATCAGCCTATATACTGTCCCACTGCAGGGCAAAGGCCTCCATCATAGAAATCAAGTTATCGCTACTTATGATGGGATTAGGCTTAATCACCACGCTTGCCGAATGCGGATTGGTGATCACAAACCCGAGCTATGTTCGAAAAATTACGAAACATACTTTTTGCTCGACCCGGGAATCGAACCCGAGATCACGGCCCTGGTACTTAAACCACTAGACCAACGGGGCGTTAAGTATAATTTTATTTAATACTTCTCTCTTTTATATTATTCAAAAACTTGTCTACATTATCTAGACCAGCCTTTGAGAATTAATAATAGACCTATTCTTTTCGTCTAAATACACTAAAATGGTTCTTTTCTCTCGATAGTGTATGCAGGGTCACAAAATGTACTACTTTTTAGCGTATCATTCGATGTGAGAAAGGACATTTTCAAGCAACCGTTGTGTGCCTTGTCTTTTTACACACCAATCGTGTTTAATAAAGAAGATAATAGAAAACTACATAATCCACTAACTTGAGTTACCTATTAGATATGCAATAAGAATTTAAGTTAACGTTTAACCGAGTTAGATAATCGAATAAACTATGTATTCTCGTATCCATTAGTAAGTAGACCACTTAATTTAATTTTACTTTCCAGTATGTTTAACGGTATGTCTACCTAGTTAGTTAATTTATCTATTTAGGTATGCATATCGCTTCTAACACTTTGAATTTCTAACAATAAAATGCCGAGGAAATAGGTAGTTTTTATTTGTTTGAAATTAGATTACGTACAAACTACAAACTAAGCACATCTTAATCTGTCATAGAATACGTTTTAAGTAATTATTACCTAGGTAGGTTAGTCTTATGGTAAGAATCGAAGTAGTACCTTTAAAAATAACCCAACCTTACAATAGGAATAGAATGTAAACGTGCCTGTTTGAAATTTGATCTAACTATTACAGAAACAGTGTTAATTTCTGGTAGAAATTTGTTCACACAATTTCTATTTTAGTGTGTTATACGGGTAGAAGGTAGTCGACATTTTGCATCAGAGGAAAGTAGAATGAATTGAAATATTGTTTACTTTACGGAAACAGAAAGTTGTGAATTCTCAGCCCGTACGACTAGCGTCCAAGATGATGCATCAGTATTTTACTGTCAAAATAAATACACAACTGTACACTAAAATAAATAATACTGTAAAGTCCTCTAAGAAGTTATAAAAATCGCTCGCTTCCTTCTTAGTCGCAGAAAA
Source organism: Cnaphalocrocis medinalis (assembly GCA_014851415.1). Taxonomy (NCBI): domain Eukaryota; kingdom Metazoa; phylum Arthropoda; class Insecta; order Lepidoptera; family Crambidae; genus Cnaphalocrocis; species Cnaphalocrocis medinalis. The sequence continues at coordinate 11,589,895 of CM026285.1, read as the reverse complement.
TAATTATCATCCGATATGGCGGGAGTCACTGCACATTAGGCAAGCGTGGTGATTTAGCCTAATCCTAATCCTATCACACTAGCGATGACTTGATTTCTATGCCTTTGCCCTGTAGTGGGACAGTATATAGGCTGAAACTTTACTGGGGGTGTAGTTTAGTTAATTTTAGACGTTGGTCTGTCACACACACCAGGGAGATCTTCCCGAGTCAACCTCAACTATGAAGCTAGATAAGGAGAGGAAATGTCGTGAACGGCGGACACCATCGTAGGCACTGGACGTAACCGATAGCATGGAGTAGTATAGGCTGATCACGTCTCTTCAGCAATGTTGAACAAGACGCGAAGAGGAAACGAAAAAGAGAAGAGTTATGATGACAAAACGATAAATAGATATGATCAGTCAGATTGTGGTTTATCGCAAGTTCCTTCGCAATTCTTTCTGCAATAACTGTAACATTTTATCAATAAAATAAAGATTGCCCTTGATTAAATAAAACTGATTTTATCGTTATTTTATCTCACATTTTCATCATCGCACGGGATCCGGTCTATCGTATATTACGTTAAGTTTTAGGTATTTTATATTTTCCTTAGCACAACTAATGGTTCGTTGGAGTTTATCTTTTGTATCATTGGAATTCACGTGAGTAATCTGCGTGAATCATTTTGTTCGATTCAATTCAAGCCATGGGATATTGCAAGCTCTCAGTAGTATTAATATTATCCAAAAAATATTATTCTTAAAACAAAATGTTTTGATGATGCGAACAACAAACACATACATTTAAGATGAAATATTAGCATATTTAACGGGAAACATGTTTTTCTTCTAAGGAATGCAATATTTATTTGGCGAAACGGAATGATTTCGCATTTATATGTGAACGAAAAACCTGGGCGCCTACACCGAGACAGTCACTGTGCTGTGTGGCCTGTGACTCACTGCATAGGTCATCGCCATAGCTTTTGCAAGAATATCCGTGAACGAGTACAATAGTAGGTACCTACAAACATACACTTCTAAATATTCTCAGAGTTCGTAGGTATAGTGCGGTGGGATCTTGAACCATGTATTGCGGAATAGAAAACTTTCTCATCTATTGTCTGCGGAATATTTTGATGCAAATGACGATTCTACTTTCAAATGTGCTGCATCCCTGTTTATGCAGATAATATTTGATGTCCGTAGCTCCGCTCGCGTGGAGTTCTGTTTACAACTAATAGATATTTCAAAATAAATTAAATCGTATAATATGTTCATTGTGTAGACACAGCATTTTTTTTTCATTATTCTTATAGGTATACATAGATAAGTCTTGTTACAAAACAAGTTAATAAAATGATTGAGATTACAAACTCCCGAGATAAAAACGCCTGATTTAACAAACAACCAAGCGGAAAAGGTAAATCTTCAAAACAATAAAATGAATGAAATACAGATAAAGAAAATATGAACATGTGCGTTGAATACAGATGTAAGAATTAAAGTATCACAACAGCATAAAAAAAGATAAGGCACGTAGTTTTTATTAACTTTATTGGTCATACTTCATAACTTCGCATAATATGACGGAGTGCTTGGGATTTGATATGAAGTTCTAGCGGTGGGTAATTTGATGTCGGGTTTCCTCCTCCATCCGAACCGGAAAAATGTGTTCTGAATTTTTAGTGGACCCTCCGAGTCTAGTATCGCTGCTTCGCATGCGACCACGTGTTGCAAACTGCTAGTAATACGTAGTTGTAGACAAGATCTGAAATGCTGTAGGAATTCATGATTTCCTCCCAAAACAGATTGACACGATAACCAATGTGAATTTTCTAAATTAGGTAAAAATAACATTTCTTAAAAATCTACGTAGTATTTCTAACGTGGTATTGCATTTTCGTGTCCATTGAAAAATAAGAATCATTGTGCTCCTTAAAAGTTAAAAGTGTACATGCGTAGCAAGAAAATGTATCTGAAAAATTCAAGTACCAAATATCAGTTAGTCCGATATCTATACAGTGGCCCGCCCTCACTACGTTTCGGGATAAAGTTTTGCTATTTTTGTAGTAGTTGCAATCGTTGCCAATAGACGGCGCTGGGTGTCGATTACATTGCACCAGTGTTTCGTCTGTAGAAGTTATCCATTTATAAATAGTAGAGATAATAATGGCTAGAACGATCAAAGTGCGTGATTTTATTTTTAGACTGTTTTTGTTATAAAGTCAACTTGCTTAACAACATCGTAGTGCGGATGCTCATTACCTCAGGATGAGGAGGGGTGGCGCTTTCCGTTGCGCGTGAGCTTCCTCTATCTATTCTATCCGCTGCTTATTTATTAGCTACTAGCGTTGCAGTTTCCGTCTTCGAGTTTGTCCTTTGATTCGATTTGTCACAGATAATCGATTTAAATTATTCTACTGTGCGTTTTCGTTTAAAAATATAAACAAATTCATAATACAGTAAAGTCTTCAAGAATATGCCAGACTGACTTTAATACACGCCACCACGAGTATTTGCGAAAGGAATCGATTGTAGAAATTACTCATCAAATATCTTTTGAATATGTCTTTATTTTGTTTGTCTATATGTCAAATATTAGCACACGTGTTGTATCTTTGTTTTTATAATTCACATTTTACAGCGTTGGTTATAACCAATACTTACGTCTGTGGTTAGTGACCACATAATCAAATTATTTGTTTTATAAACATTACTAATACGCATTTTGGTCGGTTTTAAATTTTTACTTTTAATCTGCATAAATAATATGAAAGATGAGAAGGAGAGCTCGGTGTAAATTCATATAATGTCCGTGAATTTTAGTTTCGTCGGTATTTTACTGTAAATATGTTAAATTTATTTATTCTAGATGCTCCCGCTGAAGAAGTTGCTTCAGAGACGGCTGTGATCGAGAGCCGCACTAGCGGAAAAAGCAAGAAACGTGCGCCATGGAAAGGAAAAACGGAGTTCAGCCATCAATGGTTGCTGAAGAATCTCAAGGGCCACCCGGGGACCGTGCTGCTCGTCGACTTCTCCTCCAACGGAAAGTTCATGGCCGCTACCTGTGATGGTAAGTCTCAAATTCTTGATGTTTTTCCACTAATTCAAGGGACATTGTCCATTCTGCACGCCTACGAGTGTTTAGGACCGATCAAATCGTCAACTATCGCATTATTCGATTTTTCAAAGAAAATTACTGATTGAATGCCTGTATCTCACGGACTTCATGTGCAGACGGTGGCTGCAGGTGGGTACAGGCTTAAGCCAGAATCCACTATTATCTCACTGGCTTTTTTATCTTTTACCTTCGAGGCCGATTTTGCGCTTCGTCAACTTTCTGTTTCAACAAAAACTGTGCTGCTTCCTTATTTGCGAAAAAAGTTTTGCTTTACATTATGGACTTAATTTATTGTTAAAAATTAAAAAGAAAGTAAAACTATGTACCTACTTTAAAGAATACATAACTTTTTCGCGATTTACTTTTAATGCTGCAATAAGTCTTTGTCTTACAATACAATTTAAAAATTCCTAGTCAAAAATGTACCTGACTTTTTGATCGGTGCCGGACTAAAGTTGCGTTAAAGATTGGGGATTGTCTCTGCTATTCCAAATATTTCCGATATGCAAGATATATTATGGTCACGTTCATAAATTACTCACAATGACATACAACTCAAGAAAATTATTCGTGATCTATCTATTCGTCAAATTGCTTTAACTATTGTACCTTATATGCTTTGACGTCATAATTTTTATTCCAACAATGATTACTAGAGTTATGTTATATTATGGCGGTATGAATGTGGCCGTAATGCGCTTTGTGCAGCAGGAAAGCGATAACACGCAATGTGATTTTACGCTATTAATTATTAATTTAGTTATGTCAGTTGTGTGATTCGTGTTACATCACATTGCGAGGCTATTCTGCTCTGCATATCCATTTGGCACAATAGTTACAATGAGAATTTTTTGCAAATGGAAATTCTGATAGATTCCGTAACGTAGACGTCATGTACAACGAGTGAGTGGATTGGGTACATTTTGACGAATGATGTCAAAGTTACGAAAATACGTACGAAAAGTTACGTGTCGTCAAAGTTGAACCTAACAAAAATACCATTAAAAAAGTTAACGTCTACATAACTCCATCTATTCGATTTTTCATTTTGCAAAATTTATCATTCTATTTTGAACGAGATAACTAGTACGATTTATTAATTTACTACGTTTCCGACACACCTTAGATTTTGAATTGATAATAAATATTTAACACGATAAGGTGCTCATTATCTTGGTACTTGTTATCTCGTTAAGTTACTATTGTTGTTATCAATTTACGTGTAAAGTTCTGATACCTTAAATATGAGTAATTTGTATAGGCTTAGTATCTGATGCGTTTTTAAAACATTTATGTGAAATGAGAGTCTAGATTCTATTTCACATTTTAAGTTATATTAGCCTTTTGGGTGTTGATTTCTTGTGTGCAACAAGAAACTGTTTTTTTTGTTGCATATTTTTTACGGTAAATGTGATAATTTTAACGTTTACTAATATAACTCCTATTGGTATCAGAGCTTTTCCTTAGAATGTTACGAAATGTGATCTCAATTTCAAAACAGTTGAAGTATATTTAATGTTGAACCTTAATTATTGTTAAGTGATTTTTTTGCAGTAACTAATTGAAATTGAGACATATTTAATTGTGAGGGTCGGTTTTAATTTATCCATATAATAAACGATTTGATAAATAAAACCGCCCCTTGCATTATATTGTTGTTGGTTGTTTACTTACTAAATTACCTAGCAGTTCTCGTGCAGGCGTTAGACCAATAATACTGACGCAACCGTAAATAATAAACAGTTTTTTTAAACGGTAAACAATGATTGCCTTTAACTTTCTAACACTTTATCTACTCGGGCGATGCTTAATTGCGGCCCAATAACGATAATTCTAAAGGGATGAGGACTCTGCAAGGTTCGTTGCCACTATTTTATATACATGTGCAAATTAAGGAACTATTTATAACAGCGTCTATTGCCACTTTTTTCGTCTTTGCATTGGCACTACAACGTATGATTGCACTGGTCTGACGCCTGCAGGAGGAAACGCGGCTTCTCGGAGGCCTCGCGTTTTTGTCCCACTCAGCTACGCCACTGTTATGTTGTGTGTAATTTGGAGGTCCGGTCGAAGTCGCCCCAAGGCTGTTTATCGCTTTAGCTGTATATGTTAGAAATACGTATTTTTAATTAAAAAAAAAAGTCTTTTACTATCTTGTTACGATGTTCGTGAATGACAGGAGACGTATTTAGAACCTAAAATGATAATCTGAAATAGTAATAGAGAATATTATTAGGCTTAAGATAAGTAAAATCAAGGTTTTATAATAGTTTTTATCAAATTTACTTACCTATTTATAATAAATCGTTGAAGCGGTTATTTAATAAATTTACGTCTTACGCGTAAAAAAATTAGCTTGTCATTGTAATCAAAGTAAGTTCTAAATAAAAAAATATCTGATAAGATAGCATCTTAGATTTTAAAATTATTGTTTCTATGCCATCTGTTGGCAACATCATGTGGCACGTCGAAAATATAATAAGCAGGAAAAATACAGTTACACGATCATTCTCTAGTGTTACTTAGATTGAGGTCACATAACCAATATACTACAATACGATTCGATACATACTTTGCAAATATTCATAATTTAGACAGTGTGTGTACTACTTATACTGAGAAACGTCTTGAACGTTCTACAAGATAAAATGGGAATTATCACATCTGATATGGTTTAATATTAGTAAATAAAATGATCGCTTTAATGGCGTTACCATGATGAGCTAGTTGAACTACATACACCACAGAAAGTGATTTTAAATGATATTGACGTTTGGATTAATTTTAATATTAGTAAATTTGCATGCTTTGCATGTGATCATTCCGTAGAGATCGATGACATCATACTGTGAACCGTCTGATCTCAAACTAGGTCACTATTACCTTCTATTATAAGAACTAAAAGCCCATTTGTATTGAACGCCCCGTGCGAAGGATCTAAACCGCCAATGATAGTGACAACACGCCGGTGATCTGTGCATCACGAAATGACATTAATCGCAGTGAGTGGTAACATGTCGCCATTGTCACAGCGCGAGTGCGCGTAAATCACTGTGAAAAATCAGTTTCCCGCTCTAGTTGGTGCGGAGTGCGCCCGCGCTGGTGACACCGCGGCACAAGGTTTCCAACTTAGGGGATTTCCCCCTAAATTTAGGGAGAAAATTAGTAAAAAGGGATTGTTTTAACATTTACAGGGATATCTTTGAGGAACACTACAATAAAATTAACGGAAAAGAATAACCTTTGAAAGAAAATTTCGTAATAAAATTAAATACCGTTACCCGTAAACTAAGTACTCAACAGCAAGCTGTAAATTAAATGATTTGATTTAATTTTCATGTCTCCCTGAGATAAGTAAATATCTTGTTTAGATTAAAGGAGAATTCAACTTTTTCCTATCTTAGTGGTAAATGTTTCTGAGTGTTGGCAACTCTGCGGCGAGCGGTGATAAGCCACCGCTAACCGGAATGATCGTCGTGATAGTGAGGTCGCTCACCTCGCCGAAACGTCTGCGTCTGCGACCCTGTTCCGCCGGCTTTGTTTATACACAACTGGGTCGAATATTATATACCTACCGATTAATATGCCATGCCGCGACCCGAACCACGCCTTTTGTTCGACATTTGCGACTTCCAGGTTGTTTCGCATATGTAATGTTACCCTAACTGTGAGTTACACGGTCCGGAATGTTTTTTATTTATAATTTGCCAATGATGTTGGCACCGATAGGAAAAATGATTTTTGTTAACAACAATGAAATAATGTTGTGCCTCCAGGCAATAAGTAGGTAATTGAAAAATCAAAATTTTACAGAAGACGATTTATTGTTTTTGTCGAATAACTTTTCAACGAGTTGGCTATTGAAATCATTGATGTTTCAAAACGGAAGGTTCTTTTTCGAAACATAATGGACCATTTTTACTTTAAAATATATTTAGTTACTCATGAAAATAAGTAAAAACGAAAATTCCATAAATTAAATAATACTGAATGTCTTTATAAATTGGTCAGGTGTATTGTAAGGTATTGTTGCCATAACAGCATATTTTTGACATAGCAGCAAAAAGTCCATAATAGCACATTTCCGTCTTATTGCCGAGGGGCATTGATTTGCATATTAGTTTAAATTGTTATTGATAAATGCATTTAAAAAATTTATATTTATCGTATTACTTTTTGGATATTACACATTAAAACTTAAAGAAATATCTCATGGTTTAAAGTCAGTTAATCATGTTGAGCCTGTACAGTTTGTACTGGAACATTAAAGTCAGTCAAAAGATTGCATTTTCCGATCGTTTAAACGTAAACAGTTTACATAACTCTCACAGACTCTTAAAATAGATTTAATATGCCGTAACCGACACAGCAACCGTCCAAATTTACTGTTTGTCGCTTTATTATTAGCGAGAACTAATCTATTTTTTGTGTTCATCGAGCTATTATCATGCTACTTAAACATCGAATCTATACGCAAGTCCTGTTCCGCGATTGTAATACTCCTGGTAACAAGATCAGTTATACAATCTATTTGTGGATGCAGGAATATGAACTATATAACCTCGGCTTGTAGATCGAGTATCGTGTGCGGTTTTGCAAAGACGGTGTAACTGGAAGCGATGCTTGTATCTGTTAGTGCTTATACAACGCGCGATGACGCGTGAAGCGCGAGCGCGGCCATGGCTTGCGCGACCTAGGGCGAGCGTCCTCGCCTCTGTCCGACCATAACGACATTTATTTCTGCTGTAAATGCCAGCAAAACAACTGAAGTCACTGTTCCGCTACGAAAAACTACATTTTTTAAGTCGTCTTAAAGCTTCCACCAGGAAAAATTAACTGGAGCCCAAGATCACGGGGCTAAACAACTTAATAGTCCACCCACTATATTGCAAGGTGCAAGTTCAAACAGACTACAGTGACTACGTGGTCTTAACTAGCATTAGTAATGACAATAAAGGCTATATCTGTGCTTGATGTAAAACTGCTTTGAAACTAAAAGTATGCTGAAAGAATGACATAATAATAAAGTATCTCGTGTATAAATTGATAGGACGAAATTTTAGAGCAGGCTGGGGCCTATTTTTGAGACTAGTATGAGTATGGGAACTCTAATAGTAATATCTGGCGATCGAATTTTTATATTGTCGGGAGCAAATAACCGGATTTTTGGGATTTTTATACTTTTATCGGGAGAAATAAAACAAAAAAAATAATTAAAGAGCATACGTTCACGAACATTCGGACTCAAAATTAACGAAATTGGTTTTCGAAAGATTTGTTGCTTTGTCGGGAGAATCCAGATGATTTCGCAACCATCTGGCAACCCTAATGTCAGTTGATAATCTGATTTGATTGGATGATCTCTGTTGGCTGTATCCGTACACAAGTGCTTAAGCTACTTAGTACGGAATTAGGTCGATGTATCAGATGTTGAATAAATTATTTATTTAATGTCCCATCCCAAAACTACTCCAAATATGATTTGCACCCATAACAAACAAGCTATTCATCTTGATTCTTAATTATGAAGTCAATTTATTTTGAAAGGTGATCGATTAGCTTTGATTTTGCATTGCACTTTTTTAACATTGAGGAAATGAGAAGGCAATTGATCAACAACAGCTGCAATGCAGTGTGCAAAAGACAGCTGTGATACAAATTTTTCATATATTTTAAAAAAGTAAGTTAAAATTAGGTTTTATTACAATTTTCTTGTAATACAACCCTAAGTACTGAACAGCTTTAGCTTAAAATGGCATCACATAGAGAGCGGTGGCGGGATTTGGGGGAGGCCTTTGCCCAGCAGTGGGACAGTATGGGCTAGATAAAATAATGCAATGGTCCAGAACTTATGAACTCTAACCGTGTATTTATTTTAGTGTAACATCCTTATTTATTGAGACCAATTTCATTAGCTACGTGTACTGTATATTGCATTAATATGGGCTTGGCCGACTTGCTTGTAATAAAAGTGAAAATGGCCTCCGTAACCAGTCGTAGTTTCATAGTAATATCATAGATACCTATGATGTATATTATATCTTAGCGATGGTAACTCATTAGATACGAACGTGTTCCTGCTAAACTGCAGGTTATGGGTTCGAGTCCACTTGCTCGGCGGTAAATAACCTCGTGAGAAAAGGTCCTCCTCCTCACAGGTTATTCCTTAGATACACGTTTCGAAAATCTACCCGTGCAGATACACGTTTCTAAAATCTCCTCAACTTGTAACCAGGATCCAGACGGTATATTTCCCCTGTAGGCTTGCGAAGGTGAGACGGCAGTCGTTGTGATTATCCGAATTCTCATATCCTCATCGGGTCATGAGCTCATGGCCTCTGATAGGCTCATGATCCAAGCACAAACCCATTGGCTCCGAAGCAATTTGGAGTGCAACTGGGAGTAATACGCTGGGATGGTGATACGATATCTTATTGCAGCCAGCTGTTTCTGCATGTGTGTAAAAACTTATAATGAGATAAATCAACACATCAAAGATCTTAATCAATCAAATCATAATCAATTTAAATCATCACTGTAGGTAGCTAGAGAGAACAAGTGGCTAGTCGCGCGCACATTTTATTGTGCCAGAATTTTTGAATGACATGGACGGGTAGCAAATGGCAAATTTAAACAATAAAGGTTATTGGCAATAGCAATTCATAAAGTCTATTCGAATTGTAAAATTTTATTTGCTTGCTATTAGTCAATGGCTGGAAAGATTAAAGAAGATGATTGAACCACCTCTCTAGACAGAAAGCTGCATTGAGAAATAAATTAAATGGCGTAGAAATATATCAATATCGGAAATTCGTCTTGCTATTGCATTTTATGTCAGTAAATAATATACTTGGCAGGCATAAGCCATAAACCAATCGTCAATCAGCTAGGTATTTGATGTACTATGTTCGACCTCGGTGGAAATGCGTTGTTACAAATTAATCAAACTTTATGGGCTTAAGTAAGTATTTTATTACTTATCGTGATCGGTAAAATGTCATTGGTGTGGTAGCTGGCATTTCTCGATTAGTATTGGCATAATTATTTTCTGACTTACCTTATTCACACGTAACAACGTGACTGACACAGATTTCAGTACAGATACTGTGCGCTGTTTTGGCCGAACTGTAACCTGCCCTTAAAGCTTAGAGTTTTGGCTTAAAGTTTACATTGACAGGGATATGTTCTATTTTAAAATGTCAATAGAATTACCACTAATTTGCCTTTTCCTTGAAGACATTCGAGTCAGGTCATCCAACCGAAACATCCTTGTCGCTTTTTTGTAATAGAGTTTTACGGCCCTGGGTTCTAGCCCTTTTGAGTCTACCACGGAACGGAAATTCGTTTTTCATAATCAATTCTAATACTAGTTCTGTCATGTGTAAGGCCTATTTTAGGTACAAGACAAGACACAGAGTTTGCGTTGTACAAAATTGCCTATAACTATAACATTGCCATGATAAGAGAACGTAAAAAAATCACGGATATTACCTACTTATCGCCTGTTATCAACTGATGAATACATTTTCATGTGCCTATTTGTTTTAATGTCTGCGTGACACATTTAATTATCACAGTTAGTGAAATTGAACCAACTAAATATACATACCTATATGAATATGAGTCTGTATTTAAAAATACTGGCAGACGTGTTTCGCTTCACTTGGGTGGATATTTATTTTTAATAGCTTAAGTTAATCAAGTATAATGTAGCATTTTAATGATGAATAGTAGTTGTGTGAGTGTCACATGCTGTCAAAACATGATTACCTGTAAGTTCTTAATCTGAAGATTATGAGTGTAGATAAGGGTTTTTTTTTCAATTCGATCCCTAGCGATCCAATATTATAGTAATGGTGTCTTAGTAACTTTTTTTTTAGAACAGCAACAGTACGGATCAAGAACAACAATCAACAACATTTCTTCTTGCTCTTTTTTTAAGTTATCTGACGTGGAGCTATATTGTTCTTGCGCTCATCCACTTAATAAATTGTTTATGTAATATCTTACTTAATATTTTTTTACTTAACCACTGTGCAGTTGAACCTTCATGATCTAGAGTAGTAGTATAGCAAGATAATATTTCACCTGTGTATAATGTACTAGCATGTACGTACATTTTGGTTGTGTGTACTAAATCATTGTTTTTACCCAATTTTACCTCGTAGGTATTGATTGTACTAAATGCGGAAGAAGTCCGTGTTTTAATAACTAGACACATGACGTGAATAAACATCTTACTGTTTACCGTGAGTAGTAATGACATCGACAAACATTATCAGATTTGATTTGAACCTACAGATAATTACGTTGTGTATGTTAGGTGTAGTAAACGATGTAAGTGAAGGCATTGAATTTTGAAGTATGAAAACCTGACCTATCCCTACATTGATACAGCGTTGACGTTACAGTTTTGTGTTAAGATAGCAAGTGTACCATTAACGTCACTTCTATGGATACCAAAGACAATAACTATTAATTTTCTATTGTCTGCTGTCTGAGCCTTTCGACAATATTATGGTAATCATTGGTCCGATTGCTACATTAATTCCATTATAGTTATTCCTATAGTAACTCATTTAATACCCCCAGAGACAAGCGCTAATCCGATATGCCGTAAAACAATAAAAAAATATAGTTCCGTGTTAACGAATAATTCAAGACTAAGTTTTTAAATCCTGACACGCGCAAGTGGACCTTATTTCAAAGTTTCTGTCGTGTTTTAAGCAACAGCTGTGACAACAGTACAGTCAGTACAGTTTGTACATACGTGTTTGTGTATCAACATTCGTTATACTGCCTATTAGTACTGAGTCCAAAATGACAAAGCACGGCATACAATTTCTTGTAGCTTAAAAAAACAGCGGTCCGGGAGATGACAGATGCGTCTACATTCGATCGACATGAGGTGGCCATCCGTTTCATTTCTACGCAGATGTTGCAGGAACCGAAATAGCTTACTTATCTTGTCACAATATTGCGTTTTAAAAAATACCAATACATAACATAGTTAAGGTCGTACGAACTTTTACGCTACAAATAGAGATAGAGATAATTATGTCATGAAATGTTATCAGTTCTAACGTTTGTATTTATAGTTGATGGATGATCTGTAGAACATTGTAAGTGTTCACATACATTTTAGAAGCAAATATATAAATAGATTTGCATATTTTTTTTGCATATGACTTAGTTTGAAATTAAATGTTTCAATATTTGGAATTTATTATAAATCACGTTATATTATTTTAAAATAATACCTATATATTTATTTTATATCCTCTCTTTTTACACTCCAGATTTAGCAAACAGGCTTATACTTCGAGTGAAGGAGGTATCGTGAACAATCCTCACAAATCTATAATCGTAACGTAGGAGAGCGTATCCAGGTGCGTGTGTCCAAAGGTGACCTCAGTACTTTATAAGAGAGCGATCTTCCACTTGTATAATATTAGTAATATTTATCGCAGTGTTCTAGTCGCAAAATATAAACACCCAGTTAAAATCTGTGTAAGACAGTGCGAACAGGGCCAAGCAACACAAATAAATGATAAGAGTTATCTCTCAGCCGCATCATCGAGTTTAACCTTGGCGTTGTACTTCCTCGTTAAAAAGATGTCTTTTGGCTTAACACAGTCTGCGAATAATAAGTAGGCGACGCGACTAAGTAAATCGTGGTTCAATTGCTAGTTATAATCCTTTGGATTTTTGCTGGGTCATAAATCTATACGCTGTATATGTCTTTATAGATTTTACAATGTTAGGACTCAAAAGGCTAACTTTAAACAACTTGGATTCCAAATTAAGCCTTAAGCATGAAAATATTTATAAGTAGATTTCCGTTTTAAGTGTTTCTTTTGGAGTTTTTCTCTGCATAAATGGACATTTATTGGATTATTATCACTTCTAATGATGTGAAAACGAGGTCCATTAGACGTCACATATCGACCAGATCCCAAACTTAGAAGCTTACACGTACTGTGCTCTAGGTGTCAGGATAATCGAAGGTACCAGAAACGTGTTTAAATAAATTATTTAAACACTTAGATCAGGGTGACAATCAAACCTGCAACCATTGATGATCAATGAACTATTAACCTATGCAAAACCTATGCTTAGATTAGAAAATGTACTTTTTATTTGTCGTCGTTAGTCAAAAGCGATATAACACTTTGTAAAGGATCAGGGCAATGCTCACACTGCGGGTGGATGGACGTTAAAAATATTATCGTTAATAAAAATGTTTTAATTTCGTTAATTAAAAATTAACCGTTCAAAAAAAGGAGGAGGCTGTCAATTCGTCGGGATTGATTTTTTTATTTTACTAGGTTCAAGCTTATTTAGAGAGACTAAATAGTCTGTTTCTTATCTAATCGAATATGTTATGGGGGAATTTGATCGATTTTTGAGATAATAGGTATTCTTTGATAGTATTCTTAGATAGATCTACTATTTTGAAATCAAGTCATGCAATCACCATATACGTATTTATAACATATTTCATAATATTGTGAAATTATTTTTGGCACGTAATGTTCATTACTACTATATAATGTTATACAATATTATACAATGAAGTTTGACTAGCTTTTTCTCATAAATCTATCAATCAGATTGTGTAAAATGGTTCATATTATAATGTTGTAAGTTATATTACCCAAAACTGTGTAAATATTTTCTTTGTCAAATCCTACTTGTATTCGCAGGAGAAGTTTAACTATAACATAAAGAAAAAAACCTAATGCTTTAGTTGAAAAGTAACATGACCTAGAATTCGTGTTTAGGAAATATCTCGGCTAATGTTAAGTGCTTACCCTTAAAAGTTTTGGCCGGATTGAAAGGCATTTGTTTTTATTAAACCTAATCTGACTATCACCAAAATATAATTTCTTTTTTCTCATCGGTCCTCTCGGATTCACCGTGCTCGCGACAGACAGTTGACATGAAAATGTGTGATTGCTGAGTGGTTTTACGGTAATTTCTGTTTCATATGAGTATTATTTAACGTTTCACGAAAAAATCTCATTGCTTTTAAGCCGTGACCGTGTTATGTGGCTTGTTATTCAAGTTTCGTAATGAGTTCGTATACTCGTACTGCACGTATTGTACTCACTTGTTGTTTTAAAGGGACATATGTAAACTTTGTTAAAGGTGACATTACAAACGTACTTGAAGTATCCTACAAGTTGATAGCTACGCTACTTACCATGAAATATGTTTTGGTCACGTATAGTCGATTTCCTTGTGTCAATATTCATCCTTATTATTATTATGTGTAAATTTTTTTTTTGTATGTCTATAAGTTTTTGTATAAGCACTGATGACTGACAGATTCTGAATTTCACGTCTGACTTATCAAAAATATGCACAAAATTGTATAAAGGTCAAATTATTGGCAACTATGAGTTACTTCAGACAGTTTGTTTGAATCTGTCAATAATTCTCAAGCTAGACCATCTCAATTTAATAGCGGATATTGCGTGTGAAAATCCGCTAGATGGTGTGCTATTGAACTGAGGTCCATCTACACGGTGATTGGTGATGATGTCAAAATGGCACTAAACAACCAATGAAGTTCAAGTTGGACCTCAGTCTAACAATACGCCATCAGCGAATTGCTCACACGCGATAGCCCCCATTAGAACATCTTTCGTTCAGTTATTAAATGTTATTGCGGCTTCTTAAGTGTGATGAGGGAACCTGGATAGTTGTACAATTACCCCGTGTGCCTTACTATAGGCTAAAGGTGGGATAGCTGCCGTAGTAGGATAGATGCCTCAAACACCTGTGGGAACAACACTACACTCATTGTATTTCGTTTAAATACAAGCGTATCCCCTCCCTCCCACTACTACACTAAGGGCTGAGTGTAGTATTCGCACAGGTCGCTATATATTGTCTGAGACATCTATCCTACTACAGCATCTATCCCACCTTTACCCTAGAGATTGTCCTTAAGACCTAAAAGAGTACAATAGGTCATTAGTTACACGGTGCGGTGCGTGACCGACTTGACAGACACGGCAGGTGGCGTTTGCGACCTCTGAAACCTGCCATTTGGAGCTATCGTGATTTAGCGTGCCGGCTCCTGGGTGGCTCATGCTTATGCAAACAGTTTAGGTTCGCCATGCACTATCTGTGAAAAAAAAAAGATTTCTACGAGTGATACGAAATTCATTCATTATTATGTTTAGAAATACGTAGGTATGATCATAGCATTACGTTCTGTAACCTTTTGTGCAATAAATCTATTTACTGAAGAAATATGATTGCCATGATATTTAAAGTCGAATGTCTGCTATAAAATAAGACCTCTAGATTTTCAGTTTACAGTGTTATAATTACTTAACAGTGTATGAAACGATATTGTAACTGACTTCAAAAAAAGAAGGTACTCAATCCAATTTTTTTTAATCTCTAAAATGTTACAGTATTTTGTGTTAGTATCTTGACGGTGTATAATGTAGAAGTGCTGCCTTCCGCCACATAAAACTTAGCTTAATAGCTTAGGCACAGTTTAATTGTGAATCCTTCACGTTTAAAATAGCTTTTACGATCGAAAGAGCAATCAATTTTGTTTGTGGTTGTTTGTTATTATTAAAATATATCTAGATTTTTATTGGTACCATTTAGTCTTGTTTTTAATGTTTACATGATTGATTATACAGCATAGATTGAGTAATAAATCGATAAATTTTGGTTTATATCTCGCCACGAGCTAAGTTTAAAATTAAATGGTACTAGTCGAATATATGGTGTCCCTAACATTGAAAGGCTCGGTTTAAAATCGCAGTGTAAATTATTTCGCTTAGTAAGTCAATTGCAAGACTTCCAATTACATTTTCCAGTAATTACCGAGTTACTTAGGCTCATCAGAAGTAGACGATCGCCTTGGCATCCTTTTAGAGAATCATCTTAAAACCTAATGATAATATATACATATATTTACTATACAGTTCATAGTTGATAATTAAATAAAGTATTTATTGATAAATTTACCTCAAAATAGGGACGTATTTAACATATCCGCATTATTTGATTTTGAATTCAATATCTACATCGTGAATAAAATTTCGTTACACATTAAATATTTTACCAATTCTAAATACAGGGCGTATTTGTAAACATTTACATCCCTTTAACCACGTGTTCTACTAGACTTCAGGAAATTTTGCTTGAATAAAATAATAGCTGTTCATACACGTCACGTGATTTGCAGTTTTGTATCACGGGGAGTCGAAAAATTGTTTGACGAATTTCCAAAAGTCGTAGAACAAATGGAGCTCAGAATAGTAATTGGTAGAAGACCTGGTTAAAGATATGTAAATGTCTACATATACACCCTGCGTAGGCACGTATCATCATGGACCGTTCAATTATTACGTAAGCATCGATGGGGGTAGGGGGGGTCTTGGCTCTGCTTCCTTTTGATAAATATTCAGGAAGAGAAAGTCTATTTTATCGCCAATTTTTGCTGACAAGGGGGGAGGGGGTTCACTTTCCCAAAAAAATCTGCTTACGTAATACTTGAATGGTCCCTTATCGCTATGCTACTTTTTTGTGGGTCACGGGGAAATCCCCTTATTTGTGAAGACCCAGAGTTGTGTCTATAACTACAATCGACAAAAGCCCATAACCCCTAAACCAACGATCCTATGATAATCTATTTTATAGATGTAATCTTCCCCCAGTCATTTTCTTCCATATTTTCCGGTTAACATCATTCACCTATCCTCATTTTCAGTCAACCAACGGTCGCACAATAAAAATAATGAACGAAGATAATACTGGTAAATTAATTTATTAATTCTATTTTGATACGAAAACATTTGCAACTTATTAATCTTTTCTGGGACAGGCAGAGTTCAATGATCATTTTAGTGGCACTAACGGGAAAGACAACTTTTTAAGCTTCTCGCATACCTACTTACATATGTATGTAATGTTTAGTCACAAGGGGGCAATTCTCGTGTATTCGACATTAAAGTTGAATTAGACATTTATATGGACGAATGTAAGCATTCGTCTTCAATATCGATTGCACTTTAATGATCCCCACAGATCATACATTTAAATCAACTAGCGTACTTACCTTACATACGTAGGTAATAAATAAACTTTCGCACAATTTATTATTAATAATTCTTTTTAATTAGGTAAATACTAAACCCAAAGACTCCCGGCAGGCGGTAGAGTTTTTTTTATTAATTAATAAATAATGAATGATATATGACTGTTACGTGGTTTAAAATGGTCAGTATGTTTACAGGGAAGTAACTGTTATACTCGAGCTAAAGACTCGTGGCAGTTGGTCTCATATTTCATTAATAATGAATGAAAATACTCTACCGTCTTTTGCATTCAGTAATAGTATGTTTACTAGTGTTTTTCGTTTACATTGTGAATAAAAAGCGAATTAAGCCTTATTCACGCGTAACCAGGAAGCATAGTTCTTAAACAAGTAATCCTCGAGCAAAATGTTCGCGAATAAAATTTATAACCGGATAATTTCAGTTTCTATTTTTTTTACGGACGGATTTAAAAAATACGCAATACATTTTTTCATAATTATTTAGAATTATGTATTATTTGATTTATTATTTGATTACTATCTTTAAATCCATGTCGTTATCTCACGATGTGACTTGCCTTCGCTCCGTTCGTGATTGTTTCCTAGTTATGCTATTTATTACCCCACTGTACATTACGCAATTCGCATGTCAAAACAGATTCATGATAATACTCACGATGATGATATTATTCATATGATCGTTTGTATTTTTTACTTAACTATTACATAATTGGTTAATTGATACAGCAATTAATATACTTTAGCGCCAGAAATATTATAGACGAATTAAAGTTACGTTACTTACCTAAGCATTTTGTACTTTGATACATGCATTAATAAAGCTTAATTATCTATGACTTGATCTTTTCTCTGCAAAATAAATCATTCATTGATAGCGATCCCCTTATATTAATGAACAAACTTTTAATTATATCTTTAAAATTACAGTAAAGGGTGTTTCAGTAAACATTTACATCCCTTTAACTACAAGACTTCCATTCAGAATTGATTGCGGGACTCTCTGATTTTGTATGTTGAGTCAAAGAATTTTTCCGAAGAAATGCCAAAAGCCGCCTAACAAACGTTTTAGAATAGCTAGATAGAGATTGAAATGATACACACTGTACAAACTCATCCCAGAAAAAATCCTGACAAAGCGTCAATATGAACAAAGTTACTCGATAAGAGAGTACTATACAATAAGGAAACTCTATAATTGAATTGGTAGATGTTAATACAAACGTTGTCATTATGAGATCAGCAGCTCATGACGAAGATGGCGCCGGCCCTAAGGTCAACGCATTAACAACGATATAGCATTAAACGATTAGCATTAACGCACAACCTACGAAACATGCACATACAGAACCTGTTCGATTGCCGCCTCTAGTGTAAAAAAAAAACAACGATATAAAATGAGACTGTCAAATACAAAAAGCGAATTCAAATAGTAAGCAGATATCTTCTCCTCAGATCCTAGCCCTCATTGACCATTTCTATTAGGTACGGTACAATTGTGATTAAAAAAACCTTGTACTGATTCCATCTAATGGTTTTTTTGTTGATTTGTCCTGAGACAATTATTATATTACGATGAACTTATTTAAGTACTCTTATATAATCATTAGGTTTGAACATAATCTAAATTTTGATGGAAATTATAATCCTGTGAAAAAATTTAATGAGTTGGGCAATTGTTTTATTTCTGATAATGCTTTACGAACTGTAAACTATGAATACGGAACAGGTTAACTAAAAGTTACGGTCGAAACTTCGTGTGTAATTAATTTGATTTGTTTAGCTTGATATAGAATTTTATTGTAAAAATATGTGATTGAGCATACGTGATGTAGCCACTGCACATTATTTTTATGAAGAAGATTTAAATATTTGAAATAGTAAAAACAAACCCCCTTTTTACAAAACGTAGACTTAAGCTAGTCATCGTTTAAAAATGAAAGTGACAGTAGGTATATTAGTTTCAAACTACATAACTAAAGACCAGTTTTGTAATAAAACCAGAAAACTTTTCGTAAAATATCTAAATCACGCAAACACAACACCTCATACATTGACTTGACTCCGTATTAAGTAGCTTAAACACTTGTGATACTGATATCAGACAATAGATTTATCAAAACCAATATTATCGTACCAAGTATAATGTAAAACTATTATGTTAATGTCTTTTTTCCTTCCGTTGATACTTTGTATCTTCCAAAAGCTTAATCATAATTTAATGCTAAAAGGAAGCAAATCGCCCTATCTTTTAAGATAGGAGTAACCTACAGTGTTTCGCTATAAACTTTGTTAAATCACCTTGTTTCTCTGCCGCAATAAGTTTTGAGCTAAACTAAACTAGGAAATTAGTCTAACTGCTCCGGGGAAAACATATGCACTACAGTGACCGTGTCCCGGAAACACATACAGTCATATGTCAGTAAGTTTTTAAATTTATTGTTACCATCACGACTAGCCTCTTCTTCATTCGTATGTATTACCAGAAGTGACCTTCCATTGTGTATCTGTAAATAGGTGGTGTTTAGCGCACGGACATGCTAATTTCGTTCGCACGAGCACCGTTTCCGTGGATGCTGCGCCAGCGCAAATCGAAAGCGAAAGGAGATATTTTGGAACAAATGTTTTTGCCACTCAAGCGGATACAGTTTTCAGATGAGCAATTCTGTTCGCGACAATAACTTGTTACGAAAGCGTGACACTACCGTTGTATTACTTTTAAACATTACCCAACTCCGAGTTAAAAGTTTTAAATGTTACAGCTTCGATACTAAAACATGCTTTAAAAGATTATACGTATTTATTTTGATTACCAAAACGGCTTGTGATATAATCCGAGAGACGCCGGATAAAGTGATATAATGTATGCGTGCGACGCCCCGGACTACTTTCTCTTGAATTCGGTCGCGAAAGTTGTCTCGCTGCACGCTTTCTATAGTTCAGTGCATTCGCAGGGTCCTTGCTTAGTGCAGATGTTGTTCCGACAACGTGCTAACATTATGCTTTGGTTTTATGGAAATCCATAAACAAGTGTAAAAATAGATGTTATTTAAACAACTTTATTATTTTATATTTACTTTAAAGCCACGATGTGCAGTTGTTTAAAGCGCTATTTTTAATTCAATTATGAAAACTAGAATTGAAAGAAAGCCGTGCTTCTGATTTTTTATAAATTAATACTATTTTTGATATTTTAAGCGGACCCCGGGCTCCGAAGCGACAGCTTGGGACGCAACCGGGACAAAACGCTAAGATGGCTACGACTATTTTTAAAGTTTGATCTACACAGTTTATTAACAGCAACAGTTTTTTAAGTATTGCCGTGAGGATAAGTTACCTATATTTTATCATAGTGCCAAAAAACTTTGTGTTTCCCTTTGATTTGTTAATTTGAAGATCAAAACATTAGTGTAGATAACGTAGTGTATGAGACTGCAACATTCGCGAATGCTATTAAAAAACTTGCAGGCTGGATTTTTAAATCACGCTCGTGTTTCAATGACCCTTATTATTGACAGTCACATAAACTACTACATATTATAATATATATTAAGTTATATTGTTGTTATCTGCCCAACGGATAATCTCTACTTACCTACTTCCTAAAATAATGTTATCATTGATAAGCTAAACGTTATTTATGAACACATGCTCGCATTTTAATTTTACTCAAAATCCTTCGGTCGCTCATGACGACATGTTGTTAACTGGCTGATTGTACTGATATTACGAATTTTGATACATTATCTATGATATAATTCCGCTTTAATGCGTAATTTAACACTTATCTCATAGATATCATACTTGAAAATGTGTCAATCTAAATAAGTAGATGATTTAACGTGTTTTTTTCCGTCTGTTTTAGTAATTTGCCTCAAATTGGTTAATACTTGCATATGTATGATATTTTTTGCATATTGAAAAGTAGGTAGGTATAAGCGCACTGTTACACAGAGGGGTCATGAGGTTCAAGTCATAGGTCATCCTTAGTCATTATGGAAAAATATGGGCAAAGAAAGTCTAATACGAATGACAAATATTTAATTTAGTCTTTTCTAACTTTTAACGTGTTACCACGTGTTACTTCGCATCCTGTAGATAGCGAGGCAGGATGTTTTTAATTTGCAAAAAGTCATTTAGACAGTTGAACGTCTATTCTAGCTTGATATAAATAGGACTACGATCAGAAGGCCTCTCAGTGACATTGACAGGGGGACCAAAAACATTTCAAACAACTATTTTTTTCTATGGGAAAATGTCAGTCACCACTGACGCTTGTAAGGGAAACTACATTAGTTCTGGATTTTGCCGGAGGAGTCGTAGGGCGACTACACACCTCTGATTCTATGTTTTGCTATTTAAGAAAGATACTTAACACAAGTCCCATCTGTGATGATGATCGATGAATCGACCCTCTTTAAAATCACATCAAAGTATTTCTAACAACTTCTAATAATTTTTGAGGCCATGTTGAGGTTGACGATCAAGTGATATATGGTTTTTTTATCAGCAATCATAAATTGCTTTTGAAAGTTGGGAAAGGTGCTTAGATGTAAGGTGGTATGAACAGCCCAATCCACTTTCCCCTTTCCTATGTACATAGTATGTAGTACTTGCGTTATTATATTATTGAACTATCAAGATAGTCCATGCCTCGTATCGTATATGCTATCTATTTATTATTTGGTTTCTTCGAAGATTTGCTTTAATGCAGTAATGAGATAAAAAAATTTAGAGATGTTTCCTTTTGAACTTTATTGTTATTGGACGGTCACAACTGCAATTAAATTAACCCTTTATTACAAAACAGACATTAAAGTTGTCATGTTTAAAAAATTATGTTGTCACTTTTTTAAAGTGATAAATAAAAGTGACAGTATCAGTTTTAAATCAAAACTAACTTTAGACCGTTATGCAATAAGTGGGTAAAAGTATTCTGATCCATTTCTATGGTTGGGCAGAGTCCAATGCGGGTTATTAACAGCGAACTGTTATTAAAGTTAGCCTTAGCGTATCGTATCGTAGCAGCTTAGGTACCTACATCAGTTACAATCATGTAGTTGTAAAATGCTATTCATAGTTCACAATTATAAAGTCACTGTTCTGCTTGATTGCTCCTAGTAACGTTAGTCATACCACGTGCTAGTTCTAGTATTGCGCATACGTTTACGTGAACCACGTGGTAGTGTGTAACCCGTTCGATATAATTGTTCTTTAATGTAGTCAATGAACTTATCGTTGTTGTTATCAACTATAATAACAAAATGTTCGCGCGAAAATACTACGACGCGATTTATTTTTAGAATCATAACAAACGAATCTTAACTGCCTACATTTTTAACCTGTATATTTTTATTAAATAGGTATCTAGTAAAGTAACTGTAATATTAGTCCTCATTACCTAGATATCAGTAGGTAGATAAATGTAATTTAAAATTAAGCAAGTTTGCAATTGTAGTGTCGGTAGTGCCATCTAGTTACGACGCGCTAAGACTCCAGTTAAAGTTTCCATCTTGTTAGTTCTAACGTTTGCGATCAGGTGGCGCTGTTAGTACAAACTGAAGTTCTGTAAAATAAAATTATTTCATTTGTTTTTACTTCAAGTGAATTCACATGTTTTATCTAGGTTTTTAAATTTAGATAAATTAATTAATCTAACCTATAAATAAATTTAGAACCAACCAAAAAACCATAAAATCCGATACGTTAGTTTTTTGTGGCAACGTAAAGTAAATGGTTAGTTTTTACGTTATTTGGAAAAGTGGCGGTTAATTGTTGTAGTCAAGGGCATTAGAATTCACAAGAACCAGGAAAAGATTACGTCGAGGTCTCTGTCGCCAAACAGAACCGCGCGTCACGTCACCCCAACTGCGGAAGGGTCTCGGCCGCGATGGCCTTGGCACCACTGCAATGGATTTGGTGAAGACTCACACTTGTGCAGTCTCATTTGTGGAACAAAACAGTGCAATTACTTATTTGCATGCATGTTTTGGCTCGGATTAACTCTACAACTCGTAATGCCAAACAGAACAGCGGTCTCGGACCAAGTGCGAAGTAGTTTTTAACTAAAATCCGATTGATGTTTTTATTTGCTGTTTCACTCTAGTAATAAAATAAACTTGCTACAGTGGAAGGGTCACGCTTCGGCATTAATGGGCAGACATATCATAAACACAACAACAACTGCAGTTTTCATCCGCGATGTCATTTGTATAAATCGTAAATTACATCTCTTTAAAAAAATACGTTTATATTTTATTTTTTTTACCTTGTATTGTCGTGTTGCTTAACGTCATGGCGATGTCACCCCAAGTACGACAGGGTCTTGGTCACGACAACCTTGATGCTTAGATCTTTCTGAAATATTGCGTATGACATTCGATCTGCAATTTATAGTCATAGATTTTTAAAAATATTAGATGTTTTTGACTTTTCCAGATTATTTGATCCTCTATTTTTTTTTAAATATAGAACATAATTGCATTTGGATTGTTACGATTATATCGTGACTGACTCGATTACTATTAATTATAAATTAGTTAAAAAATATGTAACAAAAAATATTCACAGTAACATTGATTGATGAAATCGTAATCAATATTGTGACTTCCGCCGTTTTTCGAACTATACAAAACTTTTTTTGGCGAGGTAAAGAACCTCAATAACATTGTGGGCATACAGTTTACTCTGACGGACGATATGTAAACGTAACGGGTTATTCTATATTGCACTTTTTATCTCACAACCTTGCTCGTTGCGATAACATAACAAGGATTACTTGATGTACTCGTATTTATTTTTATTTGCTATAAAGGGAAGTGTCGACCGATGGCCGCTGTGGGTAGTCTGAGTATAAGTACGTATGGTATGGTTGACACTAAAGTACAGGAGGACTTTACTTCAAAAAATACACACAACTGCTGAGTCAAAGTCAACTAAAAAGGCTTTTATTACATAACACATTGACCTACTACTTCAATGCCTAAGGATATTTTTCCATTTTCAAAACTGACTCATGCTACTATTTTGATTTTTATATGTAGGTACTCAAGTTATAATTCTTAGTCAGCTAGTACTATGTTTATACTTCGTTACCTGTCCGCATCATTGCTAGGTATTAGATCATACATATCCTTTATAGATATCAAGAACACGCTGTCAAATATAATCTTTAAATATAACAATTCTTAAGTTGTATTGTTGTGACCTCATCTACATTTATTTGTTTTATTTCTCTCCGCTTTTTTTACTACATTATTTTCCTACATCTTTACAATAGTATCTTACACTGGTATCTGTAGTTAGCTATGTATAATTCTATTGATAATAGTTATTCTTATTCAAACAACTTCCTAGCAAATTATGTATGTACGTTTAGAATTAGCATAATTCATGCATAAACATAATTAACTTAGTGGATTATATTACTTCTAAATCACGTGTATTGTTTTATATTAGTACCTCTACAAGTGCAATGAAGCGTCTTGAATTTATGTATGTACCTACTATACTATAATATATTTCGAAAGACCGACCATTTGGACCATCTAAAGTGCACATGACAAACTTATATGTACATATTACAATCCCTATGAATACTATAACCTTGTCACACGCTTTACTAACGATTGGTGGTGGTTTTTTTACATAAGATTTATTTAAGATTTTTTGTTTACTTGGTTTTTTTAAGCTTGTATACTTATAGAGTCGAGAAGTGAGCTAACGACATATCGAAACTGGTATTCTCATGAGGTTAATAAACTTAGGATGTTAGTGATAAATATCGCGGGTTTTTAATAATCTTGTTTATTGATTCCTACATGACATGCTTATAAAGTCGG
Source organism: Cnaphalocrocis medinalis (assembly GCA_014851415.1). NCBI lineage: Eukaryota > Metazoa > Arthropoda > Insecta > Lepidoptera > Crambidae > Cnaphalocrocis > Cnaphalocrocis medinalis. The sequence goes on along the minus strand of CM026285.1, from coordinate 11,564,859 downwards.
TTTGATTCAATGTCATATAATTGAGCTGAAAAAATGGTTTTTGCAATGTGTCCGCGTGACCTTAGTACGTTCACTGTCATTGTAAATTCGCAACCTATGAACTGCCAATGGAATTGACTGGATTGTAGTAAATAATTTAGAAGTACGTATCTTTGACTTTAGTCATCGGAAAAAGAGATATTATGTATACATTTTTATTATTCTTTGGTAGTCAGTTACATCACTAGTATAGTCCTTTATAAGGAGGTGGGTTTCCTGTCCATTAATTTAATTAACATGTAATTCATTAATAGTTATCTTTATGTGATTCTTACTTACGGGAATAAAAACTGGTCAAAGATGACTTTCAATAAAAAAGAGATCATAATATCAACAAAAAATATTAGATCTTCCGTGAAAATGTCAAGTAATTACTTGACAAAAACCGAACTAGATATACCTAATAAATACTCTAAAAAATCTAGTTAAAAGTACACCCAGATATTTCCTGTTATGATAATGGATGATTCTAATTACTGTAATATGAAAAACTAACAAGATGGCTTCTCAGGTAGTACTTAGTTCGATTCAAGACTATTTTTTATTTGCTTGTACAAGTACATAAATATCATGACTGGTAGTTAGTTACTCTTTGTGGTTGTTCGCCAACGCTGACATAATAAATTGAATTTAATGTGACAGTACACGTTTTATTTATTTTACATTGAAAGAGGAAGATTGAATGGTAAATGGAGCTGCATTCTTAACGATATAAAATATGTCTCAATCAGATCAATGCAGTTCTATTTATGGGGTCTAGGAATTGAAAGGATCGCTGTTTGTAGGTGTGATGAATATGATTAGTCAGCTAAACTTCGGTTTATCTTAGAAAGTTAGTCTTGATTGTGTTGTGTAGTCACATAACATCACTTTCCAGACCTATTAATTCAAGTCTTTCTAGTCAATACCATCGTCCCATACAACATACTTGTAGTAATATTTGTTTTAGCCTATAGATTATAATTCTATACAAGTATAATGCTGCTTGTAAAATCAATAGTTTAAACTAAATATGAATATTGAATGTTAAACAAAATCAAATACATAATCACGTGGTGCCCCATCGCCCTGCATCGCCTTGTTGATGTAGTGAAGTTTAGTACACGGCCCCTATGGATAAGAACTAGTGTTAGGAATATAGGAATCATGACAACGAACATTATCATAAACAAAAACTAAGATCGGAATTCGTGCTTATTGTCACGAAAAAAATTTGATTAATTTATTATTTTGGAATGTTAATGAGATTATTTATATTTATCAGTTAATCATCAATACATCACATAAATTGATAGTTAGAATTGTGAATCAATCAATGAAATTGAACAATTATATCAAACTAGGGTTTTTTATATGAGGAAAAGTGAACAACCTATCTTTAGCAGTTAGACACTGAAATGGAAAGTCTTGGCCGTTCTATCTTAAACATATGTACAGATTTGACCCTGCCATTCTGTATAGGTTCTAACATTAAGTTCTCATAGCCCAATGTGAGGCCATTATTCTGATAATAGTAAACCTGTCAGATACATTATCTCATTTTTAATGCAGGTAATAAACTGACATACGCTTCCGTTTATCAAACTATCCGTTACATTAATTTAATTCAGAACTGTTTTCATATATTCACCTTAATTTAAAAATGGACCATTTCGCTTCCACGGTTGTCGCGTAAAACAATTGACATGTGGGGAACAAAGCCACTGTGCCGTTATTTCCGTTAATTTCATTGCAGTCATCTAGGTAAACAGTTAGTATGCCTAAATAACTTGCCCGATAACCTCTGGCGTTGATATTGTGTGTACTATGAGTCGGATATGTGAAAAGTTACCTTAGGAACGTAACCTTGTTGCTGTCGTCAAGGAAAGGCATTTACTATTGTGTTCATCAAATACCCAGCGCTTGTGAATTCGATGTCTGAATTCATACCTTCTTGATTCGGTACCTTCAAATGCTGTTAATTTGGACCCTACATAATAAAAGTAAAGTATCAGCCTATACATACACTGTCCCACTGCAGGGCCAAGGTTTCCATCATAGAAATTAGCTCACCACGCTTGCCTAACGCAGATTGGTGATCACAAACCCTAGCTACGAGTATGTTCGTAAAAATCGAAAAATACATTTTGCTCAACCCGAGATTTAAACTCAGGACCCCGTGATCACGGCCTATAACCATATATATTTCTATAATTCTGTTAAGTAACCTTCTGAGAACGTTCGTTCTTTGATACTAATATCATTCATTACCGTTTACCTAGTTTATGCGGTTGAAAATTAAAACGCAGTACGATTAACGCCGAATCCTTAATTAAATACTTCCATCTTGTCGGTCGACATCGTCATTGCAGGTGTAGATATCGTGTACTACTGAACCTAACCTAGATATTGTACATTGATTTGTGTAATATTGAACTTATAATGAGTCTATGCATACCTACTGACGACGTGTACCAACGCGGTCTTTCCTTATTTTATATCGGAAATACGCTTCCATAATTTTCTAAATGAAAAATATTTTCAGGCGACGATTTTCCTCTTGTCACGCCTTGATTTTCCTCTCTGTATGCTGCGCCATGTCATATATAAACTAAAATGTAGTGTATCCTTGTATTTTCGATTTTTTCCCCTATGGTTTACCAAATTCTTTGATTCGTGATCATCTCATTTTTCATTTGTTGAGTTTTCATTAGTGGCATGTATTTGTAATTAAAAGACTGAACGCAGTACAATTCTAGAATTTTTAAAATAATTTAAAATCATACCAACTTTTTTTTCTGGATGGCAATCTTTTTTTCCTTTGTTTGTATTATATTGTCTAAGCTTCAATCATTATCATCAATCAAGTCACTGTCATCTCTTACGAAAATTGAACAAAATATACGAATACACGAGTAGATTTCTAACCTATGCACTTTTTACTTCAGCAGCTAGTTCCTACTGTTAAATTACACCCATTCGTTAGATTTCTTAAATATTATGTTAACTGTTTGGTATTGACGGATATTACGTGATTTCAAAGTAAAATTAATGTACATTTCCCGAGTAACATCGGGTCTGTGTCAGGCTTGAATGAAAGTACCTACTAATTATTATACTATGCTAATAGTGTGATTATTCATTCATCAGCATTCCCGTTATTGGAAAAAATCGATAGAATAAATATCAGCCAGTTTGTTTTATTATTCATTCAAAGTGGAATATCCAATTAGAAAAGTCATTGGTTTATGCTTCACTTTTTCTAACTCCAATATTCATAATCGAATTAAACTAAGCATTCGAAGTCAATTGCTAAACTCAGGTGCCGAGTTAATTTAAAAAGTTTCGGGGCTTATGTAATAAATTATAGACTTCAAATTCAGTATTAGCTATTTATACAATTTACTAAAACTATGTTGAATAACCTTATGTTTACACTTAAAAGTATCTATTTTTAAACTTCTATTGAAACCAAAGTCACGCACAAAATTTTTCGTTGGCGGCAAGTAATGCCAGTCAATTGTTAGCATAAAGCGAACGCTTCGCCCACTGAAGGTTTCATTGCAAGACCTTCAGACTATTACATGGATGACGGGTTGCCTAACCGCGTTTGTACAAATGTACTGGCCAAGTGTTTCCGTTTAGAAACCAGCCATTCATGTTGTTAGGCAACAGTGGCGTCGTTGTCGTCTTCGCGGAGTGGCGCCTGCGCATCGCACAATATCAAGATACAACTGGCGATAGACTGGCGCCAATGAGGTTTAACGTAAAACCTTAACTTAACGCAATAAGGTTTAAATTCTTGAATGGGTTTGCTTTTGAAAACTATGGAAGTCACATTTTAAGAACAGAAACTTCAACGCATTTAACGATTCTATTTCAAATGCACCCCTTGAGCATGGTTTAAAAAAATTATGCTATCACTTTTATAAAAGAAAAATGACAGCTGTTTTAATCCATTCAAACTTTGGATCACGTACTCGTACTGCAATAAGAGGTTAAGCTTAAAGTTTGATAGTTGGTAAGTTTCAAAACTGAAATAGCAAATTAGTCGCATGGCATTGTGAGCCATTGATTTCGACCTTCGCGACGTTTCCATCAAACTAAATTGACGTCAAAAACTATTTTGCAATAAGATTGCAGATCGTCGACCAGACTAAATTGCATTAATCCAGTTTTTGAGTTGTCAGAGGACATGCTCGCTAAGAATACGCCGCAAGATGTATCCGGTCGGACGATCTAACGGACTGATACTTTAAGTATTTTCTAACGGGCACAGCGTCAAATTATCTCAAATTCATGTCAACATAAGGATCTGACCCAGTTCAAAGAGATTCAGCGGAAACACTTTACATAAATGTGTCTAGAATTTATTTTATAAAAGTCATCAAAGTAACCTAAGAGCTAATTTATATTAGAGTGAAAACGCATAGACGTGCTAATGTCACACGTTTACGTCATACGCACTGTATTACATAGTGTGTGGTTCTAATATTTCAACGCTTGACGCAGGACGTATTGCAGCACACATATTATGTGGTAGTTAGGTCTACCACCACAGTATGAAGATGGTCAGCTTAAAGATATTGCGTCAATTATTAACTGGGATGAGCAAAGCAGGAGTTTTCTTGAGTTGCTTTTGAAGAGTCATTAGTAAAGTTTGATTCGATAAAAGTATGTCAATTGATTGCAGATAAAATACATTGATAAAAGGCAGTTAGTAGATATTAGTAAATTCCTCAGCCCTTCCAAGTAGAGTCTACAGCGAATACACTGCGTAGCGTTCCCCGCTTCAATCTCTACCTCAGCATTCACCCTTGAGAGCAAATCTATATAGATTGTACTGGGCAATAAACCACTGGCTATATTAATACTGGTATTGTTACAGGATATTCTGTGAATAACTGTGACGCCTTTACTTAGGCTAATGACTATTACGTTACAGATAAATACATAAAACTCCGACGCTTTCGACATAGTCATTATGAATAACAATTACGTTTGGAATCAATGAGTTTTTCCCGGACGCTCGATATCTTATTCCAATTTTCCAATAAACCGCGACGCGGACAAACAATTTTGACGTCACACTATAATTTATTTATCTCAATGTCACGCATCCTTGTTGTATACTTCTAACGACCTGAATATTTATATTAACTGGCCATCTTGTTAATAATTCCACGACGCAATTGTTCCACATCGCGGGCTGTCACAACTGCTCAAAACGTATCTTGTATCGATACGGTTAATTTGTAGTAATGCACGTTTACTTGTGATTAGCCTAAATTTTACTTCATCTATCAAGTGGAGAAACCTAGGCAGAAAAAGATGCCGCCAAGCCTACATATTAGGTTGATGGCAGTAAACCTGTTCATTTTGTCACCGTTAGGCCTACATCGGTTGGCAAGTCTCACGGAATACAACCAGGCTGGGTTCCGTGCGTACGGGTATAGCAAGAAATCGGGGACAGTCTCTCACATTTATAGTAAACTATAATAATAAGCGTAACAATATAATCCTCATTTATGTCAGTCTTTATAAACGTCATCATGTAGCCATGAATGGGAAAACATGTTGTTCAAAGCAAACTTGTTTACATTAAAGTAAATAAGATGCAGGTTAGGAATCCCATACCTTATCGTTAATAAAAACTGATTAGTCGAGGACAAGTGTCTGCTAAAAGCCTGCAATAAAAAGAATTATCTTGACTGTTATTGCAATTACTGATTGTGCTTTTGCCACTTTGGTACAATATTTTAAAGACGAACAAATGTTTTATTAATTAACTTAATGTTTGTAATAAATAAACTCAGAATCCATTGTGACAGACCTTTTACCAACATAAAGCTACGCTGCACTGTTATCACAAAATGTATTATTATATTGTCTCTGAGTAGCTTAGATTGGATTTTAAGGTGGGCAAACGACCAATTCCATATTCCATCCCAAATACCTAACCAAAACTCATGTGATAACCTACTATCTTGTCAGTAGTTCTTTGACTTAAAAAAGTATTTTGGAATAAACAATTAGATGACGTCTTTGACATCCAGAAATGGAACATAACTGTTATCTGGCGTAGGCATAACTAAACATATACATATTTAGGCACCTTCTTTGTGTTGAAACCATTAATCGTCTTTAACCGTCTAGCATAAACGAACAATAAAATAGTATGATAACGAACACTCATGCCATAGATGATATTGTTGTGACTCGTGGAATTAGCACAAACCAATTTACATAGAACTACAATATCGTCACCGTACTCATGGAGCGACAAGGCCGATGACCGGCAGGCTAAACGGTCACTTTGGCGGGCCATAATATAGCATAAAATCATCGGACCGCTTATGTGTACCATATATAATAACGTATTCCCGACAACATTTACAGTTCTTTATATTTTAATTCTTTGTCCTAAGGCCCATACAGCAGACACAATCGATTTTATTTTTGTTTTTGAGGTCTTAAGATAATTAAATCGTACCGCAATTGTTAACACCATCTTCATGTTTGAACACACACAGTGGTAGGAGACACATGGCAAAGAATTCGACCAGCTCCTTGAGAACTTGCTTACTGTACCACGAAAGCCAACTCATTGTTTATGCTTTTACAAATGATCTCACAAGCCGTATCTTAGACATAGAACAAGTATTATTACTCAGGCCTAGAATAAGAAGTGATATCATAAGTACAGACTCGTGAAAGTCGATCATTATAAAATTGCCCTATTACTAAATGACATCAATTTGCTTATTGCAGTGCCAAAAGACACAAACAAAATTCCTGGATTCGTGCATCACGTACCGCGATGACTAAAATAAAGTGACCCTTTATTCACATAGTGTGTTCTTTTTCACTTCGGTCAAATTATTTTGGTCAGAATATGCATGCATTTTACAATTTAGTGGTAGATGTTCTGATGACGTAGTTTGGCTTTTAGCCGACCGGGGATTCCGTGTAGAGTTGGACTATCCGATAGCGCGACGCCGCTCGCTCGCATGCCCTCTACCTTGAAAAAATTAATCATAATCTTAAAATAAATTGCCACAAGAACAGTTGCTGTCGTAATACATTAGCTTTAGTCTCCATTTTACAATTTCATTGTTTCGTTGCTGTTTATGCACGTGGCAGATTCTAATAAAATACTTTCATTTTCTACTTAGGTCAAAGTCTACTCTTGTAATTACTGACATGCTTGATTGAACATTGGTTGAACAGATGACCAGATTTTTGTATTACTTTACATCGTTTGATATACAGGGAAGAAGCGTTACAGGAATTGTGGTACTTCCAAGAAGAGTAAATATTCTGGGAATGACGCCAAACTCTAAAATCTCAAAATTTATTACTAATACTAACATGGGAAGTTATCCAAAATCTGGTCTGATTTCATTGATGCATTTAAGATGGTACAGTCACTTTCCTTATCTTTCTCGTGAGCAATATTAAAACAATGTCTCGGTGCTTACCGTTTAATCACTCGCTCAGGTGGGTGATTGTTATTAAAGCTGCTAATTAAAAACACATTACTCATCTCAAATAAAGGAGTATCCTAACAGGGTTGGTATAAAACTCCGTTTACAGAGTGATTTATAGAAAACATTTTTTTTTATTAAAAGATCTTATTAGATAGGTACCTACCACTTCGAATCGATTTTGCAAGATTCGGAAACTTTATGAACAAAACAAATAGGTACTAAGAATGCAGTGTGATAAACCAACTTTCAACATGTTACTCTCAGAATTTCTCACTGGATCGGGAATAAAAAATCTTTGATAATTTGCAAGTCTAAACACATTTTAAAATTTGTATTAAATTGATCGGACAGAAAGTAACAAATTGTTAATTTCGAATCTTTTAAAATATACTTTTCTTCAATAAATCTTTGCAGTTTTTTATTATTTGCACCAATGTTTAAACCCCGTCAACCCTGGATCCAGGGTGAGGCTGGTTCTTAACTGCGCAGTATCTGACAGATAAGCGGTCACTGTAGGAAATGTAGATACGGCCAATGTAAACAAACAATTAATGTAACTGTACACCGAGTCTGCTGATTGTTTGACATTGTTTTTGTTGTTGTATTTACAAAACAATTACGGATTATGGGTCTAGACTTTTTTACTTAATTCCTATATTGTTGTGCTTGACAAAAATATGATAAGGAATCTGAAAGTGTTTTTGAATAAGGGTCATTAATTTATTGAATTTTTACCCGACTTTTATTTGACCAATTCTGTTGAGTGAAATAGCCAATTGTCATTCAATTCGTAATGATACAAGTGATCTTTTTTACGAAAAAGGTAGTAAAAAGGTAGAGTAAAAGGTTTATACAAATAAGATTTAATTACAATTATGTAGTTTGTTGATTTTTTACCTATCTGTGTAAGTTACTCGTATAGCGATCTATTACGAATGTTGCTTACCAAATTTTAATGTTCAATCTAGGTCAGCAAAAGTAATTTTGATTCCCTTAAAGGTCTCCAAATATGCGTGTTTTTATGTGAATCGACTGCCATGTATATTTTTAAATCAAATTTGAACGTTTGTTATTTTTTAGATTTTAGTATTACGGTTTAATGTTTGCAGATTATTAAATCTTATTGGTTACGGACGGTCAGACAGACAACAAAGTGATCTTAAAAGGGTTTCGTTTTTTTTCCTTGTGTGGTTCCGAACCCTAAAAATGAGTATGTCAATAAAAATTATTTCACCGGTTATCGAATGGTTTTCTGATGTAATTAGGTCAGTTGTTACGTGAGCAATAGAGTAAACGCTTAAATGATATTATTTTTGATATTGTTATATTTTGGGTGCTTACTATTATGTAATAAATACCACATCTATGAGGAGAATATCGTTCAATGAGGAGTAATGTAATGTGAATTGCATTATTAATTTCTGACAGTTATAAAATCCTGTTATATAACGCGATTGAAATTTTGATATATACAATTTAGGTATTTTATAATCTCATAATCAATTAATCCATTATTCTAAAGGGAAATAACATAAAGTTTGTGTATAAAATGAAACATGATATAACATTAATAGATCATCGTAACTCGTAATATAGATTAGTTATGATGACACATATTTGTCTCATATTTCGTTATCATTTTTGTTTGTATTTAGCAAAGTGGCATTAGAAATTAGTGTAAGTAGTAATTAAATAAATGTCTGTAGATAACTTGAATCTCTAAGTGGGTTAGATTAAATGTGTATTTCAATAGTGATTAGAGTCTAATTTGTTAGATAACGAAATTAGTCTAATCGACTATTATTATGCTCGTTCACTACGTTTTGGGACTTTATTAGTACGTCATTAAATTAATAGATTGCGCTGTTTTATATCTTGGAAGTGTTTCGACTTTTTGGTTTACATATAGGCCTTGTCGTTGTCTGTTTTAGAAGAAGTAGAAGAGAGTAGAGATAGAATTTATTCCTTTATAATTAGTATAGATAGTAAAAATGCCAGAATGAAAGATTCTTATGAAACCTTGACTGTGAATAAAGTTAATACAACATGTTTATTTTTGCATACAAGGGTATCGAAAGGAAGTTGTTTATAAAATAGATAGTTACAAATATCTCTGACATTATGTAACGTCAAATAAATTATAGATAACTGAATCTATTTCAGTAATCATAACATCTATTTACGCACTGTTACTGGTGTTTCTATTTTTCTAACAGACAAATAGTTAATCTAGATAAGTTCTCGTACGTTTACGACGGGATGAGTTTTTCCCTAGGGCCAAATTCCCTATCTCTGATTAAGAAGTTAATTTAAAGTAAGTACTGTGTGATATATTAACAAGCTCCTATTTTTATCCACATATGATTTGATGTAGAAATAGATACCACTATGGAGCAAATGCTTGTACACAATCAAATACATACTCGTAGATATTATACCCGTTGAAAAATTGTATGCCATATTATGATCTTTTACAAATTACTCGTATTATATGCCGTCTTATCTTTTTCTCTCCTACCCTAGGACGAATAGCCTTTGCGAAGGTATATTTACTGTTTTATCTGTAGTAGATAGGTCCTTCATGGAGACGTCGAACTCATTCCGTCAACGGTTCACAATATGACGTGCAATATCCGTCATGAGATGGACGTCTTAGATAGTCGTGTGATAAAGGTACTGTGGTTGACCTAATAATGTTCATAGAATCGATATTGACACCTACTACATGTGCTAGTACCTATATGGCGGATGTTACGTGGCTAAGACCAGTAAGTAACACGTATGTACGTACGTACTACGTCACACTTGTATATTAAAATTATTGAAGCTTCTTTTGAAGATGATAAAAATATCCTGTTGTAAGTTAGCCAAATTTTGGATGCAAATCTCCAATGGATTTGTTTTTGTACACAGATATTTTAGAACACAGTATTTCGTTGAATATTTTCCTCTTTTGTTAACATTCAAATTTACAAATAGCTAAACAAAAAGAAAACGTATTTTTTAAATGGCTGTCACGTGATTGATTTTGAAGGAGAAACGTGAAAATCACTGAAATCCATGAATTGAGGCAAAGTATCACAACAATCAATTTGCATACAAGCAAGAATACAAATTAAGCTATTACTATGCCAGATCCACTTACAGCCAGTAACAAAGAAATCACGACTGAAGACAAAGATAATAACACTTGCAATAGTATTCTACTCGCGTAACAGGTAGTATTGGCGTGTGTACAGTACCACGCGACATGGTATGGACGTGCCCCGAAAACGTTATTTTTCCGGTTTGTTAGACTAGTTTAGTCTTCGTCTCGTTCGAGACCGTTACTCCGGCACCCATTAGCAACTATTTTGTCAATATTGCCTCGCTTCCACTGAGCTCTAGGCTATTAAACGTTCGATGGTGGACAGAAAGAATGCAGTCCAGCTTGAATCTCGGTTGCATGTTAGGTTTTTAGAAAAAGTGTATGCGCTTCGAATGATTGGACTTTTTTATACTTACAACTTGGTCAGACTAAATCTTGCAGGTTCGTGCATTACAAGATCTATCGTATTTAAAATTATATTCTAGCACACTAACTGAATATATTAAAATATATATTATTTTCTTATGTTTAACGCTAATGCTAGTGATTCTCTGTAAGTTTCTTAGTTGGCACGATTTTAACTTTCTCTTTTAGTTGGCAAGTAACTTTGTTTTAGGTCTATGATAGTGATCGTTATGAGCATACGGCGAATTTAGGAACCTTTTCTAAAGAAAAAAAACTGACTGAGTATTTCCCACACGTTGGATTGCATAAAATAAAGCACGATATAAACATTTATGTTGTAAATCGTCCATAAAAGAATTTAACAGTCAACAATAAACGATTGATTTTTTAAATTCTCGTAAATATTATGAAATGTTTCGGTTTTATTCTCTCTTTAACAATATTATGAACGATTCATGGGAATGCTTAGTCATATTGGCAACGCGAGCTCCTTGACCTAGTTGGGTCAGCGCGTCGTGACAGTGGTCACTGCAGCCGTGGCGACGATGCGATGATGAACAACTTTCACCGAAATATCGCCGTGCTATGTTTTGGTTGCGGATTTCTCTAGACGCCAAACAATATTTCGCTTAGCTTGACGTAAACAAGAAAATATTCAAGGTTTACAAACATTTGACTTGGAATATTGACGTGACTTTGACCATACAACATGCTGGCGACGCATGTCCTTAATCAGTACTCGTACTAGGTAAATCAAACAGCGATTACTACGATAATAAACTGTTGTTTATCTTAGACATGGTCAGACTTATCCACTTAATCATATGTACAGTACATTGTATGCTCAACTAATGTATATTAGGTTAATGTCTTTAAGATATTACAAGCCCCCTTATCCCAAAAGGAAGACTAAGTTAGGCATGGTTTAAAAGTGAAATGAAAGTGACAGCATCACTTTCATTTCACTTTTAACCATGACTAACTTAAGAACATGTTTTGTTATAAGGGGTAAGGAGTTTATCAGAGATTGAATGACGGTTGTGAATGATTTAATAAGCCAAGACTTACCTGTAGTTAGTTACCCATTTGCTACTAGGTAGTACACATCCCGTGTATTTTTTTTTTGGATTTCGTTAGGTAGTTACTGACAACCATATATAGCAGCAGTAAACATCGGATATGGTTCGGTTTTTGCAAACCTTGCCAAACACATTGAATATTCTCAATAGTAAAAAAAGAATAACTTTAATAAAGGTTAAGTTAAGTAAAATACAGGAAGCAGATTGACTTATTTTGTAATTGGAAGTTATCTTTAATCTTGTAAAATTGATTTATTAAGTGCCCATAATTTACGTTAAGTGCGAAAATAAAATGTCTTGAATTATAATTACTTACAACTTATGTACCTGATCAAAATGTGACCAGAAATAACAATGATAACACTTTATGCCACAGCCGTTCGCGTTCGTTTAGATTTATGAGTTATGTTTGTATGCAGGCCGAATATAGAAAGTCAATTGTTGCGCATCCTCGTGTGATCTTTTCATTTGCTAGTCTAAAAATATGTCTTATTCTTTTCTTATAAATCACTAGTTCCAACGTTACAAGGTTACGAACAGACGCTTTCACATTACTACCGAGGTTTATAGCTTCGCTACTAAAACCGGCCTCACATTACCCATTGTCAAAACGATCCAAAGTCAATCATTTGCCAGCGTCACAATCATTGTTCTCTGTCAAGGTCCCGAGATCATCCGTGGATACCGGTTCCAATTAGGTAACTGAAAATGAATTTGAGTTCCGGTAGTACTCTTCGCTTGCCCTGGCCCACTGACCGCGATCGTGGGTACATCGGTGGGCGTACTTTTATAGGCAGAACAGGTCTTGCACGCAATTATTGTACTGACTGTGGCTTCTGAAGACACACAGGGACATGTTCGAACAAAGAACCTTAGTATCCGAAGGTGAATTATTTATTATCTTCAATGCAAATCTTTGTGTATCTTACGAGTGTGCGATTAGAATTTTACTTATCTTTGAGAATGTAAACAAACAGAGAAAATCTTGTATCTTTATACCTAAAATTGAGTTTGTATTTATTCCAGTAAATAAAATAAAACTTATTCTTTCATAATTAATAATAATGGCTTTTCGTATATGTTTAGACATGTCAATGAATAAATCACATACATATACATGTCAGCAACGTGAAGTCTGACAAAATTACCCTACATTTTCTCTCGCTAAGACAAATGTGGACTAAGACACAGTATTCTGCCATTCGGCTCAACACTTTCTCTCTTCGCGTTGATTCTACGTTTGCGGCTGTTTATTCTCGTTTATGTAATAGCTAACAAATTACAGTTTCAAATTAACTTAATTATTATTTCACCTAAATTTAAAACATGACCTACTAATATAAATACGTGGAAATTTATCTACCATTCTTCTCGATCTTACGCATCTTGTGCAAACACAGCGATTAACCATTTTTGTTTGTTTTAGAAAAATGATAAACGGTAGATAATAACGTTATTGTGTGCACTGCCATCATAGCTTTTGATATTATACTTCCGTGGTTCTTCATTTATATTTATTGTAGAAACAGTTGTAGTGATACTGTAAGTTAGTAATTCAGAACATGTGGGTATTTAATATTTATCTAGTTTAGTGTCTTCACTTTCTATTTTTGGTTGCCATTATCTTGGATTACGTTTAAGTAGATAGTCCCTAACCTTATTGTCGTACCAGTGTTCATTGTATGTAAGTTTCACTATTTATATTAGTTTCAATAAAGATTGCGCGTGGTATTTTAACAGGTAAGGTAATCCTTCTTGTCTCAGATTTCTAAACCAGTAGAGTCAAAAGAATGTTATTTTTTGTGTCGTTTGCGATCTCGAGCTTCTCGTGCCAGCCCATCTTGGTTTTACGATACCGTTTGACGAGTCGATGCGCATTTGACATCGATTCGAAGGTTATCGCCGCCGGTGTCAGCGACCAGCCTGCGCCCACACGCGCCTCTGTATACAAACACATACGCGACGCGCCACGATACGTTTCACGCATGGACCGACTTTCGTACAACACTCCCAATCAGTTAACACATCTATCTCAATGTAATAAGTGTCACAATGATCGAGGCTTCGCACGTGCGCAGGTGTAGACGAGTGGAGTATGAACGTTTAGTGATCACACAGTGTATCTTTCATGCGTAAATGCGTTCGATAGTAAAGTTTTTTTCAGATTATTGATTAAACGAATATTTAGATCATCTGAATTCAGATCACTTTCGAGTGTTTACATGTACAAATTCGTTGATAAAATGGCCGTCTTTGCTGTTTTTTTGCGTCTTCATTTTAGACACGCGACGGATAAATATATCTACTTACATAAATCACTTTAAAAAACCTTCTAACAAATCGAAACATTTTGTAAGGAAATCACCACTACTTTCACACTTTGAGTCTTATTTGCTAAAATTAGCAAAATCTTTATTTATTTTACAAAAGGCTGACGGCGAAACAGCGAACGCGACATCGAGTTCATGATCATTAAAAGTAATGTTTCGTTTGTTTTTATGATAAAAACTACCGTCTATCTAACTCATTCATACTTCATGCCCGGCACAAGCCCGTGTTTACTCGGGGAGTTTGGGCCGTTGACCTAGTAGGTACTACGTTTGCCCAGCGCGGATGTTTTTATTGGGCTACCGCCGCCTTATTGTAATACTTATCTTGTTTATACGTTACGTCTGGGTTTAGTCCAGCGCAACCGCCATATTTCATGTCTTGGCCTAAATGGTGAAAACAAAACAAAATCTATGCATACAAATGGCATTCAATTAATATAAGTGTATTGAAGTTCTTTGCCAAACAATGTTGGGGGTTAACGCATCCATAAAATGCATTAGCGCGTCTGTGCTGTTTATTTGTTCATATATTCCGCAAAAACGATCAACTTTGCTTGAACGAATTTGGCATAGGATACCACATCTCTTATGTAGTAAGGCCTTTTAGATAAGTAACATAGAATGCGAACAAAGTTGTAGTTGGAAACGGGTTCTCATAAACAAATGAACATTTGCATTGGGTTTGTTTATTATAATAACATTTAACATAAAGGATAGATAACTAATAATCTATTGCCTGATTGGGTTATCAGGGAACCTCATTACAATGGGGCTATTCTGAATAATGGGCTTCGGTATCACAAGCAAATGTAGGATAATTACATGTTCAAAGCAGAGCATTGACGAATTAATGATGTATTGATTCCTGTATCATTGCCATCGGTATATTAGATACTTATCCATCACTAAAATTATGTACCTATACGCACGTATTTTGATGTGTGTTATATATAGAATAGGGAAATTAAAATATATTTATTAGGTATATTTCTTAGCAACAATAGATAGAGAGCGAAAAATCCCTATAATGTTTCTTTTCTGATTTAATAACAAATATATAGTTTTCAGTATATTCCCTATATTATAACGATGTTATTTGGCAAATTCACAATGTTAGATTAAGTGGTAGTTCCTTACAAGATTTAATTCCCTTGGTAGAGTCGGAAATATACATTTTCAGTGAATAGACGGCCGTATCTTTTATTGCTTAGCGGTTTGATTTTTTTTATTTCATCTTCAAAGAGGCCTTGGATTTAGATACATATTATACATTTTTATTCTATTCTATTATATTATATGTTATTATTCCACTTGGTAAATTCACGAGTTTCCACACAATAAAGGGTTTTAAAACACAGACCGACAACAAAGCGAACTTATAGGGGTTCCGTTTTTCATTATAATTCCGCATAAGGAACCGTAACTATACGAGTGTAGATATCATTTTATTTGCCCTATAAAAGGGTTTATCTATCTAATCAAGTCTTAATCGAAGGGTATAGGGATTTATTATAACGCGGCGGCTTTGTAGCGTCTTCTACCCCTGTCTCCAGCACATTGACCCAGCAGTTGTTGCTCAAGTTTCTTTACAGTAGAATGTTTTTTACGGTAGTACCCTACCCTTACCTACCCTGTTTTTGCCATTTTCAAAATAATTCCGTGGAAGTTACTATCATTAAAATCTAAGGTCTTCTATAGAATTACAATAATCAGGGTAGGCTATGAGAAATCTTCTTAGTGGATTTTAAGTATTAGTTAACTAAGAAGTATTTTTTCAATTTTAGGATGCCAGATGTAAGGGTCTTGTCATATTTAAAGGGGTTAGTCAGAATTATCTATTGTCAGAATAGCCTCTTGTCGAAAAAATGGCAATACTCTGTATTTGCGGTATTGTTTTACACTATCTCATCTCGTTTGTTCGCTCTTTTTTCAGCTGTTACAATGCTGTAGAATTTCTATTTCAAAGTAAAATATTTTTGTAGAATTCAGTTTCGTCATAAAGAGAAAAAAACGTTACCTACCTATATTCCCTTTTGTTGGTTAGTACCTGGGTCGGCGGTGGATAGTAAATTTTTACTGCAGTACCTACACTAGCCTTTGTCTAAATAATTGGAAAGACTTTAGTAAGGTGCATTTTCGTATTTTTTTTTCATGGCAAGATTAGCGTTAGTGTAGGTAGTTATAAATCGATCTTCATAACTCAACCATTCAGAAAACTCGTACCGATTTTAATGACATATTATTTATAATTGTTTTTCGTAATTTTTGGCAAAATTATTTCTAAAAGAGTGTGTGCAGGCTGTGAGGGCACACGGAACCTCTCGCTTCATGCGAACGCATTAACAATTGCGCCATCGAGGCCGTCGCAATGAATGATTCTGATGACGCCACTGTCTTCTCAAAGCTAGGATTTAATGTTTACTATAAGAAACGCCCGTTGGTCTAGTGGTTTAAGTATCGGGCCTTAATTCAGGGTCCCGGGTCGAGCAACAGTAGGTATGTTTGTGATTTGGTAATCACCAATACGCTTTAGGCAAGCAAGACTAGTGCTTAAGCTACTTAGTACGTAGTCAGGTCAATCTATGAGATGTTGTGTGAATTTATTGAAAAAAGAAACCTAATTCCTCCATATTACGATAGTAGCGATGACTTGATTTGTTCGATGGAGGCCTTTGCCCTGCAGTGGGGCAGTATATAGGCTGATACTTTTACTTCTTTTTATAGAAACAAAAGATTTAGCTATACTTAGTTAGGTTCAGTGTTAGTCATTCGCATAGTATATTGAAGCTTTTACGTCGGCACGTACTGAAGTATCCTCAGTAGGTCACGTCAAACGCAGCTGGTAAATGACGTGGCGTTTCTCGTATGTTAAAATGTGTTATTCATGTGATTGTTGAGCTTCAGAGAAATGTAAAGGCCAAATGAACAAATTCGTTGTATTTCAGTAGATAAATTAGGTCCGAATAAATTTTAAGTATGGTTTTTGCTACAATATATCTTATATAGTAATTATTAGTTACTAAATAGTTACTTTAGTGTATTTTTATTCAATTCATTTTATTATAATTGATAGAGAAAATATTTTTAACACTATTATCATTTTAATGAACTTAATTGATTATGGAAAATTACTAACTTTACTTATCGCTATTAATAAAATGACTTTGAATATAATTGGTATGAATTGGAAATTTCCCAAAAAATCCAATCACTACGCTAATATCAGAGGTATGGATTCTATCTCATTTAGAATTTATACAATAAATGTTAGATTCGTCGATTATGAGATTTTTAGGTAGAGTTAATTTGAACTGTCCCAATAAATCATAAGAAATGTAGCTGTTATTTTTAAATGTATTCATACGTATTAAAGTATTTTTTTAAATAACATGATATAGGTTATAATTAATTCGTTAGTTGTCAAAAATGATAAAGTATAATTTATTACTAAATATTACACTGACGAATAAAATAATCATTAGTTCAGATACAACTCAGGTAAAAAAATATAGTAGTGATGATTCTATGACGTTCAATAACCAGGCCTATCCCAATTATAATTCTACGAATCGCGTCACGATTACCGACATTAACGTCTATTTCATTGAGTTGAACTGTTTCCGTATTGACTTTTTCAATCTACACGTATAAAATGAATCAAAATTCGTGGTACCCGTCTGAATGAGAATATAATTTTTGGCAGTCAAATTCAGCGGCGGGGGCAATGGCCGTCCTTCCACCTCCTCTGCCTCAGCCACCCTGCCCCTCCCACCACTGTCTACGAATATAAATAACTTTACGTCATTCACGAACCTACTTCATTCATCTCAGACCCCGAATTTTCTCTTCAATCCTCCAATGATCTGTACATTTTACCCACCTAAAATAAAATATACATCTCAGTAAAATGATGACGATATCTCACCAAATATTTCATAACTCTACCATTAAGATAGCCATCCCTATCAACAAATGAATAACCATTTAAACACATTAAAAGTAATTAGTTCACGAACAGGCATATTAAGAAGAAATATCCAAATTAAGATTTTGCAAAGACCTCTTAACTAATGACGTCGACGATAAGTTAATATCCAAATTGTAAAAGGTATATAACGACAGTCCAGAAGGAGTCCTTGTTTATTTATAGACGCGTATTGAACGTACTCCCTGCCGCGCGGACGCGGCGCGGACACATCAGCTGATTCGTGTAAACAAGCCGTGGATCGCTTTACTGTGAAAGTAACAGCGATCCCTGCTTTTTATTCGTTTACTGCCACACTAATCTCGGGATCCCATGGTAGTAAATAGGGCCGCCGTCCGCTTTATTTTCTTACACAAAGAGGGTTTATTATTGTTTAGAAAAATGAGAATAGGCCGGTCGATTGGCATGTCCCGTTAACGAACGCGCGCTACCTACGTGACGTATAAAGCGTGGGTTGCCCCACCAGCGCGCCATTAGTACAGCGCCCGCGCGCGCGATTACACGTATCCGCTGCCTACAGCTCCGCGCTCGCTCTCTCGACTCTATGTGTATACAAGCCGATCAACAAACATGCATTTTTGTATTCAATTGCACGATTGGTTTTATCAAGAGACCGTCGCGACGGTGGACCCTGCCAGCGCTGCAGCACGCCGGCGCAAGCCGCGCGATCGACGCCGCCCCCCGGCCGCGCCGCCGACGCCGTCGTCGCCGCAAAGAATTTCCACCGAAGAACTAGCAGAAGCGCTTCGGCCGCATCTTCTGTCCCCGAAGCGCATGTGGGCCATGGGATATCCGCTCGAACTCGAGCCAAACTCGTCGAAAGCTGTAGTGTATATAAATCCGCCGCCCCGACCTAGACCTTTACAGTTTACTTCCTTCGATGTGAATGCTCCCGAGTTTGTGCCTGGTGGATCGCAAAGTGACAGTGGACGGGGTTCATGGGGCTCGACTCCACGTTCCGACAGTGATGAAGAAGCGGATGCAGTGGAACATTTGTGTGTACGATGTGATAAAATGTTCAGAATGACTCGCGAGGGTGAATATATGATGGGAGAGCCTTGCGTGTATCACTGGGGTCGTGTCAGTGTGGACAGCCGGTACACTTGCTGCAATGGACTGTTCGGTACCAGAGGATGCGTTTCGGGACGCTGCCACGTTTGGAACGGCACTCGTCCCGGCATGAACGGGCCCCTCGAAGGATATGTGCGTGCACGCTCGCCTCGCGGGGGAGTGTATGCAATCGACGCGGAGATGTGTTACACAACAGCAGGACTAGAATTGGCTAGTATCGCGGTCATAGCAGCCGATGGCCGACTTGTGTACAGGTCACTAGTGAAACCGAGTTCGCCTGTTGTGGATCTCAATACCCGTTTCTCGGGCATCAGGCCGCGCGACTTGGCGCGCGCGACTAAGACGCTGCGAGATGTACAAAATGACATACTTGGATTTGTGGGTACAGATACGATATTGATTGGCCACGCACTCGACAATGATCTCCGAGCATTGAAGCTGCTGCATGGAGCGGTGGTGGACACTTGCGCGCTGTACCCTCACGCGCGAGGGTTCCCGCTGCGCAGGTCGCTGCGTGTTCTGTCGGAGGAGCTGCTCGGGCGCGCGGTGCAGCGCGGCAGCAGCGGCCACTCCCCGCTGGAGGACGCCCGAGCCGCCCTGGACCTAGTACTTCTCAAAGTGCACGAAGAGCGCGCGTCTCGCGCTCGGATCTCGAATCAGCTGCCCTTACTACAACCGTACGATCCGTTGGTCAGTGCCGCCTGATATCAAGTGATAACGATAAGACGACTGTTCTACGGACATGAACTATGATTACCTATGTTGATTGTTTCATTGTGTGAACGGACTATTCCTAGATGACATAATATCATTACGTTGACGGAGTGCGCGTACTGAACGGTATGTGCCTTCGAATTGCGACATGGCAATAAACGTGATATTTTTTTAAAACAATCTTGTCAACTCATTTTCTTATACCCACCGAATAATTGTAAGTAAAGATTAGTAAGTAAAAAGTAAATGCAATTGTATTTCATTGTTTCATTGATCAAACAACCTTTACAGTTCAGGTACCATTATAAACACGAATTACCTATTCAGGTGCCATTGTAAAATTTATTACCTATTTACTTGTCTTTACTTTGTTTATAATACAATAGTTTTAAGAGCATATACACTTTCACGATAGGTATACCTAGGTATCTCTTCTACGTAACAAGTAATTGTTAGAACCTAACATCGTATTCACATATATTTTTTAAATATAAATTTGATACAATAATTGAAAGACCTAAATAGACTTGGAACATTTACGAATTAAGTTCATTTGATAAAGATATCTTACTAAAACAGGTTTAGATGTTCAGTTTTAACAATTCAAAACTGTAGAAGGGAAAAAAATCATCAGCAGGAAATAACACACCCGATTATATCCACTATAGTAATAAAATAAACACAGCTCATTAATTTTACGTGTAAAAGAGTCGGTAGGTATTCAGATAGATATCTTAGTGTTAATATCAATAATGTTTTGATTACCCGTCTGGGAATTATGACTAAGCGCGTAAGCGCATGCCGAGCGTTTATTTATTTTTTCTTGAGGACTGAGTCAGCCAAAATACTTCTGGTTTTCTTAGAAGTATACATCACTCGTACACGTACACATCCTATTCATGTAACTCGATTTCCTCTTATGAAAACGGGCACAAATATAGCTTGCATTGTTTGTAAACTCTTCTTGTTCAATTATGTGATATGATAGTCGGTTATCTATCATACGACCGTGCACTCTTAGTTTACATAATCTCTTTACATAAACCTATGACGAAACGCTTGTGGATGAGCAAACTTAATGACTTCCACTTCGGTTGACTCTATGAGAAACCACCTAATAGCGTTGTTTTGTAAACGTCTTAACGTAAATGTTCTCAGTAAGCCATCGATTATATATATATTTGGAAATTGGGGTCTATACAACAACACAGATGTTGATAAGAATGTTTTTTGTAGAACTTGACAATGTCATATCAATAACATTGCACTTGAGTAACGTGTGGCCACAGCGTACGGCATTCACTTTTCGTGTGATTTGACCTAGTATAATTAATTAAGCAGACGGTGTAGATCAGTACAAATAGTAAAATTAGCGTGTAAACACAGACGCTGTATCGTGAGGGGTAACGCCCTTGTGCCCGGGCATCATAACAAGATCTGTTTACATTTTGTGCCGCAAAATAAGTTTGTACTCACAAAAATCTTGAAATCAACAGATAACCATAAGTTTATCTATTCATACGTTACGGTCAATGTTTAATCTAAAAGGAGCACGTTATCTATGTTATCATAATACTCGAATTATATTTTAGTTCCTATAGTGATTACCGAATTGTAACAGATTTCTATTTTGATAACCATCGGTTACTAATATATTGATGAATGAGTCGGCTGTAACCTAAATTCTGGTTCACAGAATATTCAATTGTTATTTGTTATTCGGATATCATTGCGAATGTCGAGTGATATTTGTTTTGTTGTCAAAACAGAAATCTGATTCGCATCAACAAAGTAATAAAGAATGACGAAACTCTTTATCATACACAAGTCAAAGTCGGAAAACACGGGAGGCGACACGCGGCGTCATCATAAGCTGTCAAAACATCTTTTTTCTGCCGAAACGTAAGTATAGTATGACTTCATGCTGATAGACTTCGATATCGGAACTGAGCAATCAGATGATGATAAGGACAAGATGCTAATAGTGACGTCAGAGCAATGAGCTTTATCGTTAATGAGAAACATGGGCGTGTCGCAAGTATGATTGATTGTATAATCATTTGTTGTTGCACAAATAATGATGGGGAAATTTAATCGTGGCTAGCGGAGACGTTAATAGGACATGATGTGATAATAAAGCGCTTGTGCCAGAGACTTCCTCGTGTCATGCTTGAATGACAAATAATTCACACAGTGAAATGTCAGCGCTGCAGCGGTGTTATTAGGCTATCAGCTGTGCGACTATCGTTTTAGATACGTTTTCGCGCGTCAACAGACTTTCATATGTCTCGTCACTTTCATATGCGGGCGTCATAGAAGTACTTTCGGATATACACCAAATGTCTCTCCCAGGTTGACTCAGAAATAGATCTTCCGAACTTTGTATTTCCGCGCCTAGTCAGTAGGAAAGGACTTGCTGAGTCATTGGTGATTTGATTCTTAACCTAATTACATTTTAATATGATATAATGTTTTGATTATTTTATTTATCTCGTCTATAAATAACCTGATGACAATATTAGGGTTGTACGCGTGGGTAGATCTGCTGCTGATATTGTGAGTAAGTAGTTTTTCCTGCATAAAAGTAATTTTCGAATTAGTTGCGGCCAGCCTAAACAATGGTAGAGTATTTGACCTTTAGTTTGTATAAATATTCAAATTTAACGTGACGGCCCTTCATAATATTGAACATCTTACGCACGAGTATTTCAAATCATCTTGGCCTCCATGCTCTGTCCAGTTTCGCCTCCACGTCAATATGTCTTTCACAATAATACTTGCACAAAGTGAGGTGGTGTTTCGTCATAGTGCTTACGAAGGCTAGGGTTAACAGTAACCTACATTTTCATAGTCTGTACCATGAAACCGAGTTAAAGAATTGAGTTCTCATGTAGGTACTATTTACTTACGAAAAATATTTGTATTTATCTCAACTCTGAGGGTTGTCCTGAACAAAATGTAATTGATACATAGGAATTTAATTTAAAGTTCCCAGTTTCTAAAACTTACTATTATTAAATCGTTCATTAACTTCTATTAATTTCAAAGTAGCTACGATGTCAGTATGTCGTAAAATTGACAACCCTATATTGGACACGCCCACAGAGACCCCCACTTTGAGACCACCGTAACACTTTGTTGATACATAAGTTTGTTAATAATATGCTCCTCAAACTAATACCAAGGACTGTATACAAACACGTAATAGGTCCCAATGTACATAGATACTTGTATAACGAAATGAATTCAAGGACTTCCTACTCATTTTACTGGGCACCTACCTAAGCTGCATGATCTTTATAAAGTTTAAGTCCCGATATCCCCAATGCAAAGAAAGTTAATTCGTAATTTTCAGCAATTTTATTCCCAATCAAACCTAGTGTCAACGAACTTTTTGTCGCAGTGACTCATACAAAAAGATTCAGACTTTCGGAATAGTAAACAATATATCACGAGGTATGTCATACATCAAACACCAGCTGGCAAAATATCGTTTTTGCTAACTGCCTAACACCTACTAAGTTAACAACCCACTGAGATTAAGTCAGCGGTGATGACTGGCCTTAAGTAGATAAGTTATGAATATACAGATGGTAAGTTGTTTTATATGCGTCTTCCTTTTTAACCTACGTTCGACCGCTGAGAAGTCACTGCCCCGTCCTTTGCTTGGCTTCACACGAAAACTACACCGCACTATACGTAGCTCTATGCTCATGTTCGAGTTTTGGTATGATTATGCACATAATATTTTAATATTCGTATTGCAACTATTCTCAGTATAGAATTTATTATGGGTACTTTGTAATCTCGAGCTTATTTTGAATTTGTCTCTCTAATTGGCCCGATATAGAATTTAATAATAAAGTTTTGTGTTGCGGGCGAAGTCGAGTCTCCATTATAGTCGTCATACATTTTACATTAAATATTTATAATACCCAACAAATAAATAATAAAATATAATTACTGAAAAGTCCGTGTATCTAAACTTTGATGAGTAATAATTATTTTAGATCATCGTTAATAATAATTAGAGAGTCGCGTTTTATCGATAAGGGTTTTACGCTAATTTACATATAGATTTGGCGTAAATAACCAAGGTCGAATTTATTTATAACCAAAAATAATTTACATTGTTTTTTAGGCGTTAATTTTACTGAGAGATAAAGTACTTTTGAGTTTTAATTTGTTTGTTAATGAAGTGATGGGACGAGACAAACGGATCACTCACCTGATGGTAAAAGTGACACAAACACTTGTCATTGTATTCACACGTGCGACTGATGAGTCGCACGATGGTGCGCGGGATTAAGGACATATAAAAAAATATACAAGTGACACTTCTGCCCAGACCGTGTAGTGTTAAGATACGAGTACCTATGGGCCTTCTGTGTATGTTTAGCATATGCCGTAAGTTAATCGACAATGCACTAAGACCTTGAATTTGGTACAACTGCCAAGTCTCACCGGCTGACGAGTTTTTGCCTTAACGGCTAGGATAAGAATCGTTTCTCATTATATATGTAAGTATAGACCAACATCGTGATTGTATAATAAATATGCTACTATTATACTTATTTCGGATTTTTTTTTGGTAATTTATAGAGGAAAGCAATTGATAAATATGACATAAAGACTAAAGAATTCAATGCATTCAGAATATTAATTCAATATTGACTGCCTTATGCTAATTTTATTTAATATGTAAAGGCTTTTTACATATTAACTCCACTTTTATATACATTGTCATGTAAGTTCTACCGGAGTGATATCATGACTTCACTGAAAGTTAGTAGTGGAGGCCTAAATCTGGGGAAGTATGTACGTATAACTCATCAAAGTACACAAAACTGTCAAATTTATTCAATCGACTCTCATCATACTGTCATACACATTAGGTTGAATATCAATTGAAGAAATTTGACAGGTTATGGTAACCTGATGCGTGGCTGACTGTATATCTGTAACACCACTGACGTCGCGGGTGTCCATTGGCTATCAAAGTCAAGGTATCACCAGGCTGACATTGATAATCCTGAAATATTTGTAACAAATGCTCAACCAATATTGTACGAGTAGGTATTGTATTGTTGAACACATTAACAAATCCGAAATACATTCCAGCCATATTAGATATTCAAAATCTATAGTGGGTTTGCCTGCCTACTGCGACCTTTACCCTTAGTAAAACATTACCTATTTGCCTGCCTAGATAGATGGTATTGAAATATTAAAACGGGAATTAACACGACGTTTATTTTAAGTACACACACACACTAAAGTCACAAGCGGGCCGCTTGTAACCACGTCTGCTGCAGCGTACCCGAAACGTCAAGCAGTAAGTGCATACAATGTACTTAACAATAAACGTCGTGTTAATTCCCGTTTTAATATTTTATAGTTATAATGCAACGCGAAAATCTAAAAACCTAGATGGTGATACATTAGCCAAACATAGACCAGGTGTAATTTTGTTTTATTCTACGGTTGCCCTACCATGCCCTGTCATTAGAACCGACAATAGCAAATCAAGTTATGCAGCTAAGGTAAGATGGAAGACTAGCCCCTAGTACCCACCTACTCTAATTTTTTAAATTCTTTCACCAGTAGAAAGCTACGCTATCCTTGTGTACAGGCTAACATAATTTTATGCTATCCTTGAGTTACATTACAGGCTTACATAATATAATTAAAGCAAAATTACTCAAGCGCCAACATGCACTTTTGGCGCTTCAGTAAATTTGCCTTTCCGTCTACGATTATCATGGGAAAAGGTCTCATTCCGTAACGCTCGGAGCGGTTTGCCTCTCAAAAGGGGAGAGAATCTGTATACAGCACGCAGACAGGTTAATATTATCGTATTAGTCATGTAGTGAGCCAACGTTCGTCGTCAGTTCGATGGCTATTGTGGGTTCGAGTTTTTGTTCTGACCGCGGGCACTTCCTAGTTCCCTTGAGGAGGCCATTGAACGAAAAGACTTGAACGCGCGCCGTTGTTACATCTTACTCATTGGGCATACGTCATTCCCTTGTAGCATGCAAAGTTTATAAACAAAGACAAAACAAAATATAAATTTTACCGATACTACCGATAGTAATAATTAATCCTTCGTGCAGATATGCACGGCTATTTTTATTTAATTAATTAAGACAAGGTCGCGATCTCGGAGTCCTGGGTTCGATTCCCGGGTTGAGCAAAAAGTATTTTTCGAATTCGAACATAGCTTCACCAATTAGGCAGTAGCGATGACTTGCCCATTTATACGATGTTATCTTATGAGGTATCGAACACAGGAGTCGCCTGATGGCGAACGATTATTTACTGCTGCCCATTGACATCTGCAAAACCAGAGGTGTGTCGCCGGCCTTTTAAAAAAAGATTAGGCTTATTTTAATATTAACGTATTTTTTCATGTCACAGCACAAAGGTGTGTTCACTATGTTGAGTACTTTCATTATGAACACTTTATTATACATGACTAAGAGGTTTTAGTTAAGTTATTGAAAATTCCCCTATACCTCTGTATACATAATTATGTATGAGCATGTTTGGATTGCGAGATTTACATATTTAAGGTAATCAAACTAAAAACAAATGAACCCTTAAAATTGCTGTCGCCGTGGATTCCTTTACAACCATTACAATCAGTATTACATTTTACTTTATTATCAGTGTCAGACTTGTACAAGTAAGCGTACAAAATTACAGCTCAATTGGACATACAATTAATGTAATGTATGTAACTGCTTGTAAAAACTCAATTTTATCAAGGGATTATCTCTACCGGTCCATCTCCTTGACGAGCAAGAAACCTTCTTAAATTACATGAATCAACTCTGCTGAGGCCATATGCCTTTAAAAATATACTCTATATAGTCTTGTCTGGTGAATTGTAAGGTTTTATATTGTATACTATTTCTTTAGTAACCAAAATCATTAAAGATTGGGATTACAGCATCCATGTGGTTTCGAACCATTAAACCCTTCCATAGTAATTATATATTCCATTGTTAAAATATGAAGATTTAAAATATATTACCTGTTTAAAAATGCTATGTAGCTTTATAATGGGTCAAGAATATATTTTAGTCCATGATGTTTTGGCACTTAATGTCATATCACGCCTACATGTGCGGCAATGCTGTAGGTGCCACACACACCCACACACGTGCCATTTTATGTCTTAAGGCAATCTAGTAACGTTTTCATTCATAGCCTTGATAGGGCGTTGTACTCGCTTCTGGGTGTTCCAAGGAATTCGTATTATGCGCCCATCAGGCGAGCGCTTATCTCAGGCGAAAGATGCGTTTTTTGTGCAGGTAGTAATTTCATGGGGATCGCCATTCCACGAAGCGAGAGCGGGTACCCGGCTTTGTTCATGCATGGTATTTTTGCCCAATAGTTGAGTAAGGGCGGTAATGTTTCGAACAATTGCCTGCGTACGTGATGAAGTCAGAGTAGGCTTAACGATCTTGTTGTACCTTATAAAGTATAGAAAGAAAGCAGGCTCTTCTACCCAGAAGATGTAGAAAATGAAAGTAACTTTGCTTATTATTAGCAATTTCGACGGTCAATATTTGGTTAAAAAATTAGAACTAAGTAAGTAATTGCATTCACACAATTAATACTTACAAAAAGCAGAAATTAAAAAATCATGTTCACCTACCAGTTCCTCGGCCAAAGCCAACGTATAGATAGATATTATTGAAGATTTAATTGTGAAACAATTACTTAAACCCAGCAATTTACGTTACATACCTGATTTATGGTTTAATTACTAAGTGTTTAACGTAGTTTCGACGTCCTCCAAAGTGGTATCGTTTTAGGTGTGGTCGAAAATTTTATTTTTCCTGCGACTTCGGAAGAGTGCAATAAACCATATTTATACAATGTAGCTAACTACTGGTTAAAGGGAACTCTACAGAATAACCGCTACGGGAAGTATTTATTTTATTAGACCAAATTAAAAAAAAGTACTGAAAAGATAAATGACACACGAATTTTGTTATATCTTGCCACACCCGAAACGACTACTTTCGCGTTTAATGACGGTAGAACGTACGTAAGTAGTTCTTAGGTTCTCAGACCACAAGCAATCAAGTGTTACGTATTCTAAAATTTGCGTATACCTACCATAGCCAATATCGAATTGCACAGGGAAACAAATGAGCGGAAATGATTACCTCGATGGTGATACACGGTGATAATTCGATGTAGTTGTCATTGACATCGGTTCGACGAACTTGGGATAAAGTAAACAAGTCACTTAGTGTCGATTTTTATTTGTTAAGGAAATTTAATTAGTCGATAAACATTATGCGACTTCCATGTCGGTGAGTCTTCTTCCTGTTGTATGATCAAGTAGGTACCTACGAGTAGAGTCTGAAAACAAAGGAAAAGGTAGAATTCTTGTAATTTCAAATATATGCCTTACCAAGTTCAAGTGTATACCTTTTAGTCCATAATTACTTCGTTCAACCTTGTAGGGTAGCTGTTACATCACCGAT
Source organism: Cnaphalocrocis medinalis (assembly GCA_014851415.1). Lineage (NCBI taxonomy): Eukaryota > Metazoa > Arthropoda > Insecta > Lepidoptera > Crambidae > Cnaphalocrocis > Cnaphalocrocis medinalis. The sequence continues at coordinate 11,536,175 of CM026285.1, read as the reverse complement.
GACCTCCCAAGAGAATTGGAACTACCACGTGTTGCATTTCATTATGATTCAGACGACCAACCCCCGCACGTGTCCTACCGAGCTTCATCGATCGTCACTACATGCATATTTCACTGGCAGTCGGCGAAATCAGGGATTTACTTTGGGAGAAAATACACCGTTCGAATTTCCATTAAAAAGTAGCTACGCGCATTCAAAGATAAATTTCATGTTCAACCTCCATTACCGTTACGTACCTACGTAATATTGAAACGAAATCATTTCTATAGAGCTAATTTACTGTATTGATAAGTCGTTATTGCCAACATTCTCTCTTTGTATACCATAATAAGCATAATGGAGATGTTTACTCTTTGATTTATGTATTATTTATCTTTCATAGGTAAAATATTTACTCGCAAAATTGTTTAGTTTCTAAGGCAATTACCTGATTTTGGATCTGACACAGTTTGGCTGTAGCAAATGTCTAACTTCGATTTGAAACAGTAACATTAAAACCGTGAAATCGGCCAGTTACCGCTAAAGTAGCGCACAGGGAGTTCGTAACCGGCTGAAATCGGCGGCCTTGATACAGTGACTCAGTTTCGATACCGACTGGTCCGTTGACCTTTTACCGGTGACCATTGTTAGGTACACTTGCATGCTAACATTATTCTGTAGTACTAGAGTAATCAGCTTTGTTTGTTTTTAAAAATGTTAGAATATTGAAGAAGTACGTGTAGGTGCGTTGTTGAATCGTTTTTATTGGGGTCAATCACGAGAGTCACCCATGCGCCCAGCGAGCCATCAAGAAAGTTTGATTTCATATTAAAGTATAAAGAACGCGACGGCAGTAAGTAATACTAACACGAAAACATTTAGTAAATTGAATTGGCAGTGGGTCTGGTAGTTAACCTCAATGGTCGATTCCTTGAAAGCTGACTACAAATCCCTCTCAGACAGCTCCAGGTGTGGAATATGTTTCGCTGGCGAAACGTGGCCCGGATTGCATCAGGGTGATAACGATGACGTAACTAAGACATGAGCAGGGCACCCAGGGCTGTCTTAAAGCACTACTAAGCACACAAGAAGTAGAGGCATTAAACGCATAAAACCATAAAAAAATAGTCCGATAAAAATTTCTTTGAATGTATAGGCGGTACTGGGTATACCCTCGTTGCCATACACGGAGGTCGTGGGAAACCAGGGCTACCTGAAGCGAAGGGACTGTGATTGCCTGAGTAAATAGTTCAATGTAAGTAGTCAATAGTCATGATATGATTATTATTTATTAGACTAGCTAAGACCTTCAAACCTAGTAAATGAAATATCCATGTACGACTTTGTCAAAGGTCAAAATCGCTGAACGCAAATGCTTGACGAATCGTAGTAGGCTCGGGCTCACTAGTGACAAAAACTAGTGTGTAGCAACAGCAACTATGTAATTTAATTGTCTATTTTAATAGCCTTTAGCTAATTCCCTTGCGACTTGGTAATCATAGGCAGTCTGTAACATCTGCCACGATGACCTCTATAACGTAGGTCAGACCTAAACATTTCGCTGAAATTTGATGCATCATTTGTACTGGGTGTGGAGTGCAAGAAACTATATTATTGCGTGGTTGATTAGTATTTATTAATTCATTAATTTAAAAGAGGTTATTGACTTACCTATAAATGTCGAATAAATGTCTTTGAAATTATCGAATAGTCCTAAAAACAGCTCAGTAAGTACGAGTAAATAAGCCCGTCGTTAACTTATACAAATGTCATAAAAACCTGGGTTACTTGTTGCGAAATATGGAAATCCTTGGCCGATTATCCAATGTTTTAAGAGTTAAGTAATCTCCCTTGTGGCCCAATTTGGAGTTTGGAAATGTACAAAGCAATGTAAACCACTGAAGTCCTATACACAAAACTTTTCATTGAAATTGTTAAAAATAGTATCCCCAGAACGTGGTTCTGCAAAAGAGCTCAGACTTCGCAAGGTCTGTTTGAAAGGTTGCTCTGATGTTTATTTTGGAACAAAATATTGTGAAAATATTGGCCAGTTTCAGTTTATATTTATTTTGTGACGGAAACAAAAACACAATATCGCAATGATTGCAGAACGTGTTATTTCAAAACCCACGTGGCGTTTATTCTCGAAACAGGAACTTATTTTATTGCCTTTATTAAAATGTAATTGCTTCTTAAATATAGGACCTTCGGTCCTCAGACAATGAGCGAATTGCTATATTGTGTTCACGTAGGATTTCTAGAACGGCATCTGGCAACAATGATGTAATTTGCGAAGATTACCTTCAGGTAAACTTAACGTGGAAAGGCAGATAAGAAGGTGTTAGAGATAATTTTGTTGAAGATTCTTAAAGTATTGTTATAAAGAGATACAGTCCTAGTAAGTACAGCAAGCATAACAAAGCTGTTTGACGGAAAGATGACCTTGACAGGAGGGTTCCAAGCACTAATGTAAAAAAAATTAAAGTAGATCGTGCTTATACGCCATTATTTCCCAATGCATCGGCCAAAATACAAACGTCGCACTTTATTTAGATGTAAACATTTGTAGAAAGTCAAAAGGAGCGTTATATTTCGAAATGTTTGCCCTTTTGACATTTTGATGGTGAAAGTTCATTACGTGTTTAACTAGGTAGCCATTACCATACAGCGACACACTGTGTTTTTGAACTTAACCAAATAAATCAGTATAAAACGTGTAATGCTAAGAATGAAGATTCGGTCATGAATTCGTTTTCAGAGTATGCATTCTGGAAAAATACTTGTGTTTGTTCGTTCGTGTGATGAATACGTGTTTGTGGCTTTAGGTGTTGCTATATCTATTTGATACGTTGATTTTGATATCATTAACTTAAGCGATAAACCCTGTTGGGACCATGTCGATGCATGAGATATTTTCCATTTATCTAATAAAGTGATGCTTGTACCCAGATGGCTCTGTGATCCTATGGGACATCCGGGACTTGAGCCAGAAGGAGCACAAGACTCTTCGGGTGAACATCGAGTTTGATCACGCGTCCCACGTCGCTTGGAGCCCTGACTCCAAGGCGTTCATCCTTCATACAGTGAAAGAGAACCACATCGTTGTCTACAAAATTGAGAAGAAGAAAGATGGCACTATAGGCTCTGCTGCGCCGGTCATCACATTCGATAAGGTAAGTCAGTCTCTATTTATAAAAGTCACAGCGCTGGCGGTATTTTTAAGAAGAGTGTACTCTTTTCTTGAAGGTTAGAAAGTCTTAAAAGTGCGATGATACGCCTGGCCTGTCCCATTCTACACTTTTGTCGCGCGAATTAAAAACGCAGAGGCAGAAACCGCGGGGCGCAGCCAGTGTCTCAATAAATTTATCTATACTATGGATTTGTAAAGAGACAACTTCTATAGATAACGAGAAGGCTTATAATTATTCCGAAAAGACGAAACATTTTCGCGTTGGTATTGGTTAGAACTTATTGCAAAATTAAGCCCCGAAACGAAGTGAGGGCGGCCACTATTTATCACTAAAATGTAACCTTTTGAAAATATACACTCAGGCTGCAAACGATCCAGACAAGTTGTTAGGTTTCCTATTTACATTTCGAATAAATAATAGATTATTTTATTTTTCGTAAATTCTTACTTGTCAGAGATATAAAACAGTTGCGATTTTATCAAAGTTCCTATGTTTAGCAATAACCTGCCTTTACGTTGAGCGCAATAGAGAATGGTTATGGTTACCTAATGAGCACTAATAAAGTACAATGTACCGTGGAATATGAGATGAAAAATAGGTCAGGTACTCACTGTAACAATGAATCTTTGATATAAATGTTTATATATAACTACTAATTATATTCATTCATATATTTTACTTGAGGTTTATCATGTTGGTAAAGCACTTGTTATTTTTTTAAAGGTCATTGACGAATTGTTCTCACCAATTAGTTTTACTTGGTTCGTTTTAAGAAATGAAATTTGTTTTTCTTTCTACCAGTATATTAGCTCCTTAAAATGTTATTGGAAATTATGAACAAATCACCTCTCATGAATGCCTTATTTTATTCGTATGGCCTGCAATTGAGTTATAGGTACTGGTATAGTATTTGACGTATTAGTATTTGTAGTCTAAAAGGGTTCGATGTGATCGTAATATACTCGTAGCTAGGCTCAACGTATATAATCTGAAATCCATCAATCTCTGCCGAATGTATACTATCAGACCTATATTCTACGGACCAAAATAGCTGCCTGGAGATAATATTGATCCATCTGCCCGTGAGCCTGCAGATGGTAGTGACGTCAGAGACGAACCAAAATAACAATAAATTATTTTAATTGTTTTTATCTAAGCTGCAAAGGATAAGGATTTAGTTCATAAGTAACTTGTAATATCCGAGCTATTGAGAAATGACTAGCTGGGTCCCGCGGTTAGATAGAATTATCGTTATATTTTGGATACATTCAATATGTATATCTTTTTGAGTTGTAATCTATGTGTTATTCTGATATGTCACCTAATCCATTGTGTAGTTATTGTTTGAAAGAGGCAACAAACATACTAATACATAAATAAGTCTTTAGAAACTTTCGCGTTGATATTAATAGGATGGGAAGTATGATTATAATGCAGTTTTTTTGCGGCACATTTTATTGACATACTTTTACTTGGAGTTTCGTTTAATGCAATAATAATTCATATTAGAGAAGTTTATCTCGGAGCTGACACGCAACGTTCTTCACACGTTGCATAATAGGTACCAACGATATTATCTCGTAAATACTGCATCTGCATAGATAGGTACACCTATATTATATTACGCGCGCAATCAACTACAAAGTATATCAGGTTAACTATGATACGAAACATAGGAAACTGTGTCAATAGGTTAAGTAGCGAAATATAAAAATAACTATGTATTGTGCACGCGCATTGTACGACATGTGATAAAATCGTCGGCATAGCGGGTGAAACTAGGAGAAACTGTCATTGTCTGTTGCATGACTTGTGATTGTACAGTCGACCAGCGTGCTGGGTTATAACGAACTGTCAAAATTATAAACTTTGCGTGTTTGACATTAAGGTGAGAATCGGTTGAAGATAGATTGTTTGTGGTCACCCAATCCTGCTGTTTTACGTACATTTGCGGTTATGAAAATATTAAGAGAATAACGCTTCAAAATTACTATTTTATAACCTGTTTACGTTGCTCTTGTTATCACCTTGTATCATTTTGTTATGGCACGTTCAATTCCATTATTTTCGACGCAGAAAGTTTATGATATTAATACCATGTTCGGTGTTGTAATATTTTTGTTTATTTCCTTATGGTTTTCCAAAATGACTTTGTTTTGCACAATATTTCTCCGTGTAAGTTAAATTAATCCAATGAAATATGAAACATTTAGACGGAGCGGACTTGTTTTTATTTATATGAAGCAAATCTAGACATTTGTTTTTACAGTCAACCACGGATTGGTTTACTACAAATTCTAAAACTCATTTGGTTATAGAACAGAGTTTGTATGGATTAAGGTGAAAAAGTCGATATCGTTTCATCCATTAATCAGCTACAACCGCATAGTCTTACAAACACGAGAGTAAATATTTTTGCGTATCCCGTAAAATTTATTTTTCTTGAAACTACACAATTGCCCCTTGTTCAGCCAAAGTTGACTTATATTGATTGGTGTTTCGCCCTCCATTATTTCAGAAGACGATTTTGGCAATGTTTACAAATCCACACTCACCCAATGTTTTGTACTGTAAATGAGAAAACTGTTTGTAATGCATGCAACGTGCTCGCCGTGTTTACACTCAGCTAGCGTCCAACAGTGTGCAGAACGGGGCCGAATCTCAGTGGGCAACATTAAAATTTAAATTTAAAAAATGGTAAGGGCAGGCCGGAATTGCCTTACTTTACGTGGTAGGCAATAAACGACTATAGTTATTATGCAACGTAACTGCATCATTAAAATAAAATAAAAAGGTCGCATTCGAGCGCTATTGCGACTTTTCTAGTCTGTCGACAAAAATTTAAAACAACAAAATTTATTGAAATAATTAAATACAATTCTTCAGATTATCATAGTAATTTTGTCTTAAATTTAATTTTTTTTCACCTCTTTACGCATCTTTGGTACCCCTATGAATAAAGTTATTATATAGTGTAATTATAATTGATAAAAACTTCAAAACATGTTTCTTAAAATTCTTATTCTACAACTTAACTGTATCGATTTTAGCATCTACGAGTATACATAAACTTATACAGCTGGACACAGCATTGTATGGAAATTAAAATGTATTCCTAACCAGGAACTCGTTTAAAATATAAATTCGTTTAGTAGACCTAATGTTGTCAATCGATCGACGACGATCAATTGGTATGATGCTTTTATGCTACCTATCAAAATCCACTAGGAAACAATGTGAACAACGAGTATGAGTGAGACAATTTATAGTACCAGTAGCTCATTTAGTTATTGTCCAGACGAAAGGTAAATATCAAATCGTCCTAGATTACTGACCTACCAAATTTTCATACAACTTTGGTATGCAAGATTGACGTCTGTTGAGAATCCCCCACTTTTCGGACAGTGCACAGATCGCACAGCTCTGTTTGACGCAATATCGAGAAATACGCATTAAGTTAAATATAGCGGGGCCGAAAATAGGTGGGCGGGATATCGTAAACGCATATCGGAGCAACGGCCTCCGTGTCTTCCGATAATTTGAAGATTAAATACAAACGTGTTTGCCGGTCAGATGTCTTCAGGAAGCCATTATAATACGGGTGCTGTTTAATGCAAAAGAGGGTTTAATACGTGCCTCTGTCTGCACATACCATGGAACTAGGAAACGCATTGCTCTTTGTCTATTTTTTTATGATATAGGAAGGCAAAAGAGCAAGCGGGTCACCTGATGGTAAGTGATCACCGCCGCCCATGGACATTAACTACACCAGAAGGAGTACGTATGCGTTGCTGGATCTCGAAGGAGACACGTTACCGTTTTGATACTGTTTGTTAGTGCTATTGTGTCATTTCAGAATTTTTTATTGATCTATTTTGGTAATAACCCAACAACTTAATCAAGTCCCTACTTTAACAGTTAGCCATTGTTTATTAAATATGAATGGTACTGTTTACTCCAAAAGCCTCAAATCTCACTATTTGGAACATATCTAGATTATTTCTTATTTAATTGGAAATCTATATTCTTAGCTAGCATTTAGATCTACCAGTTAGGACTTAATATCAGTGTTAATCATCGATCTGTCTATTAAAATTTTGTGTCGTCAATATTGCAAAATGATGTCGAACGCATTTCTTTTTTTATACTTTTAGGTTTTCACATATGTTTACCATTATAATTTGATATCACTAATTGAATTTAACCACAGCACCAGAAGTTTAATTAGCGTATGAAACCAGTAATGAGGGCGCTCATATCCAAATTGGGTTGTGTTGATATTAATACTATTAATGGAGAAATAGGTCGTTTCTTCCGCTCTTAATATTAACTACACTATCAAGTGAATAAACGTGAGTAACCTACTTTGTATCTTAAAAGAAAGAAGCAGAATATGGTACAGTGTCCTTAATAGGAATTTCTTCACATTCAAAAATATGGTAGTATAGGTACTCTGAACTAAGACACCATCAAAATAGTCAGACATATTATTTTGGTTACTTTCTTCCACTCTTTGCGCGTCTTCCTCTTAGTGGATCGTAGTTTGTACGCGTTGTTTGTGTGTCTTTTTTAGTTTTAAATATTCTTATATTTCAAAAATCTTTTTGCAGCTCCACAAACACTCGTTTCATTATCGAGATTGGAAAAACATTTATGAAAATTTATACGGAAACATTTACGTCAGTATCCCCTGATAGGCATTCAAGGAATATGTAAGCAGAGGCGCATCTAATCTTTGCAAAAGCAATGGGGTCATCAGTTTATCAGATTCTGATGCTGTAGACATCGGGACATGACATTTTTATATTTAAAAGACGCAAAGGAAAAATATACGTTGTATTTAAGCACAAAGTTTTCCTTATATCTATAGATGGGCATTTACTTGTAATACTTGTATATTGCAGTTGTGTTGAAAAAGCAACTCCTTGGGAATCTTCCTAGGGTCATAATGTTCTATTAGAACGTAATGATTAACTACTTTTGCATACTATTTAGGCTTATTTTATAACAGGGCTTCAATCTTGTGATAGGTAGTATGTTTATTTTAAGGGGTGCAGATTCGTTGCAGACCTTTTAGGAAGGTGTAGGTTCGTGTCTTAAAGATTTCAATGTCGTGCCGGTTCGGAAATACCGCTGCGTGAAGTTGATTCCACAGCGAGGAGGTGCGTGGCAGATAAACAGGAGTAAAACGCCCGGGGGTGGACCGCGACCCGTCCATATGTATTGATGGAATCCTAGTTATTTGTTTAGATTAATGTAGTTTTGAATCTACATTATTCAAACACCCTATCAATGTTTTAATATTCTTTCACCAGTAGGCTTTCTCATCTTATCTTATTCTCTGTTGCGTCCTAGCCGTGCTGGTTTGGAGCGAGGGGTAACACTTGGACCATAATCTATGAATTCTTGAGTCTTCTTTCACCATATAATAATGTGATCGTCATTCTTAGGACCTTGTTTCTGAACATTAATATCTTCCTAGGGAACGATTATATTACAGCCTCAACTATCTTACTGCGACTTGTAAGTACCTACATATGAACGTCTACGTAGTTGTAATGGAATTGTCACATGGAAATAGGCACGTGGAACAATAGCCATAATACTTATGGCAATTTGGTTTAAGTGTTCCTCACAATTAAAATCATCAAGAATCAGCGTATATGTATCTTAATAGCATCTGCGTTACTTCTGACATCTGGTGTTAACGTATAACTTCTGCATAAAACCAAGACGATGTGAATTTTTAAAATCGATTGAATCGTTTCATTCTGCTATCATTCAATCAAAGGCCGATGATCGTCCACTGTTGGGCATAGATCTAATTTCTGCAATAGAACTCTATCCCAGATTATCAAGTTAACTTGACCGTCTACCTAAGTTCAATAGTCCGTGGAAAAGTCCTACGAGTGACTGACCCTTCTGTTTCTACGTTTCATCCTGTACTATGAAATAACTTTGTATTTTCTACAAGGCTTCAAAAACTCCCGCAGGAAATTTCCACAAGCTGTGGCGTAAGTACCTACGCCTATTTCACTTCGTTTTACCACTTCCAAAGAGTTTCAAAGGCTTTTTCTATTTTTAGAGAATTTCTAAACATCTCTTTGTTTAAAAAATTGTTTGGAGTACACTTTTATTTCGATTATCAAAAAAGTGGGCAAGTGTGAATTGAATTTGGGTGCTGATGGTTCCATATAATCACGGAACAAGTAACATTAAACATCTTTGTATTGTAACCTGTTTGTACCATGTTGTGATGGCCAAGATATAAGTGTTTCTTTCTTTTCTTTGCAATAGCATAATACCAAACTTGTTTATTTCGAACGTCTATTCCTTCTATTGAAAAATACATATTTCTGGATCGTTTCCTATGACAATAAAAATAATACATTTAGCTGCGCTTTTATACAGGTTCCTGGTCTAGACATACTGACAGACGGATGGATTGATAACATGTGAAACTAACTGTGTAAAAATGTTTATTGTTAGAAAAAAAACACATTAAGTCGCTTGAGAAATTCAACATTAATTGAGTTGCCTAATTTCGTATTTAATTTAATTTATTCGTTCGTATAAATTGCAAATAACTTGGTTACAAGTGTTACGAGTGCAGTGATGGAGGCCGTTGTAATAGATAAGGTAAAACGCCTAGAATCAGCAAAAGGATATACTTGTTTAACGTTTTGAAAGAAGCTAATTGGCGTGTGTGTTACGCGTAATTCGTAAGAATAAGTAGAATCGCTTATTAGTCGGTTAATCATATGCATTGTACGGTGGAAGTAGATAATTTTCACGTGTGCAGAATTCCGAATTCTTCAGTCGTCACATCGTATACGAGTGCGTAGAGTGGAGCGACTAATCGAATTGTTATTATGCGTATTTTTTATGGGTACTAATGCCATTGATTACGGATAATTAGTGTTAACTTTCTTACATTATGTATTTTTATACTAAATTAGATTTTATTTTAAGACATTTTTAAACTCAGTTAATCTAAGTTGCATGCTGTTACTCCTAACAGAGTGCTTATAGACGTTTTTTATATAATTTACCAGAATAGGCGACTATAAATAACTATAACCATCAGATTTATGCAAGCCAAGCACGTATGTAGCAGCGCAATAATTATGTTTACTTTTTCCATCCTGGCCATGAGCTTGACGTAAATAGCCAACACGAATATAGGGCGTAGTATTTTATTATGTAACAATAATGCAATCAATAACGTGTAAATATGTTTAATAATAATAACAATGCATATGGATATCTCTTGAATAACAAGTTAGAAGGATTTTATAGTTCCGCTGTTTGATAGCTTGCTACCTACCTACATACAATGCGTTCTCATGGCTGTCAACGCGTCGATGCCTAATTGTCGCCAGCACTAACTAATAATACTTGGCCAACCTTGGCAATACAGCGTAGTGATGCGACTCGAGTTCCATTTTGTCGACTCACAGTGTTTTTTAGACCCAAAAAAATTCCCTACTCAGATTATCGCAGTAAGCTATCAATCTAACCATTCTAAACGCCCGACAAGAACACCCGAGTGCCAGTCGACGACTCTTTCCGACGTCGGAAAAAGTTACGTTTCACTTCTTGGTTGAAGTTATGGAAGTTATTCGATGCTCTTCTACCCTGCTGATTTTAGAGCTTCGCTGATAATGTGTCTTCTCAGCTTTTTTCTATCATGAAGGCCACATTTAATTATAGGTACTTAGAATTGATCAGTATACCACAATCACCACATATACCACGATCAAATGAACTGATAGGTGCTGTTAGAATGTGAGTATTGTCATACTCAGAATTACACACATGTTTTTTTGACAGGTCCGATGGAGCATTTCGTAGTTAACCGCCAAAAATATGCCAAAAGCCTGGTTGATGAACTTCTGTGTGTTTAATACTCGTGTTTAATTTTAAAAATTGTAATTTTGTTTCAATCAGGTCAATGAACGAGATGTTTGAATATATTTTATTTCAAAATCTTGTTTACCCATCTTTATATTGTGTGGGGGGTTAAAAATGACTCGAGTGGTAATAGGGAGGTGGCATCACTAACCCAGCCTTTGTTTATGTGTCGTAAACTTGATCGCCGGTTATCGCGGCGGCATAGAATAGCAGGCGAACGTGGGGAAGTGGCGAGCCGTCAAACGTTTATGATGATAGCGCCATCAAACAGCTGAGATTCTGATTTGTCGATTGAGTATCAATGACTGTATCGGGTGCCGGGTATCGTTGGAGCTAATCAGTAGCTGGGATTGCAGTCATAAAATTCACTAAGATATTAAATAGATAGATATTCTTTATTGCACAGAAATAGAATACATGAGTGAAACAACAGCATTAAACAGTACAGTAAGACGGTCTTAAGATCTCTTGTTCTACCATGAAACAGGCTGTGTTGATGTATTGTTTTTTATTGTTATACCAATAGTGGGTGATAGTTCTAATTCTAAAGTAAGTTTCAGTAAGCGTACGTACCTCCTCCAAGAACAAATACTATATGATTAATGATTTATCGCACATCCGTAACCTGTACGGATCAAAGAATTGTCGTGTTTCGGAAATTATGTGATGGAAGGATGCAATGTTCTATGTAGATATCTCATATTGAATGCCTCTGGAAATTTGACAAATTCTAATCTTAGGTATATAACCACAATAGCAGTTATTACTATAGTTTGAATTTACCTTTATCCATCATCATTATCTCAGCGTGTCATTGCAGGTTGCATCCTAAGTTATCGCTTTGGAGCCCACTACATTCGATGTAAAAGTTTAAAGTTTCAAACTTACTCAATACATACCATGAGTCGTACATAAAAAAAATAACAGATTTCCAATATTGTACGTCTGTCGTGCGAATGGAGCGGTTACCTAAAATAAAATAGAAGTAATGTACGTCACGTCATTGCACAATGCACACGCTGTCATCACATCAAGATTCACGGTCGTTTTCGGCTGCATGGCGACAGGTTTCAATTGTTAAATTATAGGGGCTCCCAGCGGTGAAGACTGTTTGCCTGCATACGAGTATACTTTTAAAAAATGATAAATGTACCAAAGTAGGCCTACAATGTTCAACTTCCAGGCTTTAATAGGTGGTATGTACAGTCAGCCTAAATTGTGGTCTACCACTCTACGGTTGAGATTCGTTTATCGTCATGAAACAACAAGGTCAAACCCATTCATAAACTTATGTCAAAAGTGGTAGACCACTTTCTTGGCTGACTGTACATAATAATATATTTGTATGTGTCAACTTTCGTAAAAAATAAAACTGCAGTTAAAATTAATTATTTAAACAGTGTTAGGTTTAGTTTTTCGAAAATAGGTTAGGTTAGAACTGGTGATCCCACGAAACATTGCTAAAATACAAGGAAAATTAAAGTGCAAGGAAATTTTAGAGAGAAATCACTCATTTGTGACGTCAAATTTCCTCTTGCTCTGATAGTAAAAAATTGTCACGACGCTAATTTTTAGCAGGTAAAGAAACGTAGGCCATAGTTCGTGACGCGTTTTTATTTTAACATTTTCCTCTTTATGTCTAGATGTAGTGCTTCATTATATTGAGATTAGACGCCGTCATAGAAATAGCACTCCCAAGACTTTATAGTAGTTTGAACATACATCATCAGGTGTAATAACAAATGCCTATACCAGTTTACCTTCTGTACTATTTTACCATACCTAAACCAATAGATTATGACATACTCGTATTTGTGCAATTAACCCATTGTAATTATCGCACGCATCCTGATAAGCTACGGTATCACTGATAACGGCGAGTTTCATTAGCCTCTTATATCGTATATCGGTGTTAAGTTTCTTCATATTTTACCTACGATGGAAATACTGATTAGTTCTAAGATTAAATCGCTTGCACTGCGCTATGCCTGAATGCAAGGATTAGCACTCCACCCACCTCGAAGATACACTAAAAATTCGTCAACTCTACAGCAACTTTTTACGTAAATTTGGCAAAACCAAAAATAAGGTTATATTAGATTACATTAATCTTTTGATTTGTATATTAGGTCGATGTGATATTAAAAGGTACGTTTGCAGGCTATACATGAATGACGTAGCCTGTAGTCTACTCAGGAAAAATATCTGCCAAAAGAAATCTAAAAAAAATTGCGTAGTAGCAACGGATAATTTAGGGTAATTAATAAAATAATATCGCCTAGTTACTTTGTCTCTCAGAAGTAAATAACATGATATAGTTTTACATTAAGTGTATTTTTTTACTGTACAGACAGCCACAAATTAATCTATAAAATCTGTAAAAAAATCGACAACGGATTCTCATCTTAATGTCAAGCACCTTTGGTTCTATATCAATCGAGTTAATTTGATAGATTGTTATACCCTTATATGTGTCTGTCTGTACAATTATGTTTATGCAAACGAATCAGCGACTAGTTTTTTATCGCTTGAGTTGGATTTCCTGATGTTGAATGTGATGATTTTTAGCGTTTTTATACTTTTAATGATTGTGTAATTGTCTTCATTTAATTAACATGTTCAAGTCACCATATGACCAGTCTTGGTGATAAATATGTGATATTTATTAAGATAATATCAATTCTGGCACTATAAACGCAATACCTATATTAATTTTTGGGACCGAAAATAGATTGTTGAAAGGCCGTTTTTGTTAGATTTCATTGTAGGACGCGTGAGCGCTAAAAATGTGTCATTAAATTCAAAATTTACCAACATTTTCTTTTTAATTTAATTTTATTAAATCCTTTTTTCGGGTCGATGAATAAAAATGCACACACACTCCAGTTTGTGGTTTCTGCCAATGCCAAATTAAAATCGCTCAATCAAAAAAACAATTATCCAGTAATAAGTAGATTACAAACGATATTATCTCGAATATCAATAATATCACCTGGAGTGGCGCTGGCGGTCAGACAGTCGTTAAATTGACGCCAGCTCTGCACTGGCTTAGTGGCTTTTAATTACGCACTTGCTCATCCAATATTAAGTTAACATGCATTTACAGTCAACAACGCGTCGGGCTCCTACAAACTGTCAGATTTACTCAATTGATATTGACCTGTATGTGTTAGACATTAATGTGAGAATTGGCTGAATAATTTTGTCAGTTAGCGGTAACTCAACAGAAACTCTTGTCGCGCTGCCATTAACTCTGTGTACTGGACATTACTCGTAAGATCTGGTTTCCAAAGCAGATTGCGTCAAATTGTTAATTGCCGATTGACAAACTCGATTCTAAGTCTTTGAAAATTCCAAACATCGCAATAGGGCGTTTTGGACTAATTTAATTCGAAGACCGCTGGCGTTAAGCCAAGACTTCAATTCATCTCGGAAGCTCCACTCACCGCATCCTGTTGTAAACATTTAGAGAGTATGGGAACATACGATGTGTAATGTTAATATGCATTTATTTTGGACTTGGTAAGGAAATTGCTCTCTTCAATCGAATTAATGAACATTAAGAGATTTAGTAAATTTTTTTTTGATGGAAGGTACATTGATTTGTTGCTAGGGATCCGCATCTAGCAGCAACGGATCCGGAGAACCAATGCACTTGAAAGTTAATTGTTGATTGGCGTCTGTTGTAACTGCAATGTGGGCTCTCCTCTTGCTTATCATCAGGCTGAGGTGAGCCAATCTACTGAGCCAATATAAAAAAAGTACTTACGTATAGACATTGCCATTTGTCAATAATATATTACTATATATACTTTTCTAGGCTGCGATCCTGGGTGTCGCAGCGTCTTAGGGGCGTCAAATGTGTAATTCCGGCCCTGGATATTGATGGAGATTTAGTTAGATAGTGATCGAGAATTATTTATTATTTTCAATTATATGTATCTTGTCATAGATTATATACCTACTTATTAGTATTACATATTCGTAATTATACTAGTACTATTATGTACTACTAGTTTAAACTATTCGTGCATGGAACGAAAGATATGAACGTAATGATTGACTTGTACTTACATATTTTATTAAATCGTGATCATAGTTAACATATATCGTAATGGGAAATAAATATTCCGACTTAGCTTAGGTGCGATTCGACCAATCTTTATCTACAATAAATCTATCGGTATCTTAAAGTTCTTGACACAATGTGGGAAAATCCATGAATCTTAAATGGACATTATTGATTCCGTGTGTCTTTGTTATGACTATAATTGTCAGATGAAGACATTCGTCATTAAAATTATATGGGTTTTTCTTAATGATAACGAGAACTTTTAGGAGGGGAATTCGGCTGAGAGTTGGGTTTTCTCACAAAATATTGGGGAACTAAGATTTAAACAGAGATGGAAAGTTGTAAGATTAAATACGCCTTTATTTGAACATGAACGTACGTAAAATTAGCATGTAAATTACTAGCCTAATTACTAATTAACTGACGACTATTGAATTAAAGATAAAATACCACTAAAAATAGTGGTATTTTTGTATGTCATCATGCCGTTGCCGGTGACATAAATTGTATTTTGTAGGATTGAATGATTACTGAATGATGTCCAATTAAAGACATTAAAGGGCCGACTTCGTTGAGCGGCTCATTAAAAGATTTTAAGGGGTTGTTTATTAACCAATAAACCCTCACCGGCATGCTGGAAAACAATGCCGAATGTTGTTGTTTGTTTGTAAAAAAAAGAGCCTATCCTTGAATGTACTCTTTACATCATCATTATTTTCTGTGTCATTGTGCAGAATAATTAATGGAACTTACCAATGAGTCTTTATTCTTAAAAAGGCTTATCTCAACGGCTTATTACTTACAGTTCCGTATTTTCGAAGTAATTCAATTTTGAATTAGCATTATTATATCATTCATCATTCCCGTTCAATGCGCGAATAGGTTAATCCTAATTAGTATGTATGTAGGCATATTATGTTTGTTTTTATCGATTTGCATTTTCAGTTTCCGAGTCACAGTTGAGTGACGAAGTAGACCGATAATGGTGACTAACACAGTTTATGTTACAGTTTCAGGGGCGTCTAGTATGGTGTTACATGCTTTTGTTTACTAGCGTGATGAGTAATGTCTTATGTGCGCGATGTACCCTCATTTTGCGCTAGTATGACGAATCGGAATTAAGGTTTTCTATTAAGTAATAAGTCATCGATTAGAGGAAGAAAGTTGCTTTGTTTATCAATGAACTAGAGTTAACATCTAAGGCGTCGTTTCTTCTTTCTCTATCGTCACTTTATGCCTTTGTTATTGAAGCGCTGATAGAAATCTAATAGCCATCTAATATACATAGCTAAGAACACTCCCGACTATTATAACTTTCAAACTAAAAAAACAAAATCCAAATCGGTTCATCTGTTCGGGAGCTACGATGCCACAGACAGAAACACACAGACAGACAGACACGTCAAAAAGTGTAAAGTACAAATGAATATAGAGATAGAATCAGGCACCAAGTTGTCTGATACTCACTGGCTGTTGCTGATAAGATGCTGATAAGATACCTCAAAATATTTGTCTCAGGACATGTTATATTAATTAATTATGTTAGTAATATACTTATATTAAAATTCTCTGTTTCTTTACACTCACAGACCTAAAGAGTAGTGTATAGTCGTAAATTACCAAGTTTATAGTGTGGGTGTCCGAAGGCAATCCCCAAGTTCGCCAAATGAATCATGCATCCGCCGATAGTGTTCCGTTCGTCATCCTCTGGCTAAGGACATACCCGTCCTCGGATCCAATATTTATTTTCCTACTTCACAATAACATAATAGCCGAAGATCCCTACAGCTCGATCCAATAGGTGTTTCTATCCTGTGGAGAATAGGTAAACGTAATGGCAATCTCTACATGCGGCCATTTTTTATAGGCAACCTATCGCTAATCCTTTTGAGTACTTCTACATCATACATCAATCATCAGAAAACCGGCGTGAAGCAGCCCCTGTGCTGTGTTTCGCCGAGTGAGTGAGGGTACCGGAGGCCCACTGGGGGGGGGGGGGGGAAGGGGATAAGGTTGGCGCACTTGTAACTCCACTGGTGTTGCAAGTTTCCATAGGCGGCGGCAATTGCTTACCATCAGGTGATCCGCCTGCTCGCCTGCTACCTATCACATAAAAAAAATACTTAAGATAATTATTAAAAAACAGATATCTGCAGGATTGAATAGTGGGCTATAAGCATATTTTATCCATTTAATGAACATACACGCACTTCAAGGCTTTAATTCTGCCTCGCTGGCGCCGTATCCATTAAACTCAGACTTGAATTATTTTCGTCGTCATTTTGCGTCGAATTTACGCACAATACTTCCAACTTTTCTTCGTAACTCGTGTAATCTTGTCACGAAATCTATAAAAGAAAATCTGATAAATCAACCAGCCGTTGGTTAGTAAATCTTCCTTATTCCTTCCGCTTCAGATATTCTAATATCCGAGTGAGGATACTCCATTTGATAATTTAGATCCTTATACGTTTATTGCGATAGCAGTAGCACAATAGCTAATTTTTGTAATTTATTAACAGAGTCAGTAAACTTTATTATCCAATTGTTAGTATAATGTAAGCGTTCGTTACAAAATCACTAATTACGTTTATCATTTTAAAGTAACAATGAAATAATTACTATAATAAAATGGCATGTACTGAGAAACGTTACAAATAAAGTGAAACAACGGTATTGTTTTGATGTAATGCGTACGCACATCACGTACTTATCGCATCGATATAATTCATTGTGAGCGAAGAAGATCGTTTCCCTTTGTGATGATTGATGATGGGTGCATCATATTATGTGTAACGTCAATAGTTTATCTCGTTTGTGCGAGATTCCGTATGTACATACGTACCTACTTACTATGTGCTCTAGATATTTGTGACGTGCGTGTAGCTAGTGCGCTCACAAATGAAAATTAGTTTCATTAAAATATGTCTTCCGTTCACGCAGCTGCATTGTCTATTAGTTTGAGCTTTATATTATTTAGTCCACGCCTCTCCCATAGTCTAGGTTTTATAACCATAAATGAAATGATTCCTTTCCAACATTATCTTGCGCTGTTGACTTCTATATTTTTCGGAAACTTAATGATATGATTGAAATTATTGAGGGTAAAATATTTAAAAAAATATTTTTTAGGTCATGGCCATTATGCGTACCTAGTGTTTGATTTGTCACCAGTATGTTGAAATATGTCACGCTTACGATTAAATTACAACACTCATTCACATACTTAGCACAAAGAAATTGCCTCGCATTCATAATAATATGACGAATATCCTCAGTATGAGTCAGTAATTTTGAATATTGTACCAGGGTTGACTCTTGATCATGACTATTTCGACATTGACCTTTTGACCTCACGCTATTTAGTGCAACATGTAATTAATAATTGCAGTTATTATTATTTCACTACGATATTTTGTAACCAAATTGGTTTCGAAAGTTTGTTGAGGTAGTCTTGACAAGCAGTTTTCTTTTTTGTTTTTTTTTTCAATAGGTAGTTTAATTTATTTATAGAGTTCCTTGCCATAATAGAAAAAGCGTAAGCCTTAAAGGTGCACTTTGTTGATCGTCTGTCTTGTTGATCTGTCTAGGTCTTTGTTCCAAGGGATTGCTTTATTGAAGAAGAAAAAAATCTTATTGTTAGTGTCCGAGGCGTTATTTAATGCAATAGGTACCCGTTGCCGTCACCGCTAACTAAGTAACTAGTTTTATATCTGTACTATCTGAATGGGTGGCAGTACGGCATCTTGCGCTCTACCCGACACGGCTGGCAACTCTTCATTGTGGAATAAACTTGTTGCAGCGTCATTTCCGAATCGGTACAACATTGAAATCTTCCACATCTTATTCAGTAGGCCTAGCACGAACTTTACACGGAAATAGTACTTAGTGCGTATCGTAAACAATTTGTATGAAAATTAAAGAGCTCCCTCTATTGTACGTAAGCAGAAGTAAAATTTACCGCACAAACGTCAGAAAGGATTGTATGTATCGCAACGTGAGCGCCCGTCCGCAGATTAAACAATTAAAGTATCCAATCCATATTTGAAGGATATTGTACGTTACGATACGTCATCGAAGGTGCTTCCTGCCGAGTATCAGCGTAATCTTTAGAAGTCTACGATTTTTTTAGAAGTTCGTGTGATGATCACCATTACAAAAAAATAAGAGATAATGTTATAACAATCCGCTCTGTGATGGATATGAAATTAGTTGAGTAAATAAAGGAAATGCAACTGTAAACACTGTTTCATTTAATATTAAAAAAAAACAGTTATACTTACTTCAAATGGTTCGAAAAGAGTGAGCAATTAGCTACCCATTATTATATTTAATCCGCGTATAAATTCCCATAGAACATACTTCTCGTAAATTACGATAGTTATGTTGTCTAAACATTTTAATGCGCCCGGGTATTAGTGATATAAATATTTAATTCACTTTATTATCGGAATAGTTTTTATCATTTAAAATTAATGATTAGTAGCAGGATGTATGTATGTATTTATATGTAGTGGCAACAATTTGGCTAGGTTAGGCTTTTTTATACTTTATAAAAAAATCTCGCTTTATTGCTACAGATGTTGACATTTAAAGACGTTTATTTTAGATTTCAGATATTTTTGTAGTATATTTATTTTGTAGCGAAATACGCCCAATGTCATCGCAACGTTTTAGAATAAGCATAATTATTTCACAATTCCTTTTAAAACCTCACCTTGCGATTTTGGCAATGAACCTCTTAAAAAGATACACATTTTATATTACACTATTGTTTTTGGCTGAGCATGTAATGCGCCCGAGTGGCATAAATGGCATTAGTTTACGTTTTTGAGTGCGCTTACGTTTTTGCCTGTATTGTTCTAGCGATCGCAAGATTTCGCTTATTGTGCCGACTCTCAGACTTCTCTCTGTACCGTAATATTCCCATAGTTATAGAAAATTACTCGATATGCACTTGTTTTCTATGTACAAACAGTATTATCTATTGTACGTTTATTTAATGAGCAAAACATGTCGTAGGTTCACATACTAAATGCGTAACCCGATACCAGTTTTAAGTAGACCGATCAAACGCAAAAAGCTGATGTTTTTATGAGAGTATGTAAACAAGACCATTTTTTGTAGGTATGGAGTTATTCATGCGTTGAAAGTCGACTGTGTATCCTTTACTGTGGTACATTAGTCAAATATGATACATTTTACCGCTCTATTCCTAATCACAAGTAAAATGTGATTAGCTACGTGTGATAAATAGTCGCTGTTCAAACTGAAGAAGTCAATCAACCTTACGCCATTAATGGAAATTATTTAAACGTAAGTTGAGAAAAAATTGCGTCATCTGCCAAGACTCCCAACCGAGACCAGTAGAAAACAAATCAACCGCGATGATTTGCAAAGAAAACACTACACTTGGTACAATTTTGCCCACCGCGAACATTTATTACGTAACGTGATCCTTAATAATATCCGCATTTTATACATCTATATCTTATATACTATTTATAAAGAGGTCAATTCTATAAACAATGACAACGTTTATAGGCAAACCGTAAAAGCGAAACGCTAGCGCCATGTAATCGACTCCCAGCGCCATCTATTGCTACTGTTCGAAACTAATGTCCCGAAACGAAGTGAGGGCGGGTCTTTTCAGAAAGCGTATTGATTTTATTATCCATGAAACCCTTTGCATAAAAAAAGTTAATCCATTTTCAAGGTTTGTGAGTGATGAGAATTGGATTTGCATTTTGTATTTTTTTTTGCGAAACGAAAATGGAAAATAAATATAGGAACAGTGACCGAAAAGTACACCGTGGTTAAATGTGCCTGTGAGTGTATTATGCATATTTGTAAATACGGGCAGACGATTACGGAGACCTTCCCCCGGAACAATGGCGCTTTATGTAAAGGTATTACAGCCGTCAACGTAAGTTATGTACTTCCTTACACCCGTTACCCCTTTTTTTAAAGGCGACAATACCGCCATGATGTATAGCTGGCTCGTTTCCGACTGTACTTAAGTACACGTTCGGATCGTCGCACGCGCAACCTCGAAAAATATTTTTAGCTGCAGGAAGGTTCTCCGGTCGTTTTCCTCGCATACATTGCTTACATAAAACATGATGCATCTGTGAGTATCGTGCACAATAAATATTCAATAAACGCTAGATACTATTATCGGAGTATACGCGAACTCTTGTTTGGGTAACTTTGTTTTGGTGATAGCGTAGCGTGATTAGGGCGTCTATCTACTCGTGCCAGTTATCTTTTGGGGTCAACAGACTGTGAAGAGACGTTAAGTAAAATATGAACTTTTTAACTCAGTCTTGCGTTCTGTAGTCAAAGGAACTCGGAACAATGGCGTTTACTAATTCACACAGCTGGTGTCACTGTTAGCTCTTTGTCCTTGCTAACTCCTGAGGCGATATCTTTGTTCTAAACATTACTCAAAGATTTATAAGTTTTGAGATTTCTTATTTTCATAGATCCTACTTGTGATTTGTAATTTGACTATCAGGTATAGGATAAAATTTATTTATGCTACAGACATTCGATTGTCTTAAATGTATGAATAAGCTATCTAACAATGTTAGGTTGAAACTGGTTTTACAGTATTCTTAGCCAATATTATCTTATCTAGACCTCTTGTATATCCCTTATGAAGTCTACTACTTAATTAATTGATAGTATAATTAATTTTAATCTTTTGTTTCGCAGGCACACGACGACGATGTCATTGGCTTCGGGATATCAAGCAACGGGAAGTTCATGATGTCCTGTTCATCGAAGACTGATATGATCATTTGGGATCTCAAGGGTCAACAGCTAGAAAGGCTAGACACCTATCTCATCTCCACAAATTCCGCGAAGATATCCCCATGTGGCCGCTTTGTGGTCGCTACAGGGTTCCTCCCAAGTATAAAAGTAATGGAGGTGGTGTTCACAAAGACAGGGGAGTTCAAACAAGTGACAAAGGCTTTCGATCTAACCGGGCATAGCGCGGGGATCTACGACGTAGCATTCGACGTGGACACGTCACATATAGCCACAATATCGAAGGACGGCACGTGGAAGCTATATCATACAAAGAGTGAGTACTTGTTCGTTCTGTGCGATGCGCAAATATGTTATCTCCTTCGAGTTCATTGTAAACGTAAATTACGGATGCGATGCAGACGCATTTATATGCGCCTTGCGACTGTCTGCTGCTGCCACCGTTGTTCAAAGTTATTCGTCGATAAAAACTTTATTCCTTTTGCATTTAGGTCAGTCAACTTTAACGGACTTCATTTGTTCAAAAACATAAAGATCACTAAGGGCCGATTTTTTATCCGTAGATTACCTTTTGGTTAAATCGACAGCCTTACGGTTATAATATGACTATTGGTTAAGCTAACTATTCTTCAAAAACATTCTTGGCGATATTTGACCATTCGTTACTTTTTCAACCATTAATTCATTTTAACTACGGATCAAAAAAGCGGTCGTTAGGTACAATCTATTCCCTTTGTACTACTACTAATCTCATTGTTAAATTAAGATATTTTTTATCACGGTAAATTGTTTCCTACGAGAAGACATAATTTGGTACATGACCAAACGCAGCGAGCGACGTTAAGGTACGCGGTACTAATAAAATATGTCAAATGTCATTATATCTGACTGGTCCAATGGTTCATTTGGTAGTGAAACTGCCTCATAGGCCAAAGGTCATGAGGTCGAATGCCACCTACAAAATATCGTATGTAGTGTTCATACAGTCGTGTTTTTTCAGTGTCTGGGTTTGATTTTATCAATCAAAAAGTTTAATCATTAGGTTTATTCGTTGATTCAGATACCTATTGAATACAAATGCATAAACTACTCTGGGATTAAACAAAAATAATCAGCAAATACATATCTGTCAATATATATATAACAGCATTATTATTACAGGTAGGTATAAACAAGACTACTCGTTATTATTGGGGTCATTCCTTTTAATTGCACCCAATCGCTCACGTATCATAGAGACAATAAAATTGCTATTACGAGCAGAGATAATTGTATCTAAATTTTTCCTTGTAAAGATTACTCCTGATTCTTGTCATAGCTGCATGTCACAGTGAAACACACCCACTCACTGAACGTCATTGATACTTACATAAAGCATGACCGTGAAAACGATCAATGCACAAGGTCAGTGTCAAAGGTCAGTTCAACGAGTGTAGCCTATTTGATCAGTTAATAACTAGCCGAAAGATCACTTGCATAAAGACCACCAGTCATGCTAGAAATCGTATTCAATTTATTATTAGATGGATGAACACGCTCATTTTTTATTTGGTCACTTGCTATTCGCTTTTTTGTCCTCAATTATGGAATGATTGATAATCCTCCCACGGTTGAGTACCTGTATAGCAACAGACAGATCGAGATTAAATCGGCTGATCCTATCAAAAGTTTAAAAGTTACCCAATGTGTTTAGGATATGGAGAGATAAACTAAGAGAACGCAGTTTGTCAAGGCAACGAAAGTCAAACAGAACGAAATGCGCTTGACATTAAAGTGTATGAATTGGATTCTAAATAATGCACTTTTTATAAATCCCCCCGATATTGCTATACCAAAACATAAAATAAAACTAATTGGATTGATTTTAATATACCTTATACCTCCATAAATTACTTAAGTGGTACAATAGTTTAAAGGAACATCTTTAACATATTATTATTCATCCTTGGTTAGGCAAAATTAAAACTTAATGACATCATAATAACAGTAAAACAATTACCTACTCTAAGTTTACTATTATGTAATAGTAAAGATGGTCGGTGCCATTATCATTTTCCTTAAAAAATGATGTCATAATTTCTCTAGACTTGAAATTGTTTCCACTTAAGTTTATATTTATAAAAACGTGCGATGTTTGAATGAATAACGTATTTTATAAATGTGTATATAAATGCTAAATATTTAAGTTAAAATGTTTCAACATAAAATCTGACGCAATTGACCATAATTTTTGTAAACATTACGCACGCAATACATTATAGGAAAGAAAAACAAGCAATCAACATTCTCATCACACGAAAAATGAGACGCAAAACCCATGCATTTAAGTGTTTTTAATTTTATTTCGAGACCAAAGAAAACACCATAAAGTTAATATCAGTTGAATACAAATACGTCACCTTCGGACACTAGTGTAGCGTGGGTGTTGGA
This sequence comes from Cnaphalocrocis medinalis, assembly GCA_014851415.1. Lineage (NCBI taxonomy): Eukaryota > Metazoa > Arthropoda > Insecta > Lepidoptera > Crambidae > Cnaphalocrocis > Cnaphalocrocis medinalis. The sequence goes on along the minus strand of CM026285.1, from coordinate 11,511,815 downwards.
AATCTATTTTGCCGCCATCTTTTCTTCCAGACACCCAGCCTGGATAAAGTCCATATTTTGCCGACTCCTTAATAGAAAAATGCCGCCCTCCCTATACCAGTGCTGCGTAGTAACGAGGTAGACCGCCCTACAGCCTTCGGAGGAGGTTTGTAAGAAAATTGCTGGCTTGACAATTCAATTTTGTAGGTGGCAATCGACCTCATGACCTACGAAACAGTCACTACCAAATGAGTCATTGGATTGCCTAGTTTTGTATGGTGTAGGGAGGGGCCCTACACCATAAAACTAGGCAATCCTATTTCTAGGATTATTTTGAGCTGCCGTCACTCCTGTTGGGCGATCCTGACCCCGTTAGATACCCTTGTTGCTGTTTCAAAGGTGTCCTTTGAAACCGTGAATTGGCGTGTTTACCAAGAATAGTTAAGAAAAGAAAAATGGGTAGAAAAAAACAAATGGTTTTTAGGTTTTACTGCTTTCATTATGTTTACACATAATAAAACATGTGAAAGTAGAAAAAACATGTGGAGGTCGAAAACCGTATGAAAATGAAGGTTAACAAAATAATGAATGTAAAAGATAAATTAGTATGCATAACATAATTCACCTGTGGAGCCATCACCATCATGTATTTAAGTGTACACAGATAACCTACTGACTTTGAACATCCAAATAATTCCCCGTAACCTTTACCAGTCATTGCACCACATTACTTAATGGTAATTTAAAGTCACCAACAATAACCAGCTATTAGAGAGGTAATTAATAATATATTTTATTAAGTGTTCAGAGTATTCATGTGAAATGGTCTGTGGCTGTAAATGCAGTTGATTCATTTATTCCTACCAATATTGAGATATGTTTTATTTTGTGTGACACTTTTAGGCGAGCTGCATACTGCGAACTAAGATCTTAGCTTAGCTCGCATAGCCGACACAATTTTTCATATATAAATTGCTCCTTAGTTCTCTGTATGCAACCCACATTTATACAAATAGCAATTTCATCACCATAACATCATTCATCTTTGTCTGGCAGTATTGTATTTGTTCAATAGGTTCATTCACGTCTTATAGCTTAAATATACACACTAGTAAGCTAGGCTTGTGCAATATACATAGGTGTCATATATGCGCATACAATAATGTATAATTGATTTGATTGATTGAAGTAATGTTGAAATTTGCTCAAGAAGATTTGTTTGGTCCAGTAGCGCCGCTATTTATTTTTATAGATTTATTGTGATTGATTATGTCATGAAAAGGCATCGTTAACCACCGGAGAAGTATTTGTGATTTCTGAGACTTATTTTTACACATTATTCATGTCACGACCATTATACTCGCAATTACTTAAAAGTGGCCTCTTTTAACAGTAATCAGGAATTCGTAAAATTATCAAAATATCGTCCTTGAGTTCCCGACGATGATTGTTTTTCTATGAACATCATCTTTTCATCATAGTAAATATCAGGGACCATTTGATTTCAACAACTAAAGACAGATCTACAGCCGTTGCAATAACAACCTATACAGTGCTGGCCATAAAAAAATGTTAAAAATAAAGGACATTAATTAAATTAATTAATGAAATGTCCTTTAGGGTTTTTGGTATCACTGGTGTTTAAGCAGTCGATTTTTCCCAACATATCTTACTCATCCATGGTAATACTTACGTCAGTTTCATACCAGGAAAATACGTTCGTTTGTCGTACTACGAGTATAAAAATGCCGTGACGACATAATATGTTTGTCTGGGTCAATCCTTTTTAATATTGTTGCATTTACCTGTTGCCTTATTAGTCGTGTGCCATATAATTAACGAAATTGTATCTATGTATAACATCGAGATAAAGTTGCATTGTATGGCAATAGAAGTTAACTAAATGTTTTCCTTCCTGTTCTATTATTTATATATCAGTTTGTTTTTATGTACAGACAGCAACACACGGGGTTACTACAACCTGTCAAATTTAGTCAAGGGATATTCAACTTCACAGTAAGATAACAATCTTTCGAATACAGTTTTGTATACTTTGATATGTGGCTGTTATGGACAGCCGAACAAAGACGGGTCTTACATTGAACTCCTACACACTTAATAGGTGCGTGACATTTATGTCTAAAATTCCATGAAAGCACAATATGAAACGTTATTCCTTTTATAAATAACAAAAGTAGTTAAAAATAGCGAAGTATTCGTCCGAAGATGAAAAGATAATGCAATGTTAACAAGATGAGCAAGAAACAGGATTTTGAAGAAAGTGCTTGTCGTGGGCGGGCGGCTTTGTGCGCATAGCTTGTACTGCTTGTATCTACCTACATTATCGGATTTGATGTTTGCCGAACTTTTTTGTTACTAAATATTACCAATAAATAAATCAGTCAGTACACAGCATCTCAAATGATCTGTCTCCATACGTAGCTTAAACACCTTTGTTGTAATGTGTCAGTCTTGAAAACGGATTTTTGGGGAGCTGACGAAGTTTCTCAGGAACATTCTCGGGTTTCTGACTACCAAACGGCATTTGGAAACCTAATGCATACTCCCATCATAGTAACGATGACTTTATTTCTATGTTGGAGGCCTTTGCTCTGCCAGTGGGTAAGGATATAGGCTGGTTTTAATGTTATCATGCAAATTGAAACAAACGTTTTGTCTAATTGATTTTAAATTAAAATTTATAAGTTTTCTCAAGTTCTTGGAAACTCCAAAAAAGGCAAACAACCGTTTAATTTCATGAAAATATAAATGAACTAATTAATTAACATCTATTTAACAGTTCAGTGAAGACGATTAATAATACAAGAATTTACGCGTAATAAAAACCTAACGAAAATAACACGAACCGCCATATTGGTTTCAAAGTTAGTTTAAAATATACCTAACTGGTTTCTTTTGTTGCGTAATGGTTAAAAAGAACTTCAGTAAAGTATAAACTATTAAGTCCATGGCATCAATAGTTAGTTGTCGTTCTAAACATAACATTTAGAACACATTTACATACTTTCGAAGCTCGAAGTGTGTCAGTTTGAATATATTAAGAATACATTAAGTGCAAATTTTCACACGCTGTTGATATTTTAAGCAGGGTTTAGTGTTGTCTGTTTTCTTTAGCTGACATAACTGTACTAAGAATATTAAGCTAAAACACCGTTAAATTTTAGTCGTTTATTCCCGAAGACCTCATTACACGAATATAGTGTTTCTTTCTTATCCTGTAATCATTAGACCCAGACTTTAAAAGCGTTTTGTATCAGAGTTTCCCATTCATCCTAAGGGCATCTGACGTTTTTGATTTTATGGTAACAATTTGTGGTAGTAAGACCGTCTTGACGTGCCCTCTGAAACATGGAATCAAATCAAAATTCTTTCGGAATATCAGGCAATTTAAATCTGCAATGCCCTAAACAAATTCATTTGTCCCACGACTTTAAAATCAAGTATTACGAAAATTTAATAAAATAATTGATCACAAATTGTCCAAAAATATGTTATTTAGATAACAGTTCTTTAAGTAACTTATTTTTGGATGTAAGCGAATAAAATTACATGATATAAAAATAATCAAGGTCTTTATTGTACAAATTAAATATGCATTACTTATAATGCCATAGTGTTATACTAAAGGATCTTTTCCGTGTGGTTTTCAAATATGGCCCTCAATCGTGATGTCATACAATTCTTGAATACACTATATATTTAAACTGTTTATGAACAAAACTTGTACGCTACATATCGTTACTGGTTCCTACCATTGAAGAACTTATTTTTTTCTTAATTTACTCGTATATTGATTGGCATTTAACATTTACCTACTTTATTATTAACTTTTTTTTCGTTTATTTCGCAGTTGACTACGTACGCGGGGAATCCCCACACGTGCTGGAAACGGGCTCGTACACCCAGACGGCGAATCCGCCCCGGATCGCGCTGTCGCCTGATGCCGAGGTCCTCGCTGTCTCGGTGGACTCGTCCATCGAGTTCTACGACACATACACTGGAAAGCTTTACGATACTGTTGAGAATGTTTACTTAGGTAAGTACATATACTACTCCTTATAGACTTAGCTTAGGAAAAGACGCAAGGAGAGAGAAGTCTGCAGACCAAACCCGAAACACGCTGTTGGGAAAAACTGTGGTGTCGGCAGTCCCGGGACAGCCATTGTTTTTCCCATTGTTCGAAGCAGCATTACGTATGCTCAATAAACCTCTAATTCAATGGTGCAATCGTCCTTACTATTAATTCACTGCGGATCCAGGTTCCCATTATCAAATTAGAAAACGAGCAACTGTTCCTTGGTCCCAGTTTTTTACTGGGATGTGACGTCTCCTAACCCAGTTGGCGAGCCCAAAAGCTATACCAAGCTATGAAGGATATTCTAATGTACGAGTAGATAGCCTGTAAAGTATATGGGTATGATATTAACCCAAACCAAATGATGTATATCGTCCTACAAAGGTTTACCAAAGCAAGAAGAAACCAAGGTATATAAATATGTATAGGTATAGTACTTAGAACTCTTTCAGCTACACATTGGACTTCGAAATAAGTTCAACACACGTAGCGTTATTGTGAAACAGCCGATACAAAAAACAGTTCAACAAGGTGGATGATCGACATTTGTAATTTTGAAATGCAATCGCGTGATTTCTGCCCCGCCTCGGAACCATGTGGTCGCGAAACCGGTACCTACCTACGTTGGTCCATTCTGCGAATTCCACGCAATCCTGTTTGTGTGCGAAACGAACCTTTCATAAAGGTGCCCCGTTTTTGAATTGCAACGGACTGCGTAAATCGTGGCGCTTCATTTCGAACTGATGGACAAGCTGTAGATACCAGTATGCATGTAGGCAGACAGGCAGAGTTGATTTCCGATTACCGTGTCCTATCGGGCAGAATTTACGTCACGTCCGACTATTTTAAGAAGAAAATCTTATTACTTGACTACTGAGAAATAAGAGTGGACATATTCCATAGAAATAGCTGCCTTTACTAAAAATAAATCAATTATTATTTTTTATATAAAATTGGCTTTAGGTTTTCCTGCGGAGAAAAATTAAAGATGACAACATTATTAAATGCTTGAATCAACTCAAAGCCATAATATAGGTAGTAATATTATGATCGCCGGTAGGCCTTCAAAATCTGCGATATCAATAGAAGACAATCTATAAATAAACGTTGTTTTTACAAGACAGGCTTTGCCACTACCATTGCAATTTTTAGAAAACGGTGGAGACTTACCCTTTTAATGGTGACATCACAGATCACAGATTCCAGACTTTACTCATCTAGTTAATGCCAACAATCTTAAAAGTGGTGAAGGCTTGTGTTGCTTTACTTAGGATGTACCAAGCTTGAATCAGCTGACTGTGAACTGAACATGATGACGTAGTTTAAAGAGCACGTTAGTCTATACTCTATAATATTGGTTGGTACCTAAAAATGTAAAGACTTTAGGTCCAACCCTATCATTTGGGTTGAAGCTATAAGTACCTATTTCGTTGTTCAATACGTACCGATAAGCTTACTCAGCATTATTTATTTACTTGTAAAATACAGGGTTACCACAATATGGTACAGGGCAATAAAGAGCAGGCTCTGGACGCCAAGCTAGCCGCTTAACCCAGTAACATTCTTGTGATATGAATATGCAGCGGGGCTAAGTTTAGTTACGAAATCGATTTTCTTCGTCATCGCTTCCGATCCGGTTTTCGAGGGATTTTACAATTCAGTTGCGACAGAACGTGGACCAGATCTCTGTTTGTTGGTGTTATGTATTTGCCTCGAACCCTCTGATATTTTGATGTTTTAATTGTGTTAGCTATCCCATCAGTTATAGAGTCGTTTCCACAATAGTGTGCCATGTAGGTAGTGATTATGTGGTAGTGATCGTACTGCCGCCCTCAGAGACGTCATATATTCTTTAATGCTCCTTGTCATAATTATAGATAGTCTTTGTGTATATTAATATAGGTAAATATTTTTACTTAAGTAACAATCAAGGTTTAATTAACGTCTTTAAGTGCGGCAGGTAGTGTCTGAGAGAGGCAAGGAAAGTTTAAGGCTTAAACAGAGAAGGTTAAAACACTCCTTTCTAACATACTTTAACAGATCAACTCAATGGGACTTACTCATGCAGAAGACAGGTTAATGGTATCAAATCGAATCACGATGCCCAGTAACGTACAAATTGAGGGTAATGAGTATTGACTACAGTGTGGATCAAAAACTCTCGATGCAACGCAGATTTTAAACCTTTAATTTTATCCATCACAGGTGTTCTCAATTAATTCCCTGAATCTGCAATAAGGTCAGACTGTAATAAATAAAAAAGGGAATGTATTGATTTTACAGCAGCGCGTGTAGGAGCTCCGGTTTATTGCGTTGTTTTCCGATATTTTCGAGAATTTCAGGCTTTATCCATTTTCTCTCTGGTGGAGCCCGTATATACATATACCTTGTGCATACAGACTTGCGCATCAGGTCGAGTTACCCCTCCGCAGCGCAAAACTGCACTTGTTTTTCAGACATAAGTACCTACGATCCAAAGTCCGAAAGGTAAAAGGGTAATCCGAAGTGACGCCGTGTGTACGTACGTAGGAGTAACGGGAGGGTGGGACAGGCCTACCTTACCTACACATCATATCGTTATAATAAAATTCATTCAAACATCATAACATCTTGACCTGATTCTGTACTCTTAAGCACTTAAACTGCATATAACAGACAACTGTGGAATTACAAAAAATAAGTAAAAGCCCTATCGCGCCAGTCTGTATGTAAACGTTTAGACATGCTAATTAGTATAATAAATAGGTACGCTTTAAAGATTAGTTACTTAATATAATTATCTATGTCTGTCTACACTACACTAGACACTTATCGTATTGGGATTAACCCATTTAGGCTAAAAAAAGAAACCGTTTTTAGACCTAAATTAAATAGAAATGATGTAATGATATCATCCGATTCGGAAATTCGAGTAAGCAAAGGAATATGACTCATGATAACGCAAACTGCAGGAAAGTCACCTCACGATGACTCAGGAAAATCCTCTTATGCTCTGATTATAACATGTTCATAGTTATTGCAAATCTTGCGTTTCTAAGTAGGTATTAGTTTTCCTCAAAGCAACACGCGTATATTCCAAGTTGCGGTGTTCGCTTGTATAATAATAATCGTGGGCCGTCAAGTTATATAATTTGGTAGACCGGTAGCATATGAGTTTTGATAACTCCAGCTATGGTGACCTCGGATCTAATTATAGGTAGCTAGTATTCGTCGTTAATCATTTTTATTCATCTCTTACCTACAAGTTTTGCGATGATAGTGTGTTGCTGACTTTTATTATTTGAATTACGTACTTATATTTTTTAGAAAGTTACTTTAAGCCATGTCATCTGATGGATGACTCTTTGTTGTTGTTAGTAGTTTGTTGCAGTTAGTTTGTGGCGTTGGTCTATAATACTCGTACTTAGCTATGTCTAACTACTTATTTGTTTTGATTAGATGAATGTCCCACTGTGTAACTACAAATGTCTTATGAGACCCTAACTATTGACTCCGCTGTCTTGGCCATCGAAACAAGAGAACGCCATTTTGGTCGATCCTGCCCTACTGGTTGTGTTGTTGACCTGCAGTTCTTCCCGATAATTTTCGGCTACAATCGGACGACAATGAATTAAGACTAACTTAACGCAAATAAATGATTTGAGACAAAGTCACATTAAGTACATTGCCCGGTACGGAGTAAAACATAAGTGATCCCTTTTTCTATGGGCACAGCAACAGCATTGGCTATACAAACACTCTTGGAAACCAGCATGGTCATCTAAGCTGTTTCATCAACAAACATTAATGTTGGTGCGGTTATGAAAATAGAGTATGATCTTTTCGCCTTTCGCTATAAACTTATGACACTTAAACATAAAATAAAATGGAGTATCCTTTACTTGAAACTATATTCTTGTGTCGCGACATTCGTTGCCTTGTGAGGGTTAATCTTGAAATGCTGTCTAGACTACAGACAGAGATAATCTTCAAGTTTATTCAAACTTGCTACTCTTAAAAAAATAACATTAATCTGGCTCTCGTATTATTCCATAAGTTATTCATGTATGCATTTAGTACATCAATGCATAAGTGTGTTTATTATAATCATCTGAATTCTTATTGGTATTCCGGTCACATTAGGTATGTACTAAATTTAATTTATAGAGAATACTAAGCAATATGATAGACCATTGTATGAGCAAACAAAGCTAATATTGGAAGAATTTATTACATCGGATATCGATACCTTATAAAGCTATTCAACGGATGAATGACTACGGAATGGTATTAAAGAAAGTCAAGAAATAGTAAACAATTAATGAATTAAAACATCGTATTGGCTATCTAATGATTTCGAAAAACCGATCGTGTGCTCGTATAGACAACTTAATCGTGTTCTCACACTTCATCGGTTAATCATTGTTAAGAAAGGTCAAGTAACATGAGCTAATGTTTCTGATTGGCGTAATCCGTTTATACAATGAACTTGTTAAAGTAAATAAATTATTATTAATATCTTTATCTCGAATCCACGCGCCGATGATCAGTATAATAAAGCTATTCAAAGTAACGACTTACAAATTATTGCTACTATTTATAATAACCCGATAAAACCTTGACTATGTTCATATTCAGTCATTAAACCATGATAAAACTAGCTGATACCTACGGTCGTAGCCGTGAATATTCCTTTTTCGATTTTTAAGGTAGCGTTTTTTGTAGGTAGGTATATAAAATACACCGAAAATAATGCAGTGGTATTACATATACTAAAATTAAATGCCGACACTTATAAAGGTAGAAAAAACAGGAATGCAAAATAGACGAAAAAATTAATTACCTGTCCTATTTTTATGGTGTCCCTTAGAGGTTAAGATGGGTTCATTGTAACTTACAAAGTTAATGCAAAGTCAAATGTTAAGTAGTCTAATCAATTATAAACAAGGCATAAAGAAAATACAGCCTACCTGAATTTCGGCAAAATTACCATTTAATTCAGTTTGTTCCGATTTCATCTAAATGAGTAATATCTAATTTAATAACAAAACTTAACAATTACTAAGCGAGAAATCGTTACTTAAAACTTATGAACTATGATTAATATTAGTATTTATATTTGTTTCCTTTGTTGTCCGATTTCGGAAAAAAATTGCATTTAATTCAGTTTGTTCCGTTTTCATCTAAATGAGTAACATCCAATTTAAAAACAAAACTTACATAAACGTTAAGACGATTTCGCGTAGCTAGATCTATTTTAGGCAACAAATGAGTGTTCTTACGTTACAAACTGGTATATTTGAACATTCAAATGATCTGTTTTTGTGATATACTTAGTGACGTAACTCAGAAAAAACGTGATAACAATCTGACATGGTAACTTAACGGCCAATTTGTCCAATTAAAAAAACTTATTAGGGTATATGTAATTGTTTCGTCTTCGTAAAGGACATGACAAGTAAACAATGTGCTTAATGATACGGTCCATAAAGCATAGAATTTGATGAGGTTATCTGTATCTCCAGTCGTGGGTATTCCTTAAATGTTGAGGGTCACGACTATCATTATGGAAGGACAACTGACTATTTCGCTAGATGGTATAGTGTTCACTGTTCGTGTTTAAAATAGATACTTAATTTGATCTGCCCAATATGTAGGTTGCAATTTATTGTTACGATTTCCGGCATTTTTAAAATTATGTTGTAATGATGTTCTGATTCGGTGCCTGAAACTCCAGCTGTGATTGCCAATTCGTATGGCTTACCACACCCAGTCTTAACCTAAATCGTCCAATCCAATGACTCCAAAAGGGAGTTTTTGTTCCTATTAGTCGATTAACAAATACCACGTGAGAAATCGTTAGCTAAAACTATATTTGTGTTTGTTCTGATGTCTGTGAATCGTCTGTGGTGTAATATATTTTTATTTGTTCCTCTCTAAAATTCAGATTATTTTTCAGAATTCAGAATTGCGATTTTGGTAATATCATCGACCGCACTCACGCACGATAACACGATTAAGAAGAACAGACATGACCTGCGCAATGACGTCTAGCCAGTTTATCAAAATAATCATTACCAGTAAATTTATGATCTATTTTACATTACTCAGTTTGCAAAACTTCGTCGAAACGATGGTAATGACTACATAATAGCGGAACAAAGGACGGTGATTAGACGTAACCCATAGGTAGACGAAGCAGGTGATGATAATATATTATTCACAGCTGACGTCTCGAGTCTCGGCCACGTCAGGTCTTCAGGTATCGATTCCGGGTTTACAGACCGTGAAGGTTTTGTTAATGGCTTTTTTAATACTGTTTTTTTAATACACGTCGAATTGAATTGGAGCATTTACTATCCTAGCCTCGTAACCCCTGGTTGGTATTAATCGATTAGTTTTTTGTTTCTGTAGCTTTGTTGTGTCTTTTTGCGGCTGAAATTTCTAATGAGAACTGTCGAAAATTTCAAATAGAGTATTAGAAGGAGGGAGGTGATGATGAGGCTAAAGAAAGAACATTTACTGATTCTTGAACTACATATTTCATTTTATAAATCAAAGTTTGTTATTATGAATAAAGGATTAAGTGGTTCTCGCGCTTAAAAAAATAGTTGACATTCCATCTTAACTAATTTATGACAATGGACACATTTGATAAAAATTAGATGGTCGATTAATGAGACGGTTAATATGAAAAAAAAAGGCATTGTTTAATATCCAAATCTAAACAAAGTTTTATGTAATGTGGTGGACGGTCAAAAGGATTACCTGATGGTAAGCGATTGCCGCTACCACATAAGGGAGTTTAAACCAGGTGCAACCAGTGGAGTCACAAGTGTTTATAATAATAACTAGGAAGTACATACATTTTATGTAATAAAATATTTTAATGCCGTGCGGCTATAATTAGTAGAAATGAAGTAAAGCAATACCTTATTCCACGTTTCCGAATAACGAGAGAGAAATCCAGGGAATCCGCGTATTGATGAAGCTGAAAAACAAATAAAGCTATTTCAATTTCGCGTCCACGTCGGGTTCCGCGGAAAAACTCGATGTATATTTAATGAAATTACCGAGGCCATCGGATGCACAGTGAATTATTGAAACAAAACAACGCGAGGACGCCATCGATCGCGTTATTTAGAGGCTGCACGTGGACGGATGGTCACATCACTGTTTACGATATAGAGAGTGGAGTGTTCTTCCACCGAGCCGGGTGGTATTGGCTCGGGGACCATGGTGTGCCATCTTGAAAATTCCATCTTTCCAAACACAGTCTGTCACGTGACTAGGTCATATGGGGAATGGAAATTTTCTTCGATAAATTTCGGAAAGTTCTTGAACAAATGTTGTTCAGAATGGTTGATAGAACAAGTAGTTAAAGGGATGTAAATGTTCACAGATACACCCTGTATAGATCATGTTATCATCACAATATATTAAAACGGGAATTAACGCGACGTTTATTGTTAAGTACCTTATATTGTATCTGTAGCCTTACCATGAGTTTGTAATACTATCCTCGCTATCGAAAACTATCGTTTTGTCTCTTTCATTGTGATGCATTTGAAAGAGACAGAGCAATAGTTTACGTTGTGTCAGTTTTAGATGTCAACTCATGGTAGCGCTACTGATTACTGCTCGACGTTACGGCTAGACGTGGTGGTCACAAGCGGACTATCCGCTACAACGTGGGTACGCTACGGCTGCTACAATGTTGCCGGTATTAATAGTATTGTAGTTCTAATGCATCGTGAAAATCTCGTATCATAATATAGGTAGCTGGTGGGCTACACGCGTCTTCTTATCCTACGTCCTATACCTTCCCGTAGCTTATATAAAGCCGTAGATAATTAAGAGGCTGCACGAGGTGACAGGAATAGCTGGTGGAATGAAAGTTTCATGAGCTATGTCCTACAGGACGTCATTGATTCGCGCTATTTTGAGCTGCACGTTCCAAATGAAGCGGCAAGTTGCATCATCGTCATATTGCATATAGTATCCTAAATCAAACTCCCGGTGATTAAAAGGACGCCATAGATCGCGCTATTTGAGATTGCACGTGGCGAGATGAACGCCTGTACGCATGACTTATAGCCGTCTCGGGAATATAACTGTTGCATTCAAACAAAGGTTAAACACAGCGCTTATGAAAGGGAGGGAGCCCTCCTCCGATGGGATCGTAGAGTCCGGTTTGTTTTAGGCCCTCAAATTCGCAACGGCTAATACGAACCGCCTGATCGTAAGCAGGCGGACCGTCCGTCTGCTACTCTGTCACCTATCACATAAAAAAAATCAACTTAAGGAGCAGGTAGAGAAAATGCACTTGCATATTACGATTATTTATGTAGGTTTACCCTGATGAATAGGCTAAAACGAGATAAATAATATAATTTAACGATCATAATATTCAATGGAACCCTGAATATTTATACTTATATAATTATGTTCCAAGTTCTACAACTTTTTGCACAGAATGGGCAAAGCTCTGTCATCGCTCCTATTTTGGGGATCAATCAAGGTTTCTAATTCTGAGACCGCCACAGGTTACGTCACCAGTTTTAGCATCATACATTAAAGTTTTTATTTAAAGTTACATAAATGAGTTGTTGTATTTTGTTTTCTTGTATAGTAGACATGGTTGCCAACCCAAATAGGTTTTTCAATATACCTTATATACCGCAACCCAACGGTGGCAGGCAATTAACCTATCATCGGCCCACCTGATGATAATTACCTCATGGCCTCAGTCTGTGGAAGTTTCCAATACTGAAGTATTTTTTGCTTTAGGTAAAACCTTCATAACTCTCGCCGTGGTGGGGGCGGGACTCAACCCTTACTTTAACAATCGAAGATCCATCCCAACCCGATCACAATAGTATCTTATAGGTGGGACTACGTACCAATAATTTCCTGCCTCAGGCTTACGAGCAACACGTTATCATAATTAAATAAATAAAATAATTGTACAGTCACGTGCACTAATAAGTATACAACCTCATTCAAATAAAAACCTTATAGTCCTGGCATAAGAGTCGAGATGTTTACACTTTATTGTAGGCGACTGTATCAGAATGTATCAGTGCCCCCGGCCCCGGGGTATCTGAATGCCGTGATTCTCACCCGCCATGCCAGGTTGAGGTATACTTTAAATATGACACATGTTGACAGCACCATCGATTTATTATGACAACTTTCATATACCAAAATAGGTATACAAAACATTACATAAAGTCACGTTTAGGGCTTCCATTATGAGTAGAGGCTGCGTTGCCGACCCTATAATAAATACACTTTTTGACACTATTTTTCCTAAACTAGGTTGTCTGGAAACGCTATTAGCGATAAGACAGCCGGGACTGTATTTACTTACTTATAGCCATAGCATTAAGTTGTGTATCCTTTCGTGCAATAAAAAGATATCTACCTATCTTTCTATCTCATGCAGTAATAACCCGGGAAAACCTTCGCAAAGTAGCTGACACGAATATCTATTCAACTATCTAGCCTTCAATATCCTGGCTGATAAACCTGTTAGTAACGCTTCTAGTCCCGTTCATCCTATATATTTGCAAAATTGGATCTTTTGTCGTTGCTAGCTGACCCGGTTGCGTCTATCTATACAGGCTTTAATTAAGGCACCTGTTGACACAGTCCCGGCGAGAGCGGAGGGCCGTGGCGATTTGCACTATCGACAGCATATGCTAACGCCTCCCCTTATATTGATAGCTTGTGTGAGAATATGTATCCGCTATATGTGGACGATTGGCACTATCAGTTGAGTTTGTAGTTAAATATCAAGCTTATATAATCGGTGAGCATCTTTTGCTTTGGTAAAAATAGGTGGCGTGGGTGCATTTAACATGACTGACGGAAATGAATGGGGTTATTCCCGTTTGTCCCACCAGTCAAACCATAATACTCGTAACATTAACGATTACACCTGAAAAACCAATTGTCGTATTATATTAGTTCCCACTACAACCAAACGGTAATCGTATAAAATATCCTTCCCGTTCGTCTTACCTATATTGATGGTGGGACGAATTGCAATGAAAATTAATTCATTGGGACCAAACCCAAAAAAAAATAACTATATAACAAACTTTTCGTGCTTTTGAGATGTAAACAGAACAGCGGATACCCATATATTGAACTGTTCAATTTTCAAGTAATCGCTTTGGGGTGAAAAGTAAATTAATTTAGTTATCGTTATCGTCGCACATATGTGTCAGAATCTAAATAAAATTCAAAAATTTAAAAGTCACATTTTTTTATACAAAAACGACTGTTACGCCAATAGCGTTACAAATAAGATAAATTGATGAAAGTCGGCAATATAACCGGACCCATTACGTAATACTATGACCTAACTTTGATTTTGCATTGCTAACTTGTAGGATCTTTTAGTTCTTGTCAGACTAGATTTCTACGTCAGAGAATGTCGTCACCTGAGCGGAGCCACAGTACTACGAGTGATAAAGTAAGACATCTGCCTCATGTATAATATCTTATGATAGACTCGTATACTTTGACAATTTTTTTTAAGATGCCTCTGGTGCGTTTTTAGTTCCTAAATATGTAGAAACATAAAGTGTTTTTTATATTCATGTCGAGTGAGTGAGGGTAGCGGAGGTCCAATTGGAGAGAAAGGGGGTTAAAGTTTGGCAGCGCACTTGTGACTCTACTGGTGTTGCAGGTGTCTATGGTCGGCGACAATCACTTACCATCAGGTGATCCGTCTGCTCGTCTGACACCTATCTCATTTTTTCATCTAAATTGTCTTTATGAAGTCGTAATGTTACGATAGATATGCTGCGTTCCTAAGTTTCTACTCAAAGTTTTTGTCTAAAAATATAACTTGGACCCCAAGAAGATAACTGGAAATGGGCTATTTTTATATGAGTAATCAGTAAGGACGTAAAGTAGGTACATATTAAATTAGATTATGGTCAAATGAAAACTTATTGCAGTAATTGTAGATAAAGTAATCGCTTAGCAGAAGTTGTGACTTGAGTTGGCGTTCTAAGCTTATTTATAGGTGATTCTGCGGCCTGCTCTAAGTGTAGTGGGTTTGATTCCCATTCTGATGACAAATTTTCGTATGAGTGTGTCCGTGATATGTTCGTTGATTTTTACACAAGTATACCTACTTCCTTTGGGGTCAAGTCAATATGTGCGTTGTTTGATATTTTATTTATGATGTCGTCAAATAAAGTTGTCTAATAAATAATAAGTAAGATAGCCTAACAAATTAGCATTACCTATCATTTATAATCAGTACCATAATTTAGAATGTATAATAAAAACAATAATTGCACAACGCTCCTAGATTACGAAAATACATATGTATAAGTGTATTTTGGAACTTGATTAATATAAATTGGCGTATTAGGGCTATTTTGAGTTGAAATATAAACATATACTTAATGATATGGTCTCAATATCCTTCGAGCTTTGTGTTACTCGTACGAATAGTTTAAGTTTATTAGATACCGCCAAATATTCAAACAAAAATTTAATTAATACAATTTATAAATAACTCAATTGAAAAAAAAAACAATCTGTGTCTTGGTAAATTTTGATAAAATAATAAATATCCTACATACATTTGTATTAGAGATAAGTCTCGAATTTTTTTTCAAATGATGAAGGAACGATAAACATTTTGATCCGCCCTCACTTCGTTTAAGCAATAGATGGTGCTGGGAGTTGATTACATCGCTCAAGTGTTTTGCCTTAAAGTGACTATGCCATAAACCTCTTCATAAGTAGCATAGATGACTGATCACGATATTATGCTGTTTATTATTTTTTATAAATGTAAAGCCTGTACATAGCTACATAATTCCCTCTAAATGAGACACTTGAGAGTTGAGAGTTGCGCGAGAAGTGGGCGTGTTCCTATAAATAAAGCCATCAGTGCTACCCTGTCTAGCTGCCACGTGTTGCCAGCTATAATGCAGGGATAGACGGGTCTTTTTGCTATTAAAATTATTAAATTCACATTCTGGGTTTTATAAGTATATTTACATAGGTCATTACATCTATGTATCATAATGTAGATGTTCTAGCAGCATGAGAGATGCAGCACCACGCCACAAAATAAAGACTCTGACACAGAAGGCTGACTGCCCACTAAGAGCTAAAAATATGTCATGTACTCACGCATGCGCATTGACGGGCAAAAACGCCTTTTCGACCACATTAATCCTAACTTATGACATAAGATTGTCAAACGGTCGAGGTCTGTGGTAGAGGCCACGCGCTTATGTACTCATGCCGGGCAACAACCCTAGCATATGTCAACGAACTCTTCTAAATTCATAATCAGGCTGAGTGTACGCTGTGGTGTCTCGCGACATTACCTATACCTTCATTCGTGGTAGTAATGTCCTATGTTGGGTTGGGTTAAACCTTTCGCCCGTTTCAGTGTTATAGCTATTTTCATAGCTTCCTCGACCCCTCCCCGCCGCCAACATAGATGCCATCCTTTTTTCTTCTCTCCTCTTCAATGAAGAAGCGGGAGATTTTGCCGCCCCCGTAAAACTGCCGCCCGGCCCGCACCCGCCGCGCTACGCTACTGGCCCGCATTCACAACAAGTATTGTTGAGCGCTGATACGGTTGGCGTCGTGGGCACTGACGACTTTCAGCCAGGCTTCATCATCATCATCATGCTTTATTCATTAGGAAGTCGGTCCATTTAATTTCCCCTGCAACAGCAAAATAAGGGTTCATTATGCTTACAAGTCCTCCCATACTGTACCCTTAGTATGGAACCGCTCTCAATCTGCCAGAGGGATATAAAAAGCGTACATATCGCTTTAAACGCATCTATTTCAATAGAGCACTATTAGGCAAACTGCGATCCATACGCTGCACGTGCCCCAACCAAAAAATACAGTAAATAGAATTTCGCTTTGTGAAATGTAACAAAACGCTCTAAATCCAGCAACACTGTCGGCCACGTGCCTGGGAAAGTTCCGCTGTTAATTGACACCTCAATTACGCAGCGCGGTCCCACGTCGATTTTTAATTTCGCTCGGGATGCAAACTGCGACGTGGGGTACAGAAATTGTTGTTATTTTACATGCTGTTTTGCCCGATACTTGCTCACTCCGCTGGTTCAGCGCCCGAAATGAGCCTTGGCTTCCGAAATAAGAGATCGCCTCTTGCTTCTTGCCGTCATTGAACTGAAGTTCTCGCAGATCATTGTCGACGACGCCTTTCCAGCGATGCCTAGGTCGTCCTTAATGGGCGTTGGTTGAAAGGTAGACCGTGGTACGTTTTCTTTCTTTAAACTCAAAAAAGCGAGCTGATTTGATAACCTTAACCTTCTACAACTCTTAAATTATCAGGTTTATTGCAAACAAAGCAGGGTATATTTGCTAAAGTAACTGTTATCAAAGTTGACCCGTTACTTGTTGGTGATATCCAAACATGTATTTGGTTTTAGCAGCGGCTTTGCCGATTAATCTCGATTACGTTGAAAGCCTAATCCGATCGATATGACAATTTTGCTGAGTGGAACTGCATTAATGTTCTAATACAGTTTATTACTTACGATGAAGTAGGCTACCGGGTCATGAAATCAAGATCGCAGTTCGGGATTGCAAATTTCGCCCTCGACATACAGCGGCATTACGAGTATGCAATTCCATATGACAATTGGAAGTGAAACTGCCTTAATGTTATAGCAGTACATCCATATATTGAGTTCTTGGAGGGATGTTCGATGTTAGAGAAACATCGATGTACAATAATATCGATTGAAAGACATCGATATCTCTAAAACATCCACTGTTTTCGGTACCTAACAAATAAAACTGACTCTTATATTTATTATTTTGTAGAAATTAAGAAACTTATAGAAATAATTACGTACCTATTTACAAAGCCAGCAGGATAGGCAGTATTTTTGGGCATACATAGCAAAAAAATTAACATCATCTGCTAATGGCTATCACTTACACTTACTGCACGCTAGACGGCGCTGAAAAGATTAATTGACATTTTGATGATGATATCAAAGTCAAAACATCAATGTTTTCCAGTTAAACATCGGTGTTTATTCACCATCGATAAATATCGATCATCCATAAGTTCTTGAGTGCATCAATTGAGTGTGCTTTGAGTCGTATGGAAAACTAGAATTATGTCCAGATAAATATAAGTTATAGATTTGTATTTTTATTGCACAAGAGGGAGACATAGCGTTGGCGGTGTGCTACGAATGAAATGGAGTTACGCCCCTCCATGTGACAATTTGTGGAGAGAAACTGCATTAATATTCTAATTCTGTTCTCTGGGACTTGCGTAGTAGGAATAAGAATTAAATGTACGAGTATATCTAGGTTCACATTACATGAAATGAATGCTGGGGATGATACGAGTACATCATACCCGATTTCACCTATTAACGTTACTTTTAGAGACGTCATATTATTGGTATTTCCGAACCGATACGACCTGCAAACCTTCAAAAAAGAAGCGTATTCCTGCTTGAAAGGTCGGCAGCGCACTTGCGACTCCTCTGGTGTTGCAGGTGTCAATGGGCGGCGGTAATCGCTTACCATCAGGTGATCCGTCTGTTCATATGCCCTCTATCTCATAAAAAAAAACGTCAACACATATTTTAAAACTCAAGAGTATTATTTAAACAATTAAACATCCCACAACATTTTATAAGCAATCTTGTTTTATTAACACCTGATTGTTTTGTTAATATTGTTGTGAGAAAGTGTTTAAAATCCTCTTTTCTAAATTAACAAAGAAGGTCTGTAATAAATTAATTAACTGACCATTAAAAAGTAGTTTACGTTATTATTTATTTTTGACAAAATAAGAGATACGGTAGCTTTGTGAATAAAAACGCGCCTTCCATTCGGGTCGTATAGAGGTCGTGATTATTTTTATACGATCCCCAAATCCCGGGGTTAAAATACGTCGGCATTGGATCCTCTAGGTAAGACGGATTTCCATTCGCCCCCGCGTGAAGGAAGGCCCGGGCAGTGGGAATATTAATAGGCTGGCGTGGTTAATAGGTTCGGTTCACTAGACATGTTACGCCACTCGATATGACATTTGCTGTGTGAAAGTGTATTAATTTTCAATCAGAAGACCTATTTTTGAATTGTCGTCTCACTAAAAAATGTGTGACTCGCATGATTTTTGACATCCGCATTTTTGAATCATTCGAAAACGAGCGATTTGCAACGAGTGGTGTAAACCACTCGTTTCCGTTAGGCGAGTGGTCGCATTTACGTCAAATCACACGTCAAATATTAACGAGTTAACACTATACTTTGACAAGATTGGCGACACACTAAGCGAGTGATTTCAAAAATAGGGAAAATTATGAATCATGCGACTCACGAGACGACGTGACTTGCAAAACGAGTAGTTTTGTTTGGACGAAGCGAAAATTCAAATATAGGTCTCCTGATATTCGGAACACTTGTGTAGTAGAGAGTAAGGTACATACAAGTTCTGATAGCTACTCCAGGGTATCTATCTGTGGTGGCAAAGTAACATTTGTATCGAGTTATTCTTGTTCACTGCTCGATATGGGACATAGTTAAATGAAACTGCATTAAAGCTCAAATTGAATTCTCAGGAACACTCTACTAGAAAATAAAGTTATGTCGATGAAGTGAAGGTAGATACTGTTATGGACACGCATATTGGTGTTTTGTAATAATAATTTGTATTTTTTACTGAAATATAAATTTATACATCCGAGTACCTGAGTCTTCACCATCCTTTTTACATTAAATTGATACTAAGGCCAAAACATTAACCGCTTGTGCGTAATGCGCTAACAAACTAAAGAATTGAATCGATAAATAAATAATCGGTTGCGTCCAATACTGTATTTTCGACCATGATGCAGGATTTGGGGTGTCTTGTAATTACACTGAAGCGTCTGCCGTCTGACCTTCGCAACCCTTTAACTGAATCATGGTTACACGTTTCAGAAACTATCCGAAACGCGCAGGTTTCCTTCTAATGTTTTTCCTCACCGCCGAGCTAATGGTAGAAATACGAACATAGATTTAAAATACCCAGAGGTGCATGTTCGGTTTCGAACCAAGTCCCCCGCGTGAAAGGCACATTTTATCCACTGAGCTACTATCGCTATAATTATCTCGTTTTCATTTGCATTTTCTCTAATTTTATTTTAGACAAAATATTTTCCTTTGTATTCACAAATTACATAGCCATAATTGAGCCAGTATTTATGGCTATGTATTTGTCTAAGGTATTTGTAAATACAAAGGAAATTACTGAAAGCTCAGTTCACATTTTGCAAACTAAACTTTGGTTTACATTAAAGTTACAGAGAAGTCACTAACTAGCAACGAAAGCTCGTTCTCTAATTGGTGCGCTTAGAAATGCAAGGCGCATCAGACATTGTGACCCGGTTTCGCTTTTCATAATCTCCAGTGGATAGCTAAAGAAACTTGTTACACTTTAAAACTAAATCACCTATGGATTAGATAGATATACTTACCAATATTCTTCATTTTTACAATGAAGACCTCAATGGGCCGTTCGCTATAATGTAGCGCACAACGCGGTAGGTCGTATTCTATTCCCGGTCGGATAAATTTATATAACGAACTTTTCTACATTGACTCAGTCTGGCTGTACTAGGAAATATTTCCGGCTGTCGTCAGAGTAGTACACATAGTCATAGTATAGGGAATATCCTAATTTGAGAAAGCTAGGCGCCATTATAGGGAACCTGGATATCGGCAGTGCTGCCATCTATTTGAACTTAATTTGCCATGTTTCTTAAACTCAATACAAAGTGCTGCCACCTATACTTACTGCCACATAGACGGTGCTGCCAACTGGTGCCATTAATTTGAACTTAATTCGTCCTGTTATTCAATACAAAGTGCTGCCACCCATAGCTACTGCGCGTGCCCTATTGCAAGATTACGGGGATATATAACTTGGATATCTTTAAGGCAAGAGTGAACAGGCATCTTCTAGGCAAACGCGTGTCATCCTAGACCTCATCGTCACTTTCCATCAGGTGCGATTGTGGTCAAGCGTTGGCCTATAGTCTAATAAAAAAATAAATATATATACTTCTAATAATTGGCAGTACACTAAGTTACATGACAGATGATGTTGATCAAGGATTTTGTCTCAATTCGATTCACTTGTTCCAGGACTAATAACGTACATGAAGTTTGACGCCAGCGGCAAGTATCTCTTCGTGTGCGGCGACCGCGCAGTCAGGGTGTTCCACAACGTGTGCGGGTACTTCACCACCATCGCCAGCTGCAACCGCCTCCTGGGCACCAAACAGACCTCAGCGACCGTCGAACGCTTGAAGAAGACCATAGAAGACTGTAATAAAACTCTCGCCAAATTTGGAAAGTAAAGGGTTTGGGTGAAGACTGATTTCAGAGTTATTTTGGATGGTTTATTAATTATACACCTTTTTAAAGTAGATGCCAAGGCATAAACCCATCTTTTGTGAAACCACAAAAACCTTTCTATGGTACCTAATGAAGAGGTTTTGTATTAAAATGTCATAAAATTCATCCCAATGGGGGCTACTGCGTGTGGAAAATCCGCTAGATGGCGTACTGTAGAACTAAGGTCCATCTACACAGTGATAGGTGGTTATTTTTGATGTGAGATCTCAAAATGTCACTAAAGAACCAATGACTGTGTACTGTTAGACGCCATCTAGCGGATTTTTCACAAATCAAACGGTGGCGCTACTATATTGAACCTGTGGTCCTGACAGATTGTAGTAATCCAACTAGCAACCTAATTTTTATCCGTACATAGAGTCTAATTAATGTATAATTACTGATAGCAGAAATCTACAGTCGAAGTCAAAATGCCCCTATTTTTACATGGTTTATAGTTTACTCATATTGACCTCGACTGTACCTACGTATTGCTCTGAAACCAGTCTTAGTCCGGACGCAAACGATTTATCTTTTAGTTTATATCTAAGCCATGGCGGGTGTTGCCAAAAAATGGCGTGTTCTTTGACATTTACAACGTTTTTACGACAGCGTCGCTATGCTTCATGGGAAGGTTTTCGAGTCAATTTGCGAAATTAACATTTTGCTAGATTGCTCTACTGTTAGGTAACGTCCGAACAGAAAAATAAATCTGACTAAAGTTTCGTCAATTTTAGAACTAACGTTTGATTTGCTAATAACATCCTCCTGGTTTAAATTTCGGCATTGCCTTATTTCAGGTATTAAAATTATGAAAAGATTTTGAAAGTACAATAGCCAAGCATTTAAATTCTGCTTAGAACATGATATTTAAGCGTCTACTTGAGTTTTGTATCAGTTCAGAATTGATTTCAGAGACTCCTTCCAAAGTTGTAACTCCATTTAAGGTTTAATCAGATCGTACAAACGTTTGCATTTATGTTTTTAAGTTATAAATCGTATGTTGAGCGACATGGGGGGAAATTCTCACGCACTCGACATTTAAGTCGACTTAAAGGTTTGTATATAAACCAATGTATGAAATCTTTAACTTCGACTTCAATGTCGAGTGCACGAGAATTTATTGTCCTTATGCACGTTTTTTGGCCATAGCCCGTCGACTGGCGAGGCGTCGCGATGATTGCTGCCTAGTAATAACTAACTTTCTAACCCTGTTGGCGCCGGGTTTTCTCACCGACATTTCTCGTCAACCGCATTTATTTTTCTATAATATATTTTAAGAGATGTTTACATGTTTACCTAAATATAAAACTGTTGCAAGTATTATTCTTGGTTTACGAAATAGTTATTTGGGGCTATTAA
Organism: Cnaphalocrocis medinalis; assembly: GCA_014851415.1. NCBI lineage: Eukaryota > Metazoa > Arthropoda > Insecta > Lepidoptera > Crambidae > Cnaphalocrocis > Cnaphalocrocis medinalis. The sequence continues at coordinate 11,488,963 of CM026285.1, read as the reverse complement.
AGAATTGATCACGCAATGTATGGCAAAGAGTGCCCCGTTCTTTAGGTATGGGCTACTTTCACGGTTAGCAAAAAATTCGCTTAATCACAGCAACAATGTGAACTTACTAGTCTCTCTATAAATGGCTATGATTAATTTATAAGATAAGAATAGTAAATAAAATATTTTTAAATTTTTTATACAATCGGAAAACATTGGCAATCTCATTTCTCATTCATATCTTCCGATTGTTTTTAAATGTTCATCTTATCTGTTTGCATAAAGAAATAAATCTTATGGATCTTTGTCAAGTAAAACAAAACATTATGTGCGAAATTTTTGACTTCCCGTGAAAGTGGCCTCGTAATAATATTTTTATAGATAAAACACAACGTATACACGGCGTCACGTCCAGGGGGGCGATTCTCGAGCAATCGACATTGAAGTCGAATTTAGAGATTTCCTACATTCGACCATAGAAATGTCTATTCGCCTTCTATGTTGAATTCATGAGAGTTGCCCCCTGTTACCCTTTTGGACTTTGTACCGTCCTTATGTCTCAGACACAAGTGCTATTTATGCACTGTGGGGGGTAAATCGACCCGAACGTCTGTACCTATCGTTAGCGAGAGAGACGATATAATTATGTTAATGAATGACTCATAAAATTGATCTCTGTCCAAATTCGTAGTTTATTTAAGATGTGCGAATATGTGCAGTTAAAAATTATGTGCGCGGCTGCATTTTATTTGCTATTTAAGTCAATTTACTATCTAAGTGTAGCTTTTAAAACCAGGCAGAATTTTTAAATAAAAGCATGACGTTTCCGATTAGATCCATCTATTCAAAATTACTAAGTAATTGATTTTCTGTGACAGAAATGGCCCTCAATTTGTCTAATTAATTATTTCGAATAATACAGAATTTAAAAGACTGCAAACTTAGTTTGATTCATGATTACAAAGAGACGGGACTACTGAAGGAAAATGGTTAGGCCTACAAGTAGAAAGACTTCTTCACTAACAAAGTTTATGCTTATTGCGAAACATGAATGTACCTAGTCCCCCGTTTCACTTGTACTTACAAAACAAACTAAATGAATCCAAACCACCATCTCTGCAGTCATACAAGTCCTTGATCATCCGTTTCTACTCAGATGCGGTCATGCGTATGCGCACACAGATCTAACGCCCGTATTAATCGCTGCCTGGTGTACTAACTTACAAGTCAATTAACACGCTTCTGTAAAACACTTCTGTTCTAGTAGGAATTGTGGTTAGTTTATGTCGCTTCAGATCAGCCGTCCTGGGTAATCCTGGATGTCAAAAGTGATGGCGCGAGTAACGTAAGACTTACGTTTGTCGCTTATTAAATTCTACTGATTTCGCACTACCTACGAGAAATCCAGATTTTATATTTGCTATTAAAAATAAAAAACTAAATATTCATTAATTGTTTCGTTGTTTCTGGTTTAAATATCAAGATAAACCCTTATTTTGAAAATGGGATAATGTAGGTAAGATTTGTGATATTAATAGAAATTCTTAATCAGTATTTTTTAACCGTAATTTCCCTACATTCTTTAAGACCGATTAATCTGTTGATTAACACACACTCGACGTAAGAAAAATACATTTAGAATGACGCAGATACGCAATACAATCCGTAGATACAAATTGATCGCATTCATTGATTTAATAGGCATTTCGTATTGTCCTTGACTGCCCAAACCTTGCGATTGATAGAACTGACTATTTGCCACTTAATATTTTTGTTTTCGTCTCTAAATATTAAATACAGTAGTTGTACTTTAACGTTTTAGAGACGCAAATTTTGAACTGCGGATAAAGCAGGGTCAATGTTTACCTAAACATAAATGCTCGCATTATTTTATGACGTGCTCTATTGCTACTAACCTATTTTCTTTGCGTGTGTATCTAGGGCACAAATATTTATAAGATAGGGACTTTGTAGATCAGTGTCTCACCTCAAGCAAGGGCCCAGTAATTCCTATATTTCTTATACAAGGTTTATCGGTAAACAGTTCTTAAACCTATAATTTTGAACGATTGTTCTACGTCTTGATAATTCGCACCAAAAATTTAAGATTTTCATACAAAGTTGGTCACGTGATTTGGTCATTTTGTATGGGAATTCGAAAACTTTTTCGACGAATTTCCAAAACGTTTTTCAGAATAGGAGCGCTAGTTGAAGGGATGTGTAACTGTTTGTAGATATACCCTGAATTGTAAAATACATCGTTAAATGTTTAACACATCTCCTGTCGCGTGTTACATGTATCGCGGACATGGAATGAGTTAACCATTTAGTATTAGGTTTAACTTAATTATTGGTTCCATAATTGTATTGATAAAGTCTAATATTGTCTATGTCAATAAAGTTTTACATTTATAATAATGAATGTCTTTTCATTTACCTACCTAATAGGTATCGTTCACCTTACACATTTGAAAATGCGTCTACACACAGCCGTTAAAAAAATGTTGAGTGAGTAATATTTAGGTTACCTAATATTAAAAGAGCGGCAATATCTTATCAATGACCGAAAATGTTTACCAATGTTATTTAAATCATACGATTTGTAGACGTGACGGACGTGGACGTTGTCCAGTAACTTTCGGAAACATTGCTCAACAAAATGTAACTGCGGTGTGGACGAACCGCATCAAGATTATTTTTTCAGTAGTGTATGAGACTGCACATTTGAAACCTGCCTGGTATTAAAACACTCGTGAATGCCATTAAAACCTCACCAAGTCTTGTTTTTTTAAATCTCGCTCGTTTTTTAATAACCCTTTTTTAACACACACACACACAGTCACATGAACTACCTACTAAAAATATGGCCTAAGTATTCCGCGGCATCTAACAATAGCAATGACCGTTAGTTTGTGCACTTGTAATAAAGAAGACTTTCTACTAAAATTGGTTTCTGCGCACTCAAGGTCATCGCTATTGATAGATGCCGCGGACTTATATCAATAAACAATCATGAACTTACGAATACTATTCAACCGTAACCACTGCTGGAAGAAACCAAACATACTCGTAACAGAAACAGCACATGCTGTTTTCAGCCGTATCTCTGAAACTACTGAAAATATCGCAAAAATAACGAAATTTTGACCCCCCCTTTTTAATAAACCCCTCTACCGCTCCAACCTCTAACACCCCCTTACTATTTCACCCCCCCACCCCCCCTTAATTAGGACCCTGCATTTTTGTATCACGCTGCGGATTTTCACAATAAACTACAAGACTGCCTATGGAGCCGATGAGAGTTGATTTAAGTAGGGATGTGTCACCAGACCAATCAAACGATCGTTGATCGAGGGAATCGATCGATGGTAGAATCAATAATTCGACATCGATCAATATTTTCCAACTGGCCTTTTATCCATCGATCGACGTCCTTTCTATCTAATGCACTTTACGATCGATCCATGTCATCCATCGATGATCGATGTAGAATCTTTACTGCCGCACTCACAGAAGTCATTAACCCCTAATGTTCATTATCTTAATTGTGAATAGTTATTATGTCCATTAAAATGAGGTTCAAACAATGTTTTACTTAAGTGACATTTCGGGTTTAATTAACGTCTTTGAGTGCAGCAGTTTGTGCATTGTGTTTATCTATCTACCTACCTACTGTTAATAAAGCCAGTGAGTTACAGCGGGCTTCTCAAACCTGTGATACTTGAGAAGCCTACATATGTACTCACTGGCTTGAGGTTGGCGCGGAGCAGGGGCGTAACCATAGGTTGGCAGGGCTGAAAAAATGCCATGAGCCACATTCCCCCAATAGGTCCCAGGCCCAAGACTAAAGAATTACACTGCGTTAGGTGTAAGTAGGTAGTTACCAACTTACACCTAACGTACGAATCAGCGTCTCACTACCGCACTCAGAGACGTCATTTAACCTATGCGCATTATCCTAACTATGGATAGTCTGGATGTCTATTAAAATAAGGGTCAATATTTTTACTTAAGTGAAAATTAAGGATTAATTAACGTCTCTGAGTGCGGCAGTAAGACAGCAACGCTTCAGCTAAAGGTAGGGATGTAAATTAAAACAATCGCTTTAGTTTTAACTTTATTGTGTTCTGCACAAAAGTGACATTATCGACAATACACTGAGATACTCCGTGATAGTTAATTTAAGTACAGTTTCACAGCTTTTGATAAATACATTATTTATGATTACACCTTTAACAGAGAGTTGGTTAAATCAATTCCATCAATTTTGTCAAAAAATAGTATTGCCAAAATAGATATTTTATTTTTGTCATTCGAGAAACAAGACTACATTGCATTTCACTACAATCTAAGAATGCAAAAAATAGTTTTTCTCCTATATTTTTGTACCAATCTGCTGTTGTAACTGTTTTAAACATATTTCTCTTCATAATCTTTGTGTACATTTATATCGTTGGCAGCTATCAACTTATAAACGACTATACAAGCAGATGGTTCTCCAACATCCAAAATTGAAGCTTTGGAACAGCACTAACGTAATCGCAATTTTCTAATAACTGAAACTACATCCAATAACGATGTCAAATTTGGTATTGGCAAATAGCCTAAGTTATGAGGAAAAGTACATATGAGTATGACTTCTAAACATACATAGATGGCTATGGACAACATTCATATTGATTTACAACTCGATAAAATTAAACTTTCGCGTTGCATTATACAAATAATTTATATAAACGGGACTAAACGCGACAAAAATTGATAATACATTCTAGCACTTACTGCTTGACGTTTCGACTGCGTTACAACAAGCCGTGGTCACAAGCGAACGGCTGTTGTAACGCAGTCGAATGTACTTATTAATTTTCGTCGCGTTTAATCCCGTTTATTTAAAGTATTTGATAACATTCTCCAATATTATTCATTAATGATGGAAAGGTATGTTTTTAAAATGTATTTGATGAGACCAGGTAGGCTAAGCTATGTTGTATGAAACACATAAATGCAATGACAGAAAGGCTGCGGCAGTGACGTGCGAGTTTGTGACGACTGTAGAAATTACTCTACTGTGTGTTTACTTCTAGGCAAAGGTTACTACAAAAACATTCGACGGACTCATTTGAGACATAACTAAATTAGTTTGTTAATAAGCGACGCAAAGCATAACTTACGTTCAGCGTCAAAAGTATTGCGGGGTTTTAAAATGGTTGTAAAAATGTATTAGATCTTATCATGGCTTATAAGCTAGTCAATATTTTATGGCAGTAGTACTGAGTATTTTGCCTCCATAGACTTCCAACAGGTGGAGCTGCTGCCATCAAAAACCCACCCCCTTTTGAGACGCCCATGACATAACATTAGATGCTTAGTTCTCACGTATATACTTTTGGCGCCAAATGTATACAGAATTTGTATTATGTCGGCAGATCGATCGCAGCTTTCAGACTAATACTACCTCCTATTGGCTATCTTCGGAAAAACCTGCGACATTAGTTAGGTGTGACTCTCCTACTACTATAGAACATGTGATCAGAACAAAATCTATTTCAAGGAATAAACAAGAAATAGGCATGATTCAATGTAATTTTCAATAGGAAGTTCAAATATCCTTTCGAAATATCTATTCGACAGTATATGAAAAAATAGGTCTTACCGTTCATAACAAAAGTCGCCTTTAACTATTTAGGTAGCAATATTAAAAAACGACTTAAAACTACATAATTGAAAGATTATAACGTAAAATACAAAAAGTATGTAATATATAATATTATGGACATTAGTTCTGTCTGTTTATGCTTTTAATTAATAAAATATTTTTGCCAATCTCAGGATTTGACATCATGCCTATTAAAAATATCTATGTAAATCAATGGATATGTGGACTTCGAATCAGATTCACATATCTCATTGTTTAAGATTTCGAATTAAGTATAGTGAGATTCTATTCGAAAAGTAAAATTTTGAGATTTTTTTATAACATTGCGAAAATGATTTACGTTTATTTTCATTTTTCCTTATTAACACTATTCCCGCTGCTAATATTACATTTTACAGCAAAGGAGTAACTGCAAAAAAACCTTTATCTGTTAAGGTCCTAAGAGTTAAGTTCAACAATTATATAACATACATATTATAGTAGGTACAATAGCTTATGGCTGGTAACCATAAAAACAGCCCATAAAAATAAAAATAATGTACCTATTAGACATGTAATAACGTAAAATAGAGATGTCTGCAGTGTTTTAACCATAGACATAACTATAATAAATAAACTAATAACTGTATTATAGTCGGTTCGAGAATATTAAGATGAGCGCTACTAAAGTACAATATTTGTAATTGATATTTGAGTTGTTGCCAATTTAAAAACCTCATTTGAGAAATCTGCAATGTAAGCTGTAAATTATTTTTAGTCAATATATTCAAATGCGTCTGATGTTATTTAGGTTTGTCTGTGACTTTTTTTACTCAAATAATTTACAGCGGCAGTTTTTATTTATTATTACAGTGAGAGTTTTATATAACTTCAATGTCTTTTAGTTGTAATCTAGATTTTTACCGCTATACTCGTAATGACAAAGTCTCATTTAGCAAACACGAAAATGACAATTAGGTTCTAATTATTGCAATGAACATAACAGTGAAATTTGGAGACATTAAGGCGCTGAACGTTCTACTTTCTACTATTTCGTTAACACTGATGAGTTAAACTGAACTCGATAGAGCAGCTAAATAATGAAGGAACGCTCAAGCAAGTACAATGTTGATTGTTTTGGCATACTCATTGATTTTGATGTAGCTATAAGCATTTTACACTACTTTCAAAAAAAAATTTACTTTATATTTTAAAGTAACATTACATTAACTCAGTGGGGACTAACAGGTCAATTTTAGAACCTTCGATAATAATGTAAACAAGTTACCTATTGAGCTCAATACTAGATGTTTTGTGAATTTTTATGAGAACAATGATGTTTTTAATTAATGTTATTGATTTACATCGAATAACATCCAGTAGATATGATCTATTTTGACACTGATTAATTTCACTCACAAATGTTATAAATATTTAATAATTATATACCATTTTATGAACGATATAGAAATAACTTATACTCGGGAAATTGATGACATGACAACTACATTTTTCTTCCAATTTATAATTTTATATTTTTTCTAGACTATGCAAAATGGAAGCGTCGCCTAAATGATATGGTGTTATAGTTCCCATTGAGCAATAAAGAACAATTACAATAGATTATGAAAATGTGTAACACGGTAATAAATTATGAGTATTGTATTGTTGAATCAAAAATAAATAATATTTTTATGTTTTACGATATCTGCCGTGACGGAACACGACGAAGGCTTTATTATAGATTATTATGTTCGTTTTAATTTATTTGTGTTTATAAGAATATTGTGTTCATATAATGCGTCAATAAAGTCATGAAATTAATTGATGGCGCCACTGCCGCTTATGTCTTAAGGTATGGTAACCCCATTGGTTATAAAACATGGGAACATTGTTAGTTCCCCAAAAAACCATTTTCATGACCTTTTCGACGCATTATCGACATAGACATTTTTACTCATACAATCGAGGTAAGTAATAATTTTGAATTTAGACCTTCTTCCTTATACCATAACATTTCTTCTAAGTGATTCATACTGTAAAGAAACCTTTTACTGCATTCATTTTGTTAAAAGCTTTTGATATCATCCACTTATGTGCCTACTTAGTAAGAATATAGATCCATACACTGGAAAGTAAGAAATTCCAGATTATCTATGACTTGAATTACTTGAACTTGTTTGAATACAGATTCCAAATCTCATAATCGTGTAGATATTGGCATTGTTCATTATAAACTTATGACGCACTTGTTTCTTCTTTAGTCAATGGAGAAGGTTGTTATATATTCACTGTTTCTTTGAGCTTTACACATAAAAATAGTCAAGTTAACAATAATAAAGAATAGTTTCTATTTGAGTAATTTTAAAACGTATTTGTCTATGAAATTGTGGTGAGCCGATTTTTGCAATTAGGGACCATTCAAGTATTACGTAAGCAGATTTTTTGGGAAATTGAACCCCCCTCCCCCCTTGCCAGCAAAAAAGGGCGAGAAAATATACTTTTTCCTCCTGAATTTATCAAAAGTAAGCAGAGTCAAGACCCCCTCCCCCCATCGATGCTACGTAATAATTGAACGGTCCCTTAGGTAATCAGAGAACTTATCTTCAGGCCCTTTTAGACTAGACTATAGAAAGCCTAAATCCATATCTATACATTATGTTCGAAAAAATTAAATCAGTTTCATCATAAATTTATTTTCACTGATTATATTTTAAAACATTTCAAAGCGAATGATACTAGAACATTCATAGTTATACATAGTATAAAAACCTAATATTTCACCAATTGGAAAGCAATAAAAACATGATTACTTCATGATCACTACAATTATAGTACGAAAAATAGTCAATATGGATTTTTGCGATGAAAAATCCTATAGATGGCGTAATGTGCCACGTTATATCCAACTTCACTGGCTTTGCTCGTTTCAAACCTATCTTATAAAATAACCAATAATCCCGTCGGACATGACGTCAAAACGCCATAACGAATAATGCATTGCGAAAATCGATATTTTCCAAGCGAGTTCCGTTTTTAAATATTGTCATGAAGGTTTTTTTTTCAAATGAGATGATTTAGTTTTACTCTTGAGTTTAGACTTTAGATATTATATTTAATATTTTATTTAGGAATAAATAAATGCCACAGTCGTAAGACTAATTAGAACGATAAGATCGCTAATTTAAAATTTTGATATTATGTTTATGTAAATATAATATAAACACGATATTATACGTATTAATATCAATAAATACAGAAACTTGATTGATAAACAATATCGAAAAACTAATAATTTTGACTGAAAGTTCTAGGTACTAAAACTTTAAATAAAATACTTAACCAATTTTTAACAAAACGTTATGTAAATGTTAACGGCACAATTTTGCATACATACATAATAACGGTGAAACACAAAAAGTTAACTTAAATATACATTAATTCGGAAAGAGAGATGTTTTGAGTGTATTTTAGTAATACACAAAGACTTACAATTAATATCAAGGCTGATTACATTTATATCAGAGGTGACGAGGTGACTTAACACAGCCAAATTAATTAATTTTAATTAGGAAAAGTTAATAAGTTTGAGTTTCAAAGGAATTCTGAGATGAGAAACCTAAATAACTTTTTCTTAAGTGAGAATTTGTTGTTGATTGAAAACCTTAATCAAAAGATGAGCATTAACTACATTAAGACGAGAATACTACTGTGATTCCTGTACTTTTTAATTTGTGAGATAGTGAGGTGAGCATATTTTTATAAAAATTATGCGGTGGGTTGATTTGCTTTTGAATGTGTAGGTAGTGCAGGTACTTTTAAGGGTAAATGTTTTTTAAAATTGATGAACATGAATTTTAAACGTAAAGGTGATTTTACTTTTAGATGTAGGTAACATTGCGGTCATCGCCACCCGATCAATTTGTAGGTAAATAATTCCAGATAATTCGTAGTGAACAGTCGAACTCATGCTGGATTTTATCGACCAATCAGGTGGCGACGACCGCCATAGTACTTCGTCTAGTAAAAAAATAATTGAGTATCCAACTATCTACCACTAATCTTGAGTAAAGTACAAATATAAGACTATAACTACGAAGAAGGCAAATTGATTTCGTTTCTAAAAATACATTCTACCTCTGATATAAATAACATCCACACAAATCATACAATTCCGAGACAACAACAGTTTTGGATAGAAAAAAAATCAGTCGAAAAAAAAGTCAAAAATATACAGTCGACGCCGAACAAGCGGCGCGCGCAAATAATAGTAAAAAGCTTACGAACTAAACCTAATACGAAATAAATACTGTAAGTACTATGATTATCGAAGTGTTAAGATAACATAGCGGCCCGCAGGCGACTAAAGACTTTGGTGCAGGTGCCTCCGCTCCGGCGCTGTCCCAGATATGGCCATCGTTTCGATACTCCGTTACAATAGTGGACTAGCATGAAATTCGATTTCGATACGCCGTGCGGCGTCATTCTTCATTCTTCCTCAGCAACAGACATTCTTCTGGAAAGAGAGAGAAGATAACTGAAGAGAGGGATGAGATGGTTCCGTCGAAGTAGGTAAACTTTTACTTTAATAGGGGTTTAGAACATATTGGTTGCTTGTTACACAGGCGGCTAACATTTACCCTTTTGTTCACGGACGTATATATAGCTTTGACAAGGGGGGGTGTCCCACATTGCAACACCGTGCTCGGATTTAATAATTTCCCTAATTGTAATAATATAATGCGGCTCTCCCGAAGTACAATTCAAGGACCGGCTGGACCCAGCGTGCGTTATTACATGTACGCATTCTTGAAGAACGTGAGGTTGATTTGTTGATTTGCCGTCCCGGGGCTATCTACAATTTGCTACCCCACTAACCGTGCAGACTCCTAATTAAGTCGCCCTTGGCTATAGCCGATTCAACCTTATGTCAAACCAGGCCTCAATGGGGGGGGGGGGGGGTCCGGACCCCCTGGACCCCCCCTTATATACGTGCCATGCCGGTGATGCGTCTCGGCTGCTTGGCGGCGAGGTCGCAGAACTTTCCAATTAGAATAACGAGCAATCCAGAGACTCACCATTCACCAGTAAGTATGCAGCCGCAGACAATCTCCAGCTAGATCAGCTAACAGCGCCCGTCTCTCCGGCAGCAAGGCTAGACCCGCCACGTGGCGGGGCCGCTTAGACGTGACGTCACAGCTTTTCAACTCCTATATAGGTACTACTTGGCTACAGAAAAGACACTCACCATTCACCAGTAAGTATGCAGCCGCAGACAATCTCCAGCCAAGTCAGCCAGCAGCACCCGCCTGTTCGGCAGGGCAGCAAGGCTAGACCCGCCACGTGCCGGGGCCGCTTAGATGTGACGTCACAGCCAGTCAACTCCTATAAGCTACTACTTGGCTACAGAAAAGACACTCACCATTCACCAGTAAGTATGCAGCCGCAGACAATCCCCAGCCAGGTCGGCCAGCAGCGCCCGTCTGTCCGGCAGTAAGGCTAAGCCCGCGACGCGGCGGGGCCTCTTAGAAGCGAGGTCGCAGGCGGCCAGCACGCGGCCGCCCGAGGCCTCCAGCACCAGCAGCCCCGGGCGGCCGCGGACGCTCCGCGCGCATACTATGAGAGGCCCGTGCTCGGTGTGCTCTAGGGCGATGCCGCCGTAGCCTCCACGCCCTGAGATGATGAAAATGCATTAAAATTAAAAATGCTTTATTGCTTACCGAGTGATAAGTCATTAGAATGATGGTATTGTGTAACGTGTAAAAATTCCACCAAAAAGTTCCACCAGCTCGTACTCGTAAGCGGTTCGCTTCTTCTTTCTTGGTACTAACTGCTAAGGAATGGAACAACTTGCCGGCTTCTGTATTTCCAGAGAGCTACAATTTGGGTGTCTTTAAGTCGAGAGTGAATAGGCTTCTTCTGGGAAAGCATGCTACATCTTAGACCTCATTGTCACTCTCCATCAGGTGAGATGAGGTCAAGTGCAAACCCATCTTATATATATAAAAAAAAATTTGCTAGGTGGCGTACTGGTGGTGGCCTGAGATACCATTTCAGCATCATTCTGTTCATGTTCATGAGGTAGCATTTCAGCTGTGTTTCGTCGAGTGAGTGAGGGCACCGGATGCTCCATTGGGGGAAAGGAAGTAAAAGTTTGGCAGCGCTCTTGTGATTCTACTGGTGTTACAGGTGTCTATGGGCGGTGGCAATCGCTTACCATCAGGTGATCCATTTGCTTGTCTCCCACCTATCATATAAAAAAGCATTGGTTTTTTCGTTCGACAAATTAACATTTTGACATAGGTACTACATTCATTAATATCTAATCACCTTGTAGGTTTTAATTTTCAATGTAAAATTGTCCAATTTTACCTTTTGGTACAGGCGCTAGCGTTGTCTTCAAGTTTCCCTCGACGTCGTACACGCGGATGGCGACGTCCGCCACGATCAGCAGGTCTTCAGAGAGAGCCAGCCCGCCCACCAGCCCGAGATCGCCATTACCAACCTTTCAAAAATATTGTAAAAAGTGTTTTTTTTTTATGGTATAGGTAGCAGACGAGCAGGCGGATCACCTGATGGTAAGCAATTGCCACCGCTCATGGACACTTGCAACACCAGTGGAGTTACAAGTGCGCTGCCACCTTTTATCCCCTTCCCCCCCGGGTGGGCCTCCGGTACCCTCACTCACTCGGCGAAACACAGCACAGGGGCTGCTTCACGCCGGTTTTCTGTGAGGCAGTGGTATCACTTTGGTCGAGCCGGCCCATTCATGCCGAAGCGTGGCACTCCCACAGTAAAACTTATTAAGATTTTTTGGCAGGTCACTGTTTGAACCTAACCTAACCAATATTTTTGAGTTTAGTCAGTATTATCATCACAAAAGAATAGTAACCAGCCAAAAAAGCTTAAAATTCGTGGGCGAGATTTTTTCGGGCGAGTTGTCCCCTAACTCATTAAAATTTTAACATATTACTACAAACCCTTGTTGATTTACCAATACATAAATTTAAATATCAAGTTAAATCTTATTTGATGGCAAATGCCTATTATACAGTTGAAGAATACCTAAATGACAAGAATTTGCGGAAATGATAAACTGTTCACCTACATTGTGGTGTAGGGAGGTTGTTAGCGAATTAAAGATGTTATTCCAATGAATAATCGTTTATTACTGCCCGTCATAAAAGGATACATAGTTTTATATATTGGTCGTTATACTTAATAGATACTTACACTAAACGAGTACCTCACCTCAGTGGTATGTATTATGAAATTTTAATTATATTTAATTCTGTAAAAATTTTTTAATTAGTACAAATTCGAAAAGATAAAGTTCTACTGAGTTTCTTGCTGATTCTTCTCGGTAGAAATCGACCTTCCGAATCAGCGGTAGATTATAAATTTGACATTCATAAATGTTCTGAAAAGGACTTAAATTTAAATTGAATAAAGACATTTTGATTGATTGAATGTAGGTAGACTATAGACTTGTACCTCCCGCTCGATGTTCCCCTGGCTGTCGAACAGGAACACGGTCCGCGCGCCGTTGTCGGCCACGGCCAGGCGGCGCGACGCCGCGTCCGCCGCCACGCACACCGGCTCCACCAGCCGCTCCGACTGGATCGTGCGCACCGTCGACCCTTCGATGTTCACCTGCAATGTTACGCACTTGTATAGAGCTTGTCATGACATACGGGGCTGAAACGTGGACACTAACAGCACGGCTAGTTCACAAATTTAAAGTCGCTCAGCGGTCTATGGAAAGACCTATGCTCGGCGTTTCTCTGCGTGATCGAATCCGAAACGAGGTGATCCGGCAGAGAACCAAAGTTATCGACATAGCTCACCGGATTAGCAAGCTGAAGTGGCAGTTGGCTGGCCATATCTGCCGCAGAACTGACAACCGTTGGCGTAAACGAGTTCTGGAGTGGAGACCGCGTCTCGGTAAACGTAGTGTAGGACGACCTCAGGCCAGATGGAGTGATGATCTGCGCAAGAGGGCTGGCTGGAGCTGAATGCGAGTAGCCGAAGATCGATCAAAGTGGCGAGCAGTTGGAGAGGCCTATGTCCAGCAGTGGATTGCAACAGGCTGATGATGATAGAGATTGTTATAAATAAATAACATTTAATTCGGATAAGTTACATCCATACTAAGTATTTCAAGTGTAAATATCAGATTGATTTTGCGCAAACACTCCCGACGCACTACAATATCGAGGCAGCCTCAACAACATACTGAACACATTATGGTATTGAATGCGCAGGGTTTCGAGCTATCGTTTGGTTATGGGTATTACGTGTGAAAACGCGTTTTCACACATGAAAAATCTAAAAGACGACTCATCCCTAGGGAAACGATCCAAAAAACTTATAAATGTGCCAGACAATCATACCAATCAACCTGGTCTCAAACTAGGGCCACGCCTGTACTATGAGTACCATTAGCACTACCATGAGTTTGACATACTATCCTCGCTATCGAAAACTATCGCTTTGTCTCTTTCATTGTGATGCATTTGAAAGAGACAGAGCAATAGTTTACTTTATGTCAGTTTTCGATGTCAACTCATGGTAGCGCTACTGATGACGATAAGTAAGGGGCCGTCAACCCAGAACACCCAGACCCAAGAAGACTTAGAAAATGTAGGTAATTTCCTAAATTTCTTCCAATAGTGTAATGTATTTTTATATTGTTGATCAAAGCATAATACCTCTGTGAGAGTTCGCGTCCGCCAGTTGACCGCGACCACTCCTTCGGCAGTCACCGCGATTCCGGTACAACTTCTGCCAGCTAGACCTGGAAATTGTTGTTTCAAAGTGTTAAATATTAGTTCCCCTGTTTTAGGAGTGCTATTGAATGTGTCAGTGACATTAGATCTGTCATTTAGTGTAGCTTGTACAAGTCGTACTAATTACAATACGGCTGAAATCTTTGTTTTGAAACTTAGTTTCGCTATTAGCTGCAATAGTTGCCAATATATGGTGCTGGGTGTCGATTACATCGCGTAAGTGTTTTTTTTCGGGTAGCATAATAAGTCTTGTGTTTGTCTATAATTCATAATCATTTAAAGTAAACTGACAGATGTCAATGTGTCATCCCCATACATTACCACAATACAAGTTTGACAAATGTCGAAATGCGTAGAAATTTGTCATTTTCATCTGTCAGTTTACTTTACATGATTATGAATCAGAGTATATATGTATAAATAGTTTAAATATCATCATTCAGATCATGTGCTTTTAAATTTGAAAACGGTGTTATGTTATGAAAATAAAATGTAAATGCCTTAAAATAGTTTTCGATTTAGCTGTTTGTTTTTTTACCACACCCCATTGCAAAACTCATAAAATTCTAGATAATGGTCTAAGCATACCCTGGGCTCTTAAACGGCAGCTTTAGACAACTAGGTTATAACATGCTAAGAAGATATTTTGTATCAAAAATGTGAAACGTTGCTTACCTTCGTTCACGATGTGTGTTTTGAATGCGAACGTCTCGTCGTCCAGGACCTTGACTCTCGAATTACCCGCATCAAGGACGTAAATCTCACGGCGTTTAGGACATCTAAAAATACAAAATAGATACATAGTAATTAAGTACCCACTAATTGTTTGGTTTTTTTTGAGACGTAAGATATGGTCTAATCGGTTTCGGTGTAAAGGTCAGGTATTGCACCGGCCATCTCCACTGCTTGTTAGGGAAGGTCGCTTATCATCAGCTGTCCATTTGGTATAGTCCGAGGCAAGAAAGTGTAGTTATGACCTTGAGTGCGCAGAAACCAATTTTGATAGAAGGTCTTCTTTTTTACAAGTGCGCAAAATAACGGTCATCGCTATACTTTCGTGCCTCCGGCTATAGTTATTGCGTGAAAGAGGTGCATCCATACTTACAAACTTTCACGTTTATAATACTAGTGGGATAAGTATGGAGTTTCAGTTTAAAGAGTGGGAGAGCCACGCT
Organism: Cnaphalocrocis medinalis; assembly: GCA_014851415.1. NCBI lineage: Eukaryota > Metazoa > Arthropoda > Insecta > Lepidoptera > Crambidae > Cnaphalocrocis > Cnaphalocrocis medinalis. Next base: position 11,473,385 of record CM026285.1, on the reverse strand, counting down.
TCGGCATGAATGGGCCGGCTCGACCGGAGTAATACCACGTCCTCACAGAAAACCGGCGTGAAGCAGTGCATGCGCTGTGTTTCGCTGCGTGAGTGAGGGTACCGGAGGCCCAATTCAGGGGAAGAGGGGTTAAAAGGTAAGCAGCGCACTAGTGACACCACTGGTGTTGCAGGTGTCTATTGGCGGCGGTAATCGCTTACCATGAGTTGATCCATCGGCTCCTATATTTAAAAAAAAACCTATGACACATACCTAGCCACAGCAACGGGTTGGTTGAGCTGTTCCTTCCCGGTGCCCCTGGCGCCCCACACCAGCAGGAGACAGATGGCGCCCTATAATATTAGTGGGACCTACGACACATACCTGGCCACAGCCACGGGTTGGTTGAGCTGTTCCTTCCCGGTGCCCCTGGCGCCCCACACCAGCAGCGGCGCGGCGCTGGCCAGCACGTTGGTCCGCAGCGGGGAGTCGCGTACTGCGCGCGAGAACACCAGCACGCGGAGGCAGATGGCGCCCGCGCTCCAGGGACGCATTGTGATCCTGATGAGCAAATGTCAAATTACATTAATCATTTCAGCCAATAGACGTCCACTGCTGGACATAGGCCTCCCCCAAAGTTCTCCACACAGATCGAATAAAGAACTGTGCCACCCGCATCCAATGGGCTCCCGCGACCTTCACCAGATCGTCGGTCCACCTGGTGGGAGGCCTGCCACGGCTGCGGCCTCCTGCACGTGGCCTCCACTCAAGGACCTTTCCACCCCAACGGCCGTCTGTTCTCCTCGCAATGTGCCCTGCCCACTGCCACTTCAGCCACGCAATTCTTTGGGCTATGTCCGTGACCTTAGATCTCCTGCGGATCTCATCATTTCTGACACGATCACGCAAGGAGATTCCGAGCATAGCCCTCTCCATTGCCCTCTAAGTAAATAAGAAATATGCCAGTGAAAAAAATATTTATAATAGCTCTTATGTCGCTCTTATGTCATGATAGATAAGGTTTAAAATCAGATGGGAACTATTTTCCCTGTCTTAATTAACGTTTATATAAAAAAATATGACATTAATTGGCGAATTATATAGACAAACTTTAACGCCTGTCAGTATCTTTGTGGTTAACATCATCGTCGAGCTATATCTAGCTAGCTCTTAAGAAAGGAATAAAAGTTCTTTTCTTGAAGGCGTTGCGTCGACGCGGAAAACGCTAGTGTGGAGAGGTCGCCGGCAAGACGCCGACGCTCAAACCACGCTAGTGTGGGGTGTCTCTTACCTGTAAAGGCCAGAGTCGAGATCAGTGACGGTGCAGGGTAGAGGCGCGTCGTCGAGCGTGGCGGCCGGCGGTGACGGGGTCGCCGCCCGTGCTGCGCGCCTCGCCGTGGTAGTCCACCGTGCGCAGGACCGCCATCACTTCCAAGCCGCACACGCATTGAGATTCTATAACAGTGAACAGTTGCGCATCAGAAATGATGTAATCCGACAGAGAACCAGAGTCACCGACATAGCCCACCGAATTAGCAAACTGAAGTGGCAGTGGGCTGGTCACATTAGCCGCAGAACTGACAACCGTTGGAGCCATAAAGTCCTTGAGTGGAGACCGCGACTCGGCAAACGTAGTGTTGGACGCCCTGCTACAAGATGGGATGACGACATTCGAAGGCTGGCTGGAGTGAGCTGGATGAGAGTGGCCGAAAATCGGGAGCGGTGGCGTGCATTAGGGGAGACCTATGTCCAGCAGTGGACGAGCGTGGGTTGCTGATGATGAACAGTACAGTATCAGCCTATATACCTACTGTCCCACTTCAGGGCAAAGGCTTCCATCATAGAAATCAAGTCTACGCTACTATAATGGGATTAGGCTTAATCACAACGCTCGTCTAATGCGGATTGGTGATCACAAACTCGAGCTATGTTAGAATTAGAAACATACTTTTGCTCGACTCGGGATTCGAATCCGAGATCACGGCCCGGTATTTAAACCACTAGACCAAAGATTCTATTACACAATAGTTTTATTTTAGAGTTGCAAATGTGTTTTGCGTGTCCATAAGTCTTTCTTGGGAGCCGTGGTATGTGGCGTAGGGCGACTGGAGCCCTTGTCAAACATTATTTAATAAAGCAGGCTCAATCAAGTTCAAGATCAAAGTAAGCCAAAACTTTGATTTGGCTACGGCAGCTGATCTCGACGATCAACCCATACGGATATTATTACAGAACACAAGTGTGCACTCTCTCTTCATTTACCCTCATGTTCCGAAGGAACATCAGTGTGACACGACCAAAGAGGGATCGGGCGCATGACCAATTCTTTAACGTGCTTTCCGTGGCACGGGAGTACAGGTCCGCCAACTTTCAGAATCCTGGCACTGAGAATTTCTTACTGTAAACCTCAAGTATAAATTGGCCCGTCTGGGGATTGAGTCCGGGACCTCTCGCAGCCACCGCTTTCAAGTGTACTGTTAAAAATAAACAACATTAATTCCTATTTACCTAGTTGCAACGTGCATAATCCTGGGAACGTGGTGCTAGTCCGCACTCTGCCCAACTGGCACAATGCTTCAGCAAATCTCTGCTGCGCGTCGTTGTGGGCGAAGTCCACCGCCAGGAACGCGTTCTCCCGCGGCTCCGCCAGCGCCGCCGCGTCGCCCAGCCGCGCGCCCAGCGCCGCCGCCCGGCTACTGACCTCCCGCACCTCCACTTGCTGCTGCAGACCAGAACACTCAGCTTCCACTTTATTCTTCTCCGCGTCTATCAACTTCAGCTGTTCTTCTAGAAGCTTCCGTTTGTGCGTAGCAGCGGCCGCAGCTGCCGACTTCAACTCGCTATGCCGCTTATCCAAAGCCGCTCTCAGATCTGCAAAGTGTCTGTCTATCGCCTCATCCGCAGCCGTCGCAGCCGCCTCCAACCGCCGCAACTCACTCGCGACCGCCTCCCGCGCCGAGCCGAGCTTGCTTAGACACTCATTCGCTCTGTACAGCAGGATTTCCGACATTCTTTTCAAAGCTATAGAAAAGGGTACGACGGTGTGATCGCAGGGGGTGTCGCTGTGAGGTCCGTCGGCGCAATGTCGACAGAAGACGCAGTCGCAGGTTTCGCAGAAGAGCAGTTCTCGTCCGGGGTGGGAGCTACATTGTGGTATGACTTCCCTGCGTTGTCGGGCCATTAAATCGAGGAGTTGGTTGACGAGGAAGGACGGGGGTAGGGCCGGCACGCCTCCGCGCGGAATGGTGATGAGCTCGCGGCAGATAGGACATCGGAAGGTGCCCGAGTCTCGGGTCTGCGAGGCGGCTATGCGCGTGAGGCAGTGCAGGCAGACTGTGTGCGAACACGGGAGAAGTTTAGGCGTGTGTTCTCCACCATCGTAAGTGCCTGAAATAGAGAATATACATTTATATTTTTGGGCTTCAGTTTCTTTTATCATTCTTTTACAAATAATCTCATACTCAATGTGGGAAAAAACATAAGTTAGCTTGAACTAGTGTCCGAATTACGTAGTGGGTATTATTTTTAGAATGTTCCACAAATTAGTTCACTAACTAAATAGCATTGTTTGACTATGCCATTGTAAAGTATGCAAACAAATAGTAACGTGCAGTCATTCTAACAATCTATTGCAAACACATACATTAGTGTAAACACTTCCTTGAATATCATAAAGTACCTATTAGTTAGAACAACCAACTAAACGAGAAACAGATTGTGATAAAAGCTTTAATCAAATTGAAGCTAATGTTACATTTGCACACTGATGTTACGTTATGGACTGTTAAGACTGGCCTAGAAATAGAAAAATAACTTCTAATGTTGGTGATGTCTTCTATAATAGTCATAAACCAAACGGTACTTTGACAGAATTCCGAAATATGGCTAGGTTTTTATGGTTATCCATTAACTTGAAAAATATATTTATATAATATGCTTTTAACTATTTGTGAGATTCTTTAGTTGAAACCGGAATATGTAAAATGTGAAATCACAGCCAAAACGTCAAAATTATGAATAACAAAGAAAATTAAAGAGCAGAAATGGAGAGTTGTACTGATGTTAATGACCTATTGTATTATAGACGCCGAAGAATCGTCGACGAAAGTTAACTGGGCCTTTTTAGTTACAAAATTCAGTCATCGTTGTTTGATTTTTTAGTACATAAAATCTTATTCAATTCTATCCGTGTTTTGGGAGAATCTAACCACTGTTCGGCGACCTTAAGCCATGTGGACCCAGCCCACTTATAATAAATTATCTAGTCCATGTCATACGGAGCAAACGGTCGAGCAGCCGGCCGACGTTCTGTTTGTATATTCGTAGAACTGTAAACCTATAAATAATAAGGCTATTTCAAATATTCCGAACCGCACGCGCGAGTCTAAGCTATGTCCAATGTTATCCTACATTACGATAACGTTTGGAAGTGGTGCATGGAATAAAATAAATTTTCCCTCACCGACTTCGACCTAAGTTTGACCCCGATTGGAAATATTATGATAAAAAGCATAATAAATGGCCCTCATGGAGATTTACTATGCACATAAATCTTTAGGTCAAATCGGACGCCACTAGATATTACCACAAGTATTTTGCGTATGTGTGTGTGGCCCGCCCTCACTTTCGGGACGTATGTAGTTTTACTAATGTACCTATCTAGTTCCAATTTTAACCAACAGATATCGCTGTATGTCAATTTCATCGCGCTAGTGTTTCGTCTTTTCGATTTGTATGTAAGATTTGCCGTTGTTTATAGAATTTATCCCTTTAATAGTTATAGAAAAACAAATAACTAGTTGAATTATAATATTAGGTAAAACTTAGTGCTTAATGTTTGCATAGTTCATTAAACAATTTGATCACTGTAGCTACAATTTAGGAGGCCGTATTGTGGTCAAGATGAGATGAGTATGAGCAATAGCGAATTGGTGAGTTATACACTCGATATTTACGTATCAGACTAACACGTTGCATTTAGGAGACTGTATTTATAAAAGTAAAATCGTATACGACAAATTTTGGATTACGTTTTAAAAGTTACGATAAATATCGAGCGTAGTCTTATGAATAATGCTATAAATGAAAAGTGTGGGTACTAACATAAACATGTGCCGCAGGTGAGAAAGCTCTCGTTAAAGTCTTCATAGTTGATGGAGACGGTCTCGACGAGCGTGGAGCTCATGCTCGCCATCCCGACGCCCAGCCGCGAACTGCCGTTACACATCAACACGTTACACAAGTCTATTAATTCTCTATACAACAACCATTCACTGATAGTAGCAGGAAAAATACAAACAAAACAATTTATGAATAAAAAAAAATTTAAATTACGAGAAACGCGTTCACGTTTACAATTGGCACCGAATAAAATACACAAATTAGCACAGCAAATTAAAAAGTAACGAAAAAATTGATATAGACAGTATTGAATATTTTTTTTTATAGTATAGGGGGCAGACGAGCATACGGATCACCTGATGTTAAGCGATTACCGTCGCCCATGAATGGTGCGCTGCCGGCCTTTGAGAGCGAGATATGGTATAGCAGGAAATAAAGCACTGTTATATCAATTGTAAAATGAGACTAACTGATACTGATGACATATGTTGTCACAGCTCGTAAGCAATTATTACTATAACCTGTTTTTGAGCTGATATTAGATAATGTGCAACGAACAAACACAGCCATTTATGATTCACCAATCAAAGCAGATTGCACTTGATTTATTCCATCGCATCCAATTGGATAAAGTAGGTAATTAATTTAGTATACCTCACTATTTATCATGCCTAAGCAAGTATATTATATTGCTGGTGTAGATAATGTCTGGTAATTTGATGCTCTACTGAATAGATAGGTTTAGAAAATGTAAATTCAGCACTTTAAGTCGCTTAATAACTTTAAGACTTGATTATATGATTAATTAAGTATATGTATGCATTTTAACCTCGTAAGGCCCAGACAGCAGACAAAATAGAAAATCAATTGTTTTATGCCTTTTAAAAGGCTTTTGGGTCTTACGACGTTAAAGGGTTAAAAGTAATAATAACCCCTTAGTACTTTTCACTCCTGTACACACACTACACCCAACACAAATAATATCTGTTTAATCAACAAACTTTTACGTGGGTGCGGGAATCGAACCCGCGACCTTTGCGTCTCACCCGGCAACTAAACCACAGCGCTAATCGGGTTGTCTAATAAAAAAATCAATACATTTGCAAACATAAACACTTTTCACAGCCATGAGGTGAGTTTGTAATTTAATTCAAATGATGAAATAAATTAGGCAACTAATGAATTTCAAATTAAGCAGGTAACCAAGCCACTTATAAAATCTTGTTTAACAGTTACACAACTTATCTAACAAGCTAAAGATAAGATATGAGATTTGGATGCAACTACATGAATATGAGTAAGTTCATACTTGCATCCAGTTCAATGACCTCATTAGCATTGTTAGACTGTCTTTCAACTCTTTCAAGAATACATCTTTATTGAATTTTTAAGTAAACTCTTTCACATTTGAGTATGTAACATGTATTATGCTTACCTATTAAGGGCTGACTATAAATGTAGAATATTTGATCCCAATTTTAGGTAGGATAGCATCAATGTGAATTACTTTATTTCAAGGTAGTCAGGAAAATTCCAGCCATTTGAGCCTGAGTAAAAGTTTACTATACTTAAGCAATGCTACTAAAATCTTGTTCAAAAGGAGAGCTTTGAGGTTCTGTATAGGAGTCCTAATATGACTAAACCTGTGTTTAAAGAAATAAAAAGTGCAAACTATCATGTCTACTAATTTAAATGACTGTGACAGATGTTAATTGCAGAAAATGTATGTACATGATGATTTCTAGAAAGGCAGTAGGTGCCTAGAAAGCATTGAATGACAAGAGGCCAAAGTTAATAATATTTTAACTGCTTTGAAACCAAAACTGGGGTTTGTATAAGTCTTTAGAATTTACCTCTATATTTAAATAGTATGGATGTATGTATATAGCATAAAATATACATTGAGATGAGGTAGTTAAACAGCATAACATAGCTATTTAATTGATTCCGAGAGAACATCAAATCATACTCATAATAAAAACAGCACTGTATGATTAAATGTAATGTTGTTAATCATTGTTTAATTAACTTTTATTACTTACTAAGAATAATATTTACAGTTATTCTAAAGTGCTCCATAGGCCCAGTTATATGACCAGTGATCGTTTTAGGAGTGCATTTATTGATGAAATCTTAACATAGACATCCTGACGACTTTTATAAATTAAGTTATATAATTCCAAAAATAATGTTCCTACTAGTTATAATGTTTACTTAAGTACGTACAGCCACACATCAAAGTAAACATAACTGTCAAGTTTCTCCAGTCAATTCTCATCTTACTGTCGTAAACATTAGGTTGAATATCAATTGAGGAAATTTGACAGTTTGTGGTAACCTGATGTGTGGCTGTCTGTACCTACTTGTTTTTCTTTTTAAATTTTTATATCCCGCAGACAATACCTAATCCGATCACTGGTTATGACTGTCTTATGACTTTCATGACATTATTATCTTAAAACAACTTTTTACTAATGCTTATACTGCAAATAGAATGGTGAAATAAATATTTTTATAAATACTATAGTGCTCAATTAATTTATTAATATTTTAGAGTGCTTAATTAATTTATTAATATTTTAGTAGGCGCAAATAAATGTTGCTTTCTCTCTATAGGTATGGAGATCTACTTATTTTTAACAAACAATTCTATGAGTATAAAATACATAAGGCACACTTATGTCTTAAAAAGTTAAACTGCATAAAAATCAACATCAAAGTTTGTTTTAAAAAGAAAATAAACAGAATACTCACAGAAAGGAGCAACAATACATGGACGTGATATCAGGAACAGAATGCAAGAACAGCTCAGTCTACTGGTCTCATATTAGGCGTCGATACGAACTTGTCTCGTCACTCCGTGAGGGTTTAAGTGGATTCTACCGTGTGAGTGTAACTAATAGTGAATGTAAACACCATAATAACACGCTAGTGAGCAAACAGAGGAGTTGAGAGGTGCCTTATCTTAATTATATGAAACTTGAACTACTGACGGGGACAACGATGATTCACGAAATAAATGAAAGTTAACCAATAAGCACAAATTATAATAATAACGTAAATTAAAACGCTCTTTCGTAATCGATCGATAGAATTAGCAGAACTACTATCCTCCTCCTGATAACAAAGGAACTTCATCACGGTGTTATATGCTTTCGCGTAATATAATTGAAGACGGGATTATCCAAACACTGGACTGAGAAGGCTGTTCGACTATTCAGATACTACTTTTACATATTTGATTATGGTTTCTTTCTAAATAATTATGAAAACTATTTTAGTCGTCCATTAACCTCACCAAAACAACTAAACGTCAAACTCCAAAAGAGGAAATGTCAAAGGTGGCTTAGAGCTGCGTTCAATGCCATTATTGTGTTAAAAATGCGTTCCTTACTTTTCTCTATGATGCATTCTCTTTACTAAAACGATGTCCATTGCATTGGCTTAATATGTTGGACATCAATTCCCCTTAACTTAACGAAAGTTTAGTTGTAAATAAAATACCGAATATTGCTCTTTCATAGATGGCGCCTGTATAGAACACATAGCAAACTGTAAAAGGATGTGCTATGTTTTTTACGTAGGCGATATGTTTGTATGTGCCTAAGAGGTGTGGTGACGTTAGGCGTTATAGATAGGTAAATTATAGTAGGGGTTTGATTATAAAGACTGATTTAATTTAAGACCACCTCAAGTCGGCAAATAAATTCCTTTCCTTTATATCCCCTGAATCCATAGGTATGTAGGTACTCGGTACGTGTGGTCAACATCTTTCCTGTAGTTTTTGTTGGAGTATGTTTTACTGTTCTGCTCTTTTTATATATAAGTATTAGAGGCGGCAAACGGGCAAGCGTAGATATCACCTAGGTACTGGTAAATAATCACGGCCACCCATGCACATAGACTGCGAGACTGGAGAAGCCGCCGATGTGTTAGCGGTCTTTTTGAAAGGAGTAGGTATGTACAGTGGCGGACACATCAAGCTTTACAAAACTGTCAAATTTCCTCAATCGATTTCGAACTCAATGTGTAACGATATAAGGTTTATAATCGAATGAAGAAATTTGACAGTTTTGTAAAGCTTGATGTGTCCGCCGCTGTACCTACGCTATAGAGCAAAATAATAGGGGACTAGGAGTATGTACGCTCTTCCCTTGAAGGTCAAGGTCGATAAGAAATACTGGCCGCAGCCAAACCGTTCAATAAAACTAAGCTAGTCTATAAAATTATATTTGCTGTATGCAAACGCAAGTTTATTGGCTTTTTTTATTATTATATAATAGCAATTGATAGCAATATAGGTAATAACACAAAAAAAAACAAAGTACTTTGATTGTTTTTTTTTACTTACTTTAATACTAAATTTAATGGTATGGAACCCTTCGTGCGCGAATCCGACTCCCACTAAGTCGCTTTTTAAGTTTTATTTATCAGTCTCATCAATACTACGATTGAAACTGATAAATAATCCTGATGCAGTGCTGATTGCTAAGTACGTACACCCACACAAAGTATACAAAACTGTCAAATTTCTTCAATCGACTCTCATCCTACTGGCGTACATATTAGGTTGAATATCAATTTATTGAGGAAAATTGACAGGTTGTGGTAACTACGTACCTACTAACATACTGGCACGTGCATTGATTATAATATTATGATACAGTGGGTATGTATAGTAGTACAGACATAGACATTCGTCACCACACATAAGGAACCTATTACAGCTCAGGCGATACGACTTAAGATATTATACAGGGCATAGGTTTTTGTAACTTATAATTGTACTTACATTTTACAGGAATAATACTGATTTGAAAGTTATTTATCCCGAAGAATAACCATCACCATCGGTGAAAAGTCATGACAGATTGTATCTAAAATTTTTCGAAAGAATACGGTTCTATCGAAAAAACGTCCATACAGGACGAGTATTTGCCTTATTTATTTTATTTATTTCAAAACTTTATTGCACAAAACTTCGTACAATAGGCGAACTTAATGCCAAGAGGCATTCTCTACCAGTCAACCTTTGTTTGCTTTCTGTCCAATGTTTTCCATTCTATTCGCTTCGGCATGAATGGGCAGGCTCGACCGGAGTGATATCACGGCCTCATAGAAGACCTTCGTGAAGTAGAGCCTGCTCTGTTTCGCCGAGTAAGAGTACCCGAGGCCCAATCGGGGTGAAAGGGGATAAAAAAATGGCAGCGCACTTGAGACTCCACTGGTGTTGATAAGACATCCTATCTATGGGCGGCGGCAATCGCTTATTATGAGGAAATCCTTCTGCTCATCTGCCACCTTTCACATAAAAAACCTTTTCTTCTTTACTCGTCGCTTATTGTCGCATCGTGTAGGGGGCAATTTTTATCAAGTGCACTAAATCGCTCCGAGCAATTCTCGTGCACAAGACGTTGAAGTCGAATTAGAGAAAATAAGGACTAATGCATAAAATCTCTAACTTATTCTCCAACGTCCAGTGTACGAGAATTGGGTATTTGACTAAAATTTTTTTATGGGTTTAATCAAAAGACGCCTCAATTTAAGAAACATCGTTGAAAGAATCACTTGATTCTCTTTTGAATTACCTGGGATATCACAACTTTAAGAGCATATATTTTGGGCAAGCCCAAAAACGCTCTATACAAATGGCTATTGAATTGTGACGTCACAACTCAAACTTCTGTATGCACGTCTAGTAAATTTTGTTTGGTAGCTATATCAAATGTTTCGTTTAAGTTAATGGTTTTAGAGGTATAATAAAAGTTGGTGGAAAATGTACGGGTACCTAGTTCAATGATATAATTATTTTCTTTAAATTTTATACTTTAAAAATGGACTTGCCCATGAAACTTTGAATGCTTACAAAACCAGCTAGACGTTATATTTTTAACTGAAAATGTTGGCCATTGATTCTTATTATTTACCAATATTTTGATAGAGTATCAATATTGTTTACTATATCGAGATTAGTCAAATACCCTATTGCGCTTTAGGTCGCGTCGCGTTAGCTGTGGCCTGGCCATGACCCGTATCGCTACGATCATAATATCAGTGTGTGCTCAGAATGTGTACCACGTAGACGTCCAGTGAACTATTTTTGTATATTTTGTTATTGTTGTGGAAATAAACTTACAATGAAGCTTGTAAGAATATTGATTCAACCATTCGGAGCACTACGGTATGTAGGACTTACCTTTCGGAATCTATACGTATTTGACTAAGGTATTTATTAAAACAATGTTTACATAAATAATGATACCCACTTAGTATGTAGTAACATACTAATGGGCATGTTGCCAAATTGTGAGACTTGATGATTCCTCTCTTCAAAGGTTTATAAACCAGCATAAAACTGGAATAAAATACATAATATGATGTGAAATTAATTGATGGCGCCACTCCTGCTTACGTCACAGGTATGGTAGCCCCATTAGATATAATACTTTGGAACTCTGTAATTTAGTTCCTCAAGAATAAATTTTACGACTTTATTGACAGAGTATAAGATAACAGAAATGTATTTGAGGTACCTCAATACCTAAATTATATTCTAAGTAGGCAGGTTTACGAGCATAGGATGGTAGTAGTAGATAGCATTAGGTAGCTCAGTGGTTTGAGATACCTACATACAGGGTGTATCTGTGAACATTTACATCCCTTTAACCACGAGTTCTACCAACCATTCTAAACAAATTTTGTTTATGACTTTTGAAAATTCGCATAAAAAAATTTCATCTTTCTATACAAAGTCGGTCACGTGACTTGGTAATTTTGTATGGGGAGTAGAAATTTTTTTCGAAGAATTTAGAAAAGTTGTTGAACAATTGTTGTTCAGAATGGTCGATAGAACACGTGGTTAAAGGGATGTAAATGTTCACAGATACACCCTGTATAACTTAAGATTTTATTTTCCAAAATTATTTCATTTTTAGGTCACAATGCTTCCGAGAATTGAGCACGCAACCACCGAGACCTTTCAAGGATGTACCAGGCCTAGCTGCTCTGCCCATCATAGGGTCTTGGCACCGGTTCCTGCCAATTCTAGGTACTTATAAGTATAACAGGATGTTTTCAAAACTCAACAGTGCTTAAGTCACGGGAGACCCAAAAGTGGGCAGCTACTTCGCAGCGAATTTCCATGGCTATCCAACGAGGTGATGCTGACAGCATTTTGGGGACATTGCCACAGTTGTAAAATAAAGAAGTCAGTAACATCTAAAAACTGGCACTATAATCTATACTATTTATAAAATTCTGTAGACATCTATAAACCGTATTTTCAAACGGAAAAGGCAAAACACTAGCGCGTTGCAATCCCTACCCAGCGCCATCTATAGCTTGACAGTGGAACTACTGCCCCGAAACGAAGGGAGGGCGGACTGGGGCGGACCCTAAACTCTGATTCATAATCATGTAAAGTAAACTGACAGATGTCAATGTGTCATCCCTATACATTATCACTCAATTTGACACATGCAAAATGTCAAAATGCATAGAAACTTGTCATTTTCATCTGTCAGTTTACTTTACATGATTATGAATCAGAGTATAGTAATGAAATATACCTGGTATTTTCTGTGTTAATTAAGACGTATACACCAACTACTACAACTCAACTTCTTTTTATATTTTTAGCTTCAGTAGGTATGCAAGCGAATTTCTTCAAAATACTGAGTGCCATGCGAAAAAAATATGGACCAATAGTAAAATGGGAAGGTTTCGGCGGCAGAGGAACCATGGTTATATGTTTTAATCCAAAAGATTTTGATCAGGTAACACAAATTTTATTCTTACTCTCAAGAATAAAAGGTACTACCTACCACATATTACTAAAATTACTTTGTTTGAGTATGGATATATGAAAACGAATTTTTACTTTTAAAGGTTTATAGGGCAGAGGAAACAAATCCCCTTCGGCCAGGATTTGTTAGCTTAGAATATTTTAGAGAAGTGCTGCATAAAGAAAAATTTCAAGGCGTTTACGGATTAACAACAGCGTAAGTTAATTATTTTACTCTAGAGAATTCCACAAACGGTAGTTGGTTGGATGAGGTTCTGACATAAATTATGTAACATTTTATTTCAGGCAAGGCGACCAATGGCGCGATTTCCGTACTAAAGTTAACCCAGCCTTACTAAAAATCAAGATGGTCCAACTGTATGCGCCAGGACTAGAAGAAATAGCGGAGGATTCTATTGCAAGGTAACATTGCCATGTACTTTACTCTAGACGCAGCAGATAAATGCAACCTCCCCTAAAGTTTCGATCTTTCTTTATACAAATGTACAGACAGGCACATATCAGGTTACCTTAATCTGTCAATTTTCCCCAATTGATATTCAACATAATGTGTTTGACAGAAACAGGAGATGAGTTGAACAGTTTTATATAGGTAAGGAGGATTTATAATGCGTAAATAAAGTTATGAAACTGACAACCGTTGGAGCCGTAAAGTCCTTGAGTGGAGACCGCGACTCGGTAAGCGTAGTGTTGGTACGCCCTGCGACAAGATGTATGATGACATTCGAAGGCTTGGCTGGTGTGAGCTAGATGAGAGTGGCCGAAAATCGGGAGCGGTGGCGTGCATTAGGGGAGACCTATGTCCAACAGTGGACGAGTGTGGGCTGATGATGATGATGATAGTCATGAAAGTAATTTATAGCACCACTGCCGCTTACGTCAGAGAGTAATGTAACCCCATTGGTTATAAAACATCGTAACTCCCGAGTTCCGCAAGAATCCGCTTTCATGACGCATTATTATTTACTACATTTAATACAGGGTGTATCTGTGAACATTTACATCCCTTCAACCACGTGTTCTACTAACCATTCTGAATAACATTTGTTCTATGGCTTTTGAAAATTCTCATAAAAAGATTTCATCTTTCCATACAAAGTCGGTCACGTGACTTGGCCATTTTGTATGGGGAGTCGAAAAAATTTTCGAAGAATTTGGCAAAGTTGTTGAACAAATGTTGTTCAGAATGGTTGGTAGAACACGTGGTTAAAGGGATGTAAATGTTCACAGATACACCCTGTATAATGTAAGCAACTTAATATTTTTCAGATTGTTAAAAATGACACCTAAAGAAATATCACAAGATTTCTATGAGGAAGCCACAAAATGGTCGTTGGAGTCAGTGGCCCTCATTGCCCTAGGCTCTAGGATAGGATGCTTGGAGAACAACCCAGCTGATCACCCCAGCCAGCAGCTGATATACTGCGCAAGGAGTGCACTTGATCTTCCGTTTAAATTGGAGCTTATGCCAACACTTTGGAAGGATAAAACTAAAACGGCTTTGTTTAAGAAGATTCTTGATATCTATGATCTACAGTGGAAGTAAGTTATTATTAGACATATCTCGCGTTGAATTACGTCACTAAGTACTTAAGTGTTGTTATACCTAATAGCAGTAATAGCTTTGTTGTACAGTGATCCACACATCAGGCTTCCACAACCTGTCAAATTTCCTCAATTGATATTCAACCTAATGTGTATGACAGTAAGATGAGAGTCGATTAAAGAAATTTGACAGTTTTGAATACTTTGATGTGTGGCTGTACTTACGTTTGACCCCTGTATTCCGTAATGTCGGTACATACCAATATCGATATCTCGTAAATACTTAATGAAGAAACGAACATGACCTTGAATATGATAAACCAATAGAATAAATAGCATAACTAGCGAGTTATGTAGGTACGCATGCAAGTAAATACTCGATACAAGTGGATGGTGGAGTGGTGTTACATATGTATATATAATACATAGTACCTATGTATGTATAGTGGTAACCACATAATTAAAGACACCACTCTATTTTCATACAAACAGACAAACATAGGAAGCATGTTCACCGTCAGGTATTGAACAAGCTGTAACCTGATGACCTGGCTATCCAAGGGGCAAATGGAGAAGAATCACGCTATACACACCCCGCAGATCTAAACCGCACAGTAAGAACTAAGAAGCCGGCTAAAATAGCATAAAAATTGATATATCTTGAAACAGAACTCTATTCTGTACTTACATCTCTTTGTATGAGATGTGCAGATTAGTTAGGGGTGTAATGACATTTGGATCTTCTCCACTTGCCACTTGGATAACCATCAGATCATAGTTCGATTAATCCTTGACGGAAAAAGAAGCCTTGAGAGTTCGTCTGTTTCTTTAACTTTTGATGTCTTTAACTATGTGACGACCACATCATATGAACGTTGAGGTAGATTCTATCACGGTACCATCTTGCTTAACCCCTATGCGCTAAATTAATTCATCCATAATGTTTCAATCTCAGAGTAAGTGAAGAATTCATAGATCAAACAAAGAAGAGGATAAAAGAAAGAGGACACGATATCCCAGAGGAAGATCAAAGCATTCTTGAAAAATTGCTGGCTATTGACGAAAAAGTGGCCGTTATGATGGCAAATGAAATGCTTATGGCTGGTATAGATACGGTAATGGTTTTTTTAATCAAAAATAGTGGCCAGTCCTCACTTAACGTAGACCAGCACCAATAGATGGCGCTAGGAGTCGTTTACTTCGCGCAATTTAACATATTAATTATTTTTCTCTATCTGTCCATCAGGTGGCATTCTCGCTAACGGGGATACTATACCAACTAGCTAATGAACCCAGCAGCACAAGATAAGGTCCGGGAGGAGATTCGTCAAGGAAAGAGCGCTCGATACTTGAAGGCGTGTCTGAAAGAGTCTTTGAGGTTGGCGCCAGTGGTGTCTGCTAACCTGAGGGTGACATCCAAGGACCATGTTGTCGGTGGCTACCTTATTCCAAAAGGAGTTAGTAACTTTTAATACATGTTATCTCAGCGTGTCATTCTAGGTCACAAAATCGACGCTTTGAAGCCCAGGGTGCGTTTGGATCATGATCAAGGAAATGATAAGCCTTGGTATAATGAAGCGGCTGCCATCTGACAGTAATCTTTAGACCGGAGAACTAAACCAAGTGGATTTATTGATCAGGATCATTATTCCTCCAACAATTCACATTCATCTCATAGTTTCAAATATGAATAGTTTTTAGTGATGAGGACTTCGAAGTTCAATCAGACACTCATCAATTTAATTCCTTGGTTGTTACAGGTTTCCCTCGTTGCTCCAAATGAGATATTATCAAAATCGGAGGAACATTACCCGCGCGCCACCGAATTCCTTCCAGAGAGGTGGATAGTGGAAAAATCTGATCCTTTATACTATGGCAACACCCACCCAATGGTTACGCTACCGTTTGGCTTCGGCGTGAGGTCCTGCATTGGACGAAGAATAGCAGAGTTGGAACTGGAAGTTTTTGTTAAGAAGTTACTGGATAAAGTGAGAGTATCATGGAGCGGACCACCCATACAGGTTACAACTAGAGTGATGAATACGTATAAGAAACCATTTAGTTTCAAATTTGAACCTATCAATTGACCCATCAATCTTGTTAATACTATATTTTTCTTCATTTACATTTAAGGAGCCGCATATACTCAAAGGAAGCCGCAGAACAAAACCGTTTTAATCCACTTCGAACACAAATAGTTTTTTTTTTTCGTAATTTTCAACGATTGCTATATAGATCGACCTACCTTGTGGTTCGCAAACAGCTAAATCCCCTTCAAAACTCTATTTTAAAATACATCTCAGATCATAACTGGATTAATCCAATAGAAAAAGTAGGGATGGGGTACTAGGGTATTTACGTTTTACATTCTAATGAAAAATTTGCTAAACTAGATTTAACGTTTTTGTTCTGCAACTCTTCATTGGGTCTCAAAATAGACAGTAGGTATCAAGAATGACAATCACTCCAAGTGCTCCAGTGACTTTGTCTATGAGCCCATAAGGTTGCCTTAGAGTGTGTTACCCATTACACTAAGTGTTGAGGATTGATGGCTGGACCAGTCTCCTTTTATATTGTTTTTACCATTTATATACTATTTTGTAATTTTTTTGTTGTCTTTGCTCTAAGCTTTGATGATAACGAGTCTTAAATACATTTATTTTGCCAATATGTGTCTTTTATTGGCAACAACCACCAGCAGTCCCCGCACTAACACTAAGTAACTGCCTATTATTTCAGCACTATGATTTAACGGTAGCTGTGCAGTATAATTTGATAAAACTTCATCCTTTTATTTGATGGTTTGAACCTTGATGAATGAATATTACCTAATAATTTCTACACACTATTTTCAAATTATTCTTTTACTTCAAATATACTACATTGATAAAACTGACTACTTTATTTACATTAACTAAACTAAATTACTTAAATACAATATCTGTCCACCAATAAAAAAAAAACTAACCAGAAACCTCAAGTTGGCGAATAAAACCATGCAGTTGTTATAAAGGCTTCCTATATTTCCCTTGAATCCATACTCTATACATGGTCAACATCTTCCCTCTATTCACTTGTAGTCTTCTATCTATTAAGTTCTGTTCTTCTATAAAACCAGCTTCCTTAAATAGTTTCGAGACTTCTTCCTGACTGAAGAAGTAAACTTTAGTGTTGTCACCACGAGCATAGAAGTTGTCAGATATACAATCGGCCTTTCTTGAAGCGTAGCTGTGCAAGGTCATACAGACCGTAGTCTCTAAAGACTACGAGACCACCAGGTTTTAGATATTTGTGAATTTGATTGACAACATGCTGCATTCTGGAAGGTGAAAAAGAGAAGATTTATTGGTATTTTATGGAAAGAAAGAGATGAAACTTTGTTCAGTTTTATGGTGTTTTTCATACTTACTTTGCAGGGTCAATAGCTGACAACACAAATATAAGTACAATAATGTCCAGGGAGTTCTCTTTAAAAGGTACTTCCCAAGTTTCGTTTGTTGCATCCAAAACAAATACATTACATCTTTTTGTGTCGTAGAGTACATTCTGTTGCATAATCTCTATGGCTTTGGCTGAAAAATCACAGCCATATATAAACAAGTTTGGATCAGTACTGTATTGTAATATTGGAAATATTGTGTTTCCAACTCCACAACCAATCTCAAAAATGAATCGTTTGGTAGAGGTCTCATGGGGTTTGTTAGTTTTTGTCAAGGTTTTGTTATCATTGTCTCTTTCATCAGGGAATACTCTCTGCGGTGCGGAAGTGTTGTCTGGAGCTAGTTCTGGGAATTCAGTGAATAACCAGTGACGATCTTTGAAGAACCTGGAATTTAACAACATATTTGGTTATTCAACTTTTGAAACCGCCATCATTTACTTACGTAACAGCTATCAACTTTGGTGTAGGTGGGAGTTGGCCACCTGGGACAGAAGACTGTCTATGCTACTTGCTATTCAGTCATGTGAACTAATCATGTGAAATGTTTACTGTAGGGTACTGGGTTTCTGACTGGGTTTTGAATCTTACTTTATTTGTTATATTATGTGAAAGAATACAAATTATTCTCGAACTGTATTTAAAAAACTTACCTATTTTGATGAATATCGTAAAAAGCATCCCAATGTTTATCAGCATTAATATCCAGGTCTTTTAAACGATCCTCAGAGAATGTCACTTGTGAATTAAGTTGTACCTTCTCTTTTGCTGCATTCTCTTGTTCTTCATTCCATTGAACGTTGTCCCTGGTAAAGAATTATTAATTATTTCAATAAAACTTAGCGACTCTTTATTGACAAAAAAGAGGTTACCCTACCATGCGTTGAATAGATAAACATTATTTCGTTTGTTAAATATCGTGTTCCACCCACAGGTTTCTTTCTATGCCTTGTTTTTTCTAATTCAGCATTATTTTTAACAGTTTTAGTACATTTCAAAGTTGAACAGTGTTTAACCAAAGTAAAGAGTATACCACGCGTTGTGTTTAAAGACTTCATCAACATTTTCTAAGATACGGTTTCCAAATTGAGGTCTTTTATCGTTTGCACTTGATTCTTCGTCCATTTTAACTGTTTGATTGCTTTTTTCACAGCATTCTCTCATTCAACAACGTATCACAACAAATTGACTTTTTAGGTTATCTATTTCTCTATTGTCACTAAAAATGTCAACAATATTATTTAAACGTTCCGAAAAAAAAACTACTCAGAATAGACCCCTGCTATCAAACAGTTCATTTTAATACCACAGTAAGTAAAATAGATGGCGCTAATCACTATTTATTGTTACCCACCTGTTTTCGTAGCATGTCACTCTACGAATATTTTATAGAGCAGTTTTCAAGAAAACTGACGATGACGATATGTTTTTTCGCGTTGCATCTGGGTTTTGAGGAGTTATTTTTTTAAGTGATCGGTAGCAGTCAAGCAGATAGACCTGATGGTAAGCGATTGCTGTCGCCCACAGACACCCGCAACACCAATGGAGTCACAAGTGCGCTGCCCACCTTTAACTCCCTTTCCCCCCGATTAGGCCTCCGACACGTTCACTCACACGGCGAAACGCAGCGCAGGCTGCTTCACGCCGGTCGAACCGGCGCATTAATGCCAAAGCTGCCTCTGTTGAAATGTTTCGAAAGTAGGTATGTAGGTAAGTAAGTACACTAGGTAGGTACCTAACTTACTTATTTCATGTTCGTGTCAAAATAAGTAGGTACGTACATACCTCTCGTATACATTATGGCATTTTGTAAAATAATATATGTAATATTTTTTATATGATACCTACAAACTTAAGTCCATAAAAATAAAAGTACCTAAGTATTTGACTCCCTTATTTTCTTGAAAAATGGTAGATATAGTTCGTTGAAGATTCAGCTGATCATAATCAAGATTTGCGCTATGTAAAAGTTATTTTACTCGTAAGTTAGCCAAACACACGTAGGAAAAGTATTTTAGATTTTGTTTGTACACGGAAGAACATCCAATTTGCTATCGAATTTCAAGTTATGGCCCCATAAAAGACATTTGATGCTGTACTCTGATCAAAGTAAACGTCATAAAAACGATTCCACGGGTCATTAACGATCCCCCACAAACGAAATAGCAGCATGTTAAAATGTGTAGGTTTTGCCTTCCGAACAAGTTTTGTAGAAGTGTTAGAGAAAGCATGACCACAGAGGATATATAAGTAACTAGCGGCCGCCCGCGACTTCGTTCGCGTGGACTTCAGGTTCGTAGAAACCTCAAAAATTGTAGCCTATGTGTTATTCTGATGTATAAGCTATATTGTGGTAAAGTTTCATTCAAATCCATTCAGTAGTTTTTACGTGAAAGAGTAACAAACATCCATACATCCATACAAACTTTCGCCTTTATAATAGTAATAGGATAATAGGTAGTGATGCGCCGAATAGTGGTTTCACCGAATAACCGAATACCGAATAATATTCGGTTCAATCTTTACCGAACCGGATATTCGGCCGAATTATTCGGTTTACCATTTTCTATTTTGTTTCCGATCTCTCTTCTATACTAGATACGGTGACCAAAAAAGCACTTAAGTCAATTCGTACTGAGATATAACTAAAGTGTTTATTTCTTCCGTGTCAGAAATTTTCTTAATGTATCTCTGTTATAGTGTCTTTTAAGTAAATAATGCACTTAATAAAATCATCGCAGGGTTTCAAGTGGGACTCAAACCCACAACCCTCTACATACCGGGTGGCTGTTCTGGTATGCAGTGGGTGGTGGTATGTGAAAGGTTGAGTACCACCTGGACTCTTGGATATTTTTTAAGAGCACCTACTTAAGATTAAATTGCAAAGAATATCAAAAAGTATCAAAAATAAATTTTTTATTTTGATAATTTAAATTTAAAAAAAAATAATGAATTACAATTTTGATCTGAGTTCGAAAACAAAGATTTATAATTATTATTTATTTAAATTAAAAAAAAGACCAGATATTTTTAAGTATAAAAATAAATAGTAAAATTAATATTGATTGATCTGGCTTAAAAATAAATGAATTAAGTTTTTTTTTAAGTTAATGTTAGCTACATAACAATAGGGCAGGAAATAAATATGTGGACTCTAGATGTTAAAATACACGTTGATTTCAAGTTTAATTGATTTCATTTATTAGCTTTTTAACACATTCCTCGCCAGTTTTATTTAATTTACAAAAACATAAATCTTACATAAAGAAACTTGTCCTTTTAAATTCCATGTTATATAGCCAGGAAAATAGAAATACTCTAACCGAATACTCTAACCGAATACCGGCACTAAAACCGAATAATTCGGCCGAATACGAATAGTGGAAAAAGTGCCGAATATGCCGAATACCGAATACCAACCGAATATTCGGCGCATCTCTAATAATAGGATATACTCTGTGTCATGACCCTATTAGAGAAGTTATAGTTCGCGTTTCTTAAATAGAACTCTGGCGTTTTTAGGGTTCCATAACCGAATGGTTAAAAATCCTTATAGATTCGCTATGTCTGGCTGTCCGTTCGTATGCCATTTTGCATCACTTTTTTCCGTAACTACAAAAAAGTGTTGAAACTTGGCAAATCATATCAGCCAATAGACGTCCACTGCTGGACATAGGCCTCCCCAAACGTTGTCCACGAAGATCGGTCCTGTGCCTCCCGCATCCAAAGGACTCCCGCGACCTTCATTTGATCGTCGCCGACTTGGCAAATATCGGAAGAATGGAAGAAGGATTTATTTATGTATTTAGGTATATCGTGCGTTCGTGGCTGATCGTTAATATTGGCCGTCATAGCCGAATATAAGTTGGAGGATTTATTTTATTATAGAATAGAATAGAATAGAATAATTTATTTGTGATAAATGTGGTAATTACAAAGGTGTTACAAAAAATAATTTGCCTCTCACACTTAGCTACACGGTAATAGCATATAAATATTAACACATAATTACGAGTAAGACAAAGTTGTATCTCATAAACGTGCGCTTGCACATGCAGCAATATCGTTTCGAGTGCAGTCTCGAAACAGCTGCGATAGGTCGGTAAAGGATCGTTTTATTCGGTCCATGAAGGATGGGCGCCCATGGGGGCACTTCACCGCAACAGATTGCAGCCCTCGCCACCTATCTATACACGTTGGAACTAATAGTCCACGGCGTACGTACAGCGTCAAAAGGTGCTACACCATTCTCACATCAATTGACTCTTGTGTCTTGTGAAATAAGGTTCATCATTTGCCAGTAGTATGTAGCTACTTGTGGCGCTGGATGCTCCACCGGTTACCGGTCATTAGTATCTGTTTCGGTTTTTATTAGAGTTAACAAAATATTCATGAAGTTGGCTGCCTTGAGGATTGTGATCCCGAAATCGAGGGTTTTTAGGTACCTAGGTAGTTTTATATAGGTAAGTAAGTAGGTGACTTTAAGTTTCTTTACCTATGCAATGTAGATTTATGATATGTACCTACCTAAGTACTTAGGTACTTTAGTGTCTCGCCCTCACTTCGTTTCGGGACATTAAATCCCCTCTATACCAATAGTTGGCGCTGGGTGTTGATTGCATTGCATTGCGCAAGGTTTTCAGCTTCTCGGTTTGTATAGAAGTCTTTATAATATAAGTAGTACATAGTAACTTAGTGTGCATATTATTACTAAGCTAATATTGACCCTATAAGAAAAACGCATCAGAAATGTTGTAATCCGACAGAGAACCAGAGTCACCGACATAGCCCACCGAATTAGCAAAATGAAGTGGCAGTGGGCTGGTCACATTAGCCGTAGAACTGACAACCGTTGGAGCCATAAAGTCCTTGAGTGGAGACCGCGACTCGGTAAACGTAGTTTTTGACGCCCTGCTACAAGATGGGATGACGACATTCGAAGGCTGGCTGGAGTGAGCTGGATGAGAGTGGCCGAAAATCGGGAGCGGTGGCGTGCATTGGGGGAAACCTATGTCCAGCAGTGGACGAGCGTGGGTTGCTAATGATGAAGAAAAACGCGCATCAAAAATAAACCAGGTAAAAGCGCTATTCAAGCGCAGGCATTACTTATCGCTTGCATAAATTTACTCAAATGCACTTTAATCCAGAAATTCACAACGGATTCCCATATTGGAGCATAATCTGAATGCCGAGTGCGATGAAAATAAGTTTGTGCATTCTGTTCGTTCATACACTTCATATCTTCACAGGCGATGAGACGCGACGCGATCGGTCGGACAACGGCGCCGGAGTTGCGTTTCCGAACGCATCCGTTCAATATCCGCGGATATTGTTTGTATCTGTAGGCCTGGCTCGAACTTTTAAAGAAATGGTATCGTGCCCACGCTAGGATTCCGCTAACTAGTACGTACAGCCACATCACAGTATACAAAACTGTCAAATTTCTTCAACCGACTCTCATCTTACTGACGTACATATTAGGTTGAATATTTGAGGAAATTTGACAATTTGTGGTAACCTGATGTGTGGCTGACTGTACTTAGCACGAAGCACCTTCGATGACGTATTGTATCGATTAGGTACCAATGGATGAAGAGTCTAATTTTTGGAAACTAACGGCGTTCCCATGTTTTATAATCAACGAGGCTATAGTCTGCCACAAGAAAGTGTGTAGTTATGACCTTGAGTGCGCAGAAACCAATTTTCATAGAAAGTCTTCTTTTTTACAAGTGGGCAAAATAACGGTCATCGCAATACTTTCGTGCCTCCAGCTATACCACAAGTGGCAGTTGCACTTCTTCTTTTGGTATATTTAGGTACTCTTTGGGCTTTACTATCGGATCCTTTCTGACGTTTGTACTTACGCTCAATTTTAGTTCTGCTTACGTACGAGCTCTTTAAATTGGTCACGATATGCATAAGCTACGATTTCTATGAAAAGTTCCTGCTAGGCCTTAACTGATTACAAATAGGTAAGATCGGCGTGATATACTTAGGTACATAGATATAGTGATGCTAATAGGGCCCTTTTATAAGATTATCAGACGGGTTTTGATGCTATTGAGCCCGATGTGGGCGTCAGGAGGCGCCTTCAGTTAGCAAATATGTAGATACAGGGTGTATCTGTGAACATTTACATCCCTTTAACCACGTGTTCTATCAACCATTCTGAACAACATTTGTTCAACCACTTTTCCAAATTCTTCGAAAAATTTTTCTACTCCCCATACAAAATGACTAAGTCACGTGACCGACTTTATATGGAAAGATGAACATTTTTTATGCGAATTTTCAAAATGTTTGTAGAACACGTGGTTAAAGGGGTGTAAATGTTGATACACTCTGTATAATATGTATGAGGTTCATTTTATTTGTAACAAGATTTAAAAGAAATGCAAAGTACCTCTACGTGTCTAACTTCGAGTGTTAGTAGGTATAGTACCTCCTTATAAAATTTACAGCGTCCGTTTTATTTTTAAAACGGGAACTTTTAATCAAGGAAAGTTTATGTAAGATCTCAATATTCTGAAGCTGAGCTTTAGATTAGTGCTGTAGTTTCTTACGGATAGTGGGTAATATAAAATATTTTCTACTTTGCCATGAAATTTTCTCGTTATAAAGACCTTAGGTGCCTATTTATAGGAGAATATTAACTGAACGATATCTACTTTCGTACTTAGGTAGTATGAGGATGCTTATTAAAATATCAATCTACTGTGGGTATTTTGGTAGACTAACAGTCTTCAAAAGACGGTTGATGGATTTTTTTATGCTAGAGGAGACCAACGAGCAAGCCAGGCACCTGAAGGTAAGTGATCACCGACGCATTAGGTAAATACATTAATGAATATGAAGTATACAAGTCATCGACATAATTTTTCTTAAACTTTTTTCCAATGGGATGGAGCCATAATTTCACGTAATCTTATCACCAGCAGTTAACTTGGTCTTTATCAAATGAACTGAATAAGAATATCTTTATGAACCAAAGACTCTATATTTTTATTATCAATATAGTATCCGCCCTCACTTCGCTTCGGGACCGTAATTCCGGAATGAACCAATAGATGGCGCTGTGTTTAATTACATCGCGCAAGCGTTTCGTGTTTTCGGTTTACCTATAAGCCTTGTCGTTGTCTATAGAAGTTATCTCTTTATAATCTCTTTATAAATAGTATAGAAGAAGATAGAATATAAGTACACAGATAAAATCCTCACATACCTATGTAATAAGAAAAAAATACTCACGGACTCGTTTCTTGTAGGTTAATTGTACATTCGACATTTTGATGTAGTGCAGTAACCCAAATTGTTGCTAGATTACTTATATACGACAAGACATGCGATATATTATCATGATCGACGACCCATTTGGCGCAATAGTTTGAACGCCGGTTGAGACGCAAGGGTCGTGGGATCGATTCCCGCACCAACACAAATGTTTGTTGATGAAACAGATATTTGTGTTGGGTCTGGGTGTTTGTAGTTCCTCCGTTGTTTCTGGTTTCCATAGTACAAGGGAAAACCTTACTTTGGGACCAGGACAATGTATGTGATGTTGTCTCAATTTATTTTTATTTATTTTTTATTTTATTAAATACTACAGCGTTTCCCAAAGTTGCAGCTATAACACGGTCAGAGATGTGAAAAATAATTTAGTAAAAGTATTTAAATACAAAATGCAAATGCATAGTTGCTAGCACTATTTCAAATAGAAATACAAAATAGTTTTGAATAAAAGTATTTAAATACAAAATGCAAAATACGTATTTTTAAAATAGGTTTTGAAAATAAAATACATTGTTAAGCATAACCTTTTATTTATTGAACTGATTTTAAAACTAGTATTTGTTCAAAGAGTTCATCTTTCATGTTTCGCCTATGGGGCCTCATAATCATTCCACCAAATGAAAATAGTCGTTCTACAGGGGCAGAACTCGGTAAGCAGGTATTATATTTGAAATGATTGGATGGATTTAAGAACGAAAAATTGTTAAAATGAATTAAAAATGCAACGAAACTATTTTGTATTTCATAAATACTAAATATTCACATAGAGTATTTCAAATAAAATACAAAATAGGGGAACCGAGACAGTGATTGCCCAGGGTACAGTGATTGCCAGGTTTAAGGTTAACGTAGATTTTAACTTATTTTCAAAGGAGTAGTTTTGAATTAAATCCGTTAAATAACACTAGAGTACTCTGTATCAGAATTCTAAATAAGAAATTTGTCAACATTTAAAAAAATATATAATAAAATGGCTGTTTTTGCACAGCAGGTGTTCGTCTCTTCAAAAAACTCGAATTCCTTAGGAGAATCGGATACACTTAGTAGTTTTAATGATTGTGTCACTTTTATTTTATTTTTTGAATGTGAAAGCTAAACAACGAGCTAGTTTAAGCTTTGATGTATCATTTGAAGCAGTTATCATGGTATAAAAACATTCCATTTAGTATTTAGAGGGGGTGGGCAATCACTGAATTTTTAGTACAAATTTTAAGTTTTTTTTTGCAAAACGTTATATTTACAAATATTCTTTAGATATTTGAATTGTTGCTAACTTATCTCAAAGCTAAACTACCAATGTTATATAAAAGTCGCACACTGCTACCCAATTGTTAAAATAAAGGATTTAATTGAAATAAAACTTTGCATAATTTTCTTAAGTGGGCAATCACTGTCTCGATCACCCTACATTTAGAAAAAAAGTATTTCAAATCTATTATCTATTATTATTACATATAATAATTACATATAATAAAAATGTAAAAAAGCTGTGTCTGTACAATGAAGATATTTATCTCAAAATAACTTAGGACGACTAAAAAACGGTAACAGAACATGAATCAATGATTTTTAAAATTTTTGTCTGTCTGTTTGTCTGTTTGTCTGTTTATCTGTTTGTCTGTTTGTTCGCGCTAATCTCGGAAACTACTGAACCAATTCGAATGAAACTTTTTTTATTGTTTAGCTGTAATATCAGGGCAACTTATAGGATATATTATATTTTGAAGACCAGGCTCCTTGATGTAGAACCACAACAGCCCAGCTAAACTATAAGAGGTAGGTCAATGGCTTCTTAACAAAAGTTGTTTAGATTAATGAGCATTTTATGATGCCATGAAAAAAATCAAAGATCATGGAACATCTGATGAGGAAACTCTGAGAGCTCAGCTACACTATAACAAATATGGAATGAAATGGATTGGATAATTGTCAAATGTGATGAGCATTTTTGGATGAGATCCTATAAGGAAGGATATTCCGAACTTAAACCCTTAATGGAGCGATAAGGGGGTTCCAAGTTTGTTCATGGGACTACGTGATTCCTTTTTTTTTTTTTTTGATTTCGCTGGGGAATGCCGCCGACCCGGAGTGCAATGGGCCGACGTCGCCGCCTGACGGCGGCGCCTTATGCATACCCACCTACTGGGGAGCAGGCGGGTTATGTCGGGCTCTCCTCTGGCGGGGGCTTCTCCTAACGAGAAGCCGGCCAGAGGCATACCGACTAAACCCCAGCGGTTTTCCCTCATCGCCCTTAAATGGGGAGTGGTCGTGGGCTGTAGGACGAACCTATTACCCATACGGGCACCACAACCCTCCCCGGGCGGTGCCCACCTACACGGCGGGCCAGGCGGTTCCTCCCCCGGCTTGGCCGGGAGAGGGAGCAGGGACGGCCGGGAAAAACTGAGCCGTCCCTACCAGGCTGCGGAGGGAGCCCGTGCAATGCCAGTGCTGGTGTCCCCACACCACGCACCGGCGGGCTCCCTCTGCAGAGAGGAGGGAGACGCGCATCTGTTCGGCGTCTCCTCCCCCTCCTTGCCCTTCGGAGCGCGCTGGCGAGAGGGTCCGCCTCTCGCACGCGCTCCGCCGCCTCCTTCTCTGCCATTACGTGCTCGCAATAGTCAGCGAAGGCCTTCCAAGCCCCCTCACTCGCTAGCATAGCTCTCACTATGCTAGAGAGAGAGAGGTCCTGGCCGACCCTCGCGACCAGCGCCAGACGCTGCGGAGACCACGACACACACTCCGCTAGGGTGTGTTGTGCCGTGTCCTCCGCAGCGCCGCACGCATGGCAGGAAGGCGTCTCCTCCCGTTTTATTCGGTGCAGGTAGTGACCGAAGCATCCGTGTCCGGTCAGTACCTGCACCATACGGAAGGAGACGGAGCCGTGGTGACGCTCAAGCCACCGGTCCAGGACCGGGGCGAGCGCATCGAGGGTCCTTCGGCCGTATCGGGCGGAGGCGAGGTCCTCAGACCATCGCCTCAGGAGGCTCTTTCGAGCCTCCCTACGAACGGCTTCCCTCTCGACGGGGCAGAAGCGTTCCTCTTCTGCCCTCTTGGCCGCCGTCCATTGGTAGACGGCGGCCAACACCACGGCTTCCAACTCCCAAGGAGGGGTCTCAGCGAGTAAGCAGGACGCATCAAAACCTACCGTTCGGCATACCTACACATTCTTTGACAGAATTGATGGATAAAATATAAGATTCAAACTTTAATAGAATACTTACATCCCCTAATGGAATAAAAAATAATTTGGGGGTTACTTTCATTAGAAGTTGACATATTTTTTTTTTATATTAAATGGGTTTGCACTTGACCTCATCTCACCTGATAGAGTGACAATGAGGTCTAAGATGTAGCGTGCTTAACCAGAAGAAGCCTATTCACTCTCGACTTAAAGACACCCAAATTGTAGCTCTCTGGAAATACAGAAGCCGGCAAGTTGTTCCATTCCTTAGCAGTTCGTAATAAAATATCAATGACCCACCTTAAAAATCTATTAACCAATAAACGAACATTTATAATAAGTAATAAGGTAAAGGCAGCTAATTCCGTGGGGTTCTAAAAATGGCTGCTAATTCCGTGGTATTTAGAAAAACGGTATTTTCATGCAATTCATAAGCTATTTTAGTCTCTAAGATGCTTTAATCAATCAATAATTTATCTATACATGTAATACAAGCATGAAACCGATTTGGTATTTGTACGTTTTAAAATAATTGGTCAGTTTTGCGCCAGCAGCAGGCTGGAACGCGCGCTTCATACAATACGGACCATACGTACGTGAGTAACACGATTTTTTAAATAGCGTTTTAAAATAATTTTATACTGTTGTCAGTTTTTGTTAAGAATCTAATTTAAAAAGGATAATATGCTTTATCGAAAAAACTTCAAATTCTAATAATATTAGTATCAATTAAACAGAAAATAATTGATAAAAATACCACGGCATTAGCAGCCAAATATTTTGCCAGTTTCTAATTACCGATGTATAGCACGCAATTGCAATTTATTAGAGGTATTTTGTTTTTCTTATTTTGAAGTCAGTTTTATGATTCCGAATTCAATGTTTAAGTTCTGATCACATAAGTAGTCTTTAATTATAAAAATCTATTTCCGTGGTATACTAACATCTCAAATTTGCTAGTTACAACAGATTTAAGATAGGCTATTTAGGTATTTTCTTAATTCGTTGTTAGCAAAAGTAGGCACAAAATTTTAGGTCAGAAATGTTTTCTGATGTAATCCACTGTATGTTTTATATATATTTTAAATAACAATGTAATTAAGCAATAATGCATTATAAATTAAACTAAAAATTGTGTACATTTCATTACTCGGAATAAGAAACCTTGATTTAGTATCACGAAACCCTATTCCGTTGTATATCAATCGGAATAAGGTTATATGAGATCCTTATTCCGTGGTATCAATAAACGTTAAATACAGTATGTTCATAATCTTACTCAATTTATTAACTAAATATTATTGCTACTTTACATCTCTTGTGTGATTTTTATATTTGCTCTTATGAATCGTATTTTTTAGGGTTCCGTAACCAAATAACGAAAACCGAAACCCTTGCAGATTCGTCAAGTCTGTCTGTTCAGTCCGTATGTTATAGCCATTTTTTTTCCGAAACCATTAGTTATAAGTACTGTTCAAACTAGGCAGGTAGATGTATTCTGTGAACCGCATTAAGATTTTAATGCAAAAAAGACAAAAAATAGGTTTCCCACACACAGGCATGTATCAGTGAACATTTACATCCTTGTAGGAGGTGGTTATAATAATAATAAATAATAATTTTACCAAAATGATTATTAACATCATTTTGAGCGATAGTGACTATCACAAAAACAATAGGTAATAATCATTGCGATTGAGGTCCAAGTAACAGGATTATTTTACCTACTCCTTTTAGCAGGAGGGAGAAAGTGAAAACTTGAACAAATAAATATTAATAATATATACAAATAATAATAATTATTATCTTTACTTGCTTAAAACATGGTATATAAAGTTATAACAGTAGAATAAGTGCTTATGTTTTGCTTAAAAAACTTGCAAATTTACAGTTCGTGTTACATTGGTAGGTGGGTACAACCTTACATTAGAACAGTTATTAAAATATTTATATTACAATTATTAATAGGTTATTAAGTCGATTCTCAGCCTATACTCAGACGTGAAAAAAACACACCTTAAATTGGTCCCGAAAACTCGTACATTTTCCGAAACCACACTTACTACTTTGATTATAATTATAATGTATATATAACATTACTACCCGTGCGGATAAACATTGGTATTAGAAATGGCGGCGCCACTATTTACTTCTCGCTTGTACACTATTTGCAGTCTATACTCGCACACGTGAGCACTTATACTTATATTTAATTATAATTTTACATACTTAGTATGCTGACGGTAACAGCTCAACCGTCCGCCATTTCTAAGTCCAATATTTATCTGCACGGGTTGTAAACAATCAAAGTCTGCCCAACAGCTGATCAGTTAAAGCAACGACCCGCCCCCGAGCCATCCATTCATGCCTACAAACTAGCTGTGCTTGTAAGATTTTACCTTATTACAATGATATAAAGTCAAAAACTCATTCCAGCATTTAAGATTTTAGGCTGATTCGTGATTTAAGTGTCAATAGTGATGCAAATTGTTCGAATTACTCTTGTATCGAGTGCTACAGGTGAAACTCATTCAATAAAAAATCTCTCAACCTTTGTTATGAAGTCGGTTCAACTCTTTCGAGACTCGAATCTAGGTTACAAACCATTAATCTACCCAAGTTAACTGGGACTCGAATGAAATAACCACGACGGTTCTTTAACGCCTTAAGTTTCATTTCTGCAAAGCCACGAGCTAAGAGCTAAGTGCTCAAGGAACTTGATTGTAAATGAGCTGAAAACCGAAAGTTTAGTTAAATATGCTCACATAGCTGGCCAATTTTTTTACTAAATGCTAAGTCATCATGAAGTCATCAACATGCGTACAAAACATACATAAGCGAGCTAACTACGAGTAGATTACCTTTTGCTGTTCAATACACACCAGTCCTTATGAATTTAAAAAAAGTAATATTTACTCGATAAATCGTTTGTGTGCGAACATTTTACTCGAGTTTTATCACTAGGTTGCCTAGCAACGGCGCGGCTTTGATTGATCGGCCAATAGTCGGCCACATGGACGGGTAGGCGCGCGCGCGCCTCACTCACACAGCTCACACTGGCTAGCTGTGTCACAGAATACTTAATAGTACAATTGTTTGGTGATTCTATATCGGAAGAATCTACATAAATCTCTTTGGGTAATGTGTTAGGCCCTATATAATTATTACCTCGTCTCTAAGATTGATTTTAATTAGGTTAGTTATCCAAATGATAGTAATGGTATCATTCCTCATAATAGTGTGATTTGTTTTTTCGATCAATATTGCCAAAAAATTACAGCATAATTAGTCTAATGGACGAAGCAAAATGATGAATGAGTGATTTAAGATGACTTTTAATTTTATACGAGGTTATTATTGGGTTATAAATATCAGTGTTAAAGTGTGTTATTGACTAAATTAGTATTATATTGAAAATCTCTTATTGTGGTTATAAAGTTTTTTAACTAGATTTGTAATAAAAAAGTACAAATATAATTCTTATTTTAAAATAACAATTGGTTAGATTGATATAGTTAATTTAATAGTCTAGAAGTTTTTAAATATATTTCCGCAAGTAAAATTGTTTACTTTAGTCGATTTTCCGCCTAAATTTAAAATAATGGTATTTAATATTTATTATACGGCCATGCCACATGGACGGAAAGTACCTTTAATTTTGTAAATGGAACATTTTACTGAAAAAAGACATTATTTAATTTTCAAAAACTGTTTAAGTAATCTGCATTCATAGGTTTTTAAATAACTACACGGTTTACTTAGTATTGATAATGTTAAAATTCATAGTCTTCCAATTATTTCAGACGCTATATTATTTAGCAACAAATAATCCTTATACCTTTCGATAATTAAGATAAAGCTACACGGTAATTTTTTTCTCATGATTCGATTCCCGGTTTAACCATGTAATTATTTGAAAATGCATAAATGCAGTTTAAATTGATTTTGATAATAAAATAATGTCTTTTATCAGTAAAATGTTCTATATAGTAAAATTAAAAGTACTTTTCCTCCACGTAACATGACCGCGGGACGCCCTGTATAAGATAATATTATTATGGTAAGTAAGGTATTAAGGTATGTTGGTGCCATTTATTAGTTGTAATAATTATAAGGATAGTGACTGATTTGAACACTAAAAACAATAAATAGGCTTTATTTTTTGAACATGATGTATCATTCTCCCTATCTCTTTTTTCTTCATAATTTGATCACTCGGAATTAGCAACCAAATACCACGGAATTAGAGTTTTTACCACGGAATTAGATGCCTTCGACTTCTTTATATTTTTTAATTAATTAATAATTTTAACGTACATTTTTAGTCTAACTGTGAATATATTTCAATAAACAGATAAACAACCTTTCTAATAAAAATATCCAGTTCTTCAGAAATAAATAATAAATACTTAATAATGAATGTTGTATCTAGTTTAGGCAAAAATACCACGGAATTAGCTGCCTTTACCTTATATTTTTTAATTTCTATTTAAATAATCATCTTTAAGTCAAGAGTCATAAAGATCACGCAAACGAAGTGTGCGGGCGGCCACTAGTATAAAATAAAAATGGGTATTTTGCATTTTGTATTTGCATTTGAAATATTTGTATTTCAAATAATTCACATCTCTGAACACGGTAATGTTCACACTGCCTCTTCATGGACAATAATGCGTCCCATCCTCCTGGTATTTATGATACTTAGTTATGTAAACTTATATAAAACTGTTTGCCCTTACTTATATACCTACAGCCTTTTTAGGTGCCAAATATGACGATCTCCGACAACGGGGACAATTTTTCGTGCGACTTGGTATTCTGATTTGATGGCCAACCTATACTGGGTCGTAGCCTGGTGAAAGGTTTGGGAAACAATGCAATACTAGAATGATAACAAAAGAAATAAAAAATAGCGTGCGAGGTCAGCCGGCGATAGTATCAGAATCCATAAGAATATTTCAGGATACAAAGCCTTAACTTGCGAAAAATACGATATTACTCTCAGGAACCATTTTGCGCACGTATCTAATAAATAGATACTTCTCTTACCATTTTGTCCAGATTTTATTCGTGGATGGAATTGTGAAAGTTGAAAAATGTTAAGTTTCGCAGAAGATTGATGCGTAGTCTTAGATCATAGAAACCTATACAGAAGACACTAAACGCGTTAAAAGTGTCGCCACCAATGAAGGATCCATTCGCTAAAGAGGGCTATTTGTCATTTTCGGAATGTAAAACCAATTCTATGGATAAGGGCCTCGTTCACCACCTCCGAGTAAAGTGTTAAGTAATTTACTTGTCAATTATAGTGGGTTCGGAGAAAATTGGCCCCTGGTATTTGTATTGAAAAATTTTTTTAAATTAAAATAGGCCGCGGACCAGGGGCCAATTTTCTCCAAACCCACTATAATTACTTGACACTTTACTCGGAGGTGGTGAACGAGGCTCTTAGGGTGAAAAATAAAATATCTAAGTACTACATTTAAGTTTCGACCTCGACGCCATATGCTTAATTAAAAATATCTGTAGCTGTAACTGCCGCACTTAGAGACCAAAATGTTTATTAGCATAAATTATATGAATAATCTTTATACCTATTATCCTATGTCTTTATAAATTTTGGGTTGTAACGGGACGGTTTCATTGTAGGTGCCCATCATGACACTCGCTTACTTAGTAGCCTTACTTGTTTTGTCTATTAATTTTGTATTCAAGATGTATAGGTACTTTATTACTTGGATTGGAAAGAAATATCTGGACGGACCCTAATAAAGATACATACAAGCCTCCTACAGCCAAATTCAATCCATTTTCATAAGTTTTCATTTCAGAAGCAATTTATCCTAATCTCTTCAATACCGAGACAGCTGTAGGAAGTGAAAATAATATTCTAGTTAGCGTAGGTGGTTTTACTTACAGATGTTGTGGCCAATATATACCATCACTAACAAAAAGTCAGTATATACTTATGTATAAGTGAGAATAATATTAATAATAATTTTTCCCCCCAATTTTTCTATGATATTCACTTGGTTTCGGCCCGTGGTTATCATTACACCGGTAATAAATAGCATCGATTCTATAAATAGAACCCATAAATAATAATAATATAATAATTGAGACAACATCACATACATTGTCCTGGTCCCAAACTAAGGTTTTCCCTTGTACTATGGAAACCAGAAACAACGAGGAACTACAAACACGCAGACCCAACACAAATATTTGTTTCATCAACAAATATTTGTGCTGGTGTGGGAATCGAACCCGCGACCCTTGCGTCTCAACTGGCGTTTAAACCATTGCGCCAAATGGGTGGTCGAA
Source organism: Cnaphalocrocis medinalis (assembly GCA_014851415.1). Taxonomy (NCBI): domain Eukaryota; kingdom Metazoa; phylum Arthropoda; class Insecta; order Lepidoptera; family Crambidae; genus Cnaphalocrocis; species Cnaphalocrocis medinalis. The sequence continues at coordinate 11,438,702 of CM026285.1, read as the reverse complement.
TCAAAATATTCTTAGCTTTAAACCAACCAAAAATATCTGACTATGTAACAAAACACAACTGGAGTCAGTGTACGTTAAAGTGCATAAGTATTCCTTGGTTATTCGAGAATAAATGACAACAAATCTGATACACTTTGATAGGTATGAATGCTATGATCATTTTGATGCTGCTGACTATTGGAGGAAAGCACAGTTGTAAATAGAAAGAAAATTCTTTGCGATAATTTTCTCTGAACTCATGGCTTTAACGAAAAGATTACAACATGATGATTATAATACTTACTTTATCCAGCCATTACCAAAGTGTGTTCCGCGGAACCCTAGGTCTACGAAAGGCCATTGTGTGGATTCTGCGAGGTTTCAGAAAAAAACTCTTAGGTTCAACAACAAGGGTGCCGTTATTAAAATAGTTCTCATCCACCTAAGTAGGTAATTGCTTAATTAATGTGCATTCGCTAATAATAACGGGTAAATGTAGAACAGAGTACTCATTATATACTATGACTATACTAAGAAGCGCTTTTGAATGGGCAACACAGTTTAGAGACTGCGCCCAGTTGTCCCTCTGTTTATCGTAGGCAGGTACCACCAACGTGACAGTTCTGGAATCGACTGCGAGAGTTGGGCCGGAGGGAACTTCCCGCGCCGTTTGCACACGGCATCGTGACACCAAACACACAGGTTGAGTGGGATATGGTGGTTTTAGGAAACCTATCGAATTGAGGGTTTCCAGAATTCTGAATGTGAAAACATGCTTCATTGTGAAAGAAAAAAAATACCAGGTTTATCAAAAGACTTCCATCTTAAAATTAGTTCTCAAACACCTTCGCTAATAACTCTACACGTAAATGTAGATCAGAGTTTTTTTTATATATTTTAGGAAGGCAAACGAGCAAGCGGGTCACCTGATGGTAAGTGATCAGTATTCGTTATTTATTATACTATACTGTACTGAGAAGCGGTTTTGAATGGGCAACACAGTTTAGAGACTGCGCCCAGTTGTCCCTCTGTTTATCGTAGGCAGGTACCACCAACGTGACAGTTCTGGAATCGACTGCGAGAGTTGGGCCGGAGGGAACTTCCCGCGCCGTTTGCACACGGCATCGTGACACCAAACACACAGGTTGGGTGGGATATGGTGGTATTAAACTCTAGATACCCAGAATTCTTGAGATAGGTAATGATTTTGAATTTTGAAACATGTTTTAAGTTGGTTGTGGTTCTGCACAGTTCTTCGAAGATCTGTCAGACAGACATTTTTTAAAGTGATATGTGGCAGATGAACAAACGGATCATCTGATGAGATAAGATATTACCGCCGCCCATAGACGCCTGCAACACCAGTGGAGTCAAAAATGCGTTGCTAAACTTGAATTCCCATACCCTCAATCATTCGACGAAGCAGCACAGTCGCTGCTTCATGCAGTTTTCTTTGAGGCTGTAAGTAGTATCACTTCGGCTGAGCTCTTCCACGGTTAAGCAATGAAAGAGAGAATTCTTATAATGAACGCTTAAGTTGTTGTTGTTGACACTTGTTGACGAAAGTTGTTGATTTGAATTTGTCCAGTGTCTAGGTGTTATATATTAAGTGTTACATTTGTGATTCCTCTGTTGTCTGTATAACACAAGTGCTTGAAAAACTACTTAGTACGGAGTCCGGTCAATGTGTTAGATGTTGTGTGAATTTATTTATTTTATTTATTTAATTCACATTTCTTTCCTCAAATGGTAAAGTTCCACACGTGTGGGCACCGAGGCGAGGCAGCGCCCTCGCTCACCGGACTGCCAGAGTTCAACTTCTGCCAGAGATTAGTAGGTACGTACTTTTGCGGGTTGCATTCAACGTTTAAATTGAGAACATGGCGAGAGGATCCTAAATCGCTTTTACATTTTAGGTGGTGTTTTAACCGTACGGCGGCACAGGTGCGGTGAGGTTCCGTCGATATCGCTGACTAAATTTTAACGTAAATACACAGAGGAAGGTAATTAATTTAATGTAACAAAACTATTGATTGTCTATACCTACATTATCTATCCGACCGAAACTTTGGCTTTCCTACGGTGAAATTGACAAGTAGTGTTATTTTACTTATGGTTGTAAAGTTGTTAACGGAGGGCCAATATCAAATTCATCTCGAGCCTAATTAACGAGAATATAGATACTTATCTACCTACCTGTCGAATTCAAACAAAAGATACGTAAGCGCGTGTAATAATTACGGACGGAGAGTTTCAATGAAGTCAAAGTTTCAGTGAAATCCATTTCAGTCATAGGCCCTCCGGCTTCAGCATGTATCAAATTTTGGTCATCATCATCATCTTAGAGTTTTGTCTCGGCTGCGTCTCAAAAGGTCGTTTCGGCGCTTTCCTGTAGAAACTCTTCCACTCCGCACGGTCTTGGTTTCGGGACTTAATTTTTCTTTTAGTTACATTATCGTTGCCAATAGACGCCGCTGGGTGTCGATATTGTATTTGTAATTACCTTAAAAGCATTAAGTTTTGTAATATTTTGTGCAATAAAGAGTATCTATTTACGTCGCGTAAATGTCATCTTTTCGGATTACATGCATAATATAAGCCTTGTGGTGATCTATAGAAATTCTCTCTTTATAAATGGCATAGATTGTAGTTTTAAAAGCCCAAGAACTAGTCATGTCGACGCTTTACTGCGATAATTGAGTGTGATTGCCGCAGACGGACAGGCTTTTAGGTCAACACGATGCGCTGCTTATCTTCCGCCTCTGTAGGGTTCGATATAACGTTATTGTACTTTTATTTTACTAGAGAATTCGAAAGAATCCCCCTTAAGTTTGTTACTAACTCATTTGCCATTGTGATGTATGGTACCTAAGTGATTTCCAGACGGAAAATACGCATCTAAAAGCATGCGAATACGCATAATAAAAGTAAGATCAGTATGTAGGTAGTAATTTTAGGTAAAACTTTATTTTTTTACTCTGTATGTTTTGTCCGCTAGAGGGCGCCACATTAGATTTTGTGAAACCTCATATAGCCTATAACCAGCAGACAATTATGACGCTTATAATGACATGTCATTTGTCGAATTCTGATAAGTAGTTTAGAAGTTACGTGGAAACAGATGAACATACATACATACATACATAGCCTGTCAAAATCATAATCCTCCTTTTGCTTTGCCGTAGTCGGGTAATAAGAACCAATAGCCTAAATTTTCAGTTAAAATATAGCGTCTAGCTGGTTATGTGTATTATTCCCTACCCAAAGATGAAAAATCCTAAGTCGAGAATGCTTGCCTAATGAATATTTCAGTCAGGCCTTACCGAATCGCTCCTTCATCGCCTTACGCGTTAAGATATACTACCCAAAGGCGCGAGATATTTTACATAATCTGCAGTTTAATCTGAACACAAACGAGTTGAAAATGAGTGCATTGATATCCTCGCCGAGACGCGGCCCGTCGGTCGCCTGCGGCGGTGCATTTCCGAACGCATCCGTTCAATATCCGCGAGTATTGTTTGTCGAGCCCGCCCCCCGCTAGGGCGGCCAAGCTTCTAAGCCGGACGGGGCGCCTATCTCGTGTGATCGAGATTAGTCTTGAATTTAACAAGTATTAATAAACGTCAATTTAATTTAATGTTGTATCACTCCTACTCCGTTCATCTATGTAAGTATCCAATCTAGTTAGAATAGATTGAAATTGTCGAGTGCACGATAATTTGAGTAGGCCGGACTCTTCTATTAAAACTCACTGACCCGGCGAACTCCATACCTATCGCATTTTTTCTCATCTTTCAAACCTTCCCTTTTTTCTTTCTTTCACGAATATTTCAAGACCAAATTGAGCTCTCGTTTCGTTCTCGAGTTTTAAGCAGACTAACGAACAGCAATGCATTTTTGCAAGCCCCGATTTAACTTACGGTATTGAAATCGCCTGTGAAACATCCGCTAGATGGCGTACTTTAGACCTGAGGTCCATATACGGTGACTGGTTATTTTAGATGTGAGATGGCGAAATGCTAACTATGACATGCGACAAGGAATGCTCTCCCTCCTCGATCAATGCCACTCACTTTTCTTCCTTGACTACCCTCCCCCATCTAATGTTTTTCCGCCTTTGAAAAGTTCCACCCGGGGCGGACCGTTCTCGGCACCTACGCTAAGCTACCGGGCCTAAGACGAAACGGAATGCCAGCACCTGGCCAGCTAGCATTCGCGTAAACGGTGTTAACCTAAACCCTCTTTCCTTTTATATCCGGACGCCTGGATATTCTACTTACGCCGTCTAATGGAGCCAGGGGTGTCTAGTTTAGAAATAGATTTTCCAATAGCGATAAAATTATTTTCCATTAGTTAGGAGCGGAACCGCGGCGTGCGTGATAGTAAATATAATTCAGTGTGTAAGCGACTGTTTAGCGGAGAACTATGGCCGCGCGGGGCGGTAGTTGGACAAAGTTAGGAAGTTCAGACTACTAGCTACAAGTTTAGTAGGTACTACTTACGTGTGTGTGTAACGATATCTATGTGTAGGTAGAGTTAGTTACAGTAGAAAAGTCTAATATACCTACAATGCAACAAGTCGTGTAAGTAGTACATGACCGACGGAAATTTACTTTTTTATGTGAAAGGTGTCAGACGAATCACATGATGCTAAGCGATTGCCGCCGCCCATAGACACCTGCAACACCAGTAGAGTCACAAATGCGCTGCCAAGCTTTAACGCCCTCCGATACCCTCACTCATTCGACGAAACACTGAAGGCGCTGCTTCACGTCAGTCTTCTGTGAGGCCATGGTATCACTCTGGTCGAGCCGGCCCATTCATGCCGAAGCGTGACTCTCCCACGGTTACTTATAATTTCTTATTGCACGAGCCGAAGAGCTTACGGTAGAAATAATATGCAATAAATAAAAATATGCAAACTTTGTGTGGAAGAAGTCGCTACAAGTGCTAAGACCGCCTTGTTGTACCTACTGTTAATTGCTGTTGTTTCACTCATGTATTCTATTTCTGTTCAATATTTAATATCTATCTTTGATAAATCGATAGGCACATGCTCGGATTCGAACTTAAGACCTCCCTTATGGAAGGCGCGTTCTTCTTATCCACTGAGCTTGGTAGCTACCATCGATTTGACATCGTTACCATAATTTCCTCAGCTTCAATTCCCCGTTGGGACAGCCTGTGTCACAGCAAGCCGCTACCAATTCATTTTATACAGTACGATTAGGCAATAGTCCAAAACGCTTGCCCTCGGCAAATTGGTGGATTCGACTTGTAGGTTTGCACTGCATTCGTAGTTATAGGGTCTGTTTCACACATACCTACAGATAACTTTAATACAAGTATATGCCACTTATTGCTAACATAAACACTGTTGTTACGTGTCACGACCGACGTACTGTGTCGCTTCTTACTACTTATAAAAATACAAGCCTATGTATTTTTTTCTTGGTTCAAGTATTGTTTGAAACTTTAATGGTCACTAACATTAGATTAATTATTTAGGGATTGCTACAATGTACCTTATTTTGAGTACGTGCAAGAAACTTCAGCTTCACCAGCGCTTACAACTTACCTGTAGGAAACTTTAGTTACACCGTGACAATGCTTACAACTTGCCCGCAAGAAATCTCAGTTACACCGTGACCATGGCGCTTACAACTGACTCGTATGAAACTTCATTTCCACCGTGTCCATGGTGTCCATGGCGCTTACAATTTACACGCAAGAAACTTCAGTTGCACTGTGACCACGGCGCTTACGACAACACCGAAATATCAGAAACTAAAAAATCTACCTTGTAGATACATGGTAGCAATCCAATAAATACATTTTCTAACATCTCAGAATACTATTCTAAGTTCGACATTTGATTCAATAGCAAAAGGGAAGGGAAGGCAAATAAGTAATATAGATTACAACATACAACGAAACTCACAGACTCTACCGGAATACTCGTATTTTCCAGTGTTCTTCCTCATTGAAGAAACTTGACAGTTTTAGGGGTCAAAATACAGATTGAAGAACATAACCTCGACATTCCCCATAAAAACTGAATCTCAAAATTCATCCGACGCATAATCATAACATTCCAAACATTTCCATTGACATCGCGCAAGTCTGTCCCATTTAGAAGGTTTCAAATAACATTATCCCCATCCGGTAGGGACATGGGCTGTATCGGCTGCTTGGACTTACGCCAAAACACTGTGTCTCTGCACGCAGTTACATTTGCACCACCGCCCAGTAATCTCGGAGTCAATAGTGGGTACAACTTTAAGTATAGTATTTTTGGTTTAATAGCGATAGTGCTTTTTTGCTGTTTGGATTCAATGAGTCGCGGTTAGAATGTGCTTATAGTAGCTGTTGCTTTTTTACTGTTTTCCTAACTGATATACCGACGATGGCGGCCATCTTAACAAACCAAGACATTCATAATACACAAGTGCCCAATCCTATTCTTTTCTTTCTTTTCTTTCTTATGTTCTTCTTCTTCAGTACGGGCTTTTCCGCAATTAGGCTCAAGTTGTGCCCATTCATCTATTCCATCCTATTCTCTTACCCTCATATTTCGATGGGACACCATTGCAATACAACCGCTGAGGGATCGAGTGCAGGACCAACAGCTTAACGTACTTTCCAAGGCACGGGGTACAAAACCGCCATCTTCCAAACCTCGGGCTGACACATAATTTTTTAAACGAAATTTTGAACCGAAGGCTCGAACCCGAGACCCCAACCCACTATCCACTGCCACTCCCAGGCAGAACTGTGTACCATACTAATCTTTGTGTTCCAAATAGTAGTTTTTCGGTGCACGTTAAACACCATACTTAATTGCACAAAATATTATTATTGTCAATTTGAAAAATGAACTCTTCCAAATTGTTCTGGTCAGGGTGTAGGGTACTGGGACTCCCCTTCATCAATCGTCACCTAGTATTTATAGTCAGGAAAGTAAAGAGTATTTCGGCACTTTAAGAGTAATCAGGTGTGAATTGTTGGCGCATTTCTGTACTGGTACATTCAGCGACACGACAAATTACCCCCCGTAGTGCAAAAACAGCACAATGTCTTATTATACAAGGACTGTTCAAAGTCCAAATTGGAAACATACTACTCAGTGCACTTAAGACATTTTTATTATTTTCAAAATTTACAGTCACCACAATTAATAAAAATGCACTGGCGTTGTTAGTGTAGACTGTACGCCTTAAGACGATGCGCCAATATGTACCTACCCTAACTCGTAACCTAACCAAACCTTAGGGAACACAAAACCTTCGACAACTTACTCATTAAGTGTCGTTATTAATTCGCATAATTGGGATAATTACAGAAGAGTTGGTAGCAATTAGTGTCAGGAGCTCGGTACGAACATCTGGCGGCGCTCCAGCGCCCTCTAGAGGACTCGCAGAGAAAACTGTTTCACGAGGACAGAAAAGCGGAAAAATTTGGAAACACATTTGTGGGCGTCAAGTGATTCCCAGCCGAAGAGGGCTTTGAGAGTAGTGCTAGTGCGGAAAAGAGATAGAAACAAGTGAATTGAAGTACATAGCTAACGTTTTGGAGCAATCCTTCAACATAATGTATGCCCGTGTTGACTTGAATGAAACAGCGATGGTTTCTATTATAGGAGGAATTAAATGATAATTTCACTGTTTTGTCAACCACTATTGGTAGGTTTTTTTTTTAATTATCTATGATCTCTGTAGGAAATGTAAGGAATCTTTATTTATTTTTTGTTCAAATGAAAATGACAGCATCAGTTCTGAAACCAAACTAACTTCAGACCACGTTTTTTAATAAGGGGATTAAATTGTAAGTACCTAACGTGTAGGTACAAAATAATTACACATTTTGTGGTGTAGGCATGCTATGAAGACAGTCATAAAATCAAGTCGCCTAAAACCTTATTCTGGACTTAACAAACAAACCCCGATTAGGTGTCCTCAAACTAAGTTACACTTAAACCATGTTGTTAATATTTGTCGGCACAGATTTGATTATATTATTCAATCTGGCAATGGTCCAGCGAAGCCGTTCGTAGCGAATATTGCCAAGCCTTCAATTGCAAGCCGTTTTATGCGTTCAAGTACAGTCATCCACAGATCAAGCTAGCCATGTTTGACTTTGAACGAATCTTAAGCACTTAGATATAAGGGTTGTTATTACACTTGTACTACAAAGTTCATTTGTTGCTGGCTGTGTGCTCATATGTGACATTGCTGTCTACTTAAGTGTCCTTGCTTTGGACTCAGACAAGACACGCGTAGACATTTTATTTTCATAGTTAATGTGGCGTTTGTGATTTACCAACTTAGATATCATTAAAGGTAACTTATACTTACTTATCTACAGCAAATACTTTGTATCTGACTAGATTTAGTTATTAAGTAAACTACACTACTACATACCTACTTAGTGCAGACACCAATTTTCCATTTAATTCCATGATGATTTTGTAAGAACGAAGATTGAATTACGTAAAAAAGTTTGGATATATTTCGGCCGGGTTAGATTTGGGCCTGGGTTAGCCAGGGTCGATGACCGAAAGATTTTCATTCTCTAACATAGTTAAAAGTTATGTATTTTGAATGTAGTCCAAATTATCGATAATAATTGAAAAGAAAGAAAATACAAAACGTAGAAAATGAAAATGCCACGAATGTGTCTTGCTGAATGAAAAAGGTATTTACATATCTATTTACCTTCTACGTCATATCAGATTGAGCACGAAAGTCAATAGAACCCCAGTATTTGAATTCGAAAACTTGAGAATGTGACCTCTCAATGGATTTCTAGCGATGAAATTGCGGATGGAGTTGTTATTTGGTCCGCTGTTTACCGATGCACCGGGCACTATTTGATCAAATGCAAGCCACTGTCCACAAGACAGGGTGAATCTCGCGGAGTGTGGCCAAGTCCCCACCGTCAAACATTGCCGAGGTGGGAAAGCGGGAAAGGTCGACCGCCACTGGCGCACTTCCAAACTGCTCAATTTAGTGATGGGGGTTGAGACAAATCTTGCGCATAACTTAGTGTAAAAAGGAAATAATACTAACACTACTAAGGATATTTACGGGTGTATGAAGAATTTCTATGGCGGGCGGCAATCGTTTACTATCAGGTGATCCGTCTGCTCGTGTGCCACTTAACACATAAAAAAGTTAATGTCAAAAAGGCAGGGTTAATTTAGCGGAGTGCGGCTTTTTTTCTCGGGAAGAGGCTACGAAATCAAGCAGACACGCCGATTGGATAGTTATGCATGTTAAAATCTCTCTAGAAATAACTAACCGTGCTCGTTTGAGAGGACCATTCACGTTGGGATTTAAGAAATTTGACTCTCTCAAAAATACACCAGGTGTCATGGACTACAGTTCTACAGTACTATCTAGAGGTCATTCATTCGACTAATTCGAGCGATTTTCGAAGAATTGTTTAAGTTACTTGAATCATCAATAAATTAATTGTTTACGGAAGATTTTCGATTCCACCATTTATTAACAGAACGAAAATATATAAAAATATCGTTAGTTATCTTGAGTTTTAACAATTTATCCGATGTTACTCGAGTGAAATCAGAGCCATGTAGCATCACTAATTCACTGTATCTATGTTTGTCGCTTGTATCGATTTGACTGAGTGAATCTGTAATTTCTGGTAAGGACCAGTTGTGAAGTACCTACAATAAAGTATATGCAGTTTCCTTTGTGAAGTTGCAGTGTGTGCTTTTATGCAATTCTTGGTTTTATACGGTCGAGTATAACATGCATAATGTATGATTGAGTTTTATTTGAAGATAGATTTTTACTGGAAAATAATATAAGTTAACATTGGAATTCATAAGAAATTTAATACATAGGTACCAACACACGTGCTAAAACAATGAAATTTGTGTCCTCTATTGATACTAAACCAAATGTGTTTGACAATAAGGTGAAGGTCAAGTGTTGAACTTTTTAGTAAGTAACAGGTAAATTACTATAAGGTCTGGCTGTTCATAACAAACCTAACCCCTATAAAACATCATCATCAAAATTATATTTAAACATTATATTGTAAGTGAACACATAAAAAAAGTTGAACGAGTCAAAGACGAAGAATAAAACTCAATGACCACTCCAATATTTTTATATATTGGGATTTCAGAACAACGCGAAGAAATTCGAAACCGAATTGCCATGTTTCACCGCTCAAAGTCGCACGTTGAAAAAGTAAATCGAAATATTATATGGATCAAGTCGTCTAGACGCGTGCTCTAGAGATAGATAGTATAGTACAGTTGGTACAATGCATCATGCGCGCAGCAAGCTCCGGGCTCTAGGTATGAGCGCCCCTCCAAACTTGAGTGGACAACTTCGTCGGCCGCAAGGCGAAACTTCGTTTTTCATTTAATTTGCCCGAAACGAGTACAGCTTACAATATTTTCAACGCTTGCAACTTTCGAGTCGAGCCTTCGTTATAAATTTCGTAGTTAGCGCGCGCTATACTGTAAATGTGACTAACATGAACCACTTCAGCTCGCCTAATGAATTTAGCGCCGGAGACGTCAAAGGCGACTGGTTATAACTTTTAAGAAGTTTTCGAGCAGTTTGTTGCGAATTATAATTGGCACATGTTGCATAGTAGGTGCCATCTACTTTGTATGTTAGTTGGTGTGTTGCAGCTAGGAAAGTTGGATTAAGTACTAATAAAATGCATTATTCATTTTTATGGCAGACAAGCTTGGGGACTATAAATTTTGCGATTTACATCAGCCTATTTTAGACTGTGTTGGGATACTTTATTGAGCTTATTACTTAGTAGTATTTATTGGGACCACCATTGTAATAATTATATTATGTTTTGTTATATTTTTGTTGTTTTCAGGGTTCCCTTCTTAAATGTTAAAAAACAGGACCCTATTTCTAAGACATATACCTAGTACTGAATAAACACATACACAAATAAAACCAATATTTATACTAGTCTAATAGCCTCCATTAAAATCGACCTTTCGTAACTGTACTTATGGAGTACAATAAATAATTTATATATGAAACGTGATTTTTGGGTCGTTTTTTTGCTCGGTAGTTACCTCCAAGTCTGACTGCATAGAACTCTTAGTCATATGTGATCACATAAATTCAATTTAAAAAAAATTGAGTTTTCACGTGTCACAAAAGGTCTATATCAAGGCCTTTTGACACCTTACACGAAACAACCTATATAAAACGATAAAAAAATATAAAAAATGTGAAGATACTTTTTTTGCTGTGCGTGTACTTTAATGTAAGACACTGGTTGTAAACCTTTTAACCCACTGCAATCCTCTTTCAGGCGCGGTTGGGTAAAAAGAGCACCCATTTTTATATTGCTGAATCTTTTTCAGTATTCTTCCTAACGCGTTAACATTTTTAATATAAATAACTAAAAAACAGTATGTAACAGTACATTTTGAAGGTTGATTTATCATCTCAAGTTTTCTAAGTAGGTAAGTTATCTAGTAGAAGCCTATTTGCTACATTTAGACTCATCTTCAAGTCAAATTCAACATGGAACTAGCAAACAGGTCCATTAAATAGTGATTAGGCAGAAGTCCAATATTATGTTTTCCTAATGCGATTTCTCAAACGAGGAAATCAGAACTGTTTTTGTTAAACGAGTGCTTTCCTATAAATAAACAAATGATAAAGTGCTCAAGCTACTTAGTCGGAATCTGATCAATCTGGATTGTTCACTAGTGGCCCGCCCTCACTTAGTTTCGGGACCAAGCCAATAGATGGCGCTGGAAGTCGCGTACATCGCGCAAGCGTTTCGTATTTTTGGGTTGCATGTACGCCTTGCGGTGGCACATAAAAATAAATAAATAATTGTTGAGAAACCGTTCGAAACTTTTTATAATATGTACTACAGGCGACAAACGAGCAAGCGGGTCACTTGTTGGTAAGTAATCACCACCGTACATGAACATTTTAGAGATCAGAAATGTCGCTGATGCGTTGCCGGCCTTTTAAAAAGGAGTGCGCACTTTTCATTAGAAATACGTGGTCATCTGAAAGCCCAGTTACCCACGATTTGATAATTTTATTTATTTACTCGGCTTAATTAATTATTATAATTGTGGGAGAGCCATGCTTCGGCATGAATGGGCCGGCTCGACCGGAGTGATACCACTGCCTCACAGAAAACCGGCGTGAAGCAGCTCCTGTGCTGTGTTTCGCCGAGTGAGTGAGGGTACCGGAGGCCCATCGGGGGGTAAGGGGATAAAAGGTTAGCAGCGCACTTGTTGCATGTGTTCATGGGCGGCGGCAATTGCTTACCATCAGGTGATCCGCCTGCTCGTCTGCTACCTATCACATAAAAAAAAATTGTAATGTTCTGATGATGGCATCCATTTATTGACCCATAAATTCATTTGTTCCTAATCCTAATTCCAGACCTGCTAAACAGCGAAACGATTACTGCTAATTCTAGTGCATCAGTTATATCCATGGGAGTGCCACGCTTCGCCATAATGGGCCAACCGGAGTGATGCCACGGCCACACAGCGGCGTTAAGCACCGAGTGAAAGAGGGTACCGGAGACCCAATTGGGGGAAAAAGGTTGGCAACGTATTTGTGACTATAATGGTACTGTCGTAATAAGGTGGAGGCGGTATTGGTTTGAAATATCTTTTATTGCTTTTCTGAAATTAATAGGTTAGTTCACTTTCTAACTACCACAATCTGGGAAGATATTTCCTCCAAGTCCCTACTATAACGTGAGTTCTGGACCCTCCTTACTCTAGTTCCTCGCGATATCGTAACTGGTGCGAATGCGCTCCCGAGAGCGTGTTTGTTTATTTTTTAATACATGACAGATTCCCATTATAAAATCAGCCATAAACGGCGGCCAGTATCAAAGAAGTTTACCATCGTTACAGTACCTACCTATTGCACGTCTGTATCAAAGATTCAAATCGTCCATGGGCGAAGGTGAATCGCTTAGATCCGTCTAAGCTAAGTCTATAGGTAAAATAAAAGAAAAAAAAACCCCAAATCCTCCCAAACTCAAATTTTCTACAGTTTGAAAAACAGTCCACTGGATCTCGCAAAGCCTTTTTAGTGCTCACTGGGAGGCTTGTTCCGGCGAACGATAAGGACTGATCTGCGGAAGACAGGCCCGCGTACACCAGACGGAATCGATACTGCAGCGGGGAGGCGGCTGCCTGCCCCCCGAGCGAAACTTTCACGATAAGTACGAAACTAGCGCGCAACGTACGCAATGCAATATTGTTAGCTGGTTACGAGTCTGAAACAGCGGATATTAAGGCTACAGAGACTCGCCAGCCCGTTTTTACAATGCCCGAGTTTGAAATGAATACGGAGTTACTGTATTGTAATAATTCGTGTACGTGCTTAATGGTAATGGCGGTTGTATGCAAATTGTTAGGTGCAAGCGTTTCGGTAGCTGTGGATGCGTTTGTGTGGGTCTTGGTACCTATTTGATAGCATGTTTCTTACATTGTAGATAACTAAGTAGTTAAAATCTAATATGAAGTAATTGCTATCTATACTATTTATAAAGAAGTAAAACAATCAGTCTGTGATGGCTAGGCATGGCTTAGGTATATGACATCCGAAAAATTACTACTATTATAAAGGCGAAAGTTTGTAAGTATGGATGTATGGATGTTTGTTACTCTTTCACGTAAAAACTACTGAATGGATTTGAATGAAACTTTACCACAATATAGCTTATACATCAGAATAACACATAGGCTACAATTTATAACAATATATTGTGTGGATTGTCCAAAATATGACGGTAAGTGTCAATAATTAACTCCACGCGTACGAAGTCGCGGGCGGCCGCTAGTATGAAATAATAGGGTATTTGACTAATCTCGATATAGTAAAAAATATTTATACTTTTCCAAAATACTGGTAAATAAGAACCAACGGCCAAAATTTTCAGTTAAAAATATAAAGTCTAGCTGGTTTTATGAGCATTCAAAGTTTCATGGGCAAGTCCATTTTAAAGTATAAAATTTAAAAAAATAATTATATCATTGAACTACCCGTACATTTTTCACCAACTTTTATTATGAAACCATTTACTTAAACGAAACATTTGATATAGCTACCAAACAAAATTTACTAGACGCGCATACAAGATACGGGCGTGTGACGTCACTTGCCTTAGCCATTTTGTATAGAGCGTTTTTGGGCTTGCCCAAAATATGTGCTCTTAAAGTTGTGATATCTCAGGTGATTCAAATCAGAATCGAGCAATTCTTTCAGTAATGTTTCTTAAATTGAGAGGTCTTTTGATTAAACACATAATTTTTTTTTTGTCAAATACCCTATTGCGCGATGTAAGTGACTTAGGGACCTTCAAGAAACGAGCGTACTCCTTCTTAAAAGGCCGGCAACGCATCAGCGACCTCTCTGATATCGCAGATGTACATGGGCAGCGATGATTACTTACCAGCAGGTGACCCGCTTGCTCGTTTGCCGCCTCTAGTTTAAAAAAAATGTTCATATAGGATCTAGCAAACTGGTTCAAAATCCATACTTACTTACTAATATTATAAATGCGAAAGTAACTCTGTCTGTCTGTCTGTCTGTCTGTCTGTCTGTCTGTCTGTCTGTCTGTCTGTCTGTCTGTCTGTCTGTCTGTCTGTCTGTCTGTCTGTCTGTCTGTCTGTCTGTCTGTTACTCTTTCACGCCAAAACTACTCAATGGATTTAAATGAAATTTGGTATACAGATAATCTAGATCCTGAGAAAGAACGTAGGCCACTTTTTATTGCGAAAAGGGGGTTGTAAGGGGTTAAAAGGGGGGTAAAAAGTTACTTTTCCACGCGGACGAAGTCGCGGGCGGCCGCTAGTTTAAAAATATTTTAGTTTTTTTCAAAACTACCATTTTATTTTAACTTCAAAATAACTTTGTAATCCTATATAAATATAATACCGATATATAGGATTACCACGTTATATTTGCAGTTCAATAGATGTTAAGAATTTTCTACAAAAAGGAATGAGATCCCATCAAAAACAATACTTGTAAAAAAAAAACAAGTCTCGCCACTACCGTCAAAGTGTTGAGATCCATGTTTTGCCAAGTTGGTTATTCATTTATTGACTTGGCAATCACATTATAGTGGTTAAAGGGATTCAAATGTTTACAAATACATCCTGTATTCATTACATAATATGAGTATATATGTATTCGTATTTTCATTAAGCATTTTAATTAACCTGTGAAAGTTCCCAATTTTGTCCAAAAATTAAAAAAATAACTACTTTTCGACACGTTGTATGATTGATCGATTTACTTTTTAATTTCTTTGGGAAAATTGAAAGGTTTTAAAGGGAGAACTTATGAATTAAATTTTCCTTTTAATTTATGAAAAATTGGAGTAAGCATGTTTGTAATACAAATACGCCATGGGCGGTTAGATGTGCTTTTGAGAGTGTAACTATGTTGCGTACGCGCTGCTCTGAGATCGACCGCTGTACTCGAATCGGCCAGAGAACAAGATTACAACGTGTCTACAAACTTAAGTGCTACGTCATTCAATATTACCTCTAAAGAAGCCACATATTACCCCAATAAACCATCTTAGGAGCGAAGAAAATTTCCGAAGCCTCGGTGCAGCAAGTTGCTCGAAGTTCGCGGTGGACGGCCAAGTTTCCAACTCTTGGCCACGCCCATACAACATCCGCAGCTCTGGAGCAGCTGTGACACGCGGCTTTTTATTTTCAACACATTACCAACTCCGGCGATGACGTAAACGCTGTTGCAAACATCAGGAGACAAGGATCATTTGGTACTTGATAAAAATTGGAAATTAACTACAAATGTTGTCTTCTATACTCTGATCTTTAATACCTACGCAAAATTTCATGTTACCTCATACTTTAAAATCAGTGAACCGTTTTTGACGATTCTCTTGATCATTTACAGAATACTCGTAGTTCGATGAGTTTTAGCTGATAGATGGAAATTACATACCTACTAATCGGTATATGATGAATTTGAATCTATATACTACGGATCAACATATTTTTTGAACGAAGTTTGGCACGAATTGTTGGTGCGTCAACAATAAAAGAGTGGTAATGAAGAGATTACCACTCTTTTATTGTTTTGACAGGGTCCATAATGTTCCTATTTTTATAATGTAACATCTATTGAACTTATGGTTTTGCAATAAATTATTGAGTATTGAGTATTACCACTCTTTTTAACAATTCATGCAAACGTTTCTGTTGCGTACGCCCAAGGAATGGTATTAAGCGCTATGATTTGAGAATTTTCAAGAAAAAAGTGAAGGCGGTTATTAGATAGACATGGTTCACCCTCTGCCACATTATCACTTACCATCAGGTGAGATTGCGGCAAAATGTCTGGCTGTAAATCGATAGAAAGTAGATAGACAAGGACTGGGTAAACCCATTAGGTACTAAAGACACTAAATAACTAACCGGTTTCTGAGTTAGGTACAGAAGTAAAGCAAAACTCAAATCAATTTCTGTTCCATTTTCCTTGAACCTTAGGAGCATTGTGGATCTTTTTACAGAAAAGTAAGTTAAGTAACTAAAGAGACTCTTAGAACAGGGGCGGGAATCGTGATTTCTTTGACGAGACGTTAATAAATGGGGCGCTTACACCTTATAATTGGGAAAAACTGTCGCGTCGCCCTCTCAGTTACAGATAGGAATAAATCTTTATGTAGACGGGATAGCTAGCTCCTGCGCCGGGCAGGGGCGGAGTTGCGCCAGAGTTGCGGGTCTTAACAAGAACAAAATCGTATCTTCGAAGTAAAAATATAGCAAATACGATTTTGTTCTTGGGACCCGTCGTTTTGTCGATTGAACTGCTAGAGTATCAACACCATATAACCGTGGGACCACGCTTTGGCATAAATGGGCCGGCTCGACCAGAGTGATACCACGGCTTCACAGAAGACCGGCCTGAAGCAGCGCCTGCGCTGTGATTCGAGGGTACCGGTACCTATTGGGGGAAAGGGGGTAGAAGGTAAGCACTTGTGACTCTACTGGTGTTTCTACTGTCTATGGGCGGCGGTAATCGCTTACCATCAGGTGAACCGTCTGCTCGTCTGCCACCTACCACCAAAGAAACCATCATCATGGAGACCATCTTTTTGAAATTTTATTACACACTTTCTGTCATCTTCCGCACTATCTTATGAGCCCTTATTCGGTTCAGTAGTAGTTGAATAAACATCAAACGGTGGCACTACTCGACTCGAATGATTTTGTTGTTCCCACAACTTTGAAATCACTCACGGAAAGGAATACCAATGGTACTCAGGCAATTTTTTTTGGGGATTCCACTGAAATATTCTAGACTCACACGACGAAACACAGGGCAGGTGCTGCTTCACGTCGGTTTTCTGTGAGTCCGTGGTAAGTATCACTCTGGTCGAACCCCTTTATGCCGTAGCGTGGCTTTCCCTTGTGGGTCTATGACCCCCACTGTCATCTGAATCCGCGTCTGCCGTACCCCGGTAACTTATTCCGGGCACGCGCCCGCTCTGTCCCCGGAATATAAGGCATTGCGGCCCATTTATTGCACGTCGGCCCGCTCGCAAAGCTAAAGACGCTCAAACTACGTTAAGTAATTAATGGAGGACGTCACTTTAGGCAAATTTTAATTATGGACTTGATGAACAACTGATTTGGGGAACGGGTGAAGGATCTTACTAGGTGTAATAGAAGCCCACGGTTGGACATGGTCTTCTCTTAAGGTCTTCTATATAGATCGATCTTGTGTCATCATCCAAGGCATTCTGACTGTGAGGGCCAGGTAAGGCACACGGTGAGGAAGTGGTGCGCCTTCTCTCCGAGGGCCCCACATTCATGCCAGTAAGGAGACCCGTCACGTTGGATAAGGTGTACGAACTAGTCAAAAAAAGAACGGTAAATATGTGCGACTCCCCGTACAAAATGAACAAGTCACGTGTAAGAAAAGTAGATTTTTTATGCGAATTTCCAAAAATCATAGACCATAAGATGTTCAGAATCATTGGTAGAAGAAATTAAAAAAAAAACAATTTCTTGATTCAGTTTAAAAAAGTCCTTTACAGAACATTTATGAATGTCAAATTTAGTCATCTACCGCTGATTCGGAAGGTGAATTTCTACCGAGAAGAATCAGCAAGAAACTCATTTAGACGTGGTTAAAGGGACGTAAATGTTCACAGATACACCCTGTAGGTACACTAGTAAAATAATCCAGTAGCGACTGAGACAACATTACACTTCACAAACATGGGCAGACTAAAACGTTTTTAAGTGCAGCAAGCCCGCTGCTGTAATTGCAGTCATCTGCTATAGCAACAAATATTGTTCCGTCAGTTTTAACAATGGGTAATTAGTAGAGAAGAATTATTTGTGCTTTTAATAGTACCTATTTTCTTGCATTTGTGCTGAGTTAGTGGTTTTTAAAAGCAGCGTTTCCAGTTTGCTCGCATATAATTTTTCCCTGTACAATTTAGCCAATCTTTAGGCCAAGTCTGTCAAACTGTAATCTTCATAATACAGTCGCTGTCTGTAATCTTCTAATTGAACACGTATTCTGCTTTTACATTTTTCGAAATTTGCACGAAACGGTTCACAATTCAAAATGAACTAACAGAATTTGCTCTAACAAAAGTTATTACTGTTGTTCGATTCAAAATTAGAATGACCGTTTTAACGGTTTACGGCTGGGTACAGGTAGGTGTAGTTCTACTCCTCCTACGGGTAGCTAATCCTGAGAATTCACGGTTCACCAGGTATTCTTAGGTTATTCTTAGTCTTAAAAATATACAAAAGTCTAGAAAAACGGAAAAGTACCAACACCTTAAAACACCTACCTAATAAGAGAGATTCGTAGTATCCACTCGTAAATACATAGGTACATAAATGCATAGCATATTCGTATACATTACTCGTAAAACTTTGCAACAAAGTTTTTCTTGGAGAGAACTTTCATAACGATGTTACCCGCCTTGTTTTCCCGTTATCTGTTATTTAATTTTGTATCGACTAAGTTTAGGAACATGTAGAATAATATAACTTGCCGTACGAAAATATGCGACCATGGCGCAGGCAGCAGACTGATTTTAGGTTCTTTCTCGGTGTACTTACGTCGTCATTTTGATTTATATCAATTTCGACAAAATGCATGAATTGAGACAGCATCACATTGTTTGTTTTTGGTTTGTTGAAGTGGGAATGGGTGGGTCACGTTTGCCGAATGGACCCAGAAAGATGGACGAAAATGTCCACCTTATGGCAACCCGCTGGACGCCGACACAGCGGGGTAGGCCCAAAAAACGATGGGCCGATGACCTCAATAGCTTTGCCCGCGATTAGCAACACATGGCATTAAATAGAGAGCGGTGGATGATTTTGGGGTAGGCCTTTGCCCAGCAGTGGGACAATATCAAGTCATGGAATGCCCTTCCAGTTCAAGTGTTTCCTCCTTCTTACAATCCTGCGTTTTTAGGCGGGGCGTGAAACGGCATCTCAGCAGGCCTTCAGGGTGAGAGTGACAGACTCAATGGACACTATGTCTGTTCTTTGTGCCTGTCAATCTCATATTTGGATCTCACGGCCGCTTACCATCAGGCGGAGTGGGGTCATCTTGATTGTCCTCAATATAAAAAAATAGGCTAAATAAAAAAAAAACATGGCTTAGTCCTTAAATATCAGCTACCAGGAATGCTTATTTATTAACGTTGAGTTGGGACCGAAACGCTATGTAACAAACAATTTTAATTCGCTAACCGGCTCCCTGCGGAAATTAGAGGTCAGAGCCGTCCTGGCTGTTTGTGTTACATAGGGCTACCCAAAAATAGCACCTACTTAACTCAAAAAGTTAAGTTAAGTAAGTACAGCCTTTATAGCCCGCTGTAGGGCAAAGGCTTCATTATAGAAATCAAGTCGTCGCTACTATGATGGGATTAGGCTTAATCACCACGCTTGTATAATTCGGATTGGTGATCACAAACCCGAGCTATGTTCGAAAAAAAGTAAATACCTCTCCGTACGGTTGTCATTCCCCAAAGATACTACAGAATATATAATGAGATCGCTATTAGCGATAAGGCCGCCGATATTGTATTTGGAAATTACTATTAGTATTAAGTTCTGTAATATGTTGTGCAATAAAATTCTTCAGATCTCTCTCTCGCGCCCCCCACTTCCCTAAATGGGGGGTTAAAAAGAAGCAAAAAGTAGCCTATGTCACTCTCCATCCCTTCAACTATCTCCAAAAAATCACGTCAATTCGTCGCTCCGTTTTGCCGTGAAAGAAAGACAAACAAACATACAGACAGACAAACAGACACACTTTCCCATTTATAAAGCCTATTAGTATGGATGTAGTATTTTTATGCTTGGGTTGTTGGTGCACAACCCTGGCTTACCTATGTAAAATACTGCGTCACAGTTCAACGTTTTCATAAATTCGACGCTTGTTAAATAGCTGATAACGTGTAGATGCTATTCGATTGGAATATAAATTTTAGCGATCTGTTATCGCCGATTACCACTATTGTATTGAATGTTTTATTACGTCACTCCTGCATTTTAAGAAATTGAAAGCCGTTCAGATCCCGCCTAAAGACGCATATTTCGTCAGCATGGTGTTTGACAGATTTTGAGAAACCATAGGCACAAAATAATTACACACAGAAAGTAGGCTGCCCACTAAGAGCTAAAAACGTGTCATGTACTCACGCATTCGCACTAACGGGGAAATACGCTTTTTCGACCACATTAATCCTAGCCTATGACATAAGATTGTCGAACTGTCGAGGTCTGTGGTAGAGGTCGCGCGCTTATGTACTCATGCCGGGCAACAACCCTAGCATATGTCAACGAACTCTTCTAAATTCAAAATCAGGCTGAGTCTACCTTCTGTGTGTAATTATTTTGTGCCATAGGTATGTTATGTTGTTTATATTTAGGTATTTTAGTACTCACCTTCGCACCTCTTTAAAATTTTTCAGTTTAAGCTCGATCAGCCCATAAATCAAACTTGAGCTAAAAATTTCCACGACGCGACCGTCGAGTGGGGTTTCGTTAAAAATGTCGATCAAAATGTCTGTATTTTTGACACGCGTGTTGAGATCATTCGAAACCCTAATTTAGAAGGTGTGTTTTGTCATTTTCTATCAGGTATAGGCACAGGTATAGGTATTAATGACAAAAAAAATTATATCAGAAAATTAAAAAGTATGGGGATATGATAATGAGCTCTATATAAGTTGTAGTATAAAATAAAATGTATTTTCTATATTGCTACAGAATAAGAAAACATTTTTTTTTCTGATAAGTTTGTTCTAACTTCCAATTTTGATTACCCCGACCATGAAAATTTAAATGCCTTATTACTTTCTACGATTATTCGTGCTTGCTATTTCTAATTTTAAATGTAAACCTTTTAGTTTTAGGGTAAAACTTTAAGGTTTAGGGTAAAACCCAAAATTAAAAAAAGCTCGGGGTACCTAAGCTACTAAAGAATCCAAAACCGTAGTAGTTTTCCGCTTCATTTCTTGCAAAACGGCCACTGAAGAAGTGAGTGTTTTGTTTGATGCAAGACGAGCATGCGGCCAAACTGACGGTAAATGGTAAACACCACTCATAGACATAATAGATATCAACCGTGCCGGAGCACTGACTGTCATGCCGCTGCCTGCCTCGGAAAAATTACCTCGTTTAGGACGAAGGACGAAAACTGATAGCCGAGCCGAACATCATCGAGGAAATAACAGCATCCTGACTACGCTGGCTCGGACACGTGGAGAGAATGGGAGAGGATCGAACAGCCAAAAGAGCCTATCTGGAACGACCAACGGGGCGATGTCCTGTGGGTCGTCCGAGATACCGTTGGAGGGACGAAGTTGCCAAGGACCTCAAAGCACTTAACGTGCACGATTAGGCGGAATTGGCACAGGACCGCAAAAAATGGCGAACTTTGACGTCGGAGGCCAAGACCACTTTGGATCGTTGAGCCAGCGTAGTAATTAAGTAAGTAAATAAGGACGAAGGACGAAGCTGAAGCATGTATGGTGTAAATCAAGCAGGTGCTTTCACCTGAAACGAACAGCCTTAGCACCTACCAATCTTATGATCTGTATTCACAACAGTTCTACTTGCAAATGAATAAAGAACTACCACCGAACAGCACCGAAAGATACGATTAAATCGAATTTATATTCATTCGTCCGGAGATGCGTTATCTAGAGTTTCAGAACTTTCTAAAAGTTTCTCAAAGTTGCTTCTAGCGTTCTTTCAGATTGAGATTTCTTGGAAACTCGTAACCAGTACCGTCTGTATCAAGAGAGCACATGGGGACCTGCCGTAGTAACCCTGATTTCAAAACGTCGTCTGATTTGGTAGGGGCAAGTGGCAAAAGAAGACCCGCTCTGAAAATCCGTGTGAATTGTTATCAACTGTTCCATCAACGACTCGCAGAAAAGCAGCAAAAACGCAGTTTTAAGGGGACCTACCATTTGGTACAGCTATCTGTTAGTCACCCATGAGACATTTTCTTGCTTCTACTCATTAAATTTTTTAGGTGGTCGTGGTTTCTGTCACCACGAGGGTAAATTAAGAAGGCCGCTAAGTTTGATTGCTCTTCGATAGTCAGCAAGCCCTGAACTCTCAAGTGTGGTATTGAATTCCTGACATCCCGTTTCCTGTAGGAACCAGATATGCAGTACGATGGCCTG
The DNA here is from genome assembly GCA_014851415.1 of Cnaphalocrocis medinalis. Taxonomy (NCBI): domain Eukaryota; kingdom Metazoa; phylum Arthropoda; class Insecta; order Lepidoptera; family Crambidae; genus Cnaphalocrocis; species Cnaphalocrocis medinalis. Next base: position 11,416,001 of record CM026285.1, on the reverse strand, counting down.
CCACTGAGCAAACTCTCGGGTCAAGCTAGACTGTGTGCACATCTGTGAGATTAGGGAGTCTTTTCCTGAAGGTCGTAAATATTAGGAAATACTGTTGAAGTCCAACGTTTCACATGCCTGAGGTAAGAAAGAGTTTCGTGAGAAACAACTACCACATTGGGCAGTTATTCTTCTATAAGTTAAGGTTAGAACGACATTCGCCTGCTTGTAGACTGTAGGTGTGACAGGTGCTTCCAAAATAAAAAGATACTACGTAATAAGCAGGTACATAACTTTCAGCTAGCATATATTGGTGCTGTTGTACCACAAAGGGCCCCTAAAGTTAAAACTGACAGGGCCCTACCATGCCCTAAGTTGGCTCTGTCACTGCAAGACCGATGGTTCGAGCTAGACTGTATAAGATACTCGTATGGGCATAAGAAGGCGCCGGGGCGGCATTCGCTTCCCGAAGTCCCACGAATGTGGCAATTATGTGTTCCGAAACGTACAAATCACTTTTAATGCCGCGTTTGCTGCAATGCGCATAAATTCATAACATGTTTAAGAACTGTTTGTATAATAAATTGCTGACATACGTTAGGAAGCGACTTGCTTTTTTGAGGGTTTTGAAGAGAAAATAACTCAGAACAGAAAGTTGAGTTAACGGTCTTTCTTACGGTACACCGTAATTAAACTTCTTTCAGTAACGGCCGCTGTCAGAGACGTCATTTAAGCTAATGTTCAATTACTTAAGTATCGGTTGTCTTTATGCGTATTGAAATAAGTGTCAATATATTTTCTTAAGAAACCAACTTAGTTAATCAACGATTCTGAGTGCGGCAGTAAATGTGTCAACGAACTTTGTAAATCCATAAATCTGGATTAGATTATCTACTAGGATGTTAGATACCTACATGAATGTAAGAACCAAATAGAAACTAAATAATAAATATTCGACATACGAGTATATTTACTTATACGATGACAAAGAATAAAATTCGTTTATATTTCACGCAATATATTCCACAAACATAAATCTTCGTATTTTGTCGTAGGTATTTCACTGGCATAAACCTTTAGAGAAAATTTTGTATAGTATCTACAAGAATTCCTAGAAACGTTTCTCGTATTAAAATACTTTGAGGAATATCCTTTGTGCGCAGGGGCCCCGGGCGTAATGGTTTGAGCGCCGGTTGAGATGCAGGGGTCGCGGGTTTGATTCCCGTATTAACATTAATGTTTATTGATGAAACAGATAATTGTGTTCAATCGGGGTTTTGTGGTACCTCCGTGGTTCCTGGGTTCCTTAGCGGGCACAAGGGAAGTTCGTGTTAGAGTTTGTGTGGAAAATATTAATATTGCCCCCATACAAAAAGTGTTGAAAACATTAGAGCACTAAGATGAGTATCAAAGAAGTTGTAGTGTTTTAAACTAACTAAATAACCCTGTATAAAAACGATACTAATTTTGCAGTTGCAGTACCTGCCACATCCAAAATTACCTAATGCATTCTCTAAACTAAAAGTATAGATATATACTTACTAGGTACTACTCTAAACTAGTATAGTTACCTTAAGTATTGTACAGAACTAGGCATTACAGACTTTAAGCTGTAAAATTACGGCAACAATCAGCAATAATAATTTATTACGCTTATTTTGTGAGTATCACGAACTAAAAATCTCTAAATATGAATCAACATTAGGTAGGAAAGCTATGCGTCTTTTCATACTTCATACAACTTCATACTACCAGAACCTACCTACTTCCTCACACATTGTATTTATGTGGAATCAGTTATAGAAGAGCGGTTTCTCCTAATACAAGCACACTTGCTTAAAAGGAGATTCCAAACTTTGTATGAAAAATATGGTAAGAAACTTAAATATTTTGTATTTTTATTTTTATACTACCCCCATAGCAAGTTTTTCCCGGAAAGCTTGAGCTAGTCCTTCTTAATATTAATTCCGTAGTCCATTTCGAGGTCTTTCAGATTCGTGCCCACTAGAAGAAGTACACATACATATGTGTAAATAGCACACTCGTAGTCTCATTTTCACGAAGTGTGGTGTATGCGCCCGGAATACGCGATGAGTCATAGTGAGGAGACACGAGAGCAATTTAAATCGATTAATTCGAGTTGTTTTGAAATTTTATTCGAGCATCACTCGAATGTTATCTCATTTATAATGTGTCAAAAAGTCCTAACAACTAAATTTGGGAACTAATGGAGTTCCCATGTTTTATAGCCAATTATGTTACACCATTTGTAACAGTTACCTACTACCTATATAGAAGGCCTATGACATAGGCGGCAGTGACGCCATCAATTAATTTCATGACATTATTGATTTGACACATTATTTTTTTACTGAGTAGGTATAACATGTCTCTATGTTTTTCATGTTTCATTCAAGCCACGACGTTTTGGTCCAAAGAAGCATATTAACGAAGTTTCTTTCTATCTTCATTCATCGATACGGAGACTACCTATGTTAATAAATATATGAATCTATAAGGCTTCAAGTCACTCGTCGCCATCTTTGGAGTAACCAAAGTGATTTCGAGTCAACAAATTTATCATTCGAATATTTTTTTCCGGTATCACGAATGAAAAAAGGGTCGGGTCGCATCACTAATGAGCCGCTCTTATCACACTCGTGTATATAGCAGTCTATGTCGATTTATTACATTCCATTAAACGTTGGTTCAGTCAATTTTTTCCATATTTACTGCCGCAATAAAGAGGCGCGGTCTACTAGATGCGTGTTTTGAGACAACTGACCACGGGAGAGTGACGCTTCGGCATGAATGGGATGGTTCTGGTCTGGAGTGATACCACGGCCTCAGAGAAGGCCAGCGCAGCGACTACGCTGTGTTTGGCCGAGTGAGTGAAGGAACCCTGTATACACGGATATCTAATAGATAATAAAGTATTGCGATGTCTCAAATTAGCGCTATAGCGTCCTCAGACTCAATTCATTACTGAACAGCTCATTAGAGGACGAGAAAAAAAAAATTTGATGATGTTGATTTTTTTGTATTTTCTTTACATTATTACTTACATACTCGTAAAAATACCCAAAAAATAAATAGGTACAAAATAGTTATTACTGATATGGTTTAGGATTTGGGAAGTCTGGTTATTACAATGAAGCGCCTGCTATCTGACCTTTGTAACCCTTTAATAGGGGAACCAGACAACTTAATCATCGTTAAGTATGCGTTTCAGAAACTATTCCAAACTTGCAGGTTTCCTCACGATATTTTCCTTTACCGTCGAGCTAATTGTAGAGACCCATAACACCTATATTTCTATAGATATACAGGTTGTATCTGTGTCCATTTACTTCGCTTTAACCACGTCTTCTACCAACCATTCTGGACAACATTATTGCTCTACGACTTTTGGAAATTCGACGATCTCGATTCGATGTTTTTCCCATATAAAATCAACAAGTTACGTGACCGGCTTTGTATGAAAAGTTGAAATAATTTATGCAAATTTCCAAAAGTCATAGAACTACAATTTCCAGAATGGTTGGTAGAAGACGTGGTTAAAGGGATAGATGTAAATGTTCATAGATTCATCCTGTATACCTTTCCCATCTATATCTATGTATACATGTTAACATGTAAAAGAGCTATGTCTGTACATTGAATATGTTAATCTCAAAATGACTAGAGGCGATTAAAAACAGTAGCAGAACATGAATCAATGACTCAAATATTATTAAAACGGGAATTAACGTGACGTGACGCGACTCGGCCACTGCAACGTAGCTGAAACGTCAGTAAATACAATGCAGTATTAATACAGTAATGTATTTATAAAAATAAAAACAAATTTTCATATGAAGTCGGTCACATGATTTGGTAATTTTTTATGGGAAGTCGAAAATGCTAACGGTGAATTTCAAATAGTCGTTGACCAAATGCTGTTCAGAATGGTTGGTGGTGGTTAAAGGGGTGTAAATGTTCCGTGATACACCCTGTATCTCAGTTATAATGCAACGCGGAAATTTTTGTCGGCCTGTTTGTCAGTTTGTTCGCGCGAATCTCAAAAACTACTGAACGGATTTGAAGGAACTTTTTTTATAGGACAAGACAAACAATCGTGTGATGAACACTTGTGTTTGTTCAGTGTCTGGGTGTTATATATGTATTTAAGTATTATATTTGTGATCCTCTGTTGTCTGATATCTGTAACACAAGTGCATAAGCTACTTAATACGGAGTCAGGTATGTTGTGTGTTGTGTGAATTATGTAAATTTAGTTGTAATTTAGACACGACAGGACTAATATATTTTGCTTATTTTGAGAAATCTTAATAAGTACCTAGTGTCAAAAGTGACCGAACTATGTAGGTACTAGTGGACGCTCGCGTGGAGTTCGGTTCGGTTGCACCTATTTATTAATACAAGTGCATATTTCTTTCCTCCCATAGATAAGTGTATACTCGAAAGTAAACACTTTGCCGAAGATTTATCTAAGTTGTTAGGTTATTACCATTTGGATCTTTAAACTTATGTCTAGACATGCAACGGCCTCCCGGTTTGTACCAGTCCATCGCTTATCGCGCAGGGTGCACTACCGTGCGACTTATTCCAGTATTTGGTCTGCATTCGAGAACCTTCCACATCGGTAGTTTGTGTACTCGACTGTTAAATATGGCATGCCACTGCACTATGTGTGTTCTTCCTTATTACTGATTGGTCGTGAAGATTCTTGAGAAGCTCTATGAAAATATTTCCATAATTACTTTGGAGTACTATACATGTCGATGTGACGTCATCTGATATTTTATGAATTAATGATTTAAATGCACAAAATATGTACCTAAGAAGGTAATAAAAAAAACTTAGGCGTGATTCGACCAATCTTTATCCGACAGTAAATCTGATTGTGGGGTGTTGCTGTTGAATGCGTGTGTCATTCCCAAAGACTTTATAATAAAGTCTTTGGCCATTCCATACAAATCCTATAGATGAATCCTAAGATAATGATTGGTTGGACCTTAATTGGCAACTTAACCTAGACATAACTTAAGGAAAGATAAGAATAAATCCCTGATAAATGCGCCAAAAGACGGATGCCCAGCATTGTCGGTGCAAGTCTAAAAGACGCGGGTTTCAGCGGTTATCTTTTAAAAGACTATTGAATATCTATTTCATTATTTCCACATCTTCATGTGAATGTCTGTTGCCTTCACAACAGAGAGTGAAAAATAAATATTTTTTATTATATCACTATAAAACTCTCTACCACCGATGCTAAATGTTGCTTTTGGACTACATTATACTGTAATAACTCCACTTCCTTTACAAAATTCCGCCCTTTGAAATCCACCCTTGCAAAACTACGAGTACGATCCGCTCGCAAAACTTAAAACATCGAGCTATTTTTACCAGCAAATAGGAAGCCTTTTTGTCGCTGCTTACTTATGCATAGTTCTGGATAACTTTGCATGAAAATGTTGTATCTTGTAGCGTGTGTTGGTCTTCACTAGTTCCATATTTATGGCACGCAAAATAAAATGTGGCTGCCTGTCGTCGCGTTGATAAAAATGCAAACCATAGCCGCGGGCCGCAGCTTCGACGCCCGTTGAATATGGGTATCAAGAGGATGACAAGATTACGTTCTAAGAATGCTGTACTTTGTAGCAAAACGTCGCGAGTGAGCCTAAGGCCGCTTCCTCATTGGCGGGTTTTATGAGTTAGAGGGTAGTCGAGTAGACGGATCACCTGATGGTGAGCGGATTGCCGCCGCCTATAGACACCTGTAACACCAGAGGAGTCACAATAGGTGTGCCGCCAACCTTTACAAATGGAATACGTTCTTTATTTGAAGATTTGAAAGTGACGTTGATCCGGAAATACCATAATTCAACCCAGTAGTTTTGTCCTACTCCGAAACATTTTTCAGTGCCTCTCAAATTTGGACTGCCAGCAATTGAAGTTATGCAGGGGGCATGCAATTACTGTTGAATGTCGCGGTGGGACATTTTGACTTTTTATCTTTCAAGACGGGTATGGCAAGTGGAGGTCATCAAAGAGATATACAGAAATAATTATTTGGTCTAGGCACTAGGTCCGTTTGTAAGAGTTTCCACATTAAGTATAAAGATTAAGTACCTTAAACGTTAAGGGCATAAATTTTCTGTGAGCGTTTCATAACGAATACACGTACAATGGAAGTGTGATCGTAAAACGGCGTCACTCCCGAGCTCCAGTTATGAAGTGCTACACACAAACGAAAACAGAATCAAATCGGCAGTAAAACAAGACATTGAGTAAATAAATTTGAAATATTTCAGCGACGCGGCTCGCATAGTGAGAATTGCGTCTCTCACAGTCGCACAGGGTTGCCAGGTGGATGGAGAGAGATGGGCGCAACAAGATTTTTTTTGTTCGAACGTCCAAATTAGACGGTGTTTGCATACAACTATACTTGCTTATAAATTAATGAAGTAGCACAAAATCTCATACATTGATGACTGACGGACTGACACTGATGACCTGACTCTGTATCATGTAGCTTAAGCACTGTGTTACAGACAATAGAGGATCACAAATAAGTATAATACTTAAATACATACATATATAATGCCCAGACACTGTACAAACTTAAGTGTTTATCGCACGAGTGTTTGTCTAGGGTGGGGATCGAACCCACGACCTTCAGCGTATGAGGCAAAGTCAGTACCAAATGCCATGATAACAAAATGTGTTATATGTAGGTACTAATGCCCGGTTGGTCTAGTGGTTTAAGTATCGTGATCTCGGGGTCTCGTTTCGTTTGCCCTGAAGTGGGACAGTATATGGTTTGATACTTTTATAGGTACTAAAAATAAACTAGTAGGTCTGCCTGGCTTGAAGGTTTAAAGGCCTGTCATTGGCAACCCACCCGCACGCCATAACCGGCGTAGCTACTTAAAAGTGACGCCATTTTTAAGTACACCCCCGAACTGACACTTAGCGTCGCTGCACTTTATTTAAGAGAGTTCAGAAATTCTTTTCCCTTAAAGTTTTGGTGAAAATACACTTTTTATTTCAGGTCAGAGAGAGCCGCGATTCATTCATTCATTCTTACAGTTCTCTTATAAAAATGTGTTCAAAAGATTTCCTTTGAAAGACGTGTCATAATATTCCCATTTTATTTTTAATTTTTTAGTTAGTAAAAGACATCTGTGACATAGTTGCCCGCGTCTTCGTCTGCGTAGAATAGTTAACTATGTGGCAGCCAACCTATCCTGAACCATAGAATATCAATCTATGGACTTTTTTTCTGCCGTTTAAAAATTAAAAAGCTACAACCATAATAAAGCAGGATATCGTATCGTGTCTATCTCGCACGTCTTTGTCATTCACGACATATCACGCTGAGATCACTGTGACCGCACGTGTGTGTGTTAATATGTAGTATTTCATATATGTGGGTTGGCTTATTTTTAGGGTTAACACAAATAAGAACAACAGAGCAACAGTGTCACAGGTAGACCAAAAGCATTGTCTTTGTCTGTGCCTAGATTAAAATAACTTTATCTGCAACTTTAGGCCTGCTCTCACTTCGATTCGGGACTTTGTCAGTTCCAAATTCTACTACTACTACAATAGATGGCGCTAAGTATCGATTACATTTATTCCGAAGTGCTACCACGGGCTTACAGAAGACCGGCGAGAAGCAGCGCCTGCGCTCTGTTTCATCGAGAGTGTGAGGGTACCGGAGGCCCAATTGAGGTAAATGGGGTTAAATGTTGGCAGCGTACTTGTGACGTGTTGCAGGTGTCTATAGGCAGCGGCAATCGCTTACCATCAGGGTATCCGTCTGCTCGTCTGCCACCTATCAAGTAAAAAAAAACTCTTTGACAGAGGAATCAGACCAACTGATTCATGATTGCATTTTTCAGAAATTATCCGATACGAAATACTACTTTTTTACAAAAAAAAATCTAAAACACAATGATATTTAGCGTATATCGCGTAGGTATGTGTAAACATTTACGTCCTAAAGGAAGTAAGTATCGTTTGAAGAAAGCACGTCTACTTCAAACGATTTTAAACAACATTTGCTCTTATGACTTTAGAAAAATCGTTGAAAAATTTTTCGATACTAGGTACAAAATGACCAAGTTAGAATGGTTGGTAGAGCACGTGGTTAAAGGGTAAATGTTTACAGATAAACTCTGTAGGTAAACGTTTAAAATTTTGATTTAGATGATATTATGCTGTTACATACTATTTGTTTACAAATACACCTCTGATGTTTGTTTTTAATAGATTCCAGTAAAGCGATATTGGGAGTGTATGTTTAATCTGGTGATTGAATGTGTTGCCCGTAAAATCCGTTTTAGCTGATAATAAAATAAGGAATGAGTGTTGTAAAACTAAAATTTACATATGGAAAAGCCTTTTTATGAACTTTTCCAGTCTTCTTTCTTCGATCATATTTAGCAACCGCGAAGGCTCTTTTCGCAAAAAAGTGCTACTTATATTTGGTATTTTCGGAATTTAACACCAATATCCATGGATTAATAGACTTGGGTCTAGTTATTTTTTATTAAATCAGAGTTGTTTTGATACCGAAAAAAATAACTATTACTTCCGATTATACCTAACAGTTAATAATAAATAGTAATTATCTAGCATAGTACCTAGAAAAAAATTATTGAGTCTAGGCTGCACAGATTAATACTTATATTAGTAACTAGTGGCCCGCCTTCACTTCGCTTTGGGACCGTAATTCAGAAATGAACCAATAGATGGCGCTGTGCTCAATTACATCGCACAAGCGTTTCGTGTTTTCAGTTTACATATAAGCCTTGTCGTTGTCTATTGAAGTTATCTCTTAATAAATAGTACAGAAGATAGTCTACTGCTTCAAATACCTACCCATAAAACGCATGAAGTAAACTACAATCTTCTATTTTATCCGTCGCGGACATGTGCGTAACGAAACGAACGTTGAAAAACGAAGCGGCCAGTAGTTTTACTTTTATTAAGGTTCACAGTCAATTGAATAGAAAATGTTCCATTTAAAATTTGGCTTTCAACGGGAGTGTTGGAGGGGGAGGGGATAAGGGGGGCGCTATAGATAGTATCAGGGAGTAGAGTAGCTGTGGATCTCACCTGACCGTCAGACAGGTAAACATTGCATTGTAACGTGACCGACCACGTGCGAAACATGTGATCGCTAACCACGCCACCAAAATGCTAAAAGAAAAACCTTTAGGAGTGGAAAGATATATTCCAGAGAAAACAGATTTTCCTAACACCATTACACAAATTTAATGATTTTTACCCAGTTTTATTTTATCGAATTTCCAGTGAGGAAGCGCAGTTGCCGAGTGAACCGGTGGGCGTGTTCCAGACAGTATTGATTTTGTTCGCTTGTCCCTATCTAGTTAGAGTTAAAAGCTGTAGTTGGAAGGAGAGGGCGAAAGCGACAGGCGGTCGGTTCCTAGTGTAGAGTTTCCGCGTAAAACTGGGGCTAGACAGAAAAGGTCGTATGTGAGGGATGAATGAATCCCGCGGCTGAAGCGATGCCGCTGCCGACGCGCCCGCTTCCGGTAAATCCGTTCTACAACTTCGTGCACTTAGTTTTAAACAAAACTGCTCCTACGGCTTTTAAAAACGCACTGTTGATATTTGTACGCTCTCCGGAACTGTACCGGCTCGTCTGGATATAGCTCCGAGCCTTTTACTTGGGAACTATGCAGAAAATCGTTCTCTCGACGTTTTGAAATAACGCGAAAGATACAATCTTTATCATGCGAATTGCCGGGCCGAGGGTTGGGAGAAACTTTTTATCGTAAGTTTTATAGGTATCTTAAATCGCAAATAGTTCGCATATAAAATACAGTAATGACCAGAATGGTTTACGAACTATGAAAATGTACAGTTTATAGTATCTAAAACTGATTCTATGGGACGAAAAAACTATAGCAGTAAAAAAGAAATATTGGTCTAATTTTATGCACCTATTCTAATATTTCTAATCGTGTGTTGCGGCTTAACAAATATAGGAACTTTAATATTAGTAATTAGGTAGGTACAGAATAGATATTTTTATAAAGTTTTTTGATAGTTAGCACAAATCTAATGAGTAGTTTATTTATACCTTTTAATATATTTTGGTTTTTGGATTTGGGATTCTTTTAAAGTGAATTTGTTACAGAGTTAAAATACCAACCAAAATGTAAAATTGTATTTACGTACGAAAATGAGTAAGAAAAACACGACTGACAAAAGATAACACAATCCTTAGTAAATAGATTTACCTACTTAAATAGATTTGCGTGGAATTCGTAGAGACCCGCTCCTCTTTAAAAGTTTGTGAGGTGCTCCAACAAATATTGGTACGAGGGCGCGCTGAGGATGCTTCGCGGTAGTGCCGACGAGTGTCCTATTGCGGGACGTCCCGATTTTAAAAAGTTTTAAGTTGGTTGCCAAAAGATTTTCTTTTATGTGACAGGTGGTCGATGAGCAGACGGATCATCTGATGGTTAGTGATGGCCGCATCGCATGGCATGACGGCATCCAGCTAATCAACAACTGTCCATTTTGAAATGAAATACCTACCTGTAACTATATTACGTAACTATGTGATGATTACGGTATAATACAGTCACAGTATGTATGTGTGTCATACAAAATATTTGAATATCTTGGAAGATATGATTTCTATGATATGATGACTTCGCTATTCAATTGCGCGGAAAGTTGGTTTTGGAAGAAAAATGGTTACCTATACATGACCATTAAGGCAGAAGAGTATGAACTTCTTTTTTAAAGACTTACGTATGAATCTCTCAACTTATCAAAACACTGGCTTGGGAAGGTATCTTGTAAAGTGGGTTTGATAACATATACTAACTAGCTAGATATTAGCAAGTAATCCAATCAATCCATTTGCATGCGAATCCCTACGTTTTATTTTACATTGTTAATTATTCCAAACCCACATGCTCGCGGTAGCTGAAAATAGCATTCCAATTGTTTCTTCGACAAGATAAATGGATTGCAAAAGCCTCGATTGTGTCCCGCTGCGATCGATGGCCATCACTATTCGAAACTTCATCCAATACTGGGTCGCGGCTTGTAAAAATATTCATTTCGCCGTTTTCCTCTCGCGATCTCATGACGATTGTTTTATGAGTATGTATGGTTCTTTTGAATAGATCAGAATATAACCCCTGATATCGATGCAGATTGTAGCATTTTTTACTACTATAATGAATTGTCTCGATGATGCAGTGGCTGGTTTGGGCTTATCCCCAGATCTGAGTTTAATATTGTTTTTAGTAAACTATATCCATTTATTGGAGATCTAACAGAATGTATACAAATTGGAAACTTGATAAGTTTTTTTTTAAATTGTCAATGCTATCTCATAATTACCTACATCTCAGTTTAAGGGATATTTCAGAATTTTTCTCTTATAAGAGTAAACCTAGTTATGTCAAAAAATTCCAGAAGGTTAAAATACAAACAAGTTTACTAATCAACTAAGAAATCCCCTTTCCCGATGTAAGTATTAACGGGTAAAAAATCATGATGTACCTATAAAAAATGTCGGTCAGATCTTAAGATATTCATCTCAGTGGCAGTAAGTATAATCGAATCGTCTGTAATAGCTCATTTCCAGTTAACAAAAGACCCGGTCATGCGAAACGAAATCGGTAAATTGCTCGCACTTGAGAGGTAATTATTGATAAGTAATTAAAAAAAAACTGGGCAAGTGCAAGTCGGACTCACCCATGAAGGGTTCCGTAGCAGTAAGTAACATTTATTTTCATATTTGAGTTGATTGATTGACTTAATTTCGGTTACGATTTGACGTATTAAAAAATATACTTTCTAGATTCTGTTCAAACCAATTGTAGAAGTTATTGGGACACATTGTTCACTTTGAAGGTGTCGCGTAAACTATTTACATTAGAAAAAAGTGTATTGAAACTGAAGTTGATATTGACAATGAGATATAGTTTTTAAAAAGCTATCCATACCTAGATTATCCTACACGTATGGGTGGCATAAATAAAAATTGAACTTGAGTTGTAAGTATGGGGAACTTTAAAAATGTTTTATGTTTTTCCATTTCTGTATAAAAGCTTATATTTATAATATTTGTTATATAATAGGGTTCCATTTTTCGATGGAACCCTAAAAAAAAACTGGACAAGTGCGTGTCTGGTCACGCGCAATGTGTTTCGAAGGGGGATCCGAGTTGGTTTAAGGAAGAATTGTATGAGTTGTTAGTTTTATGAGCTTGCTTTCTTTTATAAATTTTATGGCAAACAAAATCTAGAGCTGAAACCGAGTTACGCGTCAATTTCCATACACACATCACTAGGGTGGATTTTGTTCTACTAAAGTGCGTTTTTCACGCCATTTCTTACCTAGGTATGCCGAATGCTTATTATAGTATGGATATACAACCTACTCGATATCATAGGTGATACTCTTTTTGGAAAGTAACTCCACGCGGACTTTGGACCATCCTTATATCTGAGACACAAGTGCTATTTCTACACTCGGTTAACTTAACGTGTCGAGTTACCAACTAGTTCTTGTGTACCCATTGATTACAATCAGTACTATACGGATCGCGTCTCTATGACAAGCCTCCGCATACTTAAAAGCATTTTTAATTTAGCCCAGACGACGCCGCGAGCAGTCATCAGTTCCAGACAACTCACCAAGGACACAAACACAGACGCACAAATGTATAAATCGTTGCTTATCTAAAAGGTTCACCCACAAAATACGAGCGTGATTCTCCCTCATCCAAATAAACTTTTTTGTTGCTCGAGAAAAACAGACAAATAGCAATGAGGCGTACTTACTTGTGGATAGGGTTGGGGTCTTAAATCGATTTGTTCGAAGCATCGATTTTTTGGGTAAAAAATAAACTATTTTCAAAAAAAGAAAATTGAACATTTACACTATGACTATTCCCCCATGGAACTTAATAAGTATTGTTCTGTGTTAGCCAAATAGGTAGGTGTACATATGGCTACAATAGCACATAAGGTTGATGTAGTAGGTAAGTTACTACAATCTGTATAAACTCAATTATTAATCAACCAACTGAGAGTTTTGAAGAAATTAAGAATCGACTAAAGAAATTAGACAGATAAAAAAAAGACAGAAGAAAAATAAAGAATTGTAATATATTTTTTCCGATTTTTACAATAAAATATAAGATCGATACGAAAGACGAAAATTAATGAAAAATCATTTAGGTAGTATTTTTTCATCGGCTTTGATTTGAATCGATTGGATCTTTTAGTAACGAATTCCCATCCCTTCTTGTGGAAATGTTTTACGGAAAAGAATTTTCAAGCACATTGCTCACAACATCATAGCTACACGAGGGCGATGGGTGGCGAGAGATTTGAAGCAATATGTATTTATAATTCTAACTTTTCAAGTGCTGTATTCGTTTAGCCGACTGCGGTGGATAGGGGGAATTTAATTTAACAGACTTTTTTTTTTAAAGTTAGGGTAAATTTTTAGGTGTTTTTATTGCACCTTGGAGTCTAATTTTGAAAAGTATGGATATTGGACTTCAGTATGAATTTTTAGTATGCCGTACATATATAGTAAACTGTGTTTTTTTAACCGTCTTATAAAGTCTTGAAGGCTTACTACTTACTTACTGATGAAAATGCCCCTTGGCATTAAGTTCGCCTATTGTACGAAGTTTTGTGCAATTAAGTAAAAAAAAGATTTTTCTTGTTCTTTGGCTTTTTTTGATATTAGAGGCGACAAACAAGCAAGGGCAAAGAGGTCATATGTTGATAAACTAAGTAATCACCGCAGCCAGCAGAACATCTGCAAAGTCAGAAAAGTCAGCCAATTGCTTTGCCAGATCTATGTTTCGAATTTTTAGAACATAGTTCGGGTTTAAGATCACTAACCTCAATTAAGTAAGCGTGGTGTTTAAGCCTAATACCATCATAGTAGCGATGACTTGATTTCTAGGCCTTCACCCTGCAGTGGTACAGAATATAGGCTGATACTTTACTATCTGAATTTACTGTACACCGATGGGGCACCGATGTACTTCGTCGAGTTAGTAAACACTCGGATCGGCCGATTATGCTTTACGTAGGTACTATATATACAGAGCAAACAGGGTTACCATCTGTTCATCGGATGCTTTCAATGGAACAGGTTTAGCTTTTCAATATGTTACTTTCGTTTTATACTGTTTGATATTGACTGATTTAATATGTAGGGTATTTAAATGGGTTTGTGGAGCAACTGGATTTTTAGTGTGTCCTTTTTGCTTGCGATTTTATTATTATAGAGTACACCGTGAGTTTTGCCGTGGGATAGTCACGCTTTAGCATGAACGGGCGGCTTGAGCGGAGTAATACCATGGCATTACAGAGCACTAGCATGAGGGATGTTGTCGCTTATTTATGTGATAGGTTGTAAACGAGCAGACGGATCATCTGATGTTAAGCGAGTCCGCCCATAGAGACCCGCAACACCAGTGCAGTCAAAAATGGGTTGCCAAACGTAACCCCATTTCTCCCCGATTGGGACTCTACCCTCATTCACTCGGCGAAACACAGCGTAGGCGCTGCTTCACGTTGATGTTCTGTGAACTTCTGTGCTTCTAGTATAGTCACTAAAGTGCTTGGCGTTCACTCGTTAAAACGCTCCGTGTCCGTAGGCTGGCATGCAGCTGATTAGGTCATTAGACATCGCACATTGGCAGCGCTTGAGTGGATAGGTTCGCTTTTCACGCATTTATCTATTTTCTTGTCAGAAAAACAATCAAGGGGCAACCCTGGAATAGGGATAAAGTTTGGAAGCGGAGCGTACGAGGTGTGTGCACAATTTGAATTTTTATAGGAGCGCGTGAATTTGTTGAATACAAAATACAATATGGTTGTACCCACATTTAGGTATGCCTTCATGGAAATTACTGACCACACACGGCGATTTAATGAAAATGCTTAACGTGCAAATTCTATAATAAGCTAATATTTTGATAGGAAATTATTTAGGCGAGATTTGTTCAGAATGATGAAGCAGAAATATTAGATTTTAACATTGGCCTGAATATGGAAGGATAGAAATATACCTAATATAAGCCAAGTTTGGTTTTCATTCATCTACCTATTAATAGCATAGTTGTATAAAAACCACCTAATTTACTTTTAAAAGTATTTAAGATTTAAAATCTCTACTCTCGCCAATGTCCATGGGCAGCGGTGATTACTGACTTAAATAATCAGGTAAACTGCTTGATCATAATATATTTGAAAAAACTAAAAATAGGATTTTAAAGTTAAGTCTTGGTTTAAAACTGATACATTAACTTTCATTTATGACTTTTATCAAAGTGACAGCATCAGTTAAACTATGACTAACATTCGCCCCCGTTTTGTAATACTTAAGGGGTTTTTTTTTATTTTAGCCTACTTACATTCCACACATCAGACATTCGTACATTCCAAACCAGGGAAACAATTAGTTTGGTAAAAATCATTTAAGTATCAGCCTATATAGGCACTGTCTCACTGCAGGGCAAAGGCCCCCATCACAGGAATCAAGTCATCGGTATTAGGATGGGATTAGGCTTGCTACTACCGCCGACCTATGATCGAAAAATTCGAAACATTCGAAAAATATTAAAACTGAAGAGACTTTGGGTTTTAGTCGTAACTTCGATTATCACTGTAGGAATGAACACAACCGCGAGATCATTAAAAAGTATAGGTATGGAGTGAATAAGTAAAAAATATAAAGTCGATAAACCTACTGAATGAGTCTGCTTATCTTTGAAGCATGTCAATAACATCATAGCATCTACAATTTTATCCCAGCATTATTGGAATCCTTAATGAAAAATCAAATAGCTATTTACTTAGAAATATCCTAGCAGTAAGCTTTGCGGCTTTTCATTACCCTTAGCTACTCTGTGCCTTCCTCGGCGAAGGCTGGCTAGTGAAGTTCATTAAATAGAATTATCGATACTTTGTTTCATTGGATCTCATCTTTTTGTATCGTTGAAATGCGCAACATGACATACTCGAACGATATGCTTTTCTGATAAGTATATAATAAACATTAAAATAATTTGGACTTGTCAATAGATTAAATATAGCTATAAAATATTAAAACGGGAATCGACGTGACGTTTCTTGTTTAGAACGTTTGTTGTAGGATTGTACTTACTGCTTAACGTTTCGGCTACGATGCAGCAGCCGTGGTCACAAGCGCTTTCCGTTTTGATATGTTTCAATGCAACGTGAAAATCACCACACGGTTGCGTGTGTAAGCGATAATCGCATGGCGTTGGTACACCGGAAAATTAGTGGAACGTACGCTACCAAAGAAAGAAGAAAGAAAAAAAAGAAGGAAGAAATAAATCCATATTAATATTGTAAATGGGAGAGTGTGTCTGTCTTCTGTCTCCTATGTTTGTCTTTCTTTCACGGCAAAACCGAGCGACTAATTGACGTGATTTTTTAAGTGAGATAGTTGAAAGAATGGAGAGTAACATAGGCTACTTTTTGCCCCTTCATGCTACCCTGAATTTAACGCGAGTGAAGCCGCAGGTAAAAGCTAGTAATAAACACTTTTTTCTTTACTTTGCCAATTAATTAATTGTCGTTTAATACCTACATTAGAACTATCGATTTCGATATCATAGAAGATTAGCCATCCCCAACGCCGGCTAAATTTAATCTTCCCTAGAGAATTATCTTGGTGCGATTACGTTCAGACTTAATGGAATATACTAGGTGTAAAATAAAAACATGAGGTCCCATCCGGGGTAGTGCAACAGGAAACTTTGAGTAATTAGTGCCGTAAATAAGACTGGAAGTAAATCTGGATGAATTTTTAGATGTACACAGAATTTTTGTATTTTTCCTTGATGGTGATGGATGAGCCAGGGTACAGGCACACTTTGGAGGACTAAGTAGTACAGAAATATCACTCTTTCGATTTGGTTACTACGAGCTTTTTTTTTTGTTGACGCTGGGGAATGCCGCTGACCACGTGGGCCAACGTGGTCTTGCGACTCCTTATGCATACCCTCCTTCCGGGGGGCAGGCGGGTTATGTCGGGCTCTCCTCCGGGTGGGACCGGAGGCATACCGACTAAGGGAGGAGACATGAGGACGGGTTGAAGAACCTTACTTCACATCCCTCCCCAGTGGTTACTACGAGCTGCTAAATATGTTTGATGTTAGGGTCAGGATTGGATTAAAACCCTAAAAAACAAGAGTTTCCCAAATAAAAAAATACTTATGTTAGACATCAGACAGCTTGCATAAAGCCTGATTGTTAATGGAAACATATTCGTAGATGCCAAATAATTATCTTACTTACAAAATAAGGATTTTAATTTTATAACTACACACAACAGAACCAATCCTCCGTAGCTGATTGTAGAGTCAAAAGTGCCCTGCCAACCTTAAACCCCCTTTCTCCCTAATTAGGCTTCCGGTACCCTCACTCACTCGACGAAACACAGCGCAGGCGCTGCTTCACGCTGGTCTTCTGTAAGGTCACTCCGGTCGAGCCGGCCCATTCATGCCAAAGCGTGACTCACGTTAATAACATAAATAAGAGCTCACCTCCACCTTTGATTAAAACTTTGAATAATTCCACATTTAAAAGTTTTAATTACTCTTCAACGTACACAAAAGTTCGCCTAAGATGTTCATCACATCAATGGAGGGAAGAAGTCTGACAATAGTTTTCGAGGACCAAAAGGTTTTTAAAACTCCTTTTAATTACTAGCATAATGGGGAGGTTTAATCAGACCTATTAGATAATGAAATCTGGAATATTGAAGATTTGCGTCAAATTTATACGGGCACAATGGAAGGTGGTCGCAATTAGTGGAATGGCCACTGGGAACAAACGCATTCCCAACAAAAGAGCCTCAGAGACGAGCTCTTTCGTCTCTAGAGGTGACTGTAATGGCGCGTCACTTGATATTTGGCACTGTGATTTTGAATACTGGTACCTACTATTAGACTGCCGAAACATTTTCGATAGCACAGCCCCGGAGATGAGATGTTTCGTCGTCAGGTGACATTAACGTCGTGATAAGACTTGATATTTGGAATTGTGTTAAAAGACCACTGATAGTTTTTTTGATTTTGACTATCACTGGAGAGGATTTTCGTCAAATTATGCTGCAATCTGCAAAATAGCCGAAACGTCAAGCAGGAAGTACAAAACAATGTAAGTACCTAACAATAAACGTCGCGATAATACGCGTTTTATTACTCGTATATTGTAGTTAAGACCACAGCTGATGCCATCTCTGTAAAAGGATTGCTGAGATATTTCTGGTGTCAACAGTTAGCTGTGACTACCTACGCATCTCACCTGCCTGTCACCTGTGAACTGTGTTTCTCTTACATACTTATGGCCTAATACCATTACATTACATTACATTATTCGCTTAAATACTGCACTTGACTGAGATTACGTAATTGAACAAACGAGAAATCTGATTATTGGATAATTTCACGTTATTTTATTTGTTAAATACTAAATACAAATAAAAAGACATTTCTAAACTGACGATGTATGTCATATGTCAAGGTGTATTTCTTCAAAGTATCTGCGGTAAGTACATGTTGTGAACAATGTAAACTCAAGGCCGCTGCAACATCTAGAGATAAAAAAAACACTTTATCACTGTCCCATCACGTGATATAAAAGAGCAGCCTTGCATACCTCCCATCTCCATTCATTTCTTCCAAATGAACAAACTACAACGGGGAAGATTTGTTGTTCAAGATGAAGGGATGCCGAGTGTGTGCATTGTTAGGTACTCCACAGGCAGTTTGGTGAGCACTTGTGGGCCGTTGTTCTAATCAAGATGACGGGAGGGAACATTTCGCGTACTCGTAGGTACTTGTAACTACTTATTGTTATATCTTTTTGTGCTTATCCGCAGCGTAGATAATCTGGAAAGGTCATTCTGTCTTTCTTTATCTACATCCAGCAACAAAATCTAGGGTTATTCCAAAAATGTTCATTCTATTTCGTATTTCACGTGTACAGAGAGCCACACATCAGGTTACCACAACCTGTCAAATTTCCTCAATTGATATTCAACTTAATGTGTTTGGCAGTAAGATGACAATCTATTGAAGAAATTTTTGACAGTTATACTTTGATGTATTTGATGCTGTACGTACGTACATAATGGAATATAAAAAAACTGACCACTTTCAAAAGTTATTTATCATTAACACGATTTATTTTATTATAGAAAAGAAATCATCTTAATAATGATTAATAAGTAACTCAAGAATACGGCTGATGTTTGATTTGTCAGTTTCGTCTAGGCCCTAAGGCAAGTAAAATAAGGGTCAAAAAGAAATTACACTACTCGTATCTTGGCCGTGTTTTCTGTCTACAGCCAGATGCCACAAAACAAATACAATAATATAGACTTACTTTTGCAGGTTTGTATTCATAAAGAGTTTTATTTACAAATACTTAGGCTCAACGCACTCAACACAGTCAACATAACATAGAATGTAATTAACAATCAAACGCACAATGTTTATCGAAGAGAGGAGAAAGCGGCTGTTAAGTTCGTATTTTTGTAAGCGGGTCTAATTCTTATTATTAAAGTCTTAAACCCTATTATGTAAAGCTCCCATGAGGTAAACGAAGGGGAAAAATATTAAATAAATACGTTCAGTGTAAATTAAAAGGAAAGGAATGTTGCAAAAGGGAATTCAAAGTATTTGAGGGTAAAATAGAACTTTGACCTGCTTTTCTTTGGTGTCTAACTAACTTCAATTAGTGGAGGTTTGAGGGGCGTAGATTCTGATAGTTTTACGAGTAAATAATCGCGAAACAACCGAGAGACAATACGCCTCGAATTGGTGTATTCTAGTGATGAAGGCAACAATATGTTTGAGGCCCGTTTCAACCAATCTTCTTTCGAGGATAAATCTGTGGTGTAATGCTGTGATTCGTATGGAATGGCAGCCTTATACTTACCATCTACAACTGTGGGATAAAGTTTGGTTGAAGCGCACCTTAGTGAAATATGATTACTAGTCAATACGACTACTTACTAGTGAACATTACATAAGCGAACTCAACCACTCCAGTGGTAAAGAAGTGAAATTGTCAAATGATAAATTGGACACGAGTAGTGCTAAAAAATAGAGATATTCAGTATCTTTTTAAAACTATTGATTTATAGTCTAAGATATATTATGACAAAGCATATTCAGGAATGGCTTCTAGGGACAGTGGCGCTAAAATCCAATTAATTTCTAAAAAAAGCGCACTTAAATAAAAGTCTGTGAAAAACGAATTAATGAAATTATCATCCAAAGTTTGAATGTTTTAAGTTCCTTCAAGTTAATCAAACGAGTTGGAAATGTAATTTGTTCAATTAAAGGGTTTCAGTATTACCAGTTGCAAGGCAGTAGAAGCCCAATCCAGTAGAGATTCATCGTAGAAAATTATTATGAATCTTTACCTTAACCTATTAAATTACGACAACATAACATAAATTTGCTTCGACTCTTGTCAATGTTCTCTGTAATAACAAACTACATTATTTTATGTAAAAGAAACATTGTTGTAGGAGTTTAATTACAATTTTTAAATGTTAACTGCGCTTTCTATTCATTCTGAAAAAACCATAAATCAAAATAGATGTTTTGAACCAAAATACGGACAGATAAGGACCTTTATGCTAATAGTAGTGCACTACAAAGAAAAGCGCATATCATTGAATGCTCCCTCGCTATATACAAACACAGATATAGTATGCTAGTTACGTATGCACTGCAGCCGGCCAAGGGAATAATAATGCGTCTCTAAGTTCCCAACTCCTTATATTCCGTACAGGATCACAGTACCATTAGTAGTTGCACCCTACGGATGTACGTAAGTGCAGGATTCCAGTTTATTCTGATTTTTTCTTTATCATTGTAGTAAGTGTGAAATAAAATGATTGGCTGGAATGTTATTTTTTAAACGACGACATAAGCGACGACCGCAACCCATAGATGGCTGCAACACCAGAGAAATTGCATACCTTTTAAAAATTTTGACGCTCCTTTTTTAAAGAACGTCATACAGACTACCGTACGGTAATCGGGACCCTACCTACCGTAAATATTGTGTGATCTTTACCGTAGCGAGATAATACCATAACGTAGTATAGGGCTTCAACCTCGTAGCGCTCGTAGCACGGTGTATGCTGCGCACGTTACGAGTGCTACGAAGTTAAACACGCATGACTTCGCTTGAAAGTCATGGTGGCCGAATGTTTATGAATATTGTCATGGTGAACGTTCAATTTCCAAAATACTAGAACAAAGCTTTTATAAGACATACCAAATTCGTTTTCCAATATCACGAACGAATCTTACCTCTTAGTTGTCATACCGAAAACATATTGAGGAAACCTGCACGTTTCGAATAGTTGCTGCAACGTGTAGCCATGTTTCAGTTGGTTTGGTAAAGGATTGCGAAGGTCAAACGGCAGTCGCTTTTTTGTAATTACCAGACTCCTCAAATCGTGGATCATGGTCTTAGCGAACCCCGGGCGACAGCTTAGAACGCAACTGAGCATTACACGCTAAGACGAGAAGAAGACAAATTTTAATTCAAAATCTTAAATTCATTACAGTTCAATTCAAAATCAAATGGCAAATATTTTTTTCATATTCATAGTTCCTATCGCTTAAAGGTTTACTATAAAGAAATATGTCACAGACAGGGGTATCTAAATGAATCCTGACGAAGAAATCTAGCGCTTGGAATTTCACGTCGAGCAGAATAAACTTAAGCTAAACGAAACAAAGGCGTGATTTCCCCGGGTGTTTAAGTTTCAAAGATCGTTGATTTCCCCGTCATATCTTTTAGTTGGGCCACAGTGTTAAAATAGCCAGTGGCTCCAAAGATAGACATATACATAAGGTTCAACCGTATCTGATTAAGACATCGGGAAATCCACATTTGCCGAGAGGGCTGGAGACTAATTCTCGTGCACTCGACATTGATGTCGAATTTAGAGATTTGTTCATAAAAAATTCTAATTCAAATTCAATGTCGAGTGCACGAGTCCTGTGCACTCGGAAACAAAATGTTCTATGCACTTTTTTGGCAGCCTTAAGTTTCCGTCCAAAAGGTCAGGGCGCAGTCCAACAGCATATTCAATTGTTTAACAACCAAATGATAATACACATAAAGACGCCTCTAGCTAACATTGAAATCGATCGAGTCAAATGCGGATGCGTCCGTCGTTCATGTCAAAACACGCCGTGATCAGTATAAGCGCATATAAATGCGGGTAGCATATTTAGATAGTCGTCATATTTATTATTTTTTGTTATTTAACTAAGACCGCTCGAGCGCTCTACGAGTATTTTGCATTGCATCTTGCGTCAGAATTCAGATTAGGGTTTTCACCTTTTGATCGAACGGGCATCGTAGGTACATACGAGTGAATACACGCATAAACACTAACTGTCACGGTACAACCCGCATGCGGATTTCTCCATGCGTTCCCAAAATATTGTGCATGTATGTACAATGTACATGGCTTTTCGCACTCATTCAAACCGTCAGCGACATATTCTATATGGATAAACTCCACAGTTTATACTACTCCACGGTCTTAAACCTTATTGAAACCTCCTCCGTGTCTTGCTACTGGCTGTCATTATATTGTGATTTTACTGATGTCTTTATAGTGTTTTTGTATAGTGCACTCTTTTCGCCTGAAAGATAATGGAGAGAGAAAATGCTAAAGTCGTGCATTTCATTTGTCATTTTCACATTGGAAGAAGAATGTTGCTTCTTTATAATATTATGTTATTTTATTTCAAGAAATGATGGTGGAGTTTGATGAAGTAGGTACTAGGCTTTTCTAAAATAATCTCGGCTCTACCTAATACTACGTTAAGCAAGTACTTACCTACAAGTGAGTACGAACCTAAAAATAAGCATTATTAATTTTTAGGGTGTGTCCAAATGACGTTAGACTTAGGCCATTAGAATCCATCTGATAACGGGCATGGACAGAAATGATTTCTGTCCAACAAGCAGACGGATCACTATGATATGATGATGTTAAGTTAATTGTATCTACTAACTTTATATGAGATGTTAAGTTAATTGTATCTACATGTTACTTCAATACTTAATCTTTATGTATGTAATAAAAAAAAAAGCGTAATAGATCTATTTAAAGTATTGGACATAATGTCGAAGTATCAGCTTAATAGGTACTGTACCATTGCAGGGCAAAGGAACCATCAAAGAAAGTTTCTATAATGGAGAGTGGTACAGTGAAACCAAATCGTCGCTACCATGTTGTGATTGATCATTTTAATCATCAACGCTTGTCTATGTGATTGGTGGTCCCTGAAACCCGAGCTGTGTTCGAAAAATTCGAAGCATATATTTTTGCTCGACCCGGTACCTCAGACCCGGTACATAAACCATTAGACCAAAACGGGGCGTTACGATGTATAATGTATGGAGTCGTAACTAACAAAGAAAGTTTCTAAATTAATGAAACTGACGAACGGTCTCGCAATCGCAATACAAGAAGATAGGTAATATTACCACCCGTATTTAGTTACCAAGTGTGCGCCAACTTGCCCTGCCTATCGCTACCTTGAGCCTTGCAGTGAGTGCAGCGGGAAGAGTTAAGTTTCCGTTTGCTCACGCGCATTATATATGTTCGACATACATATGTCGTTCGGGGGAGGAAATTGTCACTGCATCTAGTGGCGGCGAACTTTGAGGTAGTCGTGGCTTGGATGCCAGCGGAGAGGGCAAGATATTAGTCGCTTATATATTTTATTGTAAATAAATAAATTGAGACAACATCACAACATTGTCCTGCTCCCAAACTAAGGTTTCCCTTGTGCTATGGAAACCAGAAACAACGAAGGAATCACAAACACCCAGACCCAACACAAATATCTGTCTCATTAAGAAACATTTGTGTTGGGTAACTAATAAAACTTATTTCTAACTAGGTATTATACCTACATTACACATTCATGTATTATTTATTTGGTTTCATGAGCTGAGTTACTACCTGAGAGGGTTTGCGCTATTTTGATATCAAGTTAACTCTAGGTTTACAAAAAAATTTCCATGTAATATGAAACTAATTCTTCTTGGCTGCGTACATCTTATAATGCTGAGCTGGCAGTTCGGAAGCCAAAGAGCACGCCAAAACCGAGCTAAATAACCTCATTTGTTATAAAATTACGTAAGATTTACGTTGGCTATTAAGAATAAACGTTTAATTTTGTTAAAGCCGTTAGGCGAACCACGGGCCAAGTCGCGTTGTAAATGACATACTCGGGGCGATTGAATTGTTTACGTGCGCCTCGAGAGCGCGACTAACGTTCATTAAAGTTGACGAAACTTGGTTGAAGCCTGAAGCACTAAATATTATACAGAAAGATATTATACATTGTAATCGAAGAGTTCGTTAAAGTTCTGTGTTTTGTCGAGTGAGAGAGGGCACCGGAGGCCCAAGTGGAGGGGAAAGGGGAAATTGGCATCGCACTTGTGACTCTATTGGTGTTGCAGGTGTCTATGGGCGGCGGCAGTTACTGACCATCAGGTGTTCCGTCTGCTTGTCTGCTACCTTTCACTTAAAACAAAACTTTTATCAGTATATCGTATTGTGTTTCTTCCGCACGTTTGTCTTTGATATTCACGGCGAAACACAGCGAGGTAGCATGAATGTGTGTGTGGCATGTTTAGATCGCAAAGTAGGTAGCCATCTTTCTATGCATTCAAATTTTGTGCGGGAAGCTCCAATCAAAACTAGCCAAAATATAATTCAACTGCTACGAGTAACAAATAGAATTCGTGTGATGAACACTTGTGTTAGTTCAGTGTCTGTCTTAAGTATGTATTTAAGTATTATATTCAGAAACTATCTTAAACGAGCGATTCTCTCACCGTCAAACTAATGGTAGTAGATAGATTTTGATAAACACACAGGTACAAGCTTAAACCTATACTTCCCGTTTAGTGCGTTCTTATCTATAGATCACCATTCTATACAATAGGAATTGACTCTTATTATTCAATGTGCCAGTATCCCATATCCCACATTTATTCCACAATTTCTACGTTAAGTACTCGTAATAGAAATCCGATTATCTGTAGGACAATGCGCTACCCACATGAGCCTAAATTCTCAGTAAAACGATAACAATAGGTACAAATCCCCTGTTAAAATAGTTATGTATTTTATAATAGGTACAATGAGAGCTATTATGTATGGGAGCATAATGATGTAGAGATATTGTAATCTGTATTATATAGTTATTTATGGAATAACTTAATTAGCCAAATTAGGTAATAAGTAGATTTAGATCTACTTTTATTTTAGTTCTTTATTTTGCGTAACGAAGAAAAAAAATATTTAAGAGGTTTGAGAGGATAGAGGTTTATGGCCTCTTTATTTCAAGCACATGTATAGATACTAGGCCTGCATAGGATAAGCCCTTTATAATCTATTAGTGGCCCGCCCTCAGTTCATTTCGGGACTTTAGTTCTAATCTGCGCCAATAGATGTCACTGGGCGTCTTTTACATCGCGCTAGTGTTTCTATATAAACCTATTCGCTATAAAATTTACCTCTTTATAAATAAACTTATGGTCCGCCCTCACTTTTTTAAGGGACATTGTTTTGCTATTTTTGTAGTGTTTCGTTTCTTGTATTGTTACCAAAATATGGCACTGGGTGCAGATTACACCAGTGTTTCGTTTTATTGGGTTACTTACATACTCTTTTTGGGTGGTTTTCTATGACGTAGTATCTTTATAAAAAGTATAGAAGATAGGATAATATAGAATATTGTAAGTCATATGTTAAATAACATATTTAAATTCGGCCTACATACCTACTACTATCTAAGCCTAAGCTGACGACGCCTATATAGGTAACCCAAGCGGCAGATTTTTTCAACATGCGACCTATATAACATTACACATTATAAATAGGAGATTCGAACCGCTGATAAAGTAAAGGTAAAATGTATCCATTTATTTTATTCCGACATTTCCAGAGTTTCCTGAGTGAGACGGGGATTAGGCGTGTCACGTGACGGGCGCAAATTGTCCCGGTCAAATCACTGTCCAAGCCATAACCACTTGAAGAAGGTTGCTTACGAGATTTATTCCTTTTTAGCATTTTATTTGTACCTGCTTATCCTGAGAATTAAACCTTTTTGGGGCTCTTGAATATAGGGTTATATATAGGGTTATACTTATTAGGAGTTGTCTAACACTCTTTGATAGTCGTGAAACGCAACAACAGATTTGTGGTATCAATAAGTAACATATAGCTTATGTAGAACCTAACCGTATATTGTTAAACATGCATTAAATATTACTAATAACAATCTATACAATTAATAAAGAGATAATGATTATATAAAATGAGGGTCATCAGAAAAAGGTAACAAACAACCTTTCAGTGTAAGGATTTTAATTAATTTATTTAAGATAAAACAGCAGCGTTTTACAATTTCAGACAATTATGTTACCTACATTTTCTTATCTCTTAGGATTTCTATCCTTTAGAACGAAAACTGTACTTTAGCTTCTACAACTTTACGTAGGTACTTTTAAACAGTTATGAATGAAACTTGTTAGGAAGATCAATTTTGTCTTATGAGATTACACACCGGTAGAACTTGTTGCTCTGTAGCTTTAACCTATATTTTATTGAAAAAAAATATCGTTCCCAAAAAGTAGGTATGCAAATAAAACCAATATGTCACCAAAGTGTAACTTTTAACTCAATTAGAAGTTTAACTATAAATCAATTTGGTGGTGGAAAATCTCGCGGAGCCGACAGCCACGCACCCTTCCCCTCCGAGTCACCGCGCAGACGTAACGATTGCGCCGGTGGCGCCGCGCAGTGAAAACCCGAAACTTTTGACAGGCCGCTAAAATGGCCGCGTGAATACGCGATCTACTACGCTCAACTCGGTTCGTACGTCACGCGAAGTTTTTACTTACCGCCGGCGCACCGAAGTATGTTATAGTGCTTCTTTCTACTATAATCCGCGGGCGATTCGAGATATCAATGGCTCTCCACCTCGAGACGGCGTTGCAGCGCAAGTTGAACTTCAAGATGACCACGGTAAGTGCATGCCGCCCGTCGTGCCGTATCGATCGCCGCCCGCGTGGTCGGAACATATGGTAGAGCAACGACAGCGTAGGATGTTTTAACCTATGCGCTTGTCGCCGACAACATTCGCAATGCATTCCAGATACTTTCAAAGATATCTCAGATCAATTACAATGTAAGAAACGAACGTAAATACATTGTTTGTAAGCTTGTGTAACAGGTAAATAAACACTTGTAGAGGATACGCTACGCTAAGGTTGTGTAACTCGTAACGTTCGTTCAAGCATCGCGTGTACCTCTCTACGTGTACAATGTTTATAAACTGAAACGAAATTACCGACGCTGTTTTAGATTACGAAAAGTTGCAGGTACAAACTTTTTTCCTTTTAAAAGGCAATGATAACTTTTAACTGGCGGATTGTTTTCATAATTTTGTTTGATATTACTGGAGATTACACGTCAAAAGTTGTTTTAATAAGTTTTACGGAGCTTGGATATCGTTTTTGAAAGCTTTTTACTGGGTTAATAAGTACGTTAGATTATTGCTTCTGTTTCTAATGTATCACATATTATTCAATCTAATATGGAATATTATTGACATTTTGATAAAATATGGGCTTTAAAGTGCATATTCTCATGTTTCGCATACAGGGAAATTAACCGGAAAATGGCTACCGCAGTCGCCCGTAGATACGAGTAACTGCAACGCATGCAATGGAAGGGGGGGGGGGGGATGCATTTGAGACACTTCCTATACTTCAACAAACAATTTATAAATTAAATATGACAGAATGATCTTACTTTTAAATACGCAACCTTTTATTTACTGAGACTGATTTATAATTATGCTGCTTTGATTCACTGATCGAAGTAATCATGGAAATAACGAAATTATCTATGATTTGTATAAAGATATTAGTAATATCTACTGTTGACCTTTTACTATGTAGTTGATAATTTAGGTATTTAATTTGATTATTATTATGAATATTATTCATGCCCTACGGTAGAAATTATTTATGTGTAACCCACCTAGGTATTCTACAGGTTTACACAGTCATTAGTATTACAGACTATTGTAATCGAATATAAGTAAATCATGATTCCATAAATAGCAACCGAACAACTTGTATAATTTATTAATACGAAAAAAGACTACGTTAAATTGTAGGCCCCATGAATAATCAAGAAACCATAGACATAATAATTAAAAGCCTCCAACCAACTTCAAAAGGTCAGCAATATCAAACCCTACAAATTGTACCACAGCCTAAGTTATTTGGTAATTTATTTAGAAAACATTCGGAACTTGTAATTTGTTGGCTTGAATTTTATTTCACCAAGACGAAACATTTTAACTTGATATAGAGTTCCCAGAAATTAGGTTAAGCTCGATGTTTATCATTGTTTGTGTAATAAAAATGCAAATGAACGCACATACAAAATTTGGATCAAAATTCTTCATATTTAACCTACTGGCTTGTAATGTCCGCGTTTCACAACACAATAAACTTACCTAACTACAGCGGTAAGTATTACATTTTTAATACCTAAATACTTATTTTAAACATTGATTTTTTATATTTTATATTTATTTGATAATATCAGATTTTTAGTATATAAATAGGGGTAACTTGCCGCAAGTAGGAATTCCGCAACTTATAGGTAAGAGAAAAGTTTTTTCAACAAAAAAAATCGCCTTCAAAGACACTAGATTAATTAAAATTAATAATAAAACTTTATTCACTTCGCCTCTATCAATTCTTACAAAAATATGAATAGAGTAGAACAAAAATTATGCTCGTCTGCCACCTCCACATTACACATAAAAAAATATTTTAGATGTCGGCACTATTACTACCTGCATACCTACTTACTTATAGGTCTGAGGCAGTCGCTGTGTCCACCAAACTAACCAAATCCTGGATTATGGTCCAAGATTACCCCCAAAAAACGTTAGTTTTTACGCAACCGGGAATAAGTACCAAGTGGAGATAACAATATTTTGTGACGAACAACATAATAATCCATCCTCAAATAAATAATGACCTCAAAATAAGCGCGTAAGCTTTTAACAAGACTGCGTCACGAAAAAAACAAGTAAGTTAGTAAATTATGATCAAAGTTGTCCCTATTGTGTTTTCTGACTTTTGTGGTAGAGGCGGAGCTCAGTACAAACAAAACACTCCCACGCACCCGGGAAAGGTCACTAGAGATCTTGTTTCAGATGCGGAGAAATACCGCCTGGCATTTGATTTTGTTGGGCGAAAAAAAATTGCATTAAAATGCTTCTTTGGTGTTACAAAAATGATAGGTACGTAGATACAGAAGTACAGAACGTTGTTTGATTTTTTTTACAAATGAATGAATACTCACCAGCAATATTTCTTTGATTTTCGAGTTGAATAGTTAACAACTACGCTCTTGCTTTTCCGTCATATATTACCATATTGTGAACAATTTTACAATAAACAACTTCGACATAGTTAGTTTAGTTAAAATAGGAATAAAAAGGCGAAATTAATGAAATACATTATTTAAGCAGGAGAAATAACATCAAACGACATCATACCTATCTGAACCCAAAATCAAGTGGCTTGTACGCGTACTATAAAAGTGAAAGATCACCAAATCCACCGAAGCTATTGGCCAAGAACAGAAAAACTCTTGTACTGATTACTCTCTCATTAGCTTTAGAGTGACAGTCTATGTAAATTTCCCTGGGACTTATTAAAAAGGTAGGATAACAATAATACAATTCGATCCTATTTATTCGACAGGAAAGCCACAAAGCAATTTTAAACTCAAAAAGTTTCTGTTACAGTTATTTTAGATCTGTGCCTAGCAATATAAAAATAAACCGCTTTAGCCGCACTATAGCTCAGTCCATTGGAATATTTCGCGGGTATTTGTAATTGAAATGTCAGAGGTTATATCTAGTACAAGTAGTAGGTATTTAGATATAGATATTTATGAGGGTACAAATAGTACGATGATAGAATACGCCCGACAAAATAACGTCCTTCTCTTTAGAGAGGTCGTGTCGTGATTCAATCAAGACCCTGGATAAACATTCACCTATTTGATGAGTTTCTGTGTGTTAAGTTAAACCTACTTGAGTATAGGGACAGAAAAAATATGTTATAGGGATCCTTACTTTTGTTGACACTGCAGTACGACATTACTGACTTTGGAGGGTCTTTGCATCGAAATTGACGTTAGAATCTTAAAATTTACTGTTTATTTTAAATAGAAGAGGCTTAAGATTCTGTATCTTAAGCCTCTTCTAGTTAAAATCTTATATTACTTATAGATTCTGATGTCAATAACGGAGGAATATGGATTTAAAGACTCCTACGGTAATGACATCTTGACGAAATTGACCCTGAAATAAAATTCTTATAACCTAACATAGCGATATTGCTTTATAATTTATTAATCCGGAACTTATATAATGTGAGAGTATTTCACATAGGTACGGGCATTAAAACTAACTACCTCTAGCCTAAGTCTACCGTTAACTTAAGTTGGGCACACGTACGTGTTCTGCAGATCTAGCAATAAAAGCGGTTATTATGAACACAAAATAAAAGTTATACACAAAGCAAGCAATTAAATTTCTGCCGACATTAAGCGGAGGTTTAAGTAAAACGCTAATCTTTTCTAATAGGATATAACTGTTCGTTAGGGCTTTACGCGCCGTAAAGGCATTACATTTTATTGCTTATCTGCGAATCCTGTTCCACCCTGTAAAGGTGGGTACCCATGTGAATCCAAATGGAAGGGTCGGTACAGTCCTTGTATTAAATGACGCCTGTCCTCGCCTGTTTCCTTGCAGAGTAAGGGCCCACGCAGATGAGCCACCGGTGGCTAGTGGCAATTTTTTTGTGAATTGAATGACGACCAATCAACTTTGTTGGGCACACTACCACTCAGCTCTTTGCGACAACGGCTAAAATACTGCCCCAGATATGTTTGAACTGTGTGACGATTGCTACCAGAGCTCAGAGGTATAAGGGAGGACGGCTTTCAGCATATTCAGAGCGCAAGCGTTACTTATGAATTTTGAAGACGTTTTATTGTACATTTGCGTAACTGGTTTGTAAAATATTTTCAAAGCTTTAAACTAAACAGCAATGGACTAAAAATCTAGTACAATAATTCTGCATTGGGTTTTTCATTTTGAAACCTAATAAGATTTCACATTTGAGCCCGTAAGTGATCCTATTAAACAAACACATCCCACGACTACCACCCTTACATACCTATCGATAAGACCGCCTTATTGTACTGTTTACTGCTATTGTTTCACTCATGTCATGTATTATATTTCTGTGCAATAAAGAATATCTAAGTATACATATATCTTTGGTGGAAACTCTGCCGAGAAGAGAAGTGGCGCGAGATAGCAACCGTCGACTGCCACCGACCGGTATCTCATCTGTGCGGTCCTATGTTTGTGTTAGTAATCTAGAACACACTGGACCTTTGTACACTCAGCTCAATTCCACGTCGCTTATATGGAAATTTATGCGCAGTCTATTAATATTGTACGGATTAAAGTTGAAGTTTGTTTGAGTGGCGACTAACTGAATTAATTTGGTTCTTCTTCTTGTCGAATAGGTACACTCTTGGAGTGGTCGTGATCGTCATCTCAGGGTTCGTAGCATGCTTTATTCATGATACGTTAACTTATCTGAATTGTTTTGAATTTGTTGTCCTCCTAAAGACCAGGAGAGCAGCCTACAATTATGAAGCTATTATTTGATGTGCCACCTGTCAGCGGCAAACTTTGACATATATTAGATGTATGTCTGCACTGTGAAGCTAATATGAATGTTATGTGTTTGCCCCGCATGTATGTACCTATGTCCAACCCTGTTTCTCCCTGGAAATGCTAAACTGATTATAAAAAATATTATACGTGTCATTAGATTTGTCGTGTAGTTAGTTTTTCTGTGGTTATTTTAGTTTTTATCTACTTATTTGTGTATGAATTAAAGAAATCACAAAAATAAGAAACTTTTGTGGAAGATTATTATGTTTCTCTTTTCGAATTTGGAATAGAAGAAAATACTTACCTTTTACTAGGCATATTCAAAAAAATTTACTGTAAGCTAATCTTTGTTGAGAAGGTGTCCAATATAAGCAATCTACTTCTTTATAATTTGTAAAGTGATTGATTCACTGTGTTGCCTTGCCTTGACTTGAATTACTAATATAAAGTAGTGATGGACTTGGATCGACTTCAATTGAGTTAAAAGAACTCAATCAGAGGTAGACTCAGGTAGAAGATATTTGAATCATCTTATCGCCTTGAACTGAAGACTTGGTCTTAAGCAATCTAAATACTTACATATATTTACACGATCCATGTCCTTCAAATCGTCAGCACCAACGGACGAAATGTTTGTTGATGAAACACATTTTTTTATTGTATATGTTAGTTTGCAAACCAGCAGACGAATCACCTGATGGTAAGCGATTGCCACCGCCTGTAGACAGCCTGCAACACCTAGTGGAGTCACAATTGTGCTAAAGAACTTTTAACCCTGTTTCCCTCCGATTTGGTCTCCGGGACCCTCAGTCACTGCGCGAAATACAGCACAAGTGGTGCTTCAAGATTGGCCTCTTCTGTTAGGCCGAAGCGTAGTTCTCCCACGGTCATTTGTTCTGGCTCTGGTTGTTTGTGAACGTTTTTTGGTCCTGGTTTCTAGTAACCTTGGTTCAGGACCAGGGTAATGTATGTTAATTTGTCTTCATTTATTATTATTACGGCTTGAAAATATGTTAGTTGGGAAGACATTGCATATACGATTATAACGGGATTTCGGATTTGCGCTCCTTAAGAGTCAAGACATGATTTGTGAACCAGCCGAGCAGCAAAATGTAAGTTAAGTCACGTGATCACGTCACTAGTATAAAAGTAATATGGGTAAATTTTCTAGTCATTGACAGGCTAAACAAAAATAGCTGCGGCATTGAAAAGTTGCGCGTTGCGTGGGTGCGAACAAATGTTATGAAAGGAAATCTTTTGAATCCCCCAACATTTCATAAGGAAAAGGTAGTGATTTATGTGTGTAGCTTTCCTTTGTTAGAGCATGCGATTGAAAGGAATGCTTTACAATTTATGTCTATGGATTTCCTCAATACATCGCCTTGCCACAGTCCTAAGTGATTATGGAGAGAAGGAACTATGTCGTGTAATTAGGGTTAGACACAAATTACCCCCGTTATAGTCCGAGGCAAGAAAGTGTAGTTATGACCTTGAGTGCGCAGAAACCAATTTTGATAGAAAGTCTTCTTTTTTACAAGTGCGCAAAATAACGGTCATTCGCTATACTTTCGTGCCTCCAGCTGTACCTACTCAAAGCGCCCCGTTGATTTAGTGGTCTCAATGCCGGGCCGTGATTTCGGGGCACTGGGTTTGATTCCCGGGTCGAACAAAAAATACCTATGTTTCGAATTGTTCAAACTTAGCTCGGGTTTGTGATCACCAATACACATTGATTAAACCCATTATAGTAGCGATGACTTGATTTCTATGATGGAGGCCTTTGCCCTACAGTGGGACAGTATTAGGCTGATACTTTTTTTACTTCTAATGATGAAGATAAATAGTTGCGAAGGTCAAATAGAAGTTCGATTTACCTATACGCGTTGTTATCTAATGAGTTGCCCTCTTTATAAATAGTACACTTATTTACTCCACTGGCTCAGAGACCCGAAACGAGTAGTGGCCTCCGAAACAAGAGAACGAACGCCACGTTGGTCGATCCTGCTCTACTTGTTTACCAGTGAACATTAGAATGAAGTTCTCGCAGATCATTTTCAACGACGTCTCTCCAGTGATACCTAGGTCTATATTATATAGGATAAATAGATGACTTTAAACAACAAATAACAATTTATTCTAAACTAGTGGCCCGCCCTCACTTCGCTTCGGGACCGTAATTCAAAAATGAACTAATAGATGGCGCTGGGTGCCGATCGCGCAAGCGTTTCGTGTTTTCGGTTTACATAAGCCTTGTCGTTGTATATAGAAGTTATTTCTTATAAATAGTATAGATTAGGACGATTGTCCTACAATAAAATAATGGCTTGCAACAAAATCTAGATCTAGCAGTGCGAAGTAAACGACTCAAAGCTTTCCAAGCAAACGGTTCCGACAACACTCCAGGCATGTTTCAGTCCTAATTGAGCGAGGACAGCCGAAGTTGGCCGCCTGCGCTCATTAAGAACAACAAACAAGGGGCTAAGTACTGTCGAGAGGAGGCACTAATCGGCTTCCACTGTGGCCCACACGGAGCGGACTCTTAAAATGGCAAGATGGAATTGATTTTGCATGTCTTGAAATTCATCGTCATTAGATCGAGAACAAACTTTTAGGTTATTTTTTAAAATTACAATACAAAAAACATTTGGTAATTTTTTACAGACTTGACAAACTTCTTGTAAGTACCTAAGTACTGTTGTATTTAAAAAAAATTGGTGAACGTGGAAACAGTCGCGTAAACAATAATATATGTAACTTGACCTACCTCTTAACATTATGTCGTCTATATTGTGTTTGTTTATTTGTTGTTTTGTTTTGTTTAAGATGGTGTTAAAACTCAATTATTAATAATATCCAGAAGAGCTATTCTCGTCACACCGGTCAATTTTATTTTGT
The DNA here is from genome assembly GCA_014851415.1 of Cnaphalocrocis medinalis. NCBI lineage: Eukaryota > Metazoa > Arthropoda > Insecta > Lepidoptera > Crambidae > Cnaphalocrocis > Cnaphalocrocis medinalis. The sequence goes on along the minus strand of CM026285.1, from coordinate 11,381,200 downwards.
ACGTGTCTCTTTAATCACTCGACGTTGGCAGAGTTAAATGTGCTTGTGATAGCACAATAGCAGCCATCACAAAAAAAAAAATCTAACTTGTATCGAAATCAATCAATTCGTTTTGTTATTTTTAAATTTTTCTTACAGCCACACACACCGCTTAAAAGAAAAGTACTTTTCAGAAACATTCCACCCACCATAAGCATCTATGACCGAACATTTTACCCGAAATTAGTGATTAAGTATATGCCCTAACGAAAAAAGCCCTAACTAAAACGAGCGCGAAATAACGAAACTTTAAAACCAAGGTTTACGAGGACCTAAGTTTGTTAGAGAATTTGAAACAAAAACATTCACTTAGACACTTTTAACGTCAGTAAGCGTACTATGTTCACAAAACTTCAATGTGGTAGATTCAAAGTGTTAACTTTAATCAATCTCAGCTTGGTCGAATGACTACAGAACCTAACTTCCGTGAAAGTAGGTTACGTAAAGACACCAAGTCTAGGCTTCTGACGACGACCAAGAGCTCAGACATAGCACAAATTTGTAAAGTAGCTCAGTGAAACATAGCGTAGGTGACTCAAGCCGGTTTTCCATGGGGCTATTGATCACTCCGGTCGAGCAGGCCCATTCATGCGAAAGCGTGGATCTCCCACGGCCTTTTATTTTCGATGACAACAATACCATATTTTTCACTTTGATTTTATTTTGGATCCATTTGTTACGAGGAAATATACTTCAGGATTAAGCTTCTTGTAAAATTAAAAAAAAAATCACCGTATGATCATCAGTGAAAACTATCCCAAGTGATTTCAATGGTCATAAAAACCATTTAAGTACCTACTTATTCTTAGTGTAAATGTTTACCAACTATAGTTTTTGTAATATATGGTGTGTCGTGCGATTTAGAGAATAAATAAATTTATCACTATCTTGTAACGTAACACACTCTTGCACTAGTACGGAAGGTAAAAGGGTTAAGCCTCTACCTATCTACATTATGTTTAAACTATTTTAGGTGTGTAATAAGTAAGTGTACATTTTATACACAGTACATTATTTGTATATTAATGTATATTTTGGTCTTTCACTTGCTTTGTATAAATACGAATTTAAGTTGGACTATTATTTCTCTATGTACTTTGGCATTGAGTCCTAACATTAGTTGCACCTGCGATCTCAGTCGAGCAGCGGGTACCTATGCACACTGTATGCAAGTTTGACATCATACTCGTAAGTTAGTGCCTTAGGAATTTAGAGGCTCACATTTTAGAACATGGCATTCTCTAAACTTGTACTTGGTTTAAACACAGTTATGTGTTTGAAGACGATTGCCTTGAGTTTGAGTTGTACTATCAAGTATGGAGTGTTGAGGTCTTTGTTTCGTGAAATATGACTAGTTCATTAATTCAGAACATGTGATCGATCTAAGATATTAACTATGGTTCTACTAGAGTCAATTATGTTAGTATTTACCAACTTTCATGCGTTCTTACCGCCATCGACTCGATAAGAAGAAGAAGGGTCATTCGATAAATCTGATATAGACACTATGTTGGTAGACACTTTTGTCTTACGGTCAGTCAAAAGACGTTGCAAGCGAACAAGATGTTTAAGGGAGAGGTTTCATCAGGGCGTTGCGATAAGTTATCACGTATTCAAATAATATGGAAACCGACGCAACATGGCACTAATGGGGCCTTACATTTATGGTAAGGCCATGGTAGAGCATTTTGCTGTGGTGCGTTGCACTGGCGCGTAAATAAAATATGGGAAACGACGTATCATCAATGCTGCGACGACGCAAAGCACTAATGGGGCCTCACACTTAAAACGAGGCCCTAAGCGCGCTTCGCTACATTGCGTCCGCTTAGCTCATAAATAATAGGTAGAAAATGACGTATCATCAACGCTGCGACGATGGAACGCACTGATGGGGCCTTACACTTACGGCGAGGCCCCAATAGTGAGATTCATTGCGTTGCGTCACACTGCTCCGTAAATAAATAAGGTCTTAAATAACGACTTTATGTTGAAACAAGTCTAGCTGCTATTCTTGACCAAAGAATATAGCGGCTGATATTAATTTTCACACCGGTGTTCCACAAAAGACCGATTTTGTTTAAATGTATTATTTCTATCAAGTAATGGACCTATCACATAAAAAAGAAATTATGTAAAAAAAACACAATTATAAATTAGTCACTAGTACTGGTAATAATCTAGAACCCTGTCTCTGCAAACGCAACTAGTAGTTGACCAATTTTTTGTGAACCGACACCCATAGTACGAAAGATGTGGAGTTATGAGCGGAATGTTCCGTTATGGGCGCGGCGAGAATCGCACGTGGAAGGTGCAAAGACCCCGGTGCTTTGAGCCTAATTATAAAAGTCAACACTCTGTGCAGTATTTAGTTTTTAACTAATTTCTTTCGAGTCCTTACTTGATAGGTTCTGGTTTACTTAGCTTGGCTTTGCTTTGTTTTTAACGCCTTAGCTTTGAGTGGACTGAGAAGCCAATGTTGAAGAAATAAAAACCCCATACACCACCAGCAACGCCAAACAAAGACAAAATTATCCACCCTCATTTTTCAACTAGAACAAATTCTTAAAAATTTAAAGATGTTTCACTTAAAAATATGGCAGTCTACTCGTCGAAAGGTGATAGATGCAATTAAAATGGGAAGGTCATATTGAAAAATATTTCTCTTAAACAAAAAAATCATATGAACTACCCTTGTAAGTATTTGAGGTTTTAAGGTTACACGTACAAAAAATACAAAATATCCGTGTAGGTTTTTTTGCTGGGGTTCTACTAGAGAACTCCAATAGAAAACAGTTAGACATGCCGTGGTGGCCTTGTAAAAGTTTGGCAACCTTACAAGGTCACCATAAACCCCACTGCACTGGTGCGTTGCATCATTATAATATATTGAAAATTAAGTAAACAAAAAAATGCATTAACACAAAACGAAACAAACATATTGCAAGTTTAATTTGCAATATCTGTCTACATAGGTGCTATTAATTATTACAAGCACATAATAGAATCGATAAAAAATTTTAAATATATCCTGTATAAAACTAAACGCGTGCCTGTGCTAATGTATGCGTGCCTATGCTAGTATCTAATTTAAATTAACTACACTATAAACTGTAAGATCACGCAACAATATTTTTTACACAAAAACGTTTTAGCGCTATCATCTGTGAACATACGGACAGAAAGAAAATACCCATATAATTTATGGTTTTATATCTATTATCTCTGTGGGAACACATGCCACGCGTGTTTGTAAGACTATTTTAAGGAAAATGCGATAAGAGCGTAAGACATGTAATATTAGAATCCTTAGTTCTAGTTTTATTGTACTTAATATTATGTTGAAGTCTGTTTTTCCTTATTACTATAATCTGGATATCTTTAAGGCAAGAGTGAACAGGCATCCGACACACTGGTAGCCCGAGGAGGCTGATTATTTAGCTCTGAGCAGTGACAAATGACAAAGCAGCAGCCTACAAAAAGCTAGGCGTCTAGACTTGCGCAAAATAGTTCACTGAACTCAATGAGTGTAGTTGTTTTGATTCTAAAGATCTGTTACCAGTCGTCTAATGTAAACAGGGTGAAAAGCATTGGGTCTTGGATGGAAACTTCCTTAAATCCTTAAGTTATTAAAAGTAAAACGACATTCAAAGCTTTTAGATATTGTTAAAATTAAGCCCGAGAATCGAAACCGAAAACAAACCACAAATTAAGGTTGGCCATATTATTCCATCTATCGATTAATATTATAATTAATAAGGTAATTGATCTTTTTTCGTTTTCAAGTAAAACCAACGTTTACATTATATAGTAAAAGAAAAATCAATAGTGACGAATACTGAATAGTTTTCGAGGTCAACTATCGATAGTTCCGCAACACTAAAAACTATCAAAAACGGATCACCTTAGCTGACTCGAGTACATTTTCGTTCGGCACATTTGCGCTTGCTATTTTATAGGTAGTGGCGCTTTTATGAGTGTAAATACAAAAAAGGGTGCTCACACAAACACAAAGTTGTTTGAACTCCCCCAACTGAATGCGAAACGAAAATCATGTTTGCTTTATAGCTTTGCTATCACCAACCCTTCGGCGCTGCTTCGTCGAGTTCAATCCCATATTTTAAGCCCGTTAATGACATGCATACTATAAAGCATACATTTTACTTATTAACTTTGCAAATCATTTTAGTTCATTTATTATCCACAAGTTAACTATTAATTACAATGTGGTTGATAAATGGTAAGTATAACCAGCCGGAACGTATTCTTGCTGACATATTATGCTATACGTTTTCAGCGATAAATATTCATACCAAAATGCCTAGTAGTTAGGTTCTGTATATGAAGTCTGTCGCACATTAAAGCGACGAAAATGTTTACCTTAGTTTTCCGTTTAAGAATTCTCATTGTTAGCCCTAAGTCTGAAAGTTGGCAGTATTGTAACCTGCGCCCAATCCCTCTTTGGTCGTGTCACACTGGTGTCCCATCAAAATATGGGATGGGAACAGAGAGTAACTCCTGAGTTTGTGCACAGACTTGAGGACTTTATTATATCATTAGGTGGCCAATCGTTAAGATCGGCGGTTAGAGAATATTAGTTATTTTTTGCGCTATAAAAGTATGACTACCGATGTGCATGTAAAACGAGGACAGATCTAGTTAAGCATTTCGATCTCTACAGTCATGATAAACATGTTTCAAAATATATCTTGTCAGAAGCGAAACCTGCGTTGAAAACGCACTTAATGGCACGTTCAAAATAGGGAGCAAAAAACAGCTAGTAGGTAATCAAGTATACCTATCTGAACAAGTATTTAAAAAAAAACAAAATGACGAATATAGGTATAGGTGAGTCAGGCTCCATTGAAGAAAATATACCATAAAATATTTTTCAACAAAAAGGTGTTCTTTTATTATCGTATGAGCTGTTAAGCCTGATTTTAGAGCTCCAAACCACCTAGGGGCCATTGGGATGGTAAGGTGTAAAAGGTTTTTGTCAATATTACTTTCAGGCTACGGTATGGTAACCACTTACCATCAGATTTCTACACTACAAGGTTGACACACTTGTAATAACATACCTACTTACTTATGAAAGCATTTTCATTTTGAAGCAATTTCTAGAGAGTACTAAATTCGCCTACCATTTATAAATTCTCGGCATCGTTCGATTTGTAACTTACCAACTTGTATGTAAGGAAACGTAGTTCTTACTTATGTCAAAAGAACGTTACAAACTCAATAAAAGTATTAATCGTTACATAATCTAAATACTAGCTTTGCACCGCGGTGTTACCTAGCGGTTTTTTAGGGAATAAAAATTGTGTAGTAACAGAAAATATAATGACTAATTACATTTTCAGAAGTGAGATAATTTACATTCATCAATTTTCGCATGGGAATAAGATATTTACCAGCAGCAAAATGTAGCATAATGCTATCCAGGGTGTCAGTAACTCCATAACAAATTTTATTTAAATCGCTCAAAATTATTTACTTTCATCGGTTTTCCTATGGGGTAAAATATTATCACGTAGTACAATGTAGTTAATCCAGATGTTACTAACTAACTAAGGTAACTTAACTTCATGCCAGATTTTATTAAAATCGCTCAAATTATTTTTACTATCATCGATTTTCCCATGGAAATAAAATATTACACCGCCATACGCACGAATTTTTATCAAAATTACTTCAGTCGTTTAGCCGTGAAGAAGTAACCAACATGCACACCGACATACTCACACACTCACAAACTTTCGCCTTTATAATATAAGTGTGATTCTCAAGAACACATCTCAATTAATCTTAGTCAAGGGCGCTCAATAGCAGGTGTCCAATGTCTGTTACGCTGGTTTCTGTCGACTAACTTCACTAATAGACCAGCTCATTAGGTCACTCTGATACGTTTTTAGTTATTAATGAGTTTGTATGAAGCTTTTTGACTTAAGTAGGTATTGTACCTTATACAGGCTGTTTCTGTGAAAATGTACATGCCTTGAACCACGTTTTTTACCAAACATTTTGAGCAAAATTTGCTCAAAGATTTTTTCTTTCGACTCCCCATGGCATACAAGATGACCATGTCCGACTTTTATGCTTTTTTTCGAAAAGTCATAGAACCAATTTGGTATTCGCAGTGGTTGGTAGAAAACGTGATAAAAGGGATGTAAATTTTCACAGATTTACCCTGTTTTATATTATATTCCGAGCGGGTAGGTAATGATGATCGATTTTTTTTGTCATTCAAAAAATATTCTGAAAACATTTCCTTATTTCAAAATGTAGGTATAACTTTTTTTTTTGCCGAAAGTATGAGCACAGTGCTTTATGACTTTGCAAGTGAGCAAAGATGACTGTGCATATCTTAGTCCTTTATAAGCACAGTCATCTTTCAGACACATTGTGATGTGCTAAAATACTAACATTATGCTAGATATAGCTAGGAAGTTATATATGTACTTCCTGTTTGCAAGGGCGCGCAAATTACCAACTCGAAATAGATTTCATTGTTGTAAATGAATCGCATACAATATTTAATCGCACGCAATATTTTCATAGCAGTTAACACTTCGTGATGCACTATAGCAGATTAATATGGCGATTGCTATATTTAGATGTAAGGACATCTGAGCGTCCCGGGAGAAATTCAAAGACCGTCTTTGTGCACTGAACATTCGTTCCGATAAAGAGATGGTTTTGTTTATTTTGTATGTTTTGCGTCGCGTTTACTAGTGGTTTTGGATTTGAGAATAACATTTTGCGCTTAACGTAGTGTTTTATTATTTATAATATTTTGGAACCAATCAGGATTATTGTTTGGGAAAGGTGAAAACCGTTTCGGAAGAATGTATGTACCTCCTACTTATACACTGTCAGTCATTGGAATGAATAAAATCTAATCAAAGAGCTTCATTATTATCATTTAGTTAATTAGAAATCAAAGTAAATAAGCGTGTGATAATCAAAATTAAAGGTTCGATTTTCACATTATTGAACAGCATTTTTATAAGTATTTCTGTTTAGGAGATCATACTACCAAAAAAGTAGCACCTATTTCCAACATGAGTGTACATTAAAGTAGTAATAAAGCACTATCTCTTTATTTAAAGCCTAGTTAACAAAATTATATCTTTCACATTTCCTTCGAAGATAATAAATTCTCCTACATTTTTCTTTCTTTTTTGGACTTGGATTTTGGTTTTGGATGTTTTTTAAGATGTCTATATCAAGTAATAAGAAATAACATAGATAGATTTAAATCTAATATAAGTGAGGAGTCTGTAGGTATTATTTGGCTTAGGGGTTGACTCAGAGTAAATTTATGGCCTAACATGAAGCATACATGCCTAGAAATGGCTCATTCACGATTTGCGAGAAAGAATACAAGGGTGAAGTTTCTCTCCAATATCAAATACGATTCTCTTTCTGTACCTACAGCATAAAAGCGCGTAGTTAACAGACTTATGGCGCCTTAGGTATTATTATAACGTAAGACTTTGATTTTTGTGGAAATTTTTAGGTGACCCGCCGAGATCTCGTCATAGAAAGAACGTTTATTATTTGTAGGTCCATCATTTTTGGTTACGAAACCCTTGCGCGTTGTAGTCGACACCTAGCGCCATCTATTCGTAAAACTAAAATTCATGAAACGAAGTGAGGGCGGGCCACTGGTCATTTAGATAAATAGTTTTGTCGTTGGATGACGACAGTCTTAAAATCTATGTAAACTGCATCAGATTTTAGTATCTCACGAATAATAATCTGCCGTATCCATTGACCATTTATCTATCTTCCTTTTTAATTAAGAACTAGTGGCCTGCCCTCACTTCAATTCGTAATTTTGATATTAGTTCTAAACCATTCCAACAGATGGCGCTGAGCGTTGATTGCATCGCGCCAGCGTTTTGGTTTTTTGGTTTATATCATTACTTTATGGTTTGGATATAGATTTACCGATATCTATTCGATTTACCTGTATATAAAAAGCAAAGATAATGCGCATCTGTATATTTAAGAAATATCCATCTATCATAGGCCTTGCCACAATTTTTTCGAGGCATCAATATAGTTAACAGCTTAACTTATAAATGGCACAGGGAAAGAAACAATTAAACTGAATATAGGATACAATAGCGTATTTACGGAGATCTCGTTAGTTAAACAGCGCCGTGGGCAGCCCCCCTTCCCCCCACCGAGGCCACAGAGTAAACAACGCCAGCGGAATAAGCACAGGAAGGAAATTTCCAAGCACGTGGAGACGAAAAAGCAAAGAAATTTTCCAAGCTCCTGGCGGTATTATGACAGGTTTTGACTTGTAAATTAAGTTGTGTCTGGACGACGGTGAATTTAAATCGTTTCTAATAAAGGTGTAATTAAAAGTGAGTGTATAATAAGGGAACATGTAACAAGATCACTAAAGTTTAAAATAGATTTATCAAGAGGTAAAAATATTCGGTCACGATTTGCGTTTAATTTTTTGACTCGCGGATGGTCTATTGGTAGTGACCCTGCCTGATGTGGTGGGTTCGGTTCCCACCCTGGAAATCGTTCGTGTAACCAACACGTCTTGTGTTAATTCTGCAATTTACTCGTATGGGTTTGATATATGTATTTAAGCATGATATTTGTAATTCATATGTTATCTGGTATTCGTACCTAAATTAACCGTGGGAGAGCCCCGCTTCGTCATGAATCGGCCGGACTGGAGTTAAACCACGGCAACACAGAAAACCGGCGTGAAGTAGCGCCTACGCTGTGTTTCGCCGAGTGAGTGAGGGTAGGTACAGGAGGCCCAATTGGGGGGAAAGAAGATTAAAAGGTTAGCACTGCACTTGTGCATCTATACTAGTAGAACCCCAGTTGTGGGTGTCTATGGGCGGCGGCAACCGCTTATCATCGGTTAATCCGTCTGCTCGTCTGCTACCTAATACATAAAAAACACAATTGTTATAGTCTGTACGGAATCAGGTCAATGTATGAGATGTTGTATACCTTCATTTATTATTTACTACTTGGCTCTCCCTCATTTCGTTTCGGGATTCTTAATTATACCAATAGATGGCAATAGGTATCGATAATATCGCGCCAGTGTTTCGTCTATTCCGATTACATAAAAGCCTGACTGTTGTGTATAGATTTTACTTCTTTATAAATAGTATAAATGATTGTAGAGCCTCTGGACTGCAGATACTCTGTGTCCCGGGCCCGCGCCCACGCACTGCAAAGGTTAAGGGCGAACTATTGTCGATGCGGCTGCATTCTCTCTCGTTCAATTGTGAATCTCGCCCGCTCCGTATTGCATTAAATTAAACTTCCTACCAACTCCTCTATGGAAAATTAAAAAACTGCTATACGTTTGAGTTTACATAACTATGTAGGTATCTACTGAAATGTATAAGCGGTTTTTGAACCTTATATCTACTCAACTAGGGAGACAAGGAAGGTTTTTGCGGATAATAATCTTTCGCTTTCTTGATTTGAAAATCTTAACCGCCCTGTTGGCTTATTTGGTAGTGATACTGTTTGTTTGGACCCTTTACCTATTTGCCAAAGGTTTTTGATTCACACTGGTGTTTTACGTGTCTAGGTTGCCACATGCTTAAGTTACATAGTGAGGAATCAGAAATGAGAAAAATAGTTATGAGGTTATTGCTCGTAGATATTATTAAAAGCCCGTCGTGTCCTACTGCTGGGCAAAGGCCTCCCTACCCTTTCTCCACGTTTCATAATTATGGGCGACTCTGGTCTAGTTAAGGCTATAAGGTCGAGTTCATCTCTCGCCTCCTCGGTCTACCTCGTAACCGCCGTCAAGTTTTGCAGCTCCCACTTCAGAGTGGGCCCAAAAATCGCCGGCGGCAAAAAATTGCCACAGGGCTATTCTGACCCAAAGATTGTCCGACGTGCATACATTAGGTTAGTATGAAGTTATTTATACCTACGCTCGATCTAATCAAAACTAGATAATCCCAAATAATAGTACCCTTAAGAGTAGGTACCTTTCCTTGATTCCCAGTGCTTAGACGCTCTCGGAACAAATCGTTATTTGCAATAGTAAGAGGCGGTTGGGTTTTCAATTTCAGTCTGTATAAGAATGAAAAATGAGCATTTCCCGGGGGATGCGCGATGAAGACTGAGAAATCAAGTTCTGCGCGGGTGGATTCCCTTTTGAAATTAAGAAGGTACTCAGTTGTAACTTTGGTACTGATAACTACAGTTACTGCAGAAGAAGACACGTAGGTATTACTCGTGTGTGGGGTGGCTACTGGCAATTTCTATTACTCGTATCGTAGTCACTCCGCTTCACACTTTACAGAAACGCATATTGTGAAGTACCTACGTACTGATAAATAAAATGTGTCTACGGGCAATTGGACAGCGCCGATCGCTTATTATCAGGCAATCTACTCATCTGTACCTATTAGTTACATAATTATGAAAATGCCGCTACCCAACTCTTTCTAAAATCACGAGAAGAAAAGGAAATAACAATGAGGGGTCAAACTAAGTCGCTCTAAATGGTTCGTGTAATATTATCCTTGTACGCTTAGTCGCCAATTTTTTTTACCCTGGCTTGACACGCTCCCGCGTGTCTAAATATGTGTCTATCATGTTGTAAATTGATTTTGAGAGGCTTTAAGCATGTATAAATTCGTTTTAAAGACATTATCACAATAATACCTACTCCTTTGTAAAAGGCCGGCAACGCATCAGCGACTCTCTGATCTCGCAGATGTTCATAGGTAGCGGTGATTACTTACCAACAGGTGACCCGCTTGCAGGCTTCTCGCCTCTAGTTTTTAAAAAATGGTGAAAGAATTGTTGAAACCAGGACAAACAAAATGTTCCTCTTAAAATAGATATACAAGAATAGTTTACAACAGTGGTTCTATTTTAGCCTCAATTTACCTGTCTCCCTCATCCTCGTTTCTACTGCATTAATAATGAATTTATAATAAGACTTGCATAATCCTGCGGGATATCGATATCAAGGAAAAGGTCAAGTCGCGTCTCCCATTTAGCTCGAAGCTCGCCCACGGCTTACGGCTTCCATTCCATTTGAAACGTCATAGAATCAAAGCCACTGTCACTTGTGGGTGGTTAATTTATAATGGAAGCAGCACTTTGCCTTAACTCGTGTAAGGGTGCAGATATCTGTGCCGATGTGGAAGCATAGATTGCTAAAGCTTCTTTAGAGCACTCACACAGAGCATACAGAGTGTTGGCGATCTACGTCAGCAGCACCTTTTTGGCCACTGATCATCCGTTTAAATTATTTTATGAAACAAATCCTCTATCACTTTTCCGTGCCTAATTACTTGATACGTATTACTTGTATGTTAACAATATAAAATGTTATTATGGTGTCATTTTTTTATTCTTTCATCATCATCTTTCATCTTCATCCTTTTCAGCGAGTGACCCAAAATATTAGTTAATATATGATATGACAATATTATAGACAAAAGACTGGACAACGAATGGCGTGAATAGCATAAAAAGTATACTTATTAATTACGTGTAACATGTAGTAAAAATGTCACCTTGTAAATATCAAGTATTATATTATAATGTAATGTAGGTAATGTAAATTATGTTATAATGATATTCTACCACTCATTCACTTTAATATTTTTAACAGTTTGGTGTAGGTATTTATTTATCAATATATAGATTAGGTACATCTGAAGTCTTTTCAAGCCTTAAGTGATACTAGGAACAGTCTACTCTAGTTACATCAAAGAAAATTCACAATTATTGTGAAATAAGTAGTTAGTATTAATTAGCATACTAAAGAGAAGTTGGCGTAAACGAAGCTCTACCCTTTCCTCTTTTAATTAACGTCATAAGATCTCGAAGCTCCGTCTTTAATAAATATGTTATTTTTATTAATATTGCAACGAGATATGAGCATTTATGCGCAAATGAAAACTAGCATGCGATGGTACTTAATTACTTTATTGGCAATGTTATCCTCATTCGTTAGTAATATTCGAAGTTCGAACTATGTTTCAAATAAACGGCAAATAGGTACTTAATTTGAATTCTTTCAATATTGGTAGTACATTCTGACCACGGCTGCTGTATAACGCAGCCGAAACGTCAAGCAGTAAGTAGGTACATACATAATTATGTGCTTAATTAAATTAACGTCACGATTATTCCCGTCTATAATAATAAGTTACATTTACAATAATCCAATTGGAAAAATTACCCTCTTGGAGTTACTTAGTTTTTAATTTTGAACTATTTCTTTATGTGTGTGCCACAAGTGTCACTCAGTCTGACGCGTCCTGTAGCCTTACCATGAGTTTGAAATACTATCCTCGCTATCGAAAACTATCGCTTTGTCTCTTTTATTGTGATGCATTTGAAAGAGACAGAGCAATAGTTTACGTTATGTCAGTTTTCGATGTCAACTCATGGTAGCGCTACTGTACACAAAAATCATTATCCATAAACGAGCGCAATATAAAGTGAAGTTTAAGCCTTTTTGTTTCGTCCACCAGCGAGGTCAAAATATGCCTTTAATTTTAAATCGACCTTAACAGATATTTCATTATCGCAATACGTAGGGCTGCTTGCGCGTGACACTGCGGTCGGGGAGAATCACGTGCGATTAATTCCCGGATTAAATCGAATTAACCGTAATGTAAATGTGCAAAATTTTGCAGAAACAATGACAATAGCGCGGACATGACACGATACACCGGAGCCATGTTGACCGCAAACGGTCCGAAATGGATGTAAGCTCAAACAAGGCGATATTATTTTATCGGGTTATTTTGTAGTTTACGATCAGACTTTCCCGCTCGATTTTGTTGGGGAAACCACTTCGTTGCAGACATATCGATGCAGTAGTTTTATTTATATTTATTTTCATTGTTTCTATTTAAGACCCGGTTGACGTAGTGGTTTGAGCGCCGGTTGAAACGTATGGGTCGCGGGTTCGATTCTCGCACAGACACAAATGTTTGTTAAAGAAACGGGTATTTGTGTTTGGTCTGGGTGTTTGTGGTTCCTTCGTTGTTTCTGGTGTCCATAGCACAAAGAAAAACCTAAGTTTGAGACTTTTAGATGATGATGACAGATTTATATGACATTTTGAGAATGTATTAAATACTAGCTTTTCTTTTGAACGCGTCAGTAAAAATGGAATACATTCTTTCATTTTATTTGGTGTAAAATTTGATATGGTGTAAACTGTTACTCTATATCAACGTATCTAGGCTACATTTTACTGCTGGAATATATCTAATTCTCATGGGAAAGTCGATGGACGAAATTGTCTTGGTTCTGATAATGTAAATATTAATATTTTTTATTGCTCATACACTACTTATTTTCCATAACAAACCGGGCAATACCGCAGGTGCAGGCATATGTACTGTGACAAGGTCTTAAAGTGTATACATATTTTTGAACTCGACTGTACCTATGTACAAAATCTTAATTTCCCGCGATACAGTTATGAAGACTTTGTCACATAGATTGAACCAATTATTTTACAAATCACTAGGACAATGAAATCCCTAGTTAGAAATGTACCTAGTTGCTTATTTATATTTATTTTGCATAATAATTTAAACTTAGCCTCATAAATTATAATGAGATGTATAATTAATGTTTTTCGTATCGGAGATGCCCATTCTAAATATAAATGAAGTAGGTACTACGTCTATTTTATTTTTCCTCTTGTCGTATCTTTTGTGTTCGGAGATAAAAGACTGAATGAATTATCAGAATTTGTGATCAAATAATTATTATTCATGAATCCGCATCCGGTGGCCGGAATGTGGCAGATTCTGCAGTTTTCCTGTTTTTCATTTCATTTCTTGAACAAGTCTGTCATTTACATGTACTGTGCGACACGGCTGTTTTGGCCTGAAAAAGTATTTTGACTTTGGAGCGGTTGACGTTGCACTTGCTGATTCTTCTCGGTAGAAATCGACTTTCCGAATCAGCGGTAGCTTACATAATATTTGACATTCATAAATGTTCTATAAGGACTTAAATTGAATAAAGAATATTTCTATTTCTATTTCTAATATGTTTAGATGGTTAGCGGGTTTTGCTGTGTGAAAGTGAAGCTGTTAAAAACTTGCAAATTATACATTTTAAACCCCCAAAAAAGCAGGACTAATAAGTCTGTTCCGCGTAGAACATCATTTTAACTCGAAAATGAGATAAGTAGTCAGTTCGAGATTTGAGTTTCGCCGCAGACCTCAAATCCAATATGCCTCCGAAATTGACATCAGAATCTTAAAACCCGATTAATGTAACGGCCCTTACACGCGGCAGTCCAGTTTTTTGTAGGATCCGGCTTGATGGCAATTGAATTTATATGCTAGATCATCCCGCATGTTGGATCCTGGCTATTTTCCATAAATAATACTGTTTTTTTTTTTCAACTTATCTTATACATAATTATAGCAACCGTTGCCCCAGAACTGGCCATCAGATGCTGTTGTTCACGGCATGTTCGCACTGTCATTTCAACTTGTAGCTCTATGTCAAAGCCTAGAAATCAATAGAATTTTAATATCGCAAATGAAATCTCTGTGGTTATAATAGTAGTCTGAAAATAAAAGAGGGAAAAGCGCTTAGGCTCCGATGTTCCTGCGCATTGATTGCTCCCTCGTATAGTCCAAGATCCCACCGCTAAATTCTGCAGGTATTTGGTTTTTTGATGAAACTCTTAGGGTAAACGTGGGATAGATGCCGTAGGAGGATAGATGCCTGAGAATACACGTAGCGCTACGTGTTTTCTTAGGCATCTATACGGCATCTATCCCACGTTTACCCTACTCTTAAATTAATGTTGAGGATGTATTTAATGGATTAGTGATATGTTGCCTATTAAAAATGGCCACAATGACTTGTAGTGGTGCGTGTAGTGTTTTCATTTTATCAATTTTACGCCATTATTATGAAAATTATACAACATGTAGAACTAAATCTGCCGCAAAACTAGGTTTGTAAACAATAAAACTTTAACACCCCTGTTTTACTCAAAAAGTTAAAAAACCCAAAATTATAGAGCAATTTTATGCTAGGTAGGTAGGTGTAGGCTAAAATTATGGTAGACAACCTCTACTTGCGGATATTCTTTATAAGCAACCTATCGCTAATCCATTAAATACCTGATCAACCTTCATTTAAGATTAAATTCATCAAAAAAACAGATACATGCAAAAACGAGCTGTGGGATCTTGGGCTAGTAGCTTTGTAGAATAAAACGTTGCTTGGTAAAATGCCAGTGGGATGAAAAGAATAGCCGCTCGGAATAGTGAAATATTATGAAAGCGTAAGGTATGGGAACGCTGCTCTATAGGAGCCGATGGGACTTGAATATTTATTATTATTGTAAATCTTGTTTTATAGCTGGGGTCTTTGCAGCTTTTGATGCGATTACTCTTTGTATTAAATGGTTTTAGAACTTACTTGTGAATTTTAATACTGTTGAAGTGCAATATTTGTACCTACTGTTTGTACCAACTGTATAACCATTTGACTAGCATAAATAAATAAAAAAAATAACTTGATTTTAGTCGTAAGACCCAAAAGCCTCATACGAGAAAAAAACAACGATTTTCTATTGTGTGTGCTGTCTGGGCCTTACGACGTTAAATCAAGTTAATATAGCACTTCAAATTCTTAAGTTGAATCCACGACCTTTCCGGGTGGCTGCTCTCTAACTGTTAGCGAAAAATCATGGATATGGGATCCTACTCGAAAACGGCCGAAGAATTGTTAAGTGCATTATTTACTAAAGATTGCAAATATGTTACCAATTTTTTTATAATTATTTCATCTACGAAAGTTGAAGACTTGTACACTATAATATCTATAATTATGTGAGTACACATTTGTCACCATTTCAGTGATAAGTACCTACTCTAACGATAACTATTATTATGAAACTTGTAAGAAAAGAAAACACGTGTGATTAAATGTATCTTTGAAAATGTAATAAAATTCAAAATTAAGAAAAAAAAGTCCTTGAAGGTCTGATGACCTGAAACTCAAATGGTATTTGACTTAAAAGCATTACCAACATTTTGTAAAATACATAAGAATAACGAGGGACCGCAGCGACCACGTGTGGGCAATTAGTTAAGAGCAATAATCAACCGCAAATGGCCCAGAGGGTAAATAAAAATAAAAGTGAGTCCGCTGGAAAATTCCCGCGGCATTTTAGTCACATTAGGTTTATTGTTGGAGGAAAAAGACTGGATTTCTATATCTCGACGGGTCCCAAGAACAAAATCGTATCTGCTTAGTAGGAACATAGTAGATATGATACTGTTCTTGGGAAACAGATTATGTTCCGTTTACTCATGTACCCAAGGCCGTCTTAGGGCATGATGGGGCAATGAGTTTTCGCGGATGAAAAATGTTCTAGATCTTGTTATTTAGACAGGTCTTGTTAAATGGGAAAAAACGAGTCCCTATTACTGAGGCTGCTGTCTGTTGTGATCGTTTTTCGTTCGAGGTTGATCTCATTAACCGTATCAGCTAGACAAATGAATCTATCACTGACAAATGTATTATTGTGTTATCGCCAAAACAACAAATAGAATATGGATACAATTAAATTCAGTAGGTACTTAAGGGGGGTCCCATCCCTCCCATTGTATTCTATATTAGTACCTAGCTATTATGAAATAGGTGCGATAAAGAGGTTTTGCAGTTGATGCCTATGATTTAACTATTATTATTATGGGAATTAACGTGACGTTTATCTTTCAGCAAATAATTATGTACTTACTGCAGCTTGACGTTTCGGCTGCGTTACAGCAGCTGTGGTCACAAGTGGAGCAGTGATTACTTAATTATGTGCTTAAAAATAACGTCGCGTTAGTAAATAGTAAGTTATAATGCAACGTGAAAATGTAAAGAACTATTTATGCCTATGATTTATTTTTACGAATTTCGTCAAATAAATCTGAACGCAGAAAAAGCGCAGCAGAATGCACAAATATTTTTGTGTGCTCAATAATGGGTAAACAAGCAGAAAATATTCGCTTTTAGCTATTTGCAAGCTTTTTGTTTCGCGCAGAGTGCACAGAATGAAATATTTGAGGGTTCAAACTTTTTTTGTGATTTTAAGGCGAAAAAGGTTGCGTCCGTGCCTACATACTCAGTATTGTTAGTTCAAAAATAGATAGAGACATTCATCGAGTTTTATACCTCTGTTTTGTGTCGATAAAAGTACATTCATTCATTCATCAACATAGGCCCGATTCGTCCAATCTTTATTCGAGAGTCAATTTATGGTATAACACTGTCATACCATACCTACTGTAGTTATTTACGTAGCTTTTATACCAAAGATTATTCTCGAATAAAGATAAGTCCAATCGGCCCTTAGAATCTTGAGGTAAGGAACTGTTTATTTTTTTACTATTGAAATGACTTTAAAAAGTTTTGATAAAGCTTTGGTGAGCCTTGAGCTTCATAGATCAATATTTTTTTTTAAAAATCGATCCATTTAACAATGGATCATTTGGTAACCCAAAAGGTGCTAATTTTATATTGAACTGCCGGATTTTATTTGGCAATTAGACAATTACTTACTTAAGTATTTTGCGAAACTCAAAATATTTGAATGTGTAAAAAAAACTCAAAAGCGATTTCTAATTTGTTCGCATTTAGTACGTACCTACTTCGTAGCATACGTCGTAGTGTTTGATTTATAATGGAAGGGCTGGCTACCGTCTGTGGGCGTCTGATCGGTCGAGCTAGGGTCAAGGATCCCAGCCGAGTCAGGCTGGGTATATTTGCATTATGATATAACTTGCAGTAAAAATGCATTATAAGATTTTAGAGGTTTTAGTACCAAAATTAGGAAGTTTTGACATAGTATGTAGGTATATTTGGAATTCTTGAGAAGACTCCAAATTGCTTAGTCAAATTTGTTTTTGTCAAGTTTTTAGTGCGAAAGTCTTCTTAATAGGGGTTCGTAAGTTTATAAGCTACATAAACAGCTAGATAAACAATCTAAGTAGAATCTATCGTTTCACAAATTATTGCTGAGTAGCTGTTCCATTTTGTACAGAAAAAGCTGATTTTGTTTTAGATTATGTTGGTCTAACTTGCTAAAAGGATTTTATTCATAACTAGGTACTATCTAATTAGAGGTTGGGGTGAAGGTATAAAAATATAATAATTGTTCGCATTAGTGATACTTATTGGTCTAATAAGATTTGTATAACCACCCCTATGGCTTTGTTTTATTTTTTTTATACAGTATACTACAGGTGGAAAATTAGCTAGCGTGTCACCTGTGTAAGCCATCGCCGCCAATGAACATACACGAGATCAGAAAGGTCATTGACGCGTTGCCGGCCATTTAGGAAGTTCTCTTAAAGGTCCCTAAATCGTAGTTGTCGGGAAATACCTACTGCTGCATCCAATATTTCAAGAAACTGAGGTTCTGTAATGTAAGCACATACCGAACACCAATACGACCTGAAAACCTTAAAAAAGCGAGCGTACTCCTTTTCAAAAGGTCGGCAGCGCACTTGTGATGTGATCCGTCTGTTTGTCTGCCCCCTATACCACAAAACTCTATCAAACTTTGAATATCAATTGACATTTTTTTATGTAATAGGTGGCAGACTAGCAGACAGATCACCTAATGGTAAGTGATTGCCGCCGCCCATAAACACCTGCAACACCAGTAGAGTCACAAGTGCGCTGCCAACCTTTAACCTTCTATCCCCCCATTTGGGCCCTTACCCTCAATCACTCGACGAAACACAGCGCAGGCCCTGCTTCACGCAGTTTGATAGATCTGATGAACCTGATGTGTATCTTTCTGTACACTAAAGTCGTAAAGAAAATAGGTTCAGTATTCAGGTCACAGCGCAACCTCGATCAGCTCCATTCAGACCTGCACATTGTTTTTTACTTGCAAATCACAGCAGTTGAATAAAGAGCGCTATACATTGATCCCGTTGGCCGATACAGACTCCAGTTCCTTTGGACTTTTACGGAAAGTCTTGATTTTTCAACTATTGTTGACACAACATCACACACATTCTCCTGGTCCTAAACTAAGGTTTTCCCTTGTGCTATGGAAACCAAACATAACGAAGGAACCATAAACACCCAGACCACGAACAAATATCTAAGCTGTTTCATCAACAAACATTTGTGTTGGTGCGGAAATCGTACCCACGACCCTTGCGTCTCAACTGGCGCTCAAACTATTGCGCTAAACCGGCCGACAGAACTATGCTATTATGAAGGTCAGTGTGACGGTGGATGCCAGCCACACTTCGGTATCAATGGGCTTGCTCAATTAGAGTAATATCACAGTCTTATAGAAAACCGATGTGAAACTTAGCTTGCGCTGTGTTTCGACGATTATGTGTATGCACCGGGTCACCGGGAGGCATCGGTAACACACTTGTATTTAGAGTATCCATGGGCGGCGACAATCGCTTACGATCAGATCAGGTGGTTCCCCTGCTGGTCTGCTATCTAGTTATGACATAAAAAGGCCTTTATAAATTTAGTGGCAGTGGTGTATTCAATCCCAAATAGAGATTCTATCTCAAATGCACAAGCATGTAAACCATTACATTCTTATCAATCTTATTACTTTCTTAGGAACCCTATCTTCAGAATTTTTGAAAGAAGAAAACTTCCCCGTCTTGGTACCAACTTACCAAGTAGGTTGGTACCAAAATCCCTAACTCAAATTTAGGTACTTTAGTGATCTAGAAGCCAAAACAATGAGGACACAAAAGCATCCACAAAGTGCGTGTATGCACTTGTTCATGCAACCTATAAAATTATTCTCAGGAAGAGTTTACCATGTATAGAGGGTTACCTACCATGAAGCCACAAGAAGCCAAACCACAAAAGCTCATTTGTATATTTTATTACGCCCATAAAAACTCAATATTACCAATATTCCGTGTATTTTTGAGAATACCAAACAACTATAATTTTACACATAAAATATCACAGTGAAAATATAAGGCCACGGGTACAGGCACATTAGCGACGCCCATTAATTTAAATTGTTAGCTAATTTGAAAATGATGTGTAACAAATTCGAAGCCTGTAGGCCAACACTTATAATTTTTATTTAATAATTGTGCAAACGATCTTTTAATTGACATCACTATTGGTCGAATCAGAGTTTCCTCCCTTGCATAAGCACAGTGTGTCACCTTTGTTAGAATATTACTTTGTTTGGATATAAGTACTCATTCGTTATGAGACTTCTTCGTTTTAAGCTACCTAACATATACCTATAGGCACCATAACGTTTGAGTCGAATCATTATGGTACAACTTATTCTTCATCCTGTTTACGTAGTTATAACAGGAAAAGATGATTCAATTGTGGGAGAGCCATGCTTCGGCATGAATGGGCCGGCTCGACCGGAGTGATACCACTGCCTCACAGAAAACCGGCGTGAAGCAGCTCCTGTGCTGTGTTTCGCCGAGTGAGTGAGGGTACCGGAGGCCCATCGGGGGGGAAGGGGATAAAAGGTTAGCAGCGCACTTGTGACTCCACTGGTGTTGCATGTGTCCATGGGCGGCGGCAATTGCTTACCATCAGGTGATCCGCCTGCTCGTCTGCTACCTATCACATAAAAAAAAAATGTATCCCTCATTTTACAACCTGGTGGCCATACGAGCTTGTAACAGAAAAGGGCTGGCATCAAACACAACACGTTATATTGTTTTCCTACTTTGTTTTCCCCTTGTCGGTCGTAAGTAATTCCCTCCGAAGAAAAGTTACGTGGAAGGATCCCTACTTTACACAGAACAGTTTTTTTTTTCTTTATTTTTGGGAACGTATAATTCTCACTTTACTACGTTTTGTTCGCGACCCTTTTATTGAATTCCTCAGTTGGTAACTGGTGTTTGTGGAGGCGTCTCTAACTGAATTCTTCAGATACCATCGCCTAATGTGATTACAGAGTGAGAAGAATGTTTTGGCGGATTGCGAAATCGGAATTAATGCTGTTTTCTTGGGGAGTGACCATTCATAGTATTTATCTATAGACCATTTGTAACATAACTAACTGTCCATATCATTCACCTTCCAACCGTGTCCTGTACCTACAGTGGCACATTTCGAGCACTCGCCATAAAAGTATGAAAATGAAATGCGTTTTAATCACTTAGTCATGACAGTCCACGTTAACGCGTACCAAAAGGTAGTTGGCGCTATTTTGACGGCAATATATAAGTTAATTAATTAAGTCTTTTATTTATTTATACTAGTCATATGGTTGATATAGTTGGCACATACAATTTATATCAGAACATTGATCACGTGATACCTTGCAAAAGAACCGCATTATACGAGTATAGTATATTAGAGAGCGACACAATATATAGGTAAGGATTATATTAATAACAGAGATAAGTAGGTAAAACTTTGCGCTGAAAGTTAGATTTATTTACTTGTTTTATTGCTGAGGATTAAATATATGAGTATAGTGCGTAGGTATATCATTTATTTAGAAAGAAGGTTGAGGTTGGTAGCTCACTTGTGACTCCACTGTGTGCTGTTGCGTGTGCCTATGGGCGGCGGCAATCACTTACCATCAGGTGATCTATCTGCTCGTCTGTCACCTATCACATAAAAAAAATAGTTAAAAGCTTAAATTCCACCGGCACGCGGATCATTCTAAACGTTATTAAACGGGACCCGCTCCACAAACACGGGGTGCGAGGAAAATCTCACAAAAACTCTACGCTAACTCGAATTAAATAGTCGTATCTGACTGACAGTGGGAATCCATCGGCGGCCGATTGCGACGATAACCGCCCACCCAGGGATGCGACTGAGCCGAATTTTAAAACAGACGCCTAAAATAATAAACAAATAGATTTGGAAACATCGGAATAGGGGCTACCGCGTGTGGAAAATCCGTTAGATGGCGTACGTATAGACTGAGGTCCAACTCCAACTACACGGTGATTGGTTATTTTTGATGTGAGATGTAAAAATGTCACTAAACGACCAATGACGTTGAAGTTGGACCTCAGTCTACACGTACGCCATCTAACGGATTATCCACACGCGGTAGCCCCCCTTATGATGCGGGCTCTTTGACCAGCATGTCTTCGACCAACCATTTTGAACATCTTGCTCTACGCTACGACTTATACATTTTATTTAAATTTATCCAAAGCTGGATTGTTTAAGTAATAAAAATATTGTTTGTCGACTCATATTGACAAAGAGACGCGCGAATTTAGACTAAAATTAAAATTTTAACAGTCTGTCTTACTGGTGTAATAAATTATTTTATTTGCCTTTGAAATTATTTAAGTACCGAATTTCTGATATATGGATTAGACTCAGCAGTTCTACATTGAAACAAAATTTACGATGTAATCTTTATTCTTTTACATGCGCTGAGGTGAGCATATTTATTTTACGCGATATAGTTGTATTCTCAATCGTTTCATGATAATAGTTTAAATAAATCTGGATAGTTGGAATTTTACACATAAAATAACACAAATGACTCGAGTCGAAAACATTTAACTCAAAAGTCCCTTCCCTATCCCACCCCGCGTGAAAATAAATCGTAATTTGATAGCGCCCTCTAACGGATCAGAGTCGATGACGAACGGAGAAAAAAGTTTAAACGTGTTAGAGCTACCGCATAGGCTTTTAGCAAGGAACTAAGTCTTTAAAAAGAGGCCTCGCTGGCGTTTGAGAAAGCGGGTATTTATACCCTAACTAAAAAACCACAGACTGAAACAAAAGAAGAGAGTTCGTCCCTGTTTTTTTTCTCAGAACCATTATTCTTGTTTTAATTCGAGCATGAAGTTAGGATCAAGATGATACAGACAACCACCTTTATAATCTGTGAAATTTCTTCAATAGATATTGAATAATAAATGTGTGAAAGAAAATTTATATATTTTTATACGTGTGTGTGTGAGGCTGTTACTTCCAGTAGCGCCGCAAATAGATATTTTTCATTATTATGACGTACATACATATACCTATGAGACGTTTAAAGTATAATTATATTATAATGGTTATGACTAGAGTAATAACCTACCTACGTAAAAATACAACGTGTGTCGTGTGGACATTTAAATCCTTTTGACCACGTCTTCTACCTACCAACCATACTGAACTTCATTTTATTTAGCATTTTTATTCAAAGGCGATCATATGACTTGTTAATGAACAAGTCATAATATGAAAACTTTTACGACTTCCCATACAAAATGTTGTATGGGAAGTCGTAAAAGTTTTTGGACTAATTTCCAAAATTCATAGAAAAGATGTTGTTCAGAATGGTTTGAAGACGTAGTTAAAGAGATGTCAATATTGACAGATATCATTATCATTGACTGTATCATTTTATGCCGCGGGTTAAAAACTGTGAGCCTTTATCACAGAGAATAATATAAGTAGGTAAGTAGTATATCCTCTGTACCTTTATCTAGTTTTATATTGCTTGAGTCACGTCTCAGAAGGGCACCTCAAGTCTACCTGTTTGACATTTTCCACCACAATTCAATGTCGAATGCCTATTGCATGGTTATTTCCAAACGGCTGAACTTTACAACATAACAAATGCTTACGACATAATTTTCCTACGTTATTATGCTACATTTAAATAATTCTTGTGGATTAGAGTTTCGAAATGTTCAACCATTCGTTTATGCTAAACGGATATGGATACCATTGTACTAGTACGGGTTGGTATGAAAATGTGACCTTTTTATGGATGACCTTAGCTGTGAAATTGAAATTGATGACGTAAATTGTCTGTACACCTACTCCTTTTGCTACATAACTGTGGGATGGGATAATTGAAAGCCAGGAAATAAGTCTTCTATAATATTAAATGTTCACGTCTTTAGATCTTACATCTTCGTCAGCCATTCGTCGTGTCTCACTCTCGCACGTCATCCTAATTCAAACTTATATTTCTTAAACGTTCCTTACCCTGCGTCTACTGTTTGCCAATCTCACATAATTTCAATGATGCATTGATCAAAGTGTTCTAATTGCAATGAGTTCCGGACTTGATTCATGGTCGGGTCAATTTGGAAAATAAATTTCATTCTCTAGTCATCAGAGCGATGACTTGATTTCTATGATGGAGGCCTGTGCCCTGCAGTGTGACAGTGCAAAAGCTGATATTTTACTTTTCAACGGTGAAAAATAACTTTTTGGTAATTATACTCGTTTAGCGCCCTTCGTTGAAAACTGTAACACAGAAATCATACCTAGATCTTATATCATGTAGTACCTACCAAACGGAAAATACTAGTCCCCAGCTCCCCGCATTCATTTTACACTTTTTCCTATCCGTTGTTGACTCATCCCCATAGTTCCCTAGCTAATCACCACGAACACAGAACAAAAAGTTTTTAAATGCGTTACGCAGAAATGCGCATTCGGTATCAACCTCCCCCCCTACCCACGCCCCTTTGTAATAAAGAACGATTAGGACCGCCGTCACCTCTAATATCGGATGACACGTCAGCCCGTAGTTTGATATAGAAAAACCCGTTGTGTAGCAGTTTCCTGAAATTGGTGAAAATATCTATATTCTATCTTCTATTAATAAAGAGTTAATTTCAATAGACAACCATAAGGCTTATTTATGTCCCGAAAAATGGAAATACATGCGCGATGTAATCGACGCCCAGCGCCATCTATTGGTGCTTGTTGGTAATACTAAAGTCCCGAAACGAAGTGAGAGCGGGCCACTAGTTTTTATATAAAGTACGAAAAAGATGATAGATCAGTAATGGTAGCTCAGAATAAACATGCGGCTTCTAAACAGGAGGATATCGAGTCCGAGCACTTCGAATGCTATGGCATTTCTCTTAGCTAGGCGATGAGGAATGAAAACGTTGTGAGGAAACCTAAAAGATTTGAATAGTTTTCAGTATAGATTGGATCAAGGAAAAGAGTATGCTAGGCGCATGTTAATAGGTATGAACAACGAAAATACATATACTAAATTGTATGTTCGAATTTGATAAACAATAAGTACCTACAGATGACTTTGTTATAATGCATAAGTCTTACAATTTTTGAGTTGCATAATACTCGTAGTAACATTTCGAAGGAAAGGACGTAAGTGACTTACATTTTAAAGTGCCATAATTATGTTCTTCTGTAGGTACTTTCTTGACGCTACGTTCTCAAAGCGACTTTACGCGACATACGCGACATAGCTTGCTGATGCCACAAAAACCGTTTATACCTCCCGTACTGTTATTATTGAATACCTATCTTTTTTTTTTATTTCGAAAATAGTTTTAAATGAAACCTACAAAAAATTTTGTATTTTTAAGTACAACTTATATATCGCATCGACTACTGAGAACGTAAAGAGGAGACGCTAACAAAAAACCACAACTTTTATGAATATGCAATTTTATGATGCCCTATCATTTGGATGACTAATTGTCATAACACAACACCAGTCAAGAAACTTATCACAGTAATGACTGAAATGAAGAAAAGGAGCATTTCCTATAGGGACATAAAGAATAGGGATGATTCAAGTAGGTAACGCTGAAACCTGTCACATGACTACAGGGACTTCTGCCTGAAATACTTAAAGTGACGATCATCATTATCATCATCATCATCAGTCTGTCCCAGTCCACTGCTGGACATAGGCCGCCCCCAACACGATCATAGTAACGATAATGAACGAAATTTATGTAGAAGTTCCATCGATATCGTAGAACAGGAGTTAAGTAAAATTATAGACCTATTTATAGACATAATCCATTTGAATGATTATACGAGTATACTTACTTTAATATTGAAAACAGTCATTATTCTCAATTACTAAACTCGACCTGTAAACGATCCTCCGCACAATACAGCCGATACAAAATTAGTTCAAAGATCTTAACAAATTTCCAGCAGTCGATTCAAAATAAACGTCCGTAACTGGAAACAAAGGTTCTCTCCGTAAGTTATTATTCAGTACAAGGCAGCCTACTTACACAATCAACTCTGCTACGAGCTGTGTTGTCAGACAGCGAAAAAATGTTTGGGTAAACTGGGTACTTTAAATGCGCTCAGAGCATTTTTACTGAGAGGGGCTAAAAGGTTGGCAGCGCACTTATGACTCCACTGGTGTTGCAGATATCCATGGGCGGTGGCGAATAGCTTACCATATCAGGTGATCCGCTTGCTCATCTGCTACCTATCACATAAAAAAACATAAAATGAATTTTGACTATGCATGTAGGATTTAGCGGGATTTGTACAAATTCATCCAACCTGACACTGAACGTGTAATAATCAAACCTGAGTAAAAATATCCATAATATTACATAAATACATTTTTATTCTTTAATCATTTAGATTAACGCCTTAAGACGTCAGTTGTGTTACTTTCTTCACTGAAACCAGTATCGTCATAAAGCCCAGACAGTAGAAACAATAGAAAATGAATAGTGTTTGCCTTTTAAAAGCCTTTTAGGTCCTAGGACGTTATATCGTCACTAATCGTAGGCGTTTATTCCCGTTTGGTTCCGAAGCTGTCCAATTTTCGAATCGCGGTCTCCACTCAAGAACATCTTCTACCGAAATGATTGTCAGCTCTTCGACAGATACCTATGGCCAGCCCATTAACAGTTCACCCAGCAATGCCCAGCATGCATATTATAATGTAACACAAAAACGTTAAAAATTACCAGATACAAACAAAGTTTGCTGCGATGGCAACCCCGACTACGAGCGAGTCGTAGCATGACACTTCTCATTATGAGTTGAAAATGAGAACGCTGCAAGCTTATATTTTTATTTTGTCCCCTTTAACCAAGAAATGCCAACGTTCTGCGGATTCGTGCCTAGATAATAAGACGGCATGCCCTGCTTTAATGAATAATGTGATGCCAGTGTGCTTGCTTTGTGATAAATTAACGTTTTCATATCTATATGACATGTTTATTCACTTTACTATTTGTTTTCATTGACTAACTAGTGTTCCGTCCTTCTTTCGTTTCAGGAGATTAGTTCCATTTTGTTCCAATAGATGGCGCTAGGCGTAGACTGCATCGCGCTAGTGTTTCGCTTTGTATATTACTTAGGTTAGATGTGTCGGTCTTTTTATAAATAGCATAGACATGGACACGCTATTACCTATGCTTTGAGACTAGTTCAATGAGCTTTGAACTAGATATCTTGCTGCTATTGTTCCTGGGTACTCCAAGATCAGTTAACACTTAGTGATAATGATGGTAACCCATCATAATCATCCAAGCGTGTCTTTTCTAGAACCGGTCACTTCGGAGTCCGTGGTACGGTCAGACCATACGTTCAATAATGAAGTCTAGTAACTATAATGATGTGAGTGCGATTAGGTTAACAGACCAACTGCATCATGGTTACACGTTTACAATAATTTCCGAAACACACATGATTTCCTCACGATGTTTTCCCTCATCGCCAGCGAAGATTTGAAAAATCTACAGGTAGCATGCTCAGAATTCAGACCCTACGACCTCCCGTTAAGAAGACGCATGTTTTTATCCATTGAGCTACTATCGATTCACTATCTAACTCAATTAGTGTAGTCATGAACTAAATGTATTATAGAACCTAATGATTCTAAGATTACCGAATACTAAATTTCGAACGGATCATCGTAATTTGATCTAGGAGTAAGGCATTGTAAATTAATCGATGCGCAACAATACAATTTCATTACCAACGAAACTGCCAATAACATCACTCCGTTCACGTCTAGATTACTTACCACAATAAGTTATAAATAGATAAATTGCCGCGTTGGAAAAGTGGGCGCTTCGGGTGGTAGATCGGCGCCCACCACGACACTTTGCTAACTTGTAGTATGAGATACAGTTAAGGCGACGCTAATAAATAAATGAATAATAAATTGAGAAAACATCACATCATTGTCCTGGTTCCAAACTAAGGTTTTCCCTTGTGCTATGGAAACCAGAAACAACGAGGAACCATTAACACTCAGACCCAACACAAATATCTGTTTCATGAACGAACATTTGTGTTTGTGCGGGAATAGAACCCGCGACCCTTACGTCTAAACGGACTGTCATAAAGGAAAGTATGATTTTTTTTTTGAGTAACAATAATTTTCATAAAGTGGCTATTTTTATCAATTATTAAAAAAATATTACTTGAGAGTGCCCAAAATAACTGTTTAAACCTTCGGTTATGTTATTATTGAAGCATTTCTTTTTATTTTTTTAATCTCCTAGCTAGTCGTCGCAATTAATGTACCTACATCAACATATTGGCCGCACTAGTTTCGTCGCGGTGCCTTAAGAAATATATACCTACTTTCACAACATGACACTTAGAGATCATACTATTTAAGGAACCTTTGCCCCAAATATGAACTATCTAGAATAACGATTAAGGCTTTGTGTTGATTACTCTGTGAGACATCAGATTGTCTATATATAGGTTTAAGTGCTCGTAGATGTAAGATGACATATATATCGGTTATAGAATTTAGTGCCTACCCACTTAGTAGTTTTGGTGGATATGGTTTTTTTTTATGTGATAGGTAGCAGACGAGCAGGCGGATCACCTGATGGTAAGCAATTGCCGCCGCCCATGGACACTTGCAACACCAGTTTTTATCCCCTTCCCCCGGGTGGGCCTCCGGTACCCTCACTCACTCGGCGAAACACAGCACAGGGGCTGCTTCACGCCGGTTTTCTGTGGTTAGGTTAGCTTGGTGGACAGATAAGTTTTAGCCTAAATTACTCCTACCTACTACCAGGAATTGGGTTGACAGTTCCAAAACTAAAGTAACTCTGAAGCCTTTTACCGTTATTTCAGTCTTAAAGTTAAACAAACTCTCGTATACTCACGTATACACACGTCAATAAGAATATCGATAAGCCTCCACACGGGCTGGAGTTTTGTAGCTTACATAATGTGAAATACGAAACTTAGCAATCACAGCCGCTGAATATTGATTTTAAAACTTGGCAGATAGCTTTCTCTGCCAATGGGAAATTAGCATAAGACACCTTGGTAGTAGGTATGCGCAAGGTATGTGGTGTACCTACAGGCAGCCACATATAAAGTTTCCACAACTTGTCAAATTTCATCAATTGATATACAACTAAATGTGTTTGACAGTTTGGTGACAATCCGTTGAAGAAATTTGACAGTTTTATAAACATTGATGGCTGTACCACATGTGTTGATGTACCACATGTATGTATTGCTAAATACCTATATAAAATAAATAAATAAGTGTCATGGCATGGATGTGTGTATCTAAGGTCCTTTGAGATATCTGCTGATACTGATTAGTACTGAATATATGTTCAAAGAGGTCCCTGATATAGTCAGCTAGGTCTAAAAAGTTCCATCATTCAATTTGCCAATCGCTATGCTAAGTTGAACTTAGATTTCACCCAAAGAATCCCACTCAATTTGCATCCAAATCATACCTGAGACTCTAACTTGAGTCTTGAAATTTAACTATATATCTTGACGCCATCGACACGAGAAGAAAAAGACTGATTCTTCATTAAGAGTTTGAGTCCTATTTAAAGAACTTAAGAACTCAAGTCTATTATACTTTACACTTCTATACAAGTGCACAATGGTTTTACTCAGATAACAAAAGAACTCAGCAACGTATTTTTAAACGTATGCAGTTCAGTTAGCTAAGATAAATCACTTTGTATAGATAGGGAGCAATATTGTTAGCAAGCGGAGGAATCGGAGCGATTCGTTAGCTTTCACACCCTTTGAGTTGCGCATGAGTTGCTAGAGGCGAACGCAACGGATTGGAACAACATTTGGACTGTAGAAGCCTTTTAAAATTCTATTAAGTAAACATAAGACGGTCCTGATGCATTCAGTTGGGCGAATCGGAATATCGACAGTAAGTCGAGCTATATAAATTGACGTGAACTAATTTATAAATGTATATTTTTAGATATTCAATATTTAAAAATCTGCATTTGATGTTCGATGTTCAAATCTAAGCAACTGAATAGGTCTTCCATTCAAACAGGTTAAGATACTGATTCTTAGGTACTCACCATGAGCGCGTGAAGATTTCTTTGGTCATCAAGTGGTCCCTGGAGTACCTACCAAACACAAGACAAGTAACAATGAGCTGTAACTAAATTAACACCGTATTTATTTAGAGAAAAGAAGAACATAATTTTATACAAAAATTGTTGGAAATAGAATGCGGCCTTCAACTCCAAGTAACGTGTATATTTTTCCTATTAAAGTCAGTTAGTAGTTTGCAAATGACACATCCTTTGTGCTGTATCCGTGTCAAACGTAGGAAAGAAAGTCCTTGCAAGTGGCATTGCAGTGCGGGTGCATTGTTCTGCAGCACGAGTCCGACTTACTTACCTACACACTGTGCGGCGGTCCAAGTCATAAGTAGCAAGCGGGCAAGCGGAAAGTAGAGAAAACTGATTAGAATAATATGCTGTTTCCTCTCATACCTATTTCAGTGCCCTAAAAGGGTCTATAGTGGTTGCTTTATTATACACTAGTGGCCGCCCGCAACTTCGTTTGCGTGAACTTTATGACTCTTGACTTAAAGATGATTATTTAAATAGAATTTAACAAAAATATTACTTATTATAAATGTTCGTTTATAGGTTTATAGATTTTTAAGGCGGCTCATTAATATTTTATACGAAATGCTAAGGAATGGAACAACTTGCCGGCTTTTGTATTTCCAGAGAGCTACAATTTGGGTGTCTTTAAGTCGAGAGTGAATAGGCTTCTTCTGGGAAAGCACGCTACATCTTAGACCTCATTGTCACTCTCCATCAGGTGAGATGAGGTCAAGTGCAAAACCCATTTAATATTTAAAATATCAACTTCTAATGAAAGTAACCCCCAAATTATTGTTTATTTCATTAGGGGATGTAAGTATTCTATTTAAGTTTGAATCTTATATTTTATCCATCAATTCTGTCAAAGAATGTGTATGCAAAAGTTGGAGTAGATTGGGCCAAGGAATCACGTAGTCCCATGTGTAGCTGAGCTCTTAGAGTTCCACGCCAGATGTTCCATGATCTTTGATTTTTTTCATGGCATCATAAAATGCTCATCAATCTGAACAACTTTTGTTAAGGTGCCATTGACCTACCTCTTATAGTTTAGCTGGGCTGTTGTGGTTCTACATCAAGGAGCCTGGTCTTCAAAATGTAATATATCCTATAAGTTGCCCTGATATTACAGCTATACAATAAAAAAAGTTTCATTCGAATTGGTTCAGTAGTTTCCGAGATTAGCGCGAACAAACAGACAAACAGATAAACAGACAAACAGACAAACAGACAAACAAAAATTTTAAAAATCATTGATTCATGTTCTGTTTCTGTTTTTTAGTCGTCCTAAGTTATTTTGAGATAAATATCTTCAATGTACAGACACAGCTTTTTTACATTTTTATTATATGTATGTATAGATCTACCAACTGTTTGTACACTAAGGAAGCAATAAAGAATTGAGTTTTGACATAGTGGCAGCTGCTGACTAGCTAAGAGACAGTTACTTGTCTTGACAATGTGAGCTGTTTACTAGTTTGATAATAAAAAATATTTACTTTCATTGATTTTCTCAAGGGAATAAGATATTTTCCCGCAGTAAAATGTACCTCGCCTCGCCTCGTACAAGTCGTTTCATCCGTTAAGTCGTGAAGAAGTAATAATCACTCACTGATCCACAAACTTTCGCCTAAGTGTGATGTGATTCGAAGTAATCGCTTTCGGCTTTATTTCGCACCAAACAATGCCAACTCACTCATACATCCCCATTGGAGTCTCATCCAGCTACAAACACAAAACGATCAAGACAACAAAGGAATTACCAAGGATTTTCTTAAACATTTCGTATTTTGAACTGTTATGAGACTGACGCACTCACGCGCTCCTATGTAGTGACATCACTGCGAGGAACAAAAACTACCACCCAAGGATGCGTTCATAGAATCGCACAAAGTGGTCAAGTGGGACGAATAAAAACATAATTACAGATAATAATGGTTGCAGAGGATTTCTGATTTCTGAATCTGTGGCGTCAAAATTGTGTTTTTTTTTTGTAATGGCTTGAATCGTGCTTTTGGGTAGGTACTATTCATTCTGCCAATGTTAAAGTGAGTAAAGAAACCTTACTGTTGTGTTGAGATTGACTGGTGATTTGGGCTTGACGTCTTTTTAGTAACAGTAACAAAATTAAACGTAGGTACACATAGATTACACAAGATAAAATAAGATTAAGATATTAGTCTATTATTAATAAAAATGTGTTTCTTTCTGAACATCCAAATGCTGTTTATACTTTTTCAGCATATTGAAAAAAATATTGAAGATAAAAATAGATTGCGAAACTTTCCCAAAAAATATATTCATTTTATTAAACTCGGAAATAATGTGGGCGAAAATTATCCTTGTGTTAATAACTTCGTAAAAGTTGAAGGTGTTTTCGGTAAAAAGGCTATATAAATAGAAGGGTACATTGAAAAAAAGACCATAGACACTTTAAGGTTCTTACAAAAAACTAATCAAATTTGTTTAAATTTCTTATAATTTTCGTGTATATTTTAAAGTGACTGTGTGATAACACTCAACTCTCGACAACTCGGAGATTTAGCCAGTTCCCCCCTTATTAGAAAACGTGGTCTAAAGGTAGACTTGGTTTGAAAATGATGCTGTCACTTTCATACAAGTCACAAATGAAAGTAACATAATCAGTTTTATACCATGCCTAACTTTAGTCTCCATTTTATAGTAAGGTTTAATTCTAACCCTATGTCTCTTGTCCAAGTGTGACGGTCTGTGGGGACAACCCCGTGACCCTTCAAAAAAGTTATACCACTTAAAAACTCGAGAACGATCGTACCGATTTTAATGATCTCTGGTGAAGAAGTTGAATTTATATTCACAACGAACAGCGGGATAACTACAAAAACATGCAAAAAAGTTTGGTGGCAGAAAGTTCGTCCACGCCACTATTTAAATATCAGTGAACTAAATGATTGTAGTCCCAGCCTTAATGTGATGTTTAGATTTACAATTTAAACTTCACAGTTACCGGGGGAAACAGGTGTCCCGGAGAAAATGTCCCCGTGCGCGGAAAATCCCGGAATCACAATTGCCATTCCAAGAAATGTTTTATCTTGTACTCCAGTTATTCTATGTACATTGTACACACAATTAGGATTCAGTTTGACGCAGCCTTTTCACTTTATGTTTTTGTTGTAAGGTAATTGTTGCAAGAGTTAAAGTAATTTTTGATAATTGTTATAGTGATGAAGATGATACCAGTATAACCTTTTTAAGTGCAGAACTTAAAATTTTTGTAATAGAGAAAATAAAAATAAAAACCAGCAAAATTCACTACACTCTAGGTGTTCAAAGGGAGGTTTAATATTACCTACCTAATTATGAGTATAAATACTTAGTTATCCTTTTTACTCAGAATACCATTGACATGTGCTACATTTACACTGTACTATCTTCTGTACTATTTATAACCTATTAGTCTCCATGAATAAATTATTTTCAATACCGGGACTTAGGACATTAAATAATTCATTCTATAGACATCGACAAATGTTATAAGTAAACAAAGTGAAAAGGAAATACACTAGCGCGATGCAAACGACGCCCAGCGCCATCTATTAGTACATAATAGAACTTATGACCCGAAACAAAGTAAGGACGGGTCACTGTTGTCACTGTTACTGATATATCTAGTATAGATTAAGAGCAGCCCAGAACAGAAGTGACACTTTATCACTTCGCAGATAGGGGTGCAAATCACTCGGGTGTGTGGCTGTGACTCATGTGTTTGCGGTGACGCCCGTATTCAAACTGTCTAAGTATCAATTAACTGGATAGATGGAGCCAAATTATACGTATTGAATTTTATGACTTTATACTAGAAGTAAGTACCAGTCGTGAGAGCGAGATAAGTACCGTCGCTTTTCTCGATGGATAACAACTTGCGTCTTTTTATCGGGAAGTCTTAAGACTGGTTTTGCACTATGCGAGCTGCTGCCTAGCCATTAGACAGTAACTTCGATCAGAGAACTCGTTAATAGCTTCGCCGCCAATGACGGTTCCATTCGCAAAATTAAAATACTACCTATCTACTTACTTTTTATTTTTGAGCTCGACGACATGTCCGTAATTCAAAATTTCAATAGTTTTAAGTCGAAGTTAGGATCAATTTTGATATAATGATTCTGAATGAGAACTATGTCCAAGTTGGTCTGGTTCTCCTATGAGGGTTGCGAAGGTCATCTGTAAGCAAAGATGCTGTAAGACGGCTGTGACTTAACAAATTTATCATATCGTGTTTAATTATCGCATCCAGAAACGTCGCTTCGGAGCCTGGTACAGTTTTTGGCAGACGAGCAAGCGGATCACCTGATGGTAAGCAGTTGCCGCCGCCCATGGACACCTGCAACACCAGTGAAGTCACAAGTGCGCTACCAACCTTTTATTCCCTTCCCCCGGGTGGGCCTCCGGTACCCTCACTCACTCGGCGAAACACAGCACAGGGGCTGCTACACGCCGGTTTTCTGTGAGGCAGGTGAGAGGTGTCACTCCGGTCGAGCCGGCCCTTCATGCCAAAGCGTGGCTCTTCTACAATTTAGTCTTGTCTTGACGTATTATACAGGCAATGCCCTAGCTTGAGACTAGATATCAGGATGGATTGATTGGCGTTTATTTATTTAACAGTTATTAAAACTGTTATACCTACCTGTAGATAGAAGTTATATCAAAAAGATACGGAATCTATAATCGAGTACCCACATTATTCAAACATTACTCACGCATTAGCAATCATTTCCCCGTTCGATTCCGTAAACGACAGTATGAGTATATTGAATTTCAACTTCCAATATCAACGTGCTTAAAAATGTCCTCAAGTTAAGAGCAAAGACAATTCAATCGATACTCGATTGACTCCTAACAAGAGACGAGAACGAGAGCAAAAGGAACGTTAAAAACCGGCCAAGCGTGAGTCGGGTACGCGGAGCGAGGATTCCGTACTTACTAGTAGGACGCTACTGCTACTGCTTAAATTCCGATTTTTGGTTATACTGATTAATCTGATAGATGTGAATGTGTCATGCCTATGTATTTTACTCTTTTTGACAGATGAAAAGTGTCAAAATTTATGAGAACTTATCATTTACATCTATTTAGTTTAGTTCGCATAATAAAAAGTTACTTTATTAACATAAACAATAAAAACAAATATATTAACCGTGGAAGAGCCACGTTGCGTCTTAAATGGCCAGCTCGACCGGAGTGATACCACGGGCTCACAGAAGACCAGCGTAAAGCAGCACCTGCACTGTGTTTCGTCGAGTGAGTGAGGGTACCGGAGGCCCGATTGAAGGGGAAAGTGGTTTAAAGGTTGGCAGCGCACGTGTGACTCTACTGGTGTTGCAGTGTCTTTGGACGGCGGCAATCAGGTGATCCGCTGTTCATCTGCCACCAATAAAAAAATACTACGCTTTGTTGTACCTACGTACAATAATTAGTGACGAATTATTTTACTGCCGTCAAAATGACACCAATATTTGAACCTTAAAATCAAAGGCACCCACTTAATTTGTGGTAAAGTAACATCTATTCAAGTTCTTATAACATTGTTTTTTCGTTATTGTAGTAAAAGATGTCTATCAAGATTTACAAAAAGTGGTCCTTCGTGTTAATTTTTCCTCCTCGGCGCGGGACCCTAAAAGCGAATAGCGTTTTAATCATAGGCCATCGGTCCGCGTGGGGGAGCGGGATGTAAGACTAAGACCGAAAGCTATTTGTCATCCATCACAGGCAGAACGGCGAGTGCAGTCCCATGTCGAGCTGACTCATTAGATAATCGATGCTGGGGAAACAACCGCCACAAGTGCCTACTTAGCGTGCCTGAAATAAGAAAGTAAGGTGATGTGGCATGAAGGTGTGTGTGTGTGCGCACACATAGGGAAATAGCATGTGATTCATGCGTCATAATATTATGACATATCCATCAGTGATGGAATCGAACCCAAATTCCTATAGGTACCTAGGTACCTAATTAATTAATGTTGTGCTGTCGCTGTGTCTGTCTAGACCTTCCTTACATTGACCTGTGGAGTATGGAGTTAACTGCCATCCTCAGATATGTCATTGAACTTAATTATGGATAGTGTTTATGCCCTTTAAAATAAGGGTCAATATTTTTACTAAAGTTACAATTAACGTTCGATTTTGTCGACCATAGCTCGGGTTTGTGATCACTAATCCGCATTAGGCAAGCGTGGTGAATAGACCTTAACAAATCATAGTAGCGATCACTTGATTTCTAATATATGATGGGACACTGTCCCACTGCAGGGGTATAGGCTGATTAATTTACTTTTTTATGACTAAGGGACGGACCTTTAAGGGACGAACTTACTCCTTCCTATGTCTTGCAACGCATGCGACTCTTCATACAGTAAATTAGGTACCATCAGGACCCGTTTGCATGTTGGCCGCCTCTACTCTAGCATAAAACAAGAAACGGAACCAAAAAAATTTAAAGATTCACCGCTTAATTTTAAACGTCAATTGAAAATGCTCGCAAAAGTGTTTTGCCCTGAAATTGGGTGCATTGTCATTGTAATGTGACTCACGCCCGGATGGACTGTCTGTCTGTACTGTATGTATTGACCTAAAAGTAGACCTGTGATTCTTGAATGAGTTCAATTCTTTAATTTATTATTTGTACACAAATGAATTACAGATAACACAATTTCCAACTGGGTCGTTCACATCAAGATGTCATTACCGTCTTTAAGTCCATGTTCCTCCGAAAATTCCGAAATTGACATCTGAATCTATAAAATATTAAATAGAAGAGACCTAAGCTTCTGTATACGAGTATTAGGCAATTTTTACATTCTGACGTCAAATTCGGAGTTTTGTGACCGTGGGAGAGCCATGCTTCGGCATGAATGGGTCGGCTCGACGGGAGTGATACCACGGCCTCACAGAAGACCGGCGTAAAGCAGCGCCTGCGCTGTGTTTCGGCGAGTGAGTGAGGGCACCGGAGGCCCAAATGGGGGAAAAGGGGGTATACATATTTCTAGAGTTAGTTCATAAACGTGTATGATACTGTAAGTCTGTTTCGCGTCATCGGGTTGCGAAGGTCAGACGGCAGTTGCTTCATTGTGCCTAATTACCAGACTCACCAAATTCTGGATCATGACCTAACCTAACCTGGGCTACAAAGCGATGACTTTGAACAAAACCGTGAATAACACGCTGATATGATTATTATGACTAACACAATACTTAACCGGTAATGATATTTTACTGACTTAGTACGTTCACTCCACAAGAATACTCTTACCACTTGCTCTTTCTCTGACCATGTAAGTAGCTGAATAACTAATCTAGAGACTAAAACCTTCATAAGTAGAGGTATATTTATGAAAATGTGATAATTGAGCTAAAATGGCATAGCTTGCGTGGTCTATTTGTGAACACTGTCTTCTTATAGACATAAGCCTCCTTCACACTGTTTACCGCACCCAATCATTACCAGCAGTCGTCTAAAGGTCAGTAGCCTAAAGAGTAGCCTCCATCATTCAATATATATAGATGATTGATTCCATTTAGCTCAATTGAAACAACAGCTCTTCACAATTCTACTACTCTTTTTCACTTGGCATCTTAGCTCATTTACGTGACAGACAAAAGTGAGCTAAATAATTCAGTTCTTTACCTTCAAAAGAGCTGAATCACTCTTTACAGATCAGTGAATCATTGTGCGCAAGTCTACGTAAAAGTCACAAATAAGGGTCATACGTTTGCATTATTTGTATCATCAATACAGATGTGAGGGCCCCTACATTTTTCCCACAAGTAAAATGATATGTCCCTCTTAGTAGCTCAGAGACACACAATATTCGGTCAATGACTTTTTCCATTTGAAAGATAATATATTTTACCCTTTATAAACGGAGTAGGATGCTATTATGCCATAAGCATTGTTCGAGTTGTTGCAAATTAGTTCTGCCAATGTCAAGTGATTATAAAGACACGCTGGTAGTTATGGTCATTTTGACCGGATGGAGTTGGATGACACTTTTAAATAAATGAATAAGTTTTTTGTGGCATTTATGGCAAAAATAACGACCATAGAGTTGGATTTATAGAATTTTATGCGATAGGATTTTTTAAATTTTATGTAAAGTGTGTCTTACGTTTTATTTTACGATGCGAATATTAATGTCATTATTGATACTTGTGTCATTGTTGTCTTTTAGTTGACTACAGTATTACAACATTTATACATTAATTAAAGACAGGTGTAAAAAAAGCACTATTACTCGCGAATTGGCGAGACGATTTTCTTGTATTTTAATTAGTTAGTACGTGATTTCAACGTTTTTGGTGTACAAAGTATCTTAAACATTTTAGCTCAGACTCGAAAAGCGGCAAAACTTTGAATTTTAATTAACGGCAAAAGGCTATTTATAATAGACCAGTTTTCAAAGACGCTATTAGTGTCTACTAAAACTAAATTATTAGGCAAAAAGTACTTAAATTAACAGAAAGCGTTAATTAAATACGAGTGTAGGCCAAAAGCTCAGAAATCGAGTCATTATTATGCCTAGAATAATGGACCTGCATATTATTAATAACTCATGCCACATGCAGATGTATGATTCATAGTCATTTTATATTTTGCTAGCTAAATTCTATCATATTAATACTAAAGTATGTACCTGCGTCATTGTAAATTAATTGAGGCTACGCATAATACATTCAGTGTACAATTTTGCAGTCTTATCGCTAGGAGCCATCTCTACCAGGCAACCTTCAGGTAAAGAACATTAGATAGAATGGGGGAGATAAGAAATATATTTGTAAATACTTTTTTTATATGATAGGTAGCAGACGAGCAGACGGATCACCTGATGATAAGCGATTGCCCCGCCCATAGTCACTTGCAATACCATACGTTGAGTCACAAGTGCGCTGCAAACCTTTAACCCCCTTTTCCCCCAATTGGGTCTCCGGTACCCTCACTTGACGAATCACGGCGTAAGTGCTGCAAAATATTTTTGTTCTGGGAACTCTATGGTGTTCGTTATTGAAGCGGCCATTGTTAAAAATGCTCTGTGTTGTCTCTGGCGATATTTGTACCATAACCAACAGTTTAATTAAGTATACTACGTATTTTGAAGTCAAAGACGTCAGTAAAACTGCATATTTAGGTAGTAACCCCGACAGCTAACAAAAACCTGTCTGCATACTTGATACCGATAGCAGCAAAAAGTATAGGTGGGTTGTTCTTCTTTTTAACCTACATAGTATACAAATTACTTACAGTCTTCCAATTTTTTTTTTAATACTGACGCCCCGATGGTCTGTAGTTTAATGTTTAACTGTACAACGTAAAATCTTGCTTATAGGATGGGGCTGTCTATTAATCATGTTTTTTTTGACATTTTTAACCTAAACCTAATAAAATCATGCATGCATTTTTGTTATTTATGTATCATAATAAAAAACAATACATTACTCTTAATGAAAGTTTTTAAAAACCACTAGGGTTTACATTAAAATTTTAATTTAATGAGTTTTAAATACCTACATAATATACACTAAAATTTTAATTAGAAAACTTTTTTTAGGAAAGAAAGAACGACACATCATTATTTGACATAAGTAAATGATATTATTCTTTCTTTCTTTCATTCACACGTTACTGGAGACAACTTTTTATAGGTTAAAAAGAAGAACGACCTCGAACCTACTAGTGCAGTGACGTCACAGTCTGATCACAATGCAAGCGGAAACCGCTAATGTTGGTCATCGCATCGCATAATGTTAATTAAAGCTGCGCGTGTGTCATTCAGAAATATGTCGTTTGTGAATTGTAATTATGATTAATTTAGACTTTGGCCTTCGGTTCAAAATGCAGTTCAAAATGCAAACACCGTAGGTATATGTAAGCAATGTTACTATATTTTTATGAGAGAGAATAAACGTATCATTCGTTCATTCTTACAGCCATCCACCTCCGTATTTGAAGTATTTTTACGTTAGAATATTAAAAGCAGATCGGAACTCCCTCCCCCTAGCGAACAATGGCATTTGCCTACGTCACCCCACACGCCATGCTTATATTCTATCAGCAACTGGACTGAAAATGCGAACGCATACTTCCATTTAAGTTTTTTAAGTTCCTCCTTGAAGTTCTAGGTTCTTCATAGTGTGTCGGGGTCTTTGTTCGAGCACAATGGGACGCGTACCCTGGATGCCGGGCCGTGGCCACCTCATCGCACCAAGAGATATTTGTCATGAGTGCCGGCCTGCACCTAGCCACGTACCTAAGTCGTAGGAATGCATTTCGCGTTTGTGCTCGTTTCTTTTGAAATGGACTCGGATTACTTGGGGTTTGTTGTCCGACTTTGTATAACGTTTCAATTTTGTGAGATGGAGGTTTTGTAGGGTTTAGCTGTTGTGTTTGGTTTGTTTGTAACGTCTACAACGCTTTGGTCGCATCTTACCTTTCTTTATTATTTATTTTGCAATACATTCTCATATGTACTGGGGAAATAACTAAGTCAACATTAAGGCAAATTCATAAAATATTATAAACCGCTTTGATGTGGTATTTTAGAGAAACGGTTACAAGACCATCCAGGAAAAAACATTAAAATAACTGAAATTCAGTGATCATACGCTAAATTAGTTAATTTTTCGTTACTGCAAATGGACTTTACTGAATTAAGTTTTATACGCCAGCTGGTTTACTTACATACTTAAATAAAAAAAGGCATAGCAAAACACGCACAAGTTATTAATAAGAACGCTGACAAATAATCTAAAAAGCCTCTGCGTTTACTAAGAGGAATAAGTTTAGATAAATTCCTCAGATAGTGTGGTGTTGCAGCCGACTTTACTCCGATAAGGCGAAGCTCCACGTCGCTAACTAGTGATGCGACTAAGTTTACCACTCGAGTCATTTGAGTCTTTTTACAATTTAAACTAAACTTATACCCACGCCTTCTACCATTGTCTAGGTGTTCACTCGGACTTAACAGATCGAAAGATTAAAAGAATCTAAGTTCAGGCACATAGAAATTTAGATCCCGTGATTGCTAGGAAAGCCGAAAAAAATAAAGAGACGTTTTTGTTGATGATTGATTAGCCTCGTTTACTCGAGGCCGAGTGAAACCAAGGCGACAATTTTTTCATCTCACTAACTATTTCCAGCATGTAGTAGGCACTCCAGCGAAACTTACTCGAGCATCACTAGACTAAAGTCTCGTTGCTAACTATGCGAGTGATAAATCAGGGTATAAAATACAAAGGACGCCTATTAATTATTATCAGCCTGCAGAAATAAACCCGCTATCGGTTCGAGATAAGGAAAAATTCCACTAGCAGTCATGTTACCTAAATACGTTTTATTATCCCTCTGTCAAATTGCTAAATAACGAACTGACTTCTGAGAAAACGTTATTATTTGCTTAATGTTAAAATATACATGTGTGTTCCGTCTAACGTTAAACCGACTAATATGTCGACAGTCCCAGCCGTGGGGTTTTCGACCGCGATTGTGATGAGATGGCAACCCCAGCCAGCATATGACAAAACACAATCACAAGTTATAACTTGCTAAGGCTCATGCCGTTTCATTCCAACACGAAATGTTAAAACGGGCTGGAACGAGTTTAGTTTCGGACCTTTTCTAAATTCATAAACTATAATTGTCATATTTACAATAGTAACAAAATTCCATTCATATTTGTAAGTCAGAAAATGTGTTGTAAAATTTAAAATGTCTCCAGTCGCATGATAGTTCAAGTTGAACAATTACATAGTAAAATTGCAAATAGGAATCAGTATTAGTATGTTTTCTTTAGCTTGTACAGTAACCGCGTCTCTATATATTAAATCTTACATAAAAATCACCTTAGCACATAGCTTTGAGATAACCATAGTGTATCTACATAGGCGCGACTCAAAGTAGGTACGGCTTAGTCGAGAGCCGATCGAGTATTGGTCCTCCAGACGAGCACCCTGTACAAGCGACATCTACCGACGCTTTGTAATCAATCGCTCTCTTAAAATACCCGCCTTTGAAGGAAAAACCATTGTTAATAATTTACCACATCGGAATTATTAAGCGTTTGATATTGAAAATGATACTCAGAATCAGGGTTGGCGAATGGAAATGGTAAATAAAACATCGGAGAGAATTCCACGAATTGACTATTTATTTTATAATTTTATTTAGTATACGAAAACAGAATAACATTAATACAAGTTCTAAATTACAAATCTTGTGGGCTAGATGTATTTAATACTTCGAATTTAAAACTAAAAGTTATTTGTGAAATTAAATTACATCACTGAAAATCATCAATTACATCTGTGAAATTAAATTTAATCTAAACAGATTAATTTGATGTGCATTCGAAGTGATACTAACTACTTATTATTTTTATATACCTACTCCACGTATTCGGATTTCAAAAGGTATCACATGCAGATTTAAGTCGTTAGTTGAATATTTTTTTCCTGATAAAGCACCATGAGTATGTAATTTTCTATTTATTCGATTTTGCGAAATGTCATAATGAGTGGTAGAAATCACATAGTTGCCTATCATCATTACCAAAAGATGGGAGTGGTATGCGGGTTGGTTTAGGCATACAAGCATCCAGTTGTAAAAACGTTCATAAATCGGCGTTAATTAAAGTTACATTAGTGGTATACTTTCACAAATTAAGAACATTCAAAGATGAAAATGCGGCTAGTATATTTTGTACTACCTCTAATATCAAAACATTATAATATTTTCTTAGCATGATGTGCAATAGCTATTTCTTTGCACAATCAACACTAAACACAGCAGCGTAAAGTATACAAGTAACCGAAAAACACCGCTGGCTAGGTACTTACTAACTATTGTTCGCGGCATGCAAGTTTCACGATGACCTTGGGTACGCAGAAACGAAATTTAGAAGAAACTCTTCTATATTACAAGTGCGCAAACTACACCTGGACCGCGGACTATACATGGGGCCCTGGGCCTGCATAATTATGCTGAGTTACTCTCCAATTGCTAGCAGACTGACTGTACATAACTCCTATTACTTTATTTGTGATTACAGATATTGTATCTAGGTTAAATGAGAGAAATAAATAAAGTTTTATTTCATTTCTGTATTTTTTTCTGTTGTTTTATGAAAGAGACCAACTGACAACCCTATTCGCAGCTCTCGATGAGAGTTCCTGAATATTAAAAAATATCGGGCTCTTTGCGAGATATTCCATTTTCACTCTCATTGATGTCTGTAAAGTATGTATTTACGAGGTTCGGGTTACATTTCCGGGGATTCCACCGTTCGGATTAAAATGTTTGTAAACAGTTAACTTTTACTTTTTACACTCGGGAATTCTGGGAAACTGTATTGTATTGTAAAGGAAAAATGAGAATTCAAACATGAATGAGAGATGAGGATTTCGTAAATGTAAAGTCCATTTGATGGTTTTATTTTTGCGTAACTCTACTTCACTGGTATTGGTTTTTTGTGTGACATCATTATTCTGACAATATTCACAACAAATTCGTGGTTCCATCCAATTTCTTAAATCTTTTAACTTTTTTAGCCTGATAAGAAGTTTTTTTAATGTGCTTTGTTCTATAGAGCAAGTTGGTGAGTGCTGCCGGTAACGCCCGCTGTCAATATTGTTTCAGAATCACCGTATAAATAAGATAGGAAGCACCTGTTTTTTAGTTCCACCTCTTAGAATACAACCACTTAAACACTCTAACTTTGATTTGTTCAATTAAAGAATTTCATTATACATCCAGCGCAAATGTAGCGGCGCTATTCTCAGATTCTTCCATCGGAATCTTATTTGTGAACATTCTAAATGCAGACCCAATTACCTTACCGTCGGGTTCCCGACAAAGAAGGAGCAACTTAGAATGGACTAACCACAGAACTACACTAAGAATCCGCCTTACCAAAGGGAATGTAAACCAACTTGTTTGTTGTGAAACTTTAAATTGCATTTTAAATTTTGCTCGTTAACATTACAGTCATTCGAATAAGAGCTTTTAAAATATTCACGGTATTTTTAATTCAAAGGATAACTAAGAACTAGGATCGCATTTCGAGTGAAGTTGGTAATGAAAAAGTAAAGAACAAATTACATGTAAGAACGCTGTTGGAA
Organism: Cnaphalocrocis medinalis; assembly: GCA_014851415.1. Lineage (NCBI taxonomy): Eukaryota > Metazoa > Arthropoda > Insecta > Lepidoptera > Crambidae > Cnaphalocrocis > Cnaphalocrocis medinalis. Next base: position 11,336,945 of record CM026285.1, on the reverse strand, counting down.
TGCTTATTAGATTGTTAGAAGACTGAACGAATGAGAAATTAGACTAAAAACGCAGTCCAGTAAAACATTTTATACCTAAGTACAATCTCTACTGTTCTAGGAAAGTGAGAGTAAAAATATAAGTATGTAGGTAATATCGTCTTTGTCTTGCAAAGGGGGCTATTTACAGCATTAATCTTACCTTCTCATCCCATAACATCACCTTGACATTGTAAAACCTTGAATGTGGCATTCATTCTTTCCATACGTCTCTGCTAGTTGTTAAAATTTCAAAGTGAAGTTGATACAAGTCTCAAGTTAGTTACAAGTATGTAAACTATGCAAACACGACTCACTTAATCAATTTCATGAAAAAGCATAAAGATAGATAATTAAAGTACCAACGCTACCGTCATTTAGTAAAAAGTGTAGAGTCGGCTTCCTCTAAAGACGTCCGTTCTGCTTCTACCCGTTAATTTTTCAAACATCTGCGAACGAGAGCCGCAACCTCGGTGCAAGAAGCTTGTTTTAACGGTACTAAATCATATCTATCGGCGATTGGTGTCTGGTCTAGGCATTGCTAGTCTCGCGTGTGATCTAATTGTGGCTAGCGCCCACTGACGTAACGGGTGAAGACGGTTGACTGACCGCATCGCCACCAAACACCCTGTCCAAACAAATAGCCAGCTTTTACAAACCAGCCGTAGTACGTTAAGTGGTTCTCTTAAATCTGCCACGTAGCCAGAGTTCGCTTGACCACTCAGAGTGCAGAAATAGACTCGCGAAATGTATCCGAAACTTAGATTCCCGCTGACCTTGACACCGTGAACGTTGTCAGTTATGTTGACCTCTTTCAATTAAATATATACGGCCAAATTGAAAAGCCTATTGATTCACGCTCAGTGAATTGATAGGAACGCTTTAATGTTCGTAAATTAGTGAATTAAACTTTTTACCTCTCAAATTACAGTCACCGTCGAAATTTGATTTCATTTTAGCGAAAATTAATTCATTAGCAGCCTAGACGCAAATAAAAGTTTATTTGAAACGCATTATGCATATTCTCATGCTATAGGTACCATTTTGAACATTCACATTGCATTACACAAATAAAACAGAGTCTAAACGCGACGAAAATTAACAAGGACATTGTAGGAGGACATTGTAGTAAGTACTTATTGCTTGACGTTTCGACCTCGTTACAACGGCTTGGGTCACAAGAGGACTGGAAGTGTACGGCCCGAGTGGACATAGGTTTAGACCCAGTTATATTTATAAAGTATTAGTATCATACTAGGTACAAATAGATACCCTTTTAGAGTAAACGTCCGAAATTTTGGCAAACGCCAACTCTCATTTGGCAACCGCGATGATTGTGCCAGATACACATCATTGCGGCGATTACTTCCCCTGGGAAGGTCATTTGTGACCAAACTGAATTACTGTTTGAACAAATACTTACCAGTTATCTTAACAGTTGTTAATGCAATACGAAAGCAACTATATTTGCATAATTTACTCTTAGGGAGCGTACCGTACAGACAAGTGACAACGGCAAGACCTTTTTTTTTGTTGGGAATGCCGCTGACCCGAAGTGGGCCAACGTGGTCTTGCGACTCCTTATGCATACCATCCTGCCGGGGGGCAGGCGGATTATGTCGGGCTCTCCTCCGAGTGGGACCGAAGGCATACCGACTAAACCCCAGCGTCGCTCCCTCATCGCCAGAGTGGGGAGGAGACATGAGTACGGGTTGAACAACCTTACTTCACATCCCTCCCCTGAACGGCAAGCGACCTTAGGTTACCGACAGTCGCCGACGATTGCCGGCCGTTGTTGCATATAGGCTGACTGAGACTTTCAACGATTCTTCAGCTGATTGGTACCTCTTGAGTATCAATGACTCATTTTTTTTTGTTAAAAGCAGGTTAGTTAAAGAATCCCTAAATTCGCAAATGATGTTATGGAGCTCTCAGGTACCTACATACCTCAAACTTTGGGAGCATGACCAAGTTCCTTTGTTATAGTGGTAACCTACTTAGATAAGATTTAGAAGTTCCTTAGTTATTAAGATCAGGCAGGCTACAAGTTATTCTCCTAACCTTGTATGTTTCCTGGAGAATCCTGTTGAACATTTATTTTACTTAATCAAGAAAAAAAAATATGGTGTCAATATTATATTGCTTAAACAAAAATGACAACTCCACGTGGCGACGTACATATTGTTGTGTGATATAAAATAACTTTTTTTTACATCAATCAATAATGTTAACTAATTGATACAACTTCTTTCTTATGTATATCTCTCTCGTGCCGTTGGAAGTTTTTTAGCGCTCATCTGCCAAACAGTTATGAAGTTATTCATGCGTAGTCATTAGCAGCTGATACGAGTAGTCTAGGTCGCACACGGGGTTACAGTACAAAGTTACTAGTAGGGAAACATAATGCTTTTGTGAAATTTTAAAGAAAAGTCGAGGTACGTAATTATAAATAGGCAATGTTGTGCGGCGAAAACTTTGATCAAGGGAAAGTCATCTTTTAAGGGCCCTTGCCACATCAAATAACGAATATTCTATAATAAGTATTTCAAATAAATAATATGTCGCTAACTTTTAATTCATACGTTTCTGTCATGCTATCTTATAAGTATATAATATAGCAAAGAAAAGTACAGTAATTCATATAATAATAAGTATGTAAATACATAACAAATGATGTACCTACCGAAAAAATATATTTGACATTTTTTTTTAATTCATGAAAGGAATAAATACTTTGAGTTTGAGTTAGTTATTTTGTAGTTTTTTATCGATAAGTTCTACGTATGTAGCTACTTCAGTATTTTTTAGAGATTTATTTATCGATAAGTTTATTCATCGATAAGTTCTACGTATGCAGCTACTTCAGTATTTTTTACATTATCGTCCTAAGGCCCAGAAAGCAGACAATGAAAAATCAATTGTTTTTTCCTTTTTAAAAGATTTTTGGGTCTTACGACGTTATAGCGGACAAACAAGCAGACGGCTCACCTAGTAATCACCTTTAGTCATGGACATCTGCAACCTGAGGCATCACAAATGCGTGCCTTTCCTTAAAGATTCCCATGTCGTATCTGCTTGGATAACGCATAAATCGAACTACTAGGAATCTTTAACTGTGGCCTAGTCGTCCAGTGTGATACCCAGCCGTACCGACTATCGGTGCACAGTAATGCGTTCAAGATCGCAGCGGCAATTCGTGGAATTGCAAACGCATTTGCACATCGCGAAATACGCGGAGAAACTGTGAAATGGGAGTTACCGTGAATAATCTAAAGAATGGACTTCGTTGGCGAAGTCTTATTTCCCTGATTATTATAATCTGGATATTTAAGGCAAAAGTAAGAAAAATAAGGCACATCGTTGCAATCCCGTTACAAACTATCATAATATAAGTGACCATGAGAGTTTAAAACATTATAAGAGTTAGCAAAAACTTTATTGGCGTTTTCCAACAGGTGCGATTGTGGTCAAGCGTTAGCCTAAACAAGAATATAATAAAAAAAATCACCTTCAGAGTCTGAGTGTAGTGATATTTCCTTTGAATGTAAGCTACTTCTCGGAAACATGGTATCACAGATTAATATATTATTAGTGTGGTATTTGATAGCCGGATTAAGTTTCTTTCCTAAATAAAGGTACCTACTGTGTTTTGTAGATGCAAAGTTTTGTTTGCTATAGTTATTCACAGCAGGATAAATAAGTTTCTCTACTTCACATAGTAGAACGCTATACCACTAAACGCCAAAAAGATCTGTAAACAGAAGCAAGGACAATAGTAAATTAACTTAAGAAAGTCTAATGACTAGGTACTTCTTATCGTATGATATTTTTACCCAAATTGCAACTATGCAGGCAAACCTATTGATTTTATATTCAACTAACCCTAAGGTACCTATTACAGTTTTTACAAGCGCCAACAGTTTGAAATTCTAATAGGTACTTATATCGCTCTTCTTATGTTTTTTGTAAAATTTTCCACGTTTTGTTTTTCTAATTTGCTGTTGACTCGATTAGTTTTCCATCAAACTCAGTTGAGATTAAGCAACTAATGTTATTGATTTACCTAGGAATAAGTAGATACACCTATCAACAGTCGGAGCAAAGCAGAGTTCAAAGATCTCATGTAATCTGGAAACTTAAGAAAAAGTGTAATTATACATTTTCCCCCCACATGTGTAATGTGCATCGTTGATAATGGTAATAATGCACGCTAGCTTTGAATATGCATCGCACTATGTGGGATGTAGACATTATGTTGCTTCATTATTGATCGTATTTTTTTTATAATTTAATACGAGGCGAGTGGACTTAATTGAGATTTTTATTTTATTTTAGCGATTTCTTTGCCTTTTGTTTTCTTATGTAATAATGCACATAAAATCTATTCCATGCCAATCCATCGAATGGAGTGTCGGGGATTTTTAAAATAAGATATTTATACGAGTATGTGATTTATTTTTTGTTCATGGGTGGAGGTAATTACTTTACATACAGAAACCCGTTTGCTATAACATAAATACATATTAAAAAAAGTTAGTTCAACAAAACATTTGCCAAACCAACGCACGGAATTCGAAGTGGCGACCCTCTCTCTCTCAACAATTTTGTCGGTTGGAAACTCATATACGTCTAATGTTAAATGTGACTAGTGTAATAATAATTTAAAGAAGTCGGTCGGGAAGCTTGGTTCGTCATATAATATTCAGTCGAATTTAGTATTCACTAGTTCAATGCCAATACCATCATTGCTTACAGTGATGAGAATCTGTATTTAATTGATCTACATATTTCTTGACTTGCTTGAACGTGAACGTCTGCACTTCATTTGTATTGCCTTTTCAGAAGCTTAGCACTCCTTATTTGAAAAGTCATACACCCTCGGGAAAACTCTCTCTATCTCTAGAACAGTGGTTCTTAACCTTCAAGTCATGAGGGACCATTTTACCAAAATTCTGTCGTGTCAGGAACCTACATGGGACAGAGAACAGGGAACAGGGACATGCGGCCGTTAGCGTTGTGTTGACTCGACTCATCACGTCACGTGACTTGTTTATTACGATGTCTTCGCGGACCACTTGGAATGCCTCCAGGGATCACTAGTGGTCCGCGGACCACCGGTTAAGAACCAATGCTCTAGAAGGAGCTCATGCCACTCAGGCTGGAGCGTTTGCGGGAAGAAATTCCTCTGGAATCGTAATGACACGACGTAGAGACATATGTATGAAGGTGGTCTTCTTATTTTCTTCAGACTTTCCATAATTTTGTAAGTAGATACTTTTAAAATGGTTGGGCATGTAAATATACTGTTAATGTGGCAGAGTATGCGCGTACATCACCTAAACAGCATGTAAACTTGATTGAATTAGCGCGCGGCGTGGATACTGAGCACTAGAGATGTGATATTATAGCGAAAAATCATTTTTTAAAAAAGCAATAATAACAATACATGTAGTTGAATCGCTGAATGTTTCAATGTATATTTACTTTTCTTATTCAAAATCATACATAGGTACATTATCAACATGAGAAAGGAATACAGTAGGTAAGTTACAAAATGTCCAGTAGGCGGTTAGGCTGTTAACAGTATTGGATTTTTAGGTGATTCACTGATAATACTGATTGCTATAACAGTAGCTACTGAGTTGTTGTTGTTTGATGGTGTAATGTATGAATTCAGCTTATTTTATTAATCCAATGTATGGTGGATACAGCTACATGTTGGGTCTTTCTCAATTGATTTTGACCCAAATGCGGTTGGAATTAAGATATGATTCTAATTAATAATATTGATAGATATGGACACTTTAACGATTGGCTCTGACGAGATAAGCCACGACACTCATATAGTTAGGTTTAACTGCCCCTAATAAAGTATTTAATATTGAATATTCCAAATGAGAAATATTAGCTCAGACTAGTTTGGACTCTAGAATAAAGGTCAGGTCAACTATAAAGAAAAGAAGCAAACTCAGGGCTTGGAACCCACAACTTGGGACGCAACCGGGACAAATCACTAGGATGATGATGAAAGCAAGTATAAAACATGTACCATAGTTTGAGATCATTCTTTAATTCGTGTCCCATCCCTACCGTGGTCTATTAATGTTAATGAAGGCGGATGGTGCACTCAGCACGGGGCGCAGCACTAATCAAATATCAAACTGGTTAATAATGCCTAATACACAACGGACTGCCCACTTGATACGAGCCAAATTGCGTTTCCTACTAGTTGGATGTGGTCAGTAGTCAAAAACGCGTCATATTTTTGAAAAGCGGCGATGACGCGCTATCCTACCTATGCATCCTACTCCACTCGTCGAGTTTCTCATCACCTTTTTCTTTCGTGAATGCTATCTTCTAATGAAGTTAGCAATCATAATGGCGACTTGAACCCTTGACACGGCTCTAAACAGAAGCTCTCGTTCTCTAAACAGAGAACGGAACTAGCTTTCTTGCTCTCCTTTATTTCACCTTGCTTGAACTAAACTAGCAGATACCCATATTTTTTTAATAAATAATAAGTATACCTACACATGTCACGATGGATCGATGATATTACAAAATTAGGAGGTACAGTCAACTCCAAAAATATGTATACACTTTAGGACCTTGTCACAATACATGTATAAGAACGACTTCTACTTTCTTATACATTATGTATTGTGACAAGGTCCTAAAGTGTATACATATTTTTGGAGTTGACTGTACTACTTGGACCCAAGTAGCTCAGGAATCAGGAGGCCTAATATGCCAAGGTACTTCCGGGCTGATGATGATGATACAAAAATATCTCATATGAAAGGACCGGAAACCTTTACCAAGATTAAATTTTTGTCCTTCTTGTTCATACAATCGAAATGAATTGCCGGCTTACTAGGAATCTTCCCGGAAAATAATACTCTATATATTATTTGTAACATATGACGTAGCAATTACGCATTGACGTCTGTAAAACATGTTGTCTGTCAAATAGATTGGTGGCGCTCATCCATCAGTATTATTTATATTAGGGTTATTTCACACTTACCATAACAACAACACATCGTAAGAACAAAATGTAGCACGTGTGAGAATAACTAGCCGTCTTTTATAAGAATAGTGCATTCCAGAAATAATCGCATACATTTATGTGAGTCAATCCGCTAGTTAATCCATTATTGTACTATGTTTTCAACTTATACAACTATTCATTCATCAATTGGATCATTGGCAATGCGATATCAATGAGCCATATTTCCTTTGGCGTGATAGGAATTTTCTGTTGAAATGGACATATCGCTTCTGCAGTTGCATTGTGGTGTCTAACTACTTTTATATTACAGAATGTTAGTAGTAGTTTTGCTGTCGCACATCGTTATAATGTACTGATTCCGACTTGAACTTGTCTTAAAGCCAAGTAGCATTACTAGGATCATCATCTTAGCGTATTATTTCCATTTGCGTTCAAAGCCATCGCTTTGAAGCCAAGGATACACTTAGACCATGTCCAGGTTTGGGGAAGTCTGTTAATTTCAATGAAGCAATTGCTTTCTATTCTTCCCAGTCCTTTGACAAGGGAACCAGACCATCTGGATCACAGTGACATGCAGTAACGGATTTACCATTTATAGCCTAAGTAGGTTGGAGCCTAGGGCGGCAGATTTTAGTGGGTAGCCAATTTTGGACCATATTCGGCATATATCTAGGCTTCATTTGTGTAGTTAAAATTTTCGCCATTTGCCTCTATGATAGCTATTAAAACACAGCTCGATCAATCCTTAATGACGAATGAAGCCTTCTAAGTTCGTCTGCTTGTGTTGGTGTCTTTAATAATGTGGCCAGCAGTATATACTACTATGATAGTACATTCAAAGAGAAGATTGGTTTCGCTATCGCTTGTCGTTTAAGTAAATACAAATACCATTATGATTATGTTGGCAGCCTTGATGTTTGCATAAAGTAATGTTTAGCGTTACTTGCATCTATGCAGCTATACGCTGTGGCAGACCGCAGCATTCACGGTATCGCTGGGGGTTGCCGTTACGATGTGGTTGTTATATCCCACACAGTTGAATTTGACGGCTAAATGTGGTGTGGTTAAAATTGTGATGCTATTGTGGCAACTACGTGTAAAACCACCCTAAGTGTCTGGACAAAGCCCTCTCATATTAAAGTAATTACCACAATAAGGGGTATTTGGTATAATAACTATGTCCTCCAAAATTAGTGTTACTGATAACATGTTGGTGAGGAAATTTTTTGCGAAGGTCAATATCATGCTGTGAATTGATACATTTTGGGACAAAACGTTTTAGAGGCGTGATCGCTGGGTTTCGTAATCGTCTTTTAATACAGGTAAAGATAATCTTGGTTCATTTCAATGTTATATTGCGGATTGGGGCGTATCGTTCCACGACTTGATTTCTACCTCAGCCTTGATCCTTCAATTGGCTGACGTAATCAGTACTTACCTTAGATTGCAACTTTTTTTTTGCTGAGTATGGCTAACGGTTGAGCACAATCTTATCTGATGGAAAGTGATGATGTATCTAATAATGTCCTCCTCCGATAATACGGTTATGGCGGCCAATCAGAACGATCAGCCATCGACGCAGGACATTTATAGTGTACCAGAGTGTGCGCAAACACATGTGCACTATTCCCTTACCCTCATATTTCGATGGGACACCACTGTGACACAATCGAAGAAATTGGGCGCAGGATCACCGGCTTAAAGTGCTTTCCGAGGGACGGGGGTACAAGACCGCCAACTTCCAGTTACTGAACAGAAAAACTCACTTGGCCCGACCCGGGGATTGAACCCGGGACCTGAAGCGCAGCCGTCGCTTTAAAGTGCGACCCACTTCCCACTACGTCACCGACGCAGAGTTGCCATGTGCTCAGATTGCCTTGTATCAAGAAAATCTTTTAAAACTGAACTATTTCCTTGATTAAAGTTCTCCTATGCACATAGTTAGTTAATGCGTGAACTCTGGCGTTAAACCGCAAGACAAACAAGTTTGGTCTTTTATTTCTTGCAGTAACTTATCTTATTATGTTGCGCAAACCCGTAGATTGCATATCATGTGTCAGAGAACAATGCGTGTTGCTCGCGTAAGTCTTGTCTTAGAGTAACCTTTTATTAGTTGCAAATTATTTATCAATAGTTAGGTCAGGTAAATAAAAATTTTATATTATATCTGTTATCGTTTTAATTAACAAAAGAGATGCAGCGCGTGTCAAAGGGATGGGGACGATACGTGAATTCTGCTTCGTTGTAGCCCGTCTTTTTTATGTGATAGGTGGCAGACGAGCAGACGGATCATCTGATGGTAAGCGATTAGTCTCCGCCCATAGACTACCTGCAACACCAGTATTCACAAGTGCGCTGCCAACCGGTTACCTCCTTTCCCCCCAATTGAGCCTGTACCCTCACTTATTCGACGAAACACAGCGCAGGTGCTGCTTCACGGTCTTCTGTGAGTCCGCTGGTATCACTACGGTCGAGCCGGCTTATTTATGCCGAAGCGTGGCTCTCCCACGGTAGAAATTCACACGGTCATTTTCTTCTTTCCGGGATCGCTACGGTTAAGTAAGTATTACTAGAAAAATCGACCGAGCGTCGATCGTAGAATCGATGAGTCAAAGTCAATCGATAGATAGGTCTAGTCGACCGTCCAATTTTCGATTCTCCCATCCATCAACGATTAATCAATTAGCCTAGGCCTAGGTAACACCCGAAATACTTCTTCATTAGGTACTCTTCGTACATTCTCAGCGCAAATGTCTCTAAGTTATCGTCACTATCGATTGGCGCGTGTATCTTGATCACATCGCAAAATCGGGCAAGTCGTCGAACTTCACGATAATGATAAACTGAAGTCATTATTGTTATCTTGTTTTATCATCTTAACGACCCAGGCGGATACTTTCTGAGAATCGGCGTCGCGAACCTTGAGTGGTGTCACGTCAGCTTGTTAATCTGAGAAAAGTTTTTAAAACAATGTTGGCTATAGTACTGCTAACACAACTACTATTGGTACAACCTACTTTTAGGATAGCAATGTATATATATACCTAAATCAGAAAAAATAGAACTTTCTTGAAGATATAGGATATATATGTGGCAGGGAAATGATTAAACCAGGGATTTGACAAATCACGGAAAATGTTAAAATGACAACACGATTTTATCATTTCCCTAAACAAATCTAGTGAATTGATCAAATCCCTAGATTGGTTCAGTGAAATGACAAAAATAATTTTACTGTGTATTTTAAAGGTTTATTTGGATATAACCCACATAATAATGATAATCATATGAGTGTAATTGAAGGAAATATATCAATTGATTTACAAAAATACATTTTTTACTTTAGCGCGCTAGGAATACTCGCAGTATTAGGTATCCCTTTGAATGGCCAATTGGCCACCCTATGGAATGACAATGCTGCCAGCATTCCGGTCACGCTAAGTAGCAGTTGGGCAGAAAATTCACCTATTTTTGTTTGTAAATACAGAACATAATACACTCACCCAGTTAAGGCAGACATTTCCTGGAAGAATTTGCGGTCCTCTGGCCCCCAATGTTTCCATGCCAAAGGGGGCATAATGGTAGCAGCTGTCTGAGGCGAAGGGTCATTTTCATCGAGATGTCATTACCGTGGCAGGCATTAAATCTATATTCCTTCGAAATTGAAATCAGAAGATTCTGTAATTTTTAAAGATTTAAAATATTACATTTTAAATAGAAGATACCTTAGCCTCTACTATGACAAGTAATCGGTAAATTTTCACATTCTGATGTCAAATGTGAAGGTATATGGGTTTGATAAAACTGCCACGGTAATGACATTTTTATAAAAAATAACAGAATAGTTGATCAGTTTACGGATTGCTACAATTCCTTTATCTTCATGTTTGTGACCATGTAAATTTGAAACAGCATCTTCATGACATAGTAAACAAAATCCCTATAAGTATACATATTAGGGGTAGAAAGCAGACGCTAGATCTATAGTATTACGCAACGGATTTTCATGCAGTTTTTTAATAAATATAATTTAGACATGTATAAATAATACGCATAATGTTGCACCCGTGCGAAGTCGTGCCGGGTCGCTAATCCAGTATAATAATTTTGTAATCATTATGCTCAACTAATCTTTCCATGCGATTTACGACTAAGTACATGCATCCGTGCCTATGGCAATGTATGTCTAAAGATGTTTAATACATACCCGTACTTAGCCACATACGGGACCTGACATTTGACAAATGGCATAGAATTTACCGGAATGGAACCAATGATTCAAAACGCCATTTCGCTGCTACCCTAACTTTTCTTTTACACGACTTACAATTTTACGATTCTTTCTTCCAGTTTTTATTATGAACATGTTTTGAGGAGTCTTTTCGAGTATAAAATTCTTGTACCGCTATTTACATCGCATTGGAATGTTTTATCTTTAATTCGTTTTGAAACTTTCTTCGTTTTCAAACTCGCTTAATGTTGAGAACGGCGCTTGTAGTAAGGCTTTAATTGTTTTTCTAGTGTTACAAGAAATATTTCATAATAATCTTTTGGGATACTACGAATACATTAAAAATGGTTTAGTCCAAAACGACACGTCAAAAATATTCATTTTATTTCCTCGTATTCAGGGCTATTTGTTATCTTCCTCTCATATGACAACAAGAATAAGTTATATTGCGGGAATTCTGTTCACTTGAGGCATTATAATTTTGAGCTATATACTTTTGGCTTTGTTTATATATAAATAGTACTTATCTATGATATTATTGAAACGACAGATCTTCGTATATGAATAAACAGGTCCATTAATTAATATAGGTACCTACTTCTAGAGCTACTTTTCCACAACATTCAGAGACAAAATACCCAAAAATTGTTCGTCGTGAATTATTCACACCAATCTTTTTGTTCGCTCACATTACCCAATTACCAGCACAAAAGCTGTATGAGCAATTAAAGGCGTATTGTTTTCTACAACGAATTCCAGGATTAATATCTGACAATCATTGCAATTCGTGAAACAGGTATCTCGGTAACAATTGAAACGATTGTGGTCCGTTCGACAGAATCCAATGATCTGACAGCATGGAATGATCCGACAGAATCGAATGCTCGGTTATCGAATGGATCTCGATAAAGTGAATTTAGATTGAAGCTAATAGTGTCATGGTATGCAGTTTAACCACAGTTTAGCACTGATAGTGTGAGGTGGTTTAACTAGTTATATATTGGATTGATGAATGTGTATAAATGTAATTAGTTACTACACTTATTAATCTATCGATCTAATCCTATCGTCTTCAAATGGAACTCGATCCCACGACCTTTTGCTAACCGAGCAACTGTTTAACTAACTAAGCTACCGGAAACCTTGGATAATTAAAACGAATTCGTAACCGTTGTTTGTGTGTTTAGGTACAGGTACAGTGTTGTTTAGGTACAGTCGACTCCAAAAATATGTGTACACTTTAGGACCTCGTCACAATACATATAAGAAAGTAGAGGTCGTTCTACCTACTTATATTATGTATTGTGACAAGGTCCTAAGGTGTAGGTATACATATTTTTGGAGTCGACTGTACTTAAGAATAAAACTGCAAAAGATATTTCCCTTAAAATTTACGGAAAATATTTTAAAGAAATTAACGAAAAAAAATGTCGTTTAGAGACTGAAAAAAAACAGTCCGAATGAAAGTGAATCCGGATTTCGCATGGTTCTTTAGATCATTGGTCTCCCGTCACATTGATATTTGTTATCTTACCACGAAGAGGCCGTCTGAATCTCAAACACCATACGAAAGCAGAAAACGTAGATCCAACATTTTCAGCCATTTTTCATTAGTTCACTTAGTCGTGATAACCGATTAGGCATTATAAAATTGTAATACTGCAGTACCTAATAAGTTTGAATTTTATACAAAGTTTTAGTGCATGCCTCTCCAAGTTAATTTGTAACTATACTAAACTGAACCAATTTTATAATTACTTTATTTAGTGCGGCATGATACTTTTATACTATAGGCTTTTTTAACTACCAACGTTTTCTTGCTCTAAATTACTTATAGCTAAAAACCGAAGTTTCTTTCCAACAGTTCAGGATTCCGTAGGCTATAAGGACCTCCTATATGGTTCCGCAACTTTCTTTCGTTCATCCATTCGCAGCCTAGCCCAGCAGAGGCTGTAATAAAAGCTCAGAAAAAAATATAGGTACCTAGCATAACATGTACACTTTGAGTAGAGATCCTACTATCCTACTACTATTATAAAGGCGAAAGTTTGTAAGTTTGTAAGTATGGATGTTTGTTACTCTTTCACGTAAAAACTACTGAATGGATTTGAATGAAACTTTACCACAATATAGCTTATACATCAGAATAACACATAGGCTACAATTTATAAAAATATATTGTGTGGATTGTCCAAAATATGACGGTAAGTGTCAATAATTAACTCCACGCGTACGAAGTCGCGGGCGGCCGCTAGTTAGAAATAAATTAGCATTTAGATGAATAGAAATTTATTTTTGGTTAGACTCTTGTCACGACATAGAATCGCAACTGTGACCTCCCTCACTTGGCTTCGGGGCTTAACTTAGAGCCGAACGAATAGATGGTGTTGGGAGTCGATAACACCGCGCATAATGGCAAACCCTTTTCGGTTTGGTACCTATAAACCTCAAGGCTTAAAAGTTAAATTTCACTACACCATTTACCACGCTCATTTTCATGCAATCATCCGCGCACATCCGTCTAAATTCGGCCAGTATAACCCTAGTATTGGTATAGCCATGGGAAGGTATTGGGTTGTATACTTTTAGCTCTTTATGCTCTTATATAGTATAGAAGATAATAACGTCCAGTGTCGAACGCTCGAGAAATGGCCTAGTTCTTTTCACGAATCACGATTTCCCGAAAAGCCGCTTCGTAAAAATGTTAACCCTACGACGCTGGCTGACTTGCGACAAAGTATAATGTTCGCAACATAAAAGTTTTAACTATAACGTGGCCCAACAAATGCCGCATGGCCCAGACGTCCGCCCCGAGGACTGGGGTAAACCGTTCACTCAAGTAAAAGAGTGGCAAGAGTGACAGTTCATTTCAACACAGAGAACTGTAGTCGATCTCATTCTTAATTAATATATAAGCAATTTTAACAAAAACGTTCATTAGGTTGGTTTACTCAGACAGTAACACATGCAAATGTTCTAATGTCAATGTTAAAAATATAGATAAATCATAATTTAAGGCTTCAGTATCAACAAAAGTATTGGTAAACTTTTACGTCACTTTACCACCTCTTCTACGAACCATTCTGAATAATTTTCTTCGTATAAGAAAATACTTTCGTATAAGGGAATTCGTCCAAAAAATGTACGATTCCCCATGCAAAATGATCAATTCAAGTGACCCTCTGAAAGGTGAAAGTATTTTTTATGCGATTTTCCTGAAGTTAACTATGGTTCAAATGGTTCGTAGGAGACGTAATTAAAGGGATATGTTTATATATTACCTTATACGCCTTGTACTATTACTAAACTTCCCATCTATAATAGTAACGCCTTGCATAAGGTAGTTAAGTGAACTAGTTCAACAGAACTTCTCAATCAGGACTGCACAAGTCTGCCCTGTCACTACCAGCACCAGGTTGAGATTATATCGCGAAATCCAATTTCGTGGTTTTGTTATCGCACTCCCAGGAAATTTAGAAGATTATTCTTCCTGATCAACTGTTTAACTGATTTTAAATTGTGAGATTAACTGAGTGACAGAAGCTTTTAGCAAAACTAATGATAAAGTAGGAAGAATAAAATCAAAGAACATTTTACTTATTTATTTGTTTTTTAATGGAAAAGGAGCAGCATCTAAAGGTAATTCATGGTTGCGGTATTTAAGAACAAATATGCCTTAAGCAGTTACAATAACAATAATGAGTAAAATTCATGTACTACATGCACACTCCACAGGAAAGATTACAAATGAAAATTTTAAAAGAATTTATATAGTACAAGCAGCGGACAGTATCTACTCGTATTAGGCTGATACTTTACTTTTTTTATGTCAACCCAAACATAGAACTTTCTAACCTGTTAAACATTGTTATTTAGAAATTGATTATTAAATATTTCATATTTCATCACATTTAAGCATCGGACCAACATAACATTCTCTCATTCTCTTGTGTTGCTGCAGATGTCTATGGGCGGCGACAATCGCTTACCATCAAGTGATATGTCTGCTCGTCTAACACCTATCATAAATGAGTAATATGTAACAACTTCTTTTTAAACCAAATTATTACGTAAAACATTTTAATGTTAAATCGCGGCAATAAATTAACATGCAAGTAATTTATGTTTCCTCAATTGTTTGGACCTTAATCGGCTTTAGGTGTTTGTGTATCAGCGATAATCTCTTTATGCGCTTATGAATCGAAAGCAAATAAACTATTTATTATTTTATCATCACCGATTGTTATGACTTGTTTTTTCCCGTCTATTTTAATAATAACATTACCTTATTTAAATTTGTCGGGATATTTTACTGTTTATTCACTTAGAATATGAAGTAGGTAACGAACATTTTAAAACTATCCCTAGATTTTGTTTATGTGTTTATAGTCAGTGATTGGATGAGGTACCTAGTGCAATTTAGGGTCAACGTCCTCAAATTTTAGTGGATACTCCCACGGGATTTAGAAATTTCAGAAATATTCAGTATGTGATGTGAATAAAATTTATAAATGAGGAATAATCCATTTATTATGTAGGTACTCATAGATATCTCATTCATACTGTGCTATTGCGCTGAACAAATTAAAATCGACTATAATAGTTATTGCTCGTTAAGCATTAAATCAATGTTGGTAACTTGTTTCCAACCAGTAGTTTTACTACCTACAAGAAATTTCGCTCGGATTGAAAACAATAATTTTAAAACTGCGCCAACTTCAACCGACTCTGCTTCAATATAAAACTTACAAGAAATTAAAACGGGGCTATATGAAGTTTCTTGTTTCGCTAAGTAGATTTATTATTGGGTAAACTGTACGGGTTTGTAATAAGATTTGAGAAATGAACGGCGTGTCGCCGACATGCGCGGGACAAGATTAATGAATCGTTGTAATGCAAAGGAGCATACGTTTTACATAAAAAAGGAAATAAAGTTATGTGGACAATGTAAACTTAGAAAATGGGTTATGCAAAATCACGTGTTTTATATAGTCAGTTGCGCGAGTCTTCTCTAGAACAGAGGTTCCCAACCTTTTTGTAACGGAGCATCTGGTAGATATTTTTTGTATGCCTTAACCTTTGCTTTTTTTTAATGTGATAGCTGGCAGACGAGCCGACGGATATTAATTACGTTGTTTACGACA
Source organism: Cnaphalocrocis medinalis (assembly GCA_014851415.1). Classification (NCBI taxonomy): domain Eukaryota; kingdom Metazoa; phylum Arthropoda; class Insecta; order Lepidoptera; family Crambidae; genus Cnaphalocrocis; species Cnaphalocrocis medinalis. Next base: position 11,320,540 of record CM026285.1, on the reverse strand, counting down.
CCCGCAACACCAGTTTAGTCACAAGTGCGCTGCCAACCTTTACCCCCTTTTCCTCCGATTGGGCCTCCGGTGCTTTCACTCACTGCTTCACGGCAGTCTTCTGTGTGGCTCACTTCGATTCAAAGCTTAGGCATCGTTTAAACGCTGTCATTAAAAGTGACAAAACTCATATCAGTTGGCCATTATTAAAGCCGTGGAATATAAAAACAGAACAAAAACAATCTAAATTTCTTTCAACATAAAATTGTACCCTCCTAAGTAACAGTCAATCATTCTAAATATTACCTCCTACATAGAAAAGTTGGCCGATCAAAGTGGGTTCTTTCTTATTAATTTATTCATTGCATGAAATTGAATACAGTAGCAATCTGTGGTAGTAGGTAATCTTGTTGGTCTATTGATCCAAATCAGGTCCGATTCAACCAATATTTATCCAAGAGTAAAACTATGATTGTTACGAATCGTAGGTACTCATGTTTTGTCAAAAAAAATCGAATAGGGCTTCACTAGACTTAGTACGACTACGTACTACGTACCTTAAACACGTCGTCACTGATATTAAAAAAATGGTACAGTAAAAAGTTCGCTATCCCTGTCTTAAGCTTGCAAAGCAGCGTCATTCTTTTCGGGATTAAAATGAGTTACATTGTCCTTTCACCTGCATTTGTTGCAGAGTTCTTTTAAAACTTACATCCATAATACAACACTGAAGAGTATAAAACTAAGTTTACATGACCAACATTGTATTGGTTTTTAAATATTACATTACATCGCATACAATGTTCCTCTCAGAAACATATTCGTAACATTACGTTAATCTTTATTGAATTTTAGATTGTTATGATAAAGAAAAATAATAAATTACAGTCATGTTAACAGTTTAATGTAAGTAGTATCTATAAAGTTAAGTATTATCATAAATATACGAATCAAGCTTTGATAATAAGATCAAGATTTTATCATGAAGCTATGAAATAATTTGGAATTTATGAATCATGAATACTTTACAAATGATGCACAAACATGTTGAAAACGAAAACATGCCCAATCTGTAATGATAGTTTATCAAACATATTCATTACCTACTTGTATTTAAACTTACGAAGATATTGTGAAATTAAGTAACTGAAATAGATACATAATATTCCGTCCTGCTGCATTAGTCGGAGACATAGTACGAACATGCAATCCATCTGGCTTATCTTCCAGCTGTACAGTGGTCGTAGATGCTGTGTCTATATGTGAGCTTTCGGCTTTAGCTCTTTCCAAAGTACTTGCTTTAGTGCACTCTAGTGATGCAGTCCGAGGAAAAATCTGCCATTCAACGCATTCGATTTACTCCATTACCATTCGAGTAGTCGAGTCTATTCGATCGAGAGTTTTCGAAGTAATCTTGAATGCCAATTTGAATATCGGTCAATTTTAATTGTTCCGATCCGCTGAGTTGTTACTCAAGTCACTCGCATTTTTATTCGAGTGACAATTCTATCACCTATCATTGGAGTGAAATAACTAGACTCACAGCACTAGTGCACCCACAGAGAATTCGACAAAGTATAACGTTGCACTTAATCCGGTTTCAAGAAAATAAAATGGCGTTGCCAAGTCTTGTAAGATTCATTATAGCCCTCTGCGTGTAATGTAAGTACTATACATTTTAATGCGTATAAAATTATTTATAGAAACAATTCTAATCGGATGATTCGGGTGTATGCATTGCTGTACTATTTGCTCGCAGCGTTGCATTTTCCTGTAATCAAACATGGATCCTGTTATCAATATATCATACATACGTAAAATGTTTATTAGCCAAAGTCATAGACCAAATGTTATTCAGAATTATTGGTAAAAGACGTGGTTGAAGGGATGTAAATGTTCACAGATGCACCCTGTATAGACATAAGGACACTTCATGATGATGTTAGTATGATAGAATAGTAACTTGGTTCGGTCATCATAACATCATCATGTACTAAAAATAACAAAAATAAAATATTATACAATATGAATAAATAAAAATCACTTTATTGCTCAGAATTACAGTTTCCAACTGTATGAGTCAATACAGAAAGATATTAAATAGGAAAACATAACAGCATATCATCATCAGCAACACGATACTTTTCAAATTTGATAATGACAACTTATAGGATATATTATTTGAAGACCAGGCTCCTTGATGTAGAACCACAACAGCCCAGCTAAACTATAAGAGGTCAATGGCACTTAACAAAAGTTGTTCAAATTGATGGGCATTTTATGATGCCATGAAAAAAATCAAAGGTCATGGAACATCTGGTTTGGAACTCTAAGAACCCAGCTCCATTATAACAAATATGGAATGAAATGGAATGGAAAATTGTCAAATGTAATGAGCATTTTTGGATGAGATCCTATAAGGAAGGATATTCCGAACTTAAACCCTTAATGGAGCGAAAAGGGGGTTCCAAGTTTGTTCATGGGACTACGTGATTCCTTGGTCCAATCTACTTCAACTTTTGCATACACATTCTTTGACAGAATTGATGGATAAAATAATGAAATAAAAAATAATTTGGGGGTTACTTTCATTAGAAGTTGATATTTTTTTAAATATTACATTACATCGCATACAATGTTCCTCTCAGAAACATATTCGTAACGATTCCCGCTGTAAACAAGACAGTGCTTGAGTTTTAAACTTTTCATGAAATAGTTGAGTCGCACAGCTGATTCATATGACAGCAAAAACAGTTATCATAACATCGTTGCACGCTTGGAAATAGAAATAAGTATCTACTTGATAAGTGCAACTGAGGAAGTCGACTTGGTCGGTAATGATGTCATTTTGTTACTGATAATGTGACGTCTGGGCAAATAGCTAATGTCTTCTACGATACCGTATTCCTACAAATACGGTAATAGCATGTAATTTGTGTAAGTATCGGCTGTTGTTGTTTGTACATTTGAAACGCATTACTGAATAAACAATTGTGAAGTTAACCATTTATTTAGTTGTTGAAACTTGTTTGACGAATTAGGAAGATTTCAGTTATATGGTCAAAATATATATACTCATAGAATTGACGCTCAATTTAATGATGAAATATTTTCGAGCATTTTTTATTACGGATTAAGATTCTCATCATCATTGATGAAGTGACGTCTTGTCATAAGAGTTTTCTAAGTAGATTTATACGAAGGATCGCTTCACTAGTAACGCAGTAGAGAGGCCAATATCTCGGGGTATTGCAAAAGGATAAAAAGCGAAATAAAGTAACTTGTATGGCGGGTCGGTTGCAAGATGCAGAAATCAGTGCGGGGCGTGGGCGTGGGTGAACCGGTCTAGACAAGATGAACTTTAAGGATCCGACAAAATAGAATAAAAAGGCCGTATCGCGACAGCGACCCGGGGACGATGGTCTTAATGCCCCATTCTTCGCCGACGGTTGATTTAGCGGAATTGACGAATGCGAACAATAAATAAAGATCAGGTAAAAATTATACGTTCCACTCCCTAATTTAAGATTTTAATGAATAATGAACGTAAAGTCCAACCGTAAAATATGATATCATCCATATAAACATCTTGAACAATTCTAGGAAAGTGTGGGCAATGCAGCGATAAAACGCCGCAGACTAAAATCAGGTATGATGATTAATGCAAAACACGACATAATTGAATGTGATTTTTCTCAAAGCACAATGAACTCTGATGGAGTGAGTTCATTGTAAACTCTCGGGAGAAAACCTCTAATTTACCTCGAGTGGACACAATTGGAAGAAAACACAAGAGAGGGCGTCGCGCCGGATTAGATTAGTGAAGATAAGAGTTAGCGGCGTCGCAGAGCGCTCCAGCCCCGTCTGCCACGCGAACCTGCTAATTACCAGCGACTCCTCCTACGCGCTCAGCTAGGGCTCAGTTCCAACATGATGCCTATCACTCTTAATACTTACAGCATCCCAAATGTAGCTCATCTGGTAAAAAGAAGCGTGCAACGGTGTCATGATACTCTTAAGCAGTTGATTCATCAATGAGCCCTTCAAATATAATATATTTATCGTGTATTAATAGCCTATTAAATATATCTTCAGTCAAGAGTGGGTAGTAGTTCACGGAAAACAAGTTGCGGGCGCATATACAGAAGATAAAAAATCACTTTATTGCTCAGAATTACAGTTTCCAATTGTATGAGTCAATACAGAAAGATATTAAATAGGAAAACATAACAGCATATCATCATCAACAACACGATACTTTTCAAATTTGATAATGGACATTTAAATCTTGGAGTTCTACCCTTACTAACAATAAACTAATATTTTAAAAATGTGACCAATAGACGATAGAAACATTTGCCCGTTCTGACAGGGATTCCCGCTGTAAACAAGACAGTGCTTGAAGTTTTAAACTTTTCATGAAATAGTTGAGTCGCACAGCTGATTCATATGACAGCAAAAACAGTTATCATAAACATCGTTGCACGCTTGGAAATAGAAATAAGTATCTACTTGATAAGTGCAACTGAGGAAGTCGACTTGGTCGGTAATGATGTCATTTTGTTACTGATAATGTGACGTCTGGGCAAATAGCTAATGTCTTCTACGATACCGTATTCCTACAAATACGGTAATAGCATGTAATTTGTGTAAGTATCGGCTGTTGTTGTTTGTACATTTGAAACGCATTACTGAATAAACAATTGTGAAGTTAACCAATTTATTTTATTTGTTGAAACTTGTTTGACGAATTAGGAAGATTTCAGTTATATGTGTCAAAATAATATACTCATAGAATTGACGCTCAATTTAATGATGAAATATTTTCGAGCATTTTTTATTACGGATTAAGTTTCTCATCATCATTGATGAAGTGACGTCTTGTCATAAGAGTTTTCTAAAGTAGATTTATACGAAGGATCGCTTCACTAGTAACGCAGTAGAGAGGCCAATATCTCGGGGTATTGCAAAAGGATAAAAAGCGAAATAAAGTAACTTGTATGGCGGGTCGGTTGCAAGATGCAGAAATCAGTGCGGGGCGTGGGCGTGGGTGAACCGGTCTAGACAAGATGAACTTTAAGGATCCGACAAAATAGAATAAAAAGGCCGTATCGCGACAGCGACCCGGGGACGATGGTCTTAATGCCCCATTCTTCGCCGACGGTTGATTTAGCGGAATTGACGAATGCGAACAATAAATAAAGATCAGGTAAAAATTATACGTTCCACTCCCTAATTTAAGATTTTAATGAATAATGAACGTAAAGTCCAACCGTAAAATATGATATCATCCATATAAACATCTTGAACAATTCTAGGAAAGTGTGGGCAATGCAGCGATAAAACGCCGCAGACTAAAATCAGGTATGATGATTAATGCAAAACACGACATAATTGAATGTGATTTTTCTCAAAGCACAATGAACTCTGATGGAGTGAGTTCATTGTAAACTCTCGGGAGAAAACCTCTAATTTACCTCGAGTGGACACAATTGGAAGAAAACACAAGAGAGGGCGTCGCGCCGGATTAGATTAGTGAAGATAAGATTAGCGGCGTCGCAGAGCGCTCCAGCCCCGTCTGCCACGCGAACCTGCTAATTACCAGCGACTCCTCCTACGCGCTCAGCTGATAACCGGCTGCTCTCTTACACTCGTTCCCTGACACCAATAACCCCCATAAAAATTACAACGGGAGCCTCGTAAAAAATGCGCAGAGCGTTCTTCAGGTCTGTCAGCGCTCAGCTCAGACATTACAGGAACGTACCTTAGCCCTTCATGAATATTTATCGCGGCGAGGTGCCCGCGGAGTTTCACGGGCCGGACTCGGGCGGGGCTGCACCCTAATGCAATGATTCATATTATTCGGTTTGCGGGCGAGTTGAACGTCTTCCATTATTGTCATTCATCGGAGGAAGTGGGCGGCGAGGGGCGGCGCGGGTGCCGGCGGCGGCCCCCCGCGCTTCTCAGTCGCTCGCCGACACTCTCGCCGCCAGCACGCGAGAGCCGCGATGCACGTAGTCTACGCTTGACGCATTCAGTCGCGGTCCGTGTGTGTGTGCCATCGGTGATCCGAGACCGGAGTCCGTGCGAGTCGCGTGCAGTGCTGCCGCTGCGAGTGCACCGGATCTTGCGGCCAGGAGCCACGAGCGCAGCAGTGCCGGAGCCAGTGGCCAGCACGCCGGAGCCCGCGGAGACGGCTCAGCTGACCGGCGCGCCTCCTGCCTGCGAACGCACGGTGAGTGCGATCGATCAGTGCATGCACGCGCTCGACATCACTTCGCGTGTCTATTTCGAGTCGCTCGCGAAACGGCTCCCGATGGATCGCATACACGCGCCTCGTAGATCACCATCGAGCGCGACGGCTGCCAAAGGTTGACGATTTCGCCGGGAATTGCGTCGATTTTTCATGTGTCGCTGCGCCGGCTGTGTTGATAAACAGTGTCGGTTTACTGCGAAGATGAGTTGCAGTGGCATGGGTCGTGCAAAATGTTTTGAGTAGGGAACGTTGTCGTCGAGACTCATTCTCGTGTATTGGATTTTATAATCAAAACATTGTTGCGTCGCTGTGGTATGTGGTGCGAGTAGAGGCGGGTGCGACGTGGAGAGGCGCCTCCCCCGCTGGCTGACAGCTGACTTCCCGTAGTCGACTCTTGCGCAAAACGCGTCCCGCGGGCGGCGCCCGCCCTTTACCGCGTCAAATACTATTGAGCATGTACGTGTATGCGGAAACACAACTAGGCATACATTTTATCGCCTCCTCTGTGTATTAAATTACTGAAATTCCAGAATTGCTGTACTTTATTATCAGTACCTATGCCAAATATCAAATTCGTCAGTATTGTATATGTTATTATATTCTAAATAATATTCTGGCAGCGATTACTTTCCTAATGTTTAATAGAGTGCGTTACAAGGCAACAGAATGTTATCTCTTATCAATCTGCTCTTGCCAAGGTCGCACTGATATGGCTCCAGTAGCTGCTGTACAAGTACTACCTCATATCACAAAAACTAAAGAAAGCTGTTATAGGCGTTTTGTTTGAAATATTTTTTATGAAAACCAAAAACACAAAGATGCAAATCAAGCTTCAAAAGATGGTTATCAGAGAACTATTTTCGCCGATAAGAATTTCGATAAGAATGTACAAGTGTAACACAAAATGTGTAGATACTCAACTAATTGCTTATTTTATCGTATAAATTAAAATAAATTTAAAAGGAGGCCTTTTGAGTATATCATTATGGACTTTATTACATCAAAGAAACAAAAAGAAAGTCATCAAGACATCACAGTAGTTGCCGTGGATCATAATACCTATTTCTCTAGATGTATCACAACAACAGTCCTGGCATTAGTAGTTACAGCTAGTATTAGTATTACTAGCTTCAGTATTAGTATTTTTTTATGTTCCGAAAATGCCGTCAGTACCTAACATTTATTTTCGACCCTAGTCCATATTCATTGGTTTTAAATTGTGAAAATGCACAATTGCAAATTAATATAACCTTCATGGACGTCGACACTTTTAGCGCATTCATGTGTATCTAGGGTTTACATGATCAGATACCTATAGGCACAACAAATACTTCATTAGGTACAAACTGTAAAAACGGAATCATTAACAAGCAAACATTTTACTTGGCTAGCATTTGGATTTTCGCGCAAAATTTTGCGTTTACTATCTGTCACCAAAACTTGTTTATTTGGATATACGTGCTGAATTTAAGCTTTAACAAACTGGACAAGCATTCGTGTGATGATATGTTTGCAATATCTCTGTTGTCTGATGTCCGTAACACAAGTGATTAAGCTACTGAGTACAAAATCAGTCAATGTTTGAGATTATGTATAAAATTTTAAAATAAAAATGGATAAACTTTAAATAACTATCCCGAATCTATCAACGCAATTACAATCAACATATTGGAACTAAACAAAAAATTTACCTTCTTTTATCTAACATTGTCAAATATCATAAATATATCTGTGTTACTTTTTATCGCTATACCTACACATGTTATTGTAGTTGGTTTCGTCCAAATTATCAGTGAAATATTATCCTTAACAGCTAAATGACGTGACAGATAAATAATTGTGTGTCTGCTGCGAACCGTGTCCAGCTCATTTAAATAATTATGTTTAATGTGACTTTTTCCTGTGATAATGGCGCCCATATTAATGTTTGTAACTAACGCCGATGACTGTAACCAATGACCAAATTCCAGAGCCCGATGATAACGCGTGTCTCTCGCATGAGATAACTATTAAAAAAATAGCCAAATCGTCTGCTAATGGGTCAGTCCATTGTCAGGTTATTCAAGAGTAAAGAATGCGTCCGGCACATTAAGGGCAAATAGGCTGCCGTATCTTCGGCACAAAAGAGTATTGACATAGCGAGATAAGCGTATCAGAGTATACACTAATGTACTAGGTATCTGCGCGACTGGTGTACACTCATTGTTCCGTTATCACGTACGGTTAGCGCATTATGTTCCGATAAGCAAACAAATGCCCTCTCTGCGGTCGCCAGACGCTGCTCGTTCGACGACCGAAGACATTGCGATCGTTCTTTCTTTTTTACAAGTGACATAAAGAATGTTTTATTCATGACGCATTGCGCAGAGGTTTGCACTTAGCCTTATATTAAGATACAATGTACCGCGACCAGCGGCCATCTTCAACATTGTTAGCGAATTGCTTTCCAGTCTCCGGCTCGCAAAATTGCATCAATCATAAAATTATTCGGTGAACAATTACAATGCCCATAATGGGATGTAGTAAAATGTGATTAAACTGATTGCAGAGATAACATGGGATATACCTGCACAAATTGCAGCCTAAATGAAAAAAAAATAGCAAATCTTTCAAGTTGATTTTTAGATACCTATCGATGTTTTTATCAAATTATGCTAAATTGTACACGAGTTGCAACTCTTATCTGACGTTTTAGCACCATCCATCATCAAGCAAGTCTATTTTCATCGCCCATAATCTTATTCGAACACATGGTGGGACAAAAAAAGGTTATCGTAAAAACGTTGCAGTTAAGTGTTGCGTTTAGTGCAGGCAGTGCGATACAAGGTCCGCGAGCCAGGCGTCGGAGCGGCGCGGCGCGGCGCGTTCGTTCACTCTGCGCTGCGCATATGCTATATTTAGTGGGAGCGCGCGGGCAGGCCACGGCTGCAAGCGGAATGCAGTCCGAGCGCCTGACCTACCGCAACACCGCTGTCACAGATTCGGGCAGCCTCTCACTCGCCGCACACGAGGATGCACACTCCGACACGTACGCCACCGGCGTCGCCTGCATACCGCCGCGGTTCCGCCTCCACTCTCAGATCCGCAAACAACCAACATTTACCTGACATCCATACCCATACGGGTACATCTGAAGCGACGGTAAAATTGCTCTAAAATGCATAAATCAAATTTTCTCCCCCGTACGAGAGCAAATCCGATAAAGCCTGATAGTGAAAATGGTGTTCGGTCGCGAAATTCTATTAGCCAAATTGGGTGGCAGATTTTCGGGTAATGGGTACCCACGTTTTTCCATTGTAACTTGTGTCATGTAGAAATATGAGGATTTGTCGTCGCAAATAAAGCTGGAATTTTTCATCTCAAATTTCAGTTAGATACAAATTGGAGTTTAATAAAGTCTCTATTATTTAGATTAGAAATATTTTGGTGCTACGAAATACTGAATATTTATGGTAAAGACAATAAAAATAAAGCATGCCTTCATCAAAATCCTGGGGAGGCCAGTAAATTATGCCATATCATCGTTTCCTTACGCCTCTGAGGCTCGCGCGACCGAGCATTTGCATAATATATTAGTCTGTGGCACGATATACAATAAAGTATATCGCATTGAGCTCAAGTACAGCCCTGAATAAGTGCTGAGTGTTACGTAGGTCTGAGGGAGCGTCGGCCGCCGCGGCGCCGGCTAGGTCAGACGTCGCCATTATACCGCAGATTGATCGAAGCTTCCAACTCCCAACGCATAAACGTCTTACTTCATCTGGACGTCTAGCGTTGACGCAACTAGGCTCTGTAAGGCTTCTTCGGATTTGATTACAGTACCTAACTAATTTGTTTAGAGGAAACTCTTGAGCAAGTTTACGAAGCTTGCGAATTAAGAAAAATGCTTGCAAGTCCACTTTTCTGAGGCCAGTTTTAAGAGTTGTAGGTACTTCACAAACATTAAGTATGGTTGAAGCTTATGAAAAACCATAAGAATTTTTAACTTTTTGATTAATTTCACAAGACTCTGAGGTCAAAATGAACAGCGAAACTTGAAGGTTCTTAGTGCCAATTTAGTTTAAGATATTAAATCATCAACTAGGCAATAATTTGAATTCTAAATGTTGAACATTAGGCACGTAAGTATCCATTAGGGATGCGTAATTTCTCAAGAGGCCAGTCTGAGCCTTTTAACTTAATTAACCAGCTTTTGGTGAAACCTTGTTGAATTGGTAAAGGATTAGTGTCTAGGTTAGGACGACATTGACGCATTTACCTACTCAAAAACACAAAACTAAATTTAGTTTGCTTACATAAATGTTGGTGCCCGATTTTGGAGATGTTTGGTTGCATGAGAGACTTGATATAACTTCCACAAATGTTCATGAATGATAATAACTGTTAAATAAATGTTAATATTGGATGAAATGTTGATGAGTATGCACTAATTCATAGGTCCAAGTTTAGTACTACGTGAAGGTTATTGACCTCTAACAATACAGAATTTAAAACTAGATGAGAATGAACGAAACGAAACTTGTAGCATTTTGCTTATAAACATTTTTTTTTTAATTACTGTTACCGGATTATGTATTAATTATAAAATCTAGGTTTACGTGGTGTTAATCACATCACATCTCGTAACGAGATGTGATGTGATGTATCTCGTAAACAAAAAACTATCATGTAAAAGCAATTTGGTAAACGCTTCCATACAAAAGTCAGCATTCTCCTTAATTATGTTATACAATTTTATTGCACAATCTGATGTTTATGGTTTTAATAATTATATGTAAAAGTTTATTAGTATAATACCTACATGTGTATTTCACACCCCAGGATGTATTAGCTATACTTGAGAATAGCTAACTATTTAACAAGACTGTTATTGCAAAGATGAATTGATTCCAATCATGGTGGCTTGCTCCTGTAGTACGAACAGCAGGTAAACTAAGTACCTACCTACATACATACGATTTTATGAGCTACCAGTAAAAACTACAAGTAAACCTAACCATTCGTTATGTTATTGCAATTGGCAGGGTGTTAAGAATACGTTCTCAATTTGCTAGCATAGAAAAATATTTATACTTACTGATATTTTAAAAATATGCCTACATAATGTATTAATTTTTTACGATGTCATATCGATGCAATGGCGTGGAAATCGCAATTTTGGCGGAAAAACGTAGACACGTTTGTACTTATGTATCGTGCATACTTTCCCAGTTTTAGTAATTAAAACACTTTTAACAAAATTAAATAACCACATATACTTTTGATAGACTGTGTTGTAGGTAGTATTACAATAATTAGACATTTGACGTCAAATAGCCTCATTATGGAATAAAAATTAGTGCAGGGCATAATTAAATAGGTAAGGTTTAAAGACCACTTAAAACACACACAACCTACACACCGAACACACCGAACCTATAGTTGGAGAAAGCCAAAAACGATTTTTTTCCAGTAAACAGGCTGCAAATGATATAAAACCTAAAGCACTTGAAGACGTCCATGTTCTAAGAGTATTACAAAAAGGAATACTCATCTTACAAAAAAGAACTTTTAAGATACTACCTATTCAAGTTAAAATCGAATCGACAATACTCGATTCGCTTGGAATTTGAACAATGTTTGATAAGGCATAGTTTATGATCTCAATCAATATTAATGCCAGCAAACTGTTGAATCGCCCTGAAGCGCGCTCATTGACGTCACGAGTATGTATGATTTTATTACTTTTTGTTATCGTTAGTGTTGCCAGGAGCTAAAATTACCTTAAAGGTAACAAAATGTAAAGATAAAGATAATAAAACATTTATTAGTTCATTCACACAAAATTACAAAGCAAACTACCTATTGACAAACAGGAGAAAATTCTGCACAGAAAAAGTTATGAGAAAACCAACAATCCTACGTATGGTATGTATTCTGTGGTATGGCGCGTGGTTTGCGTAGGCTATTACTGTCCATACTGGCCTAAATTTTGGAAGCTTTTGCTATCCAAAAGTAATTTTTAGCTAATAGGTTTGGTTTCCTCCTTTTCTTTGCATTTTGCTATTCTGTTCGGCTTCGCCACAAACTTCATCACACATGGGATACACAATTGTAAAGAAAGACTATTTTGGTGATTTGTGCGACTCGGTAAGTTTTTCCCAGACTTAGCTAGCAACACTAGCTAGTTATCGCAGATATTTGTTGCAACTCGCGATAAGCAAGAGGTGCTCTTGGACCTGATAAAAACTTATATAACAGTTACTAAGCCGTACTCCGTAACCAAGAAGGCTGAGTGTCTCAAGTTTTCTACTATTGTTCCAGAGTAAGATAGAAGTTTAAATCTTTAACGTCTAATCGGAAAATGTTCAGTAGAATGTTTTAGAGGACGTATTTACTAACCTCTATTATTAGGTATTTTCTGTTCTTTTATGCCTGAAGTTGCCCGCCCTCACTTTATTTCGAGATACGTTGTTTATACCTGTACCAATAGATGGCGCTGGGCGTTGATTATGTTTTTCGGTTTACCTATAAGCCTTATCGTTGTCCAGGGAATTTACCGCCTTATTAATAATATAGATAAAAATGACGTCAGCATGACTTTTTTTGTAAAAAGGTGCTTGATTCATACAATTATGATTTAAATCAACCGTTCGAATTTATAATGCCAGGTTGGAAGTATTAAAAAATTATAGAATTAGCACGGTGAAGTGGAAGTAGAAAGAACCTCTCTCTCAGAATCGACTATCATTTAAGAAAAAAAAAAGACGGGAACGACTACTAACGATATAATATTTAAAACTCACTATCATCATAATTGAAGCCAATAGATGCCTACTGCTGAACAGGAGTCCCCAATCTTCAAATAGTGTTTAATTTTTTTGGGCTAAGTCGTGAACTTAGCTCTCTTGCAGACCTCATAAACCTATACAGTTAGGAGATTCCGAACACAGCCCTTTATATTTAAAGTAAAAACGATGCATGTCATAATATGAAAATGTTTTCAACATAAAACTCTGCTATCGTTATCACGCAATAATAATTGTGCAGTAAACACTCCCACAGATTGGGATTATCGGTCATTTGTTTTACGTTCGAACCGCTGCGTTTCCATTCCGCCGACCACTTACAATATTTTTTTAAAAGATATTCTGCGAACATAATAATAATCCCTCGACTGGTGGCCGTGTATCGGGAGTTGCAGCCATATTGGATCTACCACAAGGGTGACCAGGCCTTAATCACGGGATAGCCTTAAAATTCAGGTGGCAATGTACCGGTCTGTTTGGATATCCTTTATTTTTATTTAAGTATGCTTACAGTCTAGCTAAAGCGCACACACGTTAATTAAAAGAAGAGAAATAATCACATAAATAAAAAATCAAATTAATGTTACAGGGATACATAAAATTGTCAAAATCCTTGGGACATACATCCAGGAGAGGGTCTCTCCTGACTGAAATGGTAATGTAATGATGATTAAAACAAATGCCATTGCCAATCCTGTCTTTGAGGTGTTGCCAAAGAAATTAAATTGGAGAAGCCGTCACGAAGAGTTCTCATCTGAGCATGGCTGTGGCATAGTAGTGAGGGTATAATATTAATATGGATGTTGATTCATTGTACCAAAGACTAGGCGGCATTTCCCTTGCGATACCAAAAAAAAGCCCGCAAAATGTGGCAAAGTCAGTATTCGTGGTATCAATTAGATCTCTTAGTTCTTCCACTGTCTTAAAGCAATATACACCAAGACATTTCATAAGCTACATGGAAATAGTTAATGCAATTTGAAGGCGACTGCTGCTAAGGGCGAGAGCCCGCCTTGTACAAATTATATCAAGTCTTACTTCATAGTCGCTAACTAGACTATTGCGATTACGTAGACACTATAATGATGCTCGTATAACTTGTACTCAATTAGCTTCGTTGATGATGTTCAAGTTAATGTGAAACGACGCCGTAAGATAGATAGTCTAAATAACTCTGATGTGCCAACCTATTAAAAGTAAGTCCTCGACATGACACAAAATAAGCAACTAATCATTTCTCTAATTTAATACAGGTAAAAATTTGCATCTGTACAAGAATTGGACATCAATGTATCCTGCATTTATGAAAAGGTTTAAATCTATAGACAACGAGAAGGCCCTAAGGGTTAACCGAAAAAGCACAACGACGCCGAGCGCCATCTTTTGGCACTGTTTGAAATTAATGTCCTGAAATGATACAAGAGCAGACTACTAGTGTGTTAATAAACAAAATTACCTATAAATAATTATTTGAGCAAAGTAACATTGTCATCAGGTATTAATACTAATGTCCAGTCGAGGGAACGTTCCAAGATTTTATAAGTAAAGTGATAGTTACAAAATTTTTTTGATTTAATCTGTTTACTACATCAATCTCCGTCCCTCCCTTTAAACTTTGACCGTGATAGTGAAACAATCCTATATCACTTGCACTTGTTATTATGATGAGGCCGTTATCTCGGTCCGCCCTCGTCACGCTGGTCGCGTATGACATAGCCCTGATAACGCGATCCGTCGCGCCTGTCATACATACATACGCTTGTCATACATACATATGCCTGTCATACATAAGTGACAATACTGTTACCTAACTCAGCGTTGATAACAAAACAATCGCGGGTGCACGCGTCTTCTATTGCTATTGAGGATTTTGCTAGCAATGTTTTGCTGCAAGGGTTCGATAAGTGTTTCTGACTGTAAGATATTTTATCAATACGCGTGTATGGCATATCTGTTGCCTAACGCAACGTTGATAAGAAATAATAGAGGCCTTATTGCTATTGAAGATTTTGCTGGTACTAAATTAATAGTTCGCTGCAAGAGCGACATTTGGAGATATCGATGTAATAGTAACATGCCTCGACTTGGTAGAAACAGACATGAACTAGTAGGTAATCAATTCTAACGTATCTACCTAGATTGAAATAATACTTCTAAGCGCCCTAATCCAAATATCCCCTTCGTTTCTTGTGATATGTTTTAAAGTGTAATGGCTTGGAGTGGAAATAAATATTATTATTTTCTTTTTAATAAGTTGTACATTTCAACTTTTTTTAACAAAACTATGGGTTTGATTACTAACTGGAATGTAATTATTACGCACTGTCTAAAACCATTCCTGGGGTTCAAATTCTACTTACGCTAAAGCTGAAAACTGTTATTCTCTTTGCCTTTTACTCGTATGTAGAAAACTATTCAAGCCATAATTGTACTTATACCTATATTAGACTTAACTAATATTTTCCTTTTCTGCAATGATGACTTACCTATCTATATTTCTATCTGTCTATATCAAATCCTATCCTTCCTCCTTAAATTGGACCTGGACGTTCGAAAAGTAGTAATCTTCAAGTTATTTAAACAATTTCTCATTTAAAACAAAGTTTGGCGATTTCTGTCGAGGACCGGGGTAATATTTTATGTTGGAGGACCAGATGGAATTGGCAAGCTTTTGGAAAACTTGAGCAAAGACAGTTTCTTGTTATCACGGTGGAAGTTTGAAATTGACAGTTGCGGTCAGTAATAGCACATAGCAATCAAATACTAGTATTATTATGTTCTAGTAATAGCATATAAATAAAAATACTCCATAATCATAGAATCCATCCTACGAATGTTACGATCTTAATTCAAAAAACACTGAGTAGGTAGTCCCCGTCTAAAAAAAAGTTCATTTTGCCTTAAGAAAATAAATGTTAACTATATTTACAAATAAATAAATAAATTCTCACAACATCTCATGCATTGACCTGACCCCGTACTAAGTTAAACGTACTTGTGTTACAGATATCAGACAACAGAGGAAACACAAATATAATACTTAAAGACATTTATATTTTAAGACGCCACAGTGCACTTAGACTATGAGTAGCTATTTATAACCGTTGTGTACGGATAGGCTCTTTACATGATACTATCCCGAAGTTATTAAAAAATATAACTATTTTATTCTACACAGAACTATTTAACGCGACCTCGTGAAAGAGGCGTGTGCTTACCTATTACCAATTTCATGTCTGCCCTTAAGCAACGACACCCAGCGTCTGGTTTCCTTACATTTTGCCTGGCGAACTCTTTTCACTAAAACGGGAGTGCCTGGGAGGGGTAATGGGTCTCCCGTCGTGCGGCGATGTCGTCGATAATTGGGGCCATTAGACGAACCGTACAGGTGCCGGGCTTCTTCAAATTATTTAAGCCTCCCTGATGCTGGAAAGGTTGATAATTTCTTTTCCAAACACACAACACATAAACCCTTTTTAATTGGAAGCGCAAACATCTATGTATCTGTTTCAATGGTGCAGTAGCTACTGGGTTGCAATTTAAAGAGATTGGGGTGGGACCAAAATTTCTATCAAGAAATTCGGAGTTGACGGTTTTGTATCTACTCCCGTGGCTCGGAGAGCACGTTAAGTCTTACGCCTGTATCCCGCTCGTTTCACATTGGTTTAGAGTATATAGATAGTCCACTTGTGCCTTCGCGCACACTTGTTCTGTGTCAGTGGATGATCATTGAGATTGGTCGCTATTGCTCTCAAAATTCATCCATTCAGGTTTCCATTCAATTTACTTATCGCACTTTTTGTTATTCAATCTATGTTAAAAACTTTCTCAAGCATTTAACCTTAATGGTACAATTACTGCACTACCTAGATTTTTTCGTAGTCTATACGAACGAATCATGTAGATGGCTTTTAGTAAAATCATAGTAATTTTTCATACTTCTAATGGAATGTATATGGAAACAAATTTTGAATGGTGACTTGTGGTATGTGCTCGTATCTTTAATGGAATAATATACCTGCAAAAGAAATTGACTTCTAAACACATTTTGATAGTCCACCATTTAAAATTTGCCCCAAGCAAGACAGGACATTGTAATTAAAACTCCTTTACTTAAACGAAACTTCTTTCACCACTTGAATTCGGCAAATTTATTTTGTCTCTTAGAGAAGTTAAAAGGCGGACTGGTAACTTCTAAGTTCTTATCCGAATCAGACTTAAAGCAAATGATCTCTTCGCTTACAGGAGCCTTTCTTAGTTTTCCTTGTGTCGATCAGCGTCGACCAAAAGTTTTAATTCGGCGAATTTTCGCAAAACTCCCCGAATCGACGGGGCGATACAGATTTGTGGAATTAAAAATAAGAGTGAATTTGGTGAGGTCGGATCCTTGTATTTTATTGCTTGTGGTTTCAAACAAAAGTTGGAACAGAACGAGATACTTTTTACTTTAATATTTGGTTGTGTTTTCTTTTCCGATTTATCGTTACTTACGCCTTCGTAAGTAACTACCTAAATATTCTGAGACGAAAGTATCTATAGTTCAATACATAAATATTTTGAGTGTTTTACGCACGTATTTTGGCGGTCACCGCCTGCTATTTACTTCTATTGTCAGATTTATTTTCACAATCTTCCCTGTACTTAGACACACTAATTATCGTAAGTAAAAAATCTAAAATACACAAGATTTGGTTGTACTAGTTGCTGTTACCACCGCCTGGGCATATTACCTACTTATAGATTATCATACTTTTTTAAATTATTTGTAGGTATGTCGATTTAATTTACTCATTCCGTTTATTAATGTAATAACACCAATTAGAGTTACCACCACATTTTGAAATTTCAAAACGTATAGTATGTAAAACTGTAAATAGTCATTCCGTGTATTAAATTATTATTCAATAGTACGAAAGGAAGGAGTTTTTCCATTAATTAATCATGCAGTTAAATTATGTACGTGAGATTTATTAATCAAGTCCATTATCTGTTATCGGCAGCGCTCGTAAATACAGTAAGTACTAATTAATTTATTCATTTTGTTCCAGGTACGTCAGATCAATATTCATAAAAACGTCTGTAAATAGGTAAGTCACGGAGGAGTTTACATTATTCCTCGCAGCGTAACTTACGATTGGCTTCAATGTTGTGAGTGGAAAACGTTGACCTTTTCTTTTCGTAAACCGTATTAAGTTGAGCACAATGAAAAAAAAATCATCATCGCCAGCAATCCACACTCGTCCACTGCTGGACATAGGTTCGGTAGGCTTAGCGGACGCCCTGCCAGCCCTGCGACCAGATGGGATGATGACATTTGAAGGCTGGCTGGAGTGGGCTGGCCGAAAATCGGGAGCAATGGCGTGCATTAGGGGAGACCTATGTCCAGCAGTAAAAAAATAAAAAAATAAAACACGAGTAGAATTGTACTTAATAATTTGCTTAAATGTAAAACAGCCTATAAACTAATCATTTTAGCAAAGTCAGTGAAGTAGGTATACATTTTTAAACTCAAAAATCTGCTCACATTTATTTCATCATTAGTTGTGGCAGACATCTCATCTTAAATTGGCCGCCATCAAACGTAGCTAAAAACACTCCCGACTATTAGAAACGAAAAAAAATAAAAGTCCAAATGATTTCATCCCTACGGGCCTTTGGGAGATACGGTGCCACAGACAGAGACAGTCGCATCAAACTGATAACACCCCTTCGTATTTTTGCGTCGAGAGTTAATAGTGTAAAAGATTCAGTTTAATAATGCCATTACTATAAAAAAATCTAAGATGAATCACATTTCATTATGATCCCAATACAAACCGGAAATCCGACCAATAACAGCCAATCATATTCACAGTCTATTCCAAAAATCCGTCAACCGTTTTCCATTATTCAGTGGTCAGACTGATCTGGTCAGCTGGACAACTAGCGACATGGCTAGTGATGTCACGCAAGTCATATTCCACTCGAGTTATTTCAGAAAATGACTCAAATATAATAAGACATTAAACTATCTAATTACCACTATTTTTTTTGGAAATATCTTTATTTGACAAAAAAACTTCAAGAAATAAAACTTTACTGAAACCTAAAGATAAACGAATAGCAACTAAAGTTTATATAAGTCCCAGTAGCAATGACCCCAAAATAATAATACCTAACTTGTACATTAATTTATCAGATTTGAACAGTTATCTATGCTAACCTGAACCGCAAGTAGGTATTTTTTCTGCGTCTAATTTTCAGCCATGTTTATTTCTTATCCTTTTGCATAATTAACATAATCATTATTATAATTTTATATAAGGTGTCATAGGTACAGCTTCCCTGAGAAGGGGTTAAATCACAAAATTGGGCGACTAAGTCCTCCTAAACTAACTAAATTATTTTTATATTGAGGAAAATCAAGATGCCACTCCGCCTGACGGTAAGGGGGGCCATGTGATTCAAATGTGTGGTTGACGGGCACAAAACTAAGTACTTTTTGCAAATGCAGCTGATTGAGGTAGTCTCTCGAGTTTACTCGACAATTTTTTACGCGTCCACAAATATTTCGAGTCACTCGAGTAATCAACTCAAGTGGTATCACTAGACGGGTCCCTACATGGAATCTTCAATTAAATCAAGGGGTCCATAACCTCGCCCGCATTACCAGCCAATCACGGGCGGCTTAGGGCGGACAGCGCACAACATAAACGAATTTAACCCCCACATGCACATGAATGTACGTAGATACTAATGTCATGTCTAGGTTTGTGATTGCTTTTCTAGTATGCAGTTTCATAAGCAAGTTTAGTGGTTGCGTAAAAAAATAAAGGTAAATTAAAGGTTAAATATTGTTGTATGAATTATGTAGTAGGTATGATTTTATATAATATTCACTCTCTTAATTTTCTATTTTTTTCATCGCCTGTCTTTACTTAAACTAAAGCAGGTCTTTTTTACGGCTTTCTTTTTGAAATAACGTAATAACATTGGGAAAGATTGCAACCCAATGCTTGAAGTAAAGGAAATAAATCAACAAAAAAGTTCTTAATTAAAAATGTACTGTCGAAATCCAAGGCTATTTCGACTTTGAGAGTGAAATAATAATGTACCTAGGTAAGGTTTCATATTAAGGACATAAGTTGTAACTAAACATTTTAGTAAATTTTACTATAGCTACATAATACTTTATAGTACTAGCATAAAAACCAAAAGCTAATGTGAATAAGAATTCTGCAATTTGCAAGCAGAAAGACTTTTTTTATGTGTTAGGTAGCAGACGAGCAACCGGATATATTAATAAATTAATAGCAAATAAATGATTTATTATTCTACATTTATCAAGATTCTCAACACAAAATGTTAAAGTTTGCGACTTTGATGTTTATAAAAGTTAATTTTCTCCCTAATAGTGGAAGGGATGCGGGTCAGGAGTTAATTATTTTCTAGATTAATTAGTCTGATAATCTTGGATGATGCAGAGACTTTAAACTTAGTAAATTAGTACTTTAATTATTTAGTTCACTTTAGCTATAGATTTAGAATTATATTGTTTCGAAGCGTTACGACTACATGCATGTAAGTATAGCTAGGAGGCACGAAAGTATAGCGATGACCGTTATTTTGCGCACTTGTAAAAAAGAAGACTTTCTATCAAAAGCGAAACACGGCACAGGCGCCTTTTCGCGTCGGTTTTCTTTTACGATATTATGGACTATTAGCTATGTATAGTAAATAATTGGAAAACTTTATCTATTATTTCAGTTTGTAAACATTCGATTATTGAAAATATTAATTAGTACTCGATGAGATTTATCGTCTTATTTTTCCAAGTCATTGAGCCCGAGTCCCATTTATACCTGAGACGCTTGAGCGCACTCTTTTGACCCGAAATAATTAATCTCGATTAATACAATTTCAGAGGGAATTAGAAGAGGCGATTTTATTTAGTTTTCTTATAAACATTAACTCGAATACTTTTGAAGAGAGGATTTGATTGCAAGACTTTTTTAATGATATTTCCAGTAAAATAATAGATTCAGGAGAGTTTGAATTTCAAGATTTGTACAAAATGCATTTCTTTAATGCGGGTTTATTAAAATAAAAAATCATAAGGTCAAATTATGAAAGGCTTTGTTAATGACATTTCATTAGTAAATTTTACAATTTGCAGTAAAACAATATAACAAAAAACTAACACTAGTAATTAGGTTCTTAAAGATTAGGTAGGTAATAGGTTTTGATTTTTCGAAAATGGCACTAAAAGAATATGAATATGAAAAGTTACAACGCTGTAGAGGAAGGGTTGAAAATTTGAAAGTTACACAGACCGCTGGCAGGCATTATACAAATAGATATGCAAAAGTACATATCGGTAGATGTTTTACTGTGAACTTTGCGATAGCATTCAGTAGGGTCGGTGATCGGTAGCTCGGCAAATATTTGTGCCGTAGACGACTTCGGAACAGGGTTGGCAGATAGATAAAAGCGGCTTATATAAAACTAGCGGCCGCCCGCGACTTCGTCCGCGTGGAAAAGTAACTTTCTACCCCCCTTTCAACCCCTTACAACCCCCTTTTCGCAATAAAAAGTAGCCTATGTCCTTTCTCAGGGTCTAGATTATCTGTATACCAAATTTCATAATCCGTTTGGAGTAGTAGGCAGACAGACTAGCAGACAGAAGACAGACAGACAGAGTTACTTTCGCATTTATAATATTAAAGTATGGATTAGTGAAAGAACGGTACGGTAAATAAGAAAAAAAAATTGAATAGACTATTTCCTCAGCTTGGTTTTGAAATCGGTTAAAAATAGCTTTTCTAATGAGATTGAACCTAATTTTAGGGCCTTTGTGGTTCGTTATTTCTTCATCGGTTGCTCCAGTAAAGGTGAAAGGTTGATTTATTTAAAACTAGCTTTTGCCCGCGACCTCGTTCGCGTGGACTTTAGGTTTTACGACCTCACATTAGAAACCTCAAAAATTGTAAGCCTATGTGTTATTCTGATGTATAAGCTATATTGTGGTAAAGTTTCATTCAAATCCATTCAGTAGTTTTTACGTGAAAGAGTAACAAACATCCATACATCCATACAAACTTTTGCCTTTATAATAGTAGTAGGATAGGTACGCCAGATAGTTTACACTCGATAACATTACTTTTAAAAATACAACGATATGACCTAATTAGACGGTAAACTAATGAAGCATACACAACATAGTTGATTTATCACATCATAAAATTATAAAAAATTATAAAATATTGATAAAATTCTGTATATCTATCAACCCTGTTGGAGTATGTTGCGGTCACAAATACGATATCGACGCGGGCAACGGCGCTTGGGTGTATCTACATACTTTGAAATATGTACTAAATACAGGGGGGGTATGCAACCAGGCGCCATGCAAACATTAAGAAAGAACACAGGTTGGTATAACAATATCTACTAACCCTCGTTAATGTATTCTGGTTTACAAGATAGGCAAGCATTGTGATTAAGCCTAATCCCATCATAGTAGTGATGAATTGATTTCTATGATAGAGGCCTTTGCCCTACAGTAGGACATAAATTATAGGCAAGGAAAATTGTTGAAAGTTTATTTTTCAAAATAATAAAATGTAGGTAGAGTTTCTTGCAGGTTGCTGGTGTTTAGTAAGTAGAAAATTACATTTACTAGCTAACGGTAAATAATTTGAGTACGCGGTATATTTTAAGTTTAAAATAAAATATAACGTCGTAAAACCCAAAAGGGTTTTAAAAGGCATAAAACAATTGATTTTCTATTGTGCTGTCTGGGCCTTACGACGTTAAGGGCACTTTGCTTCCGACCTACCTCTCGTCTTTCATCTCAGTGTCATTCCCGCTTGTATTGCGGTTGCTTTACATAGTTACACGTTCAAAACTATGCGAAAAGTCCAGGTTTCCTCACGAGCTTATGGTACAAATACGTCTATAGATTTGGAAAATCCAGAAGAGCAAGTTTGGATTTGATCAAACAACGTCTAATGTGGAAGACGCACGTTTCTATTCATAGAGCTACTATCGCTCCATCCAGAATATGCCCGGAAGACTTTACCTAAATGTTATTTTCTATACAATATTAGTAGTATAAACCATACACCGCCTGTATATGCTGTAAGCACTGACGTAACGGTTACTAAGTATTATTCACTTGTAACACAAGCCGGCCGCAGCTTCGCAAGTCTAGATTGCGATACTGTGTGACTGGTAAGACCAGGAATATCGAGAAGAAAAAGTAATATTATCGATACTATTACGAAACATTTATAAGTATACAAGGTATCAATACAATTGTATTTTGACTTTTGCATAGCATTAAAAGAAAGTCATGGACCATTCTAACACCAACGAAGAAATGACTTAGGTCAAGGGCTTCCGTTTTGTTTGGTTATTATTAACTAAAGGTTAAGCTAGTTTGATGAAAACAAATGCCTAAAACAACAACAAACTTGTAAATGATTAAAAACAAAACCTTCACAATTTCATATTTTCCATTAAATCTTTGTAAGAGCTTGTAAAAGCACTAGAACGTTCAAAAGCATTCTTCCCGACACAAAAAGTAAGCAAATAAAAAAGATTCGCCCCACAAAATGGTACGAAGTTAGTTTGCGAAACTCAATATAAAAGTGCTTATAAGAAATAATTTGGGAAGTCTCGTCCCGACAATCAAAAGAAACCAGGTAAATGGTTCCGCGTAAACTTGTTCGGCCAATAACCAACTGACCGGGACATGACGTTGCCCGGAACAGAGGGAAATGTCATTACGAATGATTTATGTTCTTCCTCTTATAGAAACTTGCTAAATTAGGCCCAAAATTAAACAATAAGAGAGGGTTTACTTGAGATTTGCTACATTTTTTATACCGACTTTTTAAGCGCTTTTGAAATAGCTCTCTCGATGTAGGTTTATTGTGCCTATTCATCGTTAGATGTAATCTTCTTATCGAGTCGATGGCGACAAAGTTATATTTTCTCATCCTAAACTCCGCCACGCGTACTAGGCTGGCCTGCAGGAGGTCATCATACGTACTGCTATCCGGGCATGTCAGAGGTAGAATGTAGTGATACCTAATTGAAAAAAAATACCTTGTCGACTCTGTTGGGCACAGAGATTTATTTTGCCTTTTCTGTATATAATGTTTGTGTAATGTTTCTTCTATTCTATGTGGTGCCAAAAATAATATGCCGAATTCACTAACGTGTATCTTTCCAATGATAATGTTAATATTGCCTCTGTCAAGGAAACTCATAAATTATATATTTATTAGGAATACTAACAACTTGTATTATTATACACAGCAAATAATAAATAATAACAACCTGTCACGGTCTTTTACGCACTTCTCATAGGAAGAATAACTTAAACATGTTAATCTTTCCACTAAAACTGCTACATCATAAAATATTCATTATGAATTGATAAATTCACCCCTACTTAGCCTGTTCCAACAAAAATGAAAAATAAAGTAAAGAGTTAATTCAGCGATTAAGATGCAAACTTTATTTTCTTACACCGCAATTGATAGTGAAGTTTTACAACTAGAACCCATTACCACTAGACACTACAAGTCATCGCACCGGAAGAGTGGCAAAAAGAGTCGCGTGCGCGGCTCGAGGGCTCCCTCCCTACCCCCACCCCTCCCCCATACTAATTAAGAACTTCGCCGTGCGCTATAAATTAAAACTGTCAGCAGATAAGTAAATTGCTAATCCTATTTGTAATGATAAAATTAAACAATGGATAGAAAAAACTGCCTTTCTTTACTTAATCTTGTCCTTACATCGGGCTGACATAGCATTTTAAAGGTTTTCTTTGTCTACGTTAAGAAGTTGATTGCTTTCTGTCTAGCCTTTTCTAGTTGAGTTTTATATTCAAGCTTAAACGTAAAGGGAAGGGAACATTATTCCCAATGTAACGTCAGCGGCAAAAATAGTTTTAAAGGTCAAGGATTTTCTTCTTTGATGTTACCTTTTTTCTCTTTACTTAAGTATACAATTGTATATCGAAATTGTTCTTAGATGATTTCTGAAGATTAAGATAAACATATATTTATTTGTTCAAACATGTGTACAAAATATTGTTACATACACAATAGTCAACATGTCGTAGGTACCTTTGCGGCTACAAATTAAAATCCCTGTGTATTCTTAGAAAATGTCACAACTCTAAATTGAATCAGACAATGAATTATAATATTAGGTACAGCACATATCAAAAAATACAAAATGAAATCCGTACTATAAGTTATATCATTATACAGAGAACAAGGACAATCATAAGGGAAAAACTGAGCTCCAATGTGAGGAATCACGACCCTCAGTAATGAGGAATACGACTGGATGAGGGAGGAGGATAAAGAGCACATTCAACTTATACTCAATATTCGCACTAGACAACAATCAGGTCTGGCAAAAAAATATGTCGATTGACAGTTATCATGATCACTTAAAACATTCCTAGACACCAATATTAACGGTCAATGATCCGTGCTAATAATAAATCAAGAACAAAAACTCCTTCGAGAGCAGACGATAAATAAACGATTAGCATTCATAAGAAACAGTTAAAACAGATGCACACAGTAATTGTTGTTTATTATTCAATTTCCTCGCTCAGTTACATGACGCAATATAAATTGTAACATTGCTAGTATAATTAAAAAACCTATTTAAATTTCTGCATCATCTCTCAAATGTTTATTCATTGGTTGTATGAATCAACATGGTAACGTACTTAAACTAGGGATGTGATTTTAGGACGTATTTTATTATTATTACAAATCAAAATAGCTTACGCAACTAACAAACAAGACAAGTAATAGGCGTCATCCACGCCAATTATTATGGCGCGACTCGTAATAAGTATCTGAACGTTGCTCCTATTGTACATGAAAAACATGAGCTGTGTTATTTTTTATAATCTAGAGATTTCATAGGAAATATACTCGTAGGTAGAAGTCTGCTTATATTTCTACGATATACATTCCGAATGTACGAATAAGTAGGTAGGCTGTAGATATACGTAGATATAATTACTTAATTTCTAATGTTTCCAAAACTTCTTTTTTAATAATGTTAGGTAACCAAGTACTAAGTCTGACAAATCTTAAAACCAATTAACAACCAAGTTGCGCGCTGTTGA
Organism: Cnaphalocrocis medinalis; assembly: GCA_014851415.1. Taxonomy (NCBI): domain Eukaryota; kingdom Metazoa; phylum Arthropoda; class Insecta; order Lepidoptera; family Crambidae; genus Cnaphalocrocis; species Cnaphalocrocis medinalis. The sequence goes on along the minus strand of CM026285.1, from coordinate 11,294,370 downwards.
ACATAGTCGTTTTGATTTTACCTTATATTTTATCCCAGGCTTATTTTATAAAGTCAAAAGTACCATCAACGCGTTAAAAACCCTTTTAATTTTATTTGCAGACCTTGCCACAAAAATTACAAGTCTCTTCCAAAATGAGCAGCTGTGTTGGCAGCACTTATCACGTCATTTTTGACCCAGTGCAACGCCTCAGAATGAGTGGCATCTGTTAGAATGGAACGCCTTAAGGCATTTATAACCGACTTTTTGCAAGATTTAGTCTGATGTGCATAAACAGCAACAGGTGTGGAGGTAAAAAGGGGATTTCGGCCTTCCCTTTTGACGGTCAGACGCGAGTGAGTGGATGAGACAAGATAGGTAAAAAGAAAGAAGATTTAGTGATGATGAGGAGAATGTGCATAGTTAATTTACTTTAACTATTCTACTCTAATTTGACTTATAAGTCAGTGGTCCAAAAGGTGGTCCACGACGAAATTTTGATAAAATATACGAATACATTATCAGTCAAAAAACGACCTCAATGTTTTATTATTTTAAATTTAATTATTTTTTATGTGTATGAATGCTACCTTAAACCACGTGCCTTTATGGAGTGACATCATAAAAGACAATATACTGTACTCATTAGTCAACATCAGTAGTTACTAGTTACCTACCAAGAATGTTCATTAATTCATCTCACATACTATCTGTACCTAACAGAAGAAAGAAGTCTGGTTGATTTAGTATGGATAGAATATCTTCCGGCTGGTACTTACTTGCAAAAACTTGCAAACCTTAGACACCCCTACACAAGTCAAGCGGTCCGTGATCGATCCCGTCTGAGGCACGCGCACGCAGCCGCGAAAGCGGCGCCCACGCCTACTCATTGTAAAGCAACGGAATATCTGCGTCGAAACCGCATTCGCATTCCTACCAGTTGCTACTTCAACTGAATTCATGGACTGTTGAATCACTGTCTATACTGACTTAGCGACTCGTAAGTTAGTCGAAGCAAATTTTTTTACTCCTCTTTTGGGTCTAGAAAACGGCCATACCTTTGATTGTAGAACAACGGAATATCTGAGTCAAAACCGCAGTCGTATTTCTGGCAATTGCTACTTTATCTGAATCCATGGACTGTTGTACCTATCTCTTTCTATGCTGGCTTAGCGACTCGAAAGTTGTAGAAGGAAATTTTAGTACCTACTTACTACTAGTTTACTTACTACTGACTTACGAGCCATACATCTGCTGATTGTTAAACAGCGGAATATGTGCGTCAAAACCGCAGTCGCGTTTCTGTTAAGTTTAACTAAATTTATGAACTGTTGAATACATCATTTTCTGTGCTGAATAGCCAACTCGTAGTTCTTTACTAAGTTACTAGTAGCAAATTGTTTGACTCCGTGTCCAGAGAAATAGGGATATAAGGATATATAAGTATCCATAAGGATTGAAAAATGTACTAGCCCTACATGACTAAATTTACGTAAAATACACGATTAAGTTATAATATCCAGAAATAAGGGGACGGGTGGTTGAATGAGAGCAAAGCAAAATGGTGAAATCTGCAACATAATTCGCTAAGGTGGTCCCGTGAGTGAGCCTGGAAAGTACCATGCCATCTAAAATATTTGCCTCCCACTTAAAGAGAACAAGAATAAGGTCAAGGCTACACCTGTACAATTCTTATAGAGGTAAATGAGTCAACTGTTAGAACAACACAGTTAGAAGACTCGTCAATGTATGCAGCAATCCGCTTCGGGCCTAGCAATGGCTGGCTCTACGCGGCTCCGCTCATTGTACGTTTGGCACACTTTTAGAAACGTTCTCACGATGAATAAGCTGCACAATCTGTGAAATTTAACAACTTAATAAGTTTTTTTTGTAAAACAGTTAAATGAGCTCACTAAAGATAGTGATCTACTATTTGAATCACATCCGGCCCCCTACCACGTCCGATTTAAAGATTCAGTCACGTGAACATGCAATTAGCTTCATTGGACTTTTAACTTTATGGTCGTTAGTAAGAGTTTAAATTAGCACAACCAAAGTTTATTTCATTCCTGTGCAATTATTTATTATGACGCTTGTCTATACCGATTTCTGATAATTATTCTCAACAAATTTCTTGAGCATTAGAAGCACCTACTTATAACTCTAAGGATTGAAGAGGATGCAATAAAATTGTTTTAAACGCATTTATTAAAAGTAATTTTATTGATAATTAGAAGTCTATTGACATAATATGTATATCTTAACGTATGCAGCAGCATTTGCGCAATGGTCTCAATGTCTCTAACGTTGTATAAGGTTAGAGGTGAAAATTGTTCAGAGAGTTATTAGCATAGCGTTTTCGAATTTATTGTGATGCGGTATTTCCTATTACCTATGCGGCTTGGCAGGAATGCGGGGAGCCCGCGGTGAATCATGCCTCAACGTGGGTCGCCGCCGCTCCTGGGGTCACGCGGCTGTGCAGTGACGTCACTGCTGCACTACGCCGCTCAGACGCAAGAAAGCTAAACTAAAAAACAGATGGAATCTTCAGCATTTTTGCCATTACCTTTCATTTCTCTGAGCCTTTGGTTTCAAATAATTTTAATTTGATTTTTGCTCAACAAATAATTGCAGAAATATTGCTTTCACAACGGTAATGGTGGCCTCTGGCAAACAATCTTTTGACTCGTCATTCCATGAAAAACAGTAGATATCTAATCTCATCACGAGCACGTTACATTCCAAAACGAAATCCTTTAAGGAATTGCCCATGAATAAGTAAGCGAGCGATCGCACCTAAAACCTCGTAAGAATTTTCAGAGGCCAACATCTCGAATATCTGAATCGAACATCCATATTTAATGGTTCCGCCATCAGTCACTGAGCTGTGCGTAAGAGCGTGGAATGAACGATATGTGAACAGAATACGCTGGTCAATTCAAACATAGCCCGATGCTTACGGCTACAACCGTCTAAATATCATATTGGAATTTCTTCTTTACGATCATAACTATAGAGGTGTTGATTGCGTATCTAACGCTCGGGCTGATATAGCTCAGGGGCGTTTATTGGCGAGAATTGGGCGCATCCCGGTTGTTCGACGAAATCGCTATCCGTCCTACGCGCCGCTATTATCTGATGGGACTCAGTTCGGACAGGGCCAGGTTTGACGTGCCACTAATGTAATAACAAATATAACATCCGCTCCGCCCCCATCGTAACTTCCAAATATTTTATCTGACAATAAAAAATGTCCTGTTCATAATTTGAGCGTTGGGAGGTTGATGGTTATTGAAAGGTTTTATTGTGATTATTAAAGGTGTCATTATAAAGTTAACTTGTAATAAAGCGGGTCTTAATAAAAGCAAGGGCCGTAACATCGGGTCAGTATAGAGTGGAGTCGCGGTGGCCACCTCACGCACTCGTTAACGACTCATTCATCGGCGGCCATCTGGCCATGTGAACACGCCGCACTCACTCGCCTTCCTCGTATAATGCCCTAATTTATTTCCCAGAAGCCGGACCGTGAAATAGCAGGAGATAACGGGAGTCTTTTTTCTCCATTTCATTGTATTCGCTCAATTTGGAGTTCATTTCCTTTGAGTGTAGTAAGTACTTTCGCAACTAATCAAAGTTGCGTACGCAAATTTGGTTAATTTAACGTAAAGCCCAGCGGTGTTGTTCCGTAAATAGTTTAGTCTTGGTCTAGTTTGTGAATTACTGTACCAGTACCTTAGCATACATTGAGTATACAATAGTATAACATAATATTACATCACAGAAAGTACATACATATTAATACTTATAATTTATTATCTCCGACTTCCGGAAGGAACCTGCTGTGATTTGTTATATTCAGCCAGTTGCAATGCCAGTTTCTGTTATGTTTCGATGACATTAAAAATTAATGAGGTAAATTTTTTGGCCATTTCCATTCATGATTCGAATTTGGAATGGTTCGTAATTTTGAAAAAAGAAATTTAAATACAATATACTTTTATTTAGAAAAAAAACTTTAAAATGGAGGACTGTGGAAGTATCTTCACATGAAATTATACTTTATATGGTAGTAGATAGGTTATGAATTTAGTTGTTGTTTGTAGTGTCGATGAGACGATGCCCACGCCACGAGCGCGTCGCTCGCCATTGGACCGATTCAATTGGTCCTTTGTAATGCCGCCGAGCACTGTCGCTTCATCACTTCCCTACATTCATTGAAGTGTCTATAAATAGCACACATCAGGGCACATTCAAATTGATCGATAAACACTAAATTGCTGTTTAATGGATCTCGCATGTGCTAGTGATTCGCCCTATTATTGAATCAGGGTTACTTCTCGTACGTTCTTTGTCCATAGCTTTTCTTATTCTCCACGAAAACAGCATAAATGAATGTATGTGAATTCATGGTACACAAAAAGCGAATTTTTATGTGATAGGTGACAGGTTGAAAGACAGAAATGAGTCACGACGCGTCGCGTAAAATTTGAAGAATAGTCTCAAATTGGGAATATGAAATCATGCCGAAGCAGTAAAGGTGACACGTGTGATTGATAGTTGGCAGCTAATCCGCTATAAATACTGTATACAGATAGCTAACGAAGACGGTCATAATACTTTTATGTATGAAACAGTAAATCATAATATTATTATATAAAAATTTAAGTATACAACATTTCCTCATGTGTGAATTGAAAACAAAACCACAATTGAACGTTAATGACTAGCAGTACCTAAATATAGAATTAAAATTAATCATATTACGAAACTTTGCTTTAAGCTTTGACAATTTTTACAAATTTTAAAAGTTACTTAGAAAAAATCTTGAAAGTATTATCTAAAACGAGAAAAATAAATTATAGATAAATGTATTTAGAAAATTTAGAACATATTAAGAATAATAACAAAAGATATTCATTATGTAATGATATGGGTATTAGAATACCTTAGTATTTAAGTAATTGAGTAATACGAAAATGTTATTAAAAACAGTAGTAAACCTCTTCGAGTAATCCGCATCCTCCAGCGACATGTCCAAGTGATAGCCAGCTACAAATTCAGCATATCCTTATTAATTTAGCAGCTGTAACCGATAGGCTGTGTAGCGCTCACCGCATGCAGAGCCCGTTTCCGTGAATAATTCAATCGGATGCGCTCCACGGATATACCGCCGTCCCTTCCCGCCCTGTGGGGAAACACTCTGATTAGACGCTTTGATTTGTACACGGGAGCTGGTGTGGAACGAAATCGTCACACGTCCTGGGATAAGCAGGATTTTCGCAGTAAGTAGGTACCTTTACGGACGCTAGCCACAGATCATCGGCTTTCCACGAATATACAGACTTTTTAAAAATACCAAACGCTCATAATAACTACCTTAAAACAAAAAAAAAAACAATTTACGTTCTACGAATGTAGAATGCCCTTTGTTCGCGTTCCAATTTGACAATATTTTTGAATTTAGAACGATAAATGCAAACTTTCAATAAATGAACACTGGTTGGTAGTAATAATAATCACGTAATGAAAAAACTGCGCTCATTACTTTTTTGTTACACGTCAAATTCTAATTTCGAAATATAAGCGAGCGACAAGGTTTCGAAAATATAGCGAAGATATTTTCTGTCAAGAAATCGTTATTTTAACTCCGTAAATATTCTTTGTGTTTGTTGCTGACTTTCAGCTTTCAAAAGTTAATCATGAGTAATGTTGTCAAGAACAACAAACGCGTGTAAACCTATTAGCCATAAAGCAAACAGGCAACTCCGTTTAGAGGCAGCCGCGTGATAAATTTCTCCCGTGACACACTTATAAAGATAAATCTTTTCCATCACTTTTAAAGTCTTTGAGAGGAGTGTCTGCTGCGTTATGATCGCAGGAACAATTTCCCGGAGGGACAGAGAGTCTCATTTCCTTACTCGAGACGGCCTGATGTGACACCCTCCTAAATATTATTTTAAGCTTCCGTGAACATCTTTCAACGCACGTTCCCGCTTTATCTTTGCTCAAATTTTCATTTTCAAAATTACACCGGAATGGGATGAGTTTTTGTGTTAAGATTCTAATAAAGGGTTCAATGTGGACCTCGTAGATTCAATTACTAGGTAGATACAAAACATTATCTAGGATACGTCATAGATTGTTTAAAAAATAAATGTTTTTATTGGGTCTTGTATCCACTTTATTATCTTTGATGTATTTGCGCTATGTAAGAAAGATTAATTAATATGTAATTAGCATTGTCAATCAAACGCCTAACGTAAATCACTAAAAGCTGATAAGAATAAAAATTATATGTCTAATGACATGCTCGTAGCATGTCAAAAACTACTATGAAGAATAAGAATTATGAGCTGACAATCGTTTGAATCTAATTACGTTTACGATGACACATCCTGACGTCACGATGAACAATTTTGATCGCAAAGTTAGTGCACATAAAGTTCAGAATGATCTCGAGATTTATAGTCACAGCTTCCGCGTGCGTGTCTCGCATCCGCGGCCAAAACATGAAAGTGCGATTTAGTTTTGAGTTAAGCAGCGCCTTTATTCTTTTACGTCTGCTACTTTAAAATGCAAGTCTCGTTTAAAATACGATGTGCGCTTGAGACGGAATTTCATCAAAGACACGTTACAAATGCAAAATGAAGACAAACTCTGCGCACTGTCTGCTGTAACTTCTTTTAACGGAGTTTTGAGAGGGAATTTTTGAGTTCAGTTCCGATTACTACCTAAGTACCTGTTCAGATAACAAATTCGGCTATAAGATAACATAAAAAAAACCATAACACAAATGTTAGTTCGAATTAATATCTAAAATAAGCGAAAGCCATTATTACATGTTAAATAACTCTTATTTCATTTCTTAAGAAAAGGTCCAAAAATAAACGTCTAATCCAGACGTTATTTACTTTACGGAGGCAGAGAAAAGGCAACATTTAACGTGTTCCAACACGTATTGTCTGAACAAAACAATGTGCCTCTGTATTGATTAAAGTAGGTGGAACACGAGCTTCATGATTAGTTTCCTCTACCTAATACACCGACTAGGTGTTTAGTTGGTGTTAAAGGAATTCCTTGGCGAATACTTCCGTAAAGTATATTTATGTAGCCCGTCGGGCGAAACCCGGAAGCGCTTCAATTAAGTCTGGTATTTAAGGTTGCCATCCCACGACGGCCCTGATTGTGCCTCCCCTCCCAGGAGACTTTCTATCTTTCTTTTAATTTTCGAATACAATAAATATTTCCTTGCGGTACGGCGGCTTCTATTAAACGCTGGATTCTGCAATAAAAGTCGAGTAACAGCCTATTAACGTTCCTCTTGGAGCAAAAAGCACCATCATTGGAATCAAGTCATCCGTGCAATTATGGGTATTTGATAATGACCGCATATCTCAAATGCCGCGTTCACAATCTTAATGATTTCAAAGTTGAGGACGTAAATTGAGGACTTTGTTTCATCTCATCTTAGCGTATCATTTCAGGCTAAAGCCGTTGCTTTGGATTCCGGAATCTTGTCGAAAACTTTGTATCCAGAATAGATCTACACGTGTTTGAAAATTGGTAGAAAAACGTTTGATTATTGTAAACGATGAGAAAAAATAACAACGATTCCACTCATTTTCATTAAGTCAGTATTTGCGATTTTAAAGTTTTTGAACACGATCTAAAAACTATGCAAAAAAACTTTAAAAATAACCGTTTATTTGCCTAATGCATTGTACGTTTTGTGAAACCGACTAATCCGATGAGACAAAAAGAAAAAGCACCCCTGGTAAAATACCCTCATCAAATTTTGTAGGAGGTCGTAATTCGTTCAAATCTGATAAATTATTTTGCATACCTCTCTCTAATGCTTGACATTTAATAATTTTATGATTATCAACGTGTATTATATTTGATATTTATCAAATAAAATGTCGATCGTTGCCATTTAAATAAGAGTTGCAGGTCATTGAAATTGTAAACGGTTGTAATTATTATCATAAAGACATAAAATAAATGTCAAAGATTTCCTGAGCCGATATAGAGATAATAGGCGTTTATTACGCCTCAATAAGCAACTGGAATGCAGGCGGAGTGCTCGTAAACTTGCCGATACAATGAACAGAAACCAATGTTATGATTTTGTCAAGCGATTATGAAAGCTACGATTGTACTCGTACAGACAACGCATTTAGGGTTGAGGCCCCCGCGGATAGGCTGTTTACCAATAGAAATGTTGTGAATAGCTTTTCTTACTTTCTTGCTAATATTTGCTCCATATCGATCTGAAAATTAAATCAAAGAACATTGTTCTAAATTTGATTTCGATAGGCTTTGGTAAGTGAAAATGTGTGCATGTATCTAAGATACTAAAGTAAGTATAAAATATTGATGTCAACGACGACTTTACTGAGTACCAATAATACAATTATTATTAATGATTTATACTTTGAACAAAGTTGGTGATTCATCTTGTGGATATTTTAGATAGTATTTAATCACAATAATAATGTTCTTCCGAGAGTTACTCGTAACTCTGGACTTTCACCTAGCAATAAAACAGTTATATACTAATACTAACCAATGAATCATTTTCGTCTAAAATAGGTACAGTAGCTGAGTTTATAGAAGAGTCAATAGAAATAGGAACCACGTCACTTCCAATACAATGAGTCAGAACTTTGAAGTTCTCAAATGGGATTCCGAACTTTACAATCGAGGGGAGAAACCCTGTTACTATACCATACATTGTTGAGATTGATGTAAATGAAGAAACGATATTCTTAGGCGATGCCGAGAGAATTTCATGGACAGCAAGATGGATCAATATTTCAGTTATTTTAGTGTAGTTCAGCTAATCACAATAGACTTTTAGACACGTTAGTGAGAGCTTGAACTTCTTTGTCTGACTATTCCCTATCCTGTCATACTGTCACAGGATAGATTGTTGCTATATGTATAGGACCGTAAGGGCATTTGAAGAAGCTAAAATTTACCTTTTATTTACCTTTAAAAGACAGATCAAATAAGAGAAGGCATGATAACGCGGACTCTGTCTCAAACACGGCAACTATCGCGACAAACTAAGAAACCTAAGCACAGAAATAGAAAAATAAAAGCTAAAGAAAATCTTATACCACAGTTTATAAAATTATACAAAAGAATTCCAATGTTATAAGAACAAACTGGGAAGCTTATTGAAATCCGTACAAATTTCCTTACCCGGAAAATCAACTGGCATTGCCATTGCAAGCGTAAATGCAGCTATATAGTAAAATATGCAACACCGCAGTGTCAAGCTGTTGCTTGGAGAATTTCATTACCAGCGCGGCCGCGTCGGAAAGTCATCCGTGTCAGTACAAATAGCATGGTAATGTACTTGTACAGTCTATGTTTTGTACGGTTTCACTACAATAATAATAATTGCTGGCTATATATTTATTATAGTGACCCGCCCTCACTTCGTTTCAGGATATTCGTTTCAAAGAGTACCAATGGATGACGTTGGGCGTCCATTACGTCGCGAAAGCGTTTCGCTTTTTATTTATTTACCTACCTATAAGCGTTGTCGTTGTCTATAGAATTCTTTATAAATAGTAAAGATAGTTAAATTATACTATCAAGAGTCAACTTAGAGGTAGAGAAGAAATAAGGGCGGGGGATACTACACAGTATCAGTATTGGCCTCTTGTGCGTTAGCTTGACTGTATTCGGGAGGGTTAGTTACAAAGCAAACGCTTGTATGTAACAGGACAGCGTGCGAACAAAATTGTCGTTGAACCGTTTTGGCAACCTTAATGCTTCCATTTATAAGGCCACCCAAGGTGCGGACCGGCGTTCGCCGAAAAGTCCTATATCTCGGTATTGGCACCGACTAATTGATATTAAGATTATTTACACTGTGATTTTCTGTGTTTCTGTCAATAATTATTTTAACAGACGCTCAACCGTTATTGAAAAGTTATTGTCACCTTTTAGATTTCAATGCCTTTGGCTTTGCCGCTCTAGTAAATCTATACTATGCAATTTACCTAAGCCTAACCTTAATAAATTGCATAGAAAACGTTAGACTTAGAAGTAAACCGAAAAACTAAACTTGCGTGAAATAATGTACTCCCAATTCCATCTATTGGTAATGAATCGAAGAGGACAAGTCATTAGGTATTAGAATAAACGATCAGTGTGATATATTTTCATAGTCCATTTCCATAGTCACAGAAGTCTGGAATAGTACGAGTAAATATAAGCGCAACATTTCAAAGTATGCATCACTGCTGTCAAGCCATCGCTGGAAATTTTCATTACGGGCGCTGGTGACGTCACCATGTCAGCTGACGCTACAACATGGTGGCGAGTGAATGGCAGCGCGCTCGTCTCATCTCCGGTATCGTTTCACTTAGCTCGCCCATTCCTGAACGGACACACTTCAATACCCGGCCAGTGAAGTACAGTGTGCAGTCGGCCAGTGAAGTAATAGAAAATGCTGTGATAAATAATGACGTAAGTTGTCCGTTCGCCCACCACAGTGCTGTCCTTTCACATGACCTAAAAGTAAACTGGAAGGAATACCGGCTAATGTAGGAATATTTGTGCCAAAAAAGTACATGGTAGGTAGCAATCTCTTTACAAACTGTTCTAATAAAGTTAGTTAAAGTTGAATGAACTGAATATTTGAGAAATTATGCACAGGTTACCATCAGTCACCAATGGATGACCTGACCTGCTTGCTCGCTTACATCTGCGCGTCCCACTAAAATAATATTTAAACAAATGTCTTTATTTGTTTCGTCATTTGTTACTTCTTAGAATGCACCAGCGATGGTGATATTTAAACATTTTCATTAATTTTACTTGGTAACTAATACTACTAATTTGTTATTTGGTTAAATTGACAATGGATACTAACAAGAACCTTTGTTGAGATTTAGTTAATGAATGGTTCTCCTTTTGCCTTCCATCAGGCTAAAGAGAGCCGATATACTGTATTTTTTTGTAGAATTGTAATTGTTTATTGTATAAAATAAAAGTGGCCAGGAAGTTTCCATGACCTAATCATCATAAGTTCCCAAAAAGATCTCGTTATTATCAAAACTGTATAACCATGCGCGGACACGCTTCGCTGTAACATATTCCATTGTGTCGCCGTAGACAGGATGCCATCGCAGAACCGAGTTCACACACCATTAGTTCCACACAACATGCGAGCGAGCTACCGCGCTGATGATCCCGAAGATTATGATTTATGGGGGTTACGTGAGCAGGTTTATTAACTAATTAGCTTCACGCCGTATCCCTGCGATGAGCAGATTTAGGGTTAAGTAACTGAATATCTTTATTGACACACGTCGCATCAGGGTTGGCATGATTAAATCAATCAATCTTTCTGTTTATTAAATCCTATTAATTTTGGATTTACTTATTAAATACCTACCTACTGATATTTTAATTTAAAATAGTGACATATACTAGGTATTAAGTTAACTTACCAATGTCATAATGTCGGTGAGGGTTTTAGATGATATAAATTATTTATCAACTTTTAATACAGTAGGTATTTATGTAGGTAAGTAAGTATGTAACAACTAATGGAACCGTCATCTCTTTAATTTAAAACAAATAATATAAAACACATACATACTTGACCACTACATATTTTGACCACTTGATTTTGTTTAACAATAAATTATCAGGTCATATCTCAAAACAAACAGATCGTTAAAATGACACAATATCTACATAACGAAAAAAAAACTTTTAGCTCTAGGTTTGTGTTACTGTTATTTTTTATCTTCTAAAGTTTTTCTTCTAATAAATTAATATACTACTAACAAAAAAATATCTATATACTGTGTTGACACTGGACGTTGTTATAGGCGAAGGCATTCCTCAACTGCAAACACAGAATAAGTAAGTAATGTATAAAAACTAAAATTCACACCTAAAACTTCTCTACTTTAATCCTACATCTAAAGTTTCAAGTATGTAAGTACCTAACCTTTATTTATTACCTTCTAGTACAAATTTTCCTGCAAGAGCTCAGCCAGTAAATCCGAGGACTGCAAGTTAGTTTACAGTCGGTAAATCTCAGCCCATGGCCTCCTTTGTTTCGCTTGAAAGAAGCCGCTCGAGCTGCCCCCGCTAAATGCTTGCCAGTCGCCAACATGATTTGTGCTCTTAAACCCGTTCCATACTATGTTACGGCCACAACGAAATAAATAACAACGAGACGTGTGGAACCAAAGCTTGGGATTACTTGGGAATTGCGCTCTGCAAGTCGTTGTAAGGGAACACCTCGTAGACAATGAAAGTGCCCTTATAAAGACAGTTTTTTTCTTTAACTTTTTGAAAGAGGTAACTGAGTAGGACCATACTAAATTATATGTTTGCAACATTAATTCCTTCATGAAATCGTCCTATTTTTATAATAACTTAGCTTTTCTATCACTTTAGTTTAACAGATGTTCATGAATCCAAGGATCACTTATTTGTAATCAGGTCACCCGCTTCTACTTACATTTGACTCTTATAAAAGTATCATTTTTCCCAAGACCTATTTTTAAATTAAAGAAATATATTTCTGCACCCTTTTTCCAGAATAACCGAATATCATCTGTACTCACATATTATTTGTCAACTATTACTTTACTGCATTCGTATTCACATTGTGTTTTGACGGAGAAAATTAACAAGGGTTTACGGGCAAAGACCTTTCGGATAATATTTTTATCCAGACAAGAACTCGACCGAACATAAATACGATTTACCTTTTCAGCGTTTCTGAATCTGAATATTATCAACAAAAATCTTCGGTATTCTCGAAGTTATTAGGATTCAGCCTATCTAAATACTTGCCGTTAGTTAATATTGATATTTTTAAGGTTGGATTTAGTGCGTACTGATGCGTATCCGTCCGATTATTGTACAATATCTACCTATATATTATGTTTTGGTTAGAAACTTCATACGTACGAAAAGTACCTATCCGTGTACTTGTAACTATTGAACAAAACTAGTACCCACACAAATTCCCCAGTCAAAACACACGTTTATCAAAATGAAAGTGCAATATGTCCTTTACTGCGCATGAAACAACTTGTCTACATCCACTACGTAAAGAATGGCCTGATAAATCTCATTGTACTTTAAAGACGGACTTCGATTGAGACAACGTAAAATATCAGAGTTTTTGTTAGGTGCCGACTCGGAGTTAAGTCAAGATCTTTCGGTCTGATCAGTCGTTTTGCGCGTTGTTGTTAGGGCTCTTTCACATGCCTTTATCGAAGTAGACGAATTTATAATCTTGAAAAATGGGCTGGACCTCAACCACAGAATTACCTACAGAATGTTGATTCTTATTTCATAAGACAAAAGGGTCAAAACGAGGAATTTGACTGCAGGCGTTTATAAGACGCTTAGTTGCTTTTATGCCCAACTAGACGTAGCCACACACCTAATGGAGCTTAATTAATTTTACCTTAGAACATACAGACTACGTGTAGGCTAAATTATGATTAATTTTGTCTGACTCTAAATTCACAACGAGGGAAGCACTTGCCTTTTGTCTTGACTAAGTAAGATACGACCTTACGATTGATTAACGGGGCACTATAATTACCATCAACCTACCAGCGTTTTATTCCCGACTGCTTCAAAAACTGCCCCTTTGGAAGACGTAGTCCACAATAATATCTATTACTACATTTACAGGGCTATAATTAAAATATCAATAACCTCCTAGATGCTGATTGTAGTGCTCCAATGTAACTGTTTTATCTATGGAAGCAATATTAAAATCTCAAAAATAATCGCATTCCCATTCAAACGTGTAACACTTGATTCGTTATTTAGTATGGAAAGTGTTATTTTTTTAAGATTTATTACAAGTCGTACATAAATGTTGTTCTGTATGATGTTAGCTATCTATTCCTTAGAGGTTGTTATCTGTTTTACAAATAACCCTGTCTATTTAAGAAGTTACCTCCGTCAAAGTCGTTTGGACTTGGCGCTAGTCCGTGTGACGAGGCCCTAACCGATTTCTCGAGACAGTTCATTTGGGCTGTTAGGAGATAACACTCCTCTGTTTCTCCTTCAAAATTTATTACGCTGTAAATCCGCAGGATGGCCGGGGAGTCGATGAGTTGCACTTCGCTCGGCCTCGATCACTTTGAGCGTTTCCTTGACGGTTTAGGGGAGCGGGTATTAATTACTTTTTCGCCTTTAATCGTGTGTTCGATTTCAGTGACGAGCCCCTTTTTTGCGCTAAACGTTGTCGGGTTTTTATTCGATGCAAACTGTAATGAAGTTCTTTGTGGCGCTATATTTGCAGAAGTATCAAGACTTTTTGTTGCGATATTATTTTGGATAATTGAATTATTACTTGCTAATGTAATCAGACATTATATTGAATTGAAATAAAATTACTTTTTTGGATCCTCCGTCTGTAGCCCACGTAATTAATATGACAAGTACAATACAAGTTATTGTTTTCATATTGTTAAACTTTTTACCTATTTCGTTTTGTAGTTAGAGACACTATATTATCTAACATGATATCTATCTTAGATAGAAATATGATAACAATAAGATTTAGCAAATACAACGCTCAATCTTGACAAATATAAAAAGTAACCCTGTCAGCGAGAAAACCGACATACGCCAGCCAAACCCTTGTCCATATAGAGTTTTATTTTCACTAATGTCCCAACTATTGTTATTCCATTAGGTACACCCCCACATGGCCCTCCCTCGCTTTTGTGCTGAAATCCGTTCTGCGATTGCTGATGACTTGCAGTTCCCTGTACCAAGTTAATTGTGTCCGCGTCTGTATCTATCTAGCTACACTCGCTACAGTCCGCAGCTTAAATTTACTCAAACCACCCAAAGTACACTCCGCTCGGAAATTCATTGAATATGTAGCGCTCTAAAGCTTGTTCTACATGAGACGGCTGCTTTGGTTTGACAATAATAGAACTCGACCTTTCTATTTGATTCTTTTACGACTTACTTTCTGAATAGTTGCCATCTAATCAATCAATTACTTAAAAAACTATTACGTTAAATGTCTTTCCTGTGCTAAATTGATTTTTAAAAGCTTGTTACTATGTATTCTAATTTTAGCATTACTACAACTGCCACGTTTTTTATTCGTATAATTTCATCCATAAGCTTTCAACGCGGTCTTTACTGTTATACAGCCATTAATATAGCTTGAAATTAATGATAATTTTATGTACTTATGAAGCTAATTTATACGTACTACATTATAATCATAACAATTCAAGTTTATTAAGTTTTTAAAACCCGTTACGCCTCCGAACTGGGACGCGTGATACGAACGCGAATTTCAGGTGCATTTAGTCGGTGTAAAATGTTACGATTAATTTTTCTCTCATACTCTGCAACATAACTGCAAACCGAGACTGTTACTTGTTAACGATACTTGGAAAAAACGATAAGAAAAAGGTATGGCATGTTTTATTAATTCTGCGTACACACGGGTACGGAATGGAGTCGAGCGCCATTTTTCTGCGGACGAGATTTAAATATGGAATTCCGGTGTGTGAGCGGGAGAGACGCGTGCCATTGACCTTGCGCGGTTGCGCCAGGGCCGCACGCGCCGCCTGCCGCGCGCCTCCACAACACTGCACTTCTATGTTGCTATTTTAATACATTACTGCAGATAATTGCATCGCTTGTTGATTGTCTGGCTCGTTTATTACTTTTTGCAGCGGAGATAAATAATTTTAAATTTATATTGAATCTGAATGCATTGTACTCGATATTTTAGTATTATTATGATGCCGTAGCATGATGATAAATAATCATTATGTTATTGAATATGCAACATAAACAACGACTAAGACTAGTAAACAAGACAAGTATGAATGCTTTAAAGTAAAAATTATGAAATAAATCACTTTCTCTAAAAAAATATATTAAGTAGGTAAGTGACATTGAAGTTAACCCTAATTTATTCGTCGCGATAACATTTAAACTTGACATTACAAATTGATTGTGATTATTGTCCATCCTTTACGCTTATCTTCAACAACACGAAATTTGAAATCACCCAATAAAACACACGCATAATGTTAATTGCCATGATAATCTCAAAGGGCAGTGAATAAAACCGTGGATTGATATTTTAAACAAACATGATATTATAACTGGTATTCAAAGTTACATGTGCAGTGTAAACACTGCAAATAATGGAGGTTTCTGGCACTTGCTCAAGCCAAAACATAAAACAAAGATGTACTTAACACTTAAACAAATAAAGAAAAACAAAGCTCCTGCCTGACTTCAAGTTTTCCTCCTCATAATAAATAAAACTGTCCAAGTGAACTGCGAAACCGTAAAAACAAATGACAGCGGCGTCGTCATTTCTTCTCAGAAGTATTATTCAGTGCGTAAGCTAAGGCTTGGAATGTTAAAAATGCAGGGCTCAGCTTTAGCGCAAATAAACCGCATTCTAAGCCTTATGCCGGTAGATGTTGCACCGAGTCGCCACCATACCATACTCACTTCACCGTTGGACACACACGCGAAGCGGACGCACGCACACACGCCCGAGACCCGGCGGCCATCATGAGATGACTTGCACACACAATACAAAATGTCGTAACTAAATAAAACTTTTCGGGTCATCCATTAATTATGTCATTCTAAGGGGGAGTCACAATGAGGAGCACTTAATATACTCGGACGAGTTTTTCTGAAAAACCTTTTTACTGGCGCTTACTAAAGTTCACATGCTTTTAGATTTGTTCTAAAACACAACTCATATTATATTCATTCCGTGAGTTTTGATAGAATGAACCGTGCTACTATAATAAAATGTATTTGTCATTCGTAACATGAGACCTCGACACATGAGAACAAAAGTTGAAACAGATTGGATCATGACCAGCAGACACAAGCGTGACGACTTATCAGCGTTAAGATTTTCCTTAGCAATTAAAAGAGTTAATTTTTTCTGTTGGCTCTTTTTCAAAACTAACAACTAATTTATTTTCTCGCTGCATTTGAAATTGAAATAACTGCTTCTTTTACACGTTAATAAGTCTTGTTCTTTGCTAAAAGAGTATAAAAACCATTAAAAAAGTATCCCCTATTGGAAAATGAACGCACAGTCTTAGACCGTAACGTGCCACACGCATTACTATAGCCAGAGGCCTTACTTGTAATTAAATGAATAGATCACCATTTATCAGGGTTTATCAGCGTTGAAAAGCAGATACATCACTTGTAACGATATACAGGCCGAAAGTATGTGTATTAGTGTTGTTGAGAATAAATCTTGAGCGTCGGTCGTAAAAAAGAACGTAGATTAATCTCCCACTGAGAAAAGGTTTCCGCTAATAATATTAAATCATTTCATCGAATAGTTCGTAAACTTGATGTTTACCTACCCCATATTGGGTTTGTTATACTATCATGTAAGTAATAATACATATGAATACATACATACGTATAGAAGTAGTGGTTACTACGATGCAAATGAAACCTTAATATTCAAAATAGCCCATTAAAAAAATCCAGTAGCATAAAATATATGTTAATAAATAAAAAACACTGACAGAATGCATAGTTCATTTTGTTTTTCGTAGCGTTCATATCTTCGTAGCATCATTGCTACGACGGAGCTGCGTTCACGCCTAATGTTAAAAAATGTTTAAAGTAGTTTTCCTTTTAAATATTTATTTATATTGCTTTTACTATCGTCAATTATATAATAAGCTGAAACTAAATTGCTGCTTCTGTGACGTACATCTACCGAACAGTTAACTATCCACTGTTTGCGAAATAGAAATCAACAACAGTTCATTGTGTAGCTGATATACAACGAGAAATACGTAATATGACAATGGCAGTACTTTTGTCCTATACTATCACCTTTATTTATTTGTAGCTTAACCGTTTAATATCTTTCTTGGTATACTTAACTATGTGACGCACTTAACACTCTGCGTGACGCCGGAGAACGAATAAAACCTTATTGACTCATTCAAATACGTCATCTCTTTGATTAGACTCACGGTAAACAGTTCACTGGATTGAAAAGAGTAATGCAGTTCTTCTGAATCTAAAGGAATGTTACTCGCTGAGTAGTAAATTTAATTACTTGTAGGTATATCATGTGTATAAACCAAAAGTTATGAAAGTATGAGTAGGTTTTTTTTTGCTCAACATATCTTCTTCTATACTATTTATAAATTCGTAACATCAAAGAAACTGACAATGCTCATATGAAACCCGAAATTACGAAACACTGGCATAACGTCATCAACAGCCAGCGGCATCTATTGACAAGGATTCGAACTACTACGAAAATAGCAATACTCTGTCTCGAAAAAAGTGGGACGGGCCACTAGTATCTTTTAAACTAAATGTAGGGAATTTGAGCCAAACGAAACAGGATTTAATCCAACCATATGCTGAACCCGTACAACTTTTTACACATAAAGCAGCAAACAGCCTTTGAATCGATTCGGTTGCGGTGCGCCTCTCATTTGTCGCGCTCAGTCTCCGCCACTAACACCGCTGTAGACTCTTGCTAGAGTTGTACAACTCGAGTCTTTGAGCCTCAACTCTGTAGCAAAAATCTGTGTATCGTAGAGTAGTGTAACCGTGTCGAGTTGTTTGCGAAAACTAAAGACTTCATAATTCAAACTCGGAGTCTCGTATCAGACGTTTCGAAAACTCTTGATTGTATTTAGGGTTACTTTCTCTTAATTTAAAGTGAGTATGCACTCAAATTACAATCATCATCTCACCATATTATTAGAAAAGAATTCTGAGTCCAATTGATACTCGTAACATATAAAACGTTCACAGAGTTCAAACCACGAGGTAAGCTTAATATTGTTTTAATCGCTTTCCTTATAGAAAAAACTGAACTGAAACCAATTCCCTGTTTTGAATCAGTCGAGTCGTAATCTGTTTAACTAGATCAAACTGTGAGAGACTCGAATTCTTCACCTTTCTACATTAGCAAAGCGAGTTAGGCTAGTTTCTAGCAGAAGTGTAGGAGTCTTATTGCAATCGAGTCGTGTAATCTATCAAACAACTTGTAGGATAAAAACGACGAGTCGAGAGCTGTAGAGCTACTAAAGAAATAGACGTGTATCGCCTAATAACATGAAAACTGCCAGACTCGAGTTGTTCACTCCCTACCCTAGCGGTTTAGGTGAGTTTCCAGCAGATATGTAAACAGTGAGCAATTTCCCTAATTAAGTACTCAACGCGTGCAGCCGAGGCTCGAGCGTCGCTTGTGTTTATGATGCGACTCGTGCGCCGTAATGAGCGAGCTTTCGATTCGGGACCAGTGAATCACAGTGAGATACTGTGAGTGTGACTTTTTTACTAGACAGTGAGCTGCTAGCGACATACTCATTTTTGTTTTCGAGAACTTCCAGTACTAACTAGATAGAGGTAATGTACTGTCTCAATCAATTGAACCAAATATCAACCCTAAAAAATAAAGTACCTACGTTATAAGCTTCGAAGTAAAAAAGCTTTGTAGCAAATCTACAATATTTACATACTACATGCATCTCGGTCCGGGTTAGCATACAAACTCACACAAATGACTGAATTTGCATTAAAAGGAACGGAATCCAATATAACCGACATTAGCTTACTTCTCAAACTGATGCTTACTGCTTTGCGCCGATGTAAATACAAAGTTCTGATGGAAAAAGTTCAAATTCGTGCGGGATCAATGGAGCGGACTATTGATTTCAAAGGTCTTCAGAAGTTTGGAAAACAACTGAGCTAATTTTAATGTAGGTAGGTATTGTAAATTTAAAACAATTCTAGGCAAGCTACTAAATACTTGACAACAACGACAACAGAACATCTATTGGCTGAAATTATGATAATGCATTAAGTGCAGAACATAGAGTATAATAAAATGTTTTTAAAACTGAAATTTAATGTTCTGCACTACATTATAAAAATAATATCTCATGAATCAAATAAGATAAGTTGCATCAGTGAATCCTGACCAAATAGAATTAAAATACCTAGTACATTCTTCTGGCATTCTTTTTCATCTAAATGACACCAACTTTCGGGTGGCACTACCAAGTTAACGAAGCAAAATATTAAATAACACAAACGAACGCAATTCCAGTCTAAACGTGGAACTAGATCACCGATAGCTCAGATCACTCTGTCGCTTCTAGGAAGATGGCGGACCCCACAATGGAACCCAATTATGGTCTGCAAGTATCGTGTTATCTGATACCGCATCGCGCGCCGTCTCCGGTTGCAGAGCACTTCGATCATAGGCGGACAGTTGCTCTTGCAAAACAAACGAGAGAACTCGATTGCAATGATTGCAAAATTTTGTACAGAACTCAGTCAAACTTTTTTTACATGACAGATAATATAGTTTAAAGCGCGCACATTATTCTCACGGCAATCACTAAAACATGTAAAAAAAATCATTAAAAACCTCACATCAATCAGCCTTTACAAACACCATCTATCTACCACAGAACTCATAAAAACATGTCAAAAGAAAGACGCGACGACAATAGATCAATTAGAGATCAAATCAGTGTAATTAATTATTATGTTTCCTGCATTGTCGTGCCCGTATGCGCGTGCGACGGCTGCGGGAACAGAGGGGCTGAGAAGCTATAAATAATGTATGTGAAAGTAGGGATGTGCAAATTGTTTTCATCGATCCGACGTTATGGATCGTGGCGACGATCCAATTGGAGATTCAGAAATCTATCCGGATCGCTTAAAAGCAAGAAAAAATTGTTTTGTATTTTTCAGTTTGGTGTACCAATGGTACCAATTTTTAAGTTTTGTCTTAAACACCATTCCTGCAGTAGAAATCATCATTAGAATTACCACACATTTCTTGCTAAGGTTCATGCGTACCTACGTGACATAACCTGACTAACCCTAAAAACATACAAAAGTGTAAAAAGATTCACAGATATCAACACGAAAATATTAAGAATGAAACTGAATCCCAAATATCTCATACCAAATTCATTTATGTACATATTTGTAAGTTATCCCTGTTTCTGTTAATGCAATGCGATCTAACTTGTTTATGTTTTTTTTATCTGCCCGAAAACAAGTGATTGGAGTGTAGGAAAGGATGTGCAGGGCATTTGAGACGCCAGATCGTAAGCTCTACTATTCGATTTTCCAGAAGTTAGGATCGGATCGGCGCATCCCTATGTGAAAAATAACTGCGCCGTTAATGTGTGCGCGAGGGGCAATATGCTCTAGCGCCGGGACTGAGGCAATGAAACAACTATGTATAGCTGTAATGAATATTCAATAATTTGCTTTTTATACCCCAGCCTTTATTGGCACTTATGTAGTGTACCTGTAGATAGGCTACGTTATGACGATGTAAAGCACTGTGAAATCAGATTCTTAGATCTCACCACAAAATTAAAAAAGAAAACATTTGGTTTAAAAATAATGCTTAAACTCAACATACTAATTTAATTTGTTTTTGACTATAACAAACATCAAAGTCGATCAAAAATTGGGCAAAAAATATAACTTAAACTAAATCCAATTAGTTAATATTGTTGTTATATAACTGATTTTCAACTTTTTTTAAACACTTTCGCATTATTTTCAAAGGTGAGAATCGTATAGAAAATTAGTAGTATTACAGTGATACAACGTGTGGATAACATTTTATTCAAAAATCAAAAAAAATCTGCCGTTATTATCATATTATATGCCACCTTATATTTTTAGTCGAGATGTAAAGATTTTTCTCGGTTGGCTACAATTAATTAATTACAGCAACAAAAGCGGAACGAAATCACCGCCTGTTTCGGACCCAGCGACATAATCGTAAAACTTGTAAACAGTTCTTATCACAGCCCGAGTCCGGAAAATAGGTTTACCTTAAGAGCGGTTTTAATTAAGTGAAGAAGGGTCTCTTTACTGCGAGCCATAAGGGTTAAATGCGAGTGGTTTTGCTCACGACAACCGTAATGACACGCCACGCTCGATTACGTTTGTAATTGACAGTATTAGATTTTTCAAATCTAGAGTGTTTCTAGTCGGGTTAGGAGAAACCTCGCCCGAGTTAAGTCCCCATCGCCCGTTTTAAGATCTTTTGGCCAGTCACTGTTCTAACCTAATCTAACCAACAGTTGTGAGATTATAATACTGACTAAACCCTACTAAACGAAAAAATATTGGTGAAGATAGATTAGAGCAGTGACGACCAAAAAAATCTTGAAATTCCCGGGCGAGGTTTCCCCTTAACCTTTCTATTCTACTACTATTCAGCTAGACTAGACGGGGAGCAGAAACTCTGCACGTTCGTATAGTATCTTAACCTGTGTATACCCAGACATGTAGATATAATGATTATGAATGTGTACCTAATCGTAATTCAGTTGGTGTGGTATATCTGTTGCGGAGGTCAGACGATAGTTAGCGGCAGTCGTTTTATTATAGGACCCGATTGGGAATCAATCCTTGCACCTTCCGCACTTGGTCACAACGCCATCACATTTTTGAGCGTAATTTCAAGGTTTGATTAAAAAAAAATCTTAATTAGAATGTGCCATGTAACGGAAACAGAAACCACTCAATCACTTATTATAAAATATTTTCATTCCTTATACTTAACCGTAATGATGGTTCACCCGCTGATACTGATGACTCATTTGAAAGAAATAGCAGTTATTGTTTCAACGTACAAAATATTATTTTCAATAGAACTTTTATATTTTTGCAGATTCACCATGAATCGTCGGAATAATGTTCCCGTCGTTATTTTTTTCTTTTTGTGAGATCTTTTCCCCCTTTCAAGCTTTTATGTGAAGTGATGATGGCTCCGGCGAAAAATTGATTTCATTAATTTTAAGCCGCTTTCTCCTCATACTTTTAGTTTGTTTTCAGCTGAGAGAATTGTCTCCCCACTGCGTTCATAATTATGAAAGAAACATCATTATTTTGAGTAAAAAATATTTTAGCCGAATATTTTTATATGGCTTGCTTGGTTGGAAAAATAGGTACCTTAATAAAATACTTAAGAGTTTACTATAGTAAATAATATTTTTTCTATACAGAAACAATCTTTCTATGCTTACAGTTTTTTGCGGAATGACAGGTAGTTTGTTTTTGATACATATCTACAATGTGTGGGTTCTCGTACATCTTTCCATGTTCAAGCACGTCACGCAAGATCTTCGTACCATTCATTTGATGATTTCTTCTATTAATGAAGAAGCATATACTTATATTGATGATGATCTAATTTATGTCGTATAACTGCTACCGCTTCATTGGCATTTTTACAAAATGTTATAGTTAAAAATAATGGTGAATTAAGTCAAGTAAGTAAGTTTCCACGTTTTTACGTCCCAAGTACAAAAATGGCGTTGAAAACTTCAATGGCGCCGCACAAGTACCGCTTGTATCGGCGTCTTTATTCTTTCACTTGGTTCCAGCAATGAATCAGTGCCATTATTTCGTACGGAACCGGTTCGTAATTAGCTGCAGCGGTGTATTTATTTAACGGCCCTACGTTTGTAACACGTGTTGTGGGATTGGTGAAGTGAATGGAGTTAGGGATGTGGGAGATCATCACTTGTGGATAAATTAACTAACTACTATAAAAATGTTTTTATTTTGTAATATAGAGGTACACATACAAAAATCAAATTAATAAGGAGTCTGTAAATTATGTGTGTCTCACCACTTTACAATCCCCGTGTTATATCAATAAATTATCCACTACTAGATCTAGGAGATTTTGAGAGTTTTCGTTATTAAATTTCACACGCGCTTAAAGTCATCTGTTCTGCTATAAATAAAATAATAACTACGCAAAGGGTACGACTTTAACGACCAAAGGTTTTTCTTGTGTAGGACAAATTCATACTTTTTGTAATCATACGTTTGGTTATTCAGTCTGTAAAGATTTCCTCAGTAGGTAGATATTTAACCGGATGGGTTTATAGATGAAAACCGGATGAAAAAAAATGGATAGATTATAGAGTATACTAAAAAGTGACTGGACACCGATATGTTTTTAGATTTTTTTTCATCGATTCAAATATAGGGTATACCAAAGAGTGGCTGTACATCGATTAAATAATCGAAGTGTCTTTGACGCTACAACCCTATGGTGTTCCCAAGACGGCCCGGTGGTCGGGTGGGCAGGGCGGTCCTCTAGTGGTACGTTCGGCCCGTTATCTTGCGGTCATCAGTCTCGGAACGGGTTGGTCACCGGAACTGTAGCGCGCACGTGCTCGCGCGCCGCGCGTCACGTCACTGCTTAGCGTGCGGCGCGCGCGCACGCTTGACGGGGAGTGACAGCGCCACAGTGCTGGTAGCAGTAAAGTAACGATGGGGTTAATCAACTACATCGGAGTGATACCACGGCCTTACAAAACACTGGTGTGAAGCAGTCACCTGAGCTGTGTTTTGTCGAGCGAGTGAGGGTACCGGAGGACCATTTGGGGGAAAGGGGGTCAAAGGTTGGCCCCGCACTTGAGACTCTTCTGGTATTGCAGGTGTCTAAGGGCGGCGGCAATCGCTTACCATAAGATGATCCGCCTGCTCGTCTGCCGCATACCTATTACATAAAAAAAACTCCGCGCATTTTTAACCGTCTTACAAAGTTTATTTCTTTTATATTCGGCACAATATTCGATCACAGTCTTTTTTCCATTATACGCAAGTTGACAGCAAGTGACAGAGCTCACGCCTTATGCGTCTGCGCAACATTGACTTCTTGATAGATTAATATAAGGACCTCGGTCGACACACATCTTTAGAATACGAAATTAAACCCAGTGGCGACAGGAAATAATTGCTTTATACTCAGTGTACCTAATAACCAGTCATTTAATGTTTAGAATACCGTCCAATTTCAATAAGTTACGTGTATTCACTTGACATTGGCAAAGTTGTGTCGCATCCAAGACGCAAAAAAGCCATTAAAAATGTTTAGATTTGCAATTTCTCAATAATTAAACAGGAATACTGAATGTTTAAATGTTCGTAAATGCAAAATTATACTGATTAACATAAAATAACCTAAATTCCAAAACAGATACATTATGTCAGCTGACACGGTTCCAAAGTTTAAAGATATGACTTCATAATCCAAAATCGCTAGATCACTAACCTTCTTTTATCGCCACTATTCAAACAATAAGTCCAAATCAGCTTATCATAAGATAGAACTATTTTATCTGTATCTTTGCAAAAGATACGAGAAGATAGCGATGGGAAGCAAGTGGTCTGCATGATATAAGATTGTTACACTGACAAAAGCACATTAATTTCTTTAACGATTAATTTTAATGTCTTACCCAAAATATTAAAACACACTCTAACAGACTAAGAGCAAAAAGTTTCTTAGTTTTATCTACTCGTAAACCTATTACCTACTATTTATAAAGAGGTAAAATATAGACCACCACAAGGCTAATTGGTAAGAAAAGGAGGAAAACTTTCGTGATTTAATCGACACCTAGCGCTACCTATTGGTAATTATTTAGAACTGATAAATTCCCAGAACCACGTGAGGTTGAGCCATCTAGTCTAACATTATGTTAGACTACACACTTTTATACAAAAGTCGTTCTAATAGTCAAAAGCACTTACATATACGATGCCATTCAAAATAAACATTATTTCAACTCCATAAGACTACAAGTGCTTACATTTTATTGCTCATGATTGTACATTCCACAACAAGTAGATATAATGGTCAAAATGAAAATATATTTACATTTCTTGATAATACAATTACAAAGCAAATTGACGTTCTAGTTAAGTTATGTACCTACTTGCAGTTGAATTTAATTTATTCAGCATTTATAAAACATAATACAGACATATTATAGATAGAAGATAAAAGAAACGCTGTAAATAATTACTAACACATACACAAACAAAATAAAAACGGTAAAATGACGATTACAATATGCGAAACGTTAGCACAAAGCCTCTTAAAAGTACGAAAGGCGTGAAAAGAAAACAGCATAAGACATTGTACCCTCATCTGTGCAAAAGTTAAGTAGAAATGTAAGAATCATAAAGGTGGAAATGTAAAAATGAATAAAAAGGACTGGAGCTGCGAGTAGCGAAATCGTTCGGAAAAAATTAAATCGGAACATTCCCGCTCGGCGCACGGGCAAGGCAAGGCTAGCGTTGCCATAATACAACTTTGTTAACCTTATTATTTTACTACTATCAAATAACCGAGGGTTTTCCATTAGAATGGAACAAAGGTTATAGAAAAGGTATTTTTAGAAAGCTGTAGAAACGTTTTACTTTAGTAAGTACTTATATCAAAAGAAATTCAATACCGTTTAGCAAAACGTCCTAAACCGTCCTAGGACCATCTGTGTGTCTTTAAAAAACTATTTCGTTTTACTTTGGAATATTATTTGTACGGATAGCCACGTGGTTTTTCATTCGACTCTCGAAGCGACCTTTACTTCAAACCGATAAACGAAAATTCCTGGCACGGGGATTTATATTTGAAAAGAGTCTTCAACCACTAAATGTAACAATATGTACTTTTACGTTTACTACGTTTTTTATGTTACGTTTACTAGCGACCCGCCCCGGCACCGGTCCATGTATGACATTACACATACAAACAAAACCCTCCTCTAGAAGCACCCTATCTATTAAAAAACCGCATAAAAATCTATTGTGTGTGTAGTTTTAAAGATCTAAACATCTAGGTATGGGAAACAGCCAGTAGCAACATTGTTAAATAATGTAGCTTTTGTTTTTTCAATATTTGGTACAGTATCAATTGAGGAAATTGGACAAAGGATTGTAGTAACCGGTCGAGTGGTTCTGTGTGAGTGAGCAAAATAATGCTGAAATGAAAACAATATTTTTCTAAGTCGTACAGACTATTATAATAGCAAAGACAATTGTTGAATACTAAACACAGACAATCTAAAAAACATATAGCAGAAACCGCTAGTAAAAGGTGTTTAAAGACAACTCGAGATTAGACTGGCAACACTGGGCAATACACCTGCGCTAGCAAAAAAACACGCGTGCAGTAATCGCCAGGTTTGTACTCGTCGGATTCGTGAGGCGAGATAGCGAAATTTCGAATCAAGATTGTGTTTTTGTTGAAATAAAACGGGTTGTGTTTGCGCGTGATTGTACGGATGAGCTCGAGGGTACGCCATCGCGTCGGGAAAATCGCGGTTTCGTTTAATCTCAAAATAGCTTGAGTGCGACTGCAATGAGTAAGTAATAACTAACTATGGAAGTAGGTACACTTGTAGCATTAGCAGATGTAGGCACAATTCGGAAATTGTAACTAAATTAATGTTGTGTTTAAACAGTTACACATTTTGCTTTGTATTTTATTTAGTTCATACCTACCCTACATTATAATTTGTAATCACTGATTTCCTCATACATTATAAATTAAAATTATTATGAAAAATATATTTTGTATTTATTCCATTCTAGCACAACGAAACTTTTCGATTATAGCTTTCCCGAATATTCCCCTCTACGTCAACGTTGACTAATGTAACATGTGGCAATAGGGACATATTCATCATTATCGTCATCATCATTATCATTTCAGCGAATAGACGTCACTGATGGACATATGCCTCCTCCAATGTTCTTCACACAGATTGGTTCTGTGCTTCCCGCATCCAAGGAATTCCCGCGACCCTCACTATAGATCATCGGTCCACCTTGTGGAGGCTGCCACATTTTCGACTTCCTGTACATCTGGACATATTCAGAGAAACATATTAACACTATACGTACTACTCAAAGTCCACTAATAAAGTAACCCTTCGCTTTGCGGCATCGCGTCGAGTAAAAAGTTCACGCGCGTCGTATTAAAGTATCATAAATTTTTATTGGCGCCTCTTATCTGCCCTTAATAAGTTGCTTGACATCCATCCAGCTGAACTTACGATCAGTGATGCAACACGAGTTCAAAATTCAGTTGAAGTACAACGCCGGAAAAAAAACGATTGAGAAATCGACTCAATTCAGTTGTCAATTCAGTCTCGAATGACTATTGGGTCATACACGTAATGCTCGTCAGATTCGAGGATTATGGTAGGTGACACCTCATTGTTATCATCTCAGTACATCATGTTCTCATCTAATGAGCTACCATCGCCCTAAAGCAAACCAATTATGTATGGGTTCACAAATTTCACAATATAATTATACCACTTTTTATCCACCTGATTGTCTGTAAGAAAAAAAAGATTCCTTGCTTGCTAGAGTGGTTTGGAATAATACTCGTAATAAGGGAGAAGTTTTTGTTAAACACTCGCTCATCTTAGCGTGTAATTCCTGGCTGCGTCCTGGAGCCCAGGGTACGGAGAAGTTTTTAGTAGATAATCACTATTATGAAATGAATCAAATCAATCGAATAGCATTGGTCGCATCACTAGCTACGCCCGATTGTGATCGTGATGGCGGTCGTAAGAAACAATGTATACGTGATCCGATGCGTGGATATGATTGCGATGCGTACGAGTTGCGTACCTATCTCTTCTTCATTTGTTATTTGGAAGCTGCTTACAGTAACATTATTCGTATTATTCAGTCATACTCGTATAATGTTTTATTGGTTTACGTATTACGGTAGTTTTCAATTTCTGCCTCAATTGTTCTGTGCAACAAATAATATTTTACGTCATAGTTCTGATGCAATCGAAAAGAGTAGGCAGTGCGTAGTTAGGAATTATTTAAGACTACTTACTATTATGTAGGAGAAGCTTTATAATTTCTAATTTAACCTCTTGATAATTGATATCCAACCTACCTAGGTTGGATAGTATATGTACCTACACGAGTATTACACCTACATTACATACTTCGTACGGAGGCGTTCCATATCATGTCTAATTGAGAATATGTACAGTCACTTGGGAGTATTAACTCACAATTATATTCCATTCCATTTTTATTACTCATCGCGGCCATTGAACTTTAATAAATAACACGTTCTGACAGCCTCATTTGTATTACATTGACATTTTGTTTATCTCCCGTAGCTAGACATGACCAGCTAAAGACCGCAACCGCAACGCGCAACGGAATCGAAGTCATCTTTATGATTGATTTGATATCGGGAAATATGCCAAAAAAAAGGAAAAATTCAAATGCAAACAAACTATTACAATCATGTAATAAAATATTCTCTTCCAAATACCAAAATACTAAGTTATAAACAGGGTCATTGTCCATACATGTGTACTCCCAGTGATCTCAGTATGGTTCAGCGCAAATGACTGAGAAAGACTACAAGAACATGTGTAGACACAATACGTAATACTGCCAAAACGTAGGTTAATGAACTCTTAACCTAATGTCCGCTTAGTTGCACTCTTGTAAGAATATCAAAAATGTCACGCCCGCCGGTGATTTTGATCTACATCCAGACAATCAAGTTGTCTATGTTATCCGCTAACTGTGCGCTAAAATTTATCAAAAGTATGGAAAACGTAAATTGTGTTGGATGACCACCAAATGCCAAAGTGGCTAGTCAAAACACTAGATCATATTCACTCATAATCATGACTATAAACCTGGTTTAAGATGCAGAATACTCCATCTGGTGGGACGAAGCGTAATTTTTGCAGCCGGATACCGTGTTACTTTCAACTAGTAAGAATGCGGCCACTGACCACCTTCTGAGCGCCCGCGCAGACTCGCCGTAGTCTACAGAGCTTACACAATATGTTATTAATACACAACTTCATAGTATGAGGTTTTTTTTAATTTTAACTAGTGCAAAGATTTAATTATATTATCATCAATGTATTTTGAATGTTCTTCTTCCATACAATCCAGTTAGGCGACATTGCATAATCCAAAATTTTTATCATCCAATATCAGTGCGAATTTTCAAAGAAAAGTTTAGTCTGGTATGCAACATTATGTCTATCAGTATCCATAATGTTTATCAGTTTGACGTTCATGCCACCATTATCACTTGGCTGGCTGGGATTATGCGTAGGTGCATATTTTTATCTAGTTTTTATGATAACTAGTAAGCTGAATAATCCAAGGTTTCTCTTCACTTCACTTTCTAAAATTTCCAATTTACCTTTAACATGATTATCTTACTATGATCTGTTGTGAGCTGTATTTCCCTGTTGCTTTTGTGCAGTAAAGAATAACAACCTATCTCTCTAATCTGATTTCAAAAACTTTTCAAACTAAATATTGATAAACGCATAAATTGCCAGACTCGATCACCCGTTTGGTACCTCTGATGTTTATTCAAAAGATAATGGCATAAAGCGTTACACACGTATATTTACTTATGTCTCGTCAATAATTTATAGGTTGGGTGTAGAAAAATACCAACACAACATGAAATGTAAACAGATTATGTTGTCGTATCGTTCGGTTCAATGACGTACCTAAGTACTTGCAAGTGTCGGAATGTTTATCGACGTCTACAAGGACTGGCACAGCCACTTTTTGACAAAAAAAACACACAACCAGACAAGTCCAACAGTTACAAAAGGCATGCGCGAAAATAGCCATCTGTGTGTTTAGTCACTTTTTAAGCCGTGACGTCATGTTAGCTCTGCCGATAGATTAGGATAAGGTCAACACTATCACCGCTGATAAGGAACCGTGTTGCTCCACTATTTAGGTCAACCTTTCATACACTTTCCACAATTACGATCCAACAAGGACGTGTTACTTATCTCCGTCCGTCATCTCCGGATACTTATTATAAGACTTGCTTCGCAAACATAATAACACCCAGTGTTGACAATACTTACATCGTGTGTGGACGGGGTATTATATCCCAGGCTTACGCGTTTCATATTAAAAGTAAAAGAATATTGCGGAAAACCGCTTTTGTACACATATTTAACATAATCTAACAGGACTTTGCCATTGTTGTATATAAAATCGTAGAGGCCACACCTAGTAAATACCATCCCACGCCGAGAAATTTGCATACTGTCCGTTTGTATTTACGAATGGCGTCTAGCATCGAACGCTTGTCGAAATTCGCAATGCTAATAATACAATGGCCAGACGCACCTCGCGTCTGCCGCATCTGACGGGTGCAGGACGCCGCCCGTCATACAAACGACCTTAACACGTCGAGGTACGCTTCCATTTACAGTAAACATACATTTTCACGCCGAAACGAAGAACTAGACATACATTTTAGCGGTCTCCTTTCGGACACAAGGTGAATTCGCTTTAATTTATAGGTGAATTAAAATGGTATTTCGCGCGGAGGCGGGCGGGGGCCACGGTAGGCTACGCGTCGTATTCACGGACAACTTTCGACAGTCATTGAATGGAGGTTCGATGACCCGACACCGAAGCGTGGTACGAATTTGCATGTGTCAATGACACGGTCGTCTGTAGCACGCAGCGGCCGACGTCGCGGCCTTATACTTTTCCTTTCAGTCACCGTTCGCCGAGAAACTGTTTTCGGCCGACCCCGTGACACATCAGCGTTGACTCGCCGTCCGATTTCTGTAACAATGGTAACATCTGAACGCCTTCCACGACATTTGCATAAGAATGTGATTTATAATGAATTGAACGAATGTTTTGTGAACTTTTTAACAATAACAACTCACTCGGGCGTTTTAGTTATTCATTTAATGCCTTTGTTGCTTCATTCGCTAATAACATCAAATGTGTACTTAACACATTTTAATCAAATTTATTTACAACCCATGTCATAGATTCCAAAATAGTAATGTCAATCTACTGAAACAGTTTTATGTAAATGACGAAAATTTGCAGCTACACATAAATAGGTCCTTTAAAAACAATCAAACTAAAGTTATTGAAGAAAACTTGTCAAAAACACATCGTTGAATAAAATCTATTCCCGAAAGCATCGGAAGCAAATCGAAAAGATCATTTCGAGAATTAATAACGAGCAAAGAGTTTGGCAAGAATCTTCGGGCCATCCGACACGTCGAGTCGGAACGTGCGAAATCCAATAAAGAAGGTGCACCACCTGTGCCTTATTACATTCTTCTGGTGATGCTTACTGTTCGCAGCTCCCCAGAAATTCCCCCAACTTTCCATGTCGGGAGATTGCTTGTTGTTCAACTTTTACTTTGAGAATTCGTTCAATTAGTATCAGCGGTTGAATGAAACTTTCTTCGGCGGAATGTTTTTAAAATGTAACATTTGGCGAGTTTGAATGTCGTGATCGATTCAAATGAATTTAGGTTAGACTTCGCGGATTTTGAGGCAAAGTTGGCAGGGAGTGTTTGCATAATCGTTGTTTGAAGGTGAGTCCACGTGTTTTATTGAATATTCATTTTCAAAATAGAGTTTGTTATTTGGGAATAGATAACAAATCAAGTTTTATTTACCTACTAGGTTCTTTATGTCTCATTCATCAATTCTCTATTTTACTAATTTTATTTTTTATGTATATTTTGTGATAAATTGCCGACGAACAGACGGATCATCTGATGGTAAGGCCGCCGCCTATAGACACCTGAAACACCAGTGGAGTCTCAAATGCACTGCCAACCTTTAACCCCCTTTTGGGGCATCCGAAAGCAATTGGGATGAAAGAGCGATGTGTGAAGAAACGAAACACAGCACAACTATTTGTTAGATTTTTATTAAAAGTTCCCAATATTCGAATTTTTTACACCTTACACCGTTCAATATAAACAATTTGTCGGACAAAATAAGAAAATCAATCAATGTTAAATAACATAATCGACTAAAAGGTCTATATTCAATATAATGACACACTTAAATTCCTGCATACAAAGTTCGCGTAATATAACATGTACCTACATAAATCGTTAAAAAGCACTGCACTATAAAATTATATCTCATAAACCTCGCAACGAATAATCCGAGGCGGTATGTCATTTTCTGCCTCACAAATAAGTTGTATTACCATTCGTCTTATTAATATAAAACGTTGGAATGGTTTCGCGAGTGAGCCAAACAATGGTGTCCCCTGGTGGGTTGAGATCTTAATTGCAAATGTGGTATTAGCATATGCGCTTTGTGAGTTCTTGAAAGGTGCTAGCCCAAGGCGACGATGCCAGCTATACATAGGTGGATGCCGCATCTTGGTTATTAAACGGACTGTCTGTCATACATGACGAGATTTGCACAGATCTCCGGTGCGTCATTCATGGTTAATCGTATGGACATGACAGTTATGGTTGTGAGTAAAATCGATTTACTAGCTTGGTCAGATAAACAGAAACATTTTAGATACTACATTTAATATACAGAAGGCCTTACTTAATTTGAACGATAATATTTTTTTAATGGGGCGGACGAGCAGACGGATCATTTGGTAGCAAGCGATTGCCGCCGCACATACACCAGCAACACGTGGACTGGAGAATTTTTATTTTTGGTATGGCAATTCTTTGCAATTTATTCTTAAGTAAATATTGCACTTAAAGAGGTCCCACCTGAACCCTCCGAGGATTTTTTTACGTGGACTGGAGTCCTAAATGTGCTCCCAAACTTTTTTCCCTGATTGAACTTCGGGTACCCTTACTCACTCAGCGAAACAGTGCAGCCGCTGCTTCACGCCGCTCTTCTGTGAGGCCATGGTATCACTCTGGTCGAGCCGGCCCATTCATGCCAAAGCCAACTCCCACGGTAAAAAATATTTAATGAAGCCTTGATTACGTATAATGACTTTTAGTTCTACGAGATAATGCAAAAGTTGATTATGACATATTAATGCATACTTATATTGACTTCGACTTATCGTGTCAGGGATCATGACTCTTAGGTTTCAGTGCACTTATAAGTCTATTGTGTCACCCCTTCCCTCTTCAATGCATTGTTCCTCATAGATAACCTTCATTATGTCTCTAAGTATAGCTTTAGTCTGAAGTAGATTCCTATGAACTTTTATATAGACGTGGAGGACACTATAACTAAATTATGAAAATTACATAGATCTGTATTGTTGCAGTTTGACGGCCTCGATGGCTCAGTGACTAAGGTGTTCGTTCGGTTTCGAAAGGTCCCGGGTTCGATTCCCGGACAAGTCAATTTAGAATACTACATTTTCTAAGTTTTCTTGGGTCTGGGTGTTCTGGGTTGACGCCCCCAGTTGGTTATCGTCATCTGGTACTCAGTACAAGGGTTGCCCTAGTTTGAGACCAGGTTGATTGGTGAGATTGTCTGGCGCATTTTATTTTTGTTTTTTTTTTCATTTTAGTTTCTGCGTAATATATTCGTTTCAGGTCCTTTTAAGGAACAGGTTTAGTTTTATTTTTACACGAATATTCGTATCTCCACGTACCTACTTTCGTTTGATAACAGGCTGACTTTTGTTTTTACGTTATCTGTATTACCGTGTTTGCTGTACAAAGACTAAATTCACATCAAAAAGCTCATTTGGCACGTGGAATAACTTTCCAGTTCGTTTAAGTGGCGTGAGTGAGCCCACTGCAGCGTATTCACAACTAATTAATAAATAGAACACTTAGTGATTGTGACTCATTAGAATAATTTTACAATTTCACTTAGTGACTACAATTATAGAGTTATAAGGAGGCTAATAAGAAATTGTGTTCAATCACTCAAGGATATAACAAAATAATATGTCATGATTTCAGACACGTAGGTACACATACAAACCAACAATTTTGGGTGCTCAATCAGAGTGTGTGTGTGAGTTAAATGAAGACTCCACTCCGATTGAGTGAACGGATTACTCGATAGTTGGTTAATGAAAACACGAAATTTTGAGCGTCTAAGTCCAGACACTCGCACTATTAATTGCCCACTTTTGACCCCTATGGCTTGTGTCTGATATACATCAATTAATTGTGTTGCATTACCACAAACTGTAAAATATCTGTAAAAGGTTATCTCCACATTGTTCTCATGTTTTGCTCTTTTTGCTTTGATAGGTAGCCGTCAAGTAGATAGATCCTGAAGGTGAACGATGGTCCTCCCATGAACATTCTCAACACAAATGCACTATCAACCTAATATTACAGATTTTGCCACATTATATAGTAACTCGACGTTCTAAAGAGTGTGTAACTCCATGGCTAGAGTGATTCTAGTCTGCATTTAGGCGAGTATCATTTTTCACTTAAGTGATAGTTTTAATTAATGACTTGAGTGAAGTCGACTCTTGTCACACCACTAGAACACACAGACATAGTTCCCCGAACGATGGCGCCGTGGAAATAATAATTAGTAACTGTGTGTGAAATGTAATTGGTTTGCACCCAATATAAGTGGCAGGTGTACCTACTGTAGCCACCTACTTTATGGAGAAATTGCTTGTTTATTTTTACCTTAATAACTTATTAGTAATAATAACTATGATTCGTATTGATTGTAGGAAAAAACTTATAGGTCCCGTTTCAATTCATCAAACATTAGTTACATATTCCAGTATATTTTAAAAGTACCTTTCAACGTCAACAACTATAAATCATCACAAATAAGTAACTTACTTGTTTATACTCGTATTATGGATTCACATGGTCCATTAACAGTTACTCATATTGTTTGTTTATATTTTCCGATCATCAAATTATAATGTTTGACCTTTTTGTATAAGAATTTCGCGTTATGACAATTTTTAGGCTCGCTTTAACTGGTAACTATTTACATTAAAACAGAGAAAACTTAGGTAAACACATTAAAATTAAATGAAAGTTAAAACAAAATAAGTTCCTATACAGATTATCAAAAACATTTACTGCATTACACCGTCGGATCGCTATACTTATTTTTCATTTTAGTTTCTGCGTAATATATTCGTTCAGGTCCTTTTAAGAAACCGGTTTAGTTTTATTTTTACACGAATATTCGTATCTCCACGTACCTACTTTCGTTTGATAACAGGCTGACTTTTGTTTTTACGTTATCTGTATTACCGTGTTTGCTGTACAAAGACTAAATTCACATCAAAAAGCTCATTTGGCACGTGGAATAACTTTCCAGTTCGTTTAAGTGGCGTGAGTGAGCCCACTGCAGCGTATTCACAACTAATTAATAAATAGAACACTTAGTGATGCGACTCATTAAAATAATTTTACAATTTCACTTAGTGACTACAATTATAGTTATAAGGAGGCTATAAGAAATTGTGTTCAATCACTCAAGGATAACAAAATAATATATCATGTTTTCAGACACGTAGGTACACATACAAACCAACAATTTTGGGTGCTCAATCAGTGTGTGTGTGTGAGTTAAATGAAGACTCCACTCTGATTGAGTGAACGGATTACTCGATAGTTGGTTAATGAAAACACGAAAATTTGAGCGTCTAAGTCCAGACACTCGCACTATTAACTGCCCACTTTTGACCCCTATGTCTTGAGTCTGATATACAGCAATTAATTGTGTTGCATTACCACAAACTGTAAAATATCTGTAAAAGGTTATCTCCACATTGTTCTCATGTTTTGCTCTTTTTGCTTTGATAGGTAGCCGTCAAGTAGATCCTGAAGGTGAACGATAGTCCTCCCATGAACAATCTCAACACAAATGCACTACCAACCTAATATTATTAATTGACAGATTTTGCCAGAATATAGTGACTCGACGTGCTATAGAGTGTAACTCTATGTCTAGAGTGATTCAAATGTGTGAATACAAGCTGATATTTTTTTTTTGATATCAATCGACTAACATTTTTCACTTCAGTGATAGTTTTCATTGTGTAACTTTGGATAGTTTTCATCATGACTTGAGTGAAGTCGGCTCTTGTCGCACCACTAGAACACACAGACATAGTTCTCCGAACGATGGCGCCGTGGAAATAATAATTAGTAACTGTGTGTGAAATGTAATTGGTTTGCACCCAATATAAGTGGCAGGTGTACCTACTGTAGCCACCTACTTTATGGAGAAATTGCTTGTTTATTTTTACCTTAATAACTTATCTATACATTAGTAATAACTAGATTCATGTCGATTGTAGGAAAAAGCTTATAGGTCCCGTTTCAATTCATCAAACATTAGTTACATATTCCAGTATATTTTAAAAGTACCTTTCAACGTCAACAACTATAAATCGTCACAAATAAGTAACTTTCTTGTTTATATTATGGATTCACATGGTCCATTAACAGTTACTCATAATGTTTGTTTATATTTTCCGATCAACATTAAAACTAAATTATAAGTAAATAAAAGTTGAAACAAAATATTTTCCTATACAGATTATCAAAAAATTTGACTGCATTCCATCGTCGGATCGCTATACTTATATAATAGCTTGGCAAACCTGCCAGCTGTGCAGCTCTCCTCCCGTGACATAAGCGATTTTTTTTCATTCAATTGTTATTTATTGTTTTGGAAACTAACAGTTTTTGCACGCAAGTTTATTAATGCGTCAAAAACAAGAATATTACCATACTTCTTGCAACATCTGCTTGTTTTGAGATTGTATTTACCAACTATCATAGCATTAAGTTCTGTAAACTTTTATATGCAATTAAATGTATCTATTCTTATGTTCTATAGTTACAATCGAGTTAACATTCATAAAATGTTTATATTCTTCCTATTAGCTAAACCATAATTGCGTTATGCTAAGCTGAGGCCATCATCAAAATTTATAACTTAAAGTCAAAGCGTTAATAGCTTAACATTTAGGTATCTCGGTACATTTATCTACAGGAACGTCGTTAAGAACTCTTTGTGTTTCCGAATTAATGAATACTATACAAGTACCTATTAGGACCTAACACTTAAATACGAATTTGGTATGCGGTATTATATTACAGACGTAATAGAATATAATATGTTCGTTTCATACATTTTGTTGCGAGTATCCCAGGTGTAAGAAACACAATTTTACAGTGCAATAACACCAAGTATACATAAGCTTAATTAGTATAATAGTTTTGAAGAAGTAACAGTAGGCAATGAATAGTATTAATTTCGGAGAAATAGTCGGAGTTACTTTTATTTGACTTTAAAAACTAAGGGTGCAATCGTCATTGATATTTAGCTTGTTCATAGGTAATATTATATTAAAATACCCACCCACTCATGCTATGTCATCTTATAATCAGATGTTTCCGGATAATTTTACTGAGTTAAATCCCTTATTACATAGAAAAGATCCGTAGATATACATAAATTACGTTACGCAATTTGCCATGTGTGAGTACGTTTTTCCTTATCATTTCTTCCCATAATACCTTAACCGCCATGAATTAAGGGTATGATATGATGACTCATAGAAACGAGTATTGGTATTTTTAGCTAGTAAAATAATATCTGTAAGTACTCTTCCTGCGAACAAAAACTACGGTAATTTACTAACGGTAGTAACATCGAATAAGAGTAATAATGATTATTGTATACTTTTTTTGCTACAATAACTGACATACCCAATCGGTGTTCTGTAAATAACGATTTCTTTATTGTCATTTTTTGTCAAAAGAGATAACGGACCGCATTAGCGGAAAAAAGGACATAGGTATTCTCTATGGAAATGACTTTAATATCGAACGTACACGAGAATAGTGATATTTTACTTTTGCGATATTTTATAGATATCTTCATAGTGATATTTACAGGTTACCGACTATATATCGAAAATCACGAGAATTACGTTCCAGTAGAAAGTTTGCAACATTTCAGTTTAATATCTCATAGCCAAACAAAATTATCTTTAAAGTTATGTGCCGAAAGCTGGCTTCCTGCATATTGGAAGACCGGTCATATGACCAGTATTAAATAAAGAAAATAAGAGAGCCATGGAATAGCCCATGGCTCCAATACGACGGTTCAATTGGGTGAATTTCAACAAACTCCATTTTTGCCTAATTACGGTGGCGAATTTTTAAAACCACTTTACATACATTTTATGGGAGGCACATAATAGAATAAACATTGTAGTATTCAAAAATATAGGAGGCATAAAAATATTATAATTATTTTTAGAGATATTTCAATTTGAAATTTTTACAAGCCACCGTAATTGTATTTGAGCCACCGTAATTTAATCCCTACCACCGCGATTATTTGAAGCCAGCGAAATTATAATAAATAAACAATTTTATTGTTTATTGTCATTTATTGAATTAAATTATTAAAAACCTGAGTTTAATTAGATATAATATATGACATGTAGCTGTATTGCAATCACGTTAATATAGGTACACATTAGTTGATGTTAATTAATGTAACCTGTATGACTTTTTAATAAAGGTAATAGTCGTGTAGAATATGATCAGTTTTTAAGTTGTTGCATAGCAATAGTCGTAAGGGGGGGGGGGGGGGGGGAATCAGGGTATGGTCTTAGTGGGAATTACTGTTAGTAAGTGAGAACGGCATTGCCAATAAAGTGCTAAGAAACCATCTGCAGTGCTAGTGGCGGAACACCAAGTTTAAGCAGAGCTCTAGCCAGTCCAAGTCACCTCACGTCACCGTCGTTCCTCCTGGAACCGTTCAACCACACGGCCGCCACCTTGAGGTGCAGCTGAGCTCAGGTCGAAAGGCGAGTCTTCTGCGCCTCCAAATCGAACCAAACTCACAAGAAAGGAAACCCGAAACAAAACCGAGCACGCTTGCAGGCTCCAAGGTGGCAGCCCTACTAGCTTGCTAGGGTATAGTGGATTAATCACTGGCTTACCTGAACCCAGCTGAAGAAACTGAAGAAGTACAAAACCGGACCGATAAAGCTACAACGACCTTTGGCATGAAAATACGGTCACGAATAGCATGTTGGAATGTGCGAACACTCGGCGAGGATAGCCGACTAGCCTAAGTGAAGCAGAAAATGCTTAGATACAAGCTGCAAATACTCGTCCACAGCAAGTGCGTAGGAATGGATTCGGAGAACTGGGAACGTCCAGGGGCCTTACTTTTTTTTAATCTGGGAAGGAGGATGAAGAAGGCGTAGGTACGTGAAAACGGCGTAGGATTCCTCCTTTCTCACGTTGCGACGAAGAGCCTACTGGACTGGAAACCCATCTCAGAGCGAATCATCACGGCCCGATTCAACAGCAAAGCTCGCAAGATAATCGACCTGGCCGACGCCTTTGGGCTAAAACTGCGAAATCGTTTTTCCGCCCTCGAAAATGTCTCTACACTTTCTGTCAACGCGGAGTAGAACCATATCAAAATGGCCCATACAGAGACTAACTCCGCCGTCCTTGGACACAAAACACATACACGCGAAGACTGTATGTCTCAGAAAACCTGGAACCTGATTGAGACAAGACGGGAACTCCATCTTCAACTCTCTCTCCATCCAAAACTCAACAACCTCCAATACCGACAGATTCGCAGAAAAATTTACCGCAGTACCCGTCGTGATCGCCGATTGTGGGCTGACAGTATTGCCGAACGAGCTTAACGCACTGACAATGCCAGTAATCTCAGGGAGATATATAAGGCAACATTGATGTTGTCTCCCCCTACAGGAGGAAAAGTATTGAAGGCCATCCAATACCCGAAAAACGGGAAAGCCCTAGGAGTGGACCTCATCACAGCGGAAATGCTAAAAGCTGATGTCTGGACCGCTGCGAACGTGCTGAATCCCCTCTTGAAGAACAGCTGGCTGGCCGAAGAGGTGCCCAAGGATTAGAGAAAAAAAAAGGATTTCTCACCACCGTACGTAAGAAGGGACACCTTAGTGAATGTGGCAACAGGAGAGGCATCACCTTGCTCTCAATTCCTTTTGAAGAGCTCTCTTGGATCATCCTAGACAGACTATCGTATCGAGGGCCGTCGAAGCTCTTTCGCAAAGAGCAGGTTGGCTTTCGACCCAACTGATCGTGTACTGACCAGATCAACACCTTGCGAATAATCTTCAAACAGGCATCAGAAGGGAAATGTATGTGACCTTTGTGGATTTCGAAAAAGTCTTTGAAACGTTATCTGGTGGCTCGTGAAATCGGAGTTTCCGAGAAGATCACCAACATAATCAAGGCCATCTACTGGAACTATTCCTGTAGAGTCGAGTCGAGACGCATGAAGGCCTCGTCTCGGAGGACGTACCAGTTGATCCGGAGGTATGTCAGGGGTGTCTCCTCTCGCCTCTCCTCTTATTTGTCGCTCTGGATGGCATTATGCATTAAACCTAGAACAAACGCTGAGGCATAGAGTGGGGACTGTCCAACGTATTGGAAGATTTGGACTATGCCGATGACCTTTGCCTGTTGAGCCACACACGAGCTGACATGCAGGCCAAACTGGACGACCTTCGACGAGAAGCTCGGGAAATGGGTCTGAAGATAAACATCCCAGACCCAGGAAATGAGATGTGGAGTGACAAGTTCTTCGCCGTTGCTCATAGGCACAAAGGGTGTGGAAAGAGTCCAGAAATGTACTGTAATTAGTAGAAAATCAATTTCAGTGGCACTGTACAATTACGGTGGCGCTATATTTCGCCACCGGAGCCACCGGGATTGCACCACCGGACTTAGAAACAGTAACAATATTGGTATTATAAAAAAATATATTATCCCACCAGTAACTTACAGTCTATAAATATGACAGTTAACTCAATCTCAATAAGCTATAAAACTGGATTTCATGTAAAGGAGAAAAGACAGCTCAAAATACATGCCACCGGTATTGATGAAAAACGTTCTCCTGCGCCACCGCAACTAGTACTTACTTGTTTGGCGGGAAAACGATGACAGCGCGCCGCATGTCCTTTAATCCCGATCATGGGGACACACTGAGCGGTAGGAGGAAGCAGAGCTCGTGTCTCCCAAAGCACATCGTGACAAATAAAGAAGGATTCAAAACGCGCCACCGTTATTGCTATTTTCCGCGGGACATTTTTGAGATCGATATAAAATTCCAATTATTAATATTTAAATAATTCTGTTTGATTAATTTGAAGTCTCGTCTATTGTATTTTAAGTGTACATTATTTTAAAGTTACAATTATTCATCAAAAACTTACAATAACACTTTTATTGTAAACTAATGCAATTCGGACAGTCCACCGTAATTAGAATTTAGGTCTTCCAACATTTTTTAAACTAATAAATACATATCTAAAGGCTAAAACGCTGATGACATGTCATAAATAATAGTTCAAATATTT
Source organism: Cnaphalocrocis medinalis (assembly GCA_014851415.1). Taxonomy (NCBI): domain Eukaryota; kingdom Metazoa; phylum Arthropoda; class Insecta; order Lepidoptera; family Crambidae; genus Cnaphalocrocis; species Cnaphalocrocis medinalis. The sequence goes on along the minus strand of CM026285.1, from coordinate 11,252,384 downwards.
ACCAAAAAAATAAAAACTGTTACTAGTAGCTCTCGATACATCGATTTTCAGCTTCGCCGCTAAAAAAAAGTGCTTGGGAAAATCACCCAATTAAATTTTATTTGCTCACGAGCACAAACAGGGTTGACAGATTCCCGCCTCACTTAGAAGTATATATCACTCCAAACATTATCTTATCGTCATAGATTTTGTGACTAGAATAGATTAAATAATCTAAAAAGTTACGACAGAGTTACGACAATTTACATAATAGTAAATAGTATTCAACGACTGCGAAATCCATTGTTATTAAGTGAACACAGGAAGCCATTAAATCATCAAGCTGTTTGTTGCATACGAATATTCACAAATGTATGCAAGCCTAGTGCAAAGATACAGCTGGTTTAATTTTGAAGTAATTCCTTAATCTTTTAAAAGTAAATAAATCTTTATAAGTGCTTATTAAACTTCCGATCTAGATAAAAGATCAACATAAAATCTTCCAAATAAAACTGAGAAAATATCCTAACATAATATCAATATTTAATGTATGTAGTCTTGTAGCCTTATCAGTAGCAGATAACATACAAAAACAGAACTAGAAAAAACCGCAAGTAAACCATTTGCTCACAGAATAACCAGTCATATCCATAGCTACCTTCTCTACCACCTGTTTCTGGTCAAATCAAATCAAATCAAATATTATTTATTTTTCTCTCACATAAGACATAATTAACTGATAACAGTAGGTATAGCTGGTGGCATAAAATAATAGCAATGACCGTTTGTTTGTGCACTTGTACTGATAACAGTAGGTATAGCTGGCGGCATAAAACATCTGGTCTATCGAGATAGATAGATAGATTCATAGGATCTCCTATTTCGCAAGTATTATTTTCTTTATTTCCCATCTGGCAGCCCTCGACGCGCGCTATAATAACGCAGCGAAGTATTTATTTATCGACAATGTTGACGGGATCCGATCGGTACGTTATGTAATTGCTTCAAATGTTTCATTCTAGAACCAATAACGTTTGTTTTCATTAAGCTTGCTATTAGACTATGTGTTTGCTTATTGGTTATTGCCATTTTATTTCTTGGTTAAAATAGCATTGTCTTCTTATTCTCCTTACTCGGCTAAGCTATGAGTACAATCTATTGTGACGTCACCACAGCAAAGTCCATTCAAACAAAATACATGTCTTATTTCCAAATACATGTAACCTTTTGGCAACTACGAATAACATGTATTCATTTTAGTTGTTTCAACTTCGAACGTTATTCATAAATCATAATATATAGTTATGAATTTAGAGAATGCGAAATAATAAATGTGTTGTTTTTTATGTAATAGATGAAAAATAGGTGTCCTATTATGATTCGGCATAACTTCTAGAATTTGTAATCTTGCATAGATAAGTTATATTATAATGTGTCCGTTGATTAAAGTAATTATTGTAAAAGTGTTCAGTCATTTGACATTAGTAGAATTAATAGTGCTTAAAGACACATTAGCACACATAAAAACAACAAAAAATAGGTAGGCATTCTAGAATCATTGAAACTTTTAAAATATTCTTAAAACTTTTGAAATATTCTTGAAGTTTTTTAACCCTTTGTCGTCATTAAATCATTAGACTATTATCCTAATGTTTGTTTTATAATTTTTAGTAATTGATAAAATGAGCAATTCGAGAAACCAATGTTAATTTTGTATTTCCTTTACAGGTACGTACCTAATTGCTTCATTGGGAAACGAGTTATCGAGCTAACAGAATTGGCGTCGGTAAGTTGAAGTCCTCCAATACACACAAATGAGTTTGACATTTCCATGAAAAATGGGAATGATCAGGCATTTCCCAGTTGAATAGAACACACGCACTTGGAATAAGCAATCATATGCGTAAAATACGAGGATCGTAGCTCCAGACCGTGTGTATTATTTGAGAATGTTTAATATATTGGGAATGTGAGTGTTAGTACTTGAAAATGTGTGGTGGTAAAGGAATGATAACTAGTCTTTGTTTAAAGATCAATCCATTCTAATCAAAATATCCTTATGACATACTTTATGTACAATATATATTGTCTATCATATGATAGCTTGTTCGTTTTCGCGATTGTTATTAACAATATGAATACAAAAAAAGGGATTCTAAAGTTTGCCCATAAATCTTTGGAGTTACATCTACTTAAGCATTTTGCATTTCTTGACAGTAATATCATTCAGTAGATATGCCATATTAAACGAACATTTTCTTCTGTAGTAGGACGACTTATAATAATATCTTATATTGGGGTAAAAGCACAAAAAGGGTACGCGACCTTTTAAGGGAAGTGCCCTTGGTGATAGATGACAAACGCTGATTTCCGAGTAAAGCGGGAAATGCAATCAGGGTTTCGGGAACTGTCGTATTTACCCCTCTGCATCCCCCTCCAATGGATCAAGATTTTGTGTCGGTAATTAGGCGGTTACAGATGTGAGAGTTTTACAAAAAATGTTAATAGTAAGATATGAAATCATGTTTTAAAGGTCGACTACGCATGTCAAATTATATAGTGGTGATCTTGATCTATTTAATTCCATGAAATTTCGTGACTATTGGATTTAATCAACAAATACAATTATATGAAAATAGCCAAATCAAAAGATTAGGCATACTTAAGAAGCATGTTGTGATCAACTTATGTGAAAACTAAATTTCACGTTAATGAGTTGTACGTTTACACTTATTTATCAAGTAAATGTTATTTTATGTTAAATATCCGTCACATCAAAGCATGAAAAATAGTTTCAGCGCTCATTTTAATTAACTTCGCTTTAGTCATTGAGTCTGTCTAAATTGCTGAAGTTGGAAATAGATCGGTTTGATCATTAAACTCTAAAACATCTCGCCGAATAAAATGAATGTTTACTCTCAAAATAAATTTATCAAAATGAACATTTAATGATTTCTATTATTTGGTGAACTGGTGGTATATTGGTACCGTACAATTAAATGAATTAATTGTGTGTACGTAAATATTAGTTTCTTTCATCATGCCTTCTTATTAATGTATCAGAAAACAATAGTTTCTGCCAAAACTATATCCCGTAAACGAAGAAGTAAAGATCATACATGATCTTAACTACAAACTCTTAAATATTGAGAGATCGAGTCCTATGGTTGCTTCGTTACGTAATTGCATCAGTTGAATCGAAGGTGTAAGAAGTTAGTAAAAGGTTTATATTTCATGTCCATAAAATTCCGGAAAATTTCGAAGATGAAGTGGAAACAAAATAAGTAGGTTACTCGTATATGCATATAAACAAACGTGAAAAAAAAATACTAGTAATGTTCTGCTATCAACACTTCATCGTAACGATTTATGGACATTTTCCATCCGATATTAATATCCCTTAGAATGCCGCAAGCGCAACCAACGATGCGTGTCATGATGTGTGTTTCTTCCACTCATCCAACTAGCTGTTATGTTAACTTCGTTACAGTAAATCAGGCACACGCTATCCCACCTTTCTTTACGAGGCTATTGGCGATTATCGACTTTAAAAAGAGACATAAACGTCTGTTGTTCGACGCCGGCGCACGCGCCGTGGCATCATCAGCGCTGGTGCAAAAACACGCACGTGGTTCACACTACGTAGGCCTATTCAACTATATAATCAACTGCTGCAGGCAGGGGCGTATCCAGGTTCTGGGCCAGAGGGGAACAAATCAGATTTTTACAAGCTAGGTGCTTATAAATAATAAAACAATTCAAATTAAAATAGCTATATTTTTATATAAATTAGCTGCTCTCCCTTGTGTAACTTACTTACTCATTAGGCTGGCTCAGCGATCCATGGTTGGTCTTGGTATTCGACGTCAAAGTTCGCCATTTTGTACGGTCCTGTGTCAATGCCGAAATAACTGTGTAAACCAGTAATTAGTTCTGGTTTTGCTAAAACCAAATGCGTTAAATGCAGTTAAACTTTGTATCAACAGCTTCGATCTCGACCGACTTCAGAACATTTCCAACTGTTTTATTACGTTACTTTCGAGCCGAAGCTAAAATTTCTTAAATGTCAAAATTCTCACTTCACTTTATGATCCGTGAAATTGAGTTGTAACGGGCTTTGGTTAAATTTCATTTAAATTTTTACTTTGATCAACGCATAAACCGTGAATGATATCATTGCTTGAACTTTATAGCTTACGTTTACAGTTGTATGTTTTAAACAGTATAAGCAGATTTTTTTCTAGTAAGGAATTAGTTCATTGAGGTCAAAGTAAGTTCTGAGCGCCTAGGATATCATCTTTTTTTGGTATTAACCGTATTAAAGTGAGAAACAATCAAATAATCTGAAGTGAAAAAAAAGTAATAATTTAATTAAGTTGTAATCCGACGTGCTTATTACCGGTGTACTACATAACAAATGTATAGTTAAATGTCATCTATAATTGTAGTCTATTTTAACTGAAACGTTACCATTATAGCAGCTTACATAATTTTCTCACACAATGCTGTTACAGTAAATTTTAAACAAAATAAAATATAAAAGTAACTGCAGAATTGTGGATCCAGACATTTCCGTAATAATCCGGATATATTAATTGCGTCAGATTATTGTACACACATCCGCGAGGAAATTAGCATCAATTCGCTGCCCCACAATGTGTGTGTACTCCTAAACTGTGCAATGCGCAGTATGGCAACTCTGCTCAACAGCATAAACTCAAAACAATAAAAAATAATTAAGGTATACTACTTATGTAAATTAGTCTTTATCACGATCCATTTCTTTGACAGTTGTAGATTCTGTTGAATGCATGGAGTCAGCTACGAACCGTAGCACAGTAGCGTTCCGTAGCTCTCCGTAGCGTAGCGAGTGAACGCTTTATTTTTTGGGACTGACTTCATGTCAGTAGATAAAATAATAATAAGATGGATAAAGAAACACTGTATTCACATTTGCATATTATATTAAAATAAGCACGAAGTATTTTTATTATATACACAGGCTTGCAATATGACAGTGAACCAAAGACAAAACTCGTAAGCTTTCACTTACTATAAGAGATCTTAAAATAATCCCGTCTGTACTTTACTGATAAACTCTCTACGCTGTGACTCTAGTCTAGAGGGGGCCGCTGCACAATACCCGCTCAAAGAAAAAGCAATTTCAGAAAGCCCTAAGTCGTTTTGCGAACTGAAATAAAATATTGCTTTGAGATCCGAACGAAAAACAACGGGATTTGGCGCTATTGCAACATTTTACGGCGGCATTGTGAACACACATAAAATTTATAGGCGTTAACGTTCTAGGCTCGCAATAAACAGTTAGTCCGCTGAGTAAGCGCCGCGGAACGTTTTAATATTTTCTCTAGACGAGTCTTTGAACGGAACAGTCGCTGCGGACGCATCACTCCGCAATTAAGGGCCAGACAAAACGTCGTCGACTGCGAGAGGCGTTTCATCAAATATTAAACCGGGCCTGCACCCGGCACAGAACAAATCCTACGGCGCATTTAATATTTTACTTAAAACGGTCTGCGGTTTCCGCCGACGGAGTTTTCTTGCGGCTTTGCGCGGCGATTTAAGTTTTGTTTAGTGCTGCTGGAGGTGGGTCTGCCGAGCTGATCCCCGGCTAAATACTTGATGCGATGCCTGTTATTAGCGCTCCGCTTTAACTCCGCTTAAACTCCGCAGTCTCCGCTTTAAGTCCGCAGTCTTCGCTCCGCTCGCCCACAGTATAACAGAACAACGTAGTGTCCCCTACTTATATGAATATACACACATACAAAGGGTTGAAATCTGGCGCAGTTACAATGCCGCATTGGGTTATAATATTAAAATATAGGCGTAGCATTGGCACGCGCTTCTATAGTCTCAAGGTTGAACAGAAAATACTTCACTGCTATTCGTTTTTTTGTGACTAAGAACTCCATAAAATATCTTCTCGCTGTAGATGACAAAGATTATTACGAGATGTCCTCTTTAACAATGTTTATGGTTTTACAGCATCCTTAATTCGTTCTATGCGAGGGTAATTAATTTCGACAGTATCACGAAAAAGCCATTTTGAATACTGAGCCATACACAATGGAGGGAAACGGTCGCTAATGTGTCCGAGGAAACAAATCGTTGAGTCGTGCCCGACGTAAAGGTCCTACAGTGAAACATAATTCACAACGGAGTCTTTATCCCCGTCCTTTTTACACCCGCTGTACGTCTCTTTTGTTTGGATGCGACAGGCACATCATCGTTTGCCACGAGGGTTTCGTTGTAGGCACTCTGGCTGGTGGAAATGACTGGAGCTAAATGTAGGGATGCCGGTCAAGTGAGTGTCGTTGGGTTCCGTATCAGTCAATCTATCAGCTAGATATTTCTACCTCTTTCAAGTACATATTTCACTAGATTCCTATTTATAGAAATCTATATATTATTATCAGAAGATATTATCAGACTACACATTTATACGAAGATTAAAACGATGAATTTGCAAAACTCAAACTCATCAATAGATATAAAAAATGTAAATCATACCACTAATAGGTTACACACCACCACACAAAAGCAACGATTCGCATTTCATATACGCACATTTACAAAAATGTTCTTAAAACTATACAATATTTCTTCCTTAAGAGCAGGTAATGCATATGTGATGAAACGTATGTTGCAAATATCCAGGCGGCGGTGATCACCTACCAGGGTACCAGGTGTGCCGTCTGCTCATTTGTACGCAATAATGAAAAAAAAGCGCTGGTCCCAAACGTGTCTATATCGTATTCAACGAAAACACGTCTCCATATCGCGTTTAGGCGCGTCGTCGTCGACACCTCCAAGATAAGACCGATTAAGGCCTCGTGCATAGAAGCCTTAAGCTGCGGAACCCCAACTCGGTATTAATCGGATGCGGTATTAACTCCCTAACTCGACGCTGATGAATATTCCCCCGCGTGACACCAGTTGTCTTGAATTTGCAAGAAATAATCTCCGACATCCGACAATCATAAATCTTTCAGTACCAAAATGGTAATTTTAAATAATGTATACGATTCTCAAAAAGTGGAGTGTATTTTACATTCACACAGGAATGAAATATGACTTGGATGTTGAGTATTAAAGATGGCTTCAAGAACTGATATCGACTAGTGTTGTTACACTATCGAGAAATATGAATAAAATACTGATCGATCAAATTAATTGTCGGTATTACTTTTCAATAGCGCTAACAATATTCTGAATAATTCGTAAATCTCAATATATTACACCTTAAACTGGGCAAGCGGTTGCCAACCCGTAGCCTGCAACTGGTTTTAGTAAATGAAGATAAATTTAATGCCTAAAATGAACAAATCTTGATAATAAGTAACAAAGTCTACCTTTTCTTCGTTTTGCAACGAACAAACAATATGTTGACGGCAGATTTTTTAAGATTTCTTCCCAAATGTACATATACAATATAAAATAAAGCAATTTATTAACACACTACTTATAGGCAAAAAAGGCCACCTAAGTTCTTTGACTTCTAAATCAGAATCAATTTAAGATTAATCGAAAACAACAGTCTAAAGTAAATTGTTGACTTCTCCTAAAAGCAGGAACTTTTAGCGCTAAAAAAATAAAATAGATAGAATCTTGTCTGCCCTTTCTAAATACTTTTTGCTCCAAGATTAATATTGATAATTAAAAAACGTAGGGCAACGCCCTAGCGGTCAAACACGACTAATGAGGTTAACAGTTCGGTATTCATTCTGTACACAACATCATGGTGCTAATAACTGTTCTTTGTACGCATCTCCTTCGGCGTTCAAGTACGAGTAAATGGGTAATAATAGCCAAGCTCTTATCAAATTTAAAGCCTAAGATATTAGTTTGCTAGTGATAATAACAAAAGTAGACTAGATCCTAAATAGTTATTTTAATAATGCTCTTTAAAACTTTTGCAAAAGTAGCGCATACTATGTTGTACGAGGTTGTTTGGGAATATTTATAGAATTCTCTTAAAAACCGACACAAAAATGTACTTTTATACTATGGAAGTTTTTTTTACATAACCTTACATGTAACGGTTAATAAAAAAGTACAGACAACAACCCGTGATAACGTTTTGATTAAACAATTTTTAAAAAAATCCGTGTTTGCACTTACAACTTTATTACAAAGGGGAACAGAGCTCCATTAAAATTAAATATGTTATCTAATTGAAATAATAAACATGGTAACCGCATCTGCATGCCTATCAAAGAGGAAAATCTACAGAGACTGCCCTAGTCAGTCTAGTAGACCGAATCGAGAAGGCGCTGGACGATAAAGAAATAGCACTGTGTGCATTTCTAGACATAGAAGGAGCATTTGACAATACCCCAACATCTTTATTGGTTAGGGGACTCTCAGAGAAACAAGTGGATTCAACCACGATAAAATGGGTACAGTCAATGCTATCTACACGAGAGGTGAAGATAACACTCTTCCAAACCTCAATCACAGCACTAACAACAAGAGGCTGCCCACAGGGGGGAGTGCTATCCCCCTTATTATGGACTCTTGCTGTCGACCAGTTACTTTACAAGATGGCCAGAATGAGCATAGACACACAGGGATACGCAGACGACCTGGTAGTCACGGTCCGAGGCTTCTGCCAAAGTACAATATCCTCTTTGCTGCAGAGAGCTCTTGATACCATCGGTGACTGGTGTGAAGAGAACAATCTGTCAGTAAACGCCGATAAAACTATAGTTATACCTTTCACCAGGAAGAGGAAGCTTGACAAGCTCACCAAGCCCAGGATGAATGGAAAGGAGATAGAATTTTCCACCGAAGTTAAATACCTGGGAGTCACAATCGACCAAAAACTAACGTGGAATACTCATCTCCATAACATAATTCAAAAAGCGAAAATAGCTTTAGGCACATGCAGCCGTATGATAGGAAGCGACTGGGGATTAAGCCCTAAGGCGGTCCTATGGCTATACCAAACCATTGTGAGGCCGACCATCTCGTACGCTTCTGTGGTATGGTACAACAAAGCCCTGCAAAAAACGGCTGCGGAAAAACTAGGTAGCTTGCAAAGGACTGCCTGCATTATGGCGACCAGAGCGATGTCAACAACGCCGAAAGCGGCTTTGAATGCACTGCTCAACCTGACGCCTCTCGACGCTCACATCGTCAAAGAGGCGGAGGCTAGCATGTGCAGGATAAGCGCACAGGGCGAGACAAAGCTAATCTCACTGAGGTTGAGATCTTTACTCAACTCAAGAAGTGGGACGCCAATCATGAGCATGCTTTCTGATGCGCTCACAACAACATACAAATTCCAAAAAACTTATGTTGTGGAAATCCCTACTAGAGATGACTGGATGAACGGGCGTATACCTTGTGAAAAAGACAGTATAATCTGGTACACTGATGGGTCTAAAATGGGTCCCAATGTAGGATATGGAGTATATGGAGGGAAACCCAAAATTAGGGTAGCTCAAAACATGGGCAATTTCGCCTCCATATTTCAAGCGGAGGTATACGCCATAATTGAGTGTGCGGAAATCAGTCTGCAAAAGAATTATAAGAACAAAACTATCTACATAAACTCTGACAGTCAGGCGGCACTACTAGCACTTAGGGCGTACTCTACAGCGTCCAGGCTAGTAGAAGACTGCATGACTAGACTAAACCGTCTAGGTCAGTGTAACAGAGTAACACTTAGATGGGTTCCGGGTCACGCGGAGATTGGAGGCAATGAGATTGCTGATGAGCTCGCGAGGGCAGGATCAGAGGGTATATTTTACGGCCCAGAACCATTCTGCGGCATACCCAAAAGTCTTGCCCGTCTGACACTGGAAAACATTTACACACACAAATCACGCGAATCCTGGCTCAACACACCAGGATTAACCCACTCCAAGCTACTCATAAAGCCTTATAATCGCGGATCCTCCGTCGCGCTTCTTCGGCTAAGTAGGAACAGTATGCGCATCCTAGTGAGAGCTCTTACCGGCCACTGTTGCCTTAACAAGCACATGGCCACCATGGGACTGAGCGACACTAGAATCTGCAGGATGTGTAACGAGGCGGATGAAACCCCTTTACACATAATCACCGAATGCGGACCACTGATGCGTAAACGTAGCATGCATCTGGGAAAGCACATTCTAAGCCCCAATGAAGCTAAGGATCTCAGTCCCAAACAATTAATTCACTTTCTTAAAAGTGTAGGATTTGAGACTGAAATGTAGCATAGCGGCGATCACAATAGATCAAACTGGTCGCAGTGATACTGGTCTGAATAAGACCTGCATAGCCGCCCGCTTAAAATAAAAAAAAAAAAACCGCATCTGCCCGTACGCATGCTACATTAGAAAAGCACACGTCTCATTTGGATGGGGAGCCTCACGCATAAGTCACACGCCCCCTAGCGCGCCACTATAACTGACAATTAAATCAAGTAAAGCCCCTATCCATACATTAAAGCAGATTTATCGAACAATTTTTCAACGTTAACTTCAGACCATTACAAGCGTTATTGTACCTACCTACTCAATTAAGCAAACAACGGTGGACTCATTAAAAAATAAAAGAGCGCCACCACCCCCACTGTGCGCCTAATGTCGAATGCGCTTTGAAGTTTGAATATCATAAAGAGTACGAACGCTTTGTAGCTAGTGCAGGTATGCGGAATTTAGTGGAACAGACCCTTTGTGATACGGTCTAAATGAGCTGGTAATTATTGTTGCGGTAGAGACCCGAACCTATTTACTTGACTGTACAAGAATATACTCTACACTCGTATAGTTCCTTCGTAAATACGAGATGTGATATTGCACCAGACCACTTAACACGCCCGTTCTTGTCCCATGTAGTTAATTAGTTCATATAAAAAGAAAAGTAGAAATTAAAATGTGATAATCGTATATCGTAACTTCGTAAGTAAACAGTGGAGTCGACAATGTGCACTGTTAGATAGAGGCAATTGACTCTTAATCGTTCAACTAATTAATGACACAACCGCGCTTAACGATAAATGTATAATTTATTATAGTTCATTCATCTAGTTCAGTGTTTCATTTAGCTCGATTGAATCTTTAGCTCTTTACTGTCTTCAACTCACTGACTACTGCAGTTAAACTATTGACTCAAGATATCTTCTGAACTACATGAGTATTCTCTTCTCATGATTTATAAGAGTTGTATCACTCTTTCCAGTTCAATGAACTTTTTGGGCAAATCTTGTATTGTTGGCGTGAAACAGCGAATGACCAAGACCAGAGGAGTCTTATATCGGAGGCCAAGATACATTTTGTGTCGTTGAGCGGTCGCAGTAAGTAAATAAGTTGTATCGCATGTCGACAGTACATTCTCTCACACACACGCCTCTTTCAATTAAGCCCTTACTCTAAAAGTATATTGCAAGACATTTCACCTCATACACGGTGTTAATGGTGCGAGGAGATGGTTGTTTTCCTTTACATCGGCACTGTTTGGAATTCCTGCGTCAATTAAATGCTTGTTTGTAAACACGGCTGACACTGCGCGCGATAATTTCCACGGAACCCGGCTTCCTCGTCCCCTTGCGAGGGTTCTTTGAAATGGAAGAGCGCCAGTGTTGCCTTTCTACGGACAGAGCAGGAAACCTAGTGACCGAAGCATAATCGACTAGTTTTGCATACAGAGCGACAAAGATCTTCTCAGGAGAGCTTATGCTATATTTTTAGGATACACAGAATGTCCAAAACAGGTGAACATAAAATGTACCGCGCTGGTTCGGAGTGTCGATTTCTAATAACAAATAGCTACCCCAGCAAACAGACTTAATATTAGTAGGTACGATTCTTAACATTTCTCGATTGATTGTTTAGAATGAATTCCATGTCAATGTTATCCACTAGAGTAAAAAATACAAATATGATTAATTTGGCAGGGTAAGTACCTACGTATATCACTTTTTTGCATGATAATTAGACAAAAGAGTTTTCACCCCGTCTGATGGTAAATGGTACGTGTTAATTTTATGTATTCACATTAATGTTTGATAGTATTCAAATTGACGATCGTAATTTTTCCTCAGTATCGCGAATTTTTCCGCCAAATACGAAGAAAAAATCAGTCGCTGGCAACACCGAACAGCCTTTGAACGGTGTAGAACCTAACGGTTCAATAGATGCGGAATACTTTGAGCCACCTCAATGCCCTGTGGAATAGAGCATTTGCATGACTAAAAGTGCGGTAAAACAGCGCAAATACCTACTCATTGAGTTAGTCTCTAAATTCGTGTTGCATTTTAAGTCAACGAATAAAACATACTTTGTTTTGATGTCAGCTCATGAGCATACCTATACTATACGCCAAAGGTATGGCGTATGAGGCAGAGCAACTACTAAACGTGCCATCCGGCCATGGTATGTGTCGAGTTTATCAAAACCTATCCTTAATTAATTAACGTGGTGATTAAGCCTAATCACATCATAGTAGCAATTACTTGATTTGCGAAGCCGCTCTATAATGTAAAAAATAGATATATTTTCAGAAAGAAATAAAAGGATTTAAACACAAACTGCCCTCTTTACCCAGTGGGACAGTTATAGGCTGATATTTTACTTTACTTTACTATCCTGAATATTTTTAAATTCGTTTCTAGTTTTATTTATATTAGGATTTAAGTCAACTATTATCCAAATACTTATCTTTCTTTTTTTTCTGTGTAATTTTTTTTTGCATACGGGCGGTATGTCCATATTATGCGGTCATACACACTGTGACGGGACGGTCCGTGTGGATTTCCCCGTGTCACGTCAAAAAATGTATTTCTTCATTCTTATATCCCCGTCATTTGTCAACGTCATATAATTTATTTTTAAAGCTATGTATGTCATGGACACAATATAGGGGGTTATCTAAATGCTATATCAAAAATAAAAATATTAAATTCTTCATACCTATGACAACCAAAATGTTACGAGATTTTTATAAAAAGAGTCGTCGTATGAGGCGAGTCTTTAGAGAATTTTGATATAATGATAACAACACTTGGTGCGTTCTATTGGTTTGAGAATACGTAAGGACATTTGCTTTACCTATATAGGTATACTGACCGATTTTTTTTACAAAAGTTATTATAAAACGAAAAAAAATATATACCCAGACTACTCTATAGGGTAGTATAATTTTGTATAATCAATAGACTTCGAAGTGTTAGTAATTTTCAAGTTGAACATAAAACTTTAAAATAAAATACCCATACGTACCTACAATCCACAAATACGACCACAATACGAATATGTATCTTTGGATAACAAATTAACCTAAGGCACTTATTTTTCTTTATAAAATTGTATTTCTGTTTACCTATTAAAATTCCAATTTATTCTCAATTAATCCCACGTAGCTAGAACAACTGCTGTTTGACATGTAATAGGTATTACGTAAATAAGACCATTTCCTCAGAAGTCCCGCAGCAGTTAACAAACATCCCTGGGGCTTTTACCGCTCACTGCACAACCGAAATGAGGATTTATTGTCGAGTTAAATTTGAACCATGTTTCGTCACCCCTCTTAAAAGCAAGAGTTGTAGGGATGCGTTCTAAGGTGAGAAGTTGATTATTGTTTCAATCGCTTAATTCGTTTCCTTGACTTAACAACCCACATCATCAAAAAAAAAGGTTATAGTTGTAAAATTTTCAATCGATTTATTGATATGCCTACTTGACTTTTGTATCAGTCTACACAATAAAGAGAAAATGAAGAGGCGACAACAAAAAAAAGTACGATATGTTCCTACCTTAACGGTTTTGATTTAGTTATTTTGTGCTTAATGAAATTTTACAGACGGATTGCCAATTTCGTTTCCATGGTGATGCTTGTGCGGCCCAAACATGCTGAAGCGTATCCACGGTTAAAAAAATAAAAAAGAAGGTATTGATTGGTTAAAAAATTATCGCTCTTTCCTATCACATCCCTTACGAAGTAACTACCCCAAAGATTATCATCTCCACTTCTATTTACATTGGGAAAGTAATTCAAGCCTTGAAAGCAGAGCAAACGTCGATTTTAATAGAGTCTTGATGCAAGACTCTTGCTCTTGATCGTGGTTAAATTTAAGTAAGTCTCGACAATTGACAATCTTCAAACTAAATCAATATTACGCACAATGGCAAACGCCCTACGGTTAAAATTGTACCTTTACCAGCGTCTGACAACAACGATTTAGAACATTTTCCCACAGAAAAGATATTGCCATCCTGTGAATGTCAATAAAGTGCCTTCTGTCGTAACGCCAGAAGTTCAAGTACAGTGGCCAGCACATCAAGTTACTACAATCTGTCAAATTTCCTCAGTTGATATTGAACCAAACACGTTTGACATAAAAGTGAAGTTCGATTGAAGAAATTTGACAGATTGTAGTAACTTGATCTGTAGGCCACCGTACATTCTAATCTCACAGAGAACAAAACACTATCGCAAAGATATCAACGTCAGGTGACCATGCTTACCTGTTGTACAGGATAAAAAGCAAACTTCGCTTCACCCCGAAAAGGAACCCAGAGTGTAATCACGGCATAAAGGGCAGCGGAAGCGCCGCCGGGCCGCGATCGGTCGGGGAAAGCGTTTCCGCGCCGACCTGATTACCACAGATGCTTAAGTAATTTCGTGTCCGTCCCTTGTTAATTGCGGGAAATGAGTTAATTAATTGTTTTCCTTTTCTGTCAGATATTTTTTGCCGTTTGTTGCCGGTCTAATCAGGCGGATTGATTTAGAGTGATCGTGCCCGGAGTGACTCATTTGTTACTTTGCGCGGTTACCAAAAATACGGAGATTTCTGGGACTGTAGGTTTTAGCTTTTTTATTGAATAATTGAACAAATCTGCTATTTTGAAGCAATATCGTGAAATGACAAAATATAACTTGAGATTTTATTAGTTTTTGAACACAGGCATTGTCTAAAATACCTAACATGTACCTACGCTATATCACCGTTAAAAAATATATGTCAGCAAATATACCGCGGTGTCTTAAATTCTTTTCAGGATGTCGGATTGTGGAATCGACTTAAATAAATCGCAAACTACAGAAGTTTTAAGTGTGCTATAACAAGTTTTATGATTTCCATAACCATGGAAAAACCACCATTTCCAACCAAATAAATCTACTTTACTGGAATTACTTACTACAGATAATACCAATGCAGTCAGTAGGTACTTGTGTAGTGCCTTATTCGTAAAGGCATAATTTTGCAGAATACTGGTACAGAAATTACAGGACATTATATAATATGTAGTTTCCTAGCCTTTTAACTCTACCTAATATTGCTTAGATTACTCGATCATCAAATTTCCATCACAAAGCTTAGATTTGCGCTGAAAGGGCTTCGAGTCGCACTGCATTATTTAAAACAAGTTCACACTCCCGTTTCGGGGTGTAAAGAAATCTGCAAAAGGTACAGTCGCGTCGAGTGCATGCATTTTGTCTGTCGTCGGCGTATTTATAGGAGGGCGTCGGGCGGGCGCGGGCGACGACCGCGCCGCAAGGCCGGCCCGCCGCCCAAACCGAGCCTGTTCAGGGTTGATGCCTTTGTTTCATTTTTTAAATGTCTTATTTAGAATTTTTACCGTTTTAAATTTCGAACACATTACGTTCTGCGATAAGCCAAATTTGGATGTTAAAATACTGGCACAAACAGCGATGGCAATTTTAGTCATTCGCTTTTTTTATTTTGAATTTAGAATAGAACATATTTGAATGGCCCAGACGGCAGACATGAATTATACGTACTCGTAGTAAATTATTTTCTCTGAAACAGTTTAATTTAAATTTCGAACATCATCTTAATCCAAGCCTAGACTTGTGATGACTAGACACGCGAATGTTCTTAGCAGTTTTATCTATTCTCTAAATATCGAATGCTGGCACATTGCGAATATTTTCGTGTATAATTATCTATGAATATTCGTGTATGATTTCTTTTAATTTAAGATTAAGCGAATCAAATTATCAGCTGTGCCATATTTAAGTATATTTATTTCCGTTTTCCCTTTTTTCCTACGTAACTCCAGTGCTTTGAATTCTTCTACGTATTTCCATAAAAAGGAAATGTACACAAACCATGATAATCGCTAAACGGTTTATAAAAACGTGATGTGTCTTCCAAAACGCATTAACACATTTTGGCTTGTTTTATTTATTTTTCTTTTTATCAATGTCTAACAAAACTACTGGCCGTTGTATAAATAAGTTATGAGGCGCAGTTGTAAATTTTTCAAATTCAAGTTTTTTTTTTACTTTAAAGTAAAGACGTCATACTCAAAGAGAAACAATTTCATGTGGTGTGAAGTTTCTCTTTTTAATGAGTAAGTTGTCACAAAAATAGTTTTTTACAACGTTTATCTATTTACTTGCTTACTTAACGATACCGTCACTAGTCTAAGCTTAAGTGCTAGTTTTATTTGCTTGAGCAGAGGATTTTTTTCAATGTTGAATCCCACCAAATGATAACTCAACACGCACACGCAAGTTAGTCCTACTCAATACTTTCCTGTAACACGACACCTACTTGATTTTCACTTTTAGATCATTATCGTTCACCTCACGCGCAAAGTTTATCTAATTAGTCACAACTCGAAGCCCTATAAATATCGCTAAGTTGTTGCTGTAGATAATTTCACTGTGAATTCTCTTCGCATAAACTCTAGAGTGTTACGCTAGATAAATCAACGAGCCCCCATCTTCGTCTGCAGGCAGATAACATCTGTTCCTATTAAACCGATGAGATTAGTAAATACACACCTAAGACAATCCGGGGAATAAATGGATTACGTTTTGATGCGTAGGTACTGACGGCGTGGGGGCTCGCCAATATTGCGATAGCAACACACGTGCCTATTATGCTTGTATATGTTTTGAAGGTTAACGATAAGATACTTTCTTCTTCTTTAAGGTATTTTTTTAAATCTATATTGAAGTGGGTGTTCGTACGTGGGCGGCGGTAATTGCTTTCCATCATAAAAAATATTCCTATAAAATAATAAATACAACGGACGCCTTTGCATGGCATGCGACAGATTGTCTTCCAAACAAGCCCGCAAAATGCTGCTCCACCCTCCATTTGTAGGACTTTATTAAGTTGTTGTAAAATAGTATGTTATGGTAAAATAAAATTGATCTTTTCATACCTGAATGTACCTTTAACTTCATATCAGTTCTGCTCTAGTGATAGAAATACTGATTTATCTACAGAACTACAAGTGTAATTCTTGACCACATTTGGTAAAGTCTTAACGTGCTTCTTCCTCAATAAACAAAGATTTGTCTTCCTCAGTGAGGATAAAATTCAAATTGAAATATAATTTTTAATGTATTAACGTCGTAAGACCCAAATGTCCTCATACGAGGCAAAAACAATTGACTTTCTATTGTGTCTGCTGTCTGGGCCTTACGACGTTAAAGAAGTCTAGATACTGACCTGCAGTTTCTAGACTAAAATTATATTTAGTAAATGGCATTCGAAATAGCAATTTGAACGCGTATTTCTGTTTTCCTGCACAACGGCGCGCCGCGGTGTCTACAGAATTAGATATTCAATATCCGTTATTAGAAAGCTTAATTGGTGCGATGTCAACGGATTCTGGAAGGAGCCGGTCGGCACATTGCGGTGTAAGCACCGTGTGATTGGTAATCCGCTTTCCATATCGGATAATCGCTATTTGCAATTCAATTCTGGATAATGTAAGCGGTTACTGTGTAATAGGCCTAATATCTGACGACATCCACCCACGTGGAGATTACAATGCGAACTTTTTAGGGTCGTTGCGGAGCAGGAACTTCCAAGTAACTGATAAATAATACCTAATGGGGCGATGGTAGCTCAGTGGATAACAACGTGCGCATTTCGAATGGAACATTGGTGTTCATATTTCTGCCATTGGTTCAGCGGTGAGGGAAAATATCGTGAGGAAACTTGCATGTTCCGGAGAGTTGCTCAAACTGCGTAATTGTTGGGTTAATAAGAGAAGTTAAACTCCAATTGATAAAAGAACTACTTACCATGTTTTTATTTCAATTCAATCAAAAAATTAAACAAATTGATTATGGTGGATCATTTTCGATGACGTCTTTCCAGCGATACCTAGTCGGCTACCGGGCGTCGGCCCATCGGTTGGCTCTGGTACGCTTTCTTCAAGAGACGGTCCTCATTCATTCTGTTGTGTGACAAAGTGGCATTCTATTGTTTTGGAGGCCAAGACTCGTGTCGGGTCGGTGTCTGTGCTGTAAGTTAGTAAGTAAGATTATGGCGACTGATATCAAATTAGTTTATTTTGTGTTCCTTCCAAAATCATAAAATGTTTAAAGCCAACTCACATTACCTCAAATGTATCCATTTCGCAACATATCAATTTCAAACTTCATCCCTGACACTAATGAGATCCACTTTCGCGTAAACTTTTTCCGCTTCAGTTGATTTATCAAATGTAATAAGGCATCCAGTTTCGTCGCAAACCTATACAACTTAGTATGTACGTCTGAGCCGTGAGTTAGCTCAACTGTACGACCACTGAAATCGATTATGCCCCGACCTTTTCTCTTTCAATCTTCGCCGTTTCGGCTGCGTTTTCTCCATTTGCTCCCTCTTCGGTAAACGAACTCCAAAATTCTGAATCAGACTTGATTGAATCGCAGCCGTGCCCGCGGGAATGGAGTTATTTTCCGACCTATTTCATGGCACGTCGTCGACGATCGGCAGGCCCTGCACTCGCTCGCGTTCGCCTCATGTGTTTGTACCCTCTCGAGAAATTCCTTCCAGTTCATTTATTTGTTTGTACACTGTTGTTTTGCACCCTAACGCTCATATTTGACGTACATTCCTTTTTATAGAGTAAATAACTTATTCGAACCAATACACTGCAAAAGCTACCCACGCTTTTATTACTTGTTTACAATTATCACTCCGCATCCATCACGTCGGAGCTATGGAGAAAGTTTAGTTATTAAATCGGCACTCCACGCCAAAACCGAATCAACTTTACTGCATTGCAGTGATAAAATTTAAAACTGTTTTGTGAAATACCTGTGTATTTTCTAGCTACATGTTGAATTGTGTTTGCTAAAATAAAAGCTACTCGCGACGCAGGAAATAGCGGGAGACTGTATTTGGCTTGCACCTGGCAAGCAACGGTATCTGCATACAATATACTTCCTCCGTAATAAATGTCTGTTACCGATACAATATTGCATGTGACCATATGAAATCTTAATAAGCCGCAAATCCGGAGGGCACGAATCCCGCACGGGATAATCGCGAGTAATAAAGGAGCTCATTTACGTTACTCGTCCAGTTGTTTCGATTCTCGTTGCTTGGACAATGGCCGCGTACAATGCGGCCCTAGTCATCAATCAAAGCCCCCGAGCCCTGCCAGCCCTGCCAGGGCGCCACCCTCGCACGCTGATTTACCCTTACATTACAGGTAACGTCTACACAAATATAACTTAACCCCATCAGACGTATACCTACACAGCCGGCCACGCGAGGGTCGAAACCCGCCCGAACTAGTCGAACTAAATGCGAATACAACTCGTACCTATTTTGTCTAATGTATGAAGCACCTATCGATTGTATCGCAATCAATGCAAACTTCGGTGTGAGGGATTTCCCCTTTCAACATTTATCTGTATAAGGTATCCTTTTACGAATCTCTACGGTACGATAAACAGCCGAAAACTTTGGTGGCGTACATTTTTTGCTTAAAAACAGCAGTTGGAGGATAAAATATGGCGGTGCGTAAATCAGAGAACAAGCCCGTCATTTGCAAACGGCAGCGGAATTAGAATTAAGTGGTAAAGCATCAGTGAAATGAACATTTACAAAACCCGACCGCAACAATGAAACAATGCGTTGTCAAATGAAACTCCGGCGAAGCAGCATCCCCGGGAGGCTCTGCTGTTGACAATGGGTAGTTTACATACTAACAGCCTTATCTATAGGCGAGCATCAATAACAGGACGCTATGCGGTAAGCCCGGCCACACTTCTGTTTAAGCTCTCATTATTATTTTTCGATATAAAATATTTTTACAGTCGGGCTTTTAATAACCTGTTGTTAAATGAAGCTATAACTTCACCCCAACTGTCTGTTCGTATTCTGTTTCAGATGGCGTGTATTTCTGCTTTCATTTGTGCTTAATTATAGGATTGACTAATGCGAACTTTTAATGGACTACGAAATATATCATTGTGCTCAATTTGAGTGGCAACTTGAATCTGATTTTAAATTTTAAATGCCTCAATTATTCCGTTTAATAGATTATGCATTTAAAAATAAGAAATTAAGATTCATTTTAATAACACAAAAAAATAACCTCACCTCTTTGTCCAGTAAATGGGTTTCTTTATTATAAGACTTTTTAAAAAGTCTAAAGTATCTTAGTAGGCAGGCAATAATATGTCTTAAGTTATTTTAAAAACCAATTGAACATAGGTCGTGTCAGTAAACTTAGTTATACTCATACCTACAAAATCGCTGGCGATTCTAAGATATAATTTACTAATAAGTAGGTTGTTATAACCATAAAGAGTACTTACTTGTAGGTATGGAGTCGCAGTAACCCAACGTTTCCTGATACCAATCTGTGCTAAGTTTAATTTCCATTTCTTTGGTCAGATGTCCAAACAGGGGGAGACGGTCGCGTGACGCAGCCCCACTCCATTTCTAATAATTATGGGTTTAGCAGGAGGTTAAACCTGAATTGATTTTTATTACCGTCGTTTGTTTAAAAACTAGTTATAGCTAATAGATTAAACATCATGAATTACGGGACTGTTGGGTTTCTCGAATTGTAGTTGTTTACTTATTTGGTTGTGTGTGTCAGATTTCTACACATACATTATGGAATGGAACACTATTATTATTAATGAAATTGTGGTTTTTTATAGTATATTTACTTATGGGTGGCAATGATCTTAGTTAGAATCATGTGTTTTTGCTGTGCACTTATACGTAGGTACATATTCGAATTTATTGAGAAAGCCCTATGCGCTCACGAACCCACAAAAACGTTTGATACGTACCACAAAACCAAAGCAAAATATTGGTATTATAAATAAAATGTAAAAAATATATATATTTTAGAATACAAGTTACATGTAATGCAACCATTTGTACACAATCCATGCCTATCGATTCTGTTTTGGAATGAATACGCCCAGCTGTTTGTAAAACAATTCACAATCTATTTATTTTCCACAAATACAAAATGGACAGTTAACTGCTCAGCAGCTGTTAACTCTATTGGAGTTTATTGCTTAGTGAATTTGCTACTTCCAATATTTATGTGCATCCCTCGGAGTGCCGGCGTTGTGCATTACGCTAAGCTAATCGGAGGCTGATGGAATCAGCCAATGATTACGGGTGCATTGTTGTCGCTCCATTTAAATCATTCACTGATTTAGCTGTCACATTTGAAAATGACATTCGAATTTGTATTTAGAACCTAGATTTATACCTTACCGTGGATTTGCATGACTATCAATGTCGTGCATTTCTGTAAATGTCTAATTCTTAAGTTGTGAATTTAGGACAATAAAGTATATCCATTTATCTATCTAACTATTAATTGGTATATGTACATGAAAAAGAAATGTGCTGTCTATGTTTTGCCATGTGCTACATTATACTGTAGGCACGCCTTATCAAATATGCAACAATATTTTGTGGGGTACATTTTTTGAAACCTATGGAGACATTTGGAATGATGACAAGTGCATACTCAAATTCATGCAGCAATAAGCACTTTCTGTCTTATTTTATGTACTGATTTTTATAATAATCTCTCTTTATAGAGCACACACACCGATGTATAGAGCAATCAACAATTTGGACTAATCAATTCACTGAAGGTTAAAGAGTCAGAGCAAAAGTTAACTCTGCACTGTTTGCAAAATATGGCAATCTACTTTCATCGAGATGAGTTATAATTTTATTGAATTAACTAGTTCATTTTATTAACCCTTTTAAAATCAACTTCATAATTCATTAATAAATCAACGTCTGGATTAAGTGCCTCCATTCACGGCGGTGTTTACACAGTGTGTATATTATATATAGCTCGTGTGTACTTATGAAGTGGGATAAAAATAGATGAGTAAGTACCTAGTTTATTAAATACTAGTGGCCCGCCCTCACTTCGATTCAGTGCTTAACCAATAGATGGCGCTGGATGACGATTAAATCGACCAAGTGTTTCGTGTCTTCAGTTTACGTATATGCCTTGAGGTGGACCATGAAATTAAACTCTTTATAAATAGTATAGAAGATATAGATATAGAGAGATAGAGGATAAGTCCATTTAATAAAAATATTCCGTCTACTATGAAGGCCATGGTAGCTTAGCTCAGTGGATAAGAACATGACCGGTCTTATGTTCGAATCCGAGTATGCGCCTCTGGATATTTCAAATGTATGACGTGTATATTTTTAAAATTCATAAACACAAAGTATGAACAATGAAATCAGCAATATTCATTAAGACCATTTAAATCAGTCTTCTTTCATCAGCTGTTACATTACGAGAACACACACTATAGAAACGCAGTCGTAAACCTGGGGACTAGCTACAAAAGGGTTTAGGGCGTTCACCCCCGGTCAGCTGTTTGTTCGGTAGGTGGAAGTACTAATCCATCGGCTCCTATCCCTGCGCCGCGTCACCCTGTACAGTCACGTGCACTAATAAGTATACAATCTCATTCAAATATGAACCTTAAAGTGCTGGCATAAGAGCCGAAGTGTGTATCTACATTTTATTGCAAGAGAATGTACATCGGGCTACCTACTAATTGCTAGCTGAAAGCGCGCAGTGTCGTATAAGGGCTGTTCTTTGAGATCTAACTTTCATGAAAGTCCTCAAATCCAATATTCCTCCGAAATTAACATCCGAACCTTAAAATATACCGATATTATTGAAGGCCTTTTTCCATTAATAATAATGTAGCACTTCTGTTACGTATATCCCTGTAGCATTACCCTGTATCTCTGGCTGATAATGTCAACGAATGATAGTAAAAAGTGATATATCAGCTGATTTCGACTCACATAAAAAGAGTACAAAAGTCTTTCGAACGTCGATCGCCTAATCAGCTGTTTTAGCGGGACTTTTAGCTCCTTGTATCCCTGACGTGTTTACCTTTATAATGGGCACTAAGTGCCCGCTAAAAGTGTCAACAAATGATAATCAAAGTGACTCAGACGAGTAAATTACGCTACAAACGTCTTATAGCGACCCTCGATCAGCTGTTTATTCGGCATTTCCAGTCAGTCGTATCCCTGTAGCGTGTTGCCCTGTACAATGGGCACTAATCGCCGGCTGACAGCGTCAACGAATGATTGCGGCCGGGGGCGGAACTTGTATCCAATCGATATCCCTCGCACCAGACGATCTGCAAACTCACATGCTACGAACGTTTGCGAATATTTTGATACTATCAAAATTTATTGCATTCGTTAAACATTTCTAGCAATCGAATAGATAAAAAAATTAAATTGGGGTGACTAAACATAAGTAAAAAATTTTTTCGTAGTGGTAATGTCATTTAGTTTTTACACATATTACGCCGACCCCAGTTGACCTGGGAATGATGATGAAAGTCATATAGACTGGACAAAAGTATGTATCAATGACTGTCTTTTTTTATGCTGGCAGACGACCAGACGGATCACCTGATGGTAAGCGATTGCCGTCGACCATAGACAACTCCAACACCAGTAGAGTCACGAGTATGCTGCCACCCTTTAACCCCCTTTCTCCTCCGGGCCTCCGGTACCCTCATTCACTCGAACGTAACACAGTGCATGTCTAATTTACTTCAAATATAAATAAATACTTCTATAAGAAGGTACCATAACACAGAAATTTATGAACTTTATCGACATTATCTTTGTATTATATCCTGCCACTCCAAAGAAACCCTTGAGTCTTGACGTCATCCTAGAGGGCAATAAGCGTGGGATTCGTCCCACATTTCTCCAAATGTCAAATGGCTATCTATTGAACCGGACGCTGCACGGATATATGAGTTAGAATTTTATCGTTTCCAGGCTGACTAAGCCAGCTCAGCTACGAGAATAATAGCTATTCCGAATCATGGCATGTGACCTCATCCAACACGACTTATTGCAAACTTTATGACTTATAGGTAGGTACCTCTATCTAAGCGGAAGAATTAAAAAATACGACCACGATTCACCACCTCGAAAGAATATCTTTGAAAGTTTAATACTGTTCGGACAAGATAATAAAACTTATACAAATTCGTTTAGTTAACATAACTTATACATGAATTTTAAAAAGAAATCACCTATAAGATTTTACTAAACGTGAAATGTCTGCATGGTTTTTCTTGGATCGTATTATGTTCACGTGTTCTTTTTTTTCGAAATTTAATAATTTACATGCATAATTTATCGGTAATCCAAAGTAATTTGTTTTAAATCCCAAAAACAGGCCTCTTTTGCGAATGGAGCCTTCAATGGCGGCGAGACTTTTAAAGCATTCACGCTAGATACAGCGTTTCTATTATCTAAGTTTTCAATGCGTTGCGCTTGCAATTGCACATGTCTAAGAAATTATTCTACGCGACGCATGGCTTATTCTATCTACATATACTTCCATAGATAGATACGTAGGTATCATATCGGTTAAATAGAAGCAAGTACTAAATTTGAATGCTAACGTAAAAGTATATTGTCACCCGAAAAGTGTCCAATAAACGCTTACCACGACAACAAAACGGGCAGCCGCGCGGGCGTATGATTAGAAATCGATAACTATGCGTCACATTCGGCTCGCACTTAGTATTGTTATTCCAGCCATTGTGATGTGACCATGTGTTATCTATTGTAGCATTTGTGTCGCTTTTAGTTCGCCAGTAATCCCGATTGGCGAGGATTACCCGCTTCCTTCCCGAGCCTTTATCAAGGGGCACTTTTTGCTTCGTCGACGATTTTAATAAATAAACCAGATGGTTTCGAAGCTGTCGCTTTGTCATCAGACAGACGAGTTGCGGACGAATAACAGTCAGCCGTGTAATGGATTAGCTATTGTAACTGCAGAGTTACTCTACGACTGCCCAGTTCTAATTACAAGGATTTATATTTAGAAAGACTATTACATTTATTTTCACAAACGGTATTACAACGACCTTTGACATTATAATCGTGACGTTAGGAATAACCTTTAATTACCAGTCTAATTTACAACAAAAGCTTTGCTTCGAATACAATTTGAGCTTTGTTTCTTTACTACATACATCATTATTTTAATAATATAATAATACATTTTTATCATCAGGATAATAAAATTGCACGAACAAAGACCTAAGGGAAAATAAATTAAACGAAAATGAAAGACAAATTGTATTTAAATTCTCACTCCGCCATAATGATTTATGAGTTCAGTTCCGTGTAAAGTGTACCGCTTTGTTTCTCCGCACTGCTCGAGTCGGCTTGTGTTTATGAAGAATTTATCGTTCATAAAAGTAAAGTAAACAAACTGCCTAACAGCTAATGGATGGTGAATCAGCCCTAGCGCAGACCGGCGCGTGCGCGGCAACTCTAATAATAAGACTGCAATCTGTGCGAATGTGACACATGTGTTCGTAGATTGTAAAACTGTACTGATGGGCTCGATAAATTAACACATGATATATAATGTACTCGTACATGCTATCTCAATATCAGTTTCAAGTTCTATGTGTTGATAAGTACTTGTCCCTTTGTTAGCTTGAAAATAAATTTGATCGTGGATTAATGAAAAAACTAACAATGACGACTGACAAACTTTGCGTGTCTTTAGCACAGGATGCTAAAAATCATTCTGATGATTAAAATAATGATAGAGGAAGGGCAGTAAAAGAAACGATTAAGGTAAGTAATTTAGTCGCATTTTAAATACAGGGCTGAATGAACAATTTCAACATAAAATTTTAATTACATTTCGCAGATTTTATGTCTTTCTGAAATTGATGGAGTTCATGTTCGGAACAATGAACGAAAACACATCTGCAAGGCAATTTGGAGTGATTAACGTGTTGAGAATGACCCATAACTCAGACCATTCTATAACAAAGACATTCTTCGTCATATGTTGTTTACGACCTTATCGCAATGTTGCCAGTTAATTATGACACATTACCAGCCTGAGGGCATTTACAGATGACGCGGTGTGAGTTGAGATAATGATTCTGAACGAGCAACCGTGATCTACTGGGTCTGGTTTGGCTAAGGGTTGTAAAGACCAGACGGTTATCGTTTCAATGATTAACATACTTGCCTAGGATTTGCCTATGCAAATCCTAAGCATGTATATTAATCTAGGTTAGGCTATGCATTATATAATCAAGGTATTGTAGGAATAAGCGCAATGCGGAAGAAGATTCCACATCAAATAGTGCACAGATATCCTATATAAATATAAAGATATTATTATGCACTAAGGAAACTGCGACTTATTGACAAAATATTCTTCTTTATTAAATCTGATACCCCAAATCGCAGCGACAACAAAATGAAAACAAATTCTATCTTTTAACTGAACGAAGCGCTTTGTTGACTGCAAAGAACAGAACAAAAACTCTATACAGAAATGTCTTTACATTTCAGCTCTTTATATTTTCAGTTTCTCATAAGAGCTAAATTGCAAGATGTTTCGCTGATCAATACTCCCATCTGCAAAACGTTCCTGCCTAATATTTACACATCAATTGTAGTAAATTATTTAAAAAACCCTGGTGTCGGGTTTAAGAGGAAGTAGTTAGGATAGAGGTACATAGAGCACTACTATCAAAATCACTGAAACCGAAATTAGAATGATGCCCAAATAATGGTAGATGGTACCTATCCTTTTGTTGGAAAACTGGAGCTTAATAGGTACCTACTTAAAGTGCTTTGTCCGTCTATTCAAATGACTGGAAATAAACATAACAAGCCATTCAAAGAAGGATAATCTTTCTAGTCGAGCAGTGTTCTAAGTACTAACCAAAATGGAGCAAAGTACCGAGTCCCTCAAGGGATTTTAACATTTTCACAGCGGTCTCAACCAATACATAGGCAGTTAATATGGAACATAAATTGCATACTAAGAATTTTTATGGCCCCAAGCTAAGGCGTTCATATTTGGGCGGGCGCCTCTGCCATAGTTCGGCGACACATTACGGCGTTTTGAGCACGGGTGCAGTATAAATCACCCGGCTGGCCCGCAATGTACTCTGCATGCGCCCACTGCGCTTTAGGGATGTGAAAATTTAAACATGAAGTATTGAAAAATCGACAATTTTGCCTAATGAGTTGATTTAATACTTTCTTACAAAAATTCTTTACTCAAGTGGTTTAAAACTGTTACTAAGCCATTTATTTTATGTTTAAAATAAATTTCCTCTTTTAAACTAAATAAGTGTCTTCTTCTTAACTAGTTCAATGTTATTTGCGATAGTAAAATTGCTAACTATATTCAACAAAATCACCAAATTTGTCGTATTGTTGTAACTCATGTATTTCGTTTCTGTGCAAAAATAATATTTATCGATCTATTATATGAATTGCCTATTAATTATGAGTTTGTTTAAATGTACGTTATTTTGAATCAAATACAATGGGAATAACATTTTCAAGGGGAATATGGCACATCACTAAGGCAGTGCGCTTCCGACCGCTACAGCCGACAATTATTACTCTAGCCTCGACGAGATTGGAAACTTTACCTACCTAGTTAGCGCAATTTACCACAAAATATATCTACTCACTTTGGACATGAAAAGTAACTTCATGACGTAGTCACTCCAAAAGTTAATGTCGTTAACAGAAGGGAAAACTTTGCACTAACTTTTTCGATCATTCTTTGTGACAGCTCAAATCTTTATGAAAATTTAACTCATTTAAAAGAGTGCTCTGAATTAGTATAGAACGTTCATGAAAAAATCTATAAAGGCAAAATAAATACTACTGTGAACAGCGCCTAGTTCTTCTTTATACCCTCTTTTGTTCGTTCAAATTTCTATACAGGGTGCATTTGTATCATGATTCAAGATTTGGCGAGTCTGATAATTGTGTCTGTAACACTATCAACCTACAAATTAAACACCTGCCTTCATGGAAAGATCTAATACCACGGAAGCTTTGTATCGTGGAGTACTCTCATAAATGATACTTTTAGGTATATTACAATAAAAACGACCTACGCGCTGAATATAAATAGATTGATTGATATTCTCCTTAGTTTATACTCACAAATATTCCCGTATGAAAATCGTCATTCTGTAACAAACGCAGTCCATACCTTTAAACAAACACAAGTGATGTTTTATTTATTCTGCCGATAACTTGCAAGTCAATGACTTAAGCGTTACGATATCGTAAAAGAAAACATACACTGAAAATAAATAACACAGTTATTTTGTACAGTTGTATAAATGGAAGGTCAATAACATGGTTCTAACAAACGTAAGACAAGACTAACGCTCATCGGAGATTGGCAGACGGAAGGGATGTGACTAGAGGCGAATTTCACTCAAGTAACTCGAGTTAAAGAACGTGATTTAGGAAACAAAGGTGTATTTTGAACATATGTTTTTCTGTTAAAATTGTTTGTACTTAGATAAGTACAAACAATTTTAACAGAAATACAGATGTATTATTATTTGAAAAGAATAACAACTTAGGTTTTCTCTGTTATGTAGACATCGTCATTTTTAAATTGATTTGTTTACCTATTTTGACATTCATAAGCGTTTTTCTATTTCCTTTCCGTCTATGAGTTTATAATATTCAATTTTAATATTATATTTGTAATTCTTCTGTCGTTTGATATCTGCAACAACTAACTGTGGTATGGGATATGTGTAACTTAGAAGCTAATTAGAACAGAATCAGGAATGCATGCATATCATTAAGGTAATAACGCACTTAAAAACATCAAAGATTTTAGTTCCTACTTACGAATAACTTGCATAAAATTGATATAATAATAACAATATAACAT
The DNA here is from genome assembly GCA_014851415.1 of Cnaphalocrocis medinalis. NCBI lineage: Eukaryota > Metazoa > Arthropoda > Insecta > Lepidoptera > Crambidae > Cnaphalocrocis > Cnaphalocrocis medinalis. The sequence goes on along the minus strand of CM026285.1, from coordinate 11,223,411 downwards.
TATTATGAGTTATTATTACTTGATAATTTTGCGTGCCAAATTTTGAGTCTTGTCACCTCACTAGCATATCGCTTCTAAGCAGTTCCCGACCAGTTTGATAACGGCCATAAAACCAATAATGTTGACATCTAAATGATAATTGGGAAGCTGTAAACTGTCTGGTTGGGAGTGGTGTCCGCGTGTCTGGTGTTGCTAGTCGCTTGGTTGAGAAGCTAAGAAACGAGCGTTACTTAATAGCCCCCCCTTAAACTATACTTTGGAGTTCTATTTTGGTAGAATTTTTAACAACTTTCATAATTATTTTGTCAGAGAAAACTGGTTTTTCTGATTTTGAGTAATATTGATTTCTTATTGTAATGTTAACTGTATTCAATACTGTCCTTATTGAGTACCTAGTCACTGCAGGAATTAATGTATTATACAGTATTTATTATATTTAAAAGGTTTTATTCATGATGCCTAGAGAGAAGTCTTCGGCAAGCCAATGGCTATAATGTTGGCTTGCACCTTAACAAATAAGGAGCAATTTTTTGCTTACGAAACCATATTTAAAACGCAATTTCCGAACATAAATACCATTACTTTTAGCAATTTTACTACCATTATTACTATATAGCATATCATAGAACATTAATCTTTAGAAATATTAATAAGCATGTAGTTAATAAATCCTCTACGAGACAGCTAAAGTTATTTCCCAGCGCACGGCCCACAAGTCGCTATCAGCAAAATCACGATGTTAGCAACACTGATTGGGAGGCAATAAACCGCATGTCTGGATAGGAGCGGTGGCTGTGTGCAAATGAGCCTGGTGCGCGTACGCCGCGAAGGACGCGGCCGCATTCCTGCCGCACCACCACATCGGAGATGGCCGCATACCGACGCGCGCCGCGCGTGTGTGCGCGCTCAGGGCTACCACCACCGGCTTTTTTACACTTCTGTCCGGATCCGGCTTTCTTGTCTAATCGTCGCGGCACCGGAAGACTAATAAGTGGCTCGGAGAAAGGAGCTTAGTGAATGACGTCGGATCGGAAAACGGAGGCTCAAGATATAATGGACTGGCAAACCTAACCTACTAAGACTGTATTTCAATGGACTCTGTTAACTTCCAGCTCCCTATTAGCGCGTATTAAATTCAGCTTCTCGCTAGTCGTAGAATACACACAATGTTTAAGTGTGCTATTACTTAATTATCTTCAATCATCCCTCCAGTGAATCACTAAATATAAAAATCTAAAATATACAAAATTATCAGGCAGTGCAGTAGGACGGGAATTATAGCGTAAGTTAATCCGCAATATGAGACCAGTGACGAGGTCACAGTCCTCTAGCATCGAGGGGCCGACTAAAGAGATAAATCTACAGTCATAAGGTCTAAAATTGCAGAGCTAAAACTTTGTTAGTAAACTTTATGTAGCATAAATTGTTTATATGCTAATGCCTCGGAACCTGTACCTAGTAGTTACCGTAACCGTACCGAATTCACCAATTAATCCAGCTTTTTGCCAGCCACCTGGCTTTAGATAGACATATTTGGCTCGTAAACACCGTAAAGGTCGTATTTGGTTGAATATTTTAATGGAAGGCCGGTCTGGCCGGCTTTTTCAATGGAATATTGTAAATAGAATGGGTTTACAAATAAAGCGCTGCAGAGATTAAACTAAGATCCTTAATTACTTAAAATTTTAAAAGTATTCTATAAATACTAGTATCTGAATGTCCCGTTTGCTCCACGTCCTCCGACTTTCACTTTGGCCGTGGTAGCCCTATCCGTTGCCGGCAGCAATGCCGAGCGTACAGCCACTTTTGCTAGGGCGTTAGTGCACCGCTATTGTGGAATTCCTTATTGCGATGCAATGCAACACGTTGCGATCGCAAAATGTTTAAGAGTGGCCGTGCGGTCGCTCGCATAATGACTAACTGTCCCAGTCTCGCTGCGATGTTGATTGGAATTCGGATTGCGGGAACTACAGCTATACTGCTCTAGCGACTGCGACTACATGCAAAGAGAAACAAATACTGGAGCTTCTGAATAAAGACAACTCTTTGCCAGCCTTTGGTAATCCATCCGATCCAGTACAAGAACAGTATAAATTATATTGTCGTAATACTAGGATCGTTTAATTAAATTCCGGTAGGTAAAGTGAATCACAGGTATGTTACTGATATTGATGCATTTCGGATATTACTTGACAAATTAAAGAAAAGAAAGCATGAAAATACATTTCGTAATCTGGAATTACTTTACTTTAAGTGTCATACTTAACAGGATGCAGATACTATCTTTTACCAGGAAGGCAGCTTCGAACTAAAAGCCATTTACTTACATGATATGTATGCACGCATGCACGATTGAGCTTCAACCATGGGATAGTTTATCTTTAATGGATTTCAAACATTCCATTCATAAAGATTGACACTAAGAAATCCTGATGTTGATAAAAGACGATTTAGTATAGGTACTTAAGCGACATACATTTTTTCCTTCAAATTATTACTTTAACTATTGTTAAGAACAATATCAAAAATAACACACATGTTCAGAAGTATGAAAGATTTTTAAATAAACAGAAATTTACACACAACCGTTAAAACGAGGACAGTTGATTCAAATCCAGCAAGGTGTTGCAGATGACCATGCGCGGCGGCGATCAGGTGAGCCGTATGCTCGTTCGTCCGCTATAATAGAAGTAATACCGCCGGAAATATTGTGTATTAAGTAACCCCAGCTTGATGTGCGATAAGCCATCAGTCCCGTCACTTAGATAATGGTCATCATCCAACCACGTCTGACGAGGACAAAACTGCCCACGCAATAAAAACAAAGTAAGTCTCCAGCAAAATAATAAAATATGCATCGAAGTATGATATAACTCCAGGCATTTACTTCCTCATTCACAGCAGTCAAATATGAAAACGGGAGATACAGCGAAATATCTCCGGGCGGAAACTGTTTAATCACGCAGCGTGAGGCGCTAATCTCGGGGTACCACCGAAGCGGATCGCATACAAATGTGCTGCGAGTAAAAACTGCTGAATAATATCCCCTCGCACCGCGTACGGCATTATGCTACACCGCACGTAATGATGCACCCGCTGCTCGCCTAGGGCTGACTACTGCACTTTTATTGGATAAGGATGCACGGAACGAAGATGTAAGGAGCAATGGAGCAACCCTTTTGACTGAAGCATTTACAACCTTAGCACAATTGTGTACGAAAATTATGCTTATGTTTAAGATCACTAAAGTAAGACGAACCTATTGCTACACCACACCATATGTAATGATGCAGCCGGTGATGTCCTAGAGTTGAGTACTGCTTTTATTGGATAAGGATACACGGATCGAAGATGTAATTAGAACAATGGAGCAACCCTTTTGACTGAAGCGATTAGCAGCTTAGCACGATTGTGTACGAACAGTACGCTTAAGTTCAATGAACCAATTGCTACACTCCATGTAATGATCGCAAATCACCTAGAAGAATCACCTAGGACTGACGACGATTGTGGTAGAAAAACAACTCTTACATCTAAACAAAGTCAAGAAGACGATCACCAAAATAAGATGAATCAATTGCTATACAGAATGTCATGATGCACTCGTAGCTCGCCTAGGGTTGATAACCTCTGCACTTTTATTGGATAAAGATGCATAAAAAGAAGAGATAAGTGGTAATAAAGCAAATCTTTTGATGAAATGCACTTTAGTACTTCAGCACCGTTGTGGTGGAAACGACTAACATCCAATCAAAAGATCAAGAAGTGGATTTTCAAATAAGCGAAACAATTGAAAAGCGTCATTGAGCAGAACTTATGGACAACTAGGCATGTCCAGCGGTGGATTGCTACAGACTGATGATGAGTAAGATGTACATTCATATAATGCTGGGTATGAATAGGAACATACGCATATCTCTGAAATATGCATGCCAATCTGCTCATCTAAATAGACGTATTCCCTAATTTAGCAATTAACATTTTGTAAATTATGTAGTTTACGTTAGATATAATTTTTCATACTCTCACAGCATGTTAAACTTGTACGGACGTCAAGTCAAGCCAAATCTTTTACTCTTGTTTTTACTCTGCGTAAATGGAGAATCATAGTTGATAATTTTGTGATAAAAAGATAAAGCATGCTCCCTGTTTCGCCAACAAGCTAATGTATTTCAGGAAATGTAAATACTGGTAGCGGGCCCTGCTTTGAATCTTTATCCAGACAGATTTTAACAAGAAAACTTTTCTGCCACAATCTTATCGCAGACTTTTTGAAAAACGTTGTATTAATGTGACACTTTTGCACTGCACAGACGACAGGCGAACGACTCGGATAATGTTACTGGCATGTGCCAACTGCGTCACAAGTCCCGCTAAGTATCGGATGATATCATACTAAGGACACAAAATAACTATGCGTATCATGCCATATACGGTGAACTAACACGTAAAGGGTATAAAAGAAGATGTCTTGTTGACGTTAGTTAAGTAAAAAGGTAATCTTAGAAAAAAATATTGCAAAAGTCTAACATTACCATTGAAAATAGAAATAGACTAGCTAACAACATTGTCTTTAATAGTAATGTTGATTAAATTAATTCATGAAAAATCCAGTCCATTTTAAAAAAGTACGTGAATGAAGTCATGTAATTTATTATATTTTTTACAACCTAAAAGTGAAAAAAACAGTACATTATAAATGAAATTCTCAGAGTTAAAATAGGTCCGTATCAAACCTTGCCTTAAACCCAAACAGGAACAATACATGGTAAAAAAAAGGTCATTGAATGCAAACCACAAGTAAGTACAATCAAAAACCTATATAATATACATACCTACTATATATTAACGATGACTCCTACTTATTTCTACGAAGTATATTGTGAAATCTCGGCAGTAATGCCTAGTGAAATCACCTACGAAGCCGCAACCTTTCTCATGCGCCTACAAATTATACATTCGTCTCACATGGTTACAAAGAAACATGATATTACAATTTTATATCATTCATTCAACCCAGTATTATACTCGGAGCAAGGACTAGTGTTTGTTGTGGCAAAGAACTTATAATTTTGCCCATACAAAAGTCGTTACTACTAAAACTAACACTTTGGACGAATGATACAAGTAACCACTATTTACGAGTATAAGTAAAATGACATGCATGTTATTAATACTCATCTCGGCGTGTAATTCCCAGCTACGTCCGTAGCTGTCGATTTGGAGCCCAGAATTGGCTTAACCATGTACGGAATTTGGGATTTGGGTAATTACAATGAAACGACTGCAGGGAACCAGATCTACTGGAACATGGTACATGGTGATTCAGTATCATTATTTTGAGAAACTATCCGAAATGTGCAGGTTTTCTCGCGATATTTTTCCTCATCTCTGTGGTAATGGTATTGGAAAATCTAGAAGTGCATGCTCGTATATGAACCTACCACCTCACGTTTGGAAGACACACGTTGTTATCCACTGAGTCACTATCGCTAATGTATGTTATACAGCAAATGCAAATAACTTCACAATTTAAATATTAACAAAAACAGTATAATGTTACAAGCATTAATAAATGCAGTATTTTGATGCTATCTATTGTGTGTGTCTGATGTGTAACTAACTATTTATACGGCATACCATGCGAGGAATCCAAAGTCATTGTATCACTAACACTTAATAACACATTTTGTGAAGGGCCTTAAACTGTTATTGACAATTATTAATGGAGTTTCCTCCTTGAATATCTCTGACACGTTGCTCAGGACATTAACCTCCTCATGCAAAAGTCATCGACTCGGCGGCCATGACTAAAACAAAATATTCTACAATAAAAATAGCTGTTTAATTACTACGCCGTCCTTCGTCGGAATGCGTTACAAGTTCATCGCGATATAATAATGTGCAAAGTAAACAAAGCGTCTAGACATTACTCATAACAAGTCTGAGAAATTTCGCACAGCGGAAAAACTTTGTGTAAACATCTTATTGCTCATTCTTCAATTGAAAAATTGCATTTATCTTGCGAAGGTTAAAGCGTAAATGATCTTACGTTTTATGTGTTAGATCCTTTGTTGTGCAAAATCTTTGTGATATTTTGTTTTACACATAGAGTCTAAAAATAGTATTCCTAGATATTGTATTCAGCCGGACTAAAACAACGTGTAACTGTAGTTTCTTTTGCTACTGCCGCAAAAAACATCATGCATTGAGTTTTCGAAATTGTGATATTATCTTGGAAAACAAGATACCTGTCAAAAACATTTTCATATGAGATATTGTTCAGATAACATATGGCTTGTATTATAAATAAGTAATCAGATCTCATGTTGAGCCAAGCAACTTTACAAGCCCTAACATTACAAAGTCTGCATTTTGAAAAAATCGTGTGTAGAGTAAAATCTCAAGCGAAATTGGGATCTATTTGTAGTGGTAACCTGTAAGAAATAAATAATGAAGGCTTACGCAAGTATGTTCCAAATTCAATTGCATCGAATCAGCATAATTGATGCTGTCTAAATCAATAGTACCTACCATTGTAGATTTGCACTGAACAATGCGTTGATGGCATCCGGCATCCCAAGTACCGTAGCTTTGTTGGCCAGTACCTACTACCGCTGTCATCGTGTTAAAGGTGCAATGTTGGACGTGGAGAAATGCTGATGTCAGGGATGGCAAAATTACAAACGCTCGTTAGTGAGGCTAAGATTTTCTCATGTTTTTGTAGCTTTTTTGTCACTTGCCTCACAACCCCGGCGGCTAGTATGTCGGATTATGTCTGGCTGCCCAAATTCAGAATATCAACAAAAACACAGCGACGTTCTTCCATATATTCTAAAAACTTTACTTTCGGAAAATAATAAACTGCAGTTAAAATTAATTTGTTAAACGGTGTCAGGTTTATTTTTGGAAAGTAAGTTAAATTATGTATTTCTGATTCAAACCTAACCTAATTAAAATTTAAATTGAGCACCATTTGTCATTTTCCAGTAGTGGATTAACTTACGGTTCGGACTATACCTAAGTATATTAAGGTGACATATATATTGAGTTGTTTCGATTAATTAAAATATTGATAGTGTAGTTACATGCTGGAACAATGTAGAGGTACAGTATACCAATTAAACCGATAGTCGACGGGCGCTAATAAGGCCAAACCTATGGATCGTCAGCTGCAGCCCTGCAGCAAATTGCACAGTCTGAGCCTCCGAGGTGGTTTCTAATTTAGCAGTTCCATCGGAGCGAGCGGTTGACCCGAGCTCCCCGTCCCGCTCGCGCATAGACGACGCTTTTGTTGCCTCGCTATTTCGGATATCACCGCTGGAAAACTTTTGTATACCATTGTTTCCAGCCCATTCATCCACGTCCGTACTACGGTTCAGCGCTATCACACAACCTACTTCGTTAATTGAATAATTATATTATTACTTGACATTCCAACGTAAACGCAGCAATGAAATTCAGTAACGCGATTGTACTTACACAATTTAACCATTAACGTGGTATGAAACAAAACGAGATTTTGTCACGATAACTTAAATTAAATGGTTGGCAGGCTGAAGCTAAATAAATTGCTAGTGTATAAAATAATGCCAGCAAAACTACTCACATGAGATGAAATACAAGCATGCGAGTATAGAACGTGCCCACTCGGTGCTCTCAGTAAATCTTCGCTTTATTCAAGCTCACTTGTTCCCACTATGAGAGCCGGCCCCTGAGATCGGGTTTATTGCTTCTTATTGGCTAGCCTTTAAAGTGTCAACATTAACTCTTTTATACTTTCGAGAATCTCAAATAAGCCACAGAGAAACGAATAAGGGAGGAGTGAAATCTCAACCGCAGAACGTTCCTTTAAATAAAGGCGAAACACTATATAAGTCGTAAAACGAAATAAGACACTTCGCCTTGTTACGAATCGAGTTTGATTCGAGTCGTATCGAATTTGCGTCCATCGAAGTTTGAATGGACAATAACTTTGTTAGTTGGAGGCGAGTGGTTCTTCCGTGGAATTATATTACTAACCAGAAGTAACAACCTATCGTAACTACAGTGTTCTGCTAAGTGATATTCAAGTATTGGATCATAATACTCCGCTTCAGTTTATTGTCAATCGTGCAAGATATTATCTATATGACGCATACAATACTAATTGGTCAAAGCAGAAATACAAATAAAGCCAACAAATAGGTAATGTTCGTACAACTTATTTGGAAACTATGTACATATTTTAATAGAAATAAAAATGGCGTATGAATTATAAGAAACAGCCTATACTTGTTGCTGCGACAATCCGGCGTTTATATATGATTACCAATTAAAACGTTTACTGCCTTTTCCAGCTGCGTTTAATTTCAGTGAGCTTAGGGTTAGCGTGGGCGGAGGGGGCGGCGGCGCGCCGGCCACCGCGCCGTCGCGACGACGCCTCTGATCCCACTCAACATAAAACTAAATCTTCCAACAAGAACACGATAGCTCTCACCAGCAGACGACGTGAAGACGACCCCCTCAGTCCTCGCTATTCGATTTTAACATTTCAACTGAGGCTATTACGTCGTTTCAACTTTCAAGAGCAGCCACTTAAGTTTGTACGAGTACAACAAACGTTTTAACATCATTAACAACTTAAAAAACATTCATCTTGTTCTCTAGTCGACTACGGTGATTAAAGATAAATAACCGTGATATCGGCGTCGTAAATAAACGCTGCCGGTGGTAAGTGAGTCAAATCGGTCACCCAGACACGGCGGTCATTAGGAATCTATATTTTACCCTAATTCCCTTCGCGGCTCTCCCACGCGCACTAAGCGGATTGTCGGCTTATCGCCTTACGGCCATACTCACCTATTTCTCACAATGGCAAAAAATAAATAGTCATAAAAGAATAAAGACGCTACTTACCGAGAAAAAACGACAACAAAGCCGGGTCCCTCCAGCTTTCCTACACGGTTTTTCGAATTCCGTGACTCAAATAATTAAGTCCGAAGACGGGATCGCCGGGTGAAATTATACATTGTTATTGCCACTATAAATCTCATTTTCGGTGAACACACCCGCTCGGAATAACAATTAGGTGTATACCAACACTAGAGAAATTTTATATTATTTTCACCTCCCTTACACTGGACATCGCAGTAGGGGTCCAGTGATTCTCCAAGGCGTATAAACAGTAACCACATTAGCAGCCTGCATGGGTGATAATAAAACCAATCCTCCTAATGTATGCCGTGACGTCAGTCTGTTTAATGTCTGCGATGCGATTCACAAGTGTTTGATAGATTATTCCGGCAAACAGAAACTTGCCGCGTAGATGACATGATTGCATATTCTAACACAAATACCTAAATGTGGTATGGTTGCCAATGTTAGGAAATTATAAAAGAGTTCCGGCATTCTCGTAATTAATAACTAGCTTATCAATCAGTAATAAAATTAAAATGTATCAGTTATACACATGATTTTAGACAGTATTTTGATTAATCAGGTCACTTTAATCACTTTACATATTAAAAAATTTGCTTTTGTACCGCGTAGTCGTAGAAGAAAATATGTTATCATTGAGGAATACGATAAGTGGTCAGCCCCTGTGGTTATGATTGAAAATATATTTTGTGAGGTATTTATTATACGTTGATGTACTTCCTTGACCTTTCAGAAGGTGTGTAAATTATTTATTCACATTTTTAAACATGATCTGAAAATCTAATAGAATAGAAACTAAAAAATAATTTTACAATTATTTAAAATATTTCATTAAATATGAATTTTAGACATTGGACGCCCACAGCTATTTAAAGACCTCCCCTATATCCTAGGATAGGTCCTGCATTGCCGCCCGCATCCAAGTAATTCTCGCGACCTCCACCAGGTCGTCTGTTCACCAATGGCTTACTTTACGCTTATTTCATTATAAGTTCGACAACCCTAAAGCCAGTAGACATTAGCAAAAGTCTCAGATAAGTCTCGTCACGGCGCTAGGCACACGCTCCAGATGCCAATCTGCTCCAGTCATACGTCTAAGTCAGCTTGATCAAACGACTATTGCGTCCTACAACCAGATGCGCCTTTGTTATTCCGCGAAACTGCAGAGAAAATTGCAGCCACAGAGTAGATTATAGACACAGTTGAAAGTAGGAACAACGAAGTAGTGAACTTAGAGCACTCAACCGAATAGCACCTGTGCGGATGTCTACTGGCCCGGTCCACTTAAAGCATCTGTTTATATTTTTGATAGGATAGCTGGAGGCACGAAAGTATAGCGATGACCATTATTTTGCGCACTTGTAAAAAAGAAGACTTTCTATCAAAATTAGTTTCTGCGCACTCAAGGTCATAACTACACTTTCTTGCCTCGGACTATACAAATTTATTTTTACATTTTGTATTGAATGGCGCGATTCAACGATATCGATAAAATTACTAGAGAAGTTGTATCTAGTAGACGTGAACTTTTAGCAGAGCGTCGTTCCAACCTCTAGCTCTGTGTGTTATTTGCTCATGTGTTACACCCGAGCAACCGTGGATAACGATAGTTCTTTTACTTGTAACGAAATTGCTCATAATGCGATGTCTTCGACGAAATTGCGGTAATATATTGTTAATTTGTAATGTCTCGGTGTGTAGATGCAATGCGTCAATGGTATGAAGTAACGTAATGACACATCGCATCTGACGTGGCAGTATTGTACACTATTGTTATAGCAGAGCTTTGCAGTTTAATTTGCATTCGTAGGTGGGTAGGTAATAAATAGAATTCCTCCATAATATTAAGAATGATTCTAGCGCTGCCATACCTACTTGTAATACACACATTACTTATAACAATAACCACTAACAAGAATTGTACGTAAGGACGAGCGCTGTTCTGATAACCCTGAAAACGGAATGTTAATACATTTAGCATTGACAATCGGCGATTTTGCAGTAGTATCGATTTTGGATTACGTTCAAAAAAGTGGCATGTCTGCTGTGGCTCTTAGGCCCACTGTTAACGAACACTGCACAATCGTGCGCACGATTATTGCTTGCGTTCATATTTATTTCATAGATACAAACGAAACTATGTTCATAGCAGTAGCGTAGCATAAAGGAAGGCAATTTTGAACCATTTATGGAAATTGATTGAAAAGGGCACGGATTCACTGAATCTCTTGTTTGCCAAGGAGACCCGCTACGTCACTGGTTCACAGAGGCTATTAAGTATTCTGTGACAGAGGTACAAAATAAATTATTTTGTGACTGAGGCGAACAGCGTCTCATATTGCGTGCGCGCAACGTGGACACAAGTCTGTCTCGTTTGTGTCTACTTATATAAAACCTACACGCAAATTTTTTTGAAGGTTTTGTATGTGATAATTAAGCTACTGACTTATTAGCACTGTAATAATAATAAGTATTTAACTCACTCTTTCACACAGCAACACCTCAATGTAAAGACAAAATATTTTATCCGTTTTGAAACTCCATTCCGTTACGTACTTGGGTACTGATTATTTGAATACTTTACGTTGTAATTTACGAAAATATATTTTAGTAGCGACTTGGGAAGTTTATAGAACCTACTTCGATATCGCAGACTTGAATACTAAGTATCTTCTCTTCATATAATGAACGGTTACTTTTTTCCGGCCCTTGGATGTAGCTATCCTATATTTCTCGTAATTACACCAATATAGACTTTTCTAGTTTATCTTACAGCCCCAAGAGTATTTGGCTTATAGCCAGTAAAAATAGGGGTTTTGATTAATCGCAATCTATGCTTTCTTTGCGCAGCAGCTTTTTCTATTAGGCTATTACTTAACTTTTGTTCTTTATACCAAAGATTTTTCCCGTCCTTGTCCCGATATCCGCATTTATTATACCTACTAAGACACTTTTCCGCTTGTAAATCGCATGTTTTGTTACTTGTAAGCTGCTTTTATTTTCTAGCGTACATAACACTAAACATGTTCTATATAAATTATTTTGTTCACTTTCAAAATCTAGGCATATCCCCTAAAACTGCGGTTCTTTCTCTCACCATAGTGAGTAAGTGACATCGTGAAACAGCTCAAAACCCTTTAACGACCCTTCGCGGGTGTAGGTCGCCACTAAACCCATCAGACATTTATTCTTTAACATCATCATTATTTTTATTAACATCATCATCATCATCATCAGCCATAGAAAATTCACAGATGAACACAGGCTTCTCTCAATGACATCCTAATGTAGCGTTTTGATGATGTGGTCTATATACAGCGATTTCCTGTAATATCCACCACGATTAGGGTTTTTAGGACTATTCTCGGCTTTCATACCTGAACCTTTCTACCTCATCAGCCGTAATTTTTGAGAGCTATTTGCCTCGCATTGCCCTTTCAGCTCTTATCCATCACGCTGTGTTGGGGACCTATTTCTTTTACCTTTACTAAGATATTTGTTTGTATTGTTACAGAGCAGCGGCGGTTGTCGTTCCGCGAGCGGCTTGGGCGGCGCAGTGACGGTCGCAAGCGCGGGCGCGGGCGCGGGTGCGTGCGCGGCGCGCATGGCGAGCGCGGGCGCGCAGTACCGCGGCGGCGCGCAGCAGTGGGCCGCGGCGTACGCGCCGCAGCCCTGCCGCTACCCGCCGCCGCAGCCCCAGCCCTATGCAGCGGCGCCCAGTCCTTACACGCCGCACCAGGTATGTTCTTCATGCTTATTCAGTACTTGTTCTTGTAGGAACTAAACGCAGCGGTAAGTGCTAGCGATGGCCCGCTACTAAGACTACCGCACGCATTTATCTTGCGTGAACACTTAGATATTACATCATATTTTTGATTTTTTCATGACTACGCCTGAGAGTCAATGGTCCTTTTGGATGCACAGACAAGGACAAGACCGAGCAAGCCTGTCGTAGAATGTTTTCATAATGCCGAAAAGAAATAGAAAGTTGAGCATAGCGAAAGCCAAAGATTTCTAGGTAGAGTTTAACTACACGCAACCCTTTTAATTACACGCAGCTTTTACTCTGAAATAGTATATCTTGAATCCCGGTGTAAAAATCAGCATCCACTTAGAAAACTGTTTCACTATCGTAATTTATCACGACACGATAATATTTAGTTCCCACAGAACTCGGCGACTTCACTAACAAATCTAATTATCGCAATTACAAGTGTCGGAGCCAACATTCAATATCTATCACATAAAATGAACGTTCAATCTCTGGCGTCATCTCCCACATATCCTAATAAGGTCCATTTACGACAGTTTTACGAGCTGGCAACATTGGTCCCGAGTGAGCCAACCGCGGCCTCTCCTTCATCGTTGTAAAACGAACGCTCAACAAAATGCTTGTTTGCGCCCATTTTTAAAGTGGTCTTAAAAGCGTGCTACAAATGGCTTCCGTACACGAAGAAAGACATTGATTTAACAAAGTGCAATTTTTGACACTCGTTTAAAGTCTAAAATATTAGTTTCTCACTTTATCCGTTTCATACTTTCTATTTTATTCCACAGCAGGGAATGGCAATAAGAGCCTCCATCTCTGTCCGCAATTTATTTATTTAAGATTATGTTGCTCAAAAGCAGATCTTCATAATGTGCAAGCTATCCTTTAAATAAATAAATCGAGACAAATCCTGGTCTCAAACTAAGGATCAAACAATAAACCTTGGGATCGGTTATCTGTTCAGTAAGCCCTTTAACAAGAATCCTATAAATATTTGCCAATCTTCGATAAGCGTTGTCTTTGATAATCCCAATCCATTATAATCCAAGTTTCTGATTATTAACAACTTAAAATAAACTTCTATGCGAACTTCGAACTATGAAACAATTTGCAAAGGAGTTTCGAAACAAAACAAATATCAGAGCACATTTCCAGGTATTAATAAATTTTGCAAGAATTTAATATAGGCGTGCAGGTGGTTCTAGGGGCGAACTTACGAAATGAAATATAACTCCTTTAAGTCTGCATTCTGTTACCAAATGCCACTTACTCAAACAGGCCTGATTCCCTAATTTCGAATACAAAGGTCGTGTTTACATTTTTTGTGCGCTTTTTTGTTGAGTGTCGTTGAGAAAAAACTGAGCTTGTATAGTAACTGTATTCAATTGATCCGGAGACGGCTCCTAAAATGTAACAGTCTGGGGTATTTATGTGGACGATTGTTTGTGTTTTTGTGACCATTTCTTGTGACTTTTTTTGCTCATAATCGCGTGTCGTCAAAGTACAACCAACGGATTAAGATGCCTTTTAAATAGTATGAATAGGCTGAGAAATAGGAGAATTTAATGGGCACGTTGAAGGTTTCAACCTGTTTTTGCTTGTATCAAATTAATACAAGAAGGAATTTTACAGAAATGTTAGTGAAATGTAGCCACTTTTGATTGTAATGTGAAAACACACTTAAAAACTTACTTTTGTTGAAAAAAAAAACTGAAAAGTATCCTTGTTAAAAATCACAAACATTTAGCTGTACTAGCTAAAATGTTTGTGCTAGATGTTTAAGCTGAGAGAGACAAAGACTCAAAAATATTCAACACGACGCAAGATGTAAAAGCAATAACAACAAGCCTTGAGTTTATGTTAATAATTATAAACGGCTATACATTGACTAGCATATAACACGTTATATGAGTTATGTAAACCCGACCCCGGATAATGAAGCAGCGCGTTGACACCACTCCATCAATCCAGCCAGCGACGCTGTGTCTCCAGCTTATGCATTACTACATTGCTAGTGATGTGACCCGATATTTTGCACTCAATTCCTCATTTCACTTGAAAACACTCGAGACCACTCACTCATAGAATCGGAGCAGAGATCAATAGATTCAAGCAGACGCCTAACTAACATCGAAATTTTGGATGTATGACATACATTGTACAGATGAACTCGAGTCGGTAATTCTTTTGATGTTATTATGTGACTTCCCGTGTGATCCTGTTAAACTCGTTATTGCAGACATTATTGACCGTTCTTTAATTTTCGCGTTGCAAATAACTACTAGATACAAGTCGGACTGAGTCCGTCCACGGCTACTATAGCTCGGCAAAAACGTCAAACAGTGCTTACATGTACTGACATAATTATGAACTTAAAAATTAACGTCACGTTGATTCCCGTTTAGTAAAAATATAAGTAATTAAATAGTAAAATTTAAATTATTATCTCCTTTCACCCGCCATGTCTTCTAACCAGAATCAGATTATCAAATTGTGCAAGGACGATAAAGAACAGAATGTCTATGTTACGCTGTAGCACTAGCATACGTCTATTTACTTCACCGTCACTCGAGTCACTACTGCATTCGCTCAACCGCAACACTAAGACGCAAACAATATTATGTGATTAATGCTCTCCCTGAACACTTGAATAACACTAGACCATGATTTGCATAAAACTAGTTAATACACAAGTTTATTTGGTGACTGTAAAATGTACCCGATTTCTGAACTGGAGTTAACCATTTGACGGGATGATGCTGCAATTTCAAAGGGGACTAAGATTTTAGGTAGTTTAGTTTGATTGCTTCCATTTATAACTGAACGAAGTTTCGGTTTAATAAACTTTACGTATCCGTATGAAAAGTTGGTCATAAATTTAGAGCACAACTGTAAAATTTTATAACGCGGAATTCTACAAAAATATTAAATAAACTTTGTTTAATTTTGTGCAATAGCGAACAATAAATTTTAGTTTTTATAAAACGACGCTAAAAAAGGATCTGAACTATATTGGACGATTTATTTTTTAAAGTTGTAGAAGTCATCGTTGGTTGATTCATTCAAGCCTCAGGAAGACATTTGTACTACAATAAGCACATTATCAATATGAAGTAACTTCATGACGATGGTAGATCAGTGTATATGGATATGGCACCTCTGGATTATTAAATTTAGTTGCGTGTTTCTCCAATTAGGAAGGCGGTGATGGAAAACATCGTGAGAAAACCTGCAGGCTTCGTATAGTTCCTGAAACTTTTAACCACCATTATTTTGGCCTGGTTCCCCCTGTTAAAGGGTGGCAAAGGTAAACGGTAGTCGTTTCATTGTAATTATCAGACTCTCTAATTCTGAAACATGTTATAAACATACCACAGGCTTGCCGCAACCTGTTTTATCCAAATTATAAGAGGAGGTTCGTAACTTCAAACTTAACAAACACACATAGAATCGATCCTATTATAAAGCCTCCTATCACACACAAACCGGTCGCAATCCACTCCAACATATAATAACTGAAACATGAGCTCTCCTAATTCACACTAACATTATACCCACCAAAGAGGATTAATTTTAATCCGCAATATAGCCCCGTAATATTGTTACGGTTAACATGTAAAATGTGAGAGTAAACATTTCGCCTGAATAACATAGCAGTTTAGCAGTAATCGCGAACACAAGCCAGCTGTCGCACAAAGCGTGTACCCGGTTCAGGCTGCACCCCCCCTCCCCCCTCCACCCTCAGGAATCTCGTAAAAGGAATTTCTCGCTAGTGGTGTCTGCAGATCCTCCAAAAACGGGATTACCGGTTTATCCGAAAATAAGCGATGGTTCTAGATTTTAGACTTTAGAGACATAATTGAAGTACGTTATATACCAAAATACTCTTTTGTTTTAATTTGTTTGTTGGGGGAATGCCGTCGCTGCCTTTCGGCGGCGCCTTATGCATACCCGTCTTCTGAGGGGCGCACGGGTTATGTCAGGCTCTTCTGCGGTAAGGCCGAAAGCCTACCGAATAAACCCCAACGATGTTCCCTTCTTCGCCAGAGTGGGAAGGAGATATGCGTACCATTTCATGAATTTTGACCACACGTGGGAAGGATCCCAGATATAGCTAGCTAGGTTAATAGCATCGAGGCTAAATGATGCCAAATAGTAATCTCACCGTAAACAAAACAGATCACATAAAACAAATATATTTACGACCAAGCAAAAGTTAATTGATAAAATTGAAACAAAAGCATCGAACTATACTAGAACTTTTTTAATTTATGGTATTGCAATGAACAGCTTAATCCCTTTTAAAATCTGCAAAACAATTTTTACCTACAAAAAATCTCGATGTTCCGTGATTTGTGTGAGTCTGATAATTATAATGAAACGACCGTCGTGTGACCTTTAACCCTTTAACAGAGAATCCAGACCAACTGAATCATGGTAAAAAAATACGCACACAGAGTTGAAAACTCCAGAGCGTTATTAAATTTTAACTATGGCTCCCCACATTCAAAGCATGTTCTTCTCCACTGAGCTAATATAACTAAAAAATATTAAAACGGGAATTAACGCGACATTATTGTTAATTAGGTACATTGTATTGTGCTTACTGCTTGACGTTTCGGCTACGTTGCAGCAGCCGTGGTCACAAGCGGACTGTCGATGCACGCTGCGGCGTCGTCTGATTCGCTGCCGGACCCTAGACAGCGAACCTTCGGACACCCTCACATTTTGACTTATTAAATCGACATTAGACGGATTGTTAGTGGCGTTAATTCCCGTTTTAATATTTTATAGCAGGAAAATATCTGGATTCCAAGTTTCCGGTTCCCATCTCTATTTCTCGCGCCCTTATCGCTTTTTGAAATAAAATGTAGCTCTACGCGTCGTACGTGTTTTATTAAGGCGCGTCTCTTCAGGATTTATCTCATGGTCGCCTCGACTCTGCTGAACAGTTTTTTTTGATCGGGCAACGACGTTTGAAAAAGAATTCCGTTTATGCGATTTGCTTCCTTCCATCTTTCTTTTTTTTGCTCTACGTGTTGTCAGATCGGGCTGAGGTGGAAATGTGGAAACAAATGGGAGACTTTTCTATTTTCATTGAACAAAAAGATGTCCCTAAGGGGAATATATATTTGATTTTTTTGTGGGAAAGGAAAGCAAATGAGCAAGCGGGTCATCCTATAGAAGTTCGATCAACCATGAACATCCGTCACAAGAAAAACATAGCAGATGACCTGAAATTACAATAAATATGTTGTTGTTTAAAGAGATGGTGGTGACGCGGTGTAAAAATACAAAAAGGATTTACAAACCAATGGCTCAATGTATCTGTGGGTTTTCCACGTACTCGCAATTTTAAGATGATAACCTGAGGAACAGTTTGGTGTCTGGAGCGCGGCATATATGGAAAAGTCTTCTTTTTTTTCAAACTAGTTGAAATATATTATTTGGGTTGTGAATAGTTTGAGGGGGACATGCTTCATCTTAACTGATGGCAAGTGACTTCACCTCAATCTTCAAATCTAATCTGCTTGTCTATTTTACGAGTCAAATTGACTGTCTCAGTGGAGCATCGAAATATGAAAGTAAGAGAGATAGAGAGCGCACCTGTGTTTGCGCACACAGTTGAGCACTATAACATCCTGCGTTCTAGGCTGATCGTTAAAATCGACCGCCGCAGCCAAATCGGTTGGAGTGTAGGTATTATTCTTTATTAAATTAACTAGTTACAAGTTTGTACTGCCACAAAAATATAAAACCGTTCGTAGCACATTTTTGTACAATGAGATTTAAAAAATAACTTTCCTGCAACAGTTAAACTTACAATGAAACGTATATAACCATGAAAAGCTTTCACGTACTCGGTCAACATTTTAGCTCTAACGTTACATTCAGTTTATCCTACGCGAGATATCTAAATCCGTCGTATTTCAAATTGGATATCTATTTTTAGCTACAAAGTAATCTACTGTGTAATACTCGTATGTTTAGATAGATCCTGTATTACAACCCAGATAACAAAAATATATAATATTAAATATGATAATTAATTCTACACAGGGACGACGTTTCCTTAAAAATCGTTAAATAAATTACTAAATCAGTTCACATCACATAGTCAGTAGAAATACTTTTACTGACTATCGTGTTAACACCCAGCTTCATGACGATTCATCTACGCCTATGGCTTTACAGAAAGATTTAACAAGACAGCGAATAAAACATGAAATAAACAGCGACAGTAATTTTATTGATGTTTCCAAACGCGGGCAATAGCATAGTTAATCACGCCACAAATAAAAGTAATGCGTGTGATTCCACTCCAAGGCACACGTTAGTTTTATGTATCCTTTTATTGGCCCAATAAATTTCTATCTGCGTTCGGCACCGACTGAGAACTGCCGTGACGTCTAAGATGGCAACATCTGATTGTAGCTCTGGAAAAACCTAATTGGATCGCTCGATTTTACTTTATGATTCTTTAAACCTTCACTGAAACATCTTACGCTTTGTAGCCAATTACTATCAGGTGAAATGAAGGCCAATAAATTGTGAAATAAAAAATAAGAACTCGAAAATAACTAAAATAAGGTTACATAAACCTCTTTGTGCCTTCTTCATTATTAAGATAATCTGTAGTAGAGCGCGGCTTCAGTCAGTTTTTACTTCGATTGTGCACTTCCCTCCCAGACATTTTTTATGCCACTTTGTTAATACGATCCAATCCATCTTACTGAACAAAGTCCTCTACTTTTATAGTTATCAATCCGTCAGAGGCTCGCTCCGTCCCTTCGTATAATCAAAATAGACAACGTAAATTTGAAAAGAATCAATAAATAAAGATCCCCGTTTAGTAAACAATCAATCCACTACCGCCAGTGTCGGGTTCCGTGCACAATTACATTTATTTGTCCAATGCCGGCGAGTAGTCTTGAGTATCCATACACTATCCGGTTTCTAAAAGCATTGACTGTTCGAGGTCCGACATTACGGTTTATTGGCGATTGCCAGACGTTGCCAAGTACGCCCTAAAATAAAGGAGCCAGGGGCCAATAATGCTCGCAGCCCATTCAGCTTCTCTCAGCCCAGCCACGTTTTTTAGGATTCCGTGTCAAAACGAAATGAGCGGAACAAATGATGATCTGTCCACTGCAACACTACAGATACACAATTACTTATACCACAAGTAAAATAAAATATCACAACATAGTTTTGAAAAAAGATTATATAAGTGATCAAATCTAGTGGAAGGTTATACCACCACTAAATCTGCAGTCCGTAATAAATAATAACAATAATTTTATTATAAAGAGGAGGGTGGAGAGGGTAAATACGAATGTACCCTACATCTTTAATGTAAATATGTTACAAATATACTCAAATACGAATAGATGAATTTTCAAAAAACTTCCCCTATTAAAATGTAGTATTCTAGAAGTATTTTCCTGATTAACGTAAAGTATTTTTAAAATAGAAAAAAAAACATTCAAAGCCAGGCCAAGGCGCTAGTTTCGTCATGAATCGAAAATATTTATACGGTCATTGCGTTATGTATTTAGATTACATTGTTAGATTTAAATGATAAAAGCTAGTATGACGTTTCAGACAGAGAGTAACTACATTCTAGACGTCCGCGTCCGTAACGTAAGCTGCCCACGGATGTCGCGTCTCACTCTTTATGTTATTTCTTATCTACGGAACCACCGCATCTAAACTCCAAACCAAAGATCTAGAATTCACGTTGTTTTCGTGTAGTGCGGCGAGTATTTACCGAACATGTTACAGTATT
Source organism: Cnaphalocrocis medinalis (assembly GCA_014851415.1). NCBI lineage: Eukaryota > Metazoa > Arthropoda > Insecta > Lepidoptera > Crambidae > Cnaphalocrocis > Cnaphalocrocis medinalis. The sequence goes on along the minus strand of CM026285.1, from coordinate 11,202,934 downwards.
ACCTTATGTTTGACTACGGCGAGTCATGGGCAAACACGGTAGCTTACACTAGGCTCGCGTTCCATAACAGTTGGAATCTAATCTTAGCAAATGCAATCCAATTTGATTAAAATTGTACTACTGCGTACAGTGAGCGACATGCTAAAGAAGATTACATACGTCTTGGATAAAATTAATGCTGTTATGTGTTAAAAAGTCGGTTAATTACCACAATTATAACTCAAGAAAGACAGGATCACACTTGGTTATATATATCTACTGTAGCAAGACTGAATTTAATTTATTGGAATGTTATTAATGAACAAAAAGTGTTTTAGACAGCTATTGGCCTTGTCCTGTCAATCAGTCGTACCTATACCCAAGTATGTATGTAGGTATGTATATTAAAGTCATTAGAAAAAAATACTCGAATCACCTCGCCGACCAATAACTGTATCGCTCTAAAAATATGCAGAACAAAACGTTATTTAAATGCAAAAAAGACCGACATAAAATAAAAACAAGATTTTAAAAGCTCACATATGCCTACAATGTCCCATGTCGTCACGATATGATCCCATTTTAATCTCCATAAAGTAATACTGGCAACAGTCCGCCATAAAAGTAGTGGTATTATATCCACGAGTAGATGCCATATCCATCTCCGAATGTTTATTTATTCGGATGTAGAGACGCGGAGCCAAGCAGACGGCGTCTTCGGCCGCACACGCCACAAAATCTTTTTAAAATAAACAAGTATGTTTTATTTCCACTTTTGTAGATAGATGCTTGAAAACAGAGACAAGCATTCTTTGTTTTGTTAGTTATAATAACTTTATTCTGAGAAAAACATTAGAACACTTACAAAACCATAGACAAAATCAGATATTATTAAGATAAGATTCAAATTATCTTATTCCTATAATAATATTGATGAACTGCCAGTGAAAATGGCCTAAGTTTTTTTCGGTTGCTTTGCTATTTAAGTTTTTCATTAAGTAATCTATATATACATTTTTTATACTTTATCAGCCACGAATTCAATTTATCTAACTGCAGACTTTAACATATCATGTGCCACTAAGTAAAAGAGACTGAATAAATAATAAACATATAATCTACTACCTAAAAAGCTGGATGTCAAATGCCAGGAATTACTTCTTTGTATTCTGTTCAGAACAAACTTGGTAGTAAATTAACATAATGATAAGCATACTCACAATATACTTTTAAAATCTTCCGGTTTCTCTGAATTTTTAAACAGCCCTCTCAACGAACGACCCTTTAAAAGTTTGTTTCACATTTTTTCACAGTATGATTGGGTATCGCCGTCCCCAGTTTGTAGTACTAACATATATCTATGACCGGCTGATTAATGACCGAAATATGTCAGCTGTCAGGGCTGTCACAACTGCGCAGCTTGTTAGATTCATCGCGCCCTCCCCAAAGTGGCGGCCCTAAATAGAGGTTACTTTTTCCGTGAAGGGACCAAACGTTTTTTATCACAGGAGCGACATAAGTGCCCGTCTCTAATTCACTAGCGTGTTATGGCCAAAACCGGCTAATCCGTTCCCTTCGCTACCGATAAAAAATGCTTTTAACGTTCTTACATCTCGTAATGCGTGGTCCGGCGAAAGGCCGCAATGGAGGAATAATGCGGTAGTTATATTCATTCGCCATTCCTCTCCCCGCCCATTAGAATCGCCTAGGCGGTACGCACTTAACCTCCTGCGGCTCATTCTCACACACTCGCTATATTCAAAGATTATGCTGATATATTTAAATGTATGCGCTGCGAGGAAAAATTTTTGTAAATGAAATTACCACATTTATTTTGGGAGCTTTCGCTTTGCCTGTATTATTTATGTTTAAGAGATCCTTTTTCAATGTCAAACGGAGTAATTCGGACCTTTATTTTTTTATAGAAGCATCCCGATTATGCAGATGACCATGAAGGTAATCGTAGCAGATTGTGTGTTCAAAAGAGTTCACGGCTCGAACGTGATCACCTCGGGGTTGTTGGTTTAGTTATCATAATAGTGGCGTGGAATGACGCGGGCGTCGCACATGTGCGAGTACGACCCTCGAATAACTCGGGGTGAAAGTATAAATAAACAAGGCTTGCTGATATCTGTCATCCGAAGAATTAGATTTATTTCGGCTCTGGCGGAAGGTGAAGGACCGTAGCCCCTCGTGGCGCGGAAACGCCTCGGCTGATGTTTTGTGAGAATATTCACGCCGGGGTATTGCACGCATCGCGACATCCGACCGCGGCCTAATATGAGCCTTACACAACGTAATCATCAAACAGATGGATACTCTTTACTCCGTATCATGATACGTAATTTAATATGTGAGTGGGCGTAATGCTCGTACGTCACGAATGGGGAAATCTTTGGAAAAGCTATAGTCACCAATATAGCGGCGGATTAGCAAACTGAAGTAACAGCAAGGTATCATTCAGTTATCGAAAATCTTAATACTTACTTCATTTCATTTCAATTCTATTATTACGATTACGGTTACTCATTTATTCGGTTTTAGTTCAATAAATATCCTCGATTTTGAAATGAGTTCACTATAAAAAGTCGCTAAATCTTGATTAAATTCTTAGAAAATCACTCAACTCTAGCCATTAAGGCTTTCACGGTGTAAGTAATTTACATTGCAAGTGCAATGGCAATTTCCTGGCAGGGAAAAATCTGACATAACATTTTTTACAAATAATAAAAAGAAAAAAATAATAAACAGAATAAACAAACGATAGTAATTACAATAATCTGAGTGAAAGTGCTTACAAGTACTAATTTTATCATCAGAGTCAACAAATTATTAAAACATAAACTTTGAATAATGTTCACACCTAGAGACATTGACATGGTCTACGCATGGTGTGATCCCATAATTTTACAACAATATGTCCTACATCAATATCAAACAGCACTTGTCCGTGTGTAAAAAACGTATAAGAACAATTTTGTCCCCAAAAACTTGTCCAATATTGTGAACTGTCGGGTCGGGTCAGATCGCGCAGAAAAAAGCCCTTTTTCTAAGTAAGGGCGGGAATTTTTTTGTTGAATTATGCTAATGCCGGAGTGACGCGGGCTAGGGCAGCTACCGATATTTAAATTCACCCGAACTCTGCTGAGCGATTTTTTTCGGCAACGGTTGACCCTGCCTATTTTTAGGGAAATAAAATCGACGGGAAAGTGTTTGGTGTTAACGTTTTACGTACGTATTCGGGTGTGTGGAGGACGTTAACTAATTGCTACGTACCTTTTCAGGGCGTTCGCTTATAGATATGCGAGTAATATAAAATAACAAACCAAGAGAACCCAACTTTTTTACTTAGTTCAAATACATGTGAGGTACTTATATAAACCAACCCACCAACTTTGTTAGTGCAAATAAGGCATGTGCATACATGAACCAACGGATTTATCATACAAATACACAATACAATTCCCCGGGAACTTATGTTAAGAGAATTTTCATGCTTTGCGCTGCGCTATTCTGCTAGTCCCCTTTGATCGAAAATGAGTTCGCGTCCTTTTTCGTGATTCGCGCACAAAACATTAATAAATCTGACAAAAATCTCAGTAACAACATTATTCACGGTCCAATTGTTAAGAGCGATGAGGTTACAGCGTTTTACAGCAACCATTAGCAATCGGCACGAATAATAGAAAAGCAAATGCTACTACGCGTAATTAATTTTGTCAGTCCATCAGCGGGCCGCTCCCGAATTCTCTCCCAATTATCTTGTATCAATCAAATTAATTATCTTGTACTGTTGCTATCTTTCAAGAGGTTCACTTTGCTCGTCTTTGCTTACCGTATAAATAAGCCTACTTCATATTTAAGTAATTACTTTATTGAGTCCGCTGAAACATTAACCAGGTTTACCCGTTACTTTGTCTGCCTGGTCAAAGGGTTTGACCTGGTTACTACGGGGTCTAGTAGACAAGAAATGTTAGCCCTTTAACTGTAAAAATAAAAAATAAACATATTTTTCAATTATTCAGAAATAATTAAATACAATGGTAAAATGATTCAGGATTTGTCGCAGTCGGATAAGTAAAGTTTTAGCGAAGAGTTAAACGTATTTACTTTCCCTACTTTATAAAAGCATGTTGAGGCTGTTTTTAATTAATATTAAATACGGAAACGCTGATAGGGATTAATGGTTTTCAATTAACGTTAAACCACCTTATTTTTGCGTTTACAAAATTAAATGCTTTGAAAATGTTTCCAGCGTTCATTAGCACTAAGTGACCGTAGATCAATGAAATTGTAATTGTTTACATCCTATTGCAAAATACTGTTTGTATCCCTTGTAATCTTGATGAGGTATTTTATAATGATAATTTCATTATTCAAGTACCTTATAATTTATCTAAAACGAGTAATCAACTCCTCAATTTTCACAGAATATCCCCAACTTCAATGTTTAGCTAGAGATAACTTTAGAATATTTTAAGTAAATTTTACGTTATGTTTTTAAACTTTCGCGTTGTACTAAGTAAGCGTTGTATTTATATTTAAAAAAAAATCTCCGCGTATAGTCCCGCTCGCATATTAAATTTGTACGTTCTTACTACAGTCTACAATTTGAACAATTCATAAATAACAAGAATCAAAGAGAGTGTTAGCAAAGACGGCAGCTTAATCTAAACTAACACAAATAATAGCCTGACTGTCCTGTAGTGGATGTTGAATTAATTCATCGATTCTGATTGGAACGACGATAAAACAAATGGAGTGCTCAATTTAAATAGATTGAATGGGATTTATGTTTCATTTCGTGAGCTCCGCCAGCACGGCTGGACGCTGGGAAATCATCACCCTGCACCTATACGGGTGCAACTCTAAAATTGAACACGGAATTGCATCGTTTATTAACTCAAACTTTCGAGCTAGTTTACACCAATTTCGTTCGCAATTAACGAACGCGTTGGACGTGAATGCATCCATTGCAATAGAATAAGGTTGATGCAGCGTGTCGAGCGACTTGTGGCTCTATGTGTGTGGGGTAAGGTTGCATTGTGACGCACGCAGGCTTCGCGTGGTGGCCATGTGCCGGCGCGCACGCGCAGCGCTATCGAGCCGGGACCAACTGTTGAGTGCCACTGCCGCCTGCCACCCTCACGCCATGCTGTCGTCCCTCCCCGGAACCCCTCGCCTCCTACGCGCGTGACGTCATCCCCGCCCGTCACACGTTCCAGTGTGTGCGCCGACATTATAGTATCGTTTGAATGTTGATAAACTCACAAATTGCTTTCAAATAGTCCTTTCCTCTCATTTTCGATATCAGCTGATTATGTTGAATGTTTCAATATTTGCCTGATTGAAAATTCATTGAAAATTTCCACAAATGTTATTAGATTAGATTTCCCGGATTAATAATAACTTATCTCCTCACTCTTGATCCATTAGGATATAAGCCCAAAGATAACATGTAGAGTCAGGTCGCACTTATAACGTACGACACAGGTATTTTGATATAATACTCAGATATACCATGTACCTACTCGTAGGTACCTAATGCAAGATTTGTTTATCTAATTCATACAAAAAATATTCATTACGTACATCTTAAGTCAAAAGCACTCGCAGTCTACATACAACAATAATTATCTCCGTTGAAAAGTCTTCCACTGAAAAGAAAACTCTACAGCAAAAAACTTAGGTCGTATTTTTAAATCCGCATTCATTTAGAGGTATTGAAGACAGCTCTTAGCGCGGAGCATAAAATTAAAAATTAACAAAAGGGAAATTTTAAGCTCTATTAATATCCGTGATTCACGCTACGTAAACGATAATGAGAGCCCTCGGCGCCTTTAAGGGCTCTCGCCCCGACCACGAGCCACTGTCCATGACTCTACAAGATCTACATGTGGTTATGTAGAGTCAATTACAGACTAGGTCCTTTAATAATGGCTAGCAATTCAGCCCTTCTAATCATAAAGGTAATGCCTACTATTTTACGAAATAAAAAATTGAACCTTAAAAACTTAGTAATAAGATTTATATTTTTCACTTCGCTAAATTGTATTGCGTTTATAATTATGAAGACAGAAGGTTCTAACACTAAAATCAATACACTTGCACTTGAAGTGTTCGAAAAACCTTATAGTGTTGTAGAGTCATCAAAATATATTTCGCCGTATGCCTCGTCAATCTTAAATTGACCAATAAACTGAGCACATATCTACAAAACTATGTTTTATATGACATCAGTCTATATCTCAGGTGATCCATCTGTTTATCTGCCATCACATAAAGAAAAAAATATCTTTGAGACAGCTTTTTAGTGCGATGGATAAAGCTTACTAGAAAAAATAAGCTAAAAGCAAAGTCACACACTGAATTTTAAGAATGTGGTGTGACCTGCCACAAATTAAAAAAGTCCGTAAATCAAAATTAAAGCTCTATCAACCGTGATTCGCTCAACGCAAATGATAATGAAAGCCCTCGGCGTGTCTAAGGGCCCTCGTCTGGCCGCGGCGCGCCGCACCGAGCGCTGCCCGCTAGCCGCAACTATACAATACTATGTACACTCTACATGTTGCTACGTAGAGTCGGTGCTGTGGTAGAGTCTAATTTAAACTTGCGTAATGCGCCGTACGCGCGTGGATCCTTCAATGAAACTGTTTTACAGGAAATGTTTTTCTTTTTTTAGTTTTATTTGAGTGGTAATAGAGATGGCTAAATATGATGAGGCACTGGACCACAGCACTTATAAACCCGAAGGCTAAGCGTTTATTTAATGAATAAATAAGAGTAATATTTCATAATTTAATTACTTACTGATTTTTGTTAGTCAAGGATTAAAACAACCTGTACTATTATAACGCGGCTAATCTTACAATTCTCAAAAATTACATTAATAGGGTCAGTTCAAAAAGTTGCGAGATCAAAAACAGTTTCACTAATGTGCCACTTCCCTAAAACATTACTTTCAATTTTTGATTTCATCATTTTTCTTCGTTTTACGTTAGACGGCGGGTTATCAATCAGTCGAAAAAATTATGTAACGTGTATTTAAAAGCTAAAGATATCTTTTAAAATCACGTCAATTCTTTCTATCTTTAAACATCCTTTCCTGAATAAAAGTAAAGAGGATTCATTATTTCCAGCAGCAAGCAAACCGATGCCGGTCCTCATAATAAAATTGAAATACTTTTTTAAATTAATATAAAGATCTGTTAAGGGTGAGCACATCCGCGAACCCGAATATCGGATTTTGACCTCATTAAATTTTGTCCTGGCCTAAAAGAGCCGGTCAAAAAGGATTCCGCAAACGTCGTGTAAGTTGAATACAATGCGAAGATTGTTTCGCGAAGAAAAAAATAAGATTTTTAATGCTCATTCTTATACTATTTTATAGCTGTAAAATGTACCCATTCAACCGAAATTTCTTTAGTTTATGGCACTTGTGTAGATACGGTATAAATAAAGTCAAAAAATCGGGTAATTAACTAGCCAGCTCATAAAATCATAAAAAAAACCTACCTAATAAAGTCTGTAAGTTCAGAGTTCTTCACTTTTCTTTCTTTAGAGTAGGTGCAACCCTTAAGCTTGAATATTCGCCTCTCAAACCAAGATGCTCTGATAGGCACTTGTATTATAATTTATTTACTTCTTTGACGGTAGACTTTGATATTATTATTTCATTGCTATTCTTTTGATTTGTGAATTGCTTTAAGCACTTTTAAAAGTAATTACAACAAAGCTATTGATTTTATTTGATCATTTCTGTAGGTACTAAATTTGCTATGTAGTATTTAGATCCACGCAAAAGATCTTAGGTATGGTCTGATTTTTCGAAAGGACAAGTATCGCGAATTCTTATTGTATTGTAGTCAATATAATATTATAATAAGTACAAAGGAAAAAAGTATGTTAAAAACCTACTTATTTACTGCAATAAAAATAAACTATAAATTTAAATTCCAAAAATGCGAAATCTTAAAATATTGTGAACGCAGTAGGTATATACGTACGCTTAAATGTTTCTCGCATCTTATTATACGTTTCAGCCGCTCCCACGAAATATAAGAAGATTAATTTCAAATAAATCATAACAAGTCGAGGGTAACGATATTTTTCGCTCAAATATTTCTCTAGGGCTTATCCCGCGACTTTGATGAAAAGTAAAAAACTCGCTTATTCCCAAATCCGTGGCAAAGTTAGCTCGGGAACTTGTCTGGTGCGAGCGACTTGGTGATTACGCGCTGACACCTGTCGAACTGAGCCAGACTGATTGGAAGCTCTTACGAGTTTTTCTGAGCACATGACGCTTTGTGCAATCGGCCGCGTAGTGCGGAAAATTGTAAACATATTTTCATATATGAGTCGTGCTACATGACAATATGTTTACAATTGGATTTTCGGGGTGTAGCGCCAAGACGAGTCGCACAGCAATTTACAAATTGTAAATCAGTACCTATTTTTAATAATCGTTTAGGTCCTAACAAAATAAAAAAATCAAAACGACCGGACCTTTTGCAAGCACGACCCTCTTTTCATGTCTAAATTTACCGTGCTAAATAACGATCGTGGAAGTATTAAACAAGTCTTGTAAACATATTGATCTTAAAAAGCAGTTTGAAGTTTAAATCTAAGTCTACCCTATCAAATGCAGGAGTACAAAAAATCTACATACACCCATTTTACTCCGCTTTAATAAGCTTACCTACTTGTAAAACAAAAGTTCAACAACATGCGGAATCTTTTGTAAAACAATTCGGGGTAAGTAGGTACACAAACATGTAGGTTACAAAGTTTGTCGTGCTTACGTCAAAAGTTTTCCATAAGGGTGACATAGTGATTAGCAGGAAAATGTTTCAAATTCCAAAAGAGAAACTAAACCTTTGACTACGAAAAAAAAATGTAAAATCAGTGACGACATATTCTAATGTGTGTAAAAATCTCGTGGAATACCTAAGCATATTCGCCAAGTAAGTGGACAATGAGGATAGCCCGACAAACCCCTTAGTATATGAGCGCAGACTTATTTGAAATTCAAGCTCTTTTTACGAATACATGTGATGTAATAAATACGCGTCCACGACTTAAAAAGAATCACATTTGCATTCTAATTCACATCAGTCACCTTACAGAGTTTTTTACATCCTCTACTTTTAGACAAGTTCATACAATTAAGAATACCTGTACTAAGCAAAAAAGCGGGCGGTTCGTCATAATTTCGGTAGATGGCACTATGCGTGTTTACATCGCGCAAGCAATGTGTGTCACCGGAATGATGACCTCAAGCTGCCTATACAGACGGAACTGGTATTTTATTGTACAGTCTCCCTACCAAGACCTCGAGAGTGCTTATCTACATGCCTGTCACAAATAAATAGGTGACTCACTGTCAGTTTAATAAAACGTAATTAAAGTTAATCCTTCATTAAGCATATCGCTGTCCTTGTCTGTCCAATTGACAAATGACAGGGCACTATATCATTATAATGAAGGATTAATTCAAATGACGCTTTCTGCAACTCACCGTCAGGGGCTTTTCAGCTATGGCATGGCAAGTTTCTTTCTATCATAACTCATGCATTAATCAATATATCATCAACTATTGTCCGTTTTATTTCGTTAAAAATCGTATGTAGACTGTTTCAATAGGTAAACGAATTATGTATTTATTATTTTGAGAAAATAATGTCTTATAAGTCATATCAGGTAGGTAAAGACAGCGGTTTTAACTTTCCTAAATTTAAAAGTGTGGTTAAACCACTTCCACGGAGGCAGCAAGCTGTGGGTTTTTAGAGGCTGATTTTTGTTGAGGCAACAGCCAGTAAGCCGGCTTGTCAACGCGTCCCAATAACAGATAATTCCCCGATAAATCACGGTCTGTCGACCAAACTAAAACATTGTAAGCGTAACAAAAGTTTGTTTCGTCCGCGGGGACACTGTCCGACTCACTTAATTACCCTTCCGAATTCCGAGCACATAATAAACTTAAATTGAGTAAATTGCACAGGTGGCCGGCGTAATAGGTACTAGTGCTGTGACTCGAGTTTACGAGTCGATGTCGCTCGAGTCATTTCGGTATATACAAGTACCTTAAGTAGAAGACTCTCGAATGAAATAGGATCCCTACTTAGCGATGGGCCGATGGGAAAAGACCCGGATGACAATAGCACAGGTCATTATCCCCAAAGACTAAAGTTAGGTGTTCCCAAGTTCACTCGATTAGCTCAAATTCGAATGAGCTCAAATCGATATTTAAATCTTAAATACATTTGTATCGAATAAAAGTGGACTTGCATTTCCTCACTGATGTGGAGTCGTCCGCCACGGTTTTAATAGCGGTAGTCGCGCATTTCGCCTTTTAACAACCACTTAAAAGTTCTCTTATTAATTGTAGCGCAACTGTGTCAATTGCCTATTTACTTTATAATTTTGAAACTGCTAATGTTAGTTACGTGTATCGACAAAGTACCTATACTATCTCTTGGGATCGGCAACTTTGTGTAATGTCTCAGGCATTCTAACTATCCACGCCTTGGGCCAAGAGATGACTACACAGTAACTCGATCCAATCACGGAGCTTGACAAACGCAAACCTGCTATGAGCACTTTTTTCACATAAGACTTCTGCTAATTAATAAAAAGATGACTAATAAGTGTATATCTGAATAAAATATGGCGTATTAGGTAGGACTACACCATTAAATCGGAAACATAGGTAAAGCGTAGGTACCTACCTACTTACTAATGTATTAGCTGATTTTGATTTGATAACGACGAATTGTTTATTATTTAGTGCTAAAACCTACTCACAAGTTAGAATAATAAGGTTACATTTCACCGATTCCTGAAAAGTTTCTTGTATTATAAAGTGATGTTTTTGGATTTGAGAAAAAAGAACCAACTTTGGAAATAGCAAATTAAAATGTATAGTTTAAATGACCTACGGAAAAAGCTGTCACACGCAATATGACGTAGTTAACAAGGTTGTGACGTATAGTTTTAGCAAATAGCACAAGTCTAATATGCGAGACAGCTGTCATTTACAAGGCCCGTGACGGCACTTTAGCATTAACAAATGCAGTACGTTTTCGAAACCATAGCGTTACATTTATACATTAAAATGTTGGTCTTTTTAATTGGATAAGTGAAACCTATTATTTATTTTATGTGTTATTATTGCAACAAAAAAGATACGAACCAAAATTATGGCCTGACTAACGAACAAATGAGCCCCATAATCAAATAGCGAATCTTCAAACCTCATAATGAGATTCTTGATCTCGTTGGTAGTTAAGTTTCTAACTGTAATATCAATAATAATCACAAAGATAATTACCCACGTTTATCATTCAAATTAACAGTCCAAAAAAGTTGTTAAAAATCACAAACCCAATTAAGAACTTTTTATGGTCATATTTTATGGCTTGAAGATGAGCTATTAAGAGTAATTGTACTACACTACCTTGATAATAATGAACAAGGTAATTTTCCTATTTGCATTATACACCCTGTATTACTTGTGGTATTACTAAATAGTATTATTTTAATCAGATAATTAACTGACGGTTCTGCTTTTTTTTTTGTAACCGTTTCAATTGTTCTATCATAAGTTGGTTACGTTTCAAAAATATAGATGTTGATATGGGTTGTTGATGACAGTGATGATTTTTTTATTAATGTCGACTAGCTTGTATCTAAATTTTAGATCAAGGATAAAACTTATCCCTTACATTCAGTTGCAGTTAAAGCTAAAGTAACTTTGCTGTACATTGAAGAACTTACAGTTCTTTTTTCCGTTGTGCACCGTGAATTCAGTAGCTAGGTAAAGTACTCCAGCTAATTAAGTCTTGTGATTTCTATGCAGCCGGCATCCAATTTGTTAAAATAAATAAGTTGCAATAAGTTGCTCTTCCGTGCACTGGTAACTGATAGGGCTGCCTCTCACCATTTGCGCCATAAAAGATAATGTAATAGTCTTCTCAGGTAGAAACTACATTCCAAACCATCACTATAGATAGTAACAATTTTGAGGAATAAATATTGTTTGCAGCAGTATCTTGGTCTCAAAATGCTTGTAGTACCAATATAAATCACGGGTTACCTGTCAAGCTTTATACGTAATCTACCAAACAAAGCACTTGTTACGAGGCGTCGCCTCCTAAAATTTGCCTAACACGCTCGTCCTCCAAAGCCCGACTGTGCCGCGCTTTTAATTCAGTCAAATTTTGAACACGCATACGACATGTGACATTGTGTCTCTAACTGACCTGTAACGTAACACTCAAAAGGATTTGCCGCAAAACTGGTAACTGTTTGTAACATTTTGAACACAACAAACGTGCCTACAAATTGAAGGCATCTTTTATGTTTTTAAACTATCGCGTTGCACTATACAAATGCTTGACGTAAACGAGACTAAACACGAAGATATTTAAATATAAATACATTATAGCACTTACTGCTTGACGTTCCGATGGTATTACAACTGCCGTGGTCACAAGCGGACTCAAGTAACTCAAGCATTAAGAAGGCATCTTTTACTGTAGGTATAGAATTATTCCATTAGAATTTGTGAACCCTCTGAAGTCTGTGGACAAATGTAATGTGGCCGTTGTTCAGGAATTAATTGTATTGAGAACTTTCTATGAACAACCGAATTAGTTCCGATTTTCACCACATTAGGTACCTACTAAGTAATTAAGTATTCCTTGTTCTTACAGTTACTAAAATATTGCCAGCAGTTTCCACAATTAAATACAGAACTAGATACTTATCCGGCTGGAGCTTGAAATTATCGAAAAGTCACTAGGATAACGCTGTAACTGCATTCGGGCAGGTTTTACTAGCAGATCAACAAGGTTAAATGTACATAGAAAATGCCACCGCGTAATTCACCTTTGCGTCCGAAGTTAGAAGCCCAGATAAATCTTGGACAATGATCCCGGATTTAATAATATGAGACACATTCTTTAATTCCGACCTCCGACCTCCAACGGGCCAGCCCTGGCAACAAGTATATTTCGTGCGGCGAACACGACAACTGCGGTGGTCCCGCAGACTTGCGGCAGTTAGCGCAAATTGGCCCAATTGCCGACGTCTGCTATACGCCGCACCAATTGGATTACGAATTGAACTTTATTTGAAAAATGCTGCGGTTCTCTTGTACGACCGAAACAGCAAAAGCCCGATGCATCTTAGGTTATCAACCATCCTAATGGAGGCGGTAAAACAGTACACCATCTAGCGGATTTTTCACACTATCACGTGTGAAAAATGGTGTACTGTTTTACTAACTAGACTAGACTGAGGTCCAACTTCAACGTCAATGATTGTTTAGAATCCTTTCTCTAAGTTGTTTAGTGACATTTTGACATCTCACAATCCAAAACAACCAATCACCGTGGACCTCAGTTCTACAGTACGCCATCTAGAGTATTTGTCACACGCGATAGCCTAACTGTCAGAATGGGATTCTGACAGTCAGTCAGGGGACACACCGTGAGGTCACAGTGAGGTGGCCTGCACGTTTCGGATTGTTTCTAAGACTGTGAATACTCCAATTGATTATGATTTTGAACATGTAACTCTGGAAGGCTGAAGTACCTGTTAAAATGGTTCCGAAAGTCAGACGTAATTTGCTTCATTATTCTTACAAATTACTAAATTATGGTTCAATCGTAGAATGACACAACTTTTGTTAACAGTTTTGCCAATCTCAAGCGAAACCTACTATCAAATGTCCTATGCCTGACCGTTGTCTGGTAGAAGACCGGCGAAACGTGAGTCAACGTGATTTGTCCCATAAGCGTCCCGATTTCTACCGAAGTTGACCCTTTAGAATACATAATACTTATGTCTAGCCACTGGCTATTAACATACGAAACTTATCCATAGCTAATTTGAAAGAATATAAAACAGATAATCACTACACTCGGAAATTCTAAGCACAGCTGTTATAGAGGAACAGATAAAATGTATTTAAGGAAACAATAAAAGTAATGTAAAACTTGGATAGCTATGAAACTTAAGTCTGTCTACGAATAGCTCACTAACTTATATCATTAAACGTTTTTATTATTAGTAACGTACTTAAATGTCAGTAAACAGCTTTTGAATGGTCCAACATAGGAAAGTATAGAAGATGCTTTATTGCACAACATACATTGATTGTAGAGTTGGTAACTTACGCCCAAATTACGGTTAACAAAACGAGTAATGAAAGAGCAAAATTTTATCTGATTATGTGTCAATAAAGTCGTGAAAATACATGATGAAGCCACTATCATTTACTTCATAGAGTATGGTAACCCCATTGAATATAAAACATATGAGCTCGTTGGCTCCTCAATTGAACGTTTGTCACAGCTTTCTTGAAGCATTAAATGAATGTTTTTTCCTATATAAACCTGTACTCGATTTATACTTCACGTTTCTTAGGGACTGGAATCTTGTGATTAACGACATATTTATTAAAATATTTAGGTACATGCTAATACGCAACCCTTGACGAGCGAGTACAACCTTTGCGATTTATAGGTATATAACCGGATCCGGTAACTCATAGCAGAAATGTATCTCCCTCTAAATGGTCATGGGTATTGAAATGTATTTCTCATAATTCCGCTGGCAACAGTTGACGGCCAGTTCGCGTGCCCCGACCACAGAACCTCTCGCCAACCGCAGTACATTATCTCGGAAATGTTATAACTAATGTCTCAGATTCACCCAGGTAATCCAGGTATAATCTTTCTGTGCGGCGACATTAGTGTTTTTCTGTTGCAATTTGCAGCTAAACGATATCATTTTACTATATAGGTACACTGTCCAATGTTCTCCATTTCAATTTAAAAGTTTAATAAGCTTGAACTAACTGTTGCGCAAACCGAAGGCTTACAGGCAGGATAAGCCTGGCGTATTTGTTCTTGCAAAGTCGTAGCACAAATATAATCGTTATTTTATTTGTATTAAGGTTGTAACACAATGTCAGTTTTTGCATTCCATTCGCTACAGCATTTTTAAAATATGACCTGAAACTCTTTTTTCATATTTATATAATCGAGGAAATGATTTCTAAATTTAATTCACATAAACACGTTCATGGATCTATCGTAACAGCAAACCGATCTTGGTACTTAGGATTAAATATCGAAATGAGTATGACAGCAACTGATGATGATGAGTACGTTAGGTAATGTCTGTTGACAATAAAATTTAGAATCAAATCAAATCAAAATCGCAAATCGTATCTTACTCAAGTATATTAAATCTTGTACTGATTTAGTGCGTCGCGCTGCCAATATAGAGAAGCCGAACTTACAAACGGGACTAACAAGTTATAACCCGCGACACATCGAGCGACATCTAGCTCCACACCTCCCTTTAATTGAATAGAAGAGGGTTCCATGTCATTACGACTAAGTGTTAATATCTGCTCGCTCGGCGCAATGACTCCGGTAACGCTGACTTAGGCGCGCTCATATATTTTGTGCGAACCGGACAAGGAGCATATTCTCTTCAAAGTTAGTTCGAAGAATAGTGTAAATTTAGGGGCCTAACTATTTTATTTGACACTTTAACATTAAGTCGAATGTAAGAAGGTACTTTACGCTCTTGTCGTTACTAAGAATCAAATATTATTTCTGAAAAAACACGATAAGTATTTAGTGAGTTTCATAACAAAAAGACATGGCAAAGAAACAGGTCACCAATACTAAAATAAACCTTTTAACTTTCTGTATTCAAAGAAACACACTGGTAATTAGTCGACTTCAAAATAAAACCGTAACACAAAAACATAAAAAACTCAAATAGCGAAGACAAAACTAAACCCACGATTTGTATGATTTCATAAAAAATAAACAAATACCTATGAACTCTACAGCCAACTTGTTTTAATTTTATTTTCACTGCCTAATAACGTATATGCAGACAAATGTGGGACAAGTGTAGGCATGAATGGGCCGGCTCAATCGGAGTAATACCACTGCCTTAGAGAAGACCGACGTGAAGCAGCAGGGTTGGCAGCGCACTAGTGTTGCGGGCATCTAATAGATGCCGCCCATAGATAGTATCTATGGGCGGCTGCAATCGCTACCATCAGATCCATCCGTCTACTTACGTCTGCTCATCTGCCAAAATAAAAAAACAAATCCTATGCAGCAATTTCCAAAGTACCTAAATCTCCACTCACGCGAGTAACTCGGCCGAGTCCCTGATCTGGGCTCTAAAAGTCGGAGACGTGTTAAGGCGCCGTCCATTAGTTATTTAGCCAGCGGGTAATGAATAGGGAGGAGGCTTAATGAGCGCGTGGCGATTCGGAGCACGCACCCTGAATACAGAGTTGCCAACGCTCGGAAATGTTTACCACAAAGGCAAAGTGAAAATCCTTAAAAAAAATCTGTAATTTACTTGTGGATTTTGAATAAATGAAAATAAAATAAAATAAATTCTATCAATCCATCTAAAAATCTAATCAACTCTGAAATCTTCATCATACTATGGAATGAGATGATTATTGCAACGCTTGTGGGTTGGTAGGATCTCCCACTTCAATATTTTTTGCAATATATGATATATTCTATTAAGCAGATCTCAATAGGTACTTACTTGATTTTTTACAGCCCGCAGTGAAATACAAAATATATTTTTATCATTAACTTAAAAATAAGATTGGCGTTCACTTACCATCCGGTGATTCGTCTGTTCGTTTGCCACCTATCACAAAAAAGAGCCAAGTTTTGTTCAAAGAAACCACTAGGAAGACTTTCACAGAATCATACAATTTACAGGTGGTACTTATTCATTACCAATATTAACAAAAAAAATGCATCAATGATATCCCAAAACTCGCTGCCGTCTATAAAGCCTCTGAAATATTATAGTTTTATCATTGCAATTTATGAGGGAAACCCCTAAGTTGGTAACCCTGCGCGGAATCAGCTCGACATGCACGCATGTTTCCGTGCAGGGTTGTCCTCGTGTTAACTGGATTTTTGTTTCAAACAACCGTGAAACAAAAATGGTTTGATTATGATGACTTTACTGGATTTTAATTATGGGCAGCTCCGGTATAATTTTATTTCCATTTTAGGCAATACACAGTGAATGAACATAGAGTACCAAATACGGCACGCGCGTTTGGACGCAGGTTGCGAATGAGTGACTAATTTAACACTGACCATGTTTTATAATAATTTCGCTGTTTAAATGCTCCCTGCTCGATCCTTAAGTATTAATAGCTTTTTCGAAGTGCGGGAAAGAATTAAATAAAGAAAAGATGTGCCATTGTGTATCGCTTCATTTGTTATGTATGTCTGAGCCAATACCTTTTTGGGTCAATAACAGGTTTCGTGGAATTTCATAAAATATAACTTCATACTTTTCCAAGAATCCTCTTTTTCAATTCGACATACATGTGTATTTATCAAATTAGCTAAACAAAGCAAGCTATAATAAAGAAGTTACGCCGCCATTAACAACTTGCTCTGTGGGAGTTTCTTTATCTAACCAGATAATATACTGCATTATTAATCAGTTTTAGATAAGCACTCAACAGGTGTCTATTCTGAGTTATGTTAGGACTGCAGGTGGTTTTCCGCTCTTCAAATACTTTTTAGACAATGAAGACCTTATTACATTTTAATGTATGGTTGAAAGCGATTAAAATATTTGCCGAAATCTTAATGTACCTGCGCCTAAAGATATCCTGTGGCTTTTGAGTGATATTACATACAATTGACTGTTTCAAATAGTAATTTTGAAAGTCTAGTCTACGAGTTTATTAAAAAGATTATCGTGACCAGAACAAGAAGAAAAATATTATAAACATCTACTTAGATCCTATTAATCCTCGAAGAAACAAGCTAAAGAAATCACCAACTTCTCTTTGAAAGGCGGAACAGAACGACCTAACAAAGTCATACTAGGCTGTAATTTACTTAATTTATAGGCACGTTTAAAAGATTATAAGAGAAGGGATGTTTTTAATCCCGGGGCAGCAAGCCCCGCAAAGTAGGCCAGTTATTACTACCACTAACTGCGTTATACAAACTTCGCCGGCGAGTCGCCCGCCTATCCGGGCCAATCTCAGTACCGTCGAAAGCAACAAACACTTATTTTATTGCAGGAAACAACAAAAACAAAGTAGTTGTGGATTAAGTTTACGAAGATCTCTTCTTTGTCGTCACACTCTTGGCAGAGTAGTCGTGGTCGTCATATCAGCGTTTATGGCCTGCTCCACAATCCCTCGCCATTTCTCCCTCAGAGATGCTTTTCTAGTGCATCCGTGGAGTGGACCATTGAGGGCAGTTTTTACTTGGTCAGTCCAGCGTATTGGTGACCTGCCGCACGCTCTTTTGCCTTCAACTTTGCTTACAAAGATAGCAGAAGCCAACAATTGATACACAGTGAATATGTATTTTCAGTCTTTTTTGCTAAATTTGCACAAATATTTCAATGTTGTTTTGACCAACGATTCTGATAAAATTCGAACATGACGTGATACGTTGGGTTCTCAATCTATTGTCAAATTTCCTCAATCTATGTCTTTGCTCGTATAATTAAATTTGACAAACTGTCCGTGTCCTGTCCGTTAGCTATAACTAGAGCCTTATATCCAATACAAAAATATTATTAACAATTCCGTCAGTTTGCGAGCCGTTGAAGACAGTTCATACCTGAATAATTTTCATCGGATAATTCCGTATTCCCAAGGAACGCGACTCGACAAACCGAATTCCACGCGAGCCGAATTCCATGCGTAGCAGAGTAATATTGTGTCTCAAGTTTAGTCGGAAGCTAGTTAAAATACAGTGTGATAACCTCCTAAATGAATATGGATACTGTTGTATTACCGATTTCCTCTAACCTGATTATTTCTCGAAGTGAAATGCTGGAAACTACCACTAGGATTTATCTACTTATTAACTAGCATTCCGCTTGCCGTTGCCTGCGTAGTCATTGATGTTTTCCCGTGGGAATAAGACTTTTCCCGTAGTAAAATACAGCTTAAATGTGAATATTTATGTTCGACTTGAGTGATACCACGGCTTCACAGAAGACCGGATGAAGCCTGCGCTGCGTTTCGTCAAGTGAGTGTGGGGGTTCATAGATTAGCAGCGCACTTGTGACTCTACTGGTGTTGCAGGTGTCTATGGGCGGCGGCAATTGATTACCATAGGGTCATTCAGGGATAATGAAGTATTATATTGCTGCAATATTTTGTTTAAATCAGCCTAGTCCTCCTTTGATTTTGTTTTTTATAATAGTATAGATTGATATAATCAAAACTGGGCTTAAGATAGCCTCGCTTCAAGCAAATCTATTACAATGTTGCCGTCTAATGTCAATGGTTGGTAAATCTGATAGATCGTTGGCAACCAAGAACGTAGCGCCCTTCTCATTAAGAGCCATTGACCTCCATTAAACATAAAATTGAACTGGTGTCGAGTTGACGCGTTAACATAAGGATCTACGGATCCCATTGTTATCATTATGTTTAATGACAGCTTTAGAATGGGGCTTTACCCAGAAGGTAAACGATGAGATTTAGTATATTTGGATTCAAGATTTTTGGCGATACTGAGAGAAGAAGAAAGAATCTTATTGTTGACAGATGAGGGCCACAAATGATTTTTAAAAAGAATTTGGTATTGAAACTTTTCGAGATTGGTGTAAAAAGTGTAGTGTGTCTTAGCCCGACGAGCTAACGAGCAACCTGCCAGGTTGACAAACGAGTCTCAGCACGAACCGGCAAATGAGACCTGCAGGTTACTCTGATGATAGTGGTGAATAGACGGGACTTCAAATGAGCGGTTTCATTGGAAGCCGCTGAGTAATGTTCGAATTCTTGAAAATTAGTGAATCTTGTTTTGGTATAGGATCACCATCATCTCGGCATTGTTTTCCCAGTTGAGTTCAAAGCCGACGCTGTCATCAGGGTCCGGATCCAGGTGTACGGATGAACCAAAAACCAAAGGTCCTAAAACTAGACATTGCGATCGAATTGGAGTTCCCCTCTCTTTCTTAAGCTGTGTGTCACCTTTGTTTGGATGGGACAGGCATATTCTCAATCGTCAGAAAAGGTGTTTTTTTAGGCCTAATTGTCCCACTGCTGGGCAAAGATCTCCCCCAATAGCCTCCACTGCTCCCTATTCCTTGCCAGCTTTTGCCACCTATCAGAATGCTTGTTCCAAAAAATAAAAATACATAATACAATATTAAAAGTCAGAATATAGATAGATAGATGTTTTTGACTTTAAAAATGGCATGATTTAATATTTGCTATCTACTTGCATAGATCATTTGCCGCCCTTCTCAAATTACGCAATACTCGTCAAACCATTTTACTATTTCAAGGTAACTTGAAAACAATTAGTTTCTCTCGAGCCTCGCTTCAAGTTACGTTTGTATTGAACTATATGAGGTGGAATTAATGAGTCGATTAGTGAATACCTCGTACACTACGAGTACAAGTGTCGTTATTTGCATTAGTTAACATACGGCGCGTAAACACCATGCCGGGGACTTTACGCATGTCTCTGTTTTCGAGTATACATATACCTATTGTAAAGTATGTAGTTTTGACAGCCTACAAATCTCTAACTGCCGCACTCAGAGTCGTTGATTAACTAAGTTGGTTACTTAAGAAAATATATTGACACTTATTTCAGTACGCATAAAGACTGCCGATACTTAAGTAATCGAACATTAGCTTAAATGACGTCTCTGACAGCGGTCGTAAGTTAGTCGACTTACATATCCAGTGTACGATTTCCTCCCTTAGTTTTTCGGGGTCGAGGAAGAACAAAAGACTTTCACTCAGTGCGGCCGATACCCACGCTACGCCACTGCCATACTGTAAGGTCCTATCGGTTTTAGCGATTTCTTCCAGACAACCTATGAGTAAATGGAAGAAACAGCGTATTGGTGCAAACCAGTTTAAAAATATAAATTTAACTTGGCAGAAATATGCTTTTAGTAATACAATGATTACAAATAATGTTAGACAAGAAAATGTATTTTATGTTTGCAAACACGCCATTGTTGAGTCATCGCGCCCTAGTATTGTAATTGTCTAATTAACAGACACCTCGATACATCCCGCATGTGCCGTATCCAATTATACCCGACTTTATTAAGAGAGAGTTTAACTGTAAAATTACCGCATTAAGAAACTTTCTACTCTAAGAAACTGTATGGAAAAGTAATCACGCACACAACCGCCGCTGTTACGCGGTAGGAGCGATCGGTGAAAAGGGATATTTGGTGTAGGATTTCAGTGGTAGGCGGAATTTCTCTCACCTTATTACTAGTATGTTAAGCTCTATTACTACTAAAAATACCAGACAATATCTCGTGCACGCCACTAATGACGTGTCTAAACTTTCTGTTCCTTGTATGAGCCAGGAATTTGCTTCGCTAGATAGTTAAACCATAATCCAGACCCGACCAACGTGCCGTGAACTGCACGCGAGCGAATCTCGTGCTTTCAAATCGTAAATCAAATATCTTCTTCTTTAGCCTGTTTCAACTACTTTAGTGTAGTCTTTCAGCATTTTCCATTCTTTCCGGCATTGCGCTTTTTGCATCCAGTTTGAGCCAGTAACTCTTTCCGTCGTCTTTCCAGCGCATCTGAGGTGTTCCTTGAAGGCATTTATTTCACCACGGCTTCTACTCGAGCAGACGCTTACAACAAGATGCTTCATTGCGGGTGACATGTCCTGCTCACCTCCACTTTAAGTGCGCCCCTGTGTTACCTCTACATACATCTGCGACTTTGTTATGCTCTCCAAGGCATTTGTTTGTTTTGCAGTCCATTAGTGTCACTCCTACCAGCTTTCTCTCTACTGCCCCCTGGGCTACTTCCAATCTTTCTGGTCATAGTAGTTTTACTGAAAAACCCAGGTTTCGGCGCCGTAATAGAGCAACAAAAATCAAATAAACACCAGGAATGGAACTCCCTTGCTGCGTCTGTTTTCACCAATGAGAAGTACGTCGTATCCAAGTAAACCTCATTTTTCAAGTAGTCAATAATCAACTTCTGGGTTAGCCCGCTCCATCGTAGGCTTCTTCTCAACTCTAGGGTTCAGTATAAAGCCAAGGGCAAGCCCATTTTCAAATTAAAAAAAAACAGTTGTCGAATATATAAATAAATAGCGTAATGTAGGACTTAATTTTGCAGTACACCGGTGCGACGATGGGCGGCGGGTGCGGCGCGACGGGCACGCGGGTCCCCACGGCGTCCTCGCCGGCCAACACGGCGTCCTCCTCCTCCTCCAACACGGGCTCGGCGGGCGGCACGCGCTCCACCAGCCTGAGCACCGCGCCGCCGCCCCCCGCCTCCTCGGCCTCCACCACCGGCGCTGGCGGGGAGCAGCTCAGCCGTACCAACTTGTACATACGAGGCCTTAACCAAAACACCACCGATAAGGACCTTGTCCAAATGTGCCAGATGTGAGTATCTATAGCTATAGCTAACCAATTTTTATTTTTTTTTATGTGATAGGTAGCAAGGCGAGCAGGCGGATCACCTGATGGTAAGCAATTGCCGCCGCCCATGGACACTTGCAACACCAGTGGAATTACAAGTGCGCTGCCAACCTTTTATCCCCTTCCCCCCCGAGTGGGCCTCCGGTACCCTCACTCCTCGGCGAAACACAGCACAGTGGCTGCTTCACGCCGGTTTTCTGTGAGGCAGTGGTTTTAAATCCCTTTTGTAAATAAACAACATCGTTTACAACGACGATGTCATTTTGCATACCGCCGTTATAAATCAAAATCACCTATCTCCAAGAACGACGAATACACGAGGTCCAAAATTAAACTCTAATTCTAACACCATAAGGTTCAACCGCAACCACCGTTTGAGATGTAGAGGTTCTACAACGTCGATATGCAAAATCGAAAAAACAACAGTTGGAAGATAAAATAACAGCTAACTCCAAGAAAGGACACATTCCAATATTTACTCGTAATCTACCCAAAATTAGGCGGTTTTCAAAAGTAAAATAACGTAGATAGATAGTATTAGGTTATTAAATGTTTGATCTGGAAATTTGCAAATGCATAACAGTTGGAAGATAACAGACCATACATCTTAATAATTACTGCAAAATAACTATATCACTGTCACCTATCTTCAAATTAACGAATGTACTTGCATTATCTATATGTCGTCGTAGTTACCTTAAATTTGAATAGTAGGCAACATTTTACGCTTACCTTAGTTCGCTTTAATTCAGGCTTTTGGGTATCATCTAGTTTAACAAAGCTTTTTATCATTTCCAGGTATGGCAACATTATTTCAACAAAAGCAATATTGGATAAAAATACGAATAAATGTAAAGGTAAAGAACATTCACTGCCGCATTCCTCTATTACACTACCATAGCGACCTAAATTATCTATACGATCCGTTACTTCTAGTCAATTTATCTGTGCATAGATATTTCACGTATGTATAAATATCCTACAGATTTATCTACCTATTCGAATAGATTTGCATCAGTAAAATTATTCGTAACTGAATTATTTAATACAGTATTAATATTTTCTAGAATACCATATACCTTCATTAAACTAATCCATCTATGGTGAGACTTTTTCCAATATATGCACGAACACTAGATCCGTATATTTTGATTCATATTTATGACTTTCTCATGTTCCAACTATAATGTATTTATTTTACACTACGTGTTATTTTAAAAGTAGATATCATCCTCACTATATTGCACCGAAGCACAGATGAACTTTGTTCTTATCGCATTGAGACAATGCACAGTAAAATGTTTATGTCTATTTATCACTATACAATATTTAAGCGATATCACATAATATCATCACGCTACTTGAGTGTAAGCAATATAATCGTCATCATTCTTAGTTCCATACTCGGATGTATCATAGTTTTTACCTTTGCGATCTTAGTTACCCTATTTAACCAGCATGAATCATCGATTTTGTAAAACGATGTGATATCGAGAGATGGTAACCCATAATTATAAAATGTGTTCACTTTTGTTCCTACAGGTTACGGTTTTGTAGATTTTGAGACGATCGCGTCGGCGGAGGCTGCGGTAAAAGGATTACAAGCCAAAGGTGTTCAGGCCCAGATGGCTAAAGTGGGTATCTGGTTCCTGCGTAGACTGAACCGTGTACGTTGTGCATGCAAGTAATACTATTATGACTAACCGCCTGCTCCCGACCCGCTCTCTAATCCACTTCTTTCCATTAACGCAACTCGCAAATATTGACAGGAGCAACCAACATCCCTCCCAATCCTGTTGCCATCCACTTTGCAAACTAGTCACGAGTCCATTCAAAACGTAAAATATTTCCATTCTATCAATATCCCCGACTATCCCCATCGCAGATAAATTAATTGTCGTCAGCTCGATTAGAAATGGAATTGGAAGTTCCTTTTCGCAGCAGACATCGATTTCTAAATTAATTAAAAACCTTTCAGTAGAAGCACGCAATATTCTTCTAATACATTTTATAAGAAATGGACTCGCTCCAATCGAACCGCTGCCTTCCACTAATCCGATCCGACGTTCCCCCTACCCTTACTTATAGCTTTAGTATTTTACCCTATTATCTATCGATCAAATGCTGTAACCTATTTGAGCAATTAAAGGTAAAAGCAGTGTTCTCTATCTATTACATTTGCTAGATATGAAAAATATGCATATTCATAGCATCAACATCCCACCCCATGTTTGAGGTGAATTCTTAGAGGAGTGACAACCCCATGTCATGATCCATGTTTGTTAATTCAATAGTTGTGTAACACTTCTTAGATGAATAGGCTCTGTGTGTAGAAGACGACGTAAGGGCGGTTATTCGATCCGCGGCGTGCCGGTCGGCCCGTCGCGGTACACCCGATCATTCATTATAATGTTCATTTTGGGGCCGACAGTGATATCTTGGTATGTCAGCGTATCTCATTCATAGTAACACTAACGTGTTGTAAGTATTCCCTCCAGCGGTACGTGAGTGCAATATAACGCTTGTTAACTCTATACTTCGAACATTGTTTCATCCTGTTGGTTCTGTACTATTGTCGTTGCTTCAGCGTTATAACAATGTATAATGTATTTTCGCTACTGGGCTCGGGTATTTCTATGCTTTCGATATTAAATTAGTGTGTATGCGACTTTAACTAGCTTCATAATCTCTATGCTGATGTATATGCCCATCTCGTTGATAACACCTACCTAATATTATTTAGTATATTAGATAAATCTGCTGATTTACGTCAGAGCTGGCTTCAGTGTCTAGAATAATCTATGCGGGCTTCAAGCTACTTTTAATATTCTCCGAAACAACTTTAATTCACCGTTGTTTTCGCTTTCAATTCCGCAAATGGTGAGGTCATTGGAATGTAACATCTAACTAACAGCACATGATTAGGAATGTTCGTGTGCAGTCAGTGTCACAAAAATGTTTTCATTATTCAACCAAATTGTGAGAGTACGGACTTTATTCTGCCGCTGACTGTAGTCGATCACATCACATGGAAAACTCATGTATATAACACATTATACTGTAGGAATGGTGACCTTGCTGCTCCGAATTCAATAACCGATTTCAATCGAAGTTCCATAATTAATTATATTAATTAACGATACATTTCACCGCGTGCGACATGGTCCACCTTTATCAATATCAGTGATTCGTTCATTCAAATTGTTAGCAAAATATTAACCTTAAATCATCCATATCAGAATACTTTTCAACATGAAAAAAATACAAGTTACTTACCTCGTAAGGGTCAATATTTAGGGTATAATTTTAAAACACCCCGGTGCGTCGTTTAATCGCTGCCTCAATGAGATTTGTATCGGATCGATTTTTAATTAATTTTGCAATTGATATTGGAGGACTCTTGCATGAATACCCTATAGAAAGAGAGCTCAGTGTTAAATATAGTGTTCATCCTAATTTGGCTTCTAATTTTCCCCCTAAATTTTTTACGTAGAATTTGCATTAAGCGACATTTACATAGCCCAATATTCATTCATACCGATTGCAAGACTGGGAAAAAAATCGATGTTATACATTTTGCAAAAAGGCGGCGAGAAAACGACACGCCTTTAGTGAGCTTTCGGGCAGTTACTTCATCTGTTTGTCCGGGCGTTTACAGCAACAAGAGCAGGACCCCACCAACCTCTACATGGCGAACCTGCCGCCGCACTTCAAGGAGAACGACGTGGACCAGCTGCTGGCCAAGTTCGGCCAGGTCGTCTCCACGAGGATCCTGCGCGACACGCACGGCCATAGCAAGGGGGTCGGCTTCGCGCGGATGGAGTCCAGGGAAAAATGCGAGCAGATCATTCAGGTACCTAACTGTAACCAAAAACTAATCAGTGCCTACAAATCGTTAATGGTAATCTAAATTAACGTAAGGGACAAACCGACATTGAAGTCGAATTAGAGACTTGTATAGACGAATGTATGAAATCTCTAAATTCGACTTCTATTTCAAGTGTACGAGAATTGCCTACCTGTCCCTTACATCAATTGACATTCCTTTTGATGATATCATTACTTTTTTTTTGCTTACATTTTGGAAAGTTACCACTCGAATAATAAAATATGTCATTGAATCTTCCGAAAATTTCATATTTCACCTGAAAATATAATCTATATTTATAGGATCGGTGATTTACTGCAGCACTCAGACACGTCATTGAACCTTGATGCTCATTATCTTGATTGTAATACTCGTATATTATAAGGGTCAATATTTTTAGTACTAAGTGGCAATTATGGTTTAAGTTCTCTGAGTGCGGCAGTTAGTGATGTAAAAGTCGTCAAGTCATTTGAAAATCTCGGTTTTCTCTTCAATAATGTATCATATTTTGTATCAATACTAATTTTCCTTCGAACATCAAATTACAGCAATGAGTTTGTCCGTAGATGTTCAACGGCAACCCTATCCCGGGTGCCAAGGAGCCTCTGCTAGTGAAGTTCGCGGACGGAGGCAACAAGAAGAAGGCCCTTTACAACAAACAGAACGACAACAACGGAAGGGCGTGGAGAGACAATAACGAGTCCATTACACAGGTACGATAGTACTTTAAGAGTTGATCAGGTCCAGAGATCGTAAATATGTAGTTCATCTAAATACCTATAAACGACAAGATTTCTTGATACTTAAGATTGAATATGTTTTTGTCGAAAACCAAAAAAAAAGTGATAAATAGTTTTTTATTGCCAGCCAGTTTAGTTTCATTTGTTAGAAAAAATATTAGTTAAGTACTTACAAGTTTTTAGTCATGATTTTTTAGCCTGAACTATACAAAATATGAGTATTTGGTAGCATTTAAAACTCAGTAGATAGTAATTTATAGTTTCTCAAACTAGAAACGTCTTTCTTCTTTTTTGTATCATCGTAATATTTGTCGGAAGAACTATCCGAATTTCACATTATTTCCTATCTGAAGTAATAAATAAATCTATAATTTAATCAACTTAAACTACTATTGCTCCAACTTAACATTTCATTTCACTGAATTGGAATATTTTTGTTGTTGTTGACGCTTCCAGGAAACTTTCTTGGTAAGGTTTACATAATGATTCCTACTTTTTAAATTATCTTGTTGTTCTTGTTGCTAAGATTTCACTTTAAAAATAACTACACACCACTATAGAATTTAGAAAAAAAATTGTAAGTCAAAAATTATGTTAATCATACTTGCAAGGTAGCTGGAGTGTCACCACAGAGGATATATTCCTCTGTGGTGTTACTGCGAAAGCAGTGGATTAACCAGCTTATATTTTATGTACCTAATAAATAAATCTGAGTCCCTTTATCGGGAACATCATTTAATATATCCCATAAAGCAGAAGTTATAGAAACTTAAGCTTTTCCATTCCGTGTTGCCAATAACGGGCCTTCTTAATAATGATTTAAGATGCAATTAAAGGTAATTACGCGAGCCGGCCAAACGAAACAGTTCTCACTAAAGGACCAATTACAACTAGCATTAAAGTGTGAATGGAATGTAGACGGTTATATTAGTTGCGCTCGTAAAACTACCAACTATCACGTTAGTACGTACATTATACTTCAACCACATAAGTCATCATAACATTAATTAATGTAAATAATAGGCAAACATAGTCAAAGGTTTCAAACACTGTTTGGTGAATTCTGCGACGATAGCCACTATGAGCTAGAAGCTCATGACCGATAATAACCTGACCAGTCAATCGATGAAATCGATCGAAGTTGAAGAAAGTAGTTGTTTTCATTGATCCAGGGATATCGTTCCATAAAACATTGATTAACGCTCTCGTCATTTAAAACTCAATTTATTAAAGTTTCAATTCACCGGTCAATTCCATTTTTAATGATACGTGTCTCCATAATCACTCGACATTGGCAGAGTTGAACGTGTCTCCCCTGACACACTACAAGCCATAAAATAAAATAAAAAACCATTGAAATATAATCAAGTGCATTGACCGATGACAATCGATTGGTCTATACCCTATTGGGGAAACTCATACCCGAGAGGCAGGGCACCTTCGAGCGACTCTCGCCTATATTGTAATACCGTAATATCTATTGCAAAGCTTTGATCCTAGATACCTTTGACACTGTGAATTTATTTACTTAGATATGTGCTCCAATAACGACGCCAATTTTCCAACAATAACACTATTATTAAAGTTCTTTGTAGATCTTCGGTAATATTCAACAATCACTAGGAGCCTTTCCAAAACTTCATTATCTACAAGTTATAGTACTAGAAAAACATATTTCACCAATTACAGAACAAATTACATTTATACATGTGATTTTTTTAATGGCATAGGCAAAGATTTAAAAAAAATCTATGCTATTTGGTTTTGCTATTTATGCATTTGTTTCACGAAAACCTTGACTCATAATCTCTGATCTCGCAGATATTACAAGTCAAAGTTTTCGTGAATCAGTGATATCGTAGTCTCCATCGTCTCAGAATTCGAAGCAGAACTCGAAAGAAATCCTTATTTAGACATGAACTATGCGAAATATGTAATGGATCAGGCGGTGGAAACCTCGACTAAGGGCCGTTTTCCACCAAAGCACAGCTAAGCCGAGATGCGTTTTTGCAACAATTTCTATTGATTACAAAAAAAAATCTTTCTAAATTATATAGGTACGTACAGCCACACATCAAAGTAAACAAAAACTGTCAATTTTTTTCAATCGACTCTCTGCTTACTGTCATACACATTAGGTTGAATATCAATTGAGGAAATTTGACAGGTTGTAGTAACCTGATGTGTGGCTGATTGTATTAGAGACAAGATTTACAAATGTGTAGTCCTATCACAGGGTTACTTACAAACATCTCTTCTCTCAGCTTTGGTGGGAAACAGCCTTAAAGTAACTGTCCACGCTACAAAAATCTTCCATCTGCTGTAGACAAGACCAAACTATGTTGCTTTTATCGGATAAAAATATAGAAAAATAAGTACATGAACATAATTATCAAGACTTATTTCTTAATAAGTGCCGGAGTAATGATTTTCATAGCGTGTACAACGAACATAAGTATTGTTTTCGATGTTAGTGTTCATAAATGCAATACCAACACAGTTGCCAATAATAAAACGTGTAACAGGCGATGAGCGTGAGTGGCGTGTACGCGAGCGGCGTGGGCGGCGCGGGCGCCGGCGGCGAGTGCGCGGGCGTGTACCGCGGCGGCGCCGGCGTGTACGGCATGGCCGCGTTCCACCACCACCCGCAGCTGCACCACCACCACCACGCCGCGCACCCGGCCGCCTGGCTGCCGGCCTACGCCGCGCTGCTGCCGCCCGCGCACCCCACGCACGCGGCCCACCCCGCGCACCAGGCCCACCCGGCGCACATACCCATCGACTCCGTGCCTAGCCAATACGTGAGTATACGCATGCAATGCCAACCTTCCCTTAAACAGGCTTGAAAATCGATTGGTTATCGATAGCCTATCAAAGCCCCAAATCACACATTATTTAAAGTGCTACCTATAGTATCAATTTTCAAGAAAAAGCTAAAAAACTGACAAATTTGTTGGCAAAGTAGCAGCACGTGATTTCGGGGGCGAGCTATCGATTAATCGTTGGTCGATTTCTCTGCAACACTATATCAAGCAAGATGGCGTCGATCACTGTGAGAATTTTGTACTTCCAGACTTTTATAAACTCGCATAGGACAGGAACCGGGCCTCCAAAGTTCTCTATCTTTTTGGGTTCTACGTTCGACCGCTGCTATTCTTAAAATCAGACTCACAAAATTGTAGCAACACCATTTTTCCAAATTAAAACACGGCCAATATTACAGGAGGTAACAATGAGCAAGTACAAAATTGCAGAACATTCAGTCAAACAAAAATAAACAATAAATGACTGATGTTTTCCGTTTTCCAGGTAAACTGGGACAGCATAAGGCCGGATAGTGAATTATACGTGAGTGACAATGTTTGTAACAAGCAAAACGCCTTCACCCCGTCGCTTACGACCCAATCACTAAAATCTCCTGCTTTATCTGTCATGCACAAAAACTCATACGCTCTCGTAGCGGAAGCCACGAGATGATTATGAGTTTTAGAAACTGTCCCAATGCTTGTCCTATAAATGTTTTATGTGCGCTTTAGGAAAAATAGGGAGAAATATGGTGCATTGTTTAAATTGGCAAATTGCCTTTGTGAATGAAGCTTTGCTCTCTAAACACGGCTATCAAATAATGTAGTTCCAGATATTTGGATATGTTAACCTTAGAAGTACATATATTTTAAACACGTACTATTCCTTAACTCCGTTCAATACGAATCTCATTTTACGGTAATTTTATTGCAAGCCCATTTCTCTTATTTCAATCTGATAGAGAAAAAGTTAACTTGCATTATATGTAAAACGAAATTCATACTTGAATACAGTTTGAGTATAAACTTATGATTTAGGTGCATTATTTACGAACCTTTTGTGAAGTCATAAATGTACACTGAATGCTATAATAAAATGATTGTGATAATCTCATTGGTTCGCTTATAAAGCCCCTATACAACTAAAACGGGTTGTCATGCCATGAACTCAAAGTATTTGCTATGAAATCCCGTAACTGCTTATCTCCTGCTCATTGGAATATAAATTGGGTCGACAAACCTAGTCTGTATTGGTTTAGTACCGCATTGGTTTTATTAATCTGCTCGTGAACCCAAAAAATATTTTGTATCCTCACCAATGCAGTTGGCAGCCTATTTGTGTGGTCACCCAAGAAATTGATTTAGCTCATAAGGTTGAATATCATTTGAAAGCCTAGGAGTAACCCAGTTTTATTCTGCTAGTTTACAGCTTTTCGCGAGGGGAACTAACGACCTTTTTGCTAAACTACTTTCTTGGTCTCAGAACTTTCGCGTTGCATTGTTGACTTAATTAATGGGACTAAATGCGTAACTAGAAGCCAGCTCAAGTTAACAGCGCCCGACCCTCTACAATTCGTAGCTATAGTTATGCAATTCGATCAAAATGACTACCTGTACCAGTGTACTAATTATGTTTAGTCCCGTTATTTAGTCTTAAATTATAGTGCGACTGGATAATTCTTCCTCGCCCTCACTTGGGGGAGTAGATTGGCAAAGGAGGTAGATACGCCTAGAACTTAGTTGAACGGTCTAGGGTACTCAGCCAAAACGATTTTAAGCATAATCAATTGTATTCACCAAAATAAAAGGCTACAGACTAAGTCCTTCTCAAAAGTTGGTTGAAAACCTGTTGAAGGTACAGACGCGCGCGAGATCAGAGTTATCCAGTCGACTTAAAACTTGGTGGACTGTTATGTATTCCCGTCATGATCGGAGAGATGATAAGAAGTTGCGTTGTGTTGCAGTATTTCGCGTCGCACCCGTACCAGTACTTCACGGGCCCGACCCCGCCCATCATCCAGATGCCGATGGAGAGCGAGCATGCGTCCACGGCGGCGTCTCCCGACGAAGCGTACCAGACGTACCCGCCTCCCAAGTAGACATAAGCCACGCTACGACAATCCATGCTGTACACGAGCCAAAAATCAAAGCAACTGTGACTTTTTACAATGTTAATTTGTTTTAGTTTTAATTTGCGACCGTCGTAGACTTCATCGAACGCGCCCCGGCGCCCGGCGCCCGGCCCGGCCGCGGCTAGCTCTGCGCTGCTGTACGCGACCGCGTCGACTATTTATTTCCGAAGCTTCGACTCGGTCGCCTACGCTGGACGTTCGATTCGCTGTGATGTTTTGATGAGGTCTTTTGACGGTTCGAGGAGAGGATTTGATGTATAGATATAGCTGCAATTTTAAATGTGTTTTTACATTATAATTTTATTATTGTTTTA
Organism: Cnaphalocrocis medinalis; assembly: GCA_014851415.1. Lineage (NCBI taxonomy): Eukaryota > Metazoa > Arthropoda > Insecta > Lepidoptera > Crambidae > Cnaphalocrocis > Cnaphalocrocis medinalis. Next base: position 11,170,615 of record CM026285.1, on the reverse strand, counting down.
TGAAATTTTAAATTTAAGATTTTTAGGCGCAGGTTTTGAAAATGTTAACAAGATTATTTAAGATAGTTAGGTATTTATTTTAGCATAGTATAATTTCACGATGGAAATTTTAAATTTATGCTTGTCCTTTGGACGGGAAACATTCGTAAAATTTTAATTTTTATTCAGTGTCATATTTAAAACTATAAGGAAACTGGAAATTTTAAATCGGATATTGAAAGGGTTTTAAACACTAATAACGAACAAAAGCGTGCAATCTAAACATTCGAATACGATTATGTATGTGTATAGATATTTTAAAATGACTTCAATGTTTTATTATTTTTACACAAAAATTTAAAAGTTTTTATTTTCCTCATAACGTCGGGGAAGAAGGAAAGCAATATCTGAAGGGGAAGGATAGAGATATAAGTGGAAAAGGTCATATCATGTGGAATCAAAGTTATATACTTACAAATTGTAAAGAGTAATGACTATGTGTGTTACGGTTAGAAGGGTGGGGACACCGGATAGCTCTTGTATGATAAATAATAATGCGGTGAAGATTTAGAATCTTCCGTAAAAATTAGGTATTTTAAAAATACATTCAAAAGAGTAACTCTTTTTGTCATGTTGTAGTCGAACAGCAATATAAACAAAATTGTTGAAATGCAGAAAAATGCATTAATTAACATATTACCCTAAACTACGACAGCCGGCATTCGGAGCCTGCCTCCCTGGGCAGGGAGGCACGGAGACATTGTTTGTGTGTATGTATAACATGTGTTGGCATGGTGCTTTAGTCATTTTATTTCGAAAATGGTACTATACCTGTACAGTATTATCTACCTTATTACAATCATAGTTCATACCGGCGCAGTCTTCCATGGATCGCATGTAGGTACCTAAAATGTCATAATTTATAAATGATTCAAAAATACTTGATATTCAAATCTCATGTGCCTGAACACCGGCCGCTCGAGTCGCCCGACGCCTTCGCCGACGTCGACGGAGCCGCGTAACTACAATACGTATGTTTCATAGCGAAGTGTCGAATCATCACAATTAGTTTAGGAATTGTAATTTATTTTAATCGCAATACAAACTCGTCAATAACAGAACTTCGTTGCCAAACCCCAGAACAGACTGAATTTATGTATACTGTATCAGCAGAATATTTGTCTACCCGCGTTTTGAGTCTGTAGCTACCCCGGGCGCGCGCGCCGCTCGCCGGCGCGCCGCCCGCCTCCACGTCTGCGCTTAGTGGCACGCCAGTGCTGATAATACGGCAACATTTAGCAATAAGCAGTTGTATTTAAAGTCTATTTATACATTTTACGAGTCTATACAAATTTTTGTACGTGAAAACTCATGTTTGAAAACGTGAATAATGAAGTGATCCTTTTTTGAGAATCATGTACTGAATCAACTGTAGTTGTTATTTTGTAGGCGGTCGGCACATTCCACTAGAAAACTTCAAACAAAAATTCCACGATTGATTTCCACATTATGAAATGTAATGGATTTGAAATCCAAAGTGTAACACCGTTTTGGTGTGAATGAGCACTTTTTGTACCATCACGTAGGTTTTGGGTACACTTTATGACTTTATATGAAATTTGATATTTTTATATTGAATATATATAAATTATACATGGATATGTATACATGTATATACATTGTTGATGGGTACGAGTAAAAGCCTACTATATCGCAACTGTTTAATTCTATTTTGGCACGTCAAGAGTTTCATCAGAACCAAAGTATACAAATCATTAAAGTCGAGTAAGAAGTAGGAAAATATTTATACAACTCAGGGACTGAAGACTAGTTAAATGTTTGATATATTAACTGTATTTTAACTGACAATTAAGCGGTAACCTCTTTGTTCAAAACCTGTGAACCGACTTTATGTAAAACTATACAGGAACTGAGACTAGCTGACGACAGGTTTTGAATGAATAACGTAGATTTTGAAATGAATAAGTAGAACTCTAATATGATTTTCTTAAATTATTTTAATTCAGATAAAAGGCTGAAGTTGTACTGTTGTTCCGTAAATGAATTACTTTTTGGGATGTACATAAAAATTAGCTCGTGAAATTGTCACTCGTTTACATTATAATTACTGCTAACATCTCGCGTAGAGGCACGATATCCAGTACTTAACGTCGACGAAAGGACGCCTGCGCTCCGCCGGCCCACCCGGCGCCGGCGCACGCAACTTCTCCGGTCCGATAACTCACTTCGCGGCAGGTTTACGAAAAGTGAGATTTTGATTAGTAAAATGTTCGATCGAAACGTACTGAACCATAATACTCCGTAGATCAGTATTATACGCGTATAATTTCTGATCAAGCCAAATTTATTGAACTGACTAAGAAACCGCCTTTACTTCTTGTGAAAATATAATAACCATGAAGTGCAATGTAGTACCGAGCGTCGCCTGGTACTTAGTTAAGTAATTTGATCGTTTAGTGTTCGACGTACACTGTGGCTTCCTGTAAAAGCAGTCTTCCGATAGGTATTTCCGCTAAAATTGCATTTAAATTTGATGTCAACGTTTAAAACATGTATAATTTTCACAATGTAAATGTACACCGTTCTTTTGACTTGTCCGTATCGTGTAACCCGTACTTTACTTGCCCTATTCCGTTTCTCCAAGACTACGTATAGTTCATTCCACAATGCAAATCGTTGTTCCCTTATTAACGTATAATGCAAATAATTAGAATAGACACCTGATCGTTGTTTTAAGTGATTAGTAGATAGCGTGGCACGGCCGTGTAGGGTAACACCGTCAAAAGCAAAGTATTTTAGCACGAAATTATTTTTCTAAATGCTTTCCTTCCATTTAAGCAATAACTTGATTTGATGGTAGTGCCTTCAGCTTCCTTGAATAATCAGATGGATACATATAGCAGTTGCATGTGCTTTACACAATATTTTTACAGGTAATAGAGAACTTACCGTATTCATAAACGTAGTGATAATGTAAAAACTATGTTTAAAATATTTTGTAACAACTAAAAAAGATAATGTGGCTGTCTAATCGTTGCATTTTTCACACATGATGTAAAATTGAGAGTAAAACGTAGATGTTCCTAGCAAACTCACTTAACATTCTTGACATGTGTGATAAACGTACTTGAGATTACGGACGATGATTTGTTAGCATAGTGAGGACTATGGAGACAGAATTGAGCACAAATGATGCGTATTGGGGAACCAATTCTCGAAACTCTCAAACCAAAACTATGATTAAAATAAAAATTCATGGTGATGAATATAATTGAAGTGTTAAGTAAATGTTTAAAATTAAGTCGTTAAATATAAGTGAACGCTCGACTTGTTTTGCATCAGTGAATAGTGAAGCTATGGGACGACGATGACACGATGGCTAGTTTTAGTCTAGGCTTAACTATAGATAGGTTAGAATAGCAAAAAATGTTTCGACGCTAAGATAGATAGAATAGAGCCCTAGATTAATATATTGAGGGCGACGGGCGCGCGAGGGCCGCGGGCCGGCTCTAGGGTAGTTTCCTTTGTTAGTTTATTAAATAATTTAATTTGAACGGACTGAAGCGGGCGCGCCGCGCTCGCCGCCCGCCGCGTAGCGTAAGAGGAACTAGTGAACACATTCTCGAGATAAGTTTCAGTTCAACAAGTTTGCTTTCACCTCTTTTGTTATGTAGTTGAATAAGTGTAAAGAAAGAAAACTAATGAAAAAAATCTGTCGGAAGTGTCGATACGAATGTATTTGTCCATGGTGTATTAATATAGTGTGGTGTTCTACCCAGCAGACTAGTCTAGATAGTAGAATAGTTTAGATAAAAATTTAGTTAGGTAGCCTAGAAATACGAAATGCAAAAATAAAACTTCATAAAATGTAAAAAAAAATGAAATGAAATTGTTGGTAAGAAAGAATATTTTTAAGGGACATGTTGCTTCGTTGTGTTATGGTGTGAGGTTTGGCATAACTATGATAATAGTGTAAACGCATTTCTCGCAGAGAAAAGACATAGAGGAAAGTTATGTATCTATTTTGTTACAAAGTGTTTGCAAGTTTCTATATTGTGCTATGAGCATTTTATGTGACCCGCATTATTTATAGTTATGCTGAATGGAAACTAAAATAATATATAAATAAATCAAAATGGTACTAAGAAGCATGTTTTATTGTGACAAGTCATGTTCCTTTGCATTGAACATATTTTGTAAGAGCAAATGATTGAAATAAAACAAGCGAAACCAAATCTAGTACATTATTTCATTGGTCACCTGATATTATTAATTAAAGGTTTATGCCTTGATAGTCTTGGGACGTGAGTGCATGAACATTGTTTATGAGGTAACGGAAAATAAGTATCGAGTCACATCGGCACATCACTACTACGAGTACACTGAATTCGAAGACTCGGTATCATATTTCATTAATTATTAATGAAATATGACACGCTCTACCACGAGTCTTTGACTCGTGTATATACAGTTACTTCCTTTAAATCTATTAATCATTTTGAAAAACTAACTGTCATTAATTATTTAATGAATAAATAATTATGATACCTTCTGCCGCGACGAGTCTTTGCATCTAGTGTATACCTAACCTACTGCTTTTATGTTATCTCACTAAAGCTCCCGTCATATTTTTGAAAATCCTATACAGACATTTAACCACCATCCTGAATAACATTTGTTCAATGAATGGAAAATTCGCATAATGGTTGGTAGAACACGTGGTTAATGTTCACTGATATACCCTGTATCCTTCATAGGTAAAAGTGTGTATTTCGAATTACATACGATGGCTAATTCAAGTGTACGTACAGCCACACATCAAAGTATACAAAACTGTCAAATTTCTTCAATCGACTCTCATCTTACTGTCATACACATTGAGTTGAATATCAATTGAGGAAGTTTGACAGGTTGTGGTAACCTGATGTGTGGCTGACTGTACATCTAATCAGCATCCTGTGTCCGTCTGTCTGTTCTGCTGACACTGTCTAAATGCGTACGTTAATCCTATAAATGTGTATGTCATAGATGTAATCTCTATACTCTGATTTTTAATCATGTGGAGTAAACTGACAGATGCAAATGTCAAGTTTCTATACATTTTGCATCTGTCAATTGAATGATAATTGTATGGGGATGATGATTGATTAAAAACCAGGGTTTAAATACACAATTCCATAAAGCGTTTGAAAAAGTGATCCCGACAGCGCGGTCATTAGTAGTTTTACAGAAATTTCGAAAAATGTAATATTTTATTTTCGACCCTAATCTATACTATTTATAAAGAGATAACTTCCATAGACAACGACAAGGCTTATAGGTATACCGAAAACACGAAACGCTTGCGCGATGTAATTGAACACAGCGCCATCTATTGGTTCATATCTGAATTACAGTCCCGAAGCGAAGTGAAGACGGGCCACTAGTCTGTAATAAAGGCGCTCTTTTGCGAATGGAGCCTTCATTGGCAGCGACACTTTTTAACCGACTTCATAACGCATTCACGCTGTATCTAGGGTTTCTATGATCGAAGGTATGTCTGATTGACTGATAGAATCTAAGCTTTTAAGACTACGGAACAAACATCAAGCGAGAACCACGGGCATAATAAACAAAACATGATTAAAATTAAACTAGTTTATTATTATTATATACTTAACACTTTACATTGACAGCGAATTTGGAAATAATCCAACAATGTCTTATAACAATCAATTTATCACTAAATTATAATTAAATTAAACTAGGTAGAAATGTACACTAGTAAACAACATGAATAGAAATCCAGAACTGCGAAAATACCTAGGTACAGTCTTTCAGATAAGAGATACTTTAATTCAGGGATGAATAAAATACGGCCCGAGACCTATCACCGGATATCATGTAGTATCCATCCTCATAAAAGAGGGTAAAACACGATATAATGACGGACAGTAAAAATATTTTTATATTCGTTAAAGAAATTTAATTCACAATGTAAGAGATGATTTCTTACAATAACCTATGGGTTTGATAGTCATTTCACAAAGCTGACTAAAATAGAAAGTTAAATCATATCATCCGAAATAGTCGTTGTAAATATTTGACATACAAGTGTTAACGATATTTTGAACAACAATAAAATCCTTGCAAGTATATCACGTATTTGGACGTCTTTTGAACCAATTTGACTCACATTTTGTTCTAATTTTATAGGTATTTTGAGTTCACCCTATTTGAAAGGGTTAATAGGACCTCGATAAGCCCATCAATATTTAGCAGTAAATAGTGTTTTGTTATTTTATTTCCGCAATTTTTATTTTACTTTACTCGTTTATTTACATGATAACGAATTATCAAAACAAATACTTACACATTACTTGGGATTTATTTTGTTTTATTCTATTCACGAGAAAATAACCTATAGAGAAGAATAAATAAATAAATTAACTTCTCAGTCAGACCGCATAGGAATAATAATAGTTCAGATTCTTTTACTATATCACACTTCTTTAAAAAATCAACGGTTTAATTAACCCTTGGTCCGAAAAGATTCCAAATTATCCGCGGCCGCCTAATGGTCTTGTTGCGCCAAATAGGCTCGGATGGTTCCGGGTTAGCGGCCCAATCAAAATTAAAGATATTTTCTTACTTGGCTCGTACTTGTAGTTTAGTTGATTGGTGTACTATTGCAAGAAAAGAATTCGCGAGGTGACGCACTTACAACAAAAATCACATACAAAACTGAGGTTCATTTACAAGCTGATTGTTTATTTTAGAACGCGTTTTGTCAAAATGACAATTTGACGAACGAAAAAACCGATGCTGTTAAAGTTGGACTTCAGACCATCGTTACACTATCTAGCGGATTTTTGAAGAGATTATAGGTATTTATTTACATACCTCTCTATAGGATATTTTCTCACCAACTATTGAACTACTTAAATAAACTTATGCATTACCGACCGCGTGCTTGGCCTTGAATATCCTGAGGGTGTTGTCGCAGGAGCCGCTGACCAGCAGCGAGGGGTTTGACCAATCACAGCAGAGGACCTTATCTTCGTGCCCACTCAAGTCATAAAGTGGCGTTCGTGGACTGAAAATAAATAAATAAGTATCAGACAACAACACACAGGCATCAACATGACTCCAAAGTACAGACATATCGCCGGAGTAAAAGCAGTGCCCTGGCAAAGGCCTCTAACATAGAAATCAAGTCATTGCTACTATCATGGGATTAGGCTTAATCACCACACTTGCCTGATGCAGATTGGTGATCGGAAACCCGAGCTATGTTCGAAAAATTCGAAACATACTTTTTGCTCAACACGGGAATCGAGCCCAGGACCCCGAGATTACGGCCCGGTACTTAACCACTAGATCAACGGGAAGCCGGAGTAGGAGTAAGCTAAGCCGGCGCGCGCGCAATCGCTAACAAAATAGTCAACACATTGTCTTGACAACTTATTTCAGTTTACAAGGCAACCAAAGCGGCGCCCATCGAAACGTGCTCCTAGCAAATTTCTATACTATTATCGTAAATTCAAACACTCACCTTCTCGTTTCCCAAAGTTTCACTGTCCCGTCATATCCAGCAGACAGGAATAAAGTGTCACGTGTCTTAGACCAACGGACTGACTGCACCCAACCAGTGTGAGATGTGTATGTCGTTTTTACTACACTTTCTAAAAAAAGAAAAAACACAGTCATGTAACATTACTTTTTAAAAGCATAGTACTTAACACTGTGGGCCTATTAAGCTATTAATTACCTGTGGATCGTGGATCATATAGTCGGATGTGTCTATCTGCAGATGCTGTAATTATACTGTTATTCAAAGGTGACCAATCAACATCAAAGAATGCCTTATTACCTGTAAAAAATGAATAACCAATTGTAATGAATATGTTCAAGAAAACGAGATAAATAAAATATTCATAGATAATTAAAATTAATACAGAATAGGTACCATTCAATTAATAGTTCTGATGAAATACCTAAGTGATTTTTATTTGTTTACAAGAATTTCAGAAATTTTCTTAAAAAGCCATTAAATTGACTCGTAAATAATCATTTGGTTACTTTGATAATAATTGCCTGTATGTTTTTGTTAGTTGTGGAGGATTTTTGTGAAATATGAAAAACAAAAAAAAGGAGATACATGCCAGCTATTTCCTGTTTGATGCCGCCAAGTTCACAGTCCCACAGCTTTAGCAGGTGGTCCCAACCACTGGACAATAGTGTATTGAAATCCATCCATTGAACGCCTGATACCGCTTCACGGTGCCCTTTTAATGTGCTTATTGGTCCCTGAAAATATTAACACTTATTATTGATACACACTGCATACTTACAGGTTACTTTTTATTAAATGAGTGGCGAAAAGCTTACTCTTGTATTGCCATGTTCTGGTTTACTTCTCTTTTTAGCTGGTACATTATCTTCATCAGATAAACCTAAAATAAAAATAAAATAAATTTATATGTTGATTCATATGAATGTAGAAAAAAGGGGCTTAGGGGGCAACTCGGGCAAAATAACTTCCTGCACAAGTTACCCCCTAAGGGAAAAATTCAATCTGTGAAAAATTATTGATTTTGGATCTGTTGAACTTTATACCTATTTCTGCATCTGTTACTTATCACAAACAACCATATTGTAATAATTATAAACTTCTTACTTGTACTCCAAAGGCAAATATTTGTGTCCCAACTTCCAGTGGCAAACTTAAGGGAGTCTGCAGAGACAGAGAGGCATTCAACCCCCTTATCGTGGCTGCGGCAGGTCACCACACAGTCCACAGAGTTGTTACTGACATTCCAAACCCATAACATAGCTGATTGATCATGGGAACCACTGTAATTTGAATTGTAAAGTAGGCTTATATTTTTTTCTTAATGATAGGTACCAAAAAGCTAAAATAAACTTCAAAAAGAAACTTGCATAGTTGCTAGTAGCACTCAATTCATAAATATAAATAACATCTTATGAACTTTTTACCATTTATAGTAGCCATAATAACAATTTTATAAAAAAAATGAGGAATCAAGAAAACATTTTCAATATTTTTTTACAATATAAAGGAACCCAGTGCCTAAATGGCCAGCAGATATGTTGTTTCAAACAATTTCTACTATAAATAAATAAGTACCAACCTAATGAACACTGCCTGGTCCCCATTAAAAGAGACCCATGAAACAGCTTTGACTGGTGAAGTGTGGCCTGGTATAGCCAGCTTATGTTGACCTTTAGTACTCCAAATGTGAACACTGTTGTCATAACTGCCAGAAATAATCCTAAAAAGTAAAAAAACTCTTATTTCCTGTTATTCCCAAATTATCATAGGTGTGCATGTTATTTTTTTAGGTTACAGAGGAAGAGAAAACCTTAGTTTCAAACCAGTAAGTTCAATATAATGTGATGTTTTGCACTTCCGAAAAATACATCTTACACAGACTCACCAATTACCATGCGACTGCACTGCTGACACCCAGTCATCATGCATCAAACAATCCTGTGGTGACGGAGCAGGAAACCGTTCCAAGTATTCTATCTCTACAGTCTCCTCCGTAGAAGCCCCCTTCTCCTGTAGATGCTCCGCAAGGGAAGTACACAGTAATTCCCCACATACTAAGAAGTCAAATTCAACAGCCTTTTCAAAAGAAGCATTGGCCTCCTTCAGTAAGGCGTTGACAACAGTATTAAGCTCTGACGATTGAACATTACTTTGAAGAGCCAAGGGACTGTCGGGAACCGCATATCTGAAATAAATATTGTTGTTTCATTTGAACGCCCCGTAAAAAACCAGTCCTCATGTTTATAGCATGTTAACCACGCCGGTAAACAAAAGAAAAAGTACTTACTGCTCCTGTTTTGTGACAAAGCGCACTTGTAACTGGGCTTCAGATACTTCTTTCGACATTTTATAGATTTTCAATCATTCACTAAGAAAAATGATTTAGTTATTCTGGCGAATTTAAAAATTATAATCTTCAAAATTCTCTCAATAATCGCATGGAACGTGGACCATAGGCAAATGTCAGAATGACAGCAATGAAGAGGAGTTGTCAAAATGATTAGGCGTAGAATACACTATATTAAAATATTTATAATATACCTAAAATAAGAATACACAAATCTTAGCTTTAACTACTTTAGCTTAAATCCTTGCATCCCTTCTCAATTTCTTCAAATACCTACTAGATAGAATAGAAGATTATGTTAAGATACCTTTGTATTGGATATTATTGCACATAAAATTGAGTGTTCACATGTCTAGCCTAGGCTTAAACTATAGGTTTTTGAACAGATTTAAACATAGACAAAAAAAATTTGAAGGCTAAATAAATTTAAGAAAAAAAACCTCAACTAAAATGTTTTGAGGTTATGTCATATGTTGCTTTTTGTTTTGAAAATGTGTATTTGATGAGAATGAAATTATAGTGAACAAAATGGGAGTCAAAACATTTGGTGATAATAATTCTGAAATCAAGTATAACTTTCATAGGAAAGGTGGTAGAAGTATCATCGAAAGACCCCCTGTATTTTCACCAGATGGAGAGTTAGTATATAAAATATAACCTCATACTAAAATTAACTACAAAAAGCAACTAAAATAGTTTTAGTCTCGGGTATGTTTCTTACAAATGTGTATTCTTAACCATGTTTCTAAATAGTTTTGTTTTTATTTAAGGTCAGTGGTAATTATTGTAGAAAATATAGTACGTGTTTACAACATACAAACTGGTGATTATGTTCGATCGCTAGAAACAGAACGCAGTGTAAACGAATTAATCGGCATCCAGTTCCCAGAGGATGAAGATTATAATTTGTACTCCTGCTCCAGTTGTGGGTGTGTCACAACATGGACGTGGGAGAATGGAGCAGTTCTCCGAGACACTGTAAGTATTGAATCAAATAATGGTTTTTAGCACAATAAACCTATTATAACTACTATTAGTATGTAGTAACTACATATATAGGAAAGCAAATGAGCAAGTGGGTCACCTGACGATAAGTTATCACCGCGGCCCAAGGACATCCGCCACACCACAAGGAGTGCGGATGTGTTGCCGGCCTTTAAGGAAAGTATAGGCTCGTTTCTTTAAGACTTACTGGTTTGGCAATACCACTGTGGGATGTTGATTCCACGATGCAATGAGGTGCGTGGCAGAAAATGTTGAGTAAAAAGCATGGTAGTGGACCACCATCACCATGGTTGCCTCAAATAGAATATATGATTTAAAGTATGACTTCTATGTGGTCATCCTATATTGTATTGTATAAATTACATTAATCTGTTTTATTTCAGCAACTTGCAATCCCTAGTGGAACACATATTTTATCGTTTGATCTACTAGACAGTAAAGAATGTTTTATCACTGCATTTGGTGGTTCCTACAACAAGTTTATACACCTTGGAAGTTATTCTGTAAAAACTGGTGAACTATTGCATGAATACAAGAATATAAGACCCTTCCACAATGACATTATAAGAGTATCACTAGGTTGGTGTAACGGAGACAAATTTGCGGCAATAACAAATGGAACAAAATGTCTTTTCATACAGAATCTATACAAACCCCATGTAAAATCAGAGTATGTATTTTTTATATTAGGTATTTTAACTTTTATTATTGAATAATATTAGTCTTGCTTAATTGGATTCAAATCCTTTATTGCTATACGCTTGCAGGGTGCATGTAATTGACATAAGTTTTGATTTGTTAGCATCACACATGCTTTCAATAAAGAATTTGAACATTATGTTATTCAAAAACTGTCAATGACAAGTAATTTTATCTCTTTTCTCAGAATTTTAAATCACAACAGATTCCGAATACTAACGGTGGCAGCTCATAAAACAGAAAATGCTGTGATCATTACAGACACACTAGGAAGACTTACAGTAATACGGGGAACCTGTTTGACCACACTAAAGTAGCAAGAGAAGTGATGCACTGGCATTTCTTACCACCAATGGCTGTATGTTTTTCTACCCAAGGTAATAATAATTAAAACCTATTCATATTACAGAGGCTTGGCTAATGCCTCTGTTAAAGTTTTCTTTTGTGTGATAGGTGCCAGACAAGCAGACGGATCACCTGATGGTAAATGTGATTACTGCTGCCCAAAAATAACTGGAACACCAGTTAAGTCACAAGTGTGCTGGCAACCTTTAACCCCCACAATTTTCCCACTTAATTCTAATTTGTAAATTATTATTTTTTATAATTTGAAGTAAATTTTTTGTCCTAATTTAGGTACATTCCATATCAAACTAGGGCATTCCCCTGTACTGTGGGTATGTACAGTACACGGTATTATAAAATCTATTTATCTATTATCTGTCAAATAGCCAACACAATCTCTCATCTGATCATTTGAAACTTCTTAAAAAAATTATGTAACTGTACTTTTAGGGACCTATGTGTATTCTGGTGGAATGGAAAAAGTTTTAGTCAAGTGGACAACTGGACACTTGACACACAAAGCCAACGAGAAGAACTTCATTCCAAGGTTACCAGGAATGGTCAGATATATCGCTGTGAACAACACACATGTGGCAGTGACCCTCACAAACAATTGTAAGTAATGTCTCATATTCGAAAAAAAAGTATTACTAGCTTCTCTGTAGTTCTTTTCATTTCATTATGTTCAAATTTAGTTTTGCATGCTTTAAATTGGCAAGTGATTAAACTTTTTACTTAATTTTGCGATTTTTTTTTTTAAAAAGTCGTTCATATGCAAGTTGCACTCGCGCACTAACAGTTCCTAGTTCAGACCAAGACTATTTAATAAATAATACATAATATTAGACAAAATAAACATACTATTGACATGTAGATGTACTTATCAATGTGTATTAAATTTAAATATTATATTTAGATATCTAGGTATACATATTGTTTTCCATTAGTCTTGTTTGACAGACTAAAATGATTGCGAAATTTTGAGAGGTCCAAACGCATCTAAACTGCTTCATTCTCTTATTCCAGCTGTCATTATCGCTAGTGCACAAATGCAAGTGGTGTCAACGATCTTGGAGTGTGGCGGGCTGTCGCCGGTGGTGCGCGCCATCGGCACCTCCTTGGTCTACCACAAGCCCCTGGGCGCGTTATTGATGGGAGGCCGCACGGGGCACCTTCAACTCTTCTCCACCACTACAGACAAAGTGCTTTATAATGTAAGGATTTGACTTTTTGACATTATTGATATGACTTTTTGATTTTGTTAAGTTCATTAAATTCCTTTGTGCTTTGTAATTTTAGTTACACTTACTTAGAAAATTAGAAATGTTATATAGCTAATTTAATTATCAATAATATATTACAGATTGACATAACAAGAATGAACAACATACCACCAGCTAGACGAAATCTTCTACCATTAGAAACGGAGGTGACGTGCGCTGCCGTCAGCGGTGACGGAAGTTGGCTGGCCACCTCCGAGTATAGAAACGATGGAGTCATTTACCCCGAGGAAATGCTCAAATTCTGGAGTCTACAACAAAAAACGTCCCCATTCAAACTCAATACTTGCGTTAATCTCTCCCACGGTGGATGCAACGTGGTGTCTTTAGCGCTTAATAATAAGGGCGAGTTCTGCGTATCAGCTGGTTCTGATCAAAAATTCCGAATATGGAAAAGAGATACGCACTCATCTGGTAAGAAAATCTCATGGTCCTGCCAGACGGCGTGCTACTATTCCTCGGGTATTTCTCAGTTCCTCGCTAGCAACGTTTTGAATAATTTTAAGAATGGGGAAGGGTACGCCCCTGGGCAAGTTGACGACTTGCCTTACTTGACACAGCACAAGAAGAACGATGTTATAGTAAAGTTGTTCAATGTTCATAAGGAGGATAATGTGTTTGAGAGGAAAATGTGTGATACGAATGCGAAGGGGGATGAGTTGGAGATGGGTGGCGTGGCGATATCGCAGGACGGGTCGCTGATCGCGGCGTGGTTCGGCTGCAAGCTGACGCTGTGGGACACGCATCTTTGCAGCTTGAGGACGACGCTGTCGCATCCGGCTCTGCGGCCTAAAGGCGTCCATGTGCAGTTCGGGAATCATGATGCCGCTCATTATGTATGTACGATGTGTCTGTCTGTACTTTTAATCGCCTAACCTACAAACTTTTCGAATGCGAATTTTGTATTAACCAACTCATTGAAACGAAATTGCTTTATAAGTTGATTCTTCTTTGATTTTACCCTAAGGCGTTTGGAAAAAAAAACTATTTATAATCCGATCAGAACTACTTGTTGACTTACAGTCTAAATGACATAATGTTACCTACTAATTTTAAATCAAAATGCTTTTAGTTTCGAAAATAGTCATAAATGTTTCATAAATTTTGTTAATATTTTACAGTTGGTGTGCACAACTGAAAAATGCGTTGCAGTGTGGAGTTTACTATCTTTGACTGTTAAATGGCTAGTTCAACTGAACCCCACGCACCTCGCCGCTGATCCGTTTTCTAACAAAATGGCAGTCACAACATCCAATAATGATGGCAAGTATAATCATAATTTCGGTACTAAACTAACAAAGCAAAATAAATGCGCCAGACAATCACACCAATCAACCTGGTATCAAACTAAGGCCATCCCTGTACTATGAGTACTAGGTGACGATAATTAACTGGGGGCGTCAACCTAGAACACACAGACCCAAGAAATTTTAAAAATGTCGTTTTCTGAATTGACTTGACTGGGAATTGAACCCGGGACCTTTCGCGCTTCAACACCTTAGTCACTGCGCCATCGAGGCCGTCAAAGTGTCCATCAACATTTTAACATAATGGGTGCTTGTTATGATATTGTGGCAAAATTTTCATTGAATAATTTATTTAACTTTTGTAATTATTTTCAGTTTATGTGTTCAGCCCACATAACTCAACGCCAATTCTCTCCCGGAAAAGCTTGCTGAACCCTAGAACGGGTGTATTTAAGCTGTGTACCTTCGGCGCGTCTCCAGATGACGACATTAGGCTTTACGTTATGAGGAATGATTCCGTAAGTATCTTCTATACCATTATAAGGAGATAACTTCTACAGACAATCACATTCTATAGGCATCGGATTTTTATTTGCAAAATCCCTCATTACTCGATCTGAACCTTTTAGAAAAACTATTATAAACAAATAAATACTAAATATATACTTGTGACACCACTGGTGTTGCAGATGTCCTTGGGCGGCGGTAGTCGCTTACCATCAGGTGATCCGTCGGCTCTTCTGCCACCTATATCACAAAAAAAGAGCAGATCCGAGTACAGATATAAAACAAAGTAGACATCGACCAATCTAATGTTTAAAATCAAAACTGCGTAAAACTAGCGTGATGTAATCGACGCCTAGTGCCATCTATTGGTTCAGAGTGGTACTGATGTCCCGAAACGAAGTGAAGGCCCCTTGATAAGTGTCTTATAAAATAATATATCTACAGGAAATCTACTGTCTTGAGCCTGAGCAAACGGAGGAGAGTCGACTAGAGGTGATGTCCCGGCGGAGCCAGCTGGCGTCGAACTTCAGCAGTCTAGCTGGCGGAGCAGCAGCTGTCCGGCGTGAGTGCGGCGCCCGCCGCGCCCGCGCTGTTCGCCGACGTCGGCGGACAGGCCGCCTTGGCTCAGGTACGTTATGATGAACGTGGACATAGTCATAGATGGGGACTGGTGAGTAGGCCCCATATCGGCCGCAGTCTGCTGGCGGAGCAGCAGCTGTCCGGCGTGAGCGCCGCGCCCGCGCTGTTCGCCGACGCCGGTGGACACGCCGCCTTGGCTCAGGTACGTTATGATGAACGTGGACATAGTCATAGATGGGGACTGGTGAGTAGGCCCCATATCGGCCGCAGTCTGCTGGCGGAGCAGCAGCTGTCCGGCGTGAGCGCCGCGCCCGCGCTGTTCGCCGACGTCGGCGGACACGCCGCCTTGGCTCAGGTACGTTAGGATCGATGTGGACGTAGTCATAGATGGAGACTGGTGACTAGTCCCCATATCGGCCGCAGTTTGGCTGGCGGAGCAGCAGCTGTCCGGCGTGAGCGCCGCGCCCGCGCTGTTCGCCGACTGCCGGCGGACACGCCGCCTTGGCTCAGGTACGTTAGGATAGACGTGGACATAGTCTGGCCGGATAGCGCATCTGGTAGTGACCCTGCCTCATGTCAACCTGGACAAATATTCGTCTAATGAACACTTGTGTTTGTTCAGTGTCTGGGTGTAATATATGTATTTAAGTATTATATAATATGTGTTTCCTCTGTTGTCTGATATCTGTAACACTAGCTCAAGCTACTTATTTGACTTGATTCCGTTCTAAGTAACTTTAGCAATTGTTTTACGGATACAGACAACAAAGGAATTACATAAAATAATGAAACAAGCCTTCTTCCATCATCTAAGAATCATTTTGTTTGCACGCGATAAAATTATACAATATTTGTCTCGCCATTCGCAAGCACTTCTAGATAACATATCTCTCTTGCTGGTACAGTCAGATCTTACACATTTCCATTTAACATATTTGTTACAGTTTTTGGTAGCGTCACCCCACATGGTCCCACCAGTCAGCCTACTCTCCACATCATTCCTGCAAAGCATGTCCGGCCAGCAACAGCCAGAAGAATCCGTTGAAAGCCAAGATGACCAGATGGATGTTGATTCTGCCTCCAGTGACGAAGAAGACGATAGCCCCAAATTGAACGGCCCGTATGCCCCCAAAACAACACAGCTATGGACTCCGAACTACGAAGGCGTTAAAGAAAAAAAATTAAAGAAGATATTGAAAGAACCTTTCTTAGACCTGCACACTACAGAAGCGTTGTTTGCAGTTTAATGTAAGTGAAAATATTTTAATAAAATATTTCTAGATATAGCATTGTTTTAATCTTAAAACACGTCACAGGATAATCTATCGGACTACAGGAACTTCAATTTATACGATATATTTATAGTGCTCGACTTAAATGGCGCTATCGCGTGTGATAATTCCGCTAGATGGCGCACTGTTGAACTGAGGTCCATCTACACCAGCGGTCGTCACACTTGCTCAAGAGCCACACATAACAATGTGAGCACTAAGGTCCGGGCCGCATTATATGTGAAGTACGGATGTGTAGTTACTATTAATTAAAGGAATCTACTTTACCGCGGGCCGCACGACTAACGTCCGCGGGCCGCAGTTTGACGACCACGGATCTACACGGTTGGTTATTTTTGATGTAAGTAAGATGTAAAAATGTCACTAAACAACCAATGACGCTAAAGTATGACCTCAGTCTAACAGAACGCAATATCGCAGATTTTTCACACGTAAAACCCATTGCATAGAAGCACTTCTTGAACATGGACAATCATATTTATTGTAGCTCCGTGTACATAATGTAGCAAAACCCTCAGAGACTGCTTGCATGTATACGTATAAGGATTGCTATTCCTACATTACGTTGCGTACTCATACAGGCTACCGACACTTAGCTTACGCATTGCTGTTACAAAATGGAATTATTGACAAACGAAGATATTTGCAAAATAATAAAATCACTCGGGTATACAACTGCAAAATGTTGGTATTTAAAAGAGTATTCAGATGAATTACTGGGCTACCTTGGTGAACACCTTACGTTGACTGTGGAGACAGATACAGGAGCAGTTTTAAAATTCTTTGTGAAATGTTTACCGAGATTCGAGCCAGTGAAAGCAAAATATTTAGAAAAGACTAGGTTTTTTGAAAAGGAATACGCGATGTTGAATTCGCTTTTCGAAAAATTTCTTGAAGGTAAGTAGTAGAGGTGTCTCGCCAGTACAAATTAATGTGACTTTAATTTTGCACCACCTGTTAAAAGCATGGAATTTTTGGCAGGTATGTGTAGGGTGTTCCTAGGTGATCATTTTCTGATGTAAAGTAGTCGAATTCGCCCGGGTGGGTTAAATACTATGGGTTTAGCAGCGCAGCGTTAGCATCAAAAATAAATAAATTCACATAACATCTCATACATTGACTTGACTCCATACTAAGTAGCTTAAGCACTTGTGTTACAGATATCAAACAGAAGGAAAGAAGGTTATTCCATGGTGGAAATTTCATGATTTTAACAGGTGGTGCACAATTTTCAAAACGAAACGAGGACCTCGTTTTTGTTTTGAAGTCGGTTAAAATTAAAAACGGATATTTTTTTAAGGACTGCAAAAATGGCGACCTAAAGTGTTTCTTGCGAAAAAAAACGTTTTCGTATTTGAAGACGTCGTACAAATTGGGTACACAATAATACGTGACAGAGATACATTAACACTAGAAGAAGTCAAAGCCAGCGTCGCAACTATGGCTCGGTTCCACTCGCAATCATACATCTACGAAGAAAAGAGAAGTCAGGAATTGGGCCGACCCTATAGAATATGGGAGGACTACAGTGATTATCTCCATGAACCCGACACTGTAAACTGGCGAAACGTCGGAATGAATGCTGCAATAGATTTTCTTAAAGTACATTCTAAATATAAAGATTGCCCAAACTTTTCCCAGAATATTGAATCCACTGTACAAAAGTTATTCAATGAATCATTGTGTCTTATGAAACCTCATTCGATATATAGAAATGTAGTTGTTCATCGTGACCTCTGGAAGAACAACATACTTTTTCAAAAAGACGCCAATGGTGTTCTCAATTCTCTGTTTGTTGATTTTCAAACAGTTATATATTGCTCTCCTATGCTAGATTTTTCATCATTCCTTTACTTTAATACAAGAAGAAATTTTCGAGAGTATCACCTTGATGGTTTGCTCGACTTATATCATAAAGTTATGTCTAAAGAATTAAAAGCATCAAATATCGAAGTCACAAATATAATGAATAGAGAAACCTTGACTAATTGCTACAAAGATAGCCTTACGTTTGCTATGGTACAAAGTGCATTAATTGTACCCATATTTTTAATCAACAAAGAAACTACTAAAATAATATTTGAGAGTGCAGAAAGTGTTAATAAATTTTATGAAATATCTCGTAGCGAAAATTTTTTGGAACTAGCGAAAACTGATAAACACTATCAAAATCATGTGTTAGAGCTATTGGATGAAATTGTCGAAAGATATATTTGTTAAAATATTCCATGTTAATATAATCTTCCTACATTCATTCTTATTTCTTATTAAAGATCAGTCCAGAATTTGGTGAACGCACTGCAAATGCGTAGCTCGAGAACACTACAAACAAACTGTTACTATATTGGTGTCCTTAAATCAAAAGTATTTACGCAAATAACTTAGTGATAAGTATATTCTTTGTTTTAGTTATTATTTTTACACATCCTTAGCCGTAAATTGCTTCAATACTGTTACTCGCATGTAATATGTAATCCTAGAGAATTATTATCACTAGGTACGTTACGTCATGTAGGTATCATAACATCGAATAAGTAAACGAATTTAATAAACATAGTCGTGTTTGCTGTTGTTATGATAAGGTAAATTTGATGCATTTGAACTCAACTAAATACTTGTATAAATATGATATCACAAACTATGTCTATTTAACATGGCTTCTGATTAAACTTGGGTAACCAATGGAAGAACGCAAAACTATGGACGTTAATCAAAGATACATAATATCAGAACAGTGCTTCATGTTACTTGTTACAAGTTACACTCGTTTCTATTAAAATGGAAGTCGTAAGCAACGACACCTTTGAACATTTACAATATTTAAGTAAAAAAGATGTGGAAATGATCGTTAGAAAATATGCGTTCAGTGATGAAGAAGTTGTGATAAATAACTATGTAACCCAGCATGCGAGCAACAAAATGCTTGGATTTTTATCGGATTACTGGAAACTAAGGGTAAATATATCCCGTGGAAATGGCCATCAAGAAATTCTGAGTTTCTTCATAAAAGTTATTTCTAAATCAAATGCAGCAAAGGCAGATATGGTTAGAGAAATGAAGTTATATCATAAAGAAATCTTTTTTTACAACGTCCTCAAGGACCGCATGGAAGTCCATGGTGAGATTTTAAATATTTCAGTAATTTTACATACTTATGTAGAAAGCCATCAAATTTAATTTATCAGAAATAAATTATTGTTATTGCAGGTTTAAAACCATGGAGTGCTAGGTTTGTTACGGCTTTAGACGAAGCTATGGTATTTGAAGATTTAAACGCATTACAATACAAATTGCGTGACAAATTTGAAAGATTTGATACTCCACACACGCTACAGGCGCTACAGACTTTAGCACGGTTTCACGCCTCTTCTATAATACTGGAGGAAAAGAAAACCAAAATACTTGGAAGGCCTTATGTAATACATGAAGAATACGAAGAATTTTTGAGCAAAGGTGGCTACAGACACGACGACACGTGGTTTCAACAATGTATGAAGGGAGCTCTTGAAGCCATTAAAACTTTTTCGAAATACGGATCTAATGAGGACAGCTTAGAAGTTATCGAAATGCATTGGACGGATGTGTGGCGTTCATCGTTATCTCTCAGTGACTCTTCGAATAAATACAGAAATGTGATATGCCACCGCGATTTGTGGAATAATAACATACTGTTCCATTATAAGAAAGTAGTGGACAGAATGGTTCCCGATGATTGTGTTCTAGTAGACTTTGCAGCAGTTCGGTGCCAACCACCTGCTGGTGACGTTATGCTGCTTTTGTATTGCAACTTAGATCCCGAAGCCCGAGAGGAAAATATGGATATGTTCTTAAGCCATTATTATAAAGAACTAAAGCAAATTCTTCATAGTTCTAACATCGATATTGAGAACGTCGTAACGAAAACAGATTTTCTTAAATCTGCTGAGGAGCAGAGACTCTGGGCCATTATTGTTAGTGCATGCTTGTTGCCTCAATTTTGGCTAGATGATGATCTAATGACTGAAATTTTCACAGATAACGCCAAGTTTCATGAAATATTGAGCAATGACAAAGGTTCCTTCATAAAAAACATGATGCAGAGTAACCAGAAATATAAAGAAAAGGTTATGGAATTATTCGAAGAGATTGTAGAAAGATATTGTTTGCACGCTAGTCATTAGTTTGTAATATTGACTTTCTATATCAGTGTGCCTGATAAGTATCGAAGCTTACCCTTGTGTTTACATAAAATATGAGGTATATTTTCACTTGGTACTTTGGTAGGTACAAAAAGAATTTACTACCAGAAAGCATACATTTAATTTCTACCAAATAGCTAATGTTTTTTCTCCATCATAAAGTTCTATTGTAGCTGTTTTATGTTAACATTTTGCCGTTTTCCGTGCTTGAAACGCCAGTCAATATTGGGCACGAATTTGCTGTCTTCGAGTTTCCTGGTGCCAAATTTTCTATACCAGGGGTCATCATTCCGTTGGCTGTACACGTCGCAGAAGGGTCGGAATAGTAAGATGTAGAACAATTCGACAAAGCTAAGAATGCTGACGCCTAGGAACAGGCCCCAGGTTCCGCCGGTTGATACTGAAGAAAAAATATTAAGTTCAAATATTTTTGTGGTATTCAATACATAAGTATGACGTTGAAGTCTTATAAAATAAACTAGTTTTTATATCTACCTAAAGTGTTTTAGATTTTCATTATAAATTCGAGAAATTGAAAAATGGTTACTTACACCCAGTCTTACTGGTTTTGGATAAGGTTCGTATAGCTTATCTGAGAGATATATATGTATGAATTAAAATAATACCTATGTAAAGCACTCGTCAATTAGGATCTTATCTTATCAGTAGGTAAACATATTTTTAAGAATGTTTGGTGAGAAATAAATGAAAAGCAAATTATTTGAAAACCACCCGGAAGCTCGTCATCACCAATCTCTTTGACTGATAAAGCTAATTTCAGGTTGTCAGTTTATAATAAATGTTGGTAATATGCGAAAAACCCATTCAAAAGTGGTGAAATCGGACTTTAAATTTGTATCTTTACCCACTAAATCCAAAGCCCCTCGCACCACGTTCCTCTTGTACCTCTCGCTGGGAAGCATGGCCAGTCCAATCTCTATTGTAGCGTAGTTCTCCGAGGTAGAAGTCTTCAAATCCTTCACGATGGTGATCTCG
Organism: Cnaphalocrocis medinalis; assembly: GCA_014851415.1. Taxonomy (NCBI): domain Eukaryota; kingdom Metazoa; phylum Arthropoda; class Insecta; order Lepidoptera; family Crambidae; genus Cnaphalocrocis; species Cnaphalocrocis medinalis. The sequence continues at coordinate 11,148,585 of CM026285.1, read as the reverse complement.
GCTTCTGTACACGACGGCAGGCAGTTGCAGTAGAGTCCGGCGCGGGAGGACCATTTCGCTTTGAGAACCTGAGTATTTTGTAAGTGTAGAATTAGCTTGTTCGGTAAACTAGAACCGTATGTTACATTGTGATGGATTTAAAACATGAAGAATAAATCTCTCCTTAGTGTACCGGAGAAATCTAGTTGTGAATTTTGAAGTTTCGTTAGTGTTATTAATGTCACAACCAGAAAGACACGAAACTCTAGTAGGTAATTATTGTTGAAGGTGGACTTCATATAATACTCGCCACCAAGTGGGCGGGTTAATAAAATGGTACAAGCCGGGCCGGATTTATCATTAGGTAGGTACCTAAAGACCGTGCACTCAGAAAAAAGTCATCGTTTCATCGGTTGCTTGGCAGCCGCTCAGCTTTAAGGAATCAGCAAGCCCTAAGTTCTCCAGTTTGATAAAGACATTACAGGCTTTTAAGGTTTCTCTCAGGTTATCTGACTCCTAGATAGGGCTTAACCTCACATGAAAAGAAGAAGCAAGCAAGCAGGGTCCGAAAATAATATTTCAGTATGCGGCCAGCATGTAAAGCAAAAGTTCTTCCTGTGAAATATTGAAACGACGCACGAGATGTGATGTCAGAAATCTTACTCACTGATAAAATATTGACATGATTGTTCAGACACATGACTCCAGTGACAGTTGCACCTCAAATGGGTCGGTACGTTGGGCATGAAGAAGTTGGTGCAGTTGCAGACCCTGAGCTGGGCGTCCTTCCTGCACTGCACCGTGCAGGCTGTATAGGAGTAGTGCCGGTAGACATCCAGCGAGTTCTCGTCCGTGTAGCGGCATTTGCGCTTCTCCGGGGTGATGCTGCGGGCTTCTGGGTCGTTCTCGATCTTACGGATGCTGATGTATCGACTGAAAAAAAATGGTCAGTCACAGATTTAGAAACAATTTCACATATTGTTTTTGCGCACCCTAAAGACAGGTCTACACAACGCGAGCTGACCTAGCCAGTAGATGCGAGCTACTTTCTACTCTCTTACTCTTTCTCGTTCTCTGCCAGTTATTCGTAAAGTGACATCCAAACAGTTACGAGTTACTGCAGTTCAGCTACCGAGCAGACCGATCTATTATGAGAACATTGGGGGAGAATTGATGAAATGTTGATGATGATGATGAATTTGATGAATTTCAATTACCGTTGCGTCATTTCAGGTGCAACGCTCATAACGTCGGAACTCATGGTCGTTAAGGAGGGCACTTCTTCCTCATTCAGAACGTAGATATTGGCCGGCACCAACACGTCAAACTTGATTGCTCCTGGGCCTGTGGTTCGATTACTTACCATTGGCAATTTAGGGGCATTTTTTTCTCTGAAACGAAATTAACAAAACATAGAGGGCATTTAAATCATAGTGTATGGATGTGTCACATTTCGGACCTCCTGACTTGACAACTGACGAAACGTTGTATTGCTACTGGCTCTCTTTGTATTTTGCTACTTTCTAAATTTTCTTGGGTCTGGGTGTTCTGGGTTGACGCCCCCAGTTAATTATCGTCACTTGGTACTCATAGTACAGGGGTTGCCCTAGTTTGAGACCAGGTTGATCGGTGTGATTGTCTGGCGCATTTATTTATATGCAAAAAAAATCATTGCTCAATCTGTAGTAGATACTTAGAATAGAAGAAACACTATAAATTAGCATTCCCTTATTTTTATTATTTGTAAAGACTTTCTTAGGTGCGATTGCGCAACAAGACCTATGTATTTACCATGTAAAGGTTCACATCACTAAAAAAATATTAAAATTACCTCCCTTGAATAGTATTGATTGTGAAACAGGTTCCAAGTTCCGTTTCCATAGATCTGAAGAAGTCACAACACTTAAAGCTCACTCCATTCCATGAGCAGTTAGTAAGGGTATCTTCGCACTTACTTCGCACCTAAAATACACAGCGCCAGATGTAATTTTTTCCATTTCTGTTCCCGTGCAATACAAAAATCTTTAAATACAGTATTTTTTCTAAGAAAGATTCTGAAGAAATGTTTCTTTTAAGTTAAACTTGCTATCTATTTAAGGCTTTAAAGTACTTTGCCTTGATGTCTCGTAGTCTTGGGACATCCTGTATTCATGTAGGGAAATCCCTACTTTGATCGAGATAATCGGTGTTATGTCTGACGTGTATAGGTAATTAGGTACTTAGTTACCACTTACCAAGTTAGCATATTGTATAAGATTATCAGACACACAATCTGGTAAGGGATTTTGGGGACTACAAAATTCAGAAGTATAATACGTTATTCCTTTAAAGTAAGCCAGTTCCTTTAGGACTTCCTCCATATTGAAATCATGATCTTGACCCCACAATCTGAAAACCAAAACTGGTGAGATAGACATGCTACTTACCTACTACCAGTTGGGTTTAATAGTTGCTTTATTTTTTCTTAGTGACTCAAATATTTTACAAAACATTTTTTCATTTTCTACATTGATAGATGGCAATAGGTAATTGTAGCTTGGTCATAGAAACCCTAGATAGGTTTACACCTACACCTAGTACCTACCAACAGCATGAAAAGTGTCGCCGCTAATGAAGGGTTTCGCAACAAAAGACCGCTATTTAACGTCATAAGAGCAAAAAAACTTTTAAAAGGCAAAAACAATTGATTTTCTATTGTGTCTGCTGTCTGGACCTTACGATGTTAAAATTCGTGATTATTTCAGTATGGAGTTATTTATCTAGTGATTTTATGACCGAAGAATTGTACAGATAGGAAAACAGATACTTACTTGTCAGATACTTCCTCAATACGCTGTGTATTGTCATTTTCGCAGACAGCTACTGAAGGAAAATCTGTATCCCAATCTTTGTAGGTGGTCTCCACCACAAAAGAGATCGGGTTGTTTTGGTACGCGTCATACTGCGCAAGGATCAACAGAATTGATGCATACCACGACAACACCACAAAGATTAGCCAGAAAACCCTGGAAATGGTTCATTCATTACAGATATCTGCAAACTTAGATGCGAAGCCTGTGAAGTTCCCAGGAAGCTTCTGCGCTTCTGGGCGGAGTTAGGCTAGCTAGAATAGCCAGGACCCCATACGTACAACGGACTAAGTAGGAGTCTAAGTGCGGAAACAGAAGTCCACTTTATATTACATTAACCGAAGATAACTCTTCGATTTTAATTAACATTAAAGAAGTGTCATCTATGTTAGAGATTCTTTAATAAATAAATACCTATCTTAGTAGGTACCATTCCGTCGTCACAAAAGCGAAAGAAGTTTACCTAATATACTTAATTAAGTACCTTTCTGTCCAGTGTCTCTTGGTATCAGCAATAAACTTAAATCCATGAATCGATGTTGTATCTGGCAAGCTCTTAATGCCTTTCCACCATATCTCGACAGATCTTTTGAAAGACTCTTTCGAGGACATACCGACTTCAATTCGGAATTGATGTCGAAATAAAAGGCTTATGAATTCAACTGTCTATTTTATATCAATGATATCGTGACATACGAAATAATTGTTACAAATAACATACACAACAAATAACGAACAACAATACACAAATCTAATAGAGATTGTAATCACATTGAGAACCGTACAGGTGTTCGATTTGTGGAACTGATTGTGTTTGTAGCTATAGCTTTTTTAATAGACACTTCACAATAACACGTTTTAGATACAAGATAAACGCAATAATTTGAACTACCCATTACGAGTAGTTTGTGATATTTGAATTACCTACCTCACCCAGTCATCGTTCATTTTTATTTGTTCTTCTACTCACTGCCCTCCTCCTAACCAATTTTTTACTATGGCGGCCAACCAACTGTGTACGCAGACACAAGTGCACTCTCTATTCAACTTCATAGAAACATTACGAATATGCTTCTTAAGTTTCCTGTATCAATAATAAATTTAAGATGAAATGGACCATGAAGGGTACCTAGCATAGAGTAAGTATTTGACGCGGACGAACTCGCGGGCAATTACTCCATAATATTAAAGATGCAATGGTATTCAACTTTAGCCTATTGTTTTATTTTGGTGCGCTTATAACCGACCTATGTTAGGTACATACATAGATAGAGTAAGACAACATTTATAGACCAAAGTACGTAGAGTTCATATAGACAAAAAATACAAGAGAAAGAAACACAGAAGTTGCGTCCAACAAGGTTCATCGCCAGCATGATGCTGGAGGCTGCCGCGACCAGCTGTTGCAGCGCTGGATTTCAGGCTAGATCTTGGGGGACGCCTCTGCTTATAACAATAACTATACTAAAGACATGCAGCACCACAGAATACTTATGCAGCACAAAACAACAGATAAAAATCTTAAGCACAAAAGAAACGTGAACTCATTGACCGAGTGCCAGTGTCTTTTACATGTGACCGATGTCACTATTTCGCGTGCTAGCTCTAAGCTCGTTCCAGTAGATCGGCCTATACCGACTGTTGTGGCGTTCAAAGTTTCCAGCTTTATTTTTCTCCAATGATGTCACAATGCGGTTCTTTCGCCTTCGGAGGCTCACCTCGCGGTAAAGCCTTACAGTGAAGAAGTAGATGAACTCCAGTACTGAGACGAAACTGAAGCCAGTGAGAAAACCGCAGGTGGATCCAATGTTGCCTGTAAATATATTTAAGTATTTTTGTCAACAGAATCTTAAAAGTTTCAGCCTATCTGCAGCTGCTTGACCCGAGAATAGAAACCAGGTCCCCAAGATCACGGCCCGGTAATTAAACCACTAAACCAACGGGCTTTATCTCAGAATCAAGAGATTCGTCAAACATATTTGTGTTTAAGGCGCTTTGCAGACCATATTTAATCCGCTGTTCCGAACACTACGCAATGATAGCTCGCTCAGTGTTTAAGAACGCGCCTTTCATACGGAGGGTTGTTGTTCAAATCTGAGCACCTCTGGATTTTTAAAGGATTGCCAAGGTCTGTCGGCAGTCACTTGACTGTAAAATTACAAGACTCCATAATCTTAATCATGGTCTGAGCGTACTACAATGCGACAGCTATGGATGCAACCCAGAATGAAAGAGTTCCGCATAGTGTCCTAGTCCTACACTACGTAAACCTACGTATCGGCTTCATCGCTACTCCTCATTATTCCACTTGCTTCAAGCCATAGCGCAGATGCTAAAAAATAATATGTTGGCATTCTAAAAGCACTTCGAGTTACATTAGGTACTTACCTACTCGTATTATACTTACTGATCAAATCGAACCACTTCATGATAACATTCTGGCCGTAGCAATCAGCGACTTCCCGCCCGTACCTGACGTGTACCATCGAGGTTCCGGTGAAATTCGCGCCTTGCCTGTGAAAACATTGTTCCGTCAAGACAGATAGAGGCAGTTGGCAGGCGTTGAACATTTGGCAGCACGTAAAGGGCACCGACCGAAATACTTTATGTAGGTATCACGTAGTACATACATATATATTTTTGTTCGTCTGTGGGCGGTACCACTAAATTATATCATTGCTTTTTAGGGTTCCCCATCCTCGAGGACCTCTTATAATTTCATCATGTATTCCGTATGTCTGTACGCAGCCTAGCTAAGAGGCTGTTACAGTACTTACCTACGAGATAGCTGTAAGATTTTCTGCTTTATTTTTGAATTATGAAACGGTTAATAACTTGACCATTAGAAATACCTACTCGACAGCCAATCGCGCGTTTAATGTGTCTGCGATCAACATTTGGATTATTATTTGTGAGCTCCCCCGATATAAACCTATTTACGAGCAGGTTCTCGAAATAGAATAAGCTTCGTGAATAAAAAGGGGAATATGACGTTCACGGAATCGCTATTATAGGTAGGTGTATGTATAGCATACAAGTTGTTTGGTTTTGTTTGTTAGTTCCATGACAACCTCTACCGTTCGAACCTTTGTGCACCGCGGACGACAAAGCCTTTTGTTTCAATCAACGAAAACAAAATGACAAAAATGTAAATGTCTGTCGAAATCTGATCGTGATTTTGTAAACTTTTATATCAATCTTTATAATGGCAAACGCAACGAAGAAATCAGCTCTCATTACCACGGATTTTGAAGTTTTTGGGAAAGTGCAAGGTGTTTACTTTAGGAAGCATACCCAGAGGAGGGCGGCAGAACTCGGCTTGAAAGGCTGGGTAATGAACACAGCTCAGGGCACGGTGATCGGCCAGCTACAAGGGACCCAGGCTGCTATCGACGAAATGAAGGGGTGGCTGCAAAAAGTTGGCAGCCCCAAGTCGAAGGTCGAGAAAGCCGCATTCCGAAACGAGGGACCCATCAACAGCTGCGCTTTTAGGACTTTTGAAATAAGACGATAAACGAGACTTGATTGTAATTCCTATTTTTACGATTTAATACACATTTTCCATTATCTACCTACATCTCATAATTTGCAACCGTTACTGTTTTAGTGATTATTTATAATGATTCAATGCGAAGGTTGTTGTAGACGTCAATCAAAGAGCATATGCCACAGTGCCACACATGTGGTAACTGGTAAGTATGAAATCAATTGACACGTCGTAAGGCCTAAAAGCGTTTTAAAAGGCAAAAACAATTGATTCTATTCTGACTACTGTCTGGGCCTAACGACGATTTGAAATCTACTTTTCGTTCTTTTCGGAATTTCTGATTTAATTCAATGAGGTATATTTATATTAGATTAATTATTAAGAAAATTGCAAAATATATGACGTCATACTAAGGGGGGTCGGGTCCTCCAAATGTGGCAAAGGGAGGAAAGGGGGTCACAAATCATTAAAAAAGTGTGACGTAATGGGTAGCCCCTTTTAAATCCGCAAAATTTGCATGAGTCACAACTTGCACCTGATCTCGCAGGTGTTCATGGGCAGCGGTGATTACTTACCAGCAGGTGACCCGCTTGCTCGTTTGCCACCTCTAGTATAAAAAAAACTCACTGCCAGTCATCCCTGTCGCTATCCGGCACCATGTTGAGCAGTTCCGGGTAGATATTGACGTTGTTGAAGTAGTAGTTGTACGCGGTCTTCGAGCAGGTGGGGTAGCACAGTGGGCAGTGCAGCCCCCCCGACATCTGGTCCAGCTCGAGCTCTGACGGGACCACGTCCACGTTGGGACGCGCTGTGATTGATTGCACTATAATAAGAGTAAGAAACACAGAACACGTTATTAACCACAACACATAGGGCCGGTTTTAACTCTACCAGCGCCCTGGGCGAGATATCTAGTGCCGCCCTGGGCGAGATTTCTACGGCATCCTCTAACTGCAACTCAAATATACCAAAAAATAAGCCTGTGGCACCACTAGTACCCCTTTTTATCGCGCGCCCTAGGGCGATCCCCCACTGCGCCCTACCCTAAAACCGCTACTGACAGCACTTATAGACAAAATAAAGAAACAGAAGTTGCGGCCAACAAAGTTCAGCCATAGCAAGATGCTGCAGCCGCCGTTAGCAGCTGCTGCAGCGCTGGTTTTCAGGCTTGACCTTAATTATAATATATAAAGTAGACATGCACAAAACAGTATAATAAAAATAATTAATTACAAAACCTGGATAACATAAATGGAATGGAAACGGTGTGAAGCAGCGCTTGCGCTGTGTTTCGTCGAGTGAGTGAGGGCACTGGAGACCGAATTGGAGAGAAAGGGGGTCAAAGGTTGGCAGCGCACTTGTGACTCTACAGGTGTTGCAGGTGTCTATTGGCAGCGGCCATTGCTTACCATCAGGTGATCCGTCTGCCACCTATCACATAAAAAAAGTAACACAGTCATAGAAGACGCACTGACTGCACCCACCGTAATACGTAGATAAACACGCAATATCCCTCATATCGCACGTGCGAGCCGTCTGCATCTTCGGCATATTGAACGGAGTGCAGTTGCAGTTCTCCAGGAGGAACAGCATGCGGCACTTGAGCATGCAGTCGCTGTGGGTGTAGAACTGCAGGTACGGCGACTCGTCGTAGAAGAGGCACTGGCGCAGCTTCACTGGCACGTGCTGGATGTCTCTGGAGGCCTCGGTGAAACTCGCTGTGACGGACACTGTCATCTAGAAATTTATAAACTCAGAAAACATCCCATCATAGACCTGATCCCATGCTTGCTGGGCAGTGAGCGGATTTAGGTTACTACCTAAATAGGTAAAATTGAGTGCTATTATAAAATTATGCGGATATGCCAACGGCGCTTATAATTGGATTACAATATCGATTTTAACGTTGCTTATACTCCTGGGTAAACCCGCACCATCGTAGGGTTCTTCTCAACTCTAGGATTTGGTATGAAGCTAAGGGCAAACCCATTTTCATTAAAAAATGTTTTCTTCTTAAATATCTAATAAAATATTTTTTTTCGATTTCTCGCAATCGTTTGAAACGTTGACCCTAAATGGGACTACTTAATCCGGTTTACAAGGATGACAGAATCACTAGGTCAAAATAATATTTGAAACCATGCTTTTTCAAAATGTTGTTCAATACAATACCCTGCCTTAATTTTCGCTAGAGGATCCAGAATAACCTATATGCACTCGTACCTTTTATATTGAACTTATTCAAGCGAGAATGTAGTTTACAATTCATTAAACATTAGGGGAGGGTGTATATTTTTGTCGGTGAATATTATTAGGTAGGGATATATAAACGGGGAAGTTCCCGGTAGACATCTGCATTGCAGCTAAGCGGGAAAAATATTTAGGAAAATCTTCAATCGTACGAACCAATAGGTTAGGTAGGAATCCCTTAATAGGCCATAAGTCGACGAAAAATTTCATTGGTTCTCCCTCTTATGTCATCATTGATAAGGTTCAAAATCAGATGGAAACTATTTTCCATATGTCTTATTATAGGGTTATGCCTAACCGCAAAAATATATGTAAAGTGTTACACACCTGCACGTTAGGGCTTATGATCTGCATCGCAAAACTGCCGCTTGGAGAATCAGGAAAATCATAGGCGTCCGAGAATTGCAACTAGAGAACATAAAAATGTGATAAAATTAAAAAAATATTAAAATAAGAAAGATTTGTCCATACAGACAAGGAAAACACCGTACCTACTTAATGAAGATTACTTAGGATTAATTAGGATACGCATTTAGAAACGCGCGCCGCTAGCGAGCTTTGCATTAGTTAGACCAGGGGTCACCAAATTCCGGATTCCGAAATTAGTTGGTGATCCCATGAGCTAGACCCAAAAGAATCTAGATCCGAATGGTTCTATTGTAAAACTTTAGTAGGTAGGTAGGTTGTCATTATAACTAGCTATCTGACTTTATCTTTGCTATACGTTATGTAAAAAGTGTTTAGTAAGCGTGTTTAGGTATTGTGATTAGGTATTTAATAAGTTGCATATTTTTGCAACCGACTCTATACTGTCTCTTCAATTTTCAGCACGCACAATCAAACTGTAGAACCAGCTGCAGTCGGTGGAGTTTTCCTTTTCGAAAACACCATCGATTGCAGCTGACGACTATAAGAAAAGAACTTATTCCTTCTTAGTCTGTGATGCCTTTGGTGTGGCAGATGTTCATCCATGACGTTGTTCACTTAGGCATCATCAGGTGAGTCGTCTGCCTGTTTGTCCGCTATAATGTAAAATAAACTGCCAAACCTGTGCTCCCTGCAGTGGCATGTTATAGTAGAAGTCATCACTCTCGTTGAGACGCAGCAACACTTTTAGCCCTTGATCAAAGTCAAACGAGGACTTATTGCCGCGTTCGTACATGTTAATGCTTCGAGTTGCATTGTTTGCTCTGAAACAATTCAATACTTGCACTTCCAAATTTAAACAAGAAAGACCTAATGAAAATAAAAAGACCGGTACAAAATTGAAAATAAAAACATAATATCCTAATAATATCCCAGTGATTACTAAAATAATTAAGTAAGTACATAGGTACATACAAGTAAATAGGTACATACCTACTAAGCAATCATTTTGAATGATGTTGAGTTGAACTTTATAAAAAAAACCGGTAATTTTTGAAACTAAAAATCATTTTATGGCCCAGTGATTAATAAATTAATTATGTAAGTTCAAGTAAAGACTTATAAATAACTTTGATTGATACAAAATTTCAAGTTTCTCTATATTGTGCTATTTCACCACAATTGATAACAAAGTATTTAAAGATATGATAAACGTACGATCTGAAAAGTATATCCGAAGTCCTCAGATAGTTGAAGGTGCAGCAATAGCCATTCATGGTAAGCCTGAAGTCAAATAGATGCATGCAAGGCTTCGGCTCTTCATTCCAAGCACATCTCACCAAGAGGTCTTCACAGCGTGGAGTTAACTAAAAACAAAATAACACTAAACAAACAAAACTAAACACTAGTTCCCATCATTCATTCATTCAATCATTGCAATCTTACCCATCATAATGAAATCTCCTGGCCCTCTCGTGCTTGTGATTTATTGAAAATAGAATTAAGTACATATATCGCAAAAACTTACTTTTTATGTAGAGTTTTCATACGATATTTTAGCCATGTTTTTCATAACGAAAATCACGAGAATTGTTGGGTCCCCAAATCACGAGAAATGGGGGGTTAAGTTATGTTCAGTATGAAACAATTTCGCGTAATAATATCACCACAACCTCCAGAATTGGGGGTTAGATCTCAAGTCGTTACTTGAGATCAAGACGCGTTGATGTCATTTCTATGGATAAGTGTGGTGACTACGAAGTGCCCGTAGCAATCGTAACAACTTATTTTAACAAAACAATATAACTTTACGATTATCGATCTATTTTGAATTTATATCACTATGCATTATGTATAAACATTAAAATGAGTACATAAATATTTAAGCGCGACGATGTAATATTACAGATATTGACTATTTTTGCATAATAAAAACCACCCGCTGATTCTGACGGTATTGCTCGTGCAAATTATACTTACTTAATAAATTGGATATTTTTATGTATTTATTCCGCTATTAAATAAATAAGTATTTATTCCACTATTAAATAAATGAATTACCTACTATGTTTTACTAACAAGTTCTTTTTCGCCTTGCGCAGTCTGGGGTCACGGCCCTCACGGGTCATTCATGGGCCCTCCAGAATCGGACAGATCAAAGTTAATTCTACTAGGGAGCCGTAAAAGTGAGTATATATAGCTACTAATTCACCTAACTTGTATTAATTAATATGGGGTCAATTTGTTGCTCCAATCACGATCGGATCCCATTTCTCCCTCAAAGTTGTTGACTGCGTCACTGAGAACTGTTGTATCTACACACTATGTAGAAAGGCATCTTTGATTAACTCACGTTTCTAAGCAGTTTTTGGGCATCGTAATCACCCAAGGCCTCATGAAGCTGTCGAAAAGTATAATTCTCATATTGGAAGTTATAGTCGTAAAGCGAACCTAAACCAAACAGCATATCTAGCATATCTTTCTCAGAATATTTTCTGTTCCGCTCTTCTTTTAATCTAAAACAATGAAAGAAGTCAATTTAAAGTTAAAACTATAATATGGTTTTATAACTATAAATGCACCATGATAATATATAAGTAGTTATATTATATATGCTTCAACATAACGTTCGGAACTCTCAAATATTAACAAATATAAAATGTTTTATGGTGTCAAATTCGGAGATATATAGTTTTGAAGCCTGCCACTGTAATGACATTTTTATAAAAATATCCAAGTAATATTTTACTTTAGAGAACGGGCAAATTAACGGTGCTGCCAATTGTTGCCATCTATTTGAACTATTTACCCTGTCAGTCAATACAGTGCTGCCATCTATTAGTTAACTACACGTGCCCTTTATTAATTTGTAAGTCTGTACTTACAACTTCCTAGCAAGTTCAGTCGCAGCTCGCTTACTAATTCTGTTGTTGGAACAAATTCCGATCGCAGGGAAGATGATCTTAGAGACCGAGACGCCTTCGGGCAGCTGCGTGGTCACCAGGGGAGCGTAGTAGTACTTCATGAACGTTATCCAGACGAGGGTCACGGAACCAGCTAGCGCACCGATCAGGGTTATCTTCCAAATTACTCTGTGAAGAATAAACTATGATGCTTATGGCTACTATGGAAGTATTATATCGATGAGGAATATCATGCTCAGTGAGACTCAAATTTGTCTCCGTGGTGTTTAATTAGAGCATTGTCACTAAAGGGACGACGATTAACGAACCTGTCCCATAATGCACAAATGTACGGTCTATCGAAACCAAAGAGAGTGAAAGGGACAGGGAATGGGATTCAGCCTTGAATTCCATTTCGTTGTAGGCTCTCTGTACTCCGGTTTAAAACTGACAATAATTGATCGATTACGTTATGATTCGATTGGAGTGCAAAAAACGCTATACATAATTTGGCCGATGCCCAAATCTGCCGAATTATGAGGATAAGACGGATCTGACACTTCGCAATCAATATCTAACAACTCTAGGTACATAGAATTTAATTTGATGATTGGTTGAAGACACCTCTGACAGATTTAGTCTAATTGATGTGCGGTGTATGTACCAGAGTCCCGTATACAATGTATGTTTATGGCTGCTTTTGATTACAGTTTTAGTACTGTTTTTAATAACAATGTTTATTAGATATTTTTAATTTATAGTTAAAGAAAATATAGTCGTAACTACATATATTCACCCGTTCACATTTCGGTCACAGGTAATCGTAAGTGATGAAAACATTTTTTTTCCCCAAGGAACATAGATATAGGGTGTAATCTCAAAATAAATATATACCTTCCCATACAAATTGAAACAAGCTGTTGATCACTTTTGTAGTTTTCTTTTTTATTAAGATTATGTTCCTTGGGGAAAAAATTTGGTTTTCATCAGTATAACGCTCTCGAGAAGTGAGTAAGACGGTTATAAAAGAACGGTGCATACTGACTTATTATTTTAAAAGCATCCTGGACTGGACCCTAAAATACCTTACTGTTTTGCAGTTTTAATAATGATATAACAAGTGCATGATGTAACGAACCCAGTTTAAAAGCCGAGTAATTGCGACAAACATGTCTAAGCCTTCAAAACTAAACAAGTTCACTAGTTGCACACATGGAGCCAATTCACTGACCACTCTTACGTATTTAGCATAGTAGTACAGGAGGTCATGACGATTTTGGTACTGATAAGGAAAACGGAGATTCTTCATTTTAAATTCTAAAATGAGAATTAGTTTGATGCACTGCATAAGAAAAAATATAAGACTCATTACAGTTATTACAAAATTATGAAGTCATGTTTATGACCCAAAACTTTACAAATGTACGACTAATATAACATTGTTCTACTAAGTATTTGCTACTATTTGTCGCGGGTTTCAGAACAATTAGTAAGTGAAGTTTTTTGTAATAAACATGTATATACCTACTTTTATAACCCGTTGCCTGGTTTATACCTATCTCTAGATAGCCAGAAAAATAATCTCAAGATTCAATCAATCAATTCCTTGCTGAACTAAGCCCTCCCTCATATGAAGCGTACGCGACTTTATCGATTTTATAAGAAGTACGACAATTGCTTACCATCAGGTGATCCGCCTGCTCGTCTGCTACCTATCACATAAAAAAAGTACCTAGGTAGTTATTTGATTACTTCTGCTAAATTAAAATCATTTCTGCAATTGTTACTAGACAAACTTGTCGTAACCACCTGCACTATAATTACCTTTCAATATATGGAGTGCTGTCGTCAAACCAGGTGTTTTAGGCCACAAATCGAGGACTCAGTACAATACTCTTTGCTAACCGTTTTTAAGCTGTCCTTTACGATGTTAAGCTTGGTTGGTTCTCTTTTTTTCTGATGACGTCTATATGCGAAGTATGGTGAATTCGGAGGATAATCCATGGCTAAACTGTGAGATCAAATCAACCGATACTTAGTTAGCTAGCCTCGCATGACTTACTCTTATGCTTCTGGTTTAGTTTAGTCTTGTGACTTTGGAGTGTTCAATATTATAGGTTCCAAACGCCCCGATGATCTATTGATTCAAGTAACGGGCCGCGATCCATGGGTTCGAGTCCCCGGTGTGGAGCAAAAGTATGTTTGGAATTGATTGTAAAAATTAAGGTAGGGTTTGTGATCACCAAACAGCATTGAGGCAGCACAGTGGATTAAGTCTAATCCCATCATAGTTATCAGAGGTACAAAAGCCAATCCGATCCTGAAGAGCACCTCTAGATGAGGGATCCTTGCCCCTGGAGTGAGACAGTTTGTAGGCTGATACTTTACATTTTTACTTTACATTAAAGGTTACCTTTATTTTACTCAGGTAGATACTTCAATTCAGAATGGTTATAATTCGATAACACATTTAACTTTACATGCTGACTCTAGAAATGTATTTTATCACTTGCCTCTTCTGTATCGCTCACGACTTTCTGTTTGCTATTCTTTGACACTTTGCTCTAATTCCAATGAGTAGTCGAAGGAACACTAAACCAAAATGCAATGTAGGATCGTGGCCACATGAAGTGTAGATATTTCAACCACCTGCGTAGTCTTAATGACTGTCGTTAAATATTCTATTTCGCGATAACATCGGACATCGACGTATGGTTAATTGCGGTGATTGATCGTTTCTTCTCATGTTGTATTCTATTTTACTGTTTGTTCAGTTTAATAGTCGGTAATCTAGCTATTAGGGTTCAAAAGTCCATTTGAAATAAAAAAGAAATGGCTACATATTTACTTGTCTACCTGATACGAGTACCTACTTATTTGATTGGCCCGATGGCGCATTTGGAAGTGACCCTGCTGCATACGCCAAAGGTTGTGACTTGTGGGTTCGATTCCCACCCTGGACAAAGATTCGTGTGATGAACACTTGTGTTTGTGCAACGTCTGGGTGTTTTATATGTATTTAAGTATAATATTTGTAATTTCTCTGTTTTCTGATATCCGGTTACTTATTACGGTCACGTCAATGTATGAGATGTTGTTTGAATTTATTATATGTAGAGCCACTGCATTATTTAGTTTATTCATAAACAGCATCACATACATCTCGAATTTTCATTCGCAAACTTCTATAACACTGCAACTGCAATTAAAATGATGTAGTAGATATGGACGCGCTTGATTTACTTACTCGTAGGTGCCAGGAGACCCACTGTCTCGTTAGCCTCAAAATTTTATTTAGGTACATACTTAAAATTCCCTGTGTTCGTGTGTATTGTATTTAAATGTACGCTGGTTCAGGTGTTTTACTTCAGTAATAAAAAAGTATCCAAAGTTAAAGTTTGTTATCAATTTTGAAACTAGTCTGGAATCATCTGGGAAACAAATGTTTGCCAACAAAATTGACTGCCGGCTAACATAACTTAAATAAAGACTAATATTACATAACGATGACCTAGGTTTAAAACCTAACAATCCAGTTCCGACATGATCTAAGCCACCGGCGAATTACCGAGTGAGTAGTGTAGAGTTGGGATAGAGTTGGGACACTTGACTTTACTTGACTTTTGGTTACTTGAGTGCACCTAAAAAAAATATCTAAGAATTTTCTGATTTATCCTTAGATGAGTGACTTGAATGACTAGAATGCCTACAAAGGTTGAGAATGTGGTTTTGGTATATGTGTAGCATTTTTAGCGGGCGTTTTTTTGTGTACTATTAAGATAATGTCTATGTTCCTGTTTCACAATATAAGGATAAGTTCTACATAAGCTACTTATATGCCACTAATAGCTACCATAACGTTGCGCTTCACGACATGCTGAGGCTGAACCTAGTTGGCCGCAACTTCTGTTTCCCTTGTTTTGTCTTTTTGTCTGTGTAAATTTTGTGGTCAATAAATGTTTTCTTACTCTTACTCTTACATGTGTTGCATGGCTAAGCTTTATTTCCATTGTGAAACAGGCCCTGTTTCTATTAATTCATAGATACTTATTTGTACTAGATTTATTTCAAAACTATGACATTAGATAATCTACTTATAAGGTGGCTCAGGTTTGCCACAGCCAATGCATCTTTATCGCAATGTAGAGATACTATAACACATTATGTTACAATATGAATGACTCGAAGTTTTTTTAAAAGAAGTGTTACTTAAGCGGCTTCGGCACACGAGTGTTAGGTATTTAAAATAGTAAGATGACTCAAAATAATCCAGGCGTAAGATTAGTGTCGAGTCGCATCACTAAACAGAGTGGAAATAAAGCCGAGATCACATGACCGGCGCCAACGTTGAGCAACTGGTTGCCAAACAATCTGACCATCTCCAGACACCCACCTTCACTCGAAAGTGCCGTGTACTTCAAGTTTACGTTGCGTGTTTGATAATTACCAAATTGGAAGTTTGTAGCAAAATAACGATGCGGTGATTTTGTTTACCTTGGAAAATAGACTTTTCTGAGTGTAGGTAAAGTAAGAGGTTACTGCCTTGCAACATTCGACTGTAGGTATTTACCCGTCCTTAGGTGCTCCTACGAATTGTGGAAAGTATTCTGTCTGACTCTAAAGTTACTCAAGTGGTGGTGATCGCTATAGCACTTTCATTGTATTCCGTTCATGCGGAATCATTTTGATTCAGCTTAGCGATCACCAGAACATTATCACAACAGAAATTTATTTCTCCATTTGATTACCTAATTTATTTGTCTTTGAAGATATGAAAGCTAGATCTAGAAATCTAGATAAGGATTCAACACAGATCTCCTTTATGTTTGCACACAAACTTGCTCACGTAGACCACTTGACATTAATCTGTTGTTAGACTGGTTCTGCAAATCACACCGACAGATATTACGTGATCCGGCGCATAATGTTGCAGTTATTGCATTCTGCTGCAGATATTCTCTGCTTCAAACTAAATCTCATCGGTATAGGGTTGCCAAAGTAGCTCTTCTTGTGATGAATTCTGTAGGACATTTCTAAACATGGATGTTTAGAAATGTCCCTAATTACGTTACTTATTTCAAAGCATAGTTTTAATAAAATGGAATCACCAGGTTCTGGTTCAAATTTTGTTCATCAAATATTCACTAGTAGGTACCTTTACCACAAAATAATTATACACAGAAGGATGGCTACCCGCGACACACACGATCATGACATGTTTCGACGTGAATGACAGATACAGAAGAGCAGAAGAGACTCGATACGATAAGTATATTGTTACTATGACGAACCTTAATTTTCAAGATCAGGTAGAGTCTACATTTTGTGTATTCGTATTTTGCGATACTATTCTCAATTTTATTCATAACCTAATTTTTTCCATTCAATTTACTCAGTGTACATTTTATTTCACTACCTACATAATTATGTCGCAGCCCTATCTGAGTGTGGCAGTTGATATTTGGGCTCACTGTGATCCATTCACGCGCCCACTACTGGGCGCGTGGCCTTTCCCTGAAGTAAGCATAGTCAATCCATCGCGTCGACCGCAAGATTTGCGTAAGATTATTTAATCTGCAGTTTTAGCACAACTTTAATTCAATAGAAATTCTGAAAGACAGCACTCCCATTCCAACTGCAATATTTTTAATTGAGGTCGTAAGACTCAAAAGCCATTTATAGGCTTAACAATTGATTTTCTATTGTTTCTGCTCCCTGGGCCTTAGCATTGTGTCCTTATGTTGACACACTACTTACCTAATTCAAAATTAGGAAGTTTGTTTTCCTCGTAATTTTATATTATAATGACACGGTTTTCAACATTATTTTCAAATAAAATACAGTAGATAGTTACAGAGGAATATCGTATTCGGCTAAAACAAATTGTCGCATTTCAATTAATCTCAGTACAGCAAACATTCTCAAGGCAATTTAAAAGGCTATTAAGTAATGATATGCATTTTTGTAGATTTATAAAAGTTCACTCGAAAATAACTAACAACACGTAACTGTCTAAATCAAATACAAATCTAATTACAAAACATATTGAGAGATCCAATTACAATTCATTTCTAGGTGCGAAACATTATCGTTACAAAGTTGTCCTGTCACATTTCGTAACTACCATTCATTGAATTAAAAAAAATAGTAAGACGTGTACGGTAATATTACCTATACTTATCTAAGAGTTATATGGTCAAGAATGGCCCAACACGTCACCTACGGTCAGCAGTTCTTGAACCGTAAACAACCCCAGTCATTTACAACAGGTCAGCAGGGCAGCTCCGTGTGGGGCAATGTCGACAGATATCGTGAATGGATTGGGCGCTACCTCAGCCGTTTATCCCACACGACTATCGGTAAGTTATTATAATAACGACGCTTTTCTTATTCGTGTTTTGATGAGGTAGGAGTTTAATTGCGAAATTATGACCTGTCTGACACACATTGACACCTACTCTTGATTGTCTGTATTAAAACTAAGTTGGTCCATCACTTTTATTTAATCTTTTATAAAAATGGGTACCTAAGTGCCTAGCTAGATTTAGTGCCTATGATTGGCGATTCACTTCTGTTGATCCTACTCTAAAACTGCATCACCGGTACCAATTAGTGTTCATATATTCAAAAACTTGTTTGAATAATTGCATAAAGAATGCACTGATGCATATGTATATCACATTAAGAGGAATTACATCTTCAACATGATAAATTGTTTCAATTTGCATATTTTAATGTCTATATTTAGACATCTTATATAAATGTAGACATCAGCCGGTGGTCTTTACTAGACTGCTTCACATTTTAGCTGTTTACAAATATTCATTTTATTCATAGACTTTACATCAAAGCAATTATTTTTTATTTTATGACATGCAAAATTTGTTCGAGAGGTCACGTAATGTTTCTATTTTAGATGACTCAGGTGCAGCTGCTTCCAATGTTTCCGAAACCTGACCAATGACCATGTAAGTAATAAATGCTTGTAAACCGGTAGCTCAATGCATAGTCAACAAAGATACTTAGATATCGCTGAAAAATCTGCTGTGTTGAAGGTAGGTATATTTTACTCAAATAATAATTAGGTATAATAGATTTTCTTATTTCGAAATTTCGGACTTATCCTACCTAGCTAGCTATTCCAGTCAAGTCACATACCTACCTAGTCAAGAGAAATGACTGAACCATGTGAAATTTAGCTAACTTAAATTAATGATTAATTGAGCGGTTAAATGCTTGATGCACCAAAATACCTTACTATAATTTTATTAGCACTGAAAAATTAAATTTGTACACCAAAGCATTGGGTTTGGTTCTCACTTAGCAATCTTGGTGGGTTTACCTTTAGATTAGTACCTAACTAACTAATAACTAAGTATGTGCAGTTTCGAAAGCTGCTACTTATTTTTCATCTCACATATGGAAAAACAATATGGAAATCTAAATTGCATTGAAATTAAGTTATACCTACGTACGTAAAGTATTCCTCGGAAACATTGCTACCAACACCTCGATGATTACTGTAACATGTTGGTGGTGGTGGCGGCCGCTCTCTTCGCGCCGACTCCCGCGCAGACCGAACTGCATCCAAGGATACCGCACTCGTGGTCGCTTACCACATCGAGTACATTCCAGCGTGGCCGTCGTGGGGACCGCTGTTGTGAACTGTGTTGTGTTCAAATCAGTTTTGAGTGTGTGTGGATTTTCCTTGATTTTTTAAGGTAGGTTTTTTTATTATTATTAAGTACACGCACGTGGCTACAAATCGCACCTGATGAAAATTGACAATGGGGCTCAGGATGTAATCTATACGTTTGCCCTATATAGCACACGCCTACAAGATATCCAGATTAAACGATGAGGAAACGCAATGCTGCATTAAAACGAGCAATTAATTATGGTGATTCTAATAAAATAAATTGTTTTCTTACGTTTGTGCACTGTCGTCGTCTTCATGAAGCAATATATAAACAAAAAGGCCGGTTATTAAGTAATGTGCAAGTGACCAAAAAACAAACTTGAAAAAACGGTTCAGTAAGTCTTCGAAGCTCAAATCACATATAACTTTGATAGATAGTTATGAAACCACAAATTATTACGACAAAGTTGCTTTGGTAACTAAGAAACCAAAACAATACATACTTTGTTCCAAAAACAAATGGTTAGACAGCTTCTAGTGAGCATAACATAAGAAATTATTAATTATAAAAAGTTAATCACAGTGTATCAGAGAGTGTTGCACAATAGGAATACCTATACACTCCTACAGCTGTCTTTGACATAACTTTAAGAATTTCACACGATCATTATTGCATAAATCGATGCATCTGATCGCACGTAACCTCGAATAACTAAGACAGTTTATGACGATAAAATTTGTCAGTGGTTCTTTTTTTTCTATAATTTCCTATCTCAAAGAGAAGATGAAATAAAATATAATAGAAATTCGAATATACCTACACTAACACAAAATGTTATACTTAATAGATTATATCTACTAAGATAAAAAATCTCTTAAGTACAGAAGACGTCCATCACCTAGATACGCTAATCAACAACTATCAACACCCCGTATTAGGACGTGAAAAAGGGCTGTGATGATTTATAAATTTGTTGTACAATGGTAACATATAAATAAACTCATTAATCAAAATTACCTAGTACCTACTTAAGTGATAAGTAGGTACCAAGTGTTACACAAAACATAACTTGTAGGTACTTTAACAGGATCTACAACTTACAGAATGATATAGTTTCTGTTTATGCAGGCTGATTGTATCGCTTTTCCTGAAAATATAAACTAAACTATTTACAGAAGGGATCTCCTATCATATGATCGCAAGTTGTTCGAATAGATTCTCGAGCTTGTATTTGTAATCAAATAACTGTTTACTTGCCAAATTGCTCAATAACATGTAGCAAACGCGAGTACCTACATGAAAGTGAGTGTTTACATGTAGTAGAGTTACACTGAGAGAGCATTGAAAGCTCGCCCTTCGCTCTCCGTTATGTTGGAGTGTCAATCATTTTCTCCCGTATAAATGTTAATGTTTACCCGTAGTAACTAAATGTGTTTACATGTAGATCAGTAGATGAGCACTCATAGACATCAACAGCCGGGTCAGTCACACAGTCATGCCGCTGCCTAGCGAAAGAAGAACTCTTTTCAAACCACGTTTAAAAAATAACATTTTATAGCTTAGATGAAACAGATATTTGTGTTATTTCGTTGTTTCTGGTTTCCATAGCACAAGGGAATACCTAGTTTGGGACCAGGACATTATTATGTGATGTTGTCTCAATTTATTAATTTATGCACGAAACTATTACTCTAACTGATTCGTAGCTACAAAAGCAGACGCTATTTTTACCGAAGTTCGCATAATCGACGCTACCGTAACGTGTTTTGACATGTCCGAGTTTTATAATAAGATAGCCTCGGGGAAGATCAGCGGCAATACGACCCGAGAGCGTTGACCAACACCGTGGTTACGGGGCCATGTGATTATGATGGAAAGTGAATTTTGTGGGTACCCGCGTGTCTACCGCGACGCGACCTTGACGGAAGCGGCATTGAACGGATGCGCAGACGCATCGTCGCGGAAAAACAAAATTTCGCTGTCAAACTGAAACAATATCGTCTTCATACATTTGCCTTACTCTAGGCAAGGTAAAGTTATGGTACAGTCGAGTTCAAAAATATGTATACACTTTAGGACCTTGTCACTGTACATATGTATAAGAAAACGACTTCCACTTTCTTATAAATATGTATTGTGACAAGGTCCTAAAGTATATACATATTTTTGAATTCCACAGTACCTACGTAGGTTCAGCCACACATCAAAATATACAAAACTGTCACATTTCTTCAAAGGATTTTCATCTTACTGTCAAACACATTAAGTTGAATATCAATTGAGATAATTCGACAGGTTCAACCTGATGTGTGGCTGTCTATACCTATCAATACAACAGGACCATTAGCCTAAATAGGCTGGAGCCTATGGCGGCAGATTGTAAGGGGCGATGGTTTTGGACCATTTCCGCGCTCACATCCTTACTTCATATTGCTTCCTAAACCTACCTAACCTATACTTACTCATCATGACTTAGAAGATTGTAATAAAATATAGGTATCTATTTATTTATTTGCAGTAGGTTTATTAAGCTAGGGGATCGTTCGAATTTGTAAAGACCAGTGGGTTGGCAAATTTTCAAAATGCGTACTTTATTAGTGTGCTGGTGTTTTCCAAGAAAACTGTGCAACATTTCACGGACAAAAAGATAAGCTGTAGAACGTTTGAATAGTAAGACAGTAAGACTCATGTTTCATAATTAGATTTCATACCTTGACCTTGATGCGTGGCATTGTTCTACTCCGCGCATCCCTACCACTTTTTTCACATACAAATACTATCAAATGCGTAACAAAGCGAACGCTCCGTACACACGTGGATTTTGTAATTTCGGAAGGACAGCAATCAAGCCGTTAAAAACTTTTTACTTAGATGGATGTCAAAATATTTAATTGTAGAGACCAACTATACTCTGATTCATAATCATGTAAAGTAAACTAACAGATGAAAATGACAAGTTTCTATGCATTTTGACATTTTGCATGTGTTAAATTGAGTGATAATGTATGGGGATGACACATTGACATCTGTCAGTTTATTTAAGTACATGATTATGAATCAGAGATTTTAATTGAATTATTATCTGAACTGGACTCCAATGACTTCCAACTTCGACGTTTGTTAATTGTACCATTTGTACCAAAAAAACGGAACCCTTATAGATTCGTCATGCCGTTGGTCTGTCGGTCTGTATGTCACATGCAACGTTTAGGACCGATTCGTTTAATCGGCATTCATACTTATATCTGTGTTCTACTGTAGATACTATTACCATTACAGAAGTTACCATTAGATACCATTACTGTCCATATTTTGTCAACCAACAAAGCATGCTTAGATACCTATATTAATTCTACCTGCCTATCATAATTTTAATTTTTAAGAGCAATAATGTTACGTGACGACTCTAAGTCAAGTTCAAATCTAAATATGCAAAACTTCATAAAATCTTGCCCTTGACTGATTACTTACATAAGCATCCATCTTCATTATAAATTATGCGCCCAAATATAGTTTCTACATTGAGTTATACAACACGGCGGAAACTGCGTTTGTTTAAACAGCGGGTCTAATGAACCTAATAAGTCAACGTGAGGGTCAAGGGGAGGCAGTGTATCTACTACTCATATTAACCTCACGCACATGCGCATTATGCTCAACCCCAAAGTCTAGGCTAAAACAGTATTTAGATTTCGCCAGGAAGTCCTAGCCGACTTTATTGAATACTTAACTACTTAGTGGCCTGACATGACTTCGTTTCGAAAAATATAGGCGTTAGTCCCAATCCGTATCTACTAGATTGTACTTGTGCATCAGTTGCACTTACAACGCAAGTGTTCTTAGAGTATCCTCAAGTTCATATTCACTCTTAATCTAAATTCTAAATCCTAGAGTATGATTTAAAACATAAAATTATAAATTAAAGATATTGTTATTGTGGTCAAATATTTATTATTGTGGACAAAAAAAAAATCTGTACAACAATAATTCTATAGTTATCGTTTAAATTCCCCTATGAGTAGCTATTATAAATGTACGAGTATACCTCATAGTAGCTACAAGTACCTATGGTAAGAGTGTTAATTTTGACAAATGGACATTGCGCGCGCGCCAGTCGCTGACTCAATGGTCGAGATCTTGTCGCTTGTCGGTTGAGGAGCAGATAAAGCATATTAATGGTGTCTATGTGGGTCATAGGCCACAGTACATGCTCGCATTACGCTCATTCCGAGATTAAATAATGTGAGAGATTTGGATCTAGGTTTTGTGGAAGGATTACAGCACAGACCAATAAGAGAACAAGATTACAGTAATGAAGCTGTCCATTTTTAAACTTGATATGTTGGTACTTTTATGTAATATCATACCACAACTACGGTAGTAGGTTTTTGGGTTTTATGAAAGGAATATATTTATAGCGAGCAAGATTAACCCTAATAGGGTAGGTAAATGCCATGTAGTTATTTGATACTAAATCACCAAACCTTTATTAATTTAGATAAGAGCTAAGTACCTACTACTTACATGTTTATGTCGCCCACTTATAAACATGTTTAATGACAACGTAGTCTAACTGTAGTGTCAGCCCGAAGTCTGGAAGTAGGCGGTCTTGTACCCCCGTGCCTCGGAAAGCACCCTTAGATAGTTGGTCCTGCGCCCAATTTCTCTTCGGTCGTGTCACACTGGTGTCCCATCGAATGAAGAGAGTAAGGAAATAAAGAGTGCACCTCTGTTTGCGCACACACTTGAGCACTATAATTTATCCTGCGCACGCGGCTGATCTTTAAGATTGGCCGCCGTAGGCGAATATCTGTTGGATGATTATAGTTGGACTATTAAAGAATCAAATTCTACAGGCAACAACAAGGCTTATAACTAAACCGAAAAGATAAGACACTTGTGTGATCTAATCGACGCTCAGCGCCGTCTATTTGTGCAATGTGGAACTAAAGTCCCGATACCAGGTGAGGGCGGGTCACTAGTTTGTAGTATCTATAAGTCTAGTACAAATTGTTCACAGAGGTCGTCAACAATGCGAGTGCTCCTGTTTCTGCTCTCCGCCATACCCCTGGCTTGGAGCTACCCCCCGCCCCACCCCGCCGTGGTGGCCGTCCGCCACGAGGAGGAGCGGCTGCCCCCTCACTTGAGGAGCAGGGCGCTCCACAACCCTCACCTGCAGGAGATACTTCCTCTGACAAGTTTGCTGCATAAGGGAGAACAGTTGGTGCGTATAACTTTAATCATCATTATCATCATCATCATCAGCCCGGAAGTACCCACTGTTGAGTATAGGCCTCCTTTCTTTTTCGCCAAAGTACCCGGTCCTGAGCTGCTCGGATCCAAGTAGGACCCCGTATTTTAATAATATCATCGACCCATCGTGATGTTGGACTGCAACTTAATACTACTTCATAAGTTTTACGGCCTCGATGGCGCAGTGGGTAAGGTGTACGCCCGAAGGGTGAAAGTTCCTGGGTTCGATTCCCGGTCAAGTCAATTTAGGAAACTACATTTTCTTAATTTTCTTCAGTCTGGGTGTTCTGGAAACAAGAAATATATATCTACATATGTAGCTACCTGCTCATAATCCAAAGCTTAGTGGATAGAGATAGAACATTACTTATTCATATAAAATCTACGCAACCTCCGTGCGTCGTAAAATTTCCCATATGTATTTAGATTACATAATGTCTTTCATGCAAATGATCGGAAATCAAACTTTTGTGTATCTTTGATTGTTAAACTTTGACTTCACATTAATTCGATGCTTGTATTGGTTGCACGCCTAATGAACGTAAACATCTCGACCATCGTATGTCAATGCAGTAAGGTTCATATTTGAATAAGGCTGTTATATTTGACGTGACCGTACGCCCTATGACCTCTCAGGCAGTTTAAATGAAAGTCCATTCACATTTAAACGCATCATACTAATCGATTTGAGCGGAACGGAGAACGAACAGCCTTCTTTAACCTTCTTAGATTAAGTTCAAGTTTAAGAAGCCTAATTCGTACAATTTTGTGGAGCATTCACACCTCAGAAAGGCAACTTTTGTTGAGCAACATTGTGCAACACATTAACCTGACGTTTGTAGCCACATCCTACAAGCAACAGTTAAGTTTTCACTAATGGATAGAAGGTTAGAATCTTTTCTACGTGAGTACAACTACATAATGATGTTGTGGCTGATTCAATGTGACAATTCTATGTCTTTCCTCCCGTAATGAGTCATTGCACGAAATCTCCAGATTCGTTCTGATGATTTCGTGGAGTTTCGTTCCTCTTCAGAGAAGTGAGTGCAGTTTCGGCTTGATACATACCTCGACCATCAAGCCGAGGTATCCATCACCAATCATGGTTGGAATACTTTATTGCATCTATCAATATTTGGTAGCGTATTATAAGCGTTAAGTATTTAGGTACTTTAAAAAAAAGGTCCTATCTCCAATGGCGAACTTTGAGTTCGCAGGCCAAGACCCACTTTGGATCACTGAGCCAGCGTAGTAAGTAAGTATCTCCAAAGCAATCTCCTGAAGAATGCTTAAAAATATCTAACTTTGGTCAATAACTTGTTACAGTGAACAATGAAATACATACCTACAAGAAATACGCTAGATAGATAAATATTATGTCCGTAGTAGCAGTAGGTACTCTCTTTTGTTGCAATCAGATCAGTGAAATAAGAATGGGCCTTACCAAAGTAAAGGCGTAATTATAGCGTAACCTCTAGCTACCCATACCTACCATAATTAGATTTACTTATAAGCCAAGGTTGTATCGAAGCAGGTTGTGAAATATTTTTAAAACATTCTAACGTTAAGTAGGGTACTTAAGTACTCATGCAGATGAGTTTTACCGTAACTTACAAGTAAGTAGAGTCTCTATTATACGATAGCTAAAAGCGACTTACACCCTAAAGTCGAGGATTTCTACGGAGGACATACCACTGAATGATATAAGGGAAGACCCGGAATTTCATGTTATTCTTGTTAGGTATGTTTATATGTGGTACACTTAATTTATGTTATAAACAGCGACCTAGGAGGAAATGACATAGTTACCTACGACGCAAGGTTAAAAGAGCTTCAAGCCTTCATCGTTATGAAATTCTGTCATTATTTGAGTGATTTGCATAAAATAATTTCGCACCTCATCACTACATTCAAAATCAAAATTGCCCGCTCAGTAATGATTAAATTGTATTCAGTCAGTAATATCTAGGCCACTTGTAGCTAAGTACTTCGTCTTCCAACTGGTAACTGGTGTGAGCGTATGTGTGATTACTTCCTACTGAGCAATGGATAGATGAGGAAAACCAGGGTTAGAAATTTGTGGCAAAAAAAAATTAAGCAGCCAATAGACCTTAGTCCAGTCTAGGTGTGGTAGGTAGACACACAGCGGCATACAGAACAAGAAAAATTGAATGAAGCGAGTTTGCGCTCATTAAAATTTTGTGTTACTTACTTGCTGTAAATCTGGTACCCATACTACCCATGTATAACAAAAACGTTTAGAATAGGCTCTATACAATCCTAGTACCCTATTTTTGTCTTAACAAAAAATTAAAAAAGAAAGTGTTATACTTAATGACCATTAAAGTATGTAGTAGTAGTATAAGTAAGTAAATATTCGATTTTTAAAGCATTGGAGTGAGGTTCAGTTACTTATATTCATCGCGCTGCCAAAAAACAAATGTGTCTTCCTTTAATTTCTTACTTTAAAGATTAAAACACGAGTTTAGATAAAGTACTTACTGTAGGAGACTGCACATAACTTGGTATCAAAACTCTCGCGAATGCTATTAAAACCCGTCAAGGCCTTGTCTTTAAACTCACGTCGTGTTTTAATAACCCTTTTATTTGACAGCCACATAAACTACTGTCACCTACTTACTAAATTATCTTTAAAAAAAATTATAAATTTTTTTGGTCCTTCCGTTAGGTGTACCAACGCGAAGCGGACGATGTCTCCCGGCAAGAGATCTACAACATCTTGACTCACGCCGGACTGCTTCCCCGGAATCCTCGGTACCACCCCCTGGCGCAGAAGCTGCACCCCCACCCCTACGTCCCTCAGCCTCACCATATAGACCACATCAACTTCTTCGACCTTCCGTTTCTCTCGAACCCAGAACTGTTACAACATTTATAAATAGGCACTTGCTGAGTTTCAAACTATTTGGTAATAAGTTCCGGAGCAATACGATCATACGTACCGATCAAATTACAACGTCCATCGAAACGACAAAATTGTACCTACTAATTGCTATCCGATAGTCCCTTGAGAATTACGAAATGAATTAACGAAACTTTCGAAATTGTGGTTCAATTGGCTGTCTCATATTTTATCGAGTAATACAAGTCACTTTTTCGACTAGGTATAAGTAGATGCTATTTCTTGCTTATTCAATGTCAGTAACTCATTTTATGAAAATTACTGTCTTGCAATTATTTCGTTTATGACCATAATTCTCATAGTACGAGTACAATTTAAACATTTTAAAATTACATGTTATTCTTATAGTCAATCATCGATATTATAACCCTTGTATTATAGAGCGTGAACTCGCGAAATTCCTGGTAAGATGTAATTATGTCTATGCTTATTAAACTAACGTCATACTTATTTAAGAAAAATATGTACAAATGTAAATAGGTACAGTGTATGAATCTAGATTTGCATTTCTGGAGTATGATTGAATTGTGTGCTTATTTTATGAAAATTAAATATTGTGTCTTGCAAATATGTGAAACCAGGTATTTTGCAGGTGCAGCAGGTGGATTATAATGTAAGAAATCCAAATGATTTCGTTTATAACCATAATTCTCGTACGAGTACCTACACTTTTCATAATTTCAAAATGTCATGTCATTCATATCATAATAAACCCTACGAGTATATAGGTACAGCATCAATCCGCTATAAGTTTTATAAATAAGTACCATTGTTTTTACTCATAAGTTTATTCTTGTTTGTTTGATGACTTACATCTTACACCAGGAAGATTCCTGGTAAGATGTAATTATGTCTATGCTTATTAAACTAACGTCATACTTATTTAAGAAAAATATGTACAAATGTAAATAGGTACAGTGTATGAATCTAGATTTGCATTTCTGGAGTATGATTGAATTGTGTGCTTATTTTATGAATTTAATAACTGTGAACCCCGTGCTTGTATGATAGTTTTACCGTTCCTCTTCAGAGAAACTACCAAAAATTCATTATTCCTAGTTGTATACATTTTCATGTACATAATTATGTAAATACGTAATTTGTTTAAGTATTTATAAGATAGGGTTTAGCTAATGTGTATGTTAAGATAAGGTAAATGTTAGATAATATGCACCACATTATGTATCCATTTTGTTTTAGTTTTAGCACGCATTGTAAATAAAGAATTGTACGTATCTGCTATTTTTTCCATTAAATATGTAGTTCATGCAATGATATGAAATGATTTCTTCAACGGCTTTCTTATTAAAAAAGCATAAAGCTGTAGATGTATGTTTTTTCAATTAATTATATAAAATTCCTAAGATGTACAGTCGAGTTCAAAAATATGTATACACTTTAGGACCTTGTCACAATACATGTTTATAAGAAAGTGGAAGTCGTTTTCTTATACATATGTACTGTGACAAGGTCCTAAAGTGTATACATATTTTTGAACTCGACTGTACATATGTAATTGGCAATAGTTTTTATGAAGGGCTATACTAAATCCTTCCTAAAGTCCTTTCTATCAAATTTTCAGATGTTCATATAAAACGTTAACGTTAGAATTCTAGAATGTGTCTTCCAAGTACCTACACTTACAAACAGGCTATCCATTATAGTTTAAATACCTAACTTTGTTTTCACTATAATAAATGGATAGTTACCGCAAAACCCACGTTAGACGCCGCAGCTGAATAACTCTAACTGATTAACTTGAAACTGTTTTTTCCTTTTCCATTCTAGAAGTATTTTAATATGATTTACAATAAAATATTATGATTGTTAATTTATATAGAAAAGGTGGTGTTATGCATAATTTTTATATTTTAAACCTACATATGAATACAAACTGGTATGTAGTTTTGAAATAGGTAAACAATAAAATCCTCAAACGAAGTACCTTACATAAATTGTTTGAATTGCTGCAACCTTCACCGGCATACATTCGCCGCTGCATAATCATGACATTGCACAATTATTTATTATTATCGCATCAAATATTCACAACATTTGCACAATATACACAAATTAATAACAATTTACATGCGAGCAAGGTTAATATATTCCATTAGAAAATTATATCGAAAGCTATTGTTTTGTGGTTCAACGTGAGTATCTCTCAATAGTTAAAATGAGTGGAAGAGATAGTACTTATTGTGTTACGTAGCTGTCGATAAGATGCCTCGGAGTTGCAAGGCGCTGATCAAGGACTATTGCGCAAACTGCACTTTTGCTGGGATTCATTTTATTGCCGATGATACGAAACACTGGATAGAAAGGTAAAGTACGAAACATTCATTCTCTATTGCGTTTTCACTGTCACTTGTAAACATTTAAAATAAAATACTGTCTTCACTAGACTTATCTAACCTTCGTCAGAGACGTCTACCAATTCATTAAATAAAATATCGAAATGAAAATTCTTAATTATTTCTGATTAATATCAATCCAATATTTTTTTTCTTTGCTCCCTTTAAAAAAAGAGGTCAGTGATTTTCAAACTTAATCCTAAACCTAAGTTAGCAAAGCACAGCATCTGTTGTAAAAGTCACTAAGATCGGACATGCCATTGAATGAAAAATGAAATGAGGAAATGAAAATAACTAATACTCTTTTAGGGACCTTTACGACACTTGAAATCTTAAACCTGTTTCTCACAATGTCAATTACTTCAGATTGCTCTGGCTAGCGCTCGTGGCGCTGTCATGGTACGGCTCCGCGGTGCTCATCATCGCGGCCTGGGAGGCCTTCGTGCTCAGCCCCATCAGCTTCGGAGTGGAAACCACCTACACCGACTGGAGTACCGAGATGCCCACAGTCGCGATATGCGAGTGGAGCAATGACAACAAAATCTACGATGTTTCTGACACGTGAGTATTTTCAAGCAAGAACTATATTGCCCACTCGATTTCATGAATTGGTGTATGCTAGGTACCATGGGCAAAGACGCTACAGAAAATATTGCTGTAAAAAAAGGTCACTGGGCAGAGAAATCGTGAAGAAAAATTACTAAAAGAGAAGTGAAAAGTGAGTGCTCCACTATTCTGAAGGCACTACTTATAGTGCTTTGTAAAGACAAAAATCTCAAATTAGTTTCAGTTTTAAGTTTCTGTTGTTATTTGCTCCGAATAAATATTTTCTATTCTATTCTATTCTAAATTATTGGAGGATACTTACTGACTGCGGGAAATGGGAGATACAAGGGTGTCGCTTAGTCGGCAAGTATGCCTCAGGGCCGTTACCGGAGGAAAATCCATCATAATTCTGCATGCAAGGATATGCACAAAGTGCCAAAAAGATTCGTCAGCCCCTTCTGCATCGGCAGGATAGATTTTTTGTTTCGTCAATAAAAAGGTTCATTTCAATGTGCAACCTACTAACTACTTATATTTTAGGATCTGGCCTCCTGACCATCTATTAGACCTGGAAGACGTGTTAAGGGACATCGCCTACTTCCGCGGCTGGAGCTACAGCATCGTCGAAGTGTGCTACACACCAGCGAACCCTGACTCACTGTGCCCTATCGCCAACTACAGCTACTACGCCAAACTCGTCCGCAGCGATTGCTCCAAGATTGTCAAGAACTGTTCCTACAACGAAAAACCGTTTGAGTGCTGTGAATACTTCCAGCCAATTGATACAGACATGGGGACCTGTTTTATTCTCAATTCTATACAAGTCAAGTAAGCAGAATTTATTTACATTTAGGTATACTTACTTGCCAATATTTAATATCCAGTGCAGGCACGAATTTGAGGGAGTCATCATGATACCTTGGTTGGTCGATTTTTTTTTCAATAAACCTCTGGAATTTCCCCTGTCCTTTCTAGATGTCAACGTGCAACCCAACTCCACTATATTTAACTTCGAATATTTGACTCTAGATCCGTCCCGAGCCTAGTGATGACTCTACAATATATTTATTTACTTATGTCTACTTAAACTTTTTAGAGAACCTAAACCATATCCAATGGTGAGCAACATGAGAAACAAACGTGGGATCATCAGGTTCCAAATAACGATGCAAGCTACTGTAAGTATTAATTTACCTCACCTCATTATCGTCATCACAGCGTCTCATTTCCGGCTGCGTCCAAAACTATCACACAGCCCAGCCATAAGTTACACTAATATGATGAGTCTGATATAGTCTCTTAATATGGTGAGTCGGAAGCTACCGTCTGACCTTCGCAAACCTTAGATAGGGAAACCAGACCGCCTGGATTATGGCTTAATCAGAATCATTTTCTCAACATTATTGAGTATTCGAAATACTTACTAATCATCTTTTAGATTTTAAAACTCCTCTGGCTTAGAAGGTACACCTATGAGCTTCCACAGTTCATAATGAACCCAAACTATTTCGCAAGAAATGAGTAATAGCACTACCTCGCAATTAAAATATTTCGGCCATTAATCAAAATAACACGGTAAGGTTACCAATTAGGATGAACCTTGAAATGTACTGCACTTCCGAAGCAATAACATTTCTCATATTTGTTTGACCTTTATTACATCACTAGTATTATTTTGTAATGTGTGTCTAGTTTAAAAATCTCACGGAATCGAATACTACAAGCGCACAATGGCAAAGTGCTATCACAAAATAAATGGACCCAGAAAGTCGGTCAAGCTGACATTGATACCGAAGAATTCATTGACCGTCGCATAGCTAGCGTAGCTTTGTCATATCATGTCGTGTTTCTCTATAGTCTGTCTCTGTCATTAGTGCCGAAACATACTGAAACAGATGGCGTTCAGTCACGTTCTGTGTGTAATATTATAATATAATTATTTTGTAGTGCTGCATTTAACTCGTGCGCAATTTAACCTGCTTATTCTGATTGGAACCTTAGGTTTACACTATTGGAGAAGAAGAAGTGCCCAGCGTTACAACCCTTCAGTCGTCTACTCTTAAAATTCAACCTGGTCATAGATATCGGTAAGAACTCAATTAATTAGTAATTTACTCAAACGAGGTTTACACTTACTTCAAACGATTTAATAGATTATAAAGTAAGTAAGAAGTAAAATAATGGGATGTTTCTTGTCTTTGTGAAATATAAGGATGTATCCTTTAATTACCGTGACGTAGGTATGACTATCAATATCAATACATCAGTCGCTCCTCTTAATACATTTCCATCGTCGCTCTAACACTTATACCTATCCATATTTTAGTCGTCAAGTAACAGTACGCAACATTGAGAACGATCCTCTCGTGGTGGAGACCACTCCGAAGCAGCGCGCCTGCAAGTTCAACGAGGAGAACCACGAAGGGCTTTACCCATACTACTCGTACAGCGCGTGCACTGTGCTCTGCCGCAAGAGGGCGCAGGTGAAGGCCTGCCATTGCAACGACCACTTCATGCTAGACACTAGTAAGTGTACTTCTAGCTAATGACTCTCAGAAAAGTAGGTGCGCAAAGTTTACAAGTATTTTGACAGATGTCCTAACTCCGCGCTCTTTGTGCGGTGGTGAGGTGACGTGTGCCTGTGTGTCCTGTGTCACCTCTTGAAAGTAAAAATTACCTTGTCGATTCATTGACTAACTTCAGTTGCGCAGCGCAACATTAGACGAACTTACTTCTATTACACATTACAGCGCATTTATACCTACCAATAGACTATGCTGCAAGTGGGTTCAGCCTCCTGTCATTGTCATCACAACATCAATTAGAATTTGGAATTTAAGCAGTTTTTAAATATAAAATAAATTCTACAATTTGTCAGTTAAGTCCTGAAAATTGCGGGACTGTCGCCTATATCAAATGTTATGATAGCCTCATTGGCATAGCACGGCATAGTTTACAACTGGTCTAATCACGGTGAAAGTCAAGTCCGAACTGCTTGTGCAAATAATTGATGATGAAGTGTCTAAAATTGGGTCTCCTCTCCTACTGCGTTGACGTGAATGCAATAGAAGTGAAAACCGAATCCGAAAAAAAAATCCTAAGGGGGCAGGGGCAGTCACTATTGAAGATATAACAGAACCCTATAAGTTCCTCAGATATTCATTTCTATGACTATCTTGACGCCTTATAAATCCGTTCTAAAGTAAATCGTAGAGAAGAGAGAGAAACAGTTGCTCCAGAGATAGCTGCTTCCTGAACATTGCGGAAAGAAAAGAAACAATGAGAACATCTGTCTCGAACATTATGTAATATGACGAAGATTGAATAAGAGATTGCAGTAGTTAACCTATTACGTCTAATAGGACAACAAAGAATACTAGAATGCATGTAACTGTAACCATGCCTACTACCGGCAGTAGTTTTATTTTTAACATAAGTACATTGTAGGTAATAGAGCATGAGTTCATTTTATGTATTCCGGGATTTTTCCAGGCTAAAACTGTCCGAAAAAAAGGGTTTGGCAAAACCACCATTATATTAGGCAAAAAATAAGAATTCAGGAGTCAGAGAAAACTGATTATTTCTATTCTTCCTCTCTCAATTGAAGGGCTACGACTAAACTGACCAAACGTCTTTCGTTTTTACGTTTTTCGATATGATACTGGGGGCCCTACTCCATCGCACGATATAACGAGCCACTGGGGGTCCAGGAGTTGAAGAATCAATTAAAATAGTATAACATTGCAGCGGAGGCAGAAAGATGCAACATATCAGGATTGGCTTGCCTCCACGGCCTGGCCAGCCACCTAACCACGCTGAAGCCTCCCTGGGCCAACCGCCCGGGGTTGATCTGCGACTGCATGCCGTCCTGCAACGAAACTGAGATCACGGTCATCAAAGACGCTGTCACCCCGTAAGTGTGTCATCATCCTGTGGGTGTATTAGATACGGGTTCACATACGTACGGGCTAGGTACGGATATTTCGGAGAAATATTGGATTTTAGGACCACTAAAAAGTCGTGTAACCTAATTGGCCCCATTCGACCAATCTTCATCCGAGATATAACGCTCTGATTCGTATGAAATGACAGACAGCTTTTTAATTACCTTAACTGTCGGATAAAAATTGGTCGAAGTATTTTATTATCATTAATTTAGGTAATGCCTTAACATCAGGTGTGATTGAGGTCAAATCCTTGTCTGTCATAAGAAAGACGGCACGAGGCGCGATTGGTACCGAACTATCATGTGTCTCTACTTCTATCATAATTTTTTAAAGAAATTAGTATTAAGTATTGTAATGTGAAGTGATAATTAATCATAAACAAATGAATTGATACGACTTGATTATTTGCCACCACCACTGAACAAGTTTGCATTTTGACCAAAATAAGTTATTACTTAGGTACTTAATAATACTTACAATTAAATATTTGGCGATCTGTCTGTTGTTGCTGACCGATGGTCCTATACTATAATCTATATCTTCCGGGGGTTTCAAATCACGAAATCAATATCTAAAGGTAATAAAGGTTATTTTACACTGCTTGCCTAGTAGTTCTTTATTCATCATTATTGTAAGTTTAACTTCTGTTTATGGGCCATTATTCCAGAATCCGTGGCAGTAAAAAGAAAGCCGACGTTGAGCTAATCCTCGCTTATTTACCTACGGAGAGATTTAAAAGAAACGTAGTTAGAAGTCGGTTGGATTTAGTTGGTAAGCATTTAGTCAATGTATTTATAGACGAAAGCATAATGAGCTATATAAAACTGTCACTATTCGTGATTAATTACTAGGTATATTGAAACTTATTCATAATTATATTACCCAATAAACATTCTACGATATTTCATAGCATAGACATAGCTCCAGGTTATTTGGCGCTTTTTGGAGGTCTACTTATTTTCTTTATTTGGGGGGTAGGTCTATATAAGTATACTATATATTCGAATTGGCAATAAGCGTTTGATTTTATTATAAAACTTAATACAGCATTTCTAATTAAAATTCATAATGTATTTTCAGTTTCCATAGGGGGTACCGCAGGGCTCTTTGTTGGCGCCAGCGTTTTAAGTTTCGTCGAGTTAATATTCTACTTCACGGTTCGATTCGCGAGTAACGTATTATGGATGGACAGAAAGAAGCACCAATCAAACACTGAAATTGAGGATCAGGAAACTGAAGAGGTGCGATTCGAAGATGTGGGAAACTCGGAGGGAACCCAAGTTCAACTCGGACCTTACGCTAACAGCGGTGTTACTGAACTCAAATTGTTTAATAATGTGAAAGGGTATAGAGGTGAGGTGAAAATTGCATAGTTGACCTCCTTCTAAAATCCTTAGTAAGGTAGGTTAACAAAAGTTACCCTGCCGTTGTTTTTGTTATTGATTACGGCTAAAAGTGATGAAAAACTACTTTTACCTGCACAGAACCATTTCAAAGTGGTTTTTGTTTAGTCACGAACGAACAGTTAAATTACGTTTTTACGCTAAAATACGTTTTCCCAAAATCTAAAGAATCGGAACTTGATTGATTGAAACCAATTACCGACTAAGCCGCAATAAGTCTTAGTTGAAATGTTCGTAACACAAAGATTCTGACAATCTTTCCTTATGTTACGAACGAGTAACAGTCGAGCTATCACTTTTACACCGAATCACGTGATTAAAAGTACTGGACTACACATACATACGTAGGCCAGGTGAGTCAGCGTTACGTCATAGATCAGATCACACTGGCGCTTCGCGGTCAAAGCGACCAGTGGCCAGTGACTGAGACCAAAGGCCGCCGACACCGCCCGCGACCGCTGACCAGACTGCTCTGGAAGCGGCCTAGTTTCCTCGCAG
Source organism: Cnaphalocrocis medinalis (assembly GCA_014851415.1). NCBI lineage: Eukaryota > Metazoa > Arthropoda > Insecta > Lepidoptera > Crambidae > Cnaphalocrocis > Cnaphalocrocis medinalis. The sequence goes on along the minus strand of CM026285.1, from coordinate 11,112,187 downwards.
GAAGCCTGCAGTTAGCCCTGATGCAATGCTCCACTATCTTTCTCTTGTATCAAATAAATTTATCGTGTAATTTTGACCTCTACCGCCTCCATAATAGAGTTGCACAACTGACCACTGTACATAAGGCAAATTGATGCACAATTTTGTAATCCCTCGCGCTATTGTGTGAGGTATAAAGTTCACATAAAATTATGGCGACGAGGACGACTCTCGTCAGATTGAAGGGACTGATATTCTTGGCACAATAGAAGTACTTACCTACCTAAGTCAAACCTATTTATAGAAAATATTTTATTTTATAAACACAGTCTAATACAAGATAATGAATTTGCTGCGACGGCTAAAATTGGCAATACCTACTTAGGTCTCTCTTAAGACGTAATGCCACATTTCTGATACTCTTTTTTCGGTATAAGAATTCCTTAAAAAAGATTTTTACAAAAAAAAATCGGTATTATAATGTCTGTACTCATAATTTAATAGATTAGATTAAAATAGTATTTTTTTCCCAGATTCAATTCCTGAGCTAGACAAAAAAACAAATGTCTGTGTTTAAAAAATATTTTTTTATTTCCTTTTGGCTAAAAAGTGCTAATCTAAAGATTTAAGGTAGTTTTCCTCCAGGGCGAGGGCCCTGGAGGGAAACTACCTTAAATATTTTAGACAGAGGTGTCTTAACAGTTTTTTTAATCTGTTTACTTGTTTATTTTCCTTAAGTAGGTAATAGGTAGTTTTCCTAGTATTTCCCTGTACACTGCACGGGTGTGCCAATTTCCTTTTACTATTTTTCCACTTTCCTATTATATATCACAGCTAAATGCATTAAGTAGGTACAATATTTAAATAATTATGAATGAATTTATTGAAATAAATAAAAATAAAATCATAATAATTGCCAAATTTTATTTTTCCCAAGTGAATAACAGATAAATACTTACATAATATAGATAATACAGTAAGTAAACTAGGAAATTACTAACATTAACTAAATGTTTAAATTGTTAAATAAGTACTTACAAATTCTATAGTTTCCCTAATTAATAATGCAAATCTTATAATACATTCAAATAGTCAATTATGTACAAAAATCACTATCTAACAAGCTTTTACTACGTAGATATAAAATAGATTTATATCTATGATTAACAATGAAATCCATGATAAATTCTTTCATAGGTATCTACAATTTAGGTACTATTTTTTAAATAAAATCTACTATTTTGGTCTACGAAACACGACATCTGAAAACTAGGGATAGGTATTTATTTAAACATGAAAAATTTGTTACATACAAGCATTATAATAGTAGGTACATACATGCCTTTACATTTTCTTTACTTAAGAAAAACTGAATTACACATTTATGCGGAAAATGTTAACCGTGGTTACTTTCCACAAATGCCAAGGAATTTAAAAACGGAAACGTCTGCGGAAGCGTTACTGACATATTTTTTTCTACTGCACTTAGTTTTATTAAACGATACTGTTACAAATTTAGGTCCGCCAGTCAGCACTATGGCACAAGTAAAAGATGGGACTGACAAAGTTGCGGAAACTAGATACTTCAGTTGACAACCTGGGCTTAAAGTGCTGTCGCTGAAGGTAGATGCTGTTGTCAAGTGTTGATCACGCGAGGGCTAGGGCCCCGCCACATTCATACGGTCCTCACGGCCGGGTATCAGGTGCGTCGCAGCAGGTGCCAGCGGCTGCAGTGCCCGTGCAGCTGGAAAGCGCCGGTACCGCATGCAGTGCCATTGCGGGATCTGCTGCATGCGTCGGAGGGCCTCCAACTGGAATGAACGAACGTGTTTCTTTAGAAAGGGGTGTATTTTTTTATACACCATTAAATTTTAGTAATTAATCCCGAAGCCCTCATAATAAGTAACACGAATAAATCCCCTTTAGCGTGTTAGATCATCAAAATAATCAGGATAAAAATCTGCCAATTGCATTATTGCCATTGCCATACATTATTGCCTGGTGAATATTTTTTGCATGGAACAACTGATTTTATTAATTATTTATAGCTTATTTTGATGATCTAATATGCTAAAAGGGGTTAGTTAAATAAAATTAAAATAGTTAATTTTTATTTGCAAAGGCTTATACACAACACTCACAAATCGTCATACATAAAAAGTAGGTAGGTAAGTATTTAATTTATTCTATACTATCACATGTCTATCATCATATTTCAATTCCTGTCTCAAAAAAAGGGCGAAAATTCTTAAACACGTCCTACTAAAAATATATTTTTATGAACTTAACAATTGATATCAACATACAATTATTTCCTAACTAGTAGGTACGGTATGATGTACGGTAGTGTTCGCTTCACGCTCCCTTTGTCCCGGGAACTGACCCCAGGTAACTTAACGATAAAATACTCACATAAGCAATGTTTCCAGAACTCCTAAACGGATATGCTTCACAAACAACCACCAAACAGAGCACAAACGCAAGCATCAAGCACGCGCTCCGGATCCTCATCCTCACTAATTAAACAATCAACACCTTTTTGGAACAAAAATAAACAGTTGAATTAAGAACCTTCTTTTTTTGAAGTTTTAAAAATAAAACAATCCGAATGGTGACGCGTTGACGAGAGCGTCGGGTTGGCACAAAGGCTTCAAGAGTTATGTCTGGATGGCCAGTTATCCCAACCGTTTATATGGGAGCGAGCGCCCACACACTTTCTTCCCGGCGCTGCAACAGATGAGACAACATACAGTGAGGTCACGTAAGCCCTGTTGTAGGTAAGAAAAGATGGTATCTATGCATTTAACAAGTAGCAAATTTTATTATCCTGGTTTTTTGACCCTTCATTTGAACAAGTACCTACTTACCTATTTAGATACCAGTTTTTGGGAAAAAGAGGTCAAAAGATTGGCAGCGCACTTCTCCACTAGGAGTGTCTATGGTCGGCGGCAATCGCTTACCATCAGGTGCTTGACTGCCTTAAATCATATAACTACCTCTTGTAACTGACGACCCTTTCAAAGTGCAGTGGTGTGAGCGCCAGTTTGGTTGACTCTCAGGATCCAAAACTTGGGAAACTGGTAATTACAATGAACATTTTACCAAGGTAGGTTTTAACTGGTGTTGCATGTGTCCATGGGCGGCGGCAATTGCTTACCATCAGGTGATCCGCATATCACATAAAAAAAAGGGAAATTAATCAACGTCACAAGTTTCAGGAACCAGCTGAAATGAGTTACTTAATGGTCGATGCATGTACAATTACACATAGATATCTACATTTGAGAACTCCAGAATTCCGAATCTACGACCTCCCGTTAACCGTTAACATGGCGCAAGATCTGATCCACTCCGGCTACCATACCATCGCTCCCGTAAATCGCTTGGACATTCTTGGAAATTACGGGATCTCCCTCAACACTGAAATTGTTACCCATTCTGTTAATGTTGTTGTCGTAACATTATTAAATCTAACTAATTACTATCCTTAATTTTATACCAAGATAAAGAATGAATGTGTGCTCTACAATTTGATTAAATGAAGTAAGTTCAATAAAATTTAATAAACAAACTCGATGCTTATAGTTTCTGTATTCATACAACCAAAAGCGCAAAATCAGCAGATATTGGCAACTATGCTCTAACTTTTCAGTCTAAAAACAGCGACGAGACATCAATTTAATGTTGACATCAGAGGTAATTAAGACTTAATGAAAGTGTCCAGTGCGCTCTTAATTTTATTCTATTTATGTTAACAAAGCGAATCTCGTTCACTCTGTTATGGATAATAGAGGAATAACAATACACTTCTTGACAAGAAATCTCTTTGTAAGACGATTCCTTTATGCGCATAGCGCCATTGTAAGAGCTGGACTGGACGTCTTAGATGCTGTTCTACGATAGAAAAATTGCATTATCCAATATGATTTAACTATAATAAAGTAATAACATTGCATTGCAGTGACATAATGTTGGGTGCAAACCATATTGATACTCGTAGCATAATTAGTTTAATTTTTATATGCTCCAAATAAATATATTCTTTATTTCTTTTCATTCTTGCGTTGAGTGGCAGTAAGGCCCTATCGAATAAAATATATTATGATTAAGATACAATTATTAAAAAAGTGAGCTTAACATTAAAAAACTGCTTCTTTAAATAGTTATGACACAATGGCATATTTTGCAATTTTTAGTTCTACTACATTAAATAAACTGGCAAGGAATGATGATAAATTATTAGATGATAAGTAACTTATATAAAATTACTTCGTTGATTGACTTTTTATAAGTAAACGTAAGTTCTGTTAAGTAAGTTGTTACTTACATCATTATATGATAAGTTACTTAGCTTGCAGGCAATGTTAATCTCCTTTTAATGACAGTATTTTTGGTGATGAATTTATCATTGAATCAGTTTTGACTTGAAGAATACATACATCAAGTTATAAAGTAAACGACAGTGACTTTTGAAAGTAACTGAACAAATATAACTTCCCTATTTAAATGCAATACACGGATGGTGTAAAAACGTACCTACTCGTATATTGGCTGGCTTGGCCATATCCTAAATTGTTAATAACCATTTGACATTTTGCCATTAGTATTCCTGGGATGAGTGACTAAGTATTAATCGTTCAGATTAGGTACCTATCCTCTTTTGGCTGCATCCAGGAAAAAAGCAAGCGGATAAAACTAGCTGATACTGATTCCCCCAGTTCCCACTCTATAACTGCAAGTCAAAGTTTGATTAGAATTTACCTGATATTTAAGTAGGTAATTGATTGTCATACCCACACAAAGCGACGAATTGAGAACCCACTTACAAAGCATCGAGTTACCGTACATTCGTTTGTTGAAATTCGAAACTTCCACAGCTTCCCATGAAGTTATAAAACTAGGTCGGACATGTCCGAATTGTAAGACAACTATGTGGAACACCGACGGAGTGTAAAGCTGAATGGAGCCGCTTTGAATTGTTTTGCGATATTAATTACGAACTGTTTAAAAATGAACGCGAGGCTCGTTTAAAAAACATCAGCAATTCGTGGAGAAAAGCGACTTCGATTTGGTTCATAAAAAGTTTTCCACTAATACGAGTAGAACATTAGGTATAGGTATCATCATTTAGATGCTTGGCAATATTCAACTGTGCGTTTCTTAAGAAACTTTCTGCCTTGAACTACAAAACTATGGAATGAACTGTCACCAGCGGTATTTCCGAACCGATACGACCTACAAACCTTCAAAAAGCGAGCGTATTCCTTCTTAAAAGGTCGGCACCGCATTTGCGACTCCTTTGGTGTTGCGGGTGTCCATGGGCGGCGGTAATCACTTACCATCAGGTGATCCGTCTGTTCGTCTGCCCCCTATCTCATAAAAAAAATAGGTAGTTTGTAAAGAACGGGAAGACTTGAGGGATTGTGGCTCAGTGGATAACACGTGCGCCTTACGAACGGGAGGTCGTAGGTTACACCTCGGGATTTTTCACATGCGGTGAGGGAAAACCTCGCTTCATTGTAATTTACCAGACTTCCCAAATTCTAGATCATATTCCGAAACAACTGCTGCAAGATAGTGAAAACAGTCACCAGTGAAATGCTGACATTCACTTTTGAAACATTTTACGCACCCAGGTGAATAGGTAATTATCAGTGATAAATTAATTATCTTGATTAATATTCATAGCTACCTTGATAATAAATTAACTTTGTAAGTATGTTGGTTTAAGCTATTCGTTCGGGGACGATGATCCTCTCTCCTCTATCAACTTTTAGGTAAAAGTCAATTTATCATTCAATTCAGATGAATCTATGATTTTGTTTAGATAAATTATCCTATCCTATACCTAATTATTAGGTATCTTGATACAACGCTTAGTATTTAAACGATAGATGTGTCAAGTACTTACCTAGGTACAGGTATCTAGGTAAGTAAGTACTTAACGTAAGTCTACGTGTAAAAAACCCTTGAATTCAAGTTTTTTTTTTCACCAAATCCTACTTACCATATGGGTGATCGCCTCAGCGAAATTCTTCAGTCTATTTTTAAATACTGAAGCAAAAACAACCAAGAAGTCTCTAACTGCCGCACTCAGAGACGTTATATAACCTTAATGTTCATTATCATAACTATGTATAGTCATATAACCTATACTTACGTATTGAAATAAGTGCCAAAATCTTTTCCTTAAGCGACAATTAGAGTAATTGATGTCTCTCAGCGCGGTGGTAAGGGCTCAGATGCGAAATTTAACAATTATGCTAGAAGTTTCCAGAGCATTTCCGTATTAACCAACTTGCCTTGAATTACACTGTTTGTCTGAAACTCAATATGAGTGACACAGTACGGCTAGTACTGGCCACTCTTCCGCGAACTGCAAAGAAGAGCATTGAGTCAGATAAGTAATTGGATTAAATACTTGGACTTGGGCAGACATTACGCACTCATTGCGCGTTTCGTCACGAAGCCAAATAGCAACTATAGTCAATAATGATGAGTAAAGGTCACTCAATAAAGCAATCAAGAGCAACAGAAGAATGTGCCTAATTTATTGATATCGCAACCTCCGGTGTCGATCTAAAGGTCTTAATCTCGATTCATAAAGAGATAGGCACGTACCTAATGGCATTGCAGTTCTCGTACTGGTAGATACTGGCACTATACTTAAAGCTTTACTTGCTTCAGGCATTTATTAAGTACAGAAAACCTATCCTAAAATAAGTATGTTTGATATATGTTTGAGGACAGCATTTGCCTAAAATATTTCTACCTTTTATGACCAGAAGAGAAATTTACAGCTTATTTGACCTAGGGATCTCTCAGATTACCTACGAATATGTTTGAACCCACATGATTTCCTGAGCCTATTGTTTCCTCAAAGAAAGTCTACATATTCTTGGCTACACGTTTTCTTTCATTGGATCCCATCTCCCAGGGGCAGGATAAAAGAAAGCTCAGAGTTCAAACAACAGTCTGCGAACCATTTGTATTTCGTGTATAAGTATGTACTCGTATGTAGGTATGTCTCTCCGGTTTTAATTTCGTTGATTAAAATTTTCTAATCTACTTTTAATTAAATTATTTACAGGTCCCATGGCGGTATTTTCTTGATTTGGCGCCAGGTACTCAACCTGTTGAATCCCATTCAAACGTACAATTTGACGAACTCGATGGCGTAGTGGCTATGGTTATCGACTAAGCGCGAAAGAGTTCCGCAGTTCGATTCGTCAGCATTTAAAAGCTGTGTTAAATTCAAACTTGGGTGAATTAATATTATAGGTATTCTTACCATTGTCTGAGACTCAGAGTAGACCACTCAAATGTACATTGGTTAACAATACCTCTATAGTAGGTACAGACTAATAACCTGCCCTAACCTTGGTTTCGGGACATTATTGTTTCCAAACCGCAAGAGATGGCGCTGGGCGACGATTTAATCGCGCAAAGGTTTCGCCTTTTCGATTTACCTTTACGCTTATCGTTCGTTGTGGTAAAAATGTAACCTCTATAAATATTATGGACTATAGATACTTAACTACGTAGGTAAATTTTTTAACGTAGCTATAATCATTCTAGTTGGCTGTAGGTATAGATATGACGACATACAAAATAACAGGCAAAGATAATCCACCTTATCCACTTATTTGGAGGGTTCACGTTATATAGATAGTTCTCAAACCGAGGTGTTACCCGTCAAGCAAACCGTTTAATAAGAAGCCTTAGTATCAAACGTTTATATGGTGACCATACGTTACTAACAATTTGTACAGTTAGAATCACTCAATCGAATAGTTCATCGATCAAATTAGTTAATATGACGAATATACATTTTTGCACTCAGGCATCCCAAATTCATTGCATTGATTGTCATTTTTATTTTATTAGCTGTACATGTAGCTTTATTGTTAAAAACATCAGATCATGCTATGGACGTTTTTTCGACCAGCGCTATCCAGCGATACCTTCCCACTGGGCGCTTGCCGAGCTTAGGTATGCTCTCTTCGCAGCTCCATACGACTCCTTTCTGACAACAATTCTGTTCAATTTTAAATTCAATTGACATTCTACAACAGCCGTACTGGTGACAGGTGGCCGAAATGGCGAAGTCTCGTGTCAGAAACCAAGAACCACAATGTGGTCGCTGAGCCAGTGTAGTAAGTAAGGTACGAACTAGTGCAGAGTACGATGCACTCATAATCCGTTAATGACCCAAATGGAAAGAAAACGGCATCTACGACTGGGGGTCCCAGCGCATCATCTTATCGTCTACATCGGGGGTGGTCTCAGGGCTCGTCAGGAGGAGAGGGGTCGCGGCCCGCAAAAGTAACTCAGCGGTCCGACATTTGGTGACCCCTGAATGAGTCTTCTACCTACGATACAAAATTTAAGGCTTATATTGAAGGTAAATAATTTCCCTGAGAATAACACATACCTATGGCATAATCAGCGGATTGAGTCAAATAGTTTCCAGTTAACTACTGGATATAATCGAATAAAAACCAATAGAAAATAGTAGTCATAGTCACCCCAGAGCCAGCCGGTATCGATCAGGAGCCGAACAAAAGGGACGTGTGTATATCGCCGCGCTCCTCGGGTTTGTCGCATAAACATCGAAACCCGACCTTATTTACCGGTGATCACGAAAATTTTAACTATCCTCTTCATTTTGGAGCTTACCAAAGAGAAAAACCATAAGTTTTACACAATGTAGATTCTGCAATAAAGTGGTGTTAGTGAAAAATATACTGCCTATAATATTAATGAAAGTTATATGGTAACCATGGTAAGTGGAAAGCAATATTCAATAATTTCTAAATTCGAACCAAATTAGGTAGATCGTCTAGTGCACTTTTCTAGGGCTTCAAAAATTTTGAATTTAATTAATTTAATTACGTAGTGAATGATATCTTAAATACCAAAGTTGTTAGCACCTATGTAAATGATATGTGGTGTAAAATTCCTTATATGTAGATTTACGCATTATGATACCCATTCATTAGAAAAAATGGTCAGACGAGGCAATGATTACAGTAATTTCAGCTCTTTTCAGCAAAGTCTTACACTTTTATTTTATTCTTTATTATAGGGCTACATTTTCTTAATACTTACTTATAGAAGTTTCTTTGAATTTAATAAGGTGTGTTTGAATTATTTTATCATAGAAAATTCTACCTAAGGTTTTTATATAAAAAATATAGGTAGGTATAGGTAGTAGATCTACTTCGAGATACCAGTTCGCTGCAGAATAGTATAGGCATAGAGAAAGTTACAGCTTAGTGCAAGTGCTTTTTTGTTTATTTTAACTAACTTTATAACAAAGACAATATAATTACTTTTCGACAAACAAAGCCTTGTTCACACTTTAGTTAATTATAGGTATGTGAACTATGATCGCTCTCGAAACACTATGAAATAATGGAAATTGCAATCACTATTTCAGGACACCAAACATGACAAGTGAGCAGCGACAGCAACCCACCTGCATAAGGATGAGCAGCGCACTGACCTCGCTGGGGGCCGGCGAGGCGTGCGGCGCGCGCTGGACGCTCGGCGCGCTGCTGCTGGCGCCTCTAGCTGCTGCCAACTCCAGCTACTGCGCTGTCTTCGCTGTGTTGCTGCTCGGGCTCTTTGCTACAGTTGCCAGTAAGTGTGCGAAGATTTGCCGCCTGAATCACCACCTATTTCAGGACATTAAGCTTTACAAGTGAGCAGACCTAATACAAGGGCTCGCAGTCAGCAAGGCGTGCGATGGGCGGTACACTTTGCGTCTTTAGCTGCTGCTAACTCCAGCTACTGCATTGTTTTTGCTGTGAGTGCTCAAGAGAGCACGCGCCGCAGTTTCACGCGAGTGTAGGTACTCGTACATCAGTTTTCAACTAGCGGATGAATTCGCTGCCAGGGAGACCAATTCTCGAGCATTCGTCATTAAAGTCGATTTTAGAGATTTCATACACTTGTCCATACAAATTTCTTATTCGACTTCAATGTCGAGTAGCACGAGAATTGCTACCCAGCAACCCAGCAGCGCTTGCTGGTTAGCGTTAGACTTGAGCCTGTCGAATATCGCACTGATAGTTTTTAGAAAGACGTAGGTACTGTTTACCGAGACAATACTCGTACACCGTGTTTTGTTTGTTGCAGCTTTCACCTGCAAAGACTTGAAAAAGTTAACCGAAATTCTACCACCGCCAAAAACGGCTCGGGGCAGACGGGAGCGGAACTTGCGTTCTTTCGCTGACTTCATGGCAATGTGGATGGTGTTCCTCTCGCACTTGGTGGCGGTGGCCATCTGCGCCAGGATCCTGAGCGCGACCGCAGACCACGTCACCGGCGGGCGGACGAGGCGGTGGCTGTTCGGCTACGAGACGAGAGCTCTGGGGGAACCCTGGCCTGATGTCCTGGGGGTCACCGTAGTGATGGTGGTTTGCGCTATGTTCATGTGTGGATTAGAAGTAAGTAAAAACTGTTTCGCCACCTTTCTCTTCTTGTTTTTTTTTTATATCTAAATGAACGCCATAAACTTTGATCGATACTTGCATCCATGTAAGATCATACTTACCTAATAACCCCGCTGTCTCCCTGTTTTGGTAAACAAAAAAATTTACATGTTCTGAAATTACCTATATGAAGCATTAATTGAGGGTTCCGTTAGTATTCTAACAATAAGTATCACCGACCTATTGTGCTCGTTATTTAATTAATGTTTTATTTCCAGGAAAGCATGATGTTTACCTTTATGCTTCTCGTTCTTCTCTACATATTCAGTCAATTCTTTGCTATCGTTGGCCTTTTGAACTTGGACATTGCAAGTATAAACATGCCTATACCTATTACAATTTACGAGGTAAGACATTCTTTATTTCCCTTTCGATGTTGGTAATTTTTGATAAAAATGGTGCTTACTTGCATTTGTATGTTTTCAGCTATTTGCAGCTGGTGCGCCCGTTTCATATGCCTTCACTGTGGCCTTGCCTCCTAAAGAAAATGGTTCATTAAAGAAGAATATGTTACTTAGGATTATTATGCCAATGATCGTCCTATCTGGACTCTGTTTCCTTTACACCAACATGTTGAAGGAGTAAGTTGGTATACTCGTACTCACATGTGATATGTGGTGGTCAAATGTTCCCTCAAGAACTTGTCCTCAAAATGTGTACTTATTTCAGCGGCAGAATTGACGCAGCTTTACCAGTCACTACTCTGCTAGAAGCCAGAGCGCCTGGCTGGGTTTGCCCTGTGCTGGCTGCCGTCACCGTGGCAGGAGTTTGCCTGGCTCTTACTGAGCTCTGTCCGCTGCTGTTTACCGTGCTGGTGGCGCTGGCGTCGCCTGAGTGGAAGGTGCTGACCAGGTCGATGACCTATGAAAGCACGACGACAGGCAGTCCAGTGTTGGCTGTGTTCACCGCCGGTTAGTAACACAAACCTGCTGAGTTGCAACTTTCTACGATCAATTCTTTCACGGGAATATCGTCGTTGCACTAGATAACTCTATTACCTATTTTCTTCTGTAACGCAATCTATTATCGTAATTTCAGGGAGTCTAGCAGCTATACTAGCTTTTGCGTGTCCTCTATCACACATGATAACGCTGATGAACGCAAGCCATCTTCTCGGCATCGCTGTCCAGGCATTCCACTTCATCATCATGCGATGTGTACCCACCGCTGAACAGATGGAAGCGGGAAGTAAGATTATTTTTGCCTATGTGCAATAATATTCGTGATTGTTTTATTAATTTCTACATTACTAACGTGTTTATTTTACTTGTGTAGATGTTGAATACAAACGTCTAGGAACCGAGGGCACATCACGGCCAAAATCCAGTGGATCAAAATCAAAAAGAGGTTTATGGTTCATACCATCAGCGATACGGCACACTAAGACGTTGGAAAGCATAAAGTCCAAAGTCATAGCTAAAGGTAAGAAAATATTGATGAAGGTTAATCTTAACCCATTGCAGAAGAACTTACTGACCTAAATAACGGCATTGTTACAGAAACAGAAGAACGCGAGTGTCTTCTTCTCGATGAATACGCTGGTTGTGCAACAGAAGAAATAGATCAAGCGACCAGTTGCAGTAGCGGTATTAGGGAACTTCCTACCGCAGACGTCGAGGACGTAGCATCTGATGGCGACGCTAGTGAAGCGGAGCTGTCCTCAGGAGATGACTCCACTGATATAGATGCTGTGGTAAAGGAATACAGAGATAGAATTCAAGTAAGTTACATATTTATACCTCTTTATAGTTGTATGAGGTTAAGTCCGACATGATGCACAGCTAGTCATACTCCTCTAGTCTAGAGTGGGGAACCTAAAGTTTACCAGAAATACAGGATGTATTGTCTTAATCCATCATTCATCAATTTAAAATTGTAATTTCGTAAGTATAGCTTACAAAGGTGGAATTACTCTCTTATGTATTTACGTACGCCTGAATACAATAACTGGGTATCTTATATAAGACCTCCACATGTATCAAAATTGTTGCAAGTAAATGATTGTTTGTTTGTATTTGTAGACTACTTGGATCTATATCTAGTCAACTCCAGGAGGAGATTAACTACTGGGTATCCCTTTTTCCCTGGATCTGATTTACCTAACTCTTGTCTAAGAGGTTCCTCTGAACTGTTGAGGCCTTTGTATCCTTAGGATAATTATATGCGCAATAAATGACTAAACCCACTTACCCCCATTTCAGGTAGTAACTGCAGTCCCTGAAGCTAGCACGCCGATGCCTCCGAGCGTGCGAGGCGCGCGGTGGTCTGCCGTTGGCGCCATGGTGCAAGTTGTGGCCGATGCGTTCGTAGCTGTCGCCTTCTGCAACGAGGCCATCAGGGTGCCCATGTTCGCTACTGGGATACCATGTATGAACAATTAGTTACTTTTTAACCGTCTTGTGGTAACCCTAAACATATATTGCCAACGAAAGCAGATTTTTTATAAGAAGTTACATTTTATATCCCACTCTGCTTGGTTCTGTTTTTCTTCAGTTTCATTAGTAAGCGGAGGTAACACCTACCCTTCCCTATATAGGTAATAGGTACTCGTACCTACTAATTAGTACTACTGTACCGTTTGGGCGCAGTGTTTTGAGCGCCGCGCCGCGCCGGTTGAGACGCAAAGGTCGTGGGAACAATCCCCGCTCCAACACAAATGTTTTTTGTTGAAGCAGATATTTGAGTCGGTTTTGAGTGTTTGTGGTTTCCATAACACAAGGGAACATAGCTGGCGGCACGAAAGTATAGCGATGACCGTTATTTTGCGCAAAAAAGATGACTTTCTATGAAAATTGGTTTCTGCGCACTCAAGGTCATAACCACACTTTCTTGCGGCAAACTATACCTTAGTTAGAGACCAGGATAATATGTGTTGTTATCTTAATTAGGTAAGTAAAATGTTAAGTGGACTCCGTTTTCCGGACTTTGACTGTCCTTAGGTCTATTGTACGTGATTTCTTTTGTTGGTGATCAATTTATTATTTCTTACCAGTATGGATGTGCGGTACCTTCATCAGCGCCTGGCAGCCAGCTCACAACCTGGGTTTGAGGAAAACTCAATCTTTACAAGGACCTGTTGCAATGCTGACTGCTCTGTTATTCCTCACACCACTGTTACTTGACTCTTGGCCAGCTATCTCCCTCTTTGCTGCAGCTGGTAAGTTCAACTAATTAATATCTACTTACTTTTAAGAGAAACTGATTCCAGTCATTTATCGTTATCGGCTCTCTTAGCCGATAACGATAAATGACTGGAATCAGTACTAACAGCAGATTGTAAGTACGATTGAACCACATCTATATAGATGCTTAGTTCACAATTTATTCATTGATCACAATTTCACTAACTACAATCTGTAGTTAGTGTAATTGTGCTCTCTAAGCCATCGTCATATTCCTAAAAATACAACAGTACCAATGCAGTAGGCAATGCAAACAGCGAAACTGTGGGAGTGAAACCACGTAACCCTACCCTAATATTGAAGTTATTTAGTAGAAGCTTTGGCCCCGTAAATACCTGTGAAGAGATACTTACCTAAAGCAAAAAAATGGCCTTGAGAAGGGTTATTCCTATCGGTTTTGGTTACGGACAACATAGCTAATGTGATGTCTCACCACAGGCGTGGTAATATACGCTCGCTGCGAACGCTGGTGTGGCGATTTGGCAGTACAGCAGGCCCGGAGTGCCCTGGAGAGGCGCAAACTGAGGCCCATGACGACCACAGTCCCGCTGACGGGGGCCCGCCTTGCGCATATCGATACCGTCTACATAGCCAGGTATGAAATACGACCGTAGGTCCACATCTGCTGGAATCTTCGACCTTTTTACTAACTCAAAACTTTGGTCTCCCAACTGGACAGTACCTATACCTAAACTGTGTTACAGGACTGTAGGAAAATTGTTGGGAATTAGAGTGTCAGGATACTTTCCTGATAATTTGAGAAAGAGTAAATGACAACATAAACCTTATCGAATAAAATAATGTAAGGGACGAAGATTCATCCAATTGCAAAAACCGATGCGCGATGTTTTTTTAGATATAAAACGATGAATGAAAGATGTCTGAAGATTTTTATTACGAGCGTACCTACTTCTTCAATAGAGATTTATAACAACTAAACCGACCCGGCCGTAACTGACAGGTATTCAGGCTGTTATAAATATCTACAAATACGAAGTCGGTAGGTACCAGCTTTTAACGACTGTAAACCCATTTTTAATTACTGTGGTAAGTATTATTTCTAATTTCTCATTGTGCAGCTATCGGTCTTTGTAATTGGAGCAGGAAGGTCTCAGATTAGCGATTGTTTTTTCCTCTTATATCACACTACAGCTTTCTTGCTGGTTCCAAGACAGTTTAGCTTCCCCTGAGACATTTGAGCGTCATTGATCGGGTACATCTCCCTGGCGGGACTAGCATAACAGGTACTAATGAGTGGCGTTTTCGATGTTCCTTCATAACGAGTAGGCTCGATTAGGTGCTTTTGTGGTGTCCTTAAATGTTGGTCCCGTTAGGGGATGTCACTGCTAGTATGCTCGGATGCAATTAGAATTCCCGTGGGTAGGTATGTAATTAAATCCTAAGAAGATCATAAAATTATGTGAACCATCTGCTATTGAACATTCACCACAAAGTACATAATATGTTTAATTTAAACTACTGTTTTTAAAGCAGGTAGGCAGGTATTCATTATTCGTATCACGTTGGAAATAATGCTATCGACTTAATTTCTGAAGCGCACCAGCCGAAAGGGTCCCTTATTAGGTCTATCTAGTAATTAGGATGTATAAGTTGGCCAATTTACAACTATCATTTGCGTAGTGCTAACTAACAATCCCCGAGTAACAAGACACTGCGTAACAAATGAATGTGTTAATTCACAGATGACAGGAGGATGACTCGGATTCGAGTCTGGACAACTTGTTAGATGTGGATGACGACGAGCCCGATGCGGATGACGAATGACACGGGACACAAGCGTTCCTCATCGTCACGTAATCGGCTGGGCCACACAACGCGGTGTAGAAAAAAAAATTGGACAGTGAAGTGGCCAGACTTTGTGTAGGTTATCAACTTTAGTTTAAAAACAAATTGAGAAATTCGGAGCAAAATTTCTTGAAGTCGTTTAAAAGACGTTCTAATGCCTTGGGAAGGACCTCATTTCATATTTGTCGTAAACATTGGTTCATCAATCATTTAAGTGTTTTAATCAGTATGTACTAGATAAGGAATAATCCATACCCCCGTATTACAAAACGTGGTCTAAAATTTATCTTGGCTTAAAACTGATGCCGTCACGTTTACAAAAGTGTCAGCATTATTTTTCACTCATGACTAACTTTCTTTAGTCTGTGTTTTGTAATAAAGGAACTAAAATTGATGTAGAAGCATATTATCTATTCTGTGGTAGAAGTGTATTATGTCGGAACTCGTAGGTGACGATTTTTTATTGAGAAAAAGTTAAGATTCAGCGTGCATCTTTGGCGGTTACCTACACCTGATCGCGTTTAGAGTCCGACTGCTTTCCACATTGTAAATAATTCACCAGCTAAAGTCAAACTTACACGAGTAGGTAAAAGTGACCGCCAGAGTAGTACACATTGCGTCGTGAAGTTACCCTTTTTGGATTCTTTAGACCATTGTTATGTCTGTGACACAAGTTCTATTTTTGGGTAACTCGACTTGACGCCGCCTGTACCGTGACATACATGTGCAGCTGTGAACCTGGCTATATTTGTGTGCATTTTGTACATCCTCATATTAGTGCCTGACATCCTTTTACGACCGAGCAATAAAGGCAACAAGAAATGGTTATTTTTTTGAAAAAATATCTTATTCTAGGCAAAAGAACATAATTCTACATACTTATTTTTATATTCATCTTTCTCTTCAAAGTTTACTAGCATACTTTAATTCTTCTCCTATCGTATTATAATATTATTGCAAGAAGGCTTGTAGGTACCTATAAGTAGTCATCACGTAAACATATCGCTATAATACCTCTTTGTCATACGGATACCAGCCTAAATTTGCGTCACGCGACCTAGGTAGGTATACCTATTATTGTAATTAATTATGTCGTATATGGTGACGATTTAGGCTTTTATAAAATATAAGCGGTACCTAATGCCTCCCTGATGAAGTATGAATGAAGTACAGTAGAACACCGACTATCCGAACCGAACGCCGATTAACCGAATCGCCAATCGCTGGTGCGAATTAATGTACCTACCTACTCCCAGCGCCATCTTGATGTATGTAATAAGCTGGGCCGGGAGTCACACAGGGTTCGATATGGGCTCGACGTTGTACCTATAAGTTAATTGGTTTGTTACACAAGTAATTTTTCAATAAAAACAATTTCTTTGGGGGGGACGCGGACGGGAAAGATGTTCAAGCAATTTTAGAAATATGTTAAACACAACAAAGTATATTCCATGTGAGACGGTGTTTGGATAGTTACGGATAATTCGCACAATAGTCGGCGTTCTACTGTATTCGCATGAACAAAAATTTGCTCAAGATTTATAAATCCACGGCCAGTAGTAAAATTTTAATCACCTTTTAGATGTAGGTAACAATAAGTAAGTGTGGTGATTTTGTGATAATATTATTAATTAGATAATAGTTTTGTCGAATCCTAGGGCTGTCCCGCTATAGATAAGCTTTTTAAAATACAGTGGAACAAATCTGTAAATATGGTAATTTCGCTAGCTTGATGCCCAAAAAATAAATACAACTCATTGTTAGTAGGTACAGTTAGCAAATAAACGGGTACAAAGTCGTGAAATTTAGGAACTATTATGGAGTTCCATACTATTATGACAATAGGCTACCATACTATACGAGGTAAGGGGCAGTAGCGCCATCAATAAATTTCATGACTTTCTTGATGCATTAGGTATATTTACTTATGATGTCAGACTGTGCTAACCTGTAAAACTGAAATAAAAAGGTTCACATTCGATACATTTTTAAATTATAAAGGTAAATGTTATTTGTATGGAATCTAGAGTCCCTTTTTCGCGATTCATACATGACATGCAATACTGACTTACCTACTTTGACAAAATTCCGCAACATAACATAATTTTCTATTTCTTTGATTCGAGTTAAATTTCAGGAACCTTTTTATTCCAGCACTAAATAGCTCCTGTTAAGTTTCGCTTGTGAACTCTTTTTACATTTTTCTCTGCAACAAAAATATTATTAGATGGTAAAAGTTAATTGATTTCTAGGATAAGTCAGTCGCAAATGAATTTTTCTTCCTTGTTTTTAGTGTAACAAGCAAAATGTTGACAGGAGAACCCGATGTTTGATCACATTATTTTGCTTTGTAGTCGATAGGGTACATTATAAACATAAAGGTATCCGTCCATCTGCCATTAGCAATATAGTTGGGCACCGCTGTGCTTTAAATTTTAATATTTTTTCACATTAATTGTTTAGAAGTTCGCCTACTGCTAAGTCGAGGCGTCGAGACATAGTTTAGAATTGGTTTCTACGGTAGAGTCGAGGCGCAGGTGCTATGTTCCCTTCTCATTTTAATTTATGAAATGAAATGGGACAAAATGGCGGCGGAGTAGAGGCGCTGGCACACTTATACGCCACCGCGGCGCCTGTACCTCCACTCGACCTGCCTTCACCTCGACCCGACCTGCCTTTACCTCGACCCGACCTGCCTTCACCTCGACCCGACCTGCCTTCACCTCGACCCGACCTGCCTTCACCTCTACCCGACCTGCCTGCACCTCGCCCGTACCTACCGCAACTCCGTCCTCGACTGTTAGTCGTGAGTGCGATGCGCCTTAGGTAGTGAATAAATTGCCTTACTCGAAAACTCTTAGATATTAGATAGGTACAGCCACACATCAAAGTATACAAAACTGTCAAATTTCTTCAATCGACGCTCATCTTACACATTAGCTTGAATATCAATTGAGGAAATTTGGCAGGTTGTGGTAACCTAATGTGTGGCTGACTGAACATACTTCAATCTATTTTGGTACCATTTCGTAGAAGTAAAGTCGGCCTAAATAATAAACAAAATTTATTAATAAATAGCTAATTGTGGAACTGTTACAACTCTTTCTTCGTCTATACATGTGCAATAAAAATACGCTGACTTAATATCACATTTGTTTCAATTACTCCCACACAACATTTCACTTCTCTAACAAGTACATTTTGTATATTTTCTCAGCTTCTTTATCGTCGAAACATGGACTAAACTTAATTTCGATGACTTCTTTAAATCCTTCGCTTGGTGTAGGCTCCGTGAACTTATTCCTGTAAAACATACACTCCATGAAGTACTTAGGTACTGATATATTATATTATTTTATGCTAAATAGGAACGTCAGTTTGGTTGGAAGAGATTCATTTATTGGCCACTAAACACAAAGACAAAAATACAAGAGATAACCAAGAAAAACAATCTTAAGAAGATAAAAATACGGCATGACGTCGATGAGTTTGTGGTCAACAAGGCGCAACCTCAACATTTGCTGCTGCAGCCAGAGGCCGTTGCTGATATTCAGGTTTAGCCTTGGGCTACGTATGTGCACACATGCATACAAAAGTTAATAAACACTATACAAAGAGAAACATAAAACGAAGGAACACAGCAATGAAAATAAATCACCTATGTATAATTAATAACTATGTGTAAGTACGTGTATTTTTTCTACTCACTTGTAAGTGTGGAAGACAATATCATTGACTGGTACATGGTTGATCTTCATCAGCTCCCTGAACTTGTTGTTGTGTTGCGCATGCGCCTTGGTCGTCGCCATCTTGGCGCACCGGCATTCCACCTTCATCTGCTTGGCGAGCGACGTCCAGCGAGCTCGGGATTCTACGTCCGGATTGGTGCTGTCCACTACAACACTCTTCCCTCTCTGAAAATAGATGTGTCAGTTGTAACTGGTGCGATGGCAATTGGTAGTCCTACCTTATATAATAATACACCAAAGCTCAATTGTTTGATTCCCGCTGCACAAATATTCGTCTGATGAACCATATTGTTTGTTCAGTTTCATCTTTCCCTTGAGTATATTTATCATGATACCTATAACACAAGTTTTTCTCACCTCTAATAACTTAGTAGCCTCAGCAGCACACTTCTGCCAAGTCCCAAGGACATCTCTACATACCGCCACATATCGGTGATCAGATTTCTGTTCGATCTGCTTCGCCAGGAATGATTTACCACTACCAGGAAATCCCACCAACACAAGAATCTGAAATAACCACAATACCTATAACCATCAATCTAGAATTTAGCATTCACTTTTTTGTGATAGGTCGCAGGCGAGTTCACCTGATGGTAAGCAACTGCCGCCGCCTATAGACACCTGCAACACCAGCCAGTCACAAATGCACTGCCAATCTTAGGATTGCACACCATGTTTCAATCGGGAAATATTATGGCTAGCATTCAAAGTTTTCAATAAATATTTAATTTTATACACACTTCTAGGTATCTTGTGTATGAAAAAACTACAGAAATCAACCAAAAGATAATAATTTTAGCTAAATACCCTGATCTGATCTGATTATATAAATAAATAGGTTCAGTTTGTGTAATAATTTATTTATGTATACATGTGTTATTATCACTCTTACCTCTTTTTCCTTACTTATTAACTTCTCATTGAAAGGTTGTGATGAAACTTGTGAAGGAATAAATTCTGGTTTTAGCATAGGAACATTTTTTACAGAATGTCCTAGGAAAAACTCTTCTGGGGTATAAAATTTTAGCCCCAGATTTTCAGCCATCAGTTTATCAGCCATGGAATGATCTTTTTTCTTTCCCGGAGCCCAGTTTGCAGCCCTACCAGCAGCATCTCCGCAATAGAAACAATCGTCTTTAATGACTTCTAAACCATCATTTTTCTAGAAAACAAAGTCAATGTCCATATATTAATAAAATTAGTAAGGAAAATGAGTACTTGTATTTCAAATCCTCAAGGGATATTGGAAAATAATAATTTTAGATTAAGTTATTTTACTTAACTCACTGGGAATTTATAATTGGAAATAATACACAGTGCTTGTCTACTATGCTTGACATTTCCATAGGTTAGTGTTTAACTTTGATTGTTATGATGAGCAACATTATTTGAAGCTGCCTAGAAGTGGTGAAGTGAGACCTTAATATTTTATATTTAACACTAACCTGCTCAGTCAATACTTTCCACATCCCAGTGGTAGGTTTTCTATAAAAGCCTTTCCCAGTAGCTATGTATGCTTGTATTGGAATGTTCAGTTTACTAACAATAGCCTCTATCTTCTTTTTGAAATCCTCTATTTTCACCCTCCCATTGCCAATGGGTGCTTGATTACTTAATATTACTATTTTAAAATCTTGTGTAATTAGCTCTTGCAGCTTTTGAGCTACAGTTGGAAATGCAATTTGCCAGTCATTGATATCAACGGGATGGACCTTTCCAGTCTTTGTTTTAATTAAAGTACCATCCATATCAAAAGCAGCAATCTTTTTGCTGGACTTAACTCCTTTTGCAGTGAAGACGTACAATTCGCCTCTGTCAATATCATCCCACACATCTTCAGAGGCCTCTTTTATGATACTTGAAGCCATATCTAGGACTTTCACGCTTCAGTTTCTTTTTCTTCAGAGCCACATCTTCAGTTTCTAACTTCCTTTTACTGGTCTTTGGTTTTTCGGCATCTTCAGGCGGCGGATCAAACTCAATAATGTGGATATAATTATTCAGTAAAACTTCAAGCTTGCTACCATGGCCAATCTTGTAAGGTGTATTTCTTTTTAGAGCAAAACCGTCAAGGCCTGAAGGATTAATTCCCAGCTGCGTTATTTCAACTGTGCATTCTTCACAATCAGGTTTTAGGCTTACTGTAAAAATTACTATGTTAGTACACAACTTTAATGTGATTTGATTAAGTATGTATAAGTATGGTACTACTCACGCTGCTGACGAGAGCAAGACTGGTCCTTGATCTTCGTAATTTTACTGCGGCCTATTATTGTTTCTACATTATGCACCAACTTTATAGGAGCGTGGGAATCCAGAAGGCACCTCAAAACACACTGACGCAACATAATTGGAGAATGATTTTAATGCCACAAATAATTAAGCTAACAGATTGAAAAAGGTATTACTTGTAGACGTGATAATGTGTTAACGAAATAATAATTTTAGTTATCTATTTATTGCCGAATTATCCAATTTAAAAAAGAAAACAGCTGTATTTTTACCGCTAGCAGTCATTGTCAATGTCACATTGATTTGTCTGTCACCGTGTATCATTCACTCACATTCACTCTCCACAAAACAGACTATAAATAAATATTTGTTTTCGTTGACATAATTTGTTCATTAATCGATTTGTATTGTGATATTGATATCGAGTGAAACTGCATAAAATTATATGAATCGATATTACTTAATTGACGCATTATTACCTATAGAAAAGCACATGTAAATGTGGTGAGTGGTGATTCATATATTTTAATATTGATTTAATTTAACTGTAAATTGTCACATCTTGCATTCACCGATCATTCATTCATGTAATATGTCAATGTCAATTGGTTTTTGACATTTCACAATTTTCGTGAATAACTCGTAAATGGACGTGTGACTGAGAATTCTCATTTTATTTGTGGAAAAAAGTCGAAAACGCTTTTCAAGTGCAAGATATGACAGAATATTGCGTCTGAAATATTTGAACAGATGATTAAAACCAAACAAAGGTTACTTTAATTCAAAGACAGCGGCAAAAATTAAGGTTCGTCACTTACGAAACTACCATAGAACCTATTTACTGACGTGTATTTGTTGTGTTGGCAGGCGGCTTTTATGTGTTTTCATAATTAATTTGCAGGCTTTACGCGCAATCATCATGTCTTTAACTAAGCGTAAAAATTCGCCGGAGAAAGAAGAATTAATTGAGAATGGCGATACAATGACAGACAGTGGGCCGAGTAACATCAAAGGCGATGAAGTCAATATTTCTGTTTTGTTATTTCTTTATACCCTGCAGGGGATACCTTTAGGTTTAGCGGCGGCCGTGCCCATGCTGCTGCAAAACCGCGGCATTACTTACACGCAACAGGTAAGGTTTTGTTTTATAACTTGAAGGGGTAAACAAATATCTCAAGGTCTACTACTTAACATCACATTAGTATAGGTGCCTCAGCTCTATAGTCTCACAGTTGCTCTAATAATATTTTATACTAAAGTAGACTTTTTTGTGTGATACAGTGAATAAAGAATTTGTCTCTTGTCTACTGTTAATTTTACAGGTAAAAACAAATTGTTCAAATAGCTGCTGCAAGTCATGTTTAATCACTGAATGGAAAACAGACATTTAATATAATGTTATATTTATGTCAATCAATAGAGTAGAAAATAAAATATTTGTTTATTTCAGGCAGAGTTCAGTCTAGTGTATTGGCCGTTTAGCATTAAGCTACTCTGGGCCCCCATAGTAGATGCTATCTTTTGGCCTAAATTCGGTCGGCGGAAGACATGGCTAGTTCCAGTGCAGTACCTCATAGGCTTGGTGATGGTACTCATGTCCAGCAATGTGACCACCTGGCTGGGCTCCAACAGCGAGCCTCCGTCAATGACGCTGCTCACAACATCCTTTATGTTTCTCAACTTCTTGGCTGCCACTCAAGATATTGCAGTTGATGGTTGGGCACTGACAATGTTAAAGAGGTAAAAAACTTTAAATTAATTTAATGAGTTGTTCTTTTGTTTTCTTCTTCATTTTCTTTAAATGTATCATGTATAAGTAGTATGTATGGACCTAATCTAAATAAAGAAAATTGCATTTCATTTCACTCCTGTTTTCTACTAATAATGTTCTCATTACAGTGTATGGTTTAATTTGAAAATTAACTCATTTATTTTTTTCAGATGTAATGTTGGTCATGCCTCAACATGCAACACAGTCGGGCAGACAGCTGGCTATTTCCTTGGCTACGTACTATTTTTGGCTCTTGAATCTCCATATTTCTGCAATAAATACCTACGCTCTGCTCCTGAAGAGACAGGGCTGGTCACACTTGCTAGTTTTCTATTCTTTTGGGGAATCATCTTTTTCATCACAACTACACTGATAGCTCTCTTCAAACATGAGGCTAGAGAAACACCTAATAATAGGAGAGAAGAAAGTGAAGTCAAAGGCATGAAAGATATTGTTAATGCATACCAGCAGTTGTACACAATAGTGAAGCTACCAGCTGTTCAAACACTAGCATTGGTGCTATTTACTGCTAAGGTAATTATCATAAATACTTAAATATTCAATTTTGTTGTGTCATTCAAGTATTACAGATTTGACATTTTACTTTTTACATGTGTATATTAATTTCTTTTTCTATTTTAGTTGGGTTTCTGTGCAAGTGATGCTGTATCCGGCTTGAAGCTGGTGGAAGCAGGAGTACCAAGAGAGGATTTGGCGTTGCTAGCAGTACCATTAGTCCCAGTGCAAATTATAATGCCCGTGGTAAGTAACATATTACTAGATTTGTTACGAGTGATATGATTTGCATACCATCAGGTGATCCGCCTGCTCATCTGCTACCTATTAAATAAAAAAAAATGTGTAATAATATACCTAATTAGATAAGAAAACAAATATTTAACTCATGGTTTCTTTGTGAAAGTTTTGCTTCTAACCTAGATCCATTACATGAGAATATAAACTTAAGATGTCGTCAAGCCAGGCAAAACCCACACTGTGCAATCCTATGCTTTTTTCCTTATTAAACTTACTTTTCGTTTTCCTCTTTCCCTGTAACTATAATCCGAAACGACTTTAGAAACGGCTGAGTGTGAGGTGACCGGTGCTATGTCGGCGCTCGTACCCCCAGTACCATGAGCCAGCCACCTCATAGGAGAGGAGGGAGACGCGCATTTTGTCGGCGTCTTCTACCGTTGCCGTTAATAGTGTAGAATAGTGATTTAACTCTCTCTGTCTCTGTCCATATGTTAGACACCATATTTTGAACCTTATGTGTTGGAGATAAGGTTCAAAACCAATGAATTGTATTTATACCTACTGCCCATTAAGGGGTTGAACATCATGATTATTTTGCAGGTTTTAGCTAAGCATACTACAGGTCCTGCCCCACTTGCGTTATGGTTAAGGGCATTTCCATTGAGGCTACTCGTGGGTCCTCTCGTGGCTCTACTGGTCGCCCTCACGCCCAGCCTCATCGGTGACTCCGGACCATCGTACACATACCTCTTCGTGCTCATGGTGTTATACGTTTTCCATCAGGTATGTAGATAACTAACACGCCGATTAACGCGACTATTTTCCAACGATAAAATAAAAATAATATTATAATAACAAATGAATTCGTCATTATAATGGCACTTTACCTTACACTCCTACCTTACCTACTCTAAATGAGATTAATGTAGACGTGACTTTATATTGCCTGCACGCACATAAACAAAGCATTTTTGTCGTACGTACGAGTGCACGACCCCCTTTTTTGGCGTAGTTTAAAGTGCTTGGCGCCCCGTTGGACTAGTAGTTTAAGTACCGGGCCTTGATATTGGTGGTCGAGCAAAAGTATGTTTCGAATTTTTCGAACATAACTCGGGTTTGTGATCACCAATCCGCATTAGGCAAGCGATGGCCGATTAAGCCTAATCCGCATTATAATAGCGATGACTTGATTTCTATGATGGAGGCCTTTGCCTTGCAGTGGGACAGTAGTAGCTAATAGGTATTTACTAAAAAGTGCTTTAGCTGTATTGATATTACAGAGACGAATTACTCTTATGCTTCAGTTGGCCTTGGGTATTTACATGTTATGTAACCATGTGTAGTAAATCATAGAATCTTATTAGTTTCAAGGTAGCTAATCTGAGTTATGAATATAATTTGTTGTTAAAACCAGTTATGCTTCATTCGCTTTGATTAGATTGATGACGCATGAATTTTAAAAGCTTTTTTATCAAATACTTATTATAACATCAATAAAGAAAGTAATTTGAGTTCATTTATGTATTTTTACTTTTTATTTCATTGTTTGATGTACCTAATAACATGTGATTTTTCGAGTTTTTCGTCGATCCGTTCTACATTACTTAGTTTACCTACCTTAATAATGACTACTTCCCTGTCATGCCTAAACAAGTTTTATTCAGATCCCATTGCTAAATTCACTTTAACGTTTTTGACGTGAAAATGTACAGTCAGCCACACATCAGGGTACCACATCCTATCAAATTTCCTAAATTGATATTCAACCTAATGTGTTGTTATCCAAAGATGAGTATTGATTGAAGATATTTGGCAGTTTTGTATACTTTGATATGTGGCTGTACTGTTTTATCGATTTATAATAAATACATACTCATTATAGATCGATAAAAGCTCGGCTGGCACGCACGAGAAATGTTCTGCAATTTTCATCGTAAAATTATCGTCCGTAAACAGACTGTACAGAAAACCATTTTGTTTTATTCCAGACATGTCTCTACTGCATGTTCGTCGCTGTGATGGCGTTCTACGCCAAAGTGTCCGACCCGACAGTAGGGGGCACCTATATGACGTTACTGAACACAGTGTCGAATCTGGGCACCAACTGGCCCAACACGCTGGCGCTATGGGCCATCGACCACCTCACCTTCAAGACTTGCTCCGCGCCGGAGCTGGTCGGGAATACTTGCTCCACGGAGGCAGAAAGTGATGTGAGTGTTCTATTAAAGTCCACTGTTTATGTGATAGGTGGCTGACAAATACACAGATCACCTGCCAGGCTAACATGCGCGCCGGGAGATAATTTGTCGACACTCGTATTGTGTCGGCGCAAGTTACTTCTCGCTCACCTGACTGAGCGATGAGCGGGATAGAAGGATGCGTTCTCGCAAACGAAGAGTCGATAAAATTTTGCCGCGGTACGCATATTAGGCCTACTGATGTGGTAAGCAATCATTGCCGCCTATGAGGTGTTCATGGCAACACCAGTTGTTACAAGTAAACCAACCTTTAAACGATCCGAATCCGATACGAACGTATAACAAAATTATTCTACGGCTACCATGGATTATATTTTCCCGACTTAACGAGTTCGGATCGAAGATCGAATATTTTCGAAACTAAACCTAACAGCGTTTGCATAATCCATTTTAACTACAGTTAAACTACTACCTAGGAAATTGATCAAATTATGATTCTTATATTTCGATGAAATATATAAATGAGTACATTGCAGAATGTTTATACTCGTACAAACAATTAAAATAGCTGTGGTCTAGAGTAAGTATGTTTTCTGTCGCAAAAGTAGTAGGCATAATCGTAAAAATTACCGTTAAATTAGATTACCGTTTGTGAATGGTCTTATTGGTTGTTGGAAACTTATTTTTTATCACTTACCATTTCAATCGTGAGAATATAAAATAATACCCATAGCAACTAAACAATTCCTAAACCACACTGTATACCTACGAATAATTTTATATGTTACAACTGTACAAATGTTTTATATGGTCAACTTCAACTTCATCCCCTCAACTTGAAAGTCGGATCCCTTCGTAACCATTTAGATAGGTATAGTTTTGTAATTTCTAACACATCATAACATACACTTCGAATTAGGATAACGTGAAAGTTCAAAACTTTACCTAGTATTTCCTACTCAAATAAACACCAAAGCAAATCACCAACTTTGCATAATTAAAAATTCTTCGGCTTGTTTGGTTCGGTAGGTAGTGCCGGTTCAATTGTGATGAATTTAAGACATTAACGGCCGGTTTCTGAATTGAGAATTTGAAGTTAAGCACTACTTAAGTACAAACTTTGACAGTTGAGTCATACTTCAAATGTCAAAGTTTGTACTTAAGTAATGCTTAACTTCAAAAAATGGCCGTAAAAGAAGAAATCTCTTGGTACAGACAGCCACACATCAGGTTACCACAACCTGTCAAATTTCCTCAACCGACACTCGACTCAACTGTGTTTGACAGTAATATGAGAGTCGATTAAAGAAATTTGACAGTTTTGTATACTTTCATGTGTGGTTGTAGGTACTCTTATATTATCCATTGTAAAGTTCATCGTTTTTCGCAGGCCTGTACAAGCGTGGGTGGCAAATGCAACATAAGCATCGACGGTTTCTACATCGAGACGGTGCTGTGCCTCGTGGTGGGCTTCGTCTGGCTGCAGTGGGGGCGGCCCACCATCAACAGGCTGCAGCGGCTACCGCACTCCGCCTGGCAGATCGGCAGGAACAGATAAGACTGAATACTTGTACATTCCATTGTAAAATAGGGTGATACAACCACACCAGTACAATAATTTATTAACTTAATTTGATGTGTTACAGTATTGCCACAAAATTAAGCTCTTCGTGGAAACTTATGTAGGTACTTGTAGGGGGAGCATACTACTAGTCCAAATCTTCTTTCTCTTCTTCATATGCAGGGCGGTTAAAAGACCGAACAGCATTTTTTGACCTTTTGATCATAACCTTGACCTCCATTATTTTGACCAAATTTGACCTCCCTTTGAAGTTGTTTTTTGTATTTCAGGTTTTCTGCCTGAAAATTTCAAACTTCTCTAAAATTTCATTTTTTATTTGTTCTATTTATTGTATCTCTGATTTCTTCTCTCCTAATCTTGCCCCTTTAGTAACTGCTTGATACATCCATTACAGGCCATATGGCATACCCATATTATGATAACAATAAATAATCACATAAAATGTCAAATAATATTTTAATAAATAGAGCACAATCGCTCAAATGCATGATTGTTCCTATTACAAGAAATTAGTTCCCTAAGTTGTCCGCAACATGGCGAAGGTGTTTTTATTTAAGTAATAGGCATAGGAATGGATGACAAGAATGCTCATTAATCCATACTGATTTATTCACTACTTAAGCTAAGTTATATATGCAGAAGTAATATAATTTTGTGGAAATATTGTAGGTAGGAAAGAACCTTATTAGTTTCTATATATTTTGTATTTATATCATCTTCAAAATATAACCTAATGTGATTATGTCTAACATCTAAATAACGATGTTCAGTTTACCACGCTCTTTACACTAAGCTCAGTGGCTTGTCATATTGTATCCTCTTAAGTCAACGTGGTTTCCGCATGGGCGGCGGCAATTATTTTATACCATACAACAATTGATCAGGATCAGAAGATCAGGTGATCAGTTTGCTCATCTACCAGCTATCACATAAAAACAAATACATAGTTTCTATGTGCAGGAGACTCGGTCCCAGTATTTCTATCATTAAAAATTATGTGACAGTAGGGTAAGTGACATTGACAGGTGGGCGTTGCACCATTTTTTTTTATTGGTAAATGTCAAAAATCTGACGACACGTAAGAGAAACAGCATACGTTCGGAACTTGCTGGAAACCATATTACATAATCGTTTGGCGACTGTAGCTAGCTTTAAACTACATAATTTCACTGACAAAGCACACGTTTTAACCCATTTCTGAATTTTTTTACTGAAGCCCCAAAATGCCAACTGGCATGTTAAGTATACCTAATGTAAATATAGTATTATTATAATTTTGATAAGATTCACCGAGTTCCCACTCGCACATGTGATTTTCGATGCACGCAGTTGATTTTTATACTTGCGTGCAAAATGATCGACCCACTGCCTACAACTTTGCATGGGATATGTTATAAAATAAATATCCTTTTTAATACCTTTCTTGAGACTTTAATGTTTTTCTACTACTTGCAAGTTTTGATTCCAAATACAGCAAAAAGTAAACGAATATTAGGACATAGCATAGATTGACTTTTTTGCATGTCACACTGCTTATGTTTAGTGCGAAATTCCTCGTTTGAACATTTTTGTACAAAATTTACGCGGTTAGTTGATTTTTTTGCACGCAAGTGTAGTTATTAATCGCAGTTATACCCCATCCAAGAAAATGCGTGTTTTTAAGGAATCCCGTGTACCCTTATGCTTGCAATAGAAAATTGCTAGTGCGATAAGGCTCTATTGTAATTAATAATAAGATAATAATAGTATACGGAGATAATAGTAAAATCCACTGTATGTATATTCGCAAAAACAAACTTATGAATACAGGTTGTAGCTTAAAAGGTGGTTTATATTATCAATCGAAGCAAAAAGTTTGCTATCTCCACTATGTAGATTTCTTACCGATTAGAAAAATATAGAAAATGGCCAATAGCTCTAAGTGTGGCAATGTGATAATTTATAAACAGTATATAAAATACGGCGATTATTTTAGCATCAATTTTGTTATATTTATTTTTCTTTGTTTGTTAATGTTAATTAAAAATATTATCTTATACTATGGGACGAAGCGAAAGAAAACAGGTGGATAATATTCATCATACTTTATGTACACATCAACACTTACAATTATCATGTATTACAGTTTAATGAATAACAATGCTATAATCCGGATTCTATTAATAATTTGGAAATCACGCAAATACATGGTTTTATCAATTAAATGCAACAAGTATAACTTTCCATAGAATTATTCACCAAACAAGCAGGTATAGTGTATATATTTTAGCATTATTCCAAAACATCTGCAAAAGTCAACATTAAATAAGTAATATGTATGCTCAGTAGCACAAACTTTGGAAGATTATAATTATTATAAAAATTTAAAGTTAAATTCTATGTTTCACAAACATCACAAGTCAACTTTGTGCACAAATATTTGTGTGTTTTTGTGCTGTCTAGTTAATGTAATGACTTGGGTCCCACTAAAGTATACATTTAATTCATTAAAATAACTTGGGGTGCGCACTATACTTTGAATTCACCTGCAATATAAAATTGATTTATGTAATATATTGTTTCTCAAATTAA
The DNA here is from genome assembly GCA_014851415.1 of Cnaphalocrocis medinalis. Classification (NCBI taxonomy): domain Eukaryota; kingdom Metazoa; phylum Arthropoda; class Insecta; order Lepidoptera; family Crambidae; genus Cnaphalocrocis; species Cnaphalocrocis medinalis. The sequence continues at coordinate 11,081,862 of CM026285.1, read as the reverse complement.
TTTTATTTAGTTGTCAACAGTTTTCATTTGTTGTTTGGTAATTGACATCATAAAAAGTGAAACTTTTGTTAAAATAAATATATATTTTCTAAAATGCGTTTGGCCTTTCATTAGCTGGTTTGTATTGTGTATATAAAAATTCTAAAGGGATACATGCTATACATTCTTGAAGAGCAAGGTGTAAATATAATACTTGAATAGTTTTCCAAAAGATAGTCATAGGTTTAAGGGTTGACTTAGGCCAGGGGACGGCAACAATTTTAATCAAGAGTTTAAGTCGCAGTTAATTTCAAAATAAATAAAAAGAGTAGGAACATTTTAAAAGATCCCACAAAGATGTCAACCCTTTATCAGGCAGTGTCGTAGTTTCTATCTGAAATTTCCACACAGTAACTTTGCAAAAAACTAATTTTACCAATGTAATTATCTACTACATACCTATTTGGCTATTTATTTATTTACGGTTATGTGGAATACGAATTCTATGTTTACACTATGAGTATTTCCATTATCATTTGATGCCTTCTAAATCTAGGTCAAGTTCGAGCTTCCATGGAACTAAATCACTTTTTATAAATCTATCAAATATTCAACCATCCATAACTGTTCAAGGTAAAATAGATACGATTTTTTCACCACTTGTCATTGTGCCAAAATACTCATTAGTGGTCTAGCATTTGGGAAGAGCATAATACGATAAAAAAATAATTAATATAATTTTTTAAAGGTCATCTCGTATAATTAATTCAAAGTTACGATTGCTAATCTTTTTACCTTCAGATAATAATGCTGTCAATTTTTAATAATCAATAACTGTAGATATACCGCTTTTAGTAGGTACACCCTAAGAATATTGATTCAACTTGTCCTGCTTTAGATAAATTAAATATTTTATAAATAATACTTATCTAGACTAAATATCAGGTAAGTAAGTGTTTATAATTTCTAACATGAACTTTAAAAATGGTTGAAGGATTTATTTTATAAATTATGGCACTTCTCTCGTTTCGCTTTCTCATCATAAAGTAGAGATGAGGAATATAAATAGCACCGCCATTGTAAAAGTTCATGTATGTACCAACTGTAAAGTATAACTTGGTCAAAGATAGGGGCTACACCATAACCAGTACAAATCTTATGTCTGAGTAGGTACATTTTGTCCTAAAAAAGCTAATATTTTTTAAATCATATGTGCCATAGTGGGTACCTACAAGCTTTTCGGTCGCTGCTATACACATTAGTGATTTTTTAACTAATGATAATAACTAGCGTGTCGATAGCACAGACAGCCACATAATACTTAGTTACTAAAATCTGTAAAGTTTTCTCAATTGATAATTGAATCAAACGAGTTTGATATTAAAGTTGAGAGTCGATTAAATAAAAGGACATTAATATGCTGACTGTCCGTACCACATTGGTAATTTAGCCAGTAGCTTGACATGTACTCTCAAGAGTCTCAAGACTGAAATCAAGAATTACAAGTCAAGACCTCTACGTCATAGGGCAGGTGACGCTACGTTGTCCACACTTTAGTTATGCATTAAACTAAACTCAAACCGTGGTCTAAAGGTAGACTTGGTTCAAAAATGATGCTGTCACTTTCATAAAAGTTACAAATGAAAGTGACAGCATCAGTTTTAAACCATGCCTAGCTTTAGTCTCCGTTTTGTCAATAAGGGGGAAGGACTCGTAGCAGATGATGTCATTATGTCGTGTATGACACCGCCTGCCACGACATTTTGGCTCGAGTATAGTCGGGAGGACTCCCGCGGCGCGGACGTCCGAATGATCGATCGACAGATTCGCCGTGTTATTATCGGGGCTATCGGCTCGATAACAAGGCCACATCGATTGCGACGTCCTTTGTATTGCTACTGGCTATCTTTGAACTGCGATACACTTATTTCTTGTAAGCAGATGCGTTTAACACAGTTACGAATCGTTTAAACATTTGGCCTTGATCATATTTTGAATTAGCCTTTGGCTTAAATAAAAAGTACGACGAACACTCTCAAACTATAATTCGTTAAGAAAGCCATGGATATAAAAGATAGCGCCTAATGCCTTACGTAATAGGGCATGACATGGGAACTTCGTTAGTTTTTTTTTTATATACTAGAGGCGGCAAACGACCAAGCGGGTCACCTGTAGCGCTACCATGAGTTGACATCGAAAACTGACATAACGTAAACTATTGCTCTGTCTCTTTCAAATGCATCACAATGAAAGAGACAAGGCGATAGTTTTCGATAGCGAGGATAGTATTTCAAACTCATGGTTACATGGTAAGGCCACTGCTCAAAATGGCGCCACTGCCTCTTACGTCATGTATGGCATGGGACTTCGTTAGTTCCTCAAAAATTCGTTGTCACGACTTTCTTGACGCATTATACGATGGAGGTAGTTTGCGCTACTCACATTATGACTTATTGGCGCAGTCTACAAAAGCGGTACACCTAATACCTCAGTCGTTTAGAATCACGGGTCCCGCCTGTCTCGCTCCTCGTCGCATATGATGGGTTTGCGGTCGTCGCTCTTGGAGCCGCGGCCGAGGCGGCCCACGCGCCGAGCCAGCGCGCTGGTCTTCTCCACGGCGCCCCACCCTCCGCTGTGGCCGCCGCCGCTGCCTGAACGCGATAGGAGACCGGTCACGCCTTCACCCAGCTTGCTGTGGTGGATTCCGAATAGGAAGTAAAGGAGGAGACCTGCAAAGGAGTTAGATAGATAGATATTCTTTATTGCACAGAAACAGAATACATGAGTGAAACAGCAATAAACAGTACAATAAGGCGGTCTTATCGCTTGTAGTGATTTCTTCCAGACAACCTTTGGGTAGAGGAAAAAACAGTGTGTTGGCAATGGAGTAAGTAAGTAAGTAAGTAAAACATTTAAGTAAGGCAGTGCAAAGAAATTGCTGATTTACGAATAAGAAGTTTTAGGTTATTACTTTCTACTTTGCCAACTTTTGATTTGACCTACTTGCATCAAAGCCAGCTAAACGTCAAAAAGCGAGTGTATTCCTTTTTAAAGGGTCGGAAGCGCACTTCTGACGCCTCTGGTGTTGCGGGTGTCTATGGGAGGCGGTAATCGCTTACCATCAGGGATCCGTCTGTTCGTCTGCCCCCTATATCATAAAACAAGCCATGCTGGAAACCCCCCATCCGTCGATACTGAATAAAAATAGGTACCAACAATCACGAATTGGTCTGTACAGCCACGAGCGAAGTTCCTACTTAACCCCTAATGTATAAATATAAATACAATTCCTTAGTTTTGCACCTTATCTCCAACACATAAGGTTCAAAATATGGTGTCTCTGCGGGGCTCTCTCGATATGTCTCGACAGAAAAAGGGTTAAGATGCTACTTAAATCGTCTGTCATAATGCCTAGATGCTGTGATGTTATGATGCCTGATTGCTGTAGTTTTCCATTTAGAGAAAACTACAGCAATATATTTAATTTACCTAAAGTCATCCAAATGGCGAACCGTGCCCAAGTCAGCGCGTTCAGGTTGACCATAAGTTCGACGTTTAGCAGCACACTGGCGGCGGGCAGGAAAGGCACGCCCGGCACTTTGAAGGGCAGCTTCGCAGGGTTCTGCTGGTGAGCTCTGATGATTATCAGACCTGAAATGATAGTGTGAAATTAAATAGCACTTAGTTTCTGAATAAACACTTTCTTAGGGGAAGGTGAGTTTGGAAGAGAAGGGGAGTTCGTGGGCCAGTATGGCAGTGCCAACGGAAGTGATGCCGTGCCGTCACGTCCGTTGTACCTAACTGCAACGTGGACTCTCCTTTTGCTTATCATCAGGCTGAGGTGAGCCGATATACTGAGCCAGTATAAAATAAGTTAAAAAGTTGGCAGCGCTGACTCTATAGGTGTTGCACCTGACACACATTCATGGTCAGCGGCAATCACTTGCTTCGTGCTTGCTTGCATAGGTGATCCATATGCTCGTCTGCCACCTATCACATAAAAAAGTGCAGAATTCCTAACGAGTTTTTATTTCCACTGAGCTAGTGGTAGAAATTCGTGAAAAATGCAGAGGTGCTCCGATTCGTGGCACGACCTTCCTCCAGGAAGTATGCTCGTTTGCCCGCTATAATGTAGAAAAAAAAACTAAAAAACATCCTATTAAAAAAAAACAGTTGACAATGTGGTGTAAGATACTCACAAGCCATTATGATCAAATAGAAGATGAAGTCCGGCAGCAGAGGCCACAGGGTTGTCGGGTCGGCTATGAAGTGGTAGTGCGCGCACTGCGCAGCCGCGGCCGCGGTGAACACATACACGCAGCAAGATACTACGGAGCCCGGCGCGCGCCCGCCCACCAGCGGCTCCAGCCAGGCGTACTGGGGCCGCAGGCGACCCACCGTCAGGGCTTCGAACATCTGGAACATTTTTGCTTTTAGATGCCGAAGTGTGCTGCCGGGCTAACATGCGCGCCACGAGATAATTTTGTCGACACTCGTAATTGTGTCGGCGCAAGTTGCTTCTCGCTCACCTGACTGAGCGATGAGCGGGATAGAAGGATGCGCTCTCGCGAACGAGAGTCGACAAAATTTTGTCGCGGCGGTGTTAGGCCTACTGATCACAATCTGGATAACTTTCAGGCAAGAGTGAACAGGCATACTCGTATATAGGCCGTCCTCCTTCTCCTCCTCGCGTCGTAAACCTCATGACTGAGGGTCCTCATGAAAGGGGAGCCCCTTTTGAAATTATCTTTATATTCTCGGACAGTGTTTCTCAAACTGAACATTGTGTAAAGTAGGTAGGTTATTTTTCATATCACATCATTATTGGATTCGTAAGACCCAAAAGCCTTTCAGCTTAAACCAAAAACAATAGATTTTCTGTTGTGTCTGCTGTCCAGACAGCCCAGAAGCCAGAAGACCCAGGTCTTACGACGTTAAATAGGTAAGAAAAATAAGAATAGAAAGTAATAAGAATACAATAAATTAAAGAAAACATATCACCTCTGAAGAAGATGATCCTCCATCCGTTCCCGGTGTCCCAGTAGCGGAACTGTCCTCGCGATCCACCGGCGAATCCAGCTGCGGAACGCCGAAGATCTTGTCCTCCACCACTGGCGTAGGCCTGTACCGCAGTATTATGACGGCAGCGCTCACGATCGTGAAAGCCAACAACGTTCCTATCGACATGAACTCAACCAACTTCTCCAAATCAAACAACAGAGCTATGAGAGCAGATGACAGCCCAGCTATTATGAGATTGGCAATAGGAATTTGCGATTTATTGTTAACTTCACTAAGAAATCCGAATAGCAGGCCGTCATAGGACATGGCATAGAGACAACGCGGCAGAGCGAACAGAGACCCAAGTAAGGTAGTGGTCATCCCACAGACCGCGCCCACTGCAACAGCGTATTTTGCCCAATCGGCGTGGACGGTACCCAAAGCTACAGGCAAAGCGGCTTCAGGGTTGATGGAATAATATGGCACCATTAGAGTCAAAGCTACAGCCACAAGAATGTATCCAAATGCGACCACTGCCATCGCCAGCATGGTCGCGATTGGGATGGAGCGCGACGGGTCTTTGGCCTCCTCGCTGGCAGCGGATATGCTGTCGAAGCCGACGAATGCGTAGAAGCAGGTCGCAGCGCCTGCCATGACACCGCTGAAGCCGTACGGCATGAACCCCCCGTGGCTCGGAGCCCAATTGTTGATATCAGCATAATAGAAACCTAGAAATATAACCAGTGTTATCACCAGAAGGTTGAGTATAGTGAGGCCGTTATTGATGTAGGCCGACGTTTTGACTCCGACCGCGAGTATGAGGGAGGCTACGATGCATATGAGAAATGCTAAGACGTCTGGGTATCTGCTGAGAAGCGTTTCGTGGAGCTCGCCTGTGATCGATATCGTGGCGTTGCTTATGGCTCCATCGAGCAATGCGTCCAGGTACCCTGACCAGGCTCTCGCAACAGAAGCGGCACCTGCAATCAAAGTATTATAGTTAGATATTTCGCCTAAAACCTAGACCCATATAAATTAATCTACCTAAAAGTTTATTGATACAACCATTCCTAAGAAAAATTAGTAAAACTTCGAATACTTATTTATTCGAGGGATTGTCATTCAATAGGTAACTGGGTATCCGGTTCCGGTCTCATGAATTTCAGTTAGTTTTCCAGTATTCAAAAATATGAGTCGAAATCGATGAAAAATCTCTTCAGACTTGCTTTGACCGACTTTCGGAGTGGCTGTTCCCTGCTCCTAACCTTTTTGTAGCCAAAATGGCAAAACGGAACCCTTATAGTTTCGTCATGTCCGTCTGTCCGTCTGTCCGTCTGTCCGTCTGTCCGTCTGTCCGTCTGTCCGTCTGTCCGTCTGTCACAGCCGATTTACTCGGAAACTATAAGTACTACAGTGATGAAATTTGATGGGAATATGTGTTGTATGAACCGCTACAAAATATGACACTAAATAGTAAAAAAAGAATTGGGGGTGGGGCCCCCCATACATGTAACTGAGGGATGAAATTTTTTTTTTCGATGTACATACCCGTGTGGGTATCAATGGAAAGGTCTTTTAAAATGATATAAAGTTTCTAAAAAACATTTTTCTTAAAGTGAACGGTTTTTGAGATATCAGCTCTCAAAGTCGTAAAAAGTATGTCCCCCCCCCTCTATTTTATAACTACGGGGTATAAAATTCTAAAAAAAATAGAGGTGATGCATGCTAATTAACTCTTTCAACGATTTTTGGTTTGATCAAAGTATCTCTTATGAAATATGAAACCTCCTGGTTAGGTATACCTTGGAACTGACTAATCGTCAAATATAAAGATACATGATATAGGTACCGTAGACAATTATGGATCTCATCAATCAACATCCTGTGTGCATGCATACATTGCTGAACGTATGCGTCCGTCAGGTTATACCACAGGCTGTCCTCATCCAGTCTTTGCCAAGAGTCATCAGTCCAACCTGCTCATCAGTCCAACGAGCGGTAAGAGGAGCATGAGACGCATGTAACCTAAACCTATCAGTATTAAAAATATGTACCTATCATGTACTCCAGAATGATGTTCCACCCAATGATGAACGCCCAAAACTCGCCAAGACTGACGTATGTGTACGCATACGCACTGCCAGCCCTCGGTATCCGAGTGCCGAACTCGGCATAGCATAGCGCGGCGAGCGTGGACGTGATACCAGCGAGGAGGAAACTGAGCGCCGTCGCTGGGCCCGCCATATGCCGGGCCTACAGTGCCGGTCAACACGTATATGCCCGCACCTACCATGTGACCAATACCTGGAACAAAGACAACAAGGTAAAAAAAATGTAAATGTGATTTCTGTCTCTCTCGTCTGAGCGTGTAATTTCACCGGTTATTACGCTTAGACCACAGGGTTTGAGTAGTCTGGCAATCACAATGAAGCGACTGCTGTCTGACCTTCGCAACTTTTTACTAATTGAAGCCGACACCGTTTCAAAAACTATTCGAAACGAGCAGTTTTCCTCCCATTGTTTTCTTGTATCGCCAAGCTAATGGTAGAAATACGCACATAGATTTTTCAAATCTGGTGGTGTATTCGAACCACGAACCCCGCATGAAGGCGCGTTCTTATCCACTGATCTATCTCTGATCAAATGATTCATTACTGTCTCTTTTTTTGTGTTAAATGGCACAAGAACAGACAGTAAGCGATTGCTGCACATGGATACCCGCAACACAAGTACGAGCCACAAGTGCGATGTCAACTTTTTCCCAGCCCCCGAATTGGGCCTCCGGTACCTACCCTCACTCACTCGGCGAAACACAGCGCAGACGCTGCTTTGCCGGTTTTCTGTAAGGCCGTGGTATCTAAACTTAGTGCTAATTGGTAGGGTATAATGATCCGTTAAATCTTACCAAGGAGAGTAATATCAAAAGTAGTAAGGCAGCGGTTGAGCGGCGTGTCACAGGAATCTCCGTGCAGTGGCTTGCGCCGGTTCATCTTGTGGCAAAAACCGGAGAGCACATGGCCCAAGATCTTATGCCTGGCGCCAGGCATTTTAGCTGAAAAACGGAAATGGAAGGTAAAATAATTTTAATTGATAACGTCTCAATCATCATTCATTCAATTTGTAGCGGTACGTTAAGGGCTGTCTGCATAAAATAACTTTAAAAAATTATAGACCAGGTACTAATTAAAATTGTATTTCGATGTCTGTGCATCCATTCATATACCTAAATATTATGCTAAGTATGTAGATACGTACTATTCACATCGAAATTCTAACTTCTTTGTGAACACCAGTTTAATTTTAATAATACGTAATTAAAATATACTTTTTTAATAACTACTCTTGTCTACATTATAAAATATATAGATTGGCAAAGATATCTAATAGATGCATTTTAGAATACAGTACTTAGATATAACGAATCCGATGATCCATGTAAAATCGATAGACTAGGTTACTTGTAACTCTTTTTTGTAGAAAAATAAAACTATCTACAACTAAATAAAAATGTAGATGGACTTCGATAAATAGCGGGTAGGTATTACTAGCTACCTATCTCCCCTACTATTTAAATTATAGATAGGTACACCGTATGACATTACCTTGACCAATCGTATGAGCTCTCGATATGCAACTAAATAGGACAGAGATTTTACTTACCAACTTTTATATTGAAACTTAATCACTGCACGGTAATTACTCCAAATACGTATGAATAAGTGAAATGCACATATACCTGATTAAAATAGAGCCAGCTGACGATTTTTGCAATATAGCTCTCCGTACGATTACGACAGGGCAGAAAGCCTGCGCGCGCAACTAATCGATTCTTACACACAACCTTGTTTACATACTATGTGGGTAGTTAGTGCACGCAAGAAATATTCCAGGGACTATATTATTAAAGATTTTATTGCGTGCCATCAGATCGTGTAGGTGTAGTCTCCCTTTACACCCACAGGCTTTACGAAAATACCATGACCCCAATCTCTCAGCTAGGTATTAATTCAATTGTATACCTACTCACGGTGTATTTATCATGATAGGCCAGTAACCTTTTCACCAAATTCGATAGATACCTATTTGTAATTAGTTCACAAAAGATGTTTGCGATTTTGTTACAAAGATTATGGTAAAGCGCAAGTTTGGGTTCATAAATTACAAGAAAACATTCTCTGACGATAATTACCTACACAAATGCTTATAGAGTAGAGATATTACTTACCCACTTTTATATTGAAACTTAATCACTGCACGGTAATTACTCCAAATACGTATGAATAAGTGAAATGCACATGTACCTGATTAAAATAGAGCCAGCTGACGATTTTTGCAATATAGCTCTCCGTACGATTACGACAGGGCAGAAAGCCTGCGCGCGCAACTAATCGATTCTTACACACAACCTTGTTTACATACTATGTGGGTAGTTAGTGCACGCAAGAAATATTCCAGGGACTATATTATTAAAGATTTTATTGCGTGCCATCAGATCGTGTAGGTGTGTCTCCCTTTACACCCACAGGCTTTACGAAAATACCATGACCCCAATCTCTCAGCTAGGTATTAATTCAATTGTATACCTACTCACGGTGTATTTATCATGATAGGCAGTAACCTTTCACCAAATTCGATAGATACCTATTTGTAATTAGTTCACAAAAGATGTTGCGATTTTGTTACAAAGATTATGGTAAGAGCGCAAGTTTGGGTTCATAAATTACAAGAAAACATTCTCTGACGATAATTACCTACACAAATGCTTATAGAGTAGAGATATTACTTACCACTTTTATATTGAAACTTAATCACTGCACGGTAATTACTCCAAATACGTATGAATAAGTGAAATGCACATGTACCTGATTAAAATAGAGCCAGCTGACGATTTTTGCAATATAGCTCTCCGTACGATTACGACAGGGCAGAAATCCTGCGCGCGCAACTAATCGATTCTTACACACAACCTTGTTTACATACTATGTGGGTAGTTAGTGCACGCAAGAAATATTCCAGGGACTATATTATTAAAGATTTTATTGCGTGCCATCAGATCGTGTAGGTGTAGTCTCCCTTTACACCCACAGGCTTTACGAAAATACCATGACCCCAATCTCTAGCTAGGTATTAATTCAATTGTATACCTACTCACGGTGTATTTATCATGATAGGCAGTAACCTTTCACCAAATTCGATAGATACCTATTTGTAATTAGTTCACAAAAGATGTTGCGATTTTGTTACAAAGATTATGGTAAGAGCGCAAGTTTGGGTTCATAAATTACAAGAAAACATTCTCTGACGATAATTACCTACACAAATGCTTATTAGAGATGTATTACTTATGTCATCGTAAAAATTTCGAATCGTAAGTTGAACAATTTCCTATAATTTCCAACCAACTGAAATTAAACTAAATTATTTAAACTCAGGAATCTCAGGAACAGTAGGTAACCGCGGTTATTCGATATAAAAAAATATCCAACCGTATGTAACCAAATCCGAAATAAAAGTTTCAGATAATAGGTTCATATAACATCGGATAAGGGCGGCGCCTATCGAGACTACTTATTACTTATATCCGTCGACTGGCTAAACTATTTTCGAAAATAAAATTTTGTTATTTTCCGGAAATTGATCAACTAACGTAACGGTTCGGACTATTTAAGGTGATATTATATTATACAAATGATACCTACATATTTAGATAAGTACCTAGTATGGTGTAGGTATAACATGAATTTAATAAAGGTTAGATGCCTCCTACTCTAGATTTATCTTATCACCACACTAGTGGCCCGCGCTCACTTCGCTTCGGGACCGTAATTCAGAAATGGACCAATAGATGGCGCTGTAACCAATTACATCGCGCAAGCGTTTCGTGTTTTCGGTTTACCTATAAGCCTTGTCGTTGTCTATAGAAGTTATCTCTTTATAAATGGTATAGAATAGAAGATAGATAGATTAAAAAGTCAATGAGAACGTTTTAAATTAGATAAGTAGGTAGGTAAGCCCTTTCTTTTTCTAAAATCACTAACTAGAGTCTAGAAGGCACGCGGTTTCGGCGCCTCAGACTACTAGGTAATCTAGGTGTACCTAGGTATAATAAATAATCATAGATATGACGTGAGATTTGATTGCCTTTCCTTCGCATTGGCACAAAATATACCTACATCTACCTAATGTTATCTTGGCACCTGTTGATCGGTAAGGTTCACTGCTTACTATATAAAAGTAGGGTGACCAGATATCCCGTAATTTTCAAACTATAAAAATCTATGTTCCCGTAGTAACTCGCAAAATATAATAACCTGAAATTTCGTCATAAGAGGGTTGTTATAATAGAGACGTAGGTAATTTGTGCACCTAAAGTCGCTTGGAGCTCCCTTCAGATTCGGCTGGTCTCTTTTAACATTTAGGCCGGACTTTTTGTCCACGAAATAATAAAGACCGCGATTGCCCGCGATGCGAACACAACGCATACGACGGACGATATTTATGAAACCCTAAATAGGCAGTCCTTTTGTCCAACGAGCGTGTGCGTTGTTAGTAGTAAGTATACGATTCCTTTTAGGCTATCCTTTGCGGTCACATTCAGGCCCACCCCGCTCCGACGTCTGCAAAGCGCTTTATGATTAAGTATATGGTGTAACCCGTAGGCCGTAAATAAAATAATAGCCTTGTTCTTGGTCACCCTACATAGAAACCTGTTCATTGACCTGGAAATAGTGAACTAATTTTCTTCGCCATCTCTCGCACGAGCCAGTAGGGAATTTAAATACTACTACTATATTAGGTGGGTACCAATACTATTGCTTGAAGGTAGACCGGTACTTTTACTCGCAATATATACCTATACTAGCACTATTCATACTCATCCATACTATTATTATAAATGGGTAAGTGTGTCTTCTGTCTGTCTGTATGTTTGTCTTTCTTTCACGGCAAAACGGAGCGACGAATTGACGTGTTTTTTAAGTGGAGATAGTTGAAGGGATGGAGAGTAATATACCTAGGCTACTTTTTGCCCCTCCGTGCTACCCCGAATTTAACACAAGCGAAGCCGCGGGCAAAAGCTAGTTACTAATAAATCGCTACGAGGGATTTATGACCGACTTACTTTAATACTTATCATTTAATGTAACTATGCATCTTTGTTTTATTTTGTGCAATACGAATTTATCTACGTATCTATCTACATAATTATAATAAGCGTAACATATTATTTGCTAAAAAGTTTGAATAAAATGGATGAGTGGGCTGTTTTATGTAGGCGAATATTTTCATGCTCCGTTTAAGATTAGGTAAATCATAACATTTGTACATATCGACATCCAAACTAAGCTTATAGTTCATAAATATGGATTGAAAACCAGTAAAGTTTAATTAAACTACGCTTAATAAAAGATCATTCAAAATGTGTAACATTTTATTATAATCCTACTCCATTCAGTTTACAATAATAGCTAAAACTAATTAAAAAGCTGTCATACAATAATTAATATAATATTTATACACTACAAGTAAATTATATAAGTACATAAATCGCTAAAATAAAATAATTCGTCAATTAAAGCAAGATTTTTTACATGCAATTAATAAGTTTTCTTTTTTTAAGTAAACTAAAGTACTTTTTATTTGGAAATAATATTTTAGGCCCCATTCAATAGGTATTAGCCCGCGTTAGTCCACTTTTATTTTAGCATCAAAATTGATAATAATCATCCAATTGTACTTACAACATTAACAACTTTGGTACGTTCATCGCAGGTACCCCGTTAAATTTGCATGATTAAAATACATTTAAACATGAATAAATTAAGTTTTATAGATAATAATAATTTGTAAATGTATCCATAATAATAATAATGTTAAGTACAATCAAATAAATGCACATGTACCTACGGTACTTATTCGTATCCCTGCAAAATTATACCACTTGTATAAATAAATCCACAATTTTAAAATGCTTATTTACAAAGATTATTTATATTCGACAGAAAATTAAAATGAAATTGCTCTTTCTATTAGGTATTTCCTTCTTATACTGTATTTTTATTTTTATATATCCCTCCCTATTGTATTATTTAAAAAATGACTTAGTTACATATATATACGCGGTGTATATAAGTGGTATAATAAAGAATTATGTAATGAATGGACCTAAGTAATTGTAGTTTATACAGAATAAAATACGGAAACAGCTTCATACTACTTAATTATACAAACAGTTTGTCATTTAACTAATGGGCAACTTATTTTACTATGACCAAAACTATGGCACATTATTTTGATAATAAAATCCATGTTTTTATGATACAGTGGTTATATTAATCATTTAGGTAGTTAGTTTATTAATTATGTAAAATAACACATACTAGATTATACAACAACTACTATCTATTACTACATATAACTAGGTACCTTAATTATTATACATCAACACTAAAAGGTGGTTCTTTGTACATAATTTTCACTACCACGTGTTTCCGTAACGAGAGAAGGTCACGATTGGGTTACGTGCTAGTTGTAGCTATTTTTTTAATTACAATATTTTAACTAGTGACCTGAAATTCAAAACTGTAAGAACTGCGCTAATTAATTTTAACCTAGGTGGCCTACCTCTTCAAAATATAATTTAATTACTAAGCTGCAACGAATTTCCTAGATGTATAACTTTACGGTAATCCAACGATTTATATAATTTTACGGTAACCCAACGATTTTTCAACTCACACGTGTCATACCTATATATTCTAAATGCATGCAAATCGCACATCAGCCAAACGCTGTCCTATTAAGCCAGCCACGAAAGAGGCGAAATCTTGATTTTTATTGCACTTAACATGCGATATATTTTTTTCGACCAATTATGTTTTTTCAAATACCTAACAAAAACAACTAATATCCATGCTATCGCCGATAAATAATCGCATTATAGAAAATTATACTTTAAAAACCTTATGCGCTCGTTATCTAAAATTCGACTCGTAATTTTAGGTTTGTACTTAAACTTTTAGCTGGTGTGCGAATATAATGGAAACATAACTCTTCTTAAGGTTATTAGAAATACATTCTAAGACCGACTATAAATCTACAGAAATCAAATCTAAAATAATGTTCGCAACAGAAAAAAATATTAATCTTAAAATCTAAATAAGCGATTTGAAAAAAAACAGACACCACAATTTCAATAATTACCGGGTAAATAATTTTATTTTTATTTGATTAGATGGTATAAATGCAAGTTAATTGTGCTTTTATCATTGTGCAAATACAAAGGACGTAAGTATTTCACAAATTAATTTTATCATATATCAGTAGTATCTGAATTTACAAGATTTAATCAAAATTTTATTTACATTATTCACGAAATATAAAGATTCAGAATTTCAATTAGGTATTATTTGTGATATTAAATAGAATTTTAATAATTTACAGAATTACAAAAATATAAAATTAAATGTTAACAGTTACAAGAAAATACAAAGTTAAATGATATGTTTTAAATATCAGTCTTCAGAAAACGTAGCGTTTGATACTACATATTTGTATAAATTAGTTTCTTAAGTATTTTATTGTAATGTATCAACAGCAAACGACTTTTCTGTCTATACTTAGCACTTAATATTATTATATTATAACTCTATTACGATGTAAGTATGCCATAGTTGCCTTGATACGGACATGTAATAAAGTTACTTACAAGAACATTTTCTGCAAAACGAACGTTTAAATCGACTTTCATAAATTACATGTTTATCATAGACATACTTCGAAAGTACAAATTTTATGTTTTTGTTTATGAACATTTTGTTTATCAATAAATTAGGTAGATACGTAGTGTACCTTCAACCATATTTCTATTATTATGGTTTATCTGTTTTGTAAATATTACACCATAGTTGAATACCCCCATAATACCTACATTATAAAGTAATGTTTATATTTTTATCGTATTTATAAATTATATAAATCAATTTAATAAAAAAACAAGTTCAATTTTGAAACATTAGTGGTCCCAGTGTTAAAAACTTTATTATTATTCCTCATAATAAAATATAGGTACTATAATATACTTAATTGCATAATGACTAGAATATTTAATTAAATGTTATAGAACGTATGTAGGTGAAGTTTAGAGGGTAAATTGTTTAAGTAGCAAAATTAATAAGAAAATAATTATCTTGCCTAGAGCGGTAAGTATATCGTTACGAGTAAACTAAAAGCGCGTATGCAAAAATGCGAGTTTTTGAACACCTTCGATTCTTAACTGAGGAAATATTTTTAAGCGGATCGGGTTTGTCAAATCCTTGATGGGATGCAGGGCCAGGCGATTTAACACGGGTACAATTTGATTAAAACCGTTAAAATAGATCCAGCAAATTATATTCAAAATAGTTATCAGAACAAAAAAAAACTGAACAGTTAAGTGTTGTTCTCGTATCCTGCCTCAAAGTAAATTCTAATAAAATACCTAGCATATAAAAATATACATTTGTCGTATAATTGAAAATAAAAATAATACATCAATCTGAACCTATCCATTCATATCAATAATTAAAGATTAACGCTCATCGGATTAATTCGACAATGGTTTATTTGTTATTCTTTGCATCATTGGGTGTATTTCAATCAAAGCTATTCTAATTATCTTAATATGATGTGACAAAAATAGAGAGCCATAAAAATTATAGAAATAATTTTGAACACATTCATTATCATTAACATTCGTGCGCTTTCATTAGGGACGTATAAGCAATTGTGGTACCTGTCTTGTGGCTTGAAGCGCACGATGTATTGCAAAATGTTATTTATTTAGAAAACGTTGTACACATTTAGGGAAATATTTCATACCGACTCGCCCGGTTTGTAGCCCGCTATATGACTGTGATAAGTAGATCTCTTTATAGAAGTTGCAATGCAGTAGCTGGACTTTTTACGGACGTAAAAAAATATTTTGAATAAAATAGAAAAATAAAACAGTGGTGGTCCTATAATATTAAAGACACCACTCATTTTTATACAAACAGGTGCAGGTTTGAAGGCTCCGTTCTCCCTCCGGGAATGATCAAGCTGTGATCTAATTTATTATATTTATGGCTATCCAAGGGATACAATGCAGAGATCCTATTCGTTACACATACCTAACTGACCTAAACAGCATTAGATTTTCATACATTTTATAGTTTAGGCAATGTCTCAAACAAATTTCAATAGCTCTCATAATGCTGTTTAGATCAGCTAGGTGTGTGTATAGCGATTTTAATCTATATTTACTCCTTGGATAGCCATCCGTTTACAGCTTCGTAAATCCCTGACAGAGAACAAAGCTGAAGGCTTTGTTCGTTAATTATGTTTGTATGAAAATAGACTGGTATCTTTAAATTATACACCGCTGTATTTATCTATAATAATGATACTACTACTTTTCTCTACCTCATGTATCTTAGAAGCTGTTCATCATATAAACCTTGTAATCGATGGTAGGTAAGTAGGTACCTAAATAAATCAAAGTGGACGTTTTGAAATCTGGCCTACTGTGTAATACTGTCACATATACTTACATAAATATAGGAAAAAATAGGACCGTATATAAGTTTTAAATGGTTTCAGTCAATATTACACGGCGTAATGCATATCGGGTTGAAGAAGTCGCACGAGTCTATTAGCAATGGAATATAAAAAATAACCATTTGAACCAAAGAATTTTATTATGTAGGTGAATTAGATTTTGTCGAATTTATCTAATCAGGTCAGGACCATCAGATAATATCTATTTTTTTGCCAATCGTCACATTAAAAAATAATAGCTACCAGCTTCCCGTCCAAATGACACCTTATTATAGGTATTTCATTCAAGAGCCGAATGTATTTTGAAAAAAAATATTGATAACTTCGTAACACTGTTACTTAATACATATTATTTATGTATGCACAACACACATTTTAGCTTTGTAGGTTGTGCTGTTTATAATATAATATATATATTCCATATCATTTTTTTAATTCTCTCGTTTGACAAGACAGTGATATTAAAAACAATAAATTTAACCATTTACGGTAGGTAGGTACTTAAATACTTTTATCTATATAAACCCGTTTTTAAGACACCTTTAGTAAACATATAAATGCTCCGATTGTTTTTTTTCATTAGTTTCAATAATAGTTACCTACTAGGTAGCCTATACATATCTCTAAATTAGGTAGGTATAGGATTTATACTAGGCTTATGCCTAGAATTTTAGTGTTGTAATATCACATAAAATTTCATGTTAAGTACTTATAATCGGATTGCAAACTTAAAACACAACATTTTATATTATTATCTACTGTTTTTATAATACCTTTATCCATAATAATGTACGTATTTTGCATTAAATTTAATAGGTATTTACCATTTTTTTGAAATAAAATTTTATGCTCATGCTAGGTATATTAGTATTTTACACACAGTATATTACTTACTAATCTTTAAACAAATAATAGTTAATTATTATTTCCTGTGATGCCCTTTTTTATTTAATTAGGAAAACAGCGTCATGTTAAATTAAAAACCTCAATTTTAAAATAATTACTTTATAAAAACAAAGAATGTTAATAAGAATATTATAAGTGCAATTGATTTGAATAAAAATTTAGTTCCCTATAATATTATATTATTAGATGCAATTAAAATATAATCATTAGTAAAATTAAAAAAAATCTCTATTTATCAAATTGTGATCATCATTATGTAGTTGGACATTTGTTAATGTGTAATAAAAAGTTTTTAAAGATGTCATGGAACTGACTTTAACTGCTATACATACAACTAATTTTAATATTATTTCAGTTAAATATTATGATCATAGCCTGTCTAAAATTTTGTTAAGTATCTATTTTGTTCACTCATGTTTAAGAAAAATCAGTAATGATTTTCAAATCAGATTTGGATTGGATTTTTAGTAAAATAAAAACATATATTTTATACATGAAGATTATTTTACATTCCTACTTTAAATAAAAACACAGTATCTCAAACTGTAGAAATTATAGGCATGTTAAAAAAATAAAATATGGTATCAATTACTGTATTAAACAAAATGTTTTAGCCAGGCTATGTAGTCATAATAACAACCCATTTATTAAAACGTTAGGTATATAATATTATAATATAGATAACACTATTACATATTTTAAATACAACATAGTTGTTACAATTCGTACTTGAGTAGTACCTACGAAAATGTTCTATAATAATCCATTTCATAATGCCATCCAAAACTTCATGCAAATATTTTCAATATCCGTCAGTAAATTCAACCCTTTTCATAAAATATTGTATCAGATAATCCAACAATATGATCCATCACTTAGCACCTTATAATTACGTTCAACATTATTATTATACATATTATCACATTTAAATTGCACATCTATAAAACATATTAATGACATGAAAATACTTAGGGATTTAAGTATTATGGTTCACATACTAATAATGTTCATAAGAATGTACTTTATTAAGAAAACTTGATGGTTTTCGTTGGACAATTTGCCACTATCCTCCTGTTCCATTGAAGTACTGGGCATGTTTGGTGTAAGGTGCGGCAATATGATAAGGCGGTGGCTGACCACGACTGTAAACTGGTTCTGCTGATAATCCACTTGGGCTATGCCTATGACTAATAACACTTGGTGGGTTAGACGCCGCCGGTATAGCATCATATAAATCAAACATATTTTGACTAGTTGGTGAATGCACATGACTGTAACTGCCATCATCTGATATGAGTGGCGTGTCTGTCATGCGATATGGATTGGTTGTGTTTGTGTGTCCAGTCGGCGAGTAAAGCTCTGGGGACTGAGAAGACACATAGGTGGGACTAGACGCTGATGCATTATACATATTTGAATTGGGTGTCGAAGTTTGATGAATAGATGAGGGATATTGACGACAGTCCATTCCAGGTCCAGCATACATAGCAGTATACTTGCTTAAATTAGGCATTGTGGTAGAGCTCACCACTTGACTGACGGTGTGCACTCGTGGATTTGATAAGTCACAACTTCCATGAGGAAGATAGTTGTATTCATCATAATTTCTTTGACTGTAAATTTTCTCTTTAGAATGAGCATAATTGTCACCATCATAGACACTTTCATGATAATTTTCTTCAGGTACAGGATTACAAACAATATGCTCTTTCCTAGAATACATTGGTTCAAAAGTAGGTATATTGTCCATCCCAGTCCTTGGGTTATAAGATCCATCATTAAAATGAGGTGTAAGTATAGTCTCATTGTTTGAGCGTCTATCTTGAGAACTTAGACTTAGTCTTTGCAACCGACTTCGTGTGTCATCTAAGCTATTACGATAATTGCTTTCGTTAGGAACCTGATAACTTTTATGATCTAAATGTGTCCCATATACATTTGGAAGTAAAGGAGCACTTGATCTATCCATATCTTGTCGAGATGCATACTTTTCACTGGGTTTTGGAGTATACCTTTGATTTAAAATGTAGTGGTCACTAATTTCATTTTTAAATTCTTTTTTTGGAACTCCATTACTCTCAGGATAAAGAGCATGGTCTACACTTTTATATGTTTTATCTTTTTCATACGTAAGATCTAATGGTCTGTCATAAGCATTTTCAGAAGGGACATTGTCATACACGGATGTTTTCATTTGATCTTGACTCATGCCATCTATATTATCTTTACCAATGTTTTCTGTTTGTATTTTATTATCAGATGCAAACCTTTGTTGTAATGTTGGGGTTATTTTTGCAGCTTTTATGTGTACAGCATTCTGCATTGCAGGAGACACATCCTGGGTGCTGTCCTTTTGAATATTCCTAGCATGTTTTGCCAGTGCTCGTAATTCTTTAGGATATGGCGTTGGTGCTCTTCTTAACTGTCCTGGTTTTTCAGGAACCTTTGGTGTGGCTTTCATGTCTACAAAACTTATATGACGCGCAGATGCTTGAGCATCTGCATTCTCTTGTTTCTCACTGTCTGGTTTTATTTCCATAGGAGTTAAAGGCACTTGGGGAAAGAGGAAACAAGTGAGGACTTGCTCATAAGTATGAGGATCAACTTCAGAATGCATAGGCACTAAAGGTTTGCTTTGATTTTCAGATAGCCAAAGAGCTACTAAATTATCACAATTCAACAAAGACTGGGGAAGGCAACTTAACGAATTCCTCACCAAGTTTAAAACTCTCAAAGAAGATAAATGGCCAATTTCAGGAGGGATTTTACTAATTTTATTAGCCCGTAATGATAGAACAGACAACTTTGTGCAGCTCCCTATTTCTGGAGGAACAGCTCTTAGCATATTCTCATCAATATTGAGATATTGTAATTTTCTGAGTAATCCAATAGATGAGGGTATTTTATCTAAATAGTTGCACATTAGCATTAGCTCTTCCAAATTTTCAAGCTGTCCAATACTGTCTGGTATAGAATACAGCCTGTTATTATCTAATTTCAAAGTAGTTAGTTTGCTGAGCTGACCTATTGTGTCAGGGAGTTGAGTCAAACTATTTATGGATAAACTGAGGTCTACTAGCTGACTGCAATAGCCTATTTCAGGAGCAATTTCTTCTATCATATTATTACTGGCTTCCAAATGTACTAGACATTCTAAGGGCTTTATAGCAGCTGTAATGCTTGTTAAACTATTACTGTCCAACCACAACTCCTTCAACTTCAAAAATCTACCGATGACTTCAGGAAACTGCTGGAACTCATTTTGGCCTATATCTAATCTCAAGAGTTCTGTAGAACGCGAAAGAGACTTCGGCAAAATCATGAGATAGTTGTCTCGCAATTCCAATATTCGTAGACTAGCTAGCCTTCCAAAATTTCCAGGTAAATACTCAAGGTATGTGTCATTTAGGTACAAATCCTGTAGTGCAATTAAATTTGTTATTGCATCTGGGAGTTTCTCTAACGGATTTACACTGAGATCTAAAAACATTAAATACTTCAAAGCTTTCATTGTTTCTGGTATTGAAGTTAATGTGTTTCTACTGATATTAAAATGTTGCAGATTTACCAGAGATGATATGGCAGTCGGTATGGCTTGCAGCTCATTGTCGCTGAGGTCCAGGTACTTCAGCCCGTGGCACATGAATAACTGGCGTGGAAGTTCAGTGATGCGGTTGCTCTGACAATACAGCGTTTCCAATGTTCTCTCGTACACAAACACTTCTGTTGGGACGTCGGATAAAGATTGATGGGAATAGTCCAATTCAACCACATCTTCAACCCCAGGTCTCACACAGCACAAGAAATCGAATGGCATTCTGTTGCTTACATACACAAATATCCACAATTGAAATAAAATAAAACCTCTACGACACGAGGAAAACTACGATTTAGATGTATCCTTCGAATTTAAGTAACGTTATAAGTCATGTTTTAGATTTTGTACACTGATTTAATACAAATCTAAATAAAATTACTCCAATGAATCACTCAAACAATAATCGTAACCTTGCCTTCATTTTTTAATATTATTTGACAATTGACATCACATTTGTCAGTTTGACTTGACATTTCTAACATACATAATTCATTCACTCACTCACTCCTGCGTTTTGAATAACCTTTGAGTAGAAAGAAAAGCTTTGGAAATAGGTATGAGAGATTCCTTGACATTGCTCGATAAAAGATCGCAGTTTATGTAGATTCGATCGATTCTTAATCGGAGGGACCTACAACCATATTTATTTATGTTTTCTATGGCATGTATGTACGTACAGGCACACATCAAAGTATACAAATCTGTCAAATTTCTTCAATCGACTCTCATCCAAAGATTTTACACTATAACAAGATGGCGCACTTATTACTTACATTCGAGCCTCGCGAGATGTCTATATATTGGTTAGCGTCCTACTCTAATAAGGTGACCACACGTTTTAGCGTTTCGATTACTATTATTGTTAGTCAAACTTAGTCCACCCACGTGGGAGTCGGACATTGCGTTCTCTAGGAAACTCGTGAAGCCCATTCAAACTAGAAGGGCTAGCACGAACGTTTCAAAATATCGTTTGAGTATTTATAAGCAATTTTGTAGAAAAAGCACAAGTTCCAAATTAAAATTCCTTATTATGTATAGGTACGATACGAAGAGACTACCGACTTTTCGAAAAGTTTGTGCTAGCCCTATTAGATTTTCTATTTACCTACGATTTTATAAATTAAAAATTAAATAGATTTATTGCTACACTTTTTACGTAACATGACCTTTTTATGGTCGTGCATAATCATGCAATTTATTTGACCGTAAAAACTTTCCGATTTGTCCAAAAAAAATAAAAAAGTAAATCCGTCTTTAGATGACAAGCGAAATGGACACCCTACTCAATGCAAAAAAAAAAACTTTGACTAAATACTTACTTATGAAAAATACACCGCAACCTTTATAAGATTCACTTTTGCATCCTATCACACAACAAGTGAGAACCATTACAAATAAATAATCACAATTTTTACACGTTATTTTTGTCGTCACAATAATACAAACTTTCAAATTATTTTTGCCGCCGCCATAATGGTGATGTCGAGACGCCAGTGTTGCATATTGATTATAATTAAAACTACCATATCACCGACTTTTACATAAAAACAGTCGTTTATCATGGTTTAAAATAAAAACAATTAAAAAGACATTATTAATTCCAACGTATCATTCCTTTAAATTATTAAATATTTTGAAAGTTCCCCAGAAGAAAAAATATAAACATTGCTTAAGTTATACCATAAAGGTTTTTTTTATGATGGCAACCCATTAGACAAGGACATCATCCTATATAGCGACATCTCGCTTGGCTCGATTTTCTGTAAAGCGATTTGGCATTTCAAAGTAATCTTTATTCCCACGCACAGAGTCGAAATTAACATTGCATTCATTTCATAGTGCACCATCTTGTTTTATATCCAATATCTTTGCTCTCATCTTACTGTGATAACTACTCATTGGGTTGAAAATCAATTAAGGAAATTTGACAGGTTGTGGTAACCTGATGACCTGATGTGTGGCTGATTATACCTAGGTAAATAATGGCTTGAAAAAGGTAGTCAAGTATTTCAAACAACCACTTTATTCTATTTGAAAAGAGTAACTACTGAGTTTCTTGCTGGTGTCTTCTCAGTAGAAATCGACGTTCCGAACCAGTGGTAGATTATATTATGTTTTGACATTCATAAGTGTTCTGTATGGACCTAACTTGAATAAAGATTTTTTCTATTTCTATACTTATACCTACTTAATAAAGTATTACATAAAAATATAAAATGCAGCAAGAAAATCATAAAATTAATTGATAGCGCCACTGCCGCTTACGTTATAGAGTATGGTAGCCCCATTGGTTATATTACTATGGAACTCCGTCTTAGTTCCTCAAGAATACCTACATTTCACGACATTATTTGTGTCGACAAAGTCACGAAATTGATTGATAGCGCTATGTCGTAAGGAGTTCACATGTTTAAAACTGTCATCGTAAATTAATCCGAATCGATGATCAATTTCGAACTTGATCAACTTTCGGATGTAAAAATTAATTTATTTCAATGGTGTTAGGTTTACATATTTAACGAAAATACTAATAATAATAGGTACCTACTTATTATATTATACTGATTGGAAATAAGTTAGAAAAATATAAAATGCAGCAAGAAAATCATAAAATTTATAGATAGCGCCACTGCCGCTTACGTTATAGAGTATGGTAGCCCCATTGGTTATATACTATGGACTCCGTCTTAGTTCCTCAAGAATACCTACATTTCACGACATTATTTTTGTCGACAAAGTCACGAAATTGATTGATAGCGCTATGTCGTAAGGAGTTCACATGTTTAAAACTGTCATCGTAAATTAATCCGAATCGATGATCAATTTCGAACTTGATCAACTTTCGGATGTAAAAATTAATTTATTTCAATGGTGTTAGGTTTACATATTTAACTGAAAATACTAATAATAATAGGTACCTACTTATTATACTGATTGGAAATAAGTTAGAAAAATATAAAAGTAAATAAAAAAAATAGGCATTAAATAATTGAATAAAAAACGGAAGTTTATAATTTACTATCTTTATTGCTTCATATTTACAATATTTACAGGGATTTTTTAATTATACAGGTCATTACTTTTAAGGTGTCCAGCGGATGTCCATGAATATGTTATAGTATTTTCTCCTTAGACTAGCGGATACTTACTACCTTGTTTGGTGTGCCCGAAACAGCCGCTTTATACAGCTCTTTTCTTATTTAAAAGCGTCGCTCTTGTCGGTGGAGCATAATCTCAATTATAATTGTATTCGATTTACGTTTGTTTGAAGAACGTATAATAAATACATTTTAAGTGTTCTGGATAGGTCTCACTATAAAGCTAAACTGACAAACTGCAAAGTCTATTCTACTCTATTCATTCTTAGACTTCCGCTGGACACATTGAAAGAGACACCCCAAGTATATAAAATCTATCAATAAAGTCGTAAAATGTATTCTTAGGGAACTCAGTTCCACAGTTTATAACCAATGGGGCCAAATATACGATACTTACTCTATGACGTAAGCAACAGTGGCGCCACCAATAAATTTCATGACTTTCTTGATGAGATCGTTATAGAATAGGGTTTGAAGTGATATAGAAATTAATTGATAAATATTTATAAATGTTAGGTTAAATTCAGAATTATCAGAATCAGTTCTCACAATCAATTGATAATAATGGTATTTATATAACTTCGAACTCTATAAGAAAACAATGTTTAAGGAAAATAAGCTGATACTGGTGTAGATTTATAGGTCGACGCTCGAGATGTCTTCTTTTCCCGATAGTCCACTTTAGGCAAAGTTACCGTTTTATTCTCTTTTCCTTTGTTTTTATCTGACAGCACTGTCGATCTTGGTCGGGATGATTCTGAAACAATTTAAAATCAATTGGCAACAACAACAAAAGTCCATTTTATCCATTATACAAAGGTATTCAGTAGGGTTATACAGGGTGTATCTGTGAATTTCTAAAAGTCAGTGAACAAATGTTGTTCAAAATGGTTGGTAGAACACGTGGTGAGAGAGATGTAAATGTTTACAGATACACCATGTATAATTATCTATTTTTGATAAATATCACAACCAGGAGGCAATTTTCGTACACTCGACAAATAGGCAAATGAGAGATTTATCGAGACGAATGTAAAAAATCTCCAAATTAGACTCCAATGTCGAGTGTACCGAGAATTTATTGTGCAGCTGTATCCCCTATCTATCAGTTTCACGAAACGATATATCAAAAAAACATGCGGATATCGTATGAAACGTTTGGACTCATTAGGAATATCACGGTAATTTCATATCCAAATTCAATGTGACATTAAAATTTCGAATTTCTCTTTGCGTTTGTGTTTTAGATCGTAAAATATATTTATCGTATATAATAAAATACGATCTTCTACCTATCACATAAAAAAAAAACGATAGATCGTGTGTTCTTTTAAGTTTTAAAAACAACGATGGTTTTCGAATTACGACCTGTTTGTTTATACTCTATTCCGACCTCGGTTATTATTGTCTAAAAACAAAAGATTCACCTTTATCTTCATGCTTATTTCTTTCGTCAACTGCAGGTCTTAAATATTTGGGATCAAGCCCAAGTTTACTATTTTTGTCTTGTATTTCAGGGCCAGCACTGTCTTCCATATTTGATCTAAAAAGAAAAGGTAGGCTTTAGCAAAGTTGCAGGTTATAAGTAGGTTTATGGGTCCGTACCCGTGGAACCAGTGACGGGTTTGCTAACGCATTTTTCCACATAAAAATAACATTGATAGATTGGGGACGCATCGCATTTCACATAAAAAATAAACATTCACAGATGAACCTCAGTTCTACCTACAGTACGCCATCTAGTGGATTTTGCACACGCGATAGCCACCATTAATATAAACCTACTTGGTATTCATGATTATTCAAATAAATGATACGTAAGGTTAATTGCCTTAAGTATTATCACAAAATTAAGCCTGATGCTGGGCGCTGTCCATTGGTCCAGTGTTAGTTTTCAGTTTGATTCCAATGGAAAGTATGTACTCAGTAAAATTTGGTGTGGTTATCTAGGCTGTGCTGTGGAGGGTCTTGCGTGTATCATGCTTGACAGTCTGGATAGTCGAATGTATAAAGCTGTTTTCTTCATACATTCGCATCCGGATTTTTCCGAATGCGGAATGACAAAAATTAGTCCCATTAATCGAATCCCTACTATACTATTGTTAACTTACTTTGAAGTAGCATAAAAATTAATAGACTCGTCCGACACCTCTTCTGTCAGGTTGTTTTGGCTTCTTGGAAGAAAATAAGGCGTCGAACTCGTTGCTGTATGTATTCCTTGCTTATATCTCTGGCGCATCCCGTCTGCCGGTTCACAATTACCTTCCAGTTTCTTATGCAGCCATTGTATTACTGAAAGTTCAAAGTATTTGTTATTTTTGCGCCTGTAGACATGGCTTGTTGACTTGTACTATTACTTGATTTGTTGTATCTATAAATTATATAATCAATTAAAAATAAGAGCATGGCACGATTAACTAGTAAGTACATGTACATGGCACAACATACAAAAACGTAGTAACAAACAAGAAATTTGATTTACAACAGTTTTGTTGGTGGTCTCATTTTACTTTTAGAGCTGTTTCTACCAGGAAAACTTCAGGTTAAGGACACTGAGTAGAAGAGGGGTTGGTATGGTGACAGGTGACAATTTTGTAATGTTTTGAGTCAGCAAGAAATGATCACCCATGTTATTATTCTTGATTGTTTCATCGCGATCTTTCAGCGTTTCTTCAGCAGATTTACACTTCTCTGTTATTAATTTTAATTCTTCCTTCAGTTTTTCCATATTATTATTTGTGCTAGTCATTTCAGCCTTCAACTCTTCCATTTCTTTTGTGTATCTTTCAATTACTTTCTCTTGTTCTAATGCTATAGCAGTTCTACATAAAAGCTAAAATAAAAAAAAAACACATTAACTTGTCTCTGGAAAACCTTTTAGTGAACTAAACTTTTGATAGCAGTAAGTACGTATATTATTTGTGATACTTTTGTTGATTCTGATAACCCATACACAAGTGTATGATAAGTCACACAGGTATGTTACGTGGTCCCCAATTCTCGTAATTTTCAATATAAAAAAACTGTGTTAACGCGATATATATCTATTTCCAATAAATAACACAACCACAAGCACGAGAATTGGGGGCGTGTTCTGATATTTATAATTTAAGTACCTTTTCCTTCATTTCTATAAGGTCACAATTTTGCTTGGATATAATTTGATTAGCTTTTAAAAGCTGTTCTGATGTAGAATTCGCTGCCGCATTGTTTTTGTTTGCTAACGACTCACTGAGTGCCAAACGCTCTTCTAAACTTGCCTGTAAATATAAAAAAAAATGTAATTATGAAGAAATGCTGGAGTCTACTATGCATAATACGGGCTGCCGTTAGGACAATGTTTTGCGCGGGAGCATTCATTCTTCAGGCTGGTACGCGGGGAGAGGGCAATCAGGAGGGTTTCTGAGGGGAGAGGGGAGCAATGGCGCGGGCGCGGCGCGTTTGGTCACGGCGTTAATATTATATTATAATTAAGCAGTACTGAAAACAACAGGAATGATTGACAGGATCGAAAACAAAATATTGTTTTAGAAAAAAATATAATAAGATTATTTAAGAATCACTCACTTTTTCTTTCTTTGTTAATTGTAGGGATATGTTCAAATCTTTGATAGTGTTTGAATGGTCCTTCAGTGTCTGTGAAAAGTTAGTAAAAAATTAAGTAAATAATAATATTTCAAAATACAATTACTGAGTAATACACTCAAAGTAAGTAAGTACTTGAGTGTAAGTAGGTACACTCAAATAAAAAAAAACATGACAGTTTTGCAACACTGCTCTATAGCAGTGTTTCAAAACTGTCATGTTTTATTATGTTTATGTGTTAAAGTTAGGGTAGAAATTATTTACCTGCTCCAAATATGTAAATTTACTATTTATCTGTGCACATTGCTTCTCTTTTTCAGTTAACTCTCTTTCTAAAGTTGCATTTTTCGCTTTCAAAGTAGCCACTTCTATGTGGGTTTTTTGCACTTCTTTCTCTATTACATTGATCCTTTGAGATTTCTCACTAAAAATATGTATTAAAAATTATGTGGCACTTTCAAAGAAAGGATGTAAGAGTATTTGAAATAAGAAACATCGGAATTCATTAAAAACTACAATATGAGATGTGCTAAAACAAACCATTTACCTCAATTGATTTTCTAGAATGGATATGTTTTCCTTTAACTGCTTACAAATAGTATTTAATTCATCCATTTGTTTATCTTTTCTATTTAAATTTTCTTGAGTTATGGCAATTTGAGTGTTTGTATTTAATTCTGTATTTTTTTGCCATTGTATCCTTTCCTGCAAAAAGAAAATCCAACATAAAAAACAGATTAGTAAAACTTATTTTCATTACCTAGATAAGTAATACAACAATAAATTCCATAGTACCTGTATCAATCTGTCTTTCTCCTGCTTCAACATTTCTTGATATTCTATCTCTTTTCTAATTTTTTCTTCCTCCATTTTAGTTAGTGTATGTGTCATTTCATGAACTTTGCGTTCTAAATTCACACATTTGTCGTTCCACAATGCATCGCTATTAGATGTTGCACTTTTGTGAGCAGATAGGGTTTTCTAAAATATAATAAGAGCATTCAGAGTAATAATAATTTAACGGGAGATAGGTAGGTTGGTAATAAATTATTTTCAAAAGATGTAATGCTAGAGATTTGAAAAATATGGTTTCGCTGATATGCTAAGTACTGACAGCCACACATCAGGTTACCACAACCTGTCAAAAATTTCCTTATTCAACCTAATGTGATTAGGTTGATAGAAATAATTTGACAGTTTTGTATATTTTGATGTGTGGCAGTATGTACATAATAGAATTTTATTGCATGGATCTTATAGTAAGGCAAGAATAGATTTTTACCTTTAAGTTAACAATGGTTTCTGCCATGTGTTGCTTGATGTCAGCATCTGTTGCCGGGCCAGTCTTCAGCGACAAGTGGACAAGGCGCTTGAAATCATTGTGTTCAATGATCTCAAAAAAATACTGGATTGGATTTGTTTGTTGCATCTGTAGAAACCTGTATCAATAGAGAAGTTATTTTTCTATTTAAGTACATAATATGATAAGCTCTTAACTAGGTTCATTACAAATACCTGTAAGCGAAAGAATATTAATACTTACTTTGTAGGCATTATTAGGAACTTTTTTTGTTAGTTAAACATGCAAGGTTTATAGATAACGAAATTCATAGAAATGGGTACTACAAGGAGACTTAATGAAGGCGTTATCTGAAGAACCCGCATGTTACAGCAAGGAACATGTGACCTTCAATTCAATAGGCTACTGCTCGTGAATACTTTGTAGGTATCTGTCCACATACTCACATATTATTTGATGCACATTGTTGTAATAATCTCACAAGCTGTGATGGGAAGTTATCAAAGTCTATCAAGAGACCTTGCTGTTTTTTCAGGTCTTCATAGTCACAACGAGTTATTGTCAAGACGCACAAGAACGCAGGATCGTCTTCATCTGATAATGTTATTTTCTAGAAAATATTGAACTATTTGTTAAGTGCACACAGATAATGAAGAATGTATGGTTTGCCCATGTATAGAATCTTACATTACATTCTAATAGTAAAACGAAAAATAAATACTTACAACACAATCCGTTTCAAAAACTTTATCAACAATGACAGTAATATCCTTCTTATGTTCATCAAAACCTCTTTTAAAAGTAATATAATATTTTCCTTTATGGAACATTTTAAATAGTATAGGTTTAAGTTAGGATTTCATTAAGTTTATCGTAAATAAATAAAAGTGAACAACAAAAACACTTGAATCAAACGATATTTTCATTATTTGACATTGACTGAATGAGTTGAATGACTGACTAATGTGAGTGACGTACGTTACGTGCACCAATCAAGCTAGACTAATCACGATCACTCACTCATCGTAGAACATACCATTGACTTAAATATATGGACCGGGCCTATTGTCCTATACAGAAATCAGTTATACAAATACCATGCGTGTCGACGTGGAATTCTCAAAACTATTGTTCTCTCTATCTAACTCAGCCTTGATTTCATAAGTGGAAAGAGATGACACTATTTCATTCAGCTCTATAATCGGAAAAATTTTCATTTGACAACCACGTTAATGCCTAATGCGGCCAAAAAGCCATGTTTAGTTACAGTTTTCTGAAGTACATGAAGTGTCAACTCACCGTTTCTTCCGACAAAAATAACTAATAATTTCTTTTCTTTTGAGAACTCGTTGTCCACATTACACAGGATATTGAAGAAACATTTAATCATTATGCCCAAGTGTAGTGTTATAGGATGTGGCTCAAGGAAAAGCGAAAATCAGCAAAGATTAACATTGCACCGGTATGTTATGTTTTTTTCTAATTATTATAAATGTTCATTATATTTATAGAAACTTTGAATGTTTTACACTTTTGTTTCCCCGTGTGATTCTATCCGTGTGTTTTCAGTCCATAATTATGCTTCATTTTGAATATTTTTATGTTATAAAAATTCGTGAGTTTTATACTAGGGTTGTAGTAAAAACATCGATAATATTTTACGATGAAGATAAACCTTTTATGCTAAGCGATGAATTTCACTTTGGGGAGTATTGTAATAATTTGATTTTGATCACATATCGTAAACTCGTCAATTTGAGATTGTTATTAATGATACCGGTATTACATACCTACTGCTACGACCTCCCGTTTTTATTCACTGAGCTACCATTGCCCTACCTCTATTATTAAGAGTAGATAATATCATTATAATCTTATCAATAATACCATAATTTTCTTACTTACAGATCTCTTTCTACAAACTGCGACGAACTGAACTCAGGAAGATAATATCACTACAAGCTCTACTACCTACTACCACCATAATTGTAAATTGAATACATATCTGTATACCTAGTTGTAGTGGACGAGGTGGAGGAAAGAAAACTCGGTATTAGAGAGTAAAGAAATACTTATTTAGCGGTCACAGACCAAACTATTAAAATAATTAAAATTACGAATTAGATGTGCGCGTTAGGTGTTCCTTGTATGCAGTGGCGATCCGGATGTCCGTTGAGTCGATTTCCGCGACGTCATCGGCGCCTCCCATTGGTCCGCTTGTGCGATATCACGTTATAATATAATATAATATTCTATTCCGCTATGATCCTGGTGTTGCCGCAACACTAGTTAAGTTTAATTTTGCAATAAAAAGATCTATATTATCTATTACATATTAAGAGCATAATTATTACCTACTTCAAGGAAGACTTGTAAACTTTGTGCAATAAAGAGTACCTATCTATTTATACTTTGATTTTCATTTAACCAGTAACTTAAGCTTCTAATCAATCAATTTTACGAATGTCATTTTAGGCTTTCAAATTAGGAGTTGAGACGAGTTCTGTCAAAACAACTTCCATCGGTCTCAAACGAAAGAATGGTCACTTCAAATTACGAAATGACGTTCTCAATCGTTTGGTTGAGTCTCAAAATTACTTCAATACTCAATGCTTTATTTGCGTTTCACTTCAAATTAGACCCCCAGTCAGTATCGACTTGACAAATTATGATATCGATAAAGCATTATCAACAGAGCAGCACTAAAATAGCTGTCAGTCCGCCATTTTATGTTCTAAACCGGCACGTTTTTTTTGTAGGTATTTCTGCTCTATATATAGAACTCATTGGAACATACTCACTCACATTTTTTTTTCTTGGCTTCATTCATTCATAGTAGTGATGTGAGTTCAACGAACATTTTATAAAAGATTTCTTTATTTTATTTGTTCCTAATAGCCCCCCAAATGTCTATGGTATAATTAGTCAAATTGAAACGTTAAAATAATAATTTGACAGATACGACATTTTGGCGGAATTTAACTTTGTTCGTTTAACATTATTTTCTGTTACGTTTTGATAATAATTCAAAAGATTTTGTAAGTTTTCATTTTAACTAAGAATCTATAAACCTCAATACAGTGTCAATAAAAGTAGGTAGTGGTTGACAAACTGAAAAATGTGGAATGGTGAGTTTTATAACAGCTTGACAATGTAGAACAGAAAAGCCGGTGCTTTTTATTTCTTAATTATTACATTTTAGATCAGTCTGCTGCCGGCGGCGGGTTTTTCAACTCGCCTAGTCAATTTGGCAATGTGAACACTCCAAATCAAGCCCAGAAGTCTGTAAGTTCTCTTATTGATATGACTTATAACCTGTATCCACTTGTTACTAAAATTTCAATAAAAAGTATAATAATACAAATTTAATGGTGTAAACTACTTTCTAGAGTCGCCGAGTGTCTCGCACAGCTCCGATAGTAATTAAGCAGGCCTTACATTGTGGAGATGATGGAGTGAGAATTTGGGGAACTGATATTCAAATTGTCTCTGTGGTTGCTCGTGTAAGGAATATCCGAATGCAGAGTTCCAAGATAACATACACAATACAAGACATAACAGGCAGGATGAGAGCAGTGTTGTGGATTGATCAGGAAGCAATGGAGGAGGATGTAAGTTATAAATTTTTTTTTGTTGTCTACCAAGACCAACAATACTTACAAGTCTTACAACACAGTCCCTTGTTATTACAATGATGCAGACACTTATACTTATGTAGCATTTAAAATTGAATTACTTTTGTCTTACAGGATAAATCCACACCCAAGGTTGAAGTGAATGATTATGTACAAATCTTTGGTAATGTTAAAGCAAATAAAGGAAAGAAAGTCCTCATGGCATTTAAAATTATGCCAATCAAAGATGTAAATGCTATTACATTCCATTATTTGCAATGCATCAATAATAAAGTCAAAATGGAAGCTGATTCAAAGAAGGTAAATATTTTTCTACAAGATAATTGTTTTAATTCTATTTGCTATTATGTCATATCAGATATCTTAATGTAGATAAAACTATCTGATAAAATCAGCTTATCCTTACCCATATTCAATGACTATTCCCTCTTCTAAAAGTTATCTCTTATGTTGTTATTAGTAGTAGACTAATACTAGCTTATTTAACTTCTGACTGCTTTTATTTCTGGAATTTTATTTATTCTGTGTTCAACATTATTGGTTGTATAAAATATGTATGTCACTATGTTTATTATGATGATTAACATCTATGTACTTTTAACTTTAAGGTCAAAGTTGTTAATGATAATCCAACTGGTACAAGCACATTGCCAGCAAACTCAATGGTGGGGATGTCAGACAACAACGGCTCTGTAAATGGATTGAACCCTCGTCAAATGATGGTGTTCAACTTGATCAGAAGCTCAACATTGGAGCAGGGCATCAGTAAACAGGATATGTATGCCTCACTGAAGGATCGCATGGCTCTTATAGAGTTCGAGTAAGTTGCCTAATAACAAGTGATCAGAAATTTTGGTGGTTAATACTTTTACCACTAAAGACGAATACTATAATAAGCATCCAAATTTCTGATCACAACTAAAAACAGTGTGTGGATTGCAGACAGGAATTATATCAACTAATAGACTCCCACTGCTGGACTTAAACCTTTCCTACTCATCTTTTTATAAACTTGTCTCCATAGTTAAACAACTAAGAAAATTACAATCATTTGCATACACAGCAGTAGTTATATTTTCATAATATATGAAAGATGTGGGACCTTATTCAAGCAAACATATCAAGATTTGAATTACTCAGAGATTTCTTATACTCATTAAATTCATAGTTTGGTAATTTATTTATTTCAGGAATATTTTGGAATGGATGTGTGGTGAAGGCCATATCTACTCTACCATTGATGAAGAACATTTCCGTGCCACAGATGCCTTTTGAAAAAACTCATCATTTATTTGCTTAACTTTATTACAACCAGATTAAAGACAAAGTCTTTAAATACACAGTACATTTTTTGAAATATGTAACTGAAATGTGATTGTTATTTACATTAAACATATTAATCAGTTAAAAGTTTTTACTTAAGTACCTATGTACGTACTTTCATATCATTTACACAATTAACTCTTCTAAAAATAGTAGTTTTCCTTGATAAGTCTCAATTAAACATTATTTGTTTACATCTACTTGGTCTTATTGACAAGATAAAAGCATAAAAAATTAAAATGGATGCTTATGTACATATTCATATAGTGACTAGAGAATTTGAGATTTATAACTCATCTCTAACAGCTTTGTTGCGAACATCTGGTTTCTTGCCTGTGTAAGTTTGACTTTCTAACTGAACATCTTTCAATTCTTCTTGTTCTAACAGGAATTCCTTTGCTGACCAAGCTTGTGATCCATCTTTAAACATGAAGATTGCCCTGTCATCATCTATAAGATATCTGTAACAAATTACAAATATTTCATGCTGAGTCCACATTTTAATTTATGGCTATAAGTTTGTTCACATAAATAATTTCTTTATAATTATTATGAAAGAAAATAGACTTCAATGAATGGGGTTCCTGGTTGATTTCTTCACTTTTTCTTTTAAAGTGGATCTATTGCTTAATATTATTCCCATTCAACTTGGCTCTGTTATCACATCATGTTTTTTGCATTTACCAAGTTGTAGTTTCTTTTCAATAGAAATCACCATTTCAACCAGATTCAGTTAGAAACATATTTGACATGCATATTATTAGTTATAGACTCAAATAAGTCACTTATTACTTCTATAATGCTCTAAGAATGCAAAAACATAGGTACTGACCTTTCTGCTTGAATGTGGTTGCTCCAAAGGCTTGCTTGCCATATCTTAGTCAACTCTTCTGTCCTATCTCTAGACGGCTTATTGGCTACTGTGACAAACATCATCAACGTTTGACCCTTCTTAGTTGCCTCTAAGAT
Organism: Cnaphalocrocis medinalis; assembly: GCA_014851415.1. NCBI lineage: Eukaryota > Metazoa > Arthropoda > Insecta > Lepidoptera > Crambidae > Cnaphalocrocis > Cnaphalocrocis medinalis. The sequence goes on along the minus strand of CM026285.1, from coordinate 11,046,894 downwards.
TGATCCCGGGTTCGACATATCCATCTTAGTTAAGTCTATCGATGGAGGTTTGCGTAAATGTTCAGGAAGTTCGTCATCCGGCAAGGGGTCTTCATCTTCCTCCCACTGGTCAAACAGCCTACAAAGCACAAGTCAATACATGAGCAACCAATAAATAAATATTACAAGCTAAAACTGTTTACTAATTTTCATTACCGTTCCATGTCCGCGTCGGTGAAATCTCTTATATCTTTTTTGGCCCATCCAGGTTTTTCTTCATCACTATACTTTTTTCCTAAAGTTACGCTGAAACTCAACAAGTATATAAAAAATATAATATTTCCCATTGTTTTATGTATTATTTTGCCGCTTTACTCTAATTTCACACACGACGAGCAACACGTCACATACAAATGAAACATGTTCGTTCATTCATATTTTTGTTTGACAGCCGCTGAGTGAATGAACAGGAACGAACAAAATATTCAAAGGAATGAATGAGCTGAGTATAATGAACGGGTCAATCCTTGGAAGGGATGTTAGTATTCGATAAACTTAATGAGGTTTTTTTTCCAATCAATAAAATTACCAATAAATAAGTCATCTTCATTTGGACACCTTTAAAGTAGGTTAAAATAATCGATATATTAGGTGTTGGTTTTTTTATTCATATTATTTTTATAAGTCAAACTATTATTTTAAACCTTACTCATTCTATAAAGTGCTACATACAATTACGTATATATAGGACTAAAACATAGTTCTTTGCAAAAAAAATCGTTTACTCATCAATGCTAATCAAATAAAAGAGACGTTCCCCACTCACTAATACGCTCGCAAAGTGCTAATCCAGCTCCTATTTGTCTCAGTGCTTCGTATTGTTTTTGCCTATAATGTGGTGAGTCTTGTGTTATTATGCAAATAAATAATTCTTATTCTCATTTCATAATATTTGTTTATTTCACATAATTACGAAAAAAAAAACTTAACAATTTCAATTATTATCGTAGGTTGGTGAGCAAAGCTCTTTTATGATGCATCAATGGATTGTGTATCGCATTTTTTCTAGGTTTAATTTTGCTGGTATTTATTACTATCTCATTTATACGACTATTTAGTGCGAATAAGGTTTAGACCCCGCGCGCATAACATTATGTTGGTCAAACGTTCACCGCTTGAGATATTTTTTAATGAATCAGTTTTTAACTTGTTTGACAGTTACTCGTTTTTTTTATTTTTGTTATTATTTATCGATACATAGGTAACATATTATATTTACATCCCTCAACAAAATAGCCCATTCATTCATTCAGTTCATTGATGGAATCGTCATCACCATTCACCGCCTGTCAGCGCAACTCTCAGTTCCGGTCGTGAAAGGAAGGAAAGATTGTACGAAAAATTATTAAACGTCACGTCGTCACGAAAGCGAAACGTCGTTGTCACAATTTGTAAATGTCAACGTCATGTCTTGAGTTTTTTAAAATTTTACGAATAATTTTATAATTCTAATAGAATATTTCTTTAGTTTATAGTTAGTTTATTTAATACTTATAGTGTGTGCTTAGCAATATTATTGTTACAAGTAATAGTGTTAAATTCTCTATTGTTTTGAGTAAACTTTTAATAATTTTCGAGGGTCGATTGCCTAATTTGAAAGTTGCATCTAGTGAACACTGACATTATCAGCGACTAGTATTGTGCAGTGCAGACACAATGGACCAGAGTGGTATTACTCCGAACACTTCGAATCAGCAACTGGTGATAAACAGTGACAATGAGTCGGCGACGGCGCTTCTCCAGGAGAAGCAGACGAGGAGAACCGAAAGCTTGAGGGATGTCAGCATCGTAGACTACATGACTGTGGGAATATTGTGTTTCGTCAACCTCATCAACTACATGGACAGATTTACCCTGGCCGGTAAGATGAATTTTCTCTTGCACTTCCTTTCCTTTGCTGTGAGCACTGCTTATGTAAAATGCTTTACCTTGAAAATATGTATGGTTTGTGGAGATTTACCTGATTTCACTAAACCTGAATACTGCATGCTTTACACACATGTATAACACTGATAACATATGTAGGTTTTCATTGATGCGCTTGTTGACAAGGTCAAATTGAAATTTTTGTTAACTGGTTTGTGATTAACTTTCAAAATTTGGCGATTAAGTACCTGAAGTACGAAACAAACACAAAGTCAATCGCACATACTGACATAAGTTCAAATAGAATATTTTTTACATATTTAGTAGACCTATTATATTGGGTATTACTTAATAGTACAATTTATCAACTGTATACATTTTCAACTGTTACTTTTATTAGCTTAAACTTTGTTAAAGCTATTTGGGCACATTGGAATCTTATACCTTCCACATATTAATAAGTAAAAAATAAAAAACCCAGTCCTGAACTAAAAATGTTTGTCCAGAATGGGAAACCCACAACCTATGGTGTATAAGGCAGGGTCAGTGACCAAATGCACTCATCGAGCCAGTCATCATACATATTTTACCACTGTTCAAATCTTTAAGGTTTCCTTCATTTAGGTACCTACCATATTAACGTTGATCAGTTGCATGCATCATCTGTTCGGTAACCACCACCTACTTATCTCATAAAAAAATGTTGATCAATGAATGGGTGAATTGCTGGTTTCTATGAAGGTAATAATTATAAACATAGTGAACTTATTTAAATTACTTTTACTTTAATATATACTCATCATCATGCAAACACCTTATCCAGGTTGAACTATTGATTTTAAAAATAAGTGGTATATTATTGAAAGGTTTTGATAGTTTATGATCAGTGATATCAGTGTTATTTCCCAGTCAGTAAATTTTTTTTTCTTTAAAATATCTACCACCAGAGCTTGTGTTTAAATTGGTAGGTAAATTAACTAAATAATACCCTACCTATATATATTTTTAATTGAAAGCCACTTAGTCAAATGGTCAAACTATTATATTTCCAGAAGAGAGAGATTTTCAGAAGACAAGGTGGTATTTAACCTTGGATTTTTATTCAAAAAATATTTACCTGAGAATTCACATACCATTTGCTCGGGGTTGAGCGAAAACATCGTGAGGGAATCTGCGCTTTTCAGATAGTTTCTGAAAACTGTTAAGTACCTGTATTTAGTTGATCTGGCTTCCCCAGTTAAAGGGTGGCGTAGGTAAGACGGCAGCCGCTTCATTGTAATTACCAGAGTAGACTCCCCAAATCGTTGTTTTCCGCGCTTCATTCGCGCGCGAGTGTGGAAAGACCTTAAACGTTCTATACACACATAACATACTCATGCCTTTGAATCATTTGATCTTTCACATTCAAAACTCCAGTTCATTCAAAATTTGACTAGAAGATTTGAATAATCTATCATATAGGTAGGTATTTAATCAATGATTCCTTTAACCAGAATTAGGATCTTTTATTTATAATGCTTACCTATCTCGAAACATATTTTAAACCCCAGTAAGAGTTGGTACTGTTAAATTTATCAGAGCGACTCATGCTTCCTCCGCATCAATGACGTCATCTAACAAGACATTTTATATTTAGGCCTGAACATTAGTCTTCTGACTTCTGGAGACTTGAAGTAGAACTTCATACCTTAATTTTTTAACTGCATAATATCGTACGATTTAAAAAATAAATAAACTTGATCTTCTACGTCAAGCATAGTGCTCTTATCTCTTTGGCGAGATGCAGATCGCCGAATCCATAAAGACTTGCAATGAAATTGCCCTCTCGGACCACATTCCATCTTATAGCGGAGTTTACGTGTGCGAAACTTACTAAGCTTTCGTTTCTCTATTTGTTTACTTACAGCGATCCACTAAATTACGCTACTGGTCACAAGATCCAGATAGCGAAAGTGTACTTGCTTTTACACAAGTTATTTACTGACTGGTACTTATAACGCGAAGATAACTCAATAAAGATCAATAGTTAATGTAATAGTTAGAATTATATTCTTATCGGACTGCTGGACATAGGACTCCTCCAATATTTTCCATACAGAGCGGACCTGGGCCGTTTGCATCCAAGAAATATCCACGACCTTGACCAAATCGTCAGTCCACCTTGTGGGGGTCAGCCACGGCTACGACTTCCTTTACGCGGCTTCCCCACGAGGACATTTCTGCATATATATATTCCTCGCTAATTAAAAATGTGCCCTGTCACTTTTAAGCCATGCAATTTATTTGGGCTATATCTACGATCTTAAATCTACTGCGCATTCTCATCACTCCTGACACGAACGTGTAGGGAGGTTCCAAGCATAGCCCTCTTCATGGCCCTCATGGTTGGATAACGAAGACTTATTACTTATTTAAGACTTTCTTTCCCGGTAGATATATTGCGATGTTTTGTCATTTAGACGTAACTGCAATGCAGTCTCCGCATTGAATCTGCAGTAAAAGAGCGTATGTGTGCCAAGTAGGTACCACCTACACATTTTCTTTTTGTGGGGAAATTGAAAAGCGAAATTAGTAACCATTTGCTTGGCACTACATTTAACGTCATGTCATCTATCCATTGTACGCCTTATAGGCATTAAACTTTGCGATGTTATACTTATTTGTTCTAATCCTACGAGATTAAAGAAACCCCCCGAATCCCGATTATGCGGATAAATGGGGATGAGTCACAATATTGATTCAGCACACGAGACGAGGGCAGTTATTGAACCAACAAATGGCAAGCATTTGTTTAATAAATTCTTTGATATTTAAATGAAAGTGAAGAAGGAAATATTTCTGTTACACAATTGTATTGGTAATTTTGTAGGCAGTAAAAATGTAAACTAAGAAAGTACTGCATTCTTCAAGTATAATCAAGCTATGTTATTAAACTTTATTACGCGAGAATATTTTAATCGTTTAGTCCGTTTATATCAAGTATTACTATAATCAAACTTATAATATTGTTTGTTTTGAATTCATCGGTGATTCAGCAGTGCGCCGATATCATACTGAATCTAATAATATCGAATGATTCCTTTGGTCGACCTTAACGCCTCTGTGATTTCATCTTAATTTAGTATTCTCTACTAAGTGGCGTTGATGCTGTCTGTCTTTATTAGTTACGTCATCACTTTATGTCAGTGGTGGCTATGAGTGATAAAATGTTATCGATTCTAGTCGATATTGTTTCCAATTCAAGGTGAGCGAACTCAATTCCACACATCAACTGATCAACATGAATTTCATCAAAAAGAAAATTTCGATGAAAAACGAAATTTCTATTGTATACAAAATATGATAATGAAGACATTTTGTAATCACATTTATCAGAGCCCTTAGTGCTCTGAGACAACATTTATACGATGTCCGATACTATTCTTAAATTAATTATGTTGGTGCAGTTCTTTCTCAATAGAGAAATCCATACTAATATTATAAATGCGAAAGTGACTCTGTCTGTCTGTCTGTCTGTCTGCTACTCTTTCACGCCAAAACTACTCAACGGATTTAAATGAAATTTGGTATACAGATAATCTAGACCCTGAGAAAGGACATAGGCTACTTTTTATTGCGAAAAGGGGGTTGTAAGGGGTTGAAAGGGGGGTAAAAAGTTACTTTTCCACACGGACGGAGTCGCGGGCGGCCGCTAGTAATATATAAGACGGAAAATTGTTTCCTCATAAAAATTACAAAATTTACTAAGTCTGTTATAATAATCTCTCATGCTTTATGTTAGCTACACGTAAACCTGGATTAGTTACCATGTACCGTCTTAAAGCATCCATGTTGCAATATCGCCCAGCATGCACGTGATGCACCAAGGATTAAGTGTTTATCTTAAGTGGATTTTTTAGTTGTAAAATCTTGTTACGAAATATTCCACTTCACTAATTTGAACTTTGAGCATCTGAATATTTCACAAGTTACGGGTAAACCATTGTATATTGCAACCTAGTCTATGCACATGACTTATTTGAATGCGCTCTAGAAGCTCAGATTGAAAAAATGGTTCGAAGAGTTTGTCAAGTCCAGATAACGTGTTTTACTCACGAATTTACTTACTAAGAAAGAGCTCGTTGAAATGACATTTTACATGCGATTTGTGTGCTTCTTAGTAAAGTGCAGTTACAGAGACAAGCTTTAAAAAATCATGAACGTGCCATTACCCGCCCTTACAAATGATGCGCTTAGATAGAAACGCGCTCAGAACACGACACATCAAAACACGTTACCGTGTGCGTCTTCGGCGCGTTTGTAAAACGCCGTGTGCATAGACTCTTAAGGAATATTTAACGTGAAGATGCATTCAACTACAGTGGGTCGTTAAATTGTTCTCAAGCACGACCCGCTAATAGGATGGGAAGGTGCGTGGGCTTTTATCAATCGTCCTCTGGGAGAGTTAAGAGTCACATGTCGTAAAAGAACCAACGGATAATTGAATGAACTTTACAACTAACTTTTAAAACGTTTTGTATTAATAGTAAAAGTTTTATGTAGTGCCATGTTTTCAAATGTAAGAGTAGGTATTAGATTAGGTATTGTCTTGGCTGTGGTACCGTATGACACGAGTAGATGTAGACAGAACTAGAAAATTATGCTTCGGCCATCTGTGTCACTACCACTTAAAAAATAAGACAAACATAAAATTGACCTAGCTTCCCAAACACTAATCCTAGAATATAAAGATTTCAAAGTAGGTACCTACATTAACTCTGATACCAAAACCTTTTATGCAAAAATATCTCGTGATAATTGATTGACGAGTGCACGTAACACGCATAAATTTCTTGTTTTCAATAAAACTATTGATAAACGCAGAACACCCAGGAAGGGCCGATGTCACGTAATCGGAGAAGTAATCTCTAATGTCTACTCACGTATAGGCTCGATACCACAATGCGAGTAAAATGTAACTATTCCTCAAAGGAATTCAAATTATGTCGACTCTTAAACTATTATGTAATGCTTGCTATACTTTGTTATAAATTGCGAGATAATGACGAAACACTTTCATTGTTGTTGAGAATAGGGAAGTCTATGATCCTAGAAAAAGTTAAAACAAGAACATTACAGCAATGTGAGGTTATCGCGGTATTAAAATCTGGTAGGTACATGCGGATAAACGTGATAGTTGACGTCAGTTACGCACGCACACGACTCGTCAAAATGACAAAAGTCAATACCTACAGAAGTCATACAAAAGCCCAATGCCGTTGAGGTTGTGAACCTCGCCTCATCCACATTTACATCTGACGGATTATTCATCCATGACCAATCTGATAGTGCAATAACTCGTGCAATCTTATTATGTCGGTTCTTGTTTTGTGGTTATCGCCTCAAAACAAGTTGTACATATTTGGGGTTGCATTAGTTTAGTACCTTCGGGTACATTGGGGGCTGATTTCCCCTGAGAGCGATCAACAAGTCGCCGCCGCAGTAACAAACCCTCTATATCCTGTTATCTTGATTAAAATCTTTAAGTAATCAGAAGCCTAATTTGCCAAACAGCTGCATGGGGATATCAGAGCAAATATTTTGTTTTTATGAGGAACTTTAATGAAACAGGTGCTTTTCAAACTTATCTGGTTGATTGTTATATTTATTTTTTGTGATTATTTTTTACTAAAATGTCTTGATTATGTCCATAGTTGAGATAACACGGTCACTGATTTTGTTTAGAAGGAGTGTTATTTAAAATTTGCGGTTTAATGCTTCATCAGATCAGAACAGAACTATCTTAATCAATGTTTACAAGTATTGCGAAAATAGGCAATCCATTGTACGTTATGTAGGAAAGAACAAAATATTTCGTTTGTAAAGATTTTTTAGTACACCTGACAAAAGGGATACTTAAGTAAAGTCGATGTTGATGATGAATAGCGAATTTTTAATGATTGGTTTTTTCATACTCTTGATGACGTCTGGACTAGACTTCTTTATCTACGCGATGTTATGACTAACATACTCGTAGAAGGCGAGATGAAGGTTAAAGTGTTAAACGGTGATGACGAGTTAAAAATTATGCCTCATTGACATGATAACATATGCCGTGACGCTGCCCGTATTGAAAGACCCCAACGGATTAAAAATGGTTTTCTATTGGTCTAAAAATGTCACGTCATCGTCACATCTCACATCTTTGTGTGTGAGAGAGGAAATGAACATTTTTGTAGCCGTAGTGATGTCTGCACTTGACAAGAGAAACTAGTTTATAAACGCTAGTACAGTTCTATTATTATTGTTCTACTATTTATAACCTAGACAGAAGCAGGCTTTCTATATGCTACTTATATGCTAATTATGGGAGATGGCCGACAGATATTACTAACTCTAAGTGACGCTTATAGAACAAGTTACTATTAAATAGTAAAAACTGGCTTTAAAAATGCGTTCCTTACTTAATGTGGTTACGAATTGGAACATAAGTTAATCCTAATTATTCATTAATTAATCCTAATTGTACATATAAGTTTTTATCGTAAATTATGAATTGATGACGAATAAAACTAAACACCTGAAAATATGTAAACAGCTGGAAACGCGCTGACGTAGATCACGTATTTGTTCAAGATCACTATCGCTGTTGCCTAAGCCATGACGTCAAATGTCGTAGATAGAAGAAAGTGGCAATATAAACTACACATAGCAATACGCACGAGAGTACGCATAGACAAATGATAATGACACATAGTGAAGTTCATCATGATAAACAGTACCTATCAAGTCCATTGTTACTTCGGAGTAAAATGGGTAATGACTTTAAAGAAACCCTGTACTGGAATTTTCACTTATCACTAAAGTATCTATAGACAAGGTAATACAATGTATAGGTATGCTGTAAGTTATCGTTGCTTATCAATCATGAATCATGATAAGCAGCTTATCTGCTACGATAACTCATAGTAGTATTGTTGCCGATTTTTATGGTTAGTCGACTAAAGCGTTATATTTGCTTGCCAACATTTTGCAGTTTTACTGCAGTTTGGATTATTATGTAGGGGGTTCTATCCAAAAATATAAAACTAATGTTCCTACAGTATCATTATCGTAGCCAAAAAAAATATGGCAAGCATAATCTGAATAAATAGTTTTTTGATTTGGAATGAAAAAAACACGGTACAAATGCATGTTGCATTGAAGAATGATAGTATCACATGCAATCTGAGTACATTCTAATTAGGTACGTGATTCAGTGAATTCTATTATGCTAATACAAACAAAGACAATATAAGTGGGTTCAAGGTTCATTCCAATCTGTCGACCCCTTTTATTTTATGAATTAAAAATGCCTAATGAAAACAGAATCGTTTGAGTCGATTGTTTAATGAAAGTTTGTTTAGTCTACCCCGACCTACGACTCCTACGATGTATAATGTTCCAGGTATGTTTGATGTTATCAGGGCAAATAAGTTCACATGTGCAATCGTAAATGCAGCGTTCTCTCAAAGGGCTTTTCTTGTCCCCATTCGGTTCAGTGAATTATCATGGGGTCCGTATGTGCACACTGCACATCGTTTAATGAATAAAATATGGGAAAGCTTACACTGCGTGGTCCCGCGTCTCCGACACGCTCAGTGAGGGGTTAAATATGTGGTGTGTTGTATGAGAGGGACGCTCAGTTTTTTCACACAATATTTTCGAATGGATTATTGGTTCTGTGATAACAACACATGTTGCTTCACAGATAGCTCGCACGCGTTATTATTTTATTGTTGTAAAGCGCTTTACGATTCTCTTTAAAGTACCTATACTTACATTTGTTAAAAGCGTATTCCTACTTGTTTGAGGTACCTATATGTAAAGGTACTTACCTGTGCTGATAAAATCTAGAAACGTTTGCGTAAAATGGAATTCTAGGTAAACTTACATGCTGACTATTTATTATTATTAATACATACCTATTATTAAAGTTTTATATTACCGAAGCTACTACGTGGAAATCCTAAGTGTACCTTAATTCACAAACAATACAATAGCGTTCCAATTTGCTTATCGCATATTGCACCTTATTTGATTTAAATTTGTATTGGGAAGCCCTGTTTCTCCAGAACACGTGCTTCACTGAGCGGATTATAAACCCTTTTAATGTGGTTTTAGGCCTAATTAATCGAACGAGCGTGGTCGCGCACAAGCGTGGCGTAATATCTTATACCGGGATCAAAAGGGATCAGAACCAGATTTATGAGCTCACTAAAGTTCCCCATAGCGCGAAGGATTAATACGACTTATTTTTGAAGAATATAATCCCTTTTGTGTCAGGTGTACAGAGTTATGGTAACTGATTTCCCAGGGGCCAAAACACTTAACAGCGTTATCTATGCGTGGAATGAGAGGAGCGGTTCTGTTCCACTTTTCTTTATTGACCGCTCTTGAGTGTGGATAAAATGTTTCCAATGGGTGGTCCGTGTCTGGAATGTGACTCTTCCTTTTATTAAAGTCTACGATTTGTTGTGATTAAATAGTTATTAACAAATCGTATCACTTATCGTTTGGAGTAAGGAAATAATAAAAAAATTGTCTGTCGCGTGGGCTAAGCCGTAGGACAGCAATTGATTTTGTAGTCGAGATCACAATAAAAATAATGATAAAATTATCGGCAAAAGCATTTTTTTTTTATAATGATCACAATCTACGACCCTTATCGAAGGATCAAATTAAGTAGTCGCTTAATAAAGAGACCGGTTTCGATGCAGCGTGATTCCTGAAACAGAAAGTTGGCCGTTAAATTTGCTCAGGTCAAAAGCGGTTATAACAGTGTTGTCTTTGATCGGTTGCGGTGATCGAATGCAGCTGCATGCATAAGGTGGGTCTTATCGCGGTATCCGAGCACCGGCATCGGCCGGCTCGAGAGCCCATCGAGACTCCACTTGAGGCCTATTAGTTACGCTCCGTTCGCCACGCGATGTTGCATCGTTCGCCGCAGGCATAGAGCGCTTTATCCAGTAACAGGATAAATTTATATTCGATGAGAAATTGCAATCAAGACCAATAATTTAACTTTTACGTCGATGTAATAGTTTTATAATATGAATTTTGAATTGATGCCGCTTGTATACTACACGCTTGTTAGTTTCTAATTCTACCGCTATCGGTACATCCTAAACGTGTCTCACTGAAAATCAAACTTTATGTCCGCCAAGAAAAATAAAGACTCGTTTGGACCCGTCGGTGTCGGCGACCGCCCGCCAAATTGTCCGGCCCACCCCGCCCCGCCTGCAAAGCGCCTAAGTTTTAATCTGCTCTTTCAGAATAGATAGAAAAATTTCATATAAACTGGTTCTTAAGAATGCCAATGTTGACCTAATTCAACTCGTATAGTCGCTGTTAGCGATCGCCTTTACACACTTGATTATGTTTATCAATATTGAACTGCCACTATAGCTCTGTAAACGTGTGGTTTTCTACGCAAAATTAATCTTAACTATACGATAAGCGCGGGTGTGGTTACAACACACTTTCAGAATTGTGTCGTCTCGTGAAGTAAGCAAATGTTAACTGAAGATAGCGATATTAGTATGTGCAGTGGTTAAATAAACACTTGTATCAATTTGAGCGGTAATAAACTGCGGTAATGGCTTGTCTACAGCGCCGATGGTTCTTCAAAAGAAAGAGGTTGATGCACTTGTCGCTGACCTAAATGCTCACAACGTTTCCACACAGAAACTGTAAGAAGTAAAATAACAACGCGTGCGACGCTTTTTGATAACCTCTTAAGCAACTATACGTATTCAAAACAATTTGAAGACTGTTAATGAATGTGTGAGCGTGTACTTTTACTGCATACTTAACCATTTTGAATTTGTACTTTTATGGGAAGGTAGACCTAAGAAGTAGTTTAAGTCACACAGTAAATAAGGATGCCGCTCTCAAAATAGGGACCGTTTGTTTGAGAGTAGTGTACTGCAGGTGTGTATTTGTTTTGCAGAGATAGCTCTAGATTAGATCCGAATTTGCTCGTCGCTCGTAGTTTGCATTGAACATATTATAATTCGTTGGCATGTCCACAAACGATTAGACAGCTTACATTGTATATTTGTCTCTCGCTTTATCTATACAAAAAGTATCTGTAAGCATAACTTTGGTTTCTAAAAATAATGCTTCCATTTGATAAGGTACCTACTATCGGCTGACAGAGAGAAAGTAAAAGCACCTTTCGCCACTCAGCTTGTGGGAAAATGAACAGCAATACTTTAGTTTCATACCTGCATACCTTTTACTATGTAAGTACCAGCACAGTCCCAGTGAGTATCACTTAAAATGACTACAGTTTATCAATTCACTCTAGTCACTATCTCCCTAAGTCCCTACTTATCCTACATTTTTTGCAAGCCAGGGCGACCCTTTCCGCTGATAACGACCTTTCGTCTTTTAACCCAAAAGTATGGTAAATGTTTTTATTATCTCCTTAAAACAGAATGTCTAATGAGAGTTACTGCAGTGTCTTCAAACAATAGTATTTTTTTTACCTTTTTGCTTCCGTCTACATTCAATCGTCATGCGTATCTTCAACTTGATCTGTTAGTCAGTGTCGCCCATATTTTAAAATTAAAATAACCCCATCCTCAAAGTAGATTTAGGAGCGGTTTAAAATAAAAGTCACAACAACTGAGGCTCCTAACAGTTTCATAGATCGTTCACCTCTCAACGTATGATGTGGTTGAATGGAAATACCTACAACGTAACCATTCAAGATATAAATATGTTTTATTAGTCCTATATTTAGAACATAATGCATTTTATTTTTACATCAAATAGGTACTTACTTACGTAGGAAGGGTATGAGTCTCTTCTCATCACAGTAGGTATGTATGGTCTGGACAAGTTGCGGTTACGTTTCAGTAAGTCTGTAGTAAATACTGGTAAATAATATTGCGGTTACGTGATTGTAAGTTATTTCTTAAATAATTTAAATTACTATATTCTTTTTGGTTTAATTTTTTCATATTAAAAACGATTGAGCACGTCCATGCAGTTCACAGAACAACTCTAATTCCATAGACATAATTATACTTGAACTTTTTTGGACGTTTTTGTGAACAGCAACGCCATCGAAATTATCCAGCAACATACACGCCACAGTTGTTTCTTTCCAAATACAAAAACCGACCAATTGACTGCTGTAACTATGTTTGGGTTTGTAGACGGTCGACTACCGTAAAACCCCTGTATCAGTCAATATTTGTTCAACAAACCGAGTTATGTACTTACCCCCTGTTAGCATAGGTACCCTTTTGGAGATTGCGTGTGTGGGCGTGAGACTCTTTTAACTTTAATTAATAACAATTACATTAATTGTTGGTAACCACCCGATCAATGAGAATTTTATTGCCGTTCCTTTTACAAATTGTTGTTTTTTATTTGTTTAAATACAAGTTTTTATGGTGGTTATAAATAAATGACTGATGATAAAAATAAATTATTTCTAATTTTTGATTTCTGAAAACGACATAATATGTACTTAATGCAATAGGTGTCTAGTTTGTAATAGGTGTGTAGTATGCATAGAACATTTTGTAACATTATGTAGGTAGAACCATTTCTACCTACAACATTAACTACACCTTTCAATTTTGTTTACTAGGTGTAGGTTGGTAAGTTGGTAGAGTTCGGTTGTTCTATTACGATTTGTTCTGTCTATTTCGTAATTACAATTCGAAGCAGTCAATGAAAAATATTTCTCAGAGAAATATAGTGCTTACTTGGGAAAGTGGATACATGACAATACAGATAGTGTTGCACAGTTCCTGTAAAAGTCACTCCTCGCGTCGGGTTTCACAATAACCGCATGACTTGACATTTGTAAATCAACTGCACATCGATGCATTCATAATTTCAATACCGAAAATATTCTGCCAGCTTTCTTCGATAATGTGTTATAATGATCAAATGTTATTTTGAAAGACTTATGTTACCTACTTATATCAATAAATGTAGTTAAATCGACTTCACAAATCATACAAATATTTCCCACTCCGGGCTGAATGGTTCGTAAAAGTAGTAGATTTCTAGTGGTCTACCTTTGTTTGTTATGTAACAAATAATCTTGACACACATTCTATGCCGTTCAAACACTTCGTACTCTATTTACATGCTTGGCAGACGTTCTACTAATTCAGTCAGAACGCTTACTAAAAATACTTATTACATTTCTCTAAATTTATAATTAAGATGTTGCTAGGGAAATTTTACTAAATGCTTCCAATTATGTTCAAAGATTTTTAACCAACGCATGACGTAATAAGACCTAAGTGGACTCCATATTTAGGTCTTACGGCACGTCATGGGTTTCTACCTGCGCGGCGTGAGTTCTGTGCAAGCTTTGGAAATAACTTGTAACATAATGTGAATCGAATGTTTTGGTTTGATGAGTTTTTTTTAAATATACTATGTTGCATACTGTGTGCATACTAAACTTGATTTAATTTAATCAAAAAGATTTGCAGGTTGCCGGTATGATAACATCCATGTCTTTTTGTTACATTTTACAAAGCAATGCCCATTGGCCTTAGAATTAGATCCAATATATTCCGCCTTGTACTTTATTTTTATTTATTTTGAGGAAATTCCACTTTATTATTTGCAACAGTTTTGGGGTTGTTTCCTTCATTTTGTTGGATTCAATCTACCCAACCCTCGAGCAGATCTGTCATACGCAGACAGTCAACAAACCACCCTACATGCCGGACGGAAATGAAACGGTGGCATGGATTCCATTTTCCACCGGCAATTATGTTTCTGCTTTGGAAATCTCATTTGGTGTGGTGATTGACGGAAATAATAAAAGTTTTCGGGGGGTGTATTTATAGAAAAAAATGCAACGAGGAGAATAACTGAATTTGTAGCACAGTGTACGAGTACCTATTCGTGCACTGTGTATTTTTGCATTTTTACAAATACTTATTTTGCATTTTCGTTAGGTAACTGGCATCATCAACTTGCTTGTGCATTTAAATTATTTACCGGTGAGTCAAGACCGGCGGTGACTGCAAAACTTGCGATATCGAAACGTCTAACGTTAAATTTCGTAATGTATGTATTGTTAAATTAGAAATTAACACTCCAAGGATGAACAGACTATAATAAATCTAAAATGTTTCGTCATCTGACTGGTACTGACGGAAAATCGTTAAAAATACTTTTATCTGCAGCGTCACGTCACGAGTCAGTGTGTAAATGTTTCGCGCCATGCCGCCAAACTGCTGATTGGTCGGTTCAAGTGGCGTGATGTGTGGTGTAGCAAGCTGGGTCTGGTGAGGTTGCTTTGCAGACGCGACGGTGCTGCCACCCCGTTACGTTAATCCGCCGGTGACGTCGCCCAAACTCACGCCACGCGATCACACGCCTACCGGCTTTGAAGGTCACCGTATCTTAATGATGAGGTAGACAGATCTTAATAATAACAAGCGGATGATTAATGTAATTACAATCGTTCTTCACATTCATCAAGTATTTTATCTTACATGATAATACTTTTCGATCGTAGCTTTGCCTGCGTTGACTAAATGTTCTTTCGTTATAAAATTTAGGTACTGATAACTAGTGAAAAGTTTCACAGTGATCCGATGGCAAATATTAGTTACTTACCTATAATATTATAAGTTTGTAGCGAAAGTATGCTTCACTGTTTACAATTTACATGCATGCTCATTATTGACATCATTAATTTATTTTACTTTTAACTTTTATTTCACTTTCACCTGTAAATTTTTAGCGTTCAATTATTTTCTGTTTCTTTTTTACTATCAATATTATTTCAATGATGTGTTACTAGGTTAACATGTTTATTTTAGTGTATGTAGCTATGGGTAATTTGACCTCATTCACCTAGGTTTCAGATGTCCTTTTATTCAACTTGAGTCATTACTGTGTGTTTTATTTTTACGTCTTTTATTTTAAATATTATTACATTCCAATGCCGCCGTGTTAATCAAATTGAACATTCAATATTTTTGTACTCGTAGAATTTGTGGTTAAAACTTGCAACCGTGAGCAAGGAAAATATTTATAGTGTAACTTACATTTCAATACAGCCAGCTATGCTTAAATATTTTACAAACCGTGCATATTGTCAAGAAGCCAACCATTTACATTGCACTGGTACAGGTTACGGACCTGACCGTGAACTGACCATGAACGATTTAGATGCGATCACACGATTTGCAATGACGTAACTAGAATATAGAAATCATTTGGTTTCCCGTTTTAAACATTGCGTATGCTGCTTTGGTTAACATATCTTTGCTGTTAGAACTTTGTTGCAAGCAAATAAAAGAAAAACTAATATTACACACCACTTTTTAGAACTAACATACGATCAAAATAATACAAAACCCTTATGAATGCCGGGCCGTCTACAAATAACGGCGAGAAGCAAACAATAGGGACCAAAGTAATAAAAGATATGATTTATTGAGGTGTCAAAATGATACGACGGTACTTTATGGGGAATGAATTTTATATAATAGATCCTATTTTTGGAGAATACGTGCCTGTTAATATTATTTTTGAATTCAGATATTCAATTTAAGAACTTTGAAGTCGTGCCTCATTGATTTCAAAAGTGTCTAATACGTTTATTGAGCGGTCTTAAATCATTCATAATATATTGGCGATCGTTTGAAATTGTAATTAAACACTTAAATTTTCATTTATCTAGCCTAGTATTGTTTCTATGCTTACGATTAATAAAATTTTGTTTACTATTAATAGTGTTTAGTAAATATAGCCATGCGGTGAAGACACGTGATGATCAGCAAATAAACAACGATGTTTATTGTTTTGCTCATTACTAAGACAATTTGTCTATTGATAGTTTGTCGGGTTATTGGTTTAAATTTTAGCTATTATTAATACTGTCAATTCGTATAAGTCTTTCTTATCAGAATTTGGTTGGTTGCTCTCGAGTATTTCAGATTTGTAGGGCTATCACTTGTTTACTTGGTGTTATCGTTTGTTGCCAAGTGCTTGCTTGCATGCCGCACCCTATGCCGCTCCTGTCAATATATGCCAATAACATCCGCACACTTTTTTATCTTGGCACATTGACCGAAGTTTAACCTCTACTTGTGATATAGCAAAGTCTACCTTCCGTTATATCCTCGCCGTAAACGTCTTAATATTTCTTGGTAGGAGACATTATACATTTTGGCGATTGTTCGGCCACTCACCTTACCACGTTTCAAGGCCATTTTGTCAACATTCTGGTTATTATAATATCCTCGTATTTAAAAGTTATTTCCTATTTTAATTGCCTAGTTGTTGAAAATCTTTCGCTTAGTCTTTTAGGTACTTTTTGGCGGTCACCTTCATCTTTGTGGTTTATGTCATCTATACCAACTTTTTTTGGGAGTGACATTGAATGATGTTTTTTCCCTGAGTGGTAAAATATGCTTACGGTTACATAGCGTTCATTATTAATTAAAATTTTAAGGAAAGTAATTTGACCGCTTATTTCTATTGTAACTTTTGCAAATGTATCTAATGATGCCATTTGATAGATGGTATGTGTAGGCTTAATACAATACCCAAATATCCTTTACAAAAGAGGTAAACATTTTATGATTATGTGGCAAAATAATACCTTCTTGCAAATTATTTTGCTCTAGTTATTTAAAATATTTGCACACAGTGCAAAAAGTTGTGAACATCGCATACCTACAATGCAATGCACAAATAATTTGTATTAGTCATTTCCTGATTTTTTAAAAGCATCAGCAACAATATACTACTTTTAAAATATGTATGACTGTCCTTGTTTAACAATTGGCTGCAGAGTTGCGGTCATTTTCACAGAGTGGGCAGTTAAAACCGTTAAATATGAGCATTGGTGCGGGTTTCTCGAGCTCACTACTTAATCACCAATACCTACATGCATTGTGAGAGCTGCTCTTTTTAACTATTGGCCTCTTTAAATCTATATCAGTCGTGCCAAGTAATTTAAAGTAGGTACGAACGGTCACACCTCACACATCACAAGTATATAAAACTGTCAAGTTTCTTCAATCGGCTCTAGTCCTTCATTTCAAACATTATTTGTTACCAATTGAGGGGATTTGACAGATAGCTAACTTAATGCTATCATAGCTGTTGTTTATACAGGATGTCTGTAACAAAACAACTATTATATTTTTAATAGATTTCGTTTTCTAAAGAGCAGCGAAAGAATAAAGCATGCCGAAGTGGAGGGAGGTCATTTTTAAAGATGTCATTCATTCTTTCACTCTCAAATCCAGTATTCCTCCGAAATTGACAACACAATCATAAAATTACCGAATAAACTTTAAATTAATATATTTTAAGATTCCTGATGTTAATTTCAGGAGAAAATTAGATTTGATTAGTGGTTGTCCCACGGTAATGCCATCTCTGCAAATGACCCTTTCCTGTCTTTGTCAACTTTGAGCATTTTTTAAACATAAATGTTTGATTTTCCAGGAGTCTTGGGCGATGTCAAAGCCGATTTCGATATCGGCGACGACTTGGCCGGTCTACTGCAGACGGTGTTCGTCGTCGCTTACATGGTGTTCGCGCCTATCTTCGGCTACCTCGGAGACCGGTACTCGAGGCGGTCGATTATGGCGTTTCGGAGTGGGGCTCTGGAGTTTTACCACCTTGGCTGGCTCTTTTATCGCCGTGAGTATATGTTGTATGTTTAGCTCTTTCCTGCGAGGTTGCTTTACAGCCAGGAAGATTTTCAAACCTAACCTAAACTCAGTACCTAAGCAGTTTTCTGGAGGAACTGTCAATCAGAAGACTTAGTCTTAAATAAAAGTTTATCCTTTTTTACATAGGTATAATGCTTCTCCTAAGCTACTCTCTTCTAGGCATATTTACAAAATGTTTAACATAACTTATTAAAATTTGACGCGTAAAGTGTAGAGTTAATGGACATCCTTATTTACGTCATACTCGTAGACATCAACTTATCATACATCTAATAGAAAAGAGGGCTTGACCCTAGAAAAAGAATGGAAATACTCCATGTATAATGCGTCAAGAAAGTAATTAATTGATAACGCCACTACTGCTTACGTCATAGATTATGGAAGCCCCATTGGTTATAGTACTATGGAACTCCGTAAAAGTGTCTCAAGAATAAATTTCGGGACTTTGTGGACGAAGTATATTTATTTGTTTTTTTTTTTGGCAGGATTTTACCTGGTTTGCGATTTTCCGCGGTCTGGTGGGCATCGGCGAGGCGTCTTACAGCACCATCGCCCCCACGATCATCAGCGACCTGTTCATTGGAGACGTCAGGTCGAAGATGCTCGCCTTCTTCTACTTCGCCATACCTGTGGGGAGGTGATTATTTTTCTTTTTTTTATTAGAAATATGTACAAAACAGCCTGAGACAACATAACTCTTGGCCTGTTCTATAAAAGTAGGGAAGGTTGTAGAGACTTGTTAAGTTTCTGTTAAATTTTAACATCGATGTCATGATAGCGAATATGTAGTACATATTAAAAAGAAACTGAAATTATTTTTTAATTTTCTGGTTTCCTATTAACATCGTGCACGTGACATCACGATTACGCTTTCGATTACGCGATTGGATTTCCCGGATTTGTAATAAAAGCATATTGGAGTGTCAAGTAGGTAATTAAAATAAAATGTTTTCCTCCCATTCCTTTAAATAATTCTATTATTAATATTCAATGTCCCACTGTACGCATAGCATAAGGATAGAACTAACTAAATCCTATCGGGAAAAATTGTGTAGGTTTTATAAATCCAAACAATGATATTTTACGATGTTTAACAAAGGTTACATTAGGTATATTTCTTCAGTCTCGTACTTTCGGTCCCGTTCAAAGTTCACGTGTCATTTGAAAGTGACTAAGCATTAGCAAAATTATTTTCATAATTTATTTAACACCTCATTTACATTTTTAATCGTATGTCAGATGTACGGTTAAAGTTTCACGTAGGACTTAAAATACTTTCTGCAAAACTGTAGAACTTAGTAATTTGCAGAAATACATAGCCATTTTGAATGTATAATTTTTTGAAAGTAAGTAATTTTTCTACGTCCCCGACTCCGATTCGCCGGATTGGGGCAAATCCGTTTCGTTTATTTATTTTTTTAATCAAAAAGATTGAACTAACAGAGTTGAACAATAACTTTTCCAGTGGGATGGGTTATATCGTGGGGTCGGGAGCAGGTGCGGCGGCCGGCGACTGGCGCTGGGGGCTCCGCGTGACAGCCCTTCCTGGGCGCCGTCGCGGTCGTCCTCATCATATGGGTCATGCGCGACCCCCAGCGGGGCGAGGCCGAGGACAGCCACATGAAGCCCACGTCTTACAGTGATGACATACGATCACTGATTAGGAAGTAAGTATCGATAGGCTTAGCCACATACTGTTGCCTAAACTCATATTTTTAATCATGTGGAGTAAACTGACAGATGCAAATGTCAAGTTTCTATGCGTTTTGACATTTTGCATCTGTCAAATTGAGTGATAACGTATGGGGATGACACATACATCTGTCAGTTTACTCCACATGATCAGAGTATAAACATAATGTTTCTTTTGGGGTGTCGTGCATCATCATCTTCAGCCGGTTAGTGATCCACTTTTGGATATAGGCTTCTCCCATCCTATTCTTTGCAACACGGTTAGACGCCTTAGCCATCCATTTCACACCCGCGTGTTCCTTGATGTCGTCTGTCCATCGTTTGAGAATAATATAGAAACAATTCAAACAATCTATTAGGGATGATTGGGGTGCCCCAAGGGGGTGGTCTATCCATGGACAATTGGACACCTAGAAAAAAGTTTGCATGTTCCACAGTAATCATCAACCTTCATGCACTGCGTTACACCACTTATAAGTGTAGAGTAAGGTAATAAGGTGTCATTTAGGAAGTAATTTCACCATTACACAAATTACAGTTGCGCACTTAGAACATAAACCACAACAATTCTGCATCATCTAGCAAAATATAAACCACAACTTGACTGACATTCTGCATCACCTAGCAAAATTTTGCATAAAAACAAGTTCAAAGTCTATCCTAAGCTAACTATCACTTACACGATAGATGTGACGTATTATAATCGACGACGATCGAAAACAAAACTACTTACTTGATCAATATTTGACCTTGCACGTAAACAAACATTAGGTTATCATCTTTTAACAATATTTAGTTCTTTACTTCAATAAAGTGACAAGTCTAAATGAATTTGGTTTGGACTTGTCCCGTTTTTCAAGTAAAGAGGCGAGTTATCCTTACCTTTTTTATAGGCATATTATCACTTTGATCTAAGTAAGTATTTTATGAAAAACGACGCCCAACGACGATGTTATGGTGTATGGTTACTGCGCATATTGCAAGGAATTGAAGCAAGACGGATTTAGAAAAACATACATATTTTATAGTAAAAAGAAGTGCAAAGTAATGCTTCAGTAGACATTAATTAAATTGTTCTATGTATTGTGATGGTGAATGCAGGTTTTCTATTCTATTCTGTTTGGTACACAGTGATACAAGCTTTAGAACTGAAATTAAGTAATAGGTATAAATTGTAAAAGGGTTACGATCTCATTTCCTTCCAGGATGTTATAATAAGCTCTAGTAATCAGCTGCCCGCATGCGTTGATCTTGTTTAATCACGATCTTTAATTAACCGTACGGTTTAATCTTTAGGTCATAAACTTTGATGATCACGTTGAAGAATAGTTGTGACTACCAGTTCACAAGTTAACTATTATTATACTATTACTTTATATTGTAGGTAGTCTAATGCATCATTATGTTTCCTAGCGCTTCAACCTATATGGGGTTAATGATCTAGAACTGCGAAGTCTGGTTATTACAATGAAGATTAGGCAATTCTCTTGATTCTCGAAATGACATAGCACGAGAATTGGGGAACCATTGGAAATATTGTACTCTATTATATGGTAATAACGATTATTTTTCCACAATTTTCAGCCCCTCGTTTATGCTGTCGACCCTGGCGTTCACATGCGTGGCGTTCGTGACGGGCGCGCTGGCGTGGTGGGGGCCTCAGTTCATTTACATGGGACTCAAGATGCAGGAGGGGGTTGAGATCACGATTGAGAGGTGAGAATCGAAAAAAATATAATAAATAAGGTATTAGGTAGGTAATATTGCCACCACTGTACAAGTGTCTCATGGATTGAGAACATTAACATTATAGCCAAAGTGGATCCACATTGTATCTAGTGTAATTTTTGTACCTCATAATAATACACAGTGAAGTGGTATTATTTAGGGATTTTTTTTAGAAATTGAGACCTATCTTAAAGATCACTAATGTCGTTATTAGTGACACCTACATTAGACAATGATTGAGACACTTTCGGAAACAATTTAAAATCTGCCCATGTAGTTATGCTCATTAAATTTAATAGCATCTTCCGATCGGGTATTCCAATCACCTGGATGATTTAAAATAGGTTTCATTTAACAAAAACAAGTTACTTGTCCAATGAAATGATGAAAGCGCAACTTGATTGTTTTACATTATACATATCACTGGATGCTAGTAGTATTAGACATTGACGTGTAAATTTGATTCCACAAAATTAATTCATTAAAATGATCTGGCATTCTCTAACTATGCATGCACAAGTTAGTCAACAAAGTATGCTGGAATGCATTACACAGTTAATTTCTCTAAACACCACTGTATTTGCACCATTCATAATGTGACACTTAGAGAAAGTGTAAGTAAGCACACCTTGCAATTACATTTTCGAAATATAATACTCTGAGGAACAATGATTTCCTCTTTGCCTAATGGATAGTTGATAAACAATATTACGGTACCTAAGATAATATTTTATCTGCATCTAATATTTTAGTTGTTTCTTATACATAATGTATTTAAATCTCCCTTAATTCCAATATAAATAGAACTCCCCCGGATAACAATAATGACATGTAAAGTTAGTTTACATTATTTAATATTACAAATATTGGTCAAAATTAGTATAGGAATAGATACTACAATGATTTAGGGTGTGAGGCTTCTGCTCCATACAAGTCCGGTGACTGTACAAACCACACTTGTAGGTTGACCGAACGGACGGACCGACAAAAAAACTACTTACAGTAAATTAATATTATAAGTAGGTACTTATGAAATGCAACTTCCTAACAAGCTAGACAAAACTGATATAACATTAAGAATACGCGATAGTTGTATGCAAGTGTTCGTAAAGACTAATACATCAGTTGGTGGGGACAGCGTATCGTACAAGTTCGGGCTGGTGTGTATGTTCGCTGGCGCGCTCGGCGTGCCAGCTGGGGTCATGGCTGGCGCAGCGGCTGCGCGCGCGCTTCGCCGACGCCGACCCGCTCATCTGCGGGTTCGCGCTGCTCGCCTCCTCGCCCATCGTCTACCTCGCGCTCGTCGCCGCCGCCTCCTACGCCGTCCTCACCTACGTCCTCATATTCTGCGGCATGATCACGCTCAACCTCACGTGGTCTATCGTCGCCGATATTATACTGGTGAGCGTTTTCTGATTTTGATGCTCGCTTGACACTCGCGGATTGGTTCAGTTGAGTTTATTCAGTTTCGGTCTTTAACTGGGGCAAACGTAAACATATATTATTATTTATACGATACCAAAATAATTGAAATATGTACAAAAACGACTTAGGTATATAAATAAGTTGAAGTACTTGCGTTTTGACACGCCAAATATCATATTTATTACCATGAACAATAACAACAACTATTTATAATTTAGAAAATTATTCATAAGTAATAGTTTTCTTTACTGTTTATTATGTTTTTTGTTTAGTCTATACCACTTAGAGTTAGTAAACATTATAATTTTGTATTAATCAACATTTTATCAAACAGATGTTATGACTAAACTTCAAGAATCAAGGTTAATGATAAAATATTATGAATCAATCATCTTTAAGTTAAAATCAAAACTAATTGAAAGTAAAATTACAAAACAGTATGGGCTTATCTGTAAATACTTAAAATACGATAATAAAGCAAATAAATTATAAGATAAACAAAAAAAGATCGACGCGAGTGTCTTGCGAGCAAATGAACAGAAATCGTCGACCGGCCCGAGCATTTGCAACAGTCCCCGTACTCCAATGAGAATAAACGAGAATGCACGAGACTAATTTACATAACGTACGTCATGTGCCTCATACATACAAAATCATCTCATCGTGCTGCCATGTAGAGAATGCCGCTTATACCGTACTCACTAAACAAAACCGTGATTAATGTTCCATACATACATATATATTATTATATCTTATCGCATCATAGCATAACGCATGAGGCGAATGTCATTCGGACGATACAAATAAACGTTAATATATATTAATTGTATTTATCAATAAACAGTAATTTTATACAGTATGTCCTGGCGTATTTAAATATAAGAAATACTTCTGTACGTCGACCAGCTCTATAATTTTAACGATTTATATTTTTAACTTCTTAAATCTAAAGAACTTATGCACAAATTACAATGAGATATTTGTAGTTATAATTATGATAAATGGTTATATGTAAACAACACGCACCGGCGACATACTGTATGAAAGGTTACGATCCGAAAACGTGATCAAACAACGTAAGCATGAACACAATGATAAGAGCAACAATATTGCACGAAGGGTTTCGCTAACGTTCGGCCTGATCACGATGGTGTCGGGGCTGATCGGCGTGCCGCTGGGCGCCGTGCTGGGCGCGGCGCTGCTAAAGCGCTTCCCGCGCGCGCACCCCGTCATCTGCGCCGTGGGCCTGCTAGTCTCCGCGCCCGCCATGGGCCTCGGCATGCTCCTCACCGAAGACTTCTTCTACGCCCCCTTCGTCTTCATGTTCATTGGCGAAGTCGCTTTGAATCTCAACTGGGCAATAGTGGCCGATATGTCGCTGGTAAGAGACGTCCTCCGCGGCCCGCTTTTCGCACTGACGGCTCACGCCGCCCGTCGGAAGCGACTGCTTTGGAAGTTTTTTTTTATTTTTTTGTTGCAACTTAATTAGAATAGTTTTGGTGGTATTGCGGTGCATGGTCATGGCATGTTTTATGTAGGTAGTGTGATTTATTTTGTTTTGTTGACGCTTTGTATGGCATTAATTGAATTCAGTCACTCATTAGCACATATTCATGGCTCACTATTGCCTAGTTTCTAAAGTATGTAATATAAGTTTCTCGTTGTTCTCATTGGAATACAATACTTTTTTTTTATCTACGTAAAGCGAAGCTCTGGGCGAGTGGACTGATTTCAATATTTTTTATAAATAGCGACATCTATTGGCGAATGCACTAAATACGTCGCTAACATGTTGAGTGATTATAACTTTAGAAAGTAATGTGCATCTGTTGATGTAGAGGGCGCTAGTAAAACCGCGTGCGAATAGTCTGAGCGGGAAATTTTGAAATCCTGCGTATGTATGGCCCAACAACGAAAATTCTAATGTAGCTAACGAATTTGAAATATGATTATGATTGCAATGATAAATAAAATTAAATAAATATGCATGAGATGAAGTAGTTTGTAGTAATAGAAGAGTTGGGTAAGTATTTCGGCATAATTTGATTTTTCTAGTAATAATAAACTTTCAGTGTGAGCATTATTTATGAATGAATGAAATCAGCCGAAACGTCAAAATTTGTCGAAATAACCCAATCTAAATTTAGATACATGAATATAAAAATTATAGTATTTCCGGTTAATCGGTCGGTATCTTACCTACTTTGTGCTATGGTGATGGGATCACACACAATTTTTACGTCAAAACTACAACCATAATAAACAAATCTTATATTTTTTCAGTATGTGGTCATCCCACCCCGTCGTTCTACTGCAGAGGCTTTCCAGATTTTAATATCACACATGTTTGGTGACGCTGGTAGTCCCTATTTGGTTGGAGTGGTAAGTACACGCACCCGTTCGTAAGCTCCTATCGATTATAACATGGTTAAATGTCAGTATTAATTTCCTTTGCTATTTTTCCAGATTTCCGAATTCCTGAAAAGGTCTCTCTCATTTGAAGACGAAGCGCCGAGTGATATCGTGCAATTCAAATCGCTGCAGTATGCTCTCTTCACCACCTGTTTCGTGGAGGTGATCGGTGGCGTGTTCTTCCTATTCACCGCCATCTACATCGTGAGAGATAAACTAAAAGTAGAGAGAGCCATTGCAGGTAACTATAAATAGGAAACCTTATCTGAAGGTGGCTACAGGCAGTCGTTTTTTCTAAAACTGTGGTGAAAACATCGATTTTTTGGTATTGTATCATTACTTTCTGTGGGGGCCGATCAAAAATTTAAGATCCGGGTATGGAAAACGTAAACAATGCAGTGGCGCCACAATTTTAGGACAAACTGACTGTCTGTTAGTTACCTTTATACAAAGTTCCACCCGTACAGATACTGTGAAACTTTAAACTTCACTACACAGATCTTTGATTACTTTTAGTTTAAATAGACAATCCTTCATCTTTATTATTTATTATAACCAGGTTTTAATGTAGATATGTCCCGTAGTTTCAACTGTTGTGACTAACCATAAATGAATTCTTGATACCTATCTATTATTACCTAGGCCTAGCCTTACCTATTAGTATGCTTTTTATTCTTGGAACTATTACAATTGTTTCAGTTTCGTACGCAAAAATTATTTAGTGCGTAGGTGAGTGGCTTAGCCCAATAGTCGCTTATTGTGCACGGTATTAGCTGTTGTAATAATTCTTATGTAAATCGGTTCTTGTTTATAAATGTGTTTTTATTGTCAACAGAGGCTGAAGCACAAACTACGGAGCCCTCGCATAGTTCTGCGCAAGAGGATAACGCAATCGAAGGGCGTTAAGTTACAAATTTATTTCCCGTTAGTGACATGAAGCTGGTGAATAGGTATCATATTCACGGCAGAAGAATCTGATGTTGCAATCAAATAACTATACTACCGCCAAAAATTAGGTCCGTTGATGACCACGAATAGCGTATTTTTTATGTTAATTGATTGTGACATATATTAGGAAGACTGATATGAAGAACGCGTAGTGTACGAAGCGAACAATGGACGGGCTATGATAATGAGGGTGATTGTGTGAATAGTAGATAAATTAATTTAAATTTTATGTAAGGGTTTAAGAACTAGGCATCACAGTCCTACTGTTACCTATTAGTTAAGAAGTGCCTAAAATGATGTATGTATTTAATTCTTCTTAGTACATAATAATATTATTATTAACCATCCTACCGGGCACACTTGAGTCTTAAAAACTTTAAAGACAATCAGCTTGTAGTACACAATTTTAATTATAGGATGAGCTTTTGTTCTTGATATTAGCTGTACCTATTCCTGATTTATTTACTATGCTGGCACAGCGATCCAAAATGGGTCTTGGTCTTTGTTAATTTATTTTTGTGTTGATTTAGTAATTTAAAATTGTATTTTTATAACTTTTGATTAAAATATTGATGTCAAATTACAATTACTTCTTAGATACACTTTTTGCATTGCTTAGTAATATTCATACAGTTTAACAAAATTTCAGATTACAATTGAACCAAGAAGTTTAACATTCAGAAAGAACTACAGTTTTTATTTTTCTTTCACTACTGGTCTATGGGATTTTTAATTTATTGCATTATAGTTATTCATTTACAATGGTATTTGGAGGAGGATATATAATTGATCAATGTTTTGGTTTATGTGCCTATGTAGATGTATGTTTACATAGTAGCAAACATAACGATAACTAAGTATGATTAATATGATTATAGATTAATCGATCACTGGTTAATGATATCCAGTCGAGTTATGGTAATTTGTTGCAATGAGATGACATTTTAATTGTAGTTAAACTGTATTGAATATGAGTCAAGACTGAATTATCTAATGTTTGCCTAGATTATGTTGTAATAATATTAATTACAATTGTTTTTGTAAATATCGTGTATAGTATCAAGGAATTGAAAGAAAATATTATTTATTTTTAAATAATCGTTTTTTTATTTAAAGTACCAATCATGTATTAAGAGATAAAAATGAATTACTGAAGCAATATAAAATTAAGCATAATAGGTACAATTCAGGTGGGATGTTGAGGTATTAAAATAATGCTTACCACTAAGACGCTTGCTTCCTGACCGCCGCGGTGTACCCCGGGGGCGTGGCCCTGCACCGCGCCCGTAACTAGTGAGTGCTTCCAGACTGGACTATACCGAGGCAATCAGGAAGCAACGAGTTCAAAAATGATTTCTATCAACGTATCAACCCTACCCTATACACGTCTTTGTTAGGTATTTATCACATTCAAATAACAATAATCAACAACACAGTAATTATCATTTCACAAATTACAATATAACATTCATAAAATTCTCAATTTTTATGTTGCATAATAATGTCCTTATAGATAGGTATACTTCTAAAAATTGCAAGTCAGTAAAAAGTGCTTTTTGTTGCACCAGTGCAACAAGTCTAGTTTTGCAATTATTATTATAGTAAGATAATCAGGTAACCATATGGCTCTAACAAAAACATAACAGGACTAACATAATGTCAATGATTTATATTCTAGAAACAACAAATGAAAGCAATTAGAATAAAACTTAAGTAGTGTTAAAATAACATTCACTCTTCTGAGCAGTAGCTGTTAGCTGAGCTAGTATCATCATTTCTGTCCCCTTGCATAATATAGTCGGCTACTCTCAGTTTCTTAGGAATGGGTTCACAGGAGCTGTAACAGTCGCTGAGCGCGCGTTTTCCCGTTGCTACCAGTCTTATCACAGTTACATTGTTTACATTGTTGTTGCTACAGTTCTCTTCGTCAGATGTAGATGCAAGCGACAACTGGCTAAAGTTCTTTATCTGAGCAACATTGGCCAGCATTTTTTCAACCCTTATGATGACATCATGATCCTAAAACAATTTTATATGAAGAAAATCCAAATGTTCTAACATCAAAATTTTTCAAAATATAAAGTTTATTGCACTTTACCTGCATCCATGCATGATTGAGTATTTGGTCAAGTGTAATTCTATGTTCTACTCGAACAGTGAGCATTCTTTTCATGAGAAACTTTGCTTCCATGCTGATGTTCTTCCAATGTAGTGGTGAAAAACAGTATTTCCCACTCAAAATTTGATCTCTCAAAGATCTTTCTTTGTACTCTGCAGAAAATGGCAAGTAACCCACAAGGCTGAAACAATTTGTTTAACATTATATACAGTGGAAAGATTTATTATGTACTCAAAATTTAATGGACTAGTTTAAAAAATATCTTGTATAGTCTGCGGCATGAAACAGTAGTTATGACCTTGAGTGCACAGAAACCAATTTTAATAGAAAGTCTTCTTTTTTACAAGTGCTGCAAAATAACGGTCATCGCTATTCTCTCATGCCGCTAGCTATACCATTAGAATGCTATAGGTATTAACTACAGCAAAACATCTCACATCTACAGAAAACTAAATACATATTAATTGGATTAAATATTTACCAGACAAAGAAAATTACTCCCAAGCTCCATACATCCACTTCAGGACCATAGCATTTATGGCCATTTGCTTTTAGTACTTCTGGGGCCAAGTAAAGTGGAGTCCCACACATAGTTTTCATGAAACTGTCTTCTCCTACAAATTTGCTTAATCCAAAGTCAGTAATTTTGACTAGAGTCTCATCATTCTTACTCTCCAGTAGCACATTCTCAGGCTGAAATAACAATAATCAAGTGATTTTTGGTATTTGGGGAACTAAGTAACTAACTTGACCACTGATAATAAGTCTCCATCTAGGTCAGTCCTGTGCCACCTCCTGCCAGGCTTCAGCCTGGATACTTGGCAAATGGCCTTTGACCATTTGGCCGTCCCAGGTATGCTCTTTATGCCACACAATCTACCAATAGAGGTGGCTGAGCCAACAAACTCGTGCTTTGGTTTTGCTGATGAAATTAGGATTTTTCAAGTGTTTCATTTGTAATTAAATTTTAGTCATGCATAACCATAACACTTACTTTTAGGTCTCTGTGTGTGATGCCTTGAGAGTGAAGGTATTTGACAGCAAGAACCATTTGGCGGAATAAGAACCTTGTCAGAGATTCAGTGAGGTGCCCTTGTTTAGTAATTCTATCAAACAGTTCTCCGCCTTGCATCAATTCTAAGACAATGTATACTGTGTCACGTGAGTCAAACACTTCTTCAGTTGATATGATACAAGGCTGAAAAAACATATTCTTATAACAAGTCACCAAAGATATGACTGATCAGTAAATTTCAAGAATGGTGCAGATTTTATACTTACATGCCGTAGTGCTTTCATTATAAGGATTTCATTCATAATTTTTTCAGGATCATTCAAGTTATTGGTTTGCCCATTGGTAAGCCTGCTCTTTTTAATAATTTTCATTGCATGCTTAGTGCATTCCTTCTGTAATAGTAAGATGTATCAACTATATTAAAATTTATAGGTACAAAATAAACCTCCTTGACAGGCAGGGGCATAGTAATGTTAGTAGTATCATCCAACATTTAAGTAAGAGTTAGAAAACATAAGTAAGGTAATAGTAACCAATGCTAGCAGTAACTCACCTTGTCATAAACTAATTTGACAATGCCACAGGCTCCTTGGCCCAATGTCCTTGAAATATAATACTTCTGGGAAATCTGTTGAGGCACCTGGTCTTGTTCATTTTTTAATAAATCTTTGAATACAAATACTGTAAAACAACAATATTAAACTTGGAATGGACGTAGTATTATATTTAATAGTTAATTTAAACATCATTACATAGTGTCAGATACACTATGTAATGATGCTTAAGACTTTCCCTTCTACTTGTCTAAACATTTTTAGTTTGGCCGAGTAGAAGGGAAGTATGAATACATTGCTATTTTAACAAATAATAAGTTCACAATGTTCATTGTTCTGTTCTGTGCTATTAGGTTCATGCAATCTTCATCTCTATGAGATAAGAGCTTCACTTACAATAAATGAAACTGTTCACTTACTTTTGACTATCGGATGTGTGATAGATATTTCATCATTGTCATCTAAAACTCTACTATTGCCTTTGCCAATTTTTTCGCCGTTCACAAAAGTTCCATTGTACGAAAAGTCTGTTATAATAGCTGGACTAAGGGGCTCCCTACAAAGGAATTTAATGACAGTTACTATAAGTCACAGTTACTTTAAATTTAATAGTTATTATAGTAGTTGATTAATATTATAGCAATTTCCAATATTATTCACAAGCTTAGGTACTCACATTAAGTCTCTTTTTATGATGAAGTGTTGTTTGCTAATATTTTTAATGATAATTTCCTTTACCATGTGTTTCTTGACAGGAAATGTACAATTCAAGGATCTTCCTAAAGTAAACTCTGGTTGAACTAAGTCTAAAAATAAAGTAAATATTATTGAACCCAGATCTGTGGGCAAAAGGCATCAAGGACATTAATAGCATAGTATTATTATAAATAAAGGCTTACCATGGTACTCAGGGTTTTTAATATTATTCCAGCAATGTTTTCCAGTCAATGTTACTTTTGTAGGGTATAACCTTCCCCATATAGTTGGAATAAAAGCCGGAGAGTCGTTATGACCGCTCCATTCTATTTGAGAATTTTGTGTTTGGGTTTGTGTGTTTTCAGTTTCATCCCCCATTGTTATAACACTTTTTTACATTTGCAATTTTAACCCGAGCTTCCACGACTTAACGTTCGTCTTCAAGCAAGTAACTTTTGTCTACTTTGAGAGCTTACAAACAAACTTAGTTTTAGGGTAGACAACAAACTTTATTTTAAAATTTTATTGGTCAGTTATGACCGTAAAGGATTATCATTGGTGTGATCAATAAAATCTTAATTTTGATTGGAGTTTATAATGCAAAGCTGCAGTCTGTATTCTGATTGGTGGACTATTTTTTTACCGGAAACAGTTTTGCCATTACAACAATAACGATAGCCACAGTGTATGTCAAACCAAATAAAGGCCTGTATACATTTGTTGTTGGCCAACCCGCAGAGAATCATAGACTTATTTCTCTATGTTAAAATTTGAATATTTCTTCTAAATTTTCTTAAAAAATAAAGTTGGCCTCTAAAGTACGATCAAAGATTTAAATCTTTGAGTAGGATAATAGGTATATAGCCTATATAGGCATTACTTATTATATACTTACTCATTTTAATACACTTTCCCGTGGCCCAAAGTTTTTTTCCACCCTATTATGTTTATACAGTAAAGTGCATGCGTTTCCAGTTCACTTCCAAATCACTTGAGTATAAGAATAACTGAAAGGAAAAGCACTTAGAAACTTTTTATTATGTTTAAATTCCTTTTGCGTAAAAATGTCACGAAAGTGTTTGATTTATTTTTCCTAGTCCATACTAATCCATACTTCCATACTAATATTATAAATGCGAAAGTAACTCTGTCTGTCTGTCTGTCTGTTACTCTTTTACGCCAAAACTACTGAACGGATTTAAATGAAATTTGGTATACAGATGGTCTAGACCCTAAGAAAGGACATAGGCTACTTTTTATTGCGAAAAAGGGGTTGTAAGGGGTTAAAAGTGCGGGGTTACTTTTCCAGTTACTTTTCCACGCGGACGAAGTCGCGGGCGGCCGCTAGTCTATAAATAAGTCAGTACAGTAGTGTACCTATACCTAATACAGGGTGTATCCGGAAATTTACATCCCTATAAATACGTCTTCTACGAACCATTTTGAAAAACGTTTGTTCCACGACTTACTAAGGAAATTCGTCGAATTTTTTTTTACTCTCCATACAAAATGAACAAGACAAGTCACGTGGCCGATTTTGTATGAAGAGTTCTAATTTTTGTGTGCAAAATTCCAAATGACTTAGGCAGCAAAAGGTTGTACAGAACGTTTGATAGAAGACTTGATTATAGGGATGTAAATGTTCACATGTAATGTACCTACACTGTAGTAAAGGTATCCTACAGATAGCTATTACTATCACTAGCTGTTGCCCACGACTTCGTCCGCGTGGAATTACTATCTTTGGGCGCAATTTTTAATTATTTAATAGTAGTTTTGGCGTGAAAGAGTGACAGACAGACAGAGTTCACTTTCGCATTTGTAATAATAGTTAGGATTAGGATTAGTTAGGATAGAATATTAGTTAGGATTTACGATAAGTTATCTTATCTTACTACCCACATACTCTACTACGTTTACTACATTATCCCTAAAGGGTATGTTAAGGTGATCTAAACATACCCACACGTGAATTCCTATCTACCCACTCGGGTCACGTGGACATATACGCGATGACCACGTGATAAAGGCTTTAATAGGTACATACGTCAATTAAAAGTTACTAATCCACTTTTAAAAAGCGTGGACTGTAAGCTGTAACAAATCTTTCGAATTATGTGTCTCTCCCTAATGATAGTAAAATTGTCACGTAAAGGTATGATGGGTTATTTTTCCATCCGCTAGCATATTTTATGAACAGCTCGCTTGCTATGAACGTAGGCACATAATGTAACGAAGGTTCGGTACACGTACGTGTGTCTAATACTTTGGAAGTAATAACGAGATGGATACCTACCTACTTTAAGATATTATACTCTGAGGTAACTACCTATATACCAATATTAGGATTAGGAGTGAAAATACTTAGGTATCTACATATCCTACACGGATACTTAAATGTTAGAAGTAGAGAAGGGTACATTCGCTTACAATCAGATCGACTCAGGGGCTTGTTTAAATCATTACCGGCCTCACTAACAAAATAACAGTTAAATATAATGTACCTAGCTACGAGCACAATAATACAATTGCAAAATCTAAAGCCTTCATCAGTTAAGAAGTGAATAGGTAGAAATTTATCGATTGTTTATAAGTAGGTAGTTTATATGAAATCATAAAAATAACAATCGAAACTTAGCAATTACTGTGGCTGTACCTGAACTTACCTGAACTGTTGATTAGATACTACTTTATTCGTATGTCTACTTGTAATGAAATATGAAAATAGACGTAGGAACGGTAATGAGGAACCGCTTCCAACTGAGATAATAACTTTGTTTGCGAGCTGATTTGTTAAGAAAATAAAGTAACGATGCTATTGAGGGAATCAAGAGGGGAAGGACCAAGAAAAGAAAATGTGGAGGATACATGTGTCACAACAAAGATATCGACTAGACGTCAAACATTACGGTAATATTATTAAACCCAATCAAAGATTCAAATTGTTGATTAAACCTACACACGCTCTCGCACAGTATAATGAGATCCATACATAGTGCTCGTTCAATTTATAATTTACTAGTGGCCCGCCCTCACTTCTTTTCGGAACATTAGTTTCACTCACCAATAGATGGTGCTGGGCATCGATTGCATCGCGCTAGTCTAGATAGCTAGTAGAAGTCACAGGTGGCTGACAAAAAGACAGATCATCTGTTGGTAAGCAATGCCGCCGCCCATGTCCGGGTGCACGGCAACAACAGTGAAGTTATAACTAAGCTGCTAACTTCTGAACTCCCTTTCCCCTCCGATTAGGCCACACCGGTACCCTAGCTCACACAAAACCACAGCCCCATGGCCGTGGTATCACTTCGGTGAAATCTGGTCTTTCATGCCGAAGTGTGATTCTCCACAGTCAAAACGATCATTAGTACCGAAATGGAAATAATAAATTCAGCTTCCAACAAAATAAAAAATGTGTAGGTTTTTATAATAGCAGATTGTCTCATGAGCATTAACAACTTTTGCCTTCATTATTTACCTTAATATGTTACTTTTTCTCGGGATTTCATCATTTGTACGTTTTATTTCTGTGTGAAGCACAAAAACCCTACATTATAAAAACACTGAGGCGTAACGTAGGTATTTGTCTCACTCGTACGAAACAAGAGGTCCTAAAACGGAATACAGACCCGAATGTTTGTTCCCAATTCTTTCAAACTACCTCTTTTGTTTAGATCAGACACTAACATCCATTCTGAACAACAATTTGTTCTACGACTTTTGGGAATACGTTGAATTTTTTTTCGACTACCCATACAAAATGAACAAGTCACGTGACCGATTTCGTATTAAATTTTGAATTTTTTTTTATGTGAATTTCCAAAAGGCATATAACTAATTTTATGTTGTTCAGAATGGTTGGTAGAATACGTGGTTAAAGGGACGTCAATACATCCTGTATGTAGGGGAAAACCGGGAGACTTCCCCAGGTGGGAGAGTTGAGCCACCTTCCGAAAATGTGTTAAATTTTAGTGCGATCAAGACGTCCAGCGTTCATTGGTCGCACGTAAGAAGCCAATCATAAGTCCGCAACCATTTTACACCATAGCTATGTTGTTCGCCAATGACAATGTCAAACGTGTTTTTGTTGCTACGGAGTGCAATTTTTGGTTTTAAGAAGATTTGCGATTGCTGCCGTATTTATTGAGGTAGGTATTGTTTGTTACTATTATTATATAGCCAGATAAACGTAGTTTGACGTGTGCTATTGTGTTTTTACTAGACGAGCGGCAATTTTTTTTTGTCATCACCTCAATGAAGAATTAGGGTGAGCGGGAGAGTTGCACCACAGTGATTGCGGGAGACTTGCCCAGTGGTTCAATTCTCCCTGTGCAGGAAAATTATTACTTAATCTTTATTAACTGGTTTTTTTTCTTCTTAATATAATTTATTATACTTGCAGGCCTAACTTGTACCAAATTTTTTAATACAATCAAATCAATACAATCCTCCTTAAAATGCATGCGAATGTAATAAATACACAACAGTGGATTTGCGAAATTACATAATTATGTACGTACCTAGATAATATGGCATAGTCTGGTTGTGTATTTTTCACAGATCTATATTTACAGACAGTTTTGTCTACTTCTAAACAGTCTTCTCTAGTCAGTTTTTTGGTGGCAGACAAGCAAACGGTATACCTGATGGTAATCGATTGCCGCCGCCCATACACACCTGTAATACCAGTAGAATCACAAGAGCGCTGCCACAACAGCGCACTTGTGACTCTACTAATCACAAGAGCGCTGCCACAACAGCGCACTTGTGACTCTACTGGGGTTAAAGGGATGGCCTTTGTGGTAGCGGCCATCTTAAGTTGGCGGCCATCTAATCTTGTTAAGAACACTCCCGACTATTATAATTTTCAAACTAAAAAACCAAAATCCAAATCGGTTCATCTGTTTGGGAGAGCAGCTACGATGCCGCAGACAGACACGCAAAGACAAGCAGACAGACACGTCAAACTTATAACACCCAGTCATTTTTGCGTCAGGGGTTAAAAATAGTTAATTAGTGCATAAAATAAGATAATGAAACTGTGGTTGTAGCTAATAACCATTTTTATTTCCACAAAAATGATAGGGTCAATTCTCCCCATACCCCGGTTCAAGTGTCCCTGCTATTGGGGAGACTTGACTCATGTCTCATTTTTTTGAAAAATGCCAATAAAATTTTACCTGCATATTTTATTGGCAATACAATTATGCACAAATGTACCTACTAAAGTAACGCATCGTATAAGTGTCAATTGATTCCTTAAACCCAATAAGCAAGTAATTATGACATTATATGTAAAAAGTGGTTCAACTCTCCCGGACTTCCCCTATGTATATTCATACATATATGTTTGTTGTTGCTATACCTTTCTTGCTATCGTTTATTCCATTATACTTACGGAGTGATGGAAAAGGAAGGGCGGGTTTATTAACTTTAGGTGTTGCCAGCTGCTGTCCCCGGAGACGTGTAAGGTCAAGGCATATTTCTCCCGATACTGCGATATCCAACACAAAATCTTGAAGGTCACCTCCTATTTATGAAGCCTGCAAAAACTACAGCTTAAAAGTAAAAAAAGCGGGTGGAGCAAAAAGTGTGTTTGAATTTTTCGGATATAGCTCGAGTTCGTGATCACCAATCTGCATTAGGCAAGCGTGGTGATTAAACCTAATCCCATCAAAGTAGCGTAGTTAGACTTGCTTTCTATAATGGAAGCCTTTGCCTGTAGTGGGACAGTCTGTAGGCTGATACCTTTTTATTACTGTAGTTTTTTTTAAATATTTTCTAATCAGATGGTATACTTTGAAAAATGTTTTGTTTACTTTGCTACGACCGGGTAGGCTACGGCTTGCTACGACGATCACTACGTTACGTTGCTACGTGAATACAAAATGCTACGACAACGTCGTAGACGTCAGTGCATTATTTTAGTTATTTATTCGGGGTTCGGTGAAGATTTTATTATGATTATTGTATTAGTAGGTATAATATTTAAAATAAGTATGTTATTTCAAATGAATAGTCTATCTAGAATAAGTTAATCTCAGCATTTACTTCACTTTCCCAGTTGCATCTAAAACCAACGTTTCGAAGGAGAAAATGGGACCACTTGTATATGGGTATGTCTGCTAACTATAGTGAAGTGACTGCCGTGAAACCATCGGAAAAGGTTGTCGTGATACCGCCGTGAAACCATCGGAACTTTAGTTCCACATTGTGTCAAAAAATTGGCGCCAATTACATCGCACTAGAGTGTCGCCTTTTCAGATTAGCTATAAGCTTTGTGTTGTCTGTAGAATTTAGCTGTTTATAATAGTAGACCTTGGTTTCAGAAAGAAAGGATTTTTTCTCTTACTGTCTAGGCAACCCGGAAAAATGAGGCTCGCATGGTTCCCAGCTGACGTAAGATCGTAAAGCTTATTTGATTACGTGCATTACACCCGCTGCCTGAAACATTGTGACAACATAAATATGCTTATACTAAAGCATATTTATGTAGACGAGCAGACGGATCACCTGATGGTAAGCAATTGCCGCCGCCCATAGACACCTGCAACTGCGCTGCCAACCTTAAACTCCCTTTTCCACCAATTGGGCCCTCGGTACCCTTACTCGACAAAACACAGTGCAGGCGCTGCATCACGATGGTCTTTTGTGAGGCCGTGGTATCACACCGGTCGAGCTGGCCCATTTATGCCGAAACGTGGATCTCCCACGGTTACAAGTAGGTTTGCCTATTTTGTAATTTTACTCACTTTAATTATTGTTTTAACCTCTTGGATTTGAATATGAATAAATAATCTCTCATTTGTAGTTTAGCTAAATACCTTGATCCAGAGGAAATTAACGTTACTTAAGTCTTTTGTTTGCAAAATATTCGTTTAAATTTGAAACGCATTGAACTCCAGTGAGACGCAACAAAAATAATTATTACTACCATCTATCTATGGACGGTTTGAAAGCCCTATTAATTAGTAAAATTTTGTTATTAGGTAATTTTGTATAACGGCCGGTGGTCTAACAAGTTTCGTAACAAGATATTCAATATTGTATACTCTAGACTTGTTACAACTTTGCGACAATAAGGAGATACGAGTAGGGTTCATAAAATTAAATAATATTGTCTTTGGTTATTTCATTACATTACCCTGTAAAATACAAAAAAAAAACATTGAATCATTTGTGCAGTATGAATACACAATTTGGTTAATATCAGAGTTTACAGCAACTACTTATTAACGTATAATACTCGAAGGAGGTCATTTCTATAATCTAAATAAATACAGAAGACCTGCGTAAATACAGAACCCGAGCTAATGGTAGAAATACGCACATAGACTAGATCTAATGTGTTAGCTAATGTTTGCATGCCAGATTCTGGTGAATTATGAGTTCATGTCTAGTATATGTACTATGCAAATACTATTTTTCACGCAAATAAAATATACTATCCTATTCTATTCTATAGATAGGTGCATGCTGAGATTCGAACCACGACCTTCCATATCCACTGAGCTATCGCTCGTTTAAACTAAACTTTAACACCAGGTTCATAATAAAAGAGCAGACACCTACATAAGACTGGTAGAAAAGCTTGGTGCGCATTTAGCTAGAGTTATGACGGCAATATTGGTCGTGGTCCCTCATCGCACTAAATACGATTAACCCTCAAAGGGCTTACACAAACATATTTATCCCGTTATGGGAACGTGTCACTAACCTTGAATCTTTAATCAGTTTACCAATAGGGAACACGTGATTTCAACCATTAGAACGTTCTTGAATATTTTGTCACTGGTTTTTATGGAACGCCTATTTAGATACCAACTGCTTGTGAACAATAAACATTGTATCTCTTCTCTTTTGTTATAATATTAAAGCAAAATGCCATGCATACCTCAAATCCTCACCTCATTAATTCGAAACCTCAGAAACTTTTATTCATCATAATAGATATTGCTCCCGTAATAACCAGATTCCCCAAATCGATGAAAGAAAGAAAAGAAAATACATTTATTAATTTGGTCACCACAACACATGATACACACAAATGACACAAAAAATTACATTATTAAATACCTAGTATCATTAAATCCAAATAACGATACGTTAGTACAGTACGATGGTAGCTCAGTGGTTAGGAATACGCCTTCCACACGGAGAGTCGTAATTTTAATCTGCGTATTTCTACTTCTCGGTCGGCGGTGAGAAATACCGTCGTGTGGGACTGGAAACCTGCACCTTTCAGTTGCTCTG
Source organism: Cnaphalocrocis medinalis (assembly GCA_014851415.1). NCBI lineage: Eukaryota > Metazoa > Arthropoda > Insecta > Lepidoptera > Crambidae > Cnaphalocrocis > Cnaphalocrocis medinalis. The sequence goes on along the minus strand of CM026285.1, from coordinate 11,007,438 downwards.
GTGCTCTGTTAATTGTGCTTTGGCTTGCGAGGGTCAAACGGCAGTCACTTCATTTTAACTACCAGACTCCTTAAATCCTGAATCATGGTTTAAGCCAACCCTGGGCTCCGCACAACCAGGAAGTACGCTAAGATGAGAGAATAAATGCTCTCGTCCTCTAATCCAGCTACTGTTGGGATTGGAATTTAACGCAATTTTGCCCTCAAAATTGCGATAAATTACAATTATTCCGATTATATTTGCTCATTGTGGTGTGGTTGTTTTTATTTTACCTAAATTAATATGTAATAACACCTATGATATTAATTGATTGAGACATTACAATTCCTAGATTGGGTTTATGACTAACTTTTGTTACGCATGAACTACCTAGTATTTACAAAATCCTCATCTACATGAAGAATAAATGCATAAGTAACTACGTTGGAGAATATGGGTCTCCCTTTTTTCAATACTTACATACCTAGGTAACCTACCTAAGTACACTTCCAGTCATTATGAATATCAGAAACAAGGTAAGTACCATTATAGAACATCCAAACGTATCACAAAAACTGGTGCATTTATCGAACATTTTAACGGGATTAATATTATTTCATTATCAAAAAAATATCACTAAAGCTCTTTGCGTAAGTATAATGGATAAAGAAAAAAAAAAAAAAAAAAAATCGTCGCGTAAACCAAACATCTGAGCTAAACGGCTCAGGATAAAAATCAAATATAAATAATTAGCGCTAAGAATCAAACAGCGAACGTTATCTCATTGAAAACGCTAAACGTATAATACCTGGAGGATTTAGGGGAACTCGCTGCGCCGCCATTTTGAAAAGGTTAGCGTAATTTGAATTTTGTGGCTTAATGGCTCAAAGAGTGACATTTGTGTTGCTAATGTTATCCTGTTCCGCCCGTGGGCTAAGACGCTGCGATTGGTTATTTGCATCCACGAGAAAATTCTTCTTGGAACTTGTTCTTTTTTTATCGCTTAACGATTTATTGTCGTTAATTAACTATTGATATGATTTTGACCTTCTTGGCAAACACTTTATTTTCGTTCATAACCCAACGTGTGGGTTGTCTGTATTAATTTTATCAAGATGAGTTTTGAAAGGCTGTAGACATGCATATACATAAGGAGATTAAAAAAAACATACGTGGGAAAAATATTGAAGGAAAAGTTTACCAAGTTAATAAGAATGTACAAGGAAAGTTTTTCCATTATTATTAATTTATGAAATCTGAACCATGGTAAATTTATCGTCTTATAAATTCTTATATTAGCGAGACTTAAACCTTGGGGGTTCTTTGTCAGTGACTAGGAGAAAAATAAACGGTGAATCCTAAGTAATTTATGAATATCACCCCCTCAGCACCTCATAAACAATATTACGGTGAATGCACAAAAGTTATTATTTATAGAGCATTTTCTTACTTTCTACTTAATTTTTGTTTTGTAAAATGAAAATTAACAGTTTGCAAGTTAATCGTGCGGCTCGTAGTTAGCTGAAATTCTTCAAAAAGCATTTTTGACTTTCGTGGAAATTAGGTTTGAAGCTAGCCCAATAAATGCCTGCCTATTAAACATGCTCTGAAACTAATAGATATTAAATTATTTATTGCAAGCAAATAGAGAACATGAACTACTTACAGAGATAAATTAATTCTTTTTGATATTTTTGTGACCACGAAAGTTACAAAACATGCCACTAAAGTTAGAAATCAATTTTCGTTCAATAAAATATGTGGACAAGCTATGAGAACGATGAGCTTCTATTTTCTAAACGCAGATGCAGAGTACGTACTACACTCTGTCAATAAGGTCGTGAACTTTATTCTTGAGGAACTATTACGGAGTTCTTTAATAACCAATTGGGCCATCATTCTCTATTTTAAGTAAGCGGTAGTGGCGCTATCAATTGATTTCATGACTTTCTTGATGCATTATGAGCAGTTCTATAAATCATGAACATCTGTATTTGAGACTTATATGGCGCACCTACTCACTAAGTTCAGGCTTGAAATATCGCAATGCGCTCAAGTAGGTAGTTCTAAAGAGTATATTAATATCGCGCACGCGTTCACGACAGGATGCACACTGCATCTTGCGTTGCGAAGTCGCGATGTGGTGCAGCTGGCATCGTTATAATGTTCTACTCCAAGGGGTAGAACGCTTCAATTACGCGGGAGTACCTTCTTGTCGTTTGTTATAAGGCAAATATTGCATTTAAACTTCCTACGGATTGTAAGGATTGTCGCTTTTATAGAACGGCGTTAGTTGGGAAATACTATTTTAAAGTAAGTGGGCCCCAGGGAAGGCCCTATTTGGGAAAATAAATGGTATAATAATGTCTCTTTACATTTTCAGAAGCAAAATACCTAATTCATATTGGTCGATTTTCCCACGGTACCTTATTAAATATTTTCCTGCATTTAAATGTAGCCTATATTATGTTGGTACAAGCGGGATGATAGAGTCTAATCCCATCATGATTTCGCCTTGATTTCTATTATTGAGGTCTGTGCCTAAAAGAAAATGCCTCAAAGTACAGAAACCTATCCGATTCCTTTGTACTTAGCTTTCAGTGTTGAAACACTGGGCCTGCGGGGTGTCAGTTTCTTCCGTAACTTAAGAGTTTATTAACTTCAGTTACAAGAGATGCAAAGGCTGGCAGTTAGTTACACCGCCCAGCAAGGTAATGCTACAAGCCTTAATTTAAAAGAAAATATCACAACTCGATGTTACTCTAGATACTTTAAATTGATTTCTAAGTAGTATACTTTTATTTAAGTTCTTGATTCTAGTTTCATTAGATGCTATATTTTGCCAAGTCTACCATTATCTTAAATTTATATAAAATTAATAATTGAATGCAGCATATTTTTAGTGACCTAAAACTTGCATAAATTCTTGAACCCCTTTCGATGTAGAGATGTAGGTACTACTTATACGTGGAAAGATTATGTTGTATTCACAAGATAGTAGATTCTACTGCGATTCATACCAGAATGACTTCTAAGGAACTTCATTAACTCTGCAAAATACGGCCATTGCTCAATTTACAGTGGGTGTCATCACCTTGACTTAGAATTTGAATAGAACAAGGTTTCTTAGGTAAGAATTTAAATTACTTAGATTAGCTTCATGCTGGTCATTTATGCTAAAGAACTAAGCGCCAGCTTTGGGAAGACAATAACGATTGAAACAAGGTTATAGCGGACTAGACTTTTATTGTACAATGTATAGTACATATGTTTCAAATCATAACACTTATATAAGACCTATAGACTTTTTATAGATTTTCTAGTAAATGAAACTGCAATTTTAGACAAACAATTATATTATTATTTTTCATCGACTAGCTTGTTTAGAGTTATCAATTTCCTTAAAACATTTTGTAACACTTATCTACTATAATGTCAATGCATAAATATGTATAACTATCTACTGTTCCATATATAGAGTAAAGTTTAAATACAATAACTATATAGGTGAGAAAAAAAAGCAATTTAGTTTAGCAATAAACCAAAAATTCAAAATTAAAATACGTAGACAATAGTCGTATGTTAAAAAGTTACACAGTTAAGTAATTTGACACCTTTAGGGTTAATATTTTTCTACCAAAAAGTTCTGATCGTAATAGATTTACTCAAAATATAAAATGTGTATACAAAATTAGGTATTAGCTGCCCTGTAACATGTAGAAGTTTTATAACTAGTAATAGTAAATATGTAATTAAATATTCCATTTGTCTAAATACTCTACTTTATTTTAGATCCGAAAGAGATCAGTAGAAGAAATAGATGCAAGTTTTATTTACAACTGTCACGTAATTTTAGACAATCTTAGATATATGTAGGTATAATAGAGAGATCAATGTTTTAACAATAACTGTTTGTTTGTGAGCTTTGGAAACTACTTCAAGTAGCTCATCGGCATTCTTAAGATGTGTCCTGAGAAATAATGTGATAGAGATTGCAACTGGGCATACTGATCGAGTCAACGGGATCTGAGGTGCGTTTGGAAGTGGTGGTGCGAGCTTAGTCGTGGGCGGTTCACTTGCGGAAGCACGAGATGGGGTTGAAGTAGCACTGGCGGAAGCGCACCTGGCGCTTGTCGGCCCGCCACTGGCGCGCCAGCCGGCCGTCCACGGCGCGCAGGCCCCAGCCGCGCGGCTCCGCGCCGGGCCACGCGCGGCTCACGCGGCTCATCCTGGAAACATCGCTGCGGTTAAACATACATACAGGCTGCAACTCGACGAGATGACGACCGATGACCGCGGAAACATTGATACCTACTATCGAGAAATAGACGACCTACGGCCGGTTTCTGAATTGAGAATTTGAAGTAAAGCACTACTTAAGTACAAACTTTGACAGTTGAGTCATACTTCAAATGTCAAAGTTTATACTTAAGTAGTGCTTAACTTCAAATTCTCAATGCAGAAACCGGGAGTTAGAGTTCGAGTCAAGCGTCATTGGAAAATAAATGGAATTGATTTCGCTGGCACGGACATAAAGGGGATGAGAGTATGGACGTATCCACGGTGAGGCTGGATGAGACTCTTGCCCCACTCTGGCTCCGACCTTAATTATCTAGGAAATTAATGTAGTCATATATAAATACGCGAGTTAAGTTTGCTAGTTGCTCACCTTGTGCCAATGGATGGCTACATTCATGGATGGGAGAAGAAAGAGCTGCTAAGAAAGCATATCTTGGACAACCTAAGAGGCTTAATGTGGCTTAATAAGACAGGGAGGCATAGAACATTTCGATGTTGGACGCAATGATGTATCTACCTAAGTACATAAGTAGAGCAAAAAAGTATTTTTAGAATACAATTTAAAATAAGACTGCTTATCAGTCGAATTGTATATTATTCAGCACCAACACTAGATTTCACAGTTATAGCAAGCAAATAGTTCTTAGAAAATCATGATCAATGCGTGACGTAATAGAAAGTAAGCAAGTACCTACTTCTGGCTAATTTCCACATCGTTTGAACTTTGCCTCAATTAGGTTGTGTAATAAAAACTTGCACGAGAATGTTTTCGCTGGCTCGAGTGGCGTGAAAACAAATTGAATCGCACTTTACCGTGCAAATGTGCAATCCATACAACGCTTCGAATGTTTCCCCTTGTAAGTTAATTATGGAACCAATAACGCTAGCACGGATCTGTATTCACATAGCTTACATGTTATGTTGATTTCAACATTTGTACATGCACAGCGGCAGCTACAAGTATCTCTATATTATGTTATAGAAATAGCGCAAAACCACTCCGGTAGCTCATCAGTCCATGAAACTGAACATATCGCGAAAAAAAATTCGTCACGTCATACAAATTGGCGCGGTGCACTGATTGGTTTGGATGAAACAGTTTTAAGATGTTTTCAAATAAATTATACCTAGGTACCCTATATGTTGCCCAGCCCTCACAGGGCAATGAAATACTGAACTTTATTGAATGAAACTTTTTTCATTATAGGTATATTTCCGTGCAAATAAACAGACTAAAATTTTAAAAATAAAAAAATAATAGTATAATAAATAAATGCGCCAGACAATCGCACCAATCACCCTGGTCTCAAACTAGAACTAAATCTGACTAACTCATTAACTGTGAGTATTTATGAGATATGAGCCAATCAGCATCTTGGTATAGGTACCTAAGTTGTGCCTAAGTTGCGGACTTACTCGAACACCAATAGCATATCTCCCATGCTCCCAGTGGCCACGAGCGCGCAGTATACACGACGCACAGGTTTGGCAATCATACTCATAAATTTCCCATTAAAGGGTCATCGCCGCGGCACTCGTTAAAACTTTCTATGTATGTACTGCGAATCCATACTGTAAGCTAGGACGTAACTTAGCTAATAGTACCTAATAGGTAGAGGAGAACATACAAGAGTATGTTCTCTTGTGTAAACTTCCAAGTTTATGTTTTGCACTAAGAGGAAAATAGAAATTACTACATTTATTTCAGATTTAAAACTTTTGGTGATGGTGTCTCCAGTATTATCTAACTAGTCTTGTTTCTTCTAGCCATTGTCCAGTTACCCTTTCGACCAAGATTCTGTATTTAGTAAAATTTTAACATTGAGCCATTACGCCTCAGATCACATTGACCTCAAGACTTGAAAATTAGGAGAAGGATCAATAGTTACACGTTCAGATGATTATCGCAATAATTATTGTGGGTGTAATTTCCAATAAGTCTTCCTCCTGTCATGTCTATCAATGTAGTTACTGAATAATTTAGAATATGGTAAGTTCACGTAACCATACAATAAAAGGAGGAGGATTAGATTGGGATAATATTACAATAAGTTATTGTACTTATACAGTGTAAAAATAGAATATAAATCTTCCAATATATATTTTAATGATCCAACGCTACATTATCAAACGTTTATAGCCCCCACGTTTAATACTTAATATTACATAATTTATTGCTTTCTATAAGGGTCAATGAGTTGGTACATCGGTACTTATATTTTATAAGTAGATAGAAAGAACACTTATGGACCCTGTTAGGGGCACAATAAAATTTAGTAGAATGTTTTAAATTTGCCGAGTCGTAATCTTGCCAGAAAGCGTATTTTGCAAATGTGATAGCTGTTTTGATACATCAAGGGGCACAAAGGCGTTAAGCTGACTTCGTTATGGTTATCCCCCTTCGCCCTTTCGCGTCGACTTTGTCCATTGTCCATTGAATGTCGTAAGGCGTTTACACTTACGAGTTTATGGGTGTAATGTTCTCTTAAGTTTGGATTAACTTAGGGAGATGTTTTGAGTCAAATATAACAACATATTCTACAGAAACAGAACACAAATCTGAGCACAGATATAAACTATTACGTATAGTAACTGATTCTCCATTTCGGTTTTTTATTTTTAAAAAAGAATAAAGTTATTTTGAATACTGACTGTCGATGTCGGTGTGTACATAATTACAAAAAAGCTCAAACACGTATTGAAAAGAACTTCGAAAAACTTTGTCTGTATTAGATTTTGTTGAAACAGCTTCGCAAAGAACTTTTTAACGTGTTTTAATCTTCACTTAACTTATTTTTCGCTAACACTTCTTACGTACGTAAATGTAGCTTTACGCCGAAGAAAAACATTAAGGTTTTAAGCATTGTGAACACATTGTCCGTGTGATGAACACTTGCGTTTGTTCAGTGTCTGGGTGTTATGTGCCTATGTATTTAAGTATATTTGTGATCCTCTGTTAAGCTACTTAATACGGAGTCCGGTCAATGTATATTATGAAATGTTGTGTGAATTGATTTATTTATTTATTGTATAAATTTAAACACAGGCCGTTGCTTGTAATCACAATATTGCAATTACAATTTATCAAATGCCTAAATATTAAACTTAGTTTTCGAATCTTAACCCAAATCCGAGTGCATAATATGTACAAAGTCTAACAAGGCTGACTCAGATTACGTGTGTTCGTAAGTTGTTTGCCCAGTTAGAAACTGGTGGACAGTCCACAAGTGTGTTTAGTACGTGGCGTAGCCCGGGATGCGGCAATGGACCGTCCATTAGCTGGTAACTGCGGGTAATCACAAGGCGCCGGCTTACCTGTTAGCTGATGTTACCACTTGTTAGTTGGGCTTGTTAGCTCAGTGCAAGCTGATCACATACTTGGTTCACATACACGTTACAAAGAGTACTTTAATCAGACTGGACTTGTGTACTTTGTATTAACAATCGTAAAAAGTAGAGAGTCCTTTTAGAGCAACCCCTGAGCGGGCTGCTAATATATTTGTTGGTCCATTATTCAATGAAAGATGTCGATAAATTACTTGAGAGTTATTGTTTTGTAAAGTACCAGGACAACATAAATCAGATGAAAGTAGGTGCTTAGATGAGACTACGTTGCTATATTAGTAAGTCAAAATAAAGCTTTAAAATTAAAGTAATAAATGTACCTACCTACCTGGAGAGCATGAATATAATGATAGTATTTGTTATTCAGCGGGGTCCTTCTAAGTAGTGGTTTATTTATCGTTATGCCTGTGATTATTTAAGATAGAAACTGTCGCCTATAATATTGCCTCGGATCCCTTTACATTGTTAATTAATACTTAAAGGCATTGTTTTCCACTTACAGAGCGATGGTAGCTTACAACATAGGTCGCGGTTCGAATTCAAGCATGCACCTCAGAATTTCTCAAATCTATATGCGTATTTATATAAATACGCAGGTAAATATCTACCTGCCTTAGCCTGGGTATATAAAATTAAATTACCTCAATGGTAATAGTTACCTTTCCTCGTCTTCTAGTTGCTGCAGCAGCTTGCGAAGCGCGGCGGCGTTGATGGCGTCTCACCACGCAGGCATGCCACCTTTATAGCCTGGGTGCACTAATCTAAATAGTAAATGGTAATAGTTACCTCTCCTCGGCGTCGAGTTGCAACAGCAGCTTGCGGAGTGCACGACGGCGTTTCACCACGCAGGCATGTCATCCTTATAGCCTGGGTGCACTAATCTAAATAGTAAATGGTAATAGTTACCTCTCCTCGGCGTCGAGTTGCAGCAGCAGCTTGCGGAGCGGCGTCGACGGCGTCTTCACCACGCAGGCATGTCATCCTTATAGCCTGGGTGCACTAATCTAAATAGTAAATGGTAATAGTTACCTCTCCTCGGCGTCGAGTTGCAACAGCAGCTTGCTGAGCACGACGGCGTTTCACCACGCAGGCATGTCATCCTTATAGCCTGGGTGCACTAATCTAAATAGTAAATGGTAATAGTTACCTCTCCTCGGCGTCGAGTTGCAAGCAGCAGCTTGCTGAGCACGACGGCGTTTCACCACGCAAGGCATGTCATCCTTATAGCCTGGGTGCACTAATCTAAATAGTAAATGGTAATAGTTACCTCTCCTCGGCGTCGAGTTGCAGCAGCAGCTTGCGGAGCGCGGCGGCGTCGATGGCGTCCCACGACCCAGACATGCCGCCTTCATTGTCAGGGTGCACTAACGAGTTGTCTATCTGTTCGTCTTCTGATTCCTGTTGGCAAAGTTTTGTCTTTAAACCTGGGAGTACCATTTAGCACAGGTATTGGCTCAACGCAAATAAAACCTAGGTAATATTGTTTACTCGTACCTAATGTTTTTTTCATAAAGACTTATTATTATTTACTAACTTATTAAAATCTATATTGTCTGTTATTAGATATTTTTTAGAAAACAATTCTAATAAAGCTAATATACTTCAGATTGCCTCTTGAATAATCAAGAGGCAATGTGATGTGATGTTCTTAGAATGGTTTACGTAAGCCCGAAATTAGGTGTAACCTTCGTTGAATTACAGAATATATTTGCTGTGTTTTGCGTTAGTTTTATATACTTGTACGTCCTACGTGCATTTGGATTATTATGCACTCTGTATAAATGTACTCATACTATCGACCAAAGTGACTCAACTGTAGTAATAAATATCATGCGGCCTTATCATGATAGTTTTCCTTGAGGCTCAGACCTTAAGATTGCTGGCTAGTTACTCTAACCGTTACTGCAAGGCCTTATTTTCCTTAAAAAATTGTCACGATCTAAAAAATACATAGTGACGTCTCTGACAAGGGACATTGGCGGACGCTTTCAATAAACGGAACTTTCCAATTAAAAGTTACTAGTTGAAGGCAGTTTACAACAGACAACCATTAGGGTCAGAGCTAGTTTCTGAAGGGATTAATTTTAAAAGCGCAAGTGCATTTTTGTACAAAGGTTGCTTCAAAGTGGAAACTCGCATGATCCACAGAAGGGACCAAATCACGGAGAGGGGAAGTTCCATTTTCCCAATTCCCCTTTAGAAAGGTTTTAAATTTTTATACAAACTACGGTAGTTTTCAACATGATTTAGTTAGCCTAACTTTGCTATACAGTTGCATAATAGTGAAAAATCCGCGTATTTTTGTGAAAAGGGTTCTGAGTTGAAGGCAAAGTACTCGTAGGTACCTATTAAAAGTTACCGTTCGACGTGTACCTGGAACTGATGCCTATTAGCGTCTCCGTGACAGTTCCGTTCGAGGTAAGTACATCATATCATATCAACATGGCAATGTAACTTCTATTCTACTTATATGAAAATCACAGAGAGGCTGTGTTGTATGTTAGAAGTCGCTATCACAGCATTTGAAGCATTTCAACATTGGAAGCCCATTTATTTGAAAGCACACATCTCGCTCGAAACAGTGTGGTTTTGTTATGAACCTTTTAGCGTACCTTATGCTAAAAACATTTGACAACATTTCTGTTTTGTCGTAGAATCTATGAAATTCGCGTTGCATGCCTTGTCTCTAGCTATTATATAGCTTTTAAGTTTTGTCTGTTGTGAAAAAAGAGTACCTATCTTGTTAGGTATAAATCATCAAATCATTATCAGGCTGCTGTTGTCCAAATTATTTATAAGAAGCAGTGGTTTTTTTACTGCTAGAACCTGGACTTAGTCCACCATTTTATTTTTTTATAAAAAAATAATATTTCTTTATTATTATTCAGAAGTTAATGCTAATTTTAATTATATTAGGGGTACTTTCCCCTTAAACAATTCATTCTTACAGAGTTTAGGTCTAACTGGGTCATTAGAAAAATGTGGGAATTTAAAACAGCAACCCCAAATTATTTAAATGTAGCTCATTACCTCGTGTCTGTTTTGTAGGAAAACATTTTGTGAGAGTAATCACCCAACCAAATAGCAATTGAAATAATATAATCTTTTTCTATTAAACTTAGGGGTTTAAAGGAAAAAGGTTATAATATCATGTATTGATTCGTCACTCTACGATTTAAATTCCATTGTATGTAGGAAACAGTGTCTATAAGTTATTTGTAGTTGTATGTACTGGCTTGATGAATTGAACTTTGTATTGAATCTTCGGCATTAAAATGTGATAAACAAAAATATTGTCACGACCCATAATCATGCTCTTGGTTTCATTTTGATTAATTTTGAAATCCATTTCTAGATTGATTCTAAGTTGTGAACCATTTCATCTGCATTAGGAGATTAGTACCTAATCCACAGATAGTGTGTCGTCCTCCTCCATCATTGTGTCTAGTCAACACGTCACAGTTATCAGCTACATATAAGAAGACAAATCTTGTTTCTTAAAACACGCTCAGTTATTCTATTTTTATGCGTTCACGCATGTGATTGAGATATTTCGTTTCCAATATCCATATCTTATTCACGTTTCTCAGTCCAGATTTACATGTAAAAACAGGATTTATGGGTTTACAGATACGCACTTCGAAGTGTGTGGTGTGCAAATAGACAACAGTTTGTTTAACAACACAAGTATTTGTATAGATCACCATCTTGATCTAACTCAGTGGTTTCGTAACCTTTGGCCTATTAGGGAAACCAAAATTATTTTACGTTCACTTTCAGAGAGCTGTCAAGGAAATAATGCAAACCAACTTCTTTTGTAATTAGGGAAGGCCGAGAGGGTTTGAAATGAAGCTTCTTGGAAATAATGGCAGCGGAGTAAGCGAATTTGTACGTTTGTTTCGTTTGTCACTTTATGCCGGTCGCTTAATAATTATAGTTTTTAAAAAAATATAAGATTCTTTCCATTCGAAACTACTTGAAGACGTAAGACACGATCCACATGTGTGGTTCGATTATATGGAAAAGAAAAGTAGATTAAAGTCCTAACTATATGCCATAGTTTGTTTAAGATTTAGAGATGAATCTATTTGTAAGTTCCAACATCTTTATCCATGTATATTTGAGATTATAGGATTTGTATCAAGAAATTCAGATCTATAGGCTAGCCCTCGCGCAATATATTCACTCACTTATTTATGAAACGTCTCGCATAATATGAGACATGAGCCAACTGCTTACGTCACAGGTAGACATTTTCCTATGTAGGCGGAAATATTATGTCAGTCATACTTACCATAGGTGCAGCGAAAACAGACGTGAACAATAAAGCCAGGGTCGCCATCATCAGAACTGCGCTGGTCATGTATGTCGTCGAGGTCTTCATTGTGGCTGTAAAAAAAAAAGATATTGACTTTCTTAAATATCGCTCCTTGCCCTAAATTTAGTTTTCTGGCTGGTTTTGAGGAAGTTCTGGGTTAGCTATCTTTTCATAAATTTACTTCTTTAAATTTTATTGTTGGTACTCTGTCTGTTGTTGTAAAAATACCATAACAGTTTTTATGTCTGTGCAATGAAGAATCTTACCCCTTATCTAGTGAATTCGATCTTTAGTTTTGACACCTTGATTTTGTTGTTATTGATGTGCGTCGATTACTGAATTCTTGATGTGTGTCGATAGTAGTGAAATAACTTGAGCTACAGATACTATTCAGCTGCAACTATGTAGATAGAGGTCCACTCTTATCTGCTTTATATTACTCATTATTGGTAAGATGCTTGAGCCTCTGATCCACTCCACTATTCACTATGAAATGAAAATGCCGGAATAGAAAAGTAGTCAAAATTATTATCTGTCTATTGCGTGCTTACAAAAACAGACAAAATTTCTGTAATGTAGGTATATTTTATGCAATTACTAAGTAAGTAAGTATATCTATCTATTTAAAAAGATTAAAGCTATTTAGCTCACTTTGGCATTGGCGATTTCATCCTCTGAAAGCGTTTGTTATCGAAACATGTGAAAAAAAACAACAAAGTCACATGTCCACTCTAGGACGCCGAGAGCCCCCGGCACTCGTGTTTATTTATGCTCGAAGGTTTTGTGTGCGATGTAAAATAAATTGATATAAACAGCCGGAAAAGGCCTCGCGCCTTAATGGTTTCAGTATACACTTGCATAGTACACGCACGCACTCCACGTGTAAGTAGATACAATAGATACTACTTTAACACATTTTCTTTGCTCATCTAAGATAATATACTAGGTATTATTACGAAAAAAAAAATATTTTTTATGCACTCCAAGTATAGTATGGTATGCCTACTGATAAACTTCCTCTAATTATCACTTTAAATAATTTGTTATACTCCTAAGCTAGCGAGCTATTTTTCCGAATATAATAGGGATTAAAGTATGAAATTGCCGTATTGTATGCAGTCTTCAGAAAAGTTGCGTTTCCCATGATTATTATTTTTAAATTTACAAAATAACTATAATGCTGCTGATCCATAATTAGGTAAACTGTGCTTTAATGGACAACGTTAAGATATATTATATCATCATGTCGAATATTTTTTCAGAAAAATGCATTAATTATATAATTTCAAAAGCATTAGGTGTTGATAACAACATCACATTTTTCCAAAAAAAACAGTCGCTCTCAAGATTTTTGTTCTAGATCAAGAATAATTGTCGTATTTATGATTAGAAAACTGATATCCTTTTTAAATAAAAACAATAATTATGAATATAAAATATACATAGTAGGTATATTTTTATTTATGATTTATAAATATTCCTCAAAATTATTAGGATGAAACCCAATGAACATAAAACGTAGTATTTTATTACTCTGCGATATGAAATTGACGGGTGACCAATTATATTACGAATGGAAATCTTGATCCTAAATTCTTCGATATTTTCGAATTGATAGACGTTATAAACAATACGCAAATACCATCACACTAAGACTCCCCGCAGACTACAAACTTTTAATCAGCCGATAGTTTGGTCGGCTTCTTAATCAGTATGAAGATGTATGCAGATGCGCACATTAAAGCGATTCAGTATCGGCCGATAAAAAAGTTTGATGCATACGAACCGGCCAACCCGACTAAACTATCGGCCGATAGTAAGTCTGTAGTCTGCGGGGACTCTAAGCTATGCCCTCGGGAAAGTCATTCCTAGGGCTAAATGAAAAACAGGTTGCGATTGTCAGGTGCGGAATACGTTATGAGACGAGCTCGTTAGCTTAACGACATGAGCCAAGATAAAGCATGCCTCATGGAACTTACATTAGTTTACTTAAACTGCTTTTAAATATACACTGATAGTCTATTAGTTACTAACAGGCCGTAGATAGTAAATCTGTTGGTAAGTCCGTAAATACTCCTACATTTGCCAAAAACAGTAGTTTAATAGTACCTTTCTTGTGATAGATGGTTAAATAATTATATCATTATCATTTATAGAGTTTATTAACCCAGTTCTTTAATAATTTTAAGCGTTCATAAAACAACTGACTGCGAGATAGCTTATAAAATGCAACAATATTAGTATACTTCACTATTTACTGTACTCGAGTAACAGGCATATTTATATCACAGCTCTATTCCGACAACAAAAGGCGTTTAATCATTTATTTAATAGGTATTTCCCGAAATAATCACACTGTAGCCACACTGCGTACAATTAATGCGGCATCTTGTGGCACCACCTCGCCACTCTCGTGTGGGTGACCCTTAGCACTTCGCAGTGGGATACAGATTGCTCGGTCCACTCTCCTCGCATGGCAAGCACTCATCATAACAGTGGGTGCTCCATAAGGCTCTATGTGGGTATTTACGTGGCCCCTGCGGGCGACAGCGACCGTCGACCCCCACGTGTTTTTGTTTCGCGTCTCCTTGCCGATGTCAAGGTGTCATTTACAGGAGAATGAATTAATAAAGTTGCCCGACCGAAGTAAATTAGCCGCTTATACAATTTCGCACCTGGTTACGCGTACGAGCACCGCAATCATGACGTCGACAAACAGTAAAATTGTCATCTGATATTCTTGGAACCTGAATAAAATGTATTTATGACAAAAATAGCTTTATATTGAAGGTACTTAATTAATAAATATCACCCCACATATATTGTGTATGGGAACGTTCGCCTTGTACCTGCTATGTATTTACTTTACGGTTACACGATATGACCGAACAATAGAATGTTGGGATTCATTTTTATATTTTATACAGTGTGATAGGCTCTCCAAAAATAGTAGAAACACCTAGGTATGTAGGTAGATTTGGAAAGTCCAGAGGTGCATACTTGGATTTGAAACTCTGACTTGCAAAGGAGCAGATTCGTATCCACTAAGCTTTGGTAGCTTAATTTAAGGTATTTAGCTAAACCGCTTTCAAGAATGCCTCACAAGCTAATATGTTATATGAATATTTTAGCAAAATTTTCTCGTATGAGTGACTAACTAACCTATAAAAATAATGAGCAATGAGGATACTTTACAATTATTTTGAAAGGATGTTTTCAAAGGACAAGTTCGTTCTTAGGTTTGATTATGTAAAATCCATTTCATTGTTAATCGTAATTTCAATAACAATGGTATGAAGGGATACGCTTATCTAGCGAATTAACTTGTTCGAGAGGTTCACTTTCCACCAATAACCTTGTACTCCATTTTCATTATAATTAATTTCAAACAAAGCATTAGAGACAAAATAAAAACAGAAATGCGAGTATGATAGTGATCTAAAACAGATTCATTATACTTTAGCATCTAAATTGCTAATCGGTTTTTATACCATGACGCAAAAACGATGTTATACTTAAGTTACAAGCTTGACATGTCTGTCTGTGTTTATCTGTGTGTCTGTCTGTCTGTAGCATCGTAACTCCCAAAAGGTGTTCCGATATGGATTTTGTTTCCTTTGTAGAGATTAAGAGGTAGAATCCACAAAATATAATAAATTTCAAATCAAAAAAATGGCCGCTGTCACAATATATAGTTTTTTTTTAATTTTAAATATTTTTAGTAACGTAGCAAAGGTTTTTCTATAGTTAAATCTCTTACCCTATTTACCCAGTAAATATTATGTCTGTAAAAATAACTGCTATTTACTTTTATGAAAGACGAGTTTAAAATGACTGTAAAATCATAGTATGAATTTCGTTTCTTTTGTAAGTGCAAAGCTTCAATCCTGATTTTTAAATATTCGTTGCAAGATTGAGTCAATTTTATCAATAGCATAGAAATGAATGTGTATGAAACATAATTGTACAAATTGGTAAGGAAAACAAGCCGAAAAGTCGGAAATGTAATTTTATTTAAATGTAAAATTACCTTTCTGACTATTCGGCTTAATACAATATTTATTTAAATAATATTTTTAAATGACAAACACTTGTATCAGAATAAATTACTTTAATAAATTAAATTAGTTAATTATACAATAATACGTAACCGCACGAATCCACGAGGCGGGTGCAACTAAACATGTCCTTGGTCAATTTAAACAATTGTTTATTATTAATCCCTTTGGCGTAAACGGAATACTAATGAACCTTTCAAATGATGGAAATACGTACACGTTTTAGAGATTAATCTCGTTTGCTTTTGTCTCTATGCACTATTTTTAATTGCTGTATCCGCTAAAAGTATTGATGTTGCCATAAATATATTCAACTGATTTGCTTAATGTTATCTTCCGTTTTATTAAGAGACGCATGTTAATTAGTTGGTTAGTTCTTTCAATTTTATATTTTAGGTACGTATGTCTTAGGATGTTGTCGAGGGTAGTAGAATGTAAAGCAACGTGTCGGTCGATGAAGGTGTTAAATTAGTAGTTAGTGTGCATTGCAGTTTTTTGTGCAGTGAAGCACCTAGTGACATAAATTTAATAGAATTGATAGTGTCGTTTTCGACACTGATATTGTTTATCGAGTATGTTGCCACATACGTAATGACGACTTGTTTGAACATAATGGACTCGTAAAATCTGCAATTTTGTCATGAATGGTATCAGCAGAAACCATAGGTTCAATAAATGTATTTTACTAAAAACCGTAGGTTTAATAAACGAGTTTTATTGAGTGACTGTGATTTCGGTTGACTTCGATGCATACAATCAACAATGACACAATCCTCTGTATTACTTGTAAATACAATAACTAGCACACACGTTGGCAAAATTATCCTCAAAGAAGAAAGTAGGGACTTAGTTACCTATAAAAATGTATGTGATTGGGTTTAGCAAGAAAAGTGTCCACGTATTTTGGAAAATAGTTGACCGTAAGTTGAAAGAGGTAAATGTG
The DNA here is from genome assembly GCA_014851415.1 of Cnaphalocrocis medinalis. Lineage (NCBI taxonomy): Eukaryota > Metazoa > Arthropoda > Insecta > Lepidoptera > Crambidae > Cnaphalocrocis > Cnaphalocrocis medinalis. Next base: position 10,990,496 of record CM026285.1, on the reverse strand, counting down.
AAGGGATAGCCTTTCATAGCCATACATCTCCACCAGATCCCACGGGGATGACCACAAAGAGCGAATCACGTCGAGCGAGGATTAGGAATCACCTTGACTATAATTGGATATATGAGACGCGATACATCAGTGGACAACACATTCCGGGGAGCCAGCAGATAGGGGTGCCAACTGTACGTTTATTCAAGAACACCATATCATTTAAAAGTTATGAATATGTGGGTGAAGTTACATTTTGGGGATTTGCATAAACGAGTTGAAGCAAATCCCTAATTTGTACAAATATCTATGAATATTCCCTAATACACATGAATTAATATCGGCTTGTATCTTCAATAAGTATATGTTGTAAAAACAATATGTCATGTACATGTGTGTGTAGTATAAGAACGTTAATTTCTTACTTTTATATTATATTATCACTTCTGTCCTGCCCGTAGACAAGAGTTGAAATATTTCAAGTATTTACCTATTTGTGGTTTTTTCCGTCAGTGTGTGAAATGCTAAAGTTGTTATTACATACAATTATTTCATTAATTATAAACTATAAATTTTACATTAGAAAAACGTGCTGCATGGTCATCAATAACGATATATTACGTGACTAATGCAATGTGATGTACAGGTTTTTACCGTAATTGTGAAAAGGGTTTATACAATTTCCAGGTACATTATAAGTAATTGTCGAGTATGAGAAGTAGATATGTAGCAACAAAATTGTTTCGCATAAATTTTGCTCAAACCTTTTTCCCACCGACTATGACCAACAGTTTGGAACTAAATTGTTCCCTTGTGCGCTGCACTGTGACAAATATGCGGAATAATGCACTTAATGACTTGTCTAATAATAATGGCCAGGCCAGTAAATTCCATTTGAATTGGTACCGATATCTATTTTATATTTGGGTAGTGAGTGCGTGTCTATGGACTACGACAATATCTCATACTACGACTGGCTACGCTCTACGACCAGTCCGAGTGCTACGAGTAAGACCGACTACTGCTACGACTACGGTCAGACGTTTTTATGATCAACGCGTGGCTAATCAACAGGTCGAAAACTTTTTAAATATTACTTCTTTGCAAATAAAACCTACTTCATGTTGAATTATGACTGACAATTTATGTTCTTACAGATAGAAAATATATTACTGTGGGACATTTTGTAAATATATAAAATAATAACAGACAAAAAAATGGGTTTTGGATGGAAAATTTCCTACTTTCCCACTCGTTAAATACAAGCTGTATACGGATTTGCAGAAATTTTAGACGAAATCGTTTTGTTAGTGACAGATCCTAACTGAATGAAAATAGCCTTGTCTGCGTTTATGTGGAAAAAATATGCTAAATTCCTTATCAGTATTCAGGTGCTCGACGAGTATTTGTGAATGTCAAAAAAATTTACCGCATAATAATTATACTTTATGTGGTCTTATCTGTTTTTAAGTCACAATGAAGCTCATAAAGGTTTAAGAATGAAATCAACTTAGCGTTTTTTATATTTATTTATTTAACCAGTCCTACTTGTAAACTTGTGCAGCATATTCCGAGTCAATATATTTATTTAAAATGTTATTAACGTTAAAGGGACTGAATAAATTAATGAACGACTTGGTATTACATGCATCTCACAACTTTTTACGGTAGAACAACTGAGTTGCGAGACTGGTTTTTTTGACAAGTATTGTTTTTTATGGGATAGATCTATTATAGTTTATAAGTTCAGTTAGTGTTGACACACTTCCTTTACGATATATTACGGAAAGAAAATAATATTATTAAATTTAATTATAGGTATACAAATTCCCAACATCGGAGTTGTTATTTATGGGTGAACATAAAACGAACGAGGTCAACTGACGATTTTAAAGAATGTAGGTTTAATTTAAACTTTAGTAGTAATTTGAAAAGAATGGGAAATATTTGGGAGCTGGTGGGCAATGAGCAAAGTTAGAATTATCAAAGTTCACCAATGACTTTATGTGAACTTTCCCTATTTAATTTTTACTATCTTTCACTCTAAGGAAGCGCTGTATTTCGCGAATGCGTATGAATTCAAATAATATCACTATAATCCAATAGCACACGTTCAATACATTGCTATTATACTATGACGGCCTCGATAGCGCAATGGCTAAGGTGTTCGCCCGAAGCGCGAAAGGTCCCTGGTTCGATTCCCGGTCAAGTCAATTCAGGAAATTACATTTTCTAAGTTTTCTTGGGTCTAGGTGTTCTGGGTTGACGCCCCAGTTAACTATCGTCATCTGGTACTCATAATCTGTATTATGTTGGCCATTGCCAACACGCTGTTTTCGCTCCTCTACCTAAAGGTTGTCTGGAAGAAATCTCTACAAGTGGTAAGACCGCCTTATTGTACTGAATATCGCTGTTGTTTCACTCATGTATTCTATTTCTGTGCAATAAAGAATATCTATCTATCTATCTCTTTAATCACTCGATATTGACAGAGTTAATTATTCGTAGCACGTACGCTCGTATGTAGAAATATATTATCAGCCATAAAAAAGAAATAAAGACTAACCGTCATGTTGCCTGACATCACAAAGCAGGTAACTAGTTGATTAAAAACTTAATTTATAAGCTTATAAAAGTAGGTATCTCAAAAGCTATCAGGGACTTATTTATATGCGCATCTAATAAGTAGCAGCATGCGTACGCGTCTTGCCGTGACGTGCGGGTGCGGGACACGACGGCGGGACGCGGGACACGACGCGTAACCGGGACGCACGCGAACCATTAATATGCAAAGGCGATCAGCTCGACGAATTGGATGCATAAATAAAGACTATCCCCCGTCTTGGTTTTTAAACTATCTCTCATCTAGCTGCAACGTTTTTAATAAGGGAAACTTTTTAGCTTAAATTACATTTAGGGATACCGTTTTGTATAACATTCATTGATGACGCTGATTTAATAATTTGTATAAAACTTCACCAAAGACTTTTATACAGGTTGTATCTGTAAACATTTACATCACTTCAACCACGTCTTGTACATATAATTTTCAACAACATTTGTTCTACGACATTTGAACATTTTTTCTACTCCCCATGTAAAATGAACAAGTCACATGACCGACTTTGTATAAAAAATTATCTATTTAACGTTAGACTCAAAAGCCTTTAAAAAGGCATAAAACAATTGATATTCCATTATGTTTGATGTTTGGGCCTTACGACGTCAAATGCGAATTTCAAAGAGTCATAGAACAAAATATGTTGTTCACAGATATATTATGTACTACTTGTAAGTAGTACCTAAGCCCTTTTAGTTGTATTTTGTAGTGTTATAATTTTCAGTAAGCTAAATTTCCTAAGTATTAATTCCAAGAACAATAAACAAAATTGTCTTAAAATCATATATCTGCCTTATGTGGTGAAAGTTTTCACTTAACAAAGTAGTAAGTCTATTTGTTCCTGTTTCCGGTCCTTTATGTGCTTGTTGTACAACAAGTGGAAAACTTCACGAAGTTGGACCAACAGTTTGTGAGATCTCGATATCACGCTTCGATGCTCTATACAGCACCATGTTTGGAATTACAAAAAAGAGACCTACGTGCACAATAATAAAAACTCTTATAAATAAATTAATAAATTGAAACAACATCACACACATTGCCCTGATCCCAAACTAAGGTTTTCCCTCGTGCTATGGAAACCAGACACAAATACCTACTTGTATTAGGTACCAACAAACACTTGTGTTGGTGCGGGAATAGAACCCAGAACCTAGAACCCTGGCGTCTCAACGGGTGCTCACACCTCTGCGCTAAACGGGTTTTAAATTTTAAATGACCTCTTTTTGATAAAAGGGCAAATTTTATAGTAACGTGAATCAAGTGACGGGTAAGAATTGGGTCTAGACTAGATACATTTGATATTTATTTGTGGTCTTCTAAAGGATTGAAGGGATTTCGTAACAAGCCACCACTTACCACATTATTGACTCTGTAAGCGAGGGTTTTTTTTATCGTTGTTTGATCTTTAAAATGAGACCCGGCCCGATCCGCAAACACTTGACACAATGAAAAGTCAATGAAAATATTAAATGGAATTTGAAAGAAACAAAGAAAGAAAAAATATTTATTATTTATTTTGTGTGTTTATGTTTATGTGTTTTAAAGTTTATCAAATGACTAGAAAGGAAAGACTTATGGGCCAGCAAAACTCACGACCGAGCCGAGTGGAGGTGTTTTGGAGAGGCATATGCCCAACGGTAGGCTAAGGAATGCTGATGAAGAAGAAGAAGAGAGAGAAAAGAAAGAAGAATATTTGTCGGTCCACTCACATGTATGAATATTATGATGGTGGATGGAAGTGACCATTATTAAAGTATGTAACATGCTATTCTATTTACACACATCCCTATTTTAGAACTACCCCTATCCGTTTCAATGCATTTGTCCTTAAAATATTTTGACAACTTCTAAATATTTTTCTATGTATGACCTTGTCAAGGGGAGTAAGTGCAAAATTGAATTTGCTAACTTGTTTTGTATAAAGTGGCGTATTAAATGTCCCCATTAATTACCATTAGCACGAGAATGTACCGGTAAACACATTTCTTGAATAGGTCCCCCTTAGCTAATGATCAGACGTGTTGGCATTAGGATAAATAGGGATTTCGGTATAATCAGTTTGAAAGCCTATTCAGAGATGGAACAGGAAATTGCAAGCGGCTGGTAAACTAGCTTACGCGGCGCGTGCGACTCTTTGTGATCGAACGCTATTGAGTTATGTCATGGTTGGCCATGGCTTTCTGTTTCCTGCTTTTAGCTGCGTACTAGATTTGGTACTGGGTGTTACAATTGGCCTTATTACAACATTCCTCTCGTCTAGACTAGATTGTGCTCACGGCGTAGCTCACGCAGATTTTAGTCTATCAGTAAAAATATGTATAATTATGTGTCTCTATACGAGTACAAACGTTGAAACTCTGTCTTGTTCCTCCTATTATCCCCCATTTTATTAGTCCTAAATGGTAAATTAATTTATTTTGTCTACCTGGAGCCCACACATCAATTTCGATGTCTAGTTTGAAAACCTTACAGGGTAAAAAATTAACAGGTAAAATTTCAGATTTTTTAAAAATAAACATTACGATTTTGTACCCTTAATTGTTTCCGCAAGTTATTACTTGTTATTTTTAAGACCTAAAATCGTAAGTAGGCTATCCAAAAAACTAAAGTTATAACTTTAGGCGTCAGTAGCTTTGCCTAAACTTTAAATGGCACACCTTTGATGACAATGAGAAACGGATCCCCTTTCTAATGACTAACAGATGTTACATTACGTTAAATAGGGATTTCAGCAAATTCAGCTGAAAGCCTATTTAGACATTGAAGTGGAAAATTATAAGGGTAAGGTAAAATAACCGACTGTTTACCATGTCTTATAATTGCCTTAATTGCTCTTATGATTTAGAGGTAGAGTGGACAACGGGCGTTGGAGAGATAGCTTTGGACGCAACCGGCATGACATGCTAAGATGATGAAAAAAATTACTTAAGTAAGAATAGAAAAAAACAGATTATGCCGTTGTAAATATTATACAGGTTAATCCTAATAAGGTTAGAAATAAGGATTTAAAAAATACTAACTGGTGTTTAAATTTAGTTACGCTGGCAATACGTTTTTGCGTTGCGGCAGTTTCTGGTAGGTATATGAATTTCACGACTAAAATATCAGTAAAAGGAAGTGTGATAAAGAAATCACATTTTCCTTTTGAGACAGTGATTTATTTATGCTACGATGGTAAGTTGGAGTACGTAAGTTGGTTACGACGCCTGCGCGGTAAATATGGGCTTGAGTTATTTTCTTCAATAGGTTTCTTCCAATCACTAGCGCCTTAATTTGTGTTATATTGTATCTGTATGATACGTAAGCGTGTGCTTGACGTAATATTACAATATTAAGATGTTATTTCATGGTACATTAACTACATTGCGATGTTGTCGGAAGTTCCCGCCGTGCGCAGTAATGCATTGTGCATGTATGTGCGTTGTACAACGCTTGCTTGCGTAGCTTTAGGCTGTACTGTATACCACATACATCCACTGCACTATGTAGTGTGAATGCGTGATGCAAACAAACAGCTAGATTCAGCATAATGAGTTAGAAATCAATAAAGCTAATAATGTTCACGCCTAAATACGCACAATACAGATAGAATCACGGTATATAGGTTCGAGTGGGACCTAAGCTCCATATTTGCTATTTATCTATGATTTAGTTAACTTTATTACAGAGGGTCATAGCTATTTATAACCATTCAACTTTTTACAATGAATAATTTCTTAAGATTAGCTAATCAAGGTTGCTATTTCCTTTTGGTTTATTTACTCTTTGGTTGCTACTTACAAAAAGCAATGAATCACTAGAGTTGGAAAAGCTGTTTTTTTTTCGTTTATATGGTTGATAGTTTTCGACTTCATTTGTTTATTTTCTCTCAAATTCTATTTTCTTTTTTTTATTATTTCATTTATTTTTATGTAATTAAAATTCAAGTTTATTATAGCTTCGGGCAAAGTACGCCTCGTGTTTCTACTGGTGATAAAGAAAATATTCGGAGTTGCTCGGTACTCACGAGGCATACACGCCAGGCACTTTGGACTATACCTGAAGTAAACTAACTTTGCAATTCTTTGCATATCAAGTGGACTTTTCTCATGCATGCATGCATTCTCAGTTTCACTTGATAGTGATTTGAATACTTTCTGAATTTGTATTGTGTCGCAGGTATATTTTCCGCAAAATTACTCTTTGAACTAAGTCTCTATCATCAAATTCAGTGGTTCTAAAACTAGCATCCGCGGTCTGACAGCTAAGTAAATCACGGTGGCCCAAAAGTTTTCATCTTAGGTACATTTCAATGCAAGCAGGTTTCGCCATTTTATTCCCTTAAATAAGACCAGTAAAGACAAAAATAATGCAAATTAGTAAAAAACAACTAACCTACATTTTCGCCCAGAATTTATTTATTTATAATGGAGTACAAGAAAGGTTACAATAAAATTTATTTAAAGTTTATACACTGCATAATCATCGTTAGCACGTACACGAATGTGGAAGTTAGCATGGTCCAGGAGTCATTCAAAATTCTTAGTTAAAAAAATATTTTTGACGTCGATTTATTTACATTTAAGATATACACATAAATAGCAGTGAAACTTATATTGTAAGCTTCCAAACCGAGCCAGTTTGTGTGAAAATCAGCTGGTAGTTCGGTTTATTTGCCAATGCCCATATATATTAAAATAATCAAAAAAAGCAAGAACATTTGAACACAAAACGCCAATACGCCATTAGCTGCAGTTTGAACTAAACATGTTGTAACATAAGTAAACTTAGATCCTTATAGTATAGTTTTCTTACCTGTTATGAAGGTGCAAATCTAAGTTTGATGCATATTTTATGCGTGTTTGAAAGAGCAGTACTTGCTCACTCTAAGAACGCCTTCCAAGTTGTTATTAATAAAGTTAGAGCATCGATGTACCTACTTACTGGAGAATAATAAGATGTATATCAACTAACCTTATATTTTATGCATTGAATAATGTAAGTAATACGAAATGGTTAGTTAAAATTATTTGTTATTTGGATTTTTATTACTTATTGTGCGTGTTGTTGTCACATATTATGTCCGTAGACCATTGAGGTAAACCTCAATGACGTAGACTAAGTAAAAAACAATACCTTGCCATAGAGGACAGTAATATGGATACAAGATTTTAGGAATTTTAGGAAATAAATGTTAGAGTCAGACGGTAGAAAATAGAGACATCTTCACTATCAGCTGATCACTTAGTTTCAATTAATTTAGTTTTTATGAGGACCACAATCTTAATTGTTCTCATATTTTTTGTGACATGTGGCAAAGCAACAGACGGATCAGCTGCAACACCAGTGAAGTCACAAGTGCACTGCCAACTTCTAAACCCTTCCCCTGGAATGGGCCACCAGTATTCTCACTCCGGGTATATGGCATAGTAATAAAATTCTGATATTTATTTATGGACTTGACTTCATGACTCGTTTAGTATGAACGCCGGTTGAGAAGCTAGGGTCGCGGGTTCGATTCCAGCACCAACAGAAATGTTTGTGGATGAAACAGATATTTGTTCCTGGGTGTTTGTGATATCTTCAGTGTTCCTGGTTTCCATAGTGCAAGGGAAAACCTTCGTTTCGGACCACGTGAATATAATAATGATTTAACATTATAGCCGTGTACAAATTTGTTAGGTAATCAAGTTATAAAATCATTTATTTGTACAAACTATTAATTGCGTTAGAGCTGTGTATGTTATTATTGCACAATATTTGCGAGTGAAAATTGCAATTTGAAAATCAATATGATATATTCGTCGATTGAATTATGTAGCTACAGAGTAGGCATTGATGATTAAGTATTGCGTTTAATTACTTGCGCGGATTGTATATCTTTTGTTTTTGATGTGATCGATTATACAATATGCTTATAATTATTAGTGAGAACGTAAAGGTATTAACGCTTTAAATTGTGAATTTATTTACTAATGAATTATGTTGTGGTTTAATACCAAATAGAGCAATTATACATATGTACACATTGTATTAAATTAGTATTTTCTTAAAATTCCTTAGCAGTTTTTATGGTTTTAGTGTATTCTATTATGCTATACGATAAGTTTGTAATCTGGCCTAATACTTTAACCACTTGACCAACTGAGAGTCACTTACGAGTAGGTGACACTTTTTTTGTTGGTACAGCATAATTCGCCTTAGCCGGGTAGTAAGCTTAAGTAGAGCTCAAGCTGTTTAAAATTGCTAAAAAGTGGGCCACAAGTATTTTCGCTAAAACCACAGTCGTATTAAACCTTTCTTTTTTATAAAACTGGTGGTAGACGAGTAGACGGATCACCTGATGGTAAGCGATAGCCGCCGCCCATAGGCAACACCAGTGGAGTCACAAGTGCGCATCAATCTATAACCCCTTTTCCCCCTATTGGGCCTCCATCGATATTATCTTAGACTGGCCGTATGGCGAATTTGTAGTGATCCTACCTCATACGTCGAATGTCGTAGGATTCGATCCCCACCCAGGACAAACATTCGTGTGATGAACACTTGTGTTTGTAATGTACAGTGTCTGGATGTAATATATGTATTTAAGTACTATATTTGTGTTTCTTCTGTTGTCTGATATCTATATTACAAGTGCTTAAGCTACTTAGTACGGAGTCAGGCCAATGTATGAGATGTTGTGTGAATTCATCTTATTATATTATCTGTGCCAGCAGAATTTAATGTGTCTAACTGTCCAGGCTGCGTTGTAGGCCCTAAGAACGTTACACATCGTAAACGAGTTAAGTGTGCTCTAAAGCGGCCTCTACAGGCTAACTAAACAAGACTGAGTTAATTTAATTTCTCAAGCTGGACATTAGTGGCCTTGCTTCAATACAAGATAAATACTTTTTCAGGACAGTATTTGTTTTGTATTCTCCTGGTACACTAACTTTGCAGGTACAATTTAAAATAAGGATTGATTTTTCATTAACCTTTTATATAAGCGTAAGTTTGAAGCATAAAGGTTATTTCTCTTCTTGTAAAAATAACTTTGTTGAATCACAGATCTACTGTAATCTTAACATGCCATGTTTGATATATCATGTCACGAGGGTAGAGGAACAGAGAGTGCACCTGTGTTTGCGCACACACTTGAGCACTATAATATTTATTACGTACGTGGTTGATCGTTAAGATCGCCGGACGTAGCCAAATCGGTTGGAGGATTATTTCTATTGACACGATATTCTCGTTGGAATTCACAAAAATGTGTTTACTATTATGCGTTTTATTAAATCTTTAAGTCTTTATGTTTATATTTAAACAACTCAGAAACTAGCCGAAACGTGATGGTTTTTCCCTCAGCGATGAGAGAGAGGTATAAAAGCCCAGAGAAAGATTGGAACCTACGATCTCGTTCAGCAAACGTTCTATCTTATCTACTAAGCTTCATCGCTCTAATTTACTAAATATCTACAAACCTCGCAGATACTCGTAATGGTACTTCAAAAAACTTCTTGCATATAAATGACACCTGTTATGACTTAACATGAACAGTTCGAACAATGCGAAAGGTGCATTTATAACGAGTCTGTAAAATGTAACCACACGTTCAAAAGGGTGACTTTAGAATTAAAGTTTTACTTGCAAATCACTCACCCTAAATTTTTATTAAGATTAATATTTTTTTAATGAATGTATTAATGTTTTTTTCAGACTTTTGCTATAGCCTCGTGCGAGTTATCTCTTTCGTAAATATTGTATGAAGGCAATAGTTATTTCCCGGAGCATCTGGTGGTGTGTATCAGCAAGTATAAGTAATATTGTAGGAGACCATTCACGCATATGATTCGACAGCGAGCGTAGTTATAATTCGAATAGGAGAAAGTACCAAATAACATTGATATATTATGTAGCCCCTGTATAAACAAAAACATCCTACTCAAAATTCGTCATTAACAAACACAACAATATTTTTTATTAATTTTTGTGTAAAATTATATAAATCCTTTTTAAAAACATAAGTCTTTGAAATAACAACTTTTCACTACCCATAAATATCAATGTAGTAGGTATGTAGAAGTAATTATTATCCTTCTCAATACAAATTCAAAACTTTATTTTGATTTTACTGATGTAGCTTACTTAATCAAATCAAAAGCTCAAAAATAGTTAGGCAAACTAACCATATTTTTCCAATCAAACTTATTTTGCTTGGATAAATCAAAGTTGCTTTCAAAGTTAAGTCTAATATAAAAAAGTAAATGGTAAACTTACCTTGGTGTGTCGAGCGAGGTCGGGGTAAGTGTCGGTAGCCGCGAGCTTCCGTGTTCGTCGCCGATGCTTTTTGAAGGCAAATGAGCGGTGGTGAGAACCGCCGCCGCTTTTATACCGGCGTAGCGCGTAGGTGACTACGGACTACGCCGCTACGGTCCATACGTGCTACGCCGCTACGAAACACGTAGCAAGGACTAATTGTACATGTTTACATGCTTGTTACGACTTTGTTAATGCGAATTAAAATGTAGAAACTAAAATAGAATATACTTTTTAACATAATGAGATGAGAGAAACAAGGGAATGTCTTTGAAAAATTGTAAGCATACGTTTTGAACCACAATATTTGATTTATGAATTTATAATTAAAAATATTAAAGTTATGCCTGGTTGATGTAATGGTTTAATGTCATAACGGAAATTCACAATAGAAAATCAATAGTTTTTGCCTTTTAAAATGCTTTTGGGTCTTACAACGTTTACGAGTAGTACCGGGCCGCGTCCCCGGTTGACTTGGTCCCGGATTCGATTCCCGGGTCGAGTAAAAGTATTATTCGAATTTTTCGAGCATAGCTCGTATTTATAATCACCGATTCGAATTAGGCAAGCGTGGTGATTAAGCTTAATCCTATCATAACTTAGCGATGACTTGATTTCTATGATGGAGGCCTTTGCCCTATAGTGGGGCAGCATATAGGCTGATACTTTTCTTCATTAAAGCGATCAAAATATCGAAGCTTTTGTACACGATAAGTGACACCATACAAGAAAGGTACCAAATGTTTATTGTGCAAATATTTCCTGAAAAGTTTAACATATGAGATGAAAAAACTCATGAATACCTAAAATGTTCCATTTAGTACAGCAAATGTGTTCGTTGAACGTGTTTATACAGGATGTATCTGTGAACATTTACATCCCTTTAACTACGTATTCTACCAACCATTCTGAACAACATTTGTTCTATGACATTTGAAAATTCGCATAAAAAATATTCATCTTTCCATACACAGTCGTTCACGTGACTTGGTCATTTTGTATGGGGAGTCGAAAATTTTTTCGAAGAATTTAGAAAAGTTGTTGAACAAATGTTGTTCAGAATGGTTGATAGAACACGTGGTTAAAGGGAGGTAAATGTTTACAAATACAGCCTGTATAAAAACCGGTAGACAAACAATTCGGGTTCTAATTTCCATAGACCGCGCGCACTTGTACCCACCGTTAAGTAATTCATGTGTCGATTTGTAACAGGTTTTTGAAGTTTTGCAATTATTTTCTTGTGCTGTTGTCAGTGTGGGAATGAGTTGGAAAATTGCTTCCGCATTTGGAAAATAACACGTCGATTTCACGTAGGTTTAACCGAGCAATGCGACAAAATATTTGAAAGTTAGGAAATTGCAATTCGAGTTTGCTAGGACTTTTTTTCTTTTGCTAAATCTACTTACTTCACATTGAAAGTGTGAAATATAAATATGAACTCTTTCTCTTTACAATATTCACATCAATATAATAAATGCACAGGTTTGTGAGTGTGTGTGGACCGATTTTGATAAAATTTGTATGGTTTAACGGACATAAAAATGTTAATCGGCGAGTGACACCTCGGGGTGCAGCTTGCATCTAGTGTTGACAAATAAATCTTGCGAATATTTAAAAAACCTTATCGGTAGGAAAGGAGGAGATTCTTTGAAAAATCGAACCTGTACTAAATAGGTACTAATAAACAAATATGTACTCATCCAGTCGCGTAGTTTTTTCTATAGAATTCCAAAAACTCAATTTTTCTGATACTTCTGCTATCTGTCCGTCCGTCCGTTTTTCTTTCAGTCATAATTTCTCATGGCCTGAAAGTTAAAATTTTCATACATTATATATAAGTAATGTTGATGAATCACTACAGCAAAATATTTTTGCCAAAACTGAATATAACCAAAATATTTCAGAAGGTTCCCACACCCACAACAAACACAAACATGTTTTACCGTTCTTTTTCGATAGGCCATTACGGCAACAGGTGGACGCTTGAAATATTCACAGAAATTTATATTACTCTTACAAAACTATACTTTTCTTTTTTTAGTTTGTATCATAAGGTAACAAAAATATTTCGCTACAATAACAACCAGGAAAATCTAATCTAATAGAGCAGGGGTGGGAAAACTTTTCATAGAGGGATAAAGAGAGCCAGTTATCAAAAAGGAACGTGATTGCCTTCGGTGCTAATATTTAGAGAACATTCAGTCAAATGGATTGGAGTTCTCAAAGGTATTCTATTACTAGAAACACCGACAAATTAATCATTTTGCCTTAAACATATTCCAATTTACATTATCTTACTCGAGCGTCAGTAGTAAGAACGTAAGCCTTATACAGGAGATTGCTGGATGGACAGATGATAGATCAATTCTCAATAGACGTATCATCACCTAATTTGATGATGGTTTGGATGGTTGGTTCAGTGATAACTCTAAGTTTTGAAAAATTGTGTTCTTCATATGAAAATTCTATTCGCGTTACCATGATCCAGTTGGTATGGTGACACTGTCTAAAATTCTCGAAGGGCAGACGCCGTTGCTTAATTGCAATTATTAAATTCTAAATGACCAAACGTCCGCCCGACTTTGTAGTGGCTACTTAAGACACAACCACACGTGTTGGAATATTGTAAATAATGGGTAAAGTACTCATCTCTGGATGTTTTGTGTCTAAGATTACTACGAGTAAATTCTCCAACCGATATTCGGATACGGCGGCCAATATAAACGATCAGCCACGTACATAGGATATATTATAGTGCTCAAGTGTGTGCGTAAACACAGGTTACTACCATGAGCTCGGCGGTAAGGGAAAACATCGTGAAGAAACATGCACGTCTCGGATGGTTTCTCAAGCGTGTAACCGTAATTCCGGATAAGGGAATGTATTGCGTGACTCTATGTAAACTCGCTGAAGATCCCATAAGGTCTGTACTGTACGAACATTTGGCCGAATAACCTTGCAGAATATCTAGTTACTGGCAGACAGGTAAAGATTGATGGCATGTAAAGACACTTTTTGAAGCCTTATTCGAATGTTCGTGTCGCGTGCAGTTCGGGCTGCGCTGCATTCAGTCTGTGAACGCGGGCTCGTGTCACTGTATACATTATGCAAGCCGTTTGGGATTTGCTCTGCATATTTTGAATATTTCGGGAATGCGTAACTTTTTGGGATAAATTTTACTCTGAATACGAGTGCGGCAAACGTTTGTGTGGTTTTTGTTTGCTGAGCCTCAAATATTAAGAGGAATTATTATGTCTTATTAGGAAAATAAACATATAAGGTTCTGTATTCAGTTCCTAGTCTAATTGATTTAGAAAATTACAAAGGCAGGAGTTGAGGCTGGCGAATAAGATGTCCTAGTGTTTTTTTATGTCTAATCATTCTTTCAGCCAATCGCTATGCTGAAAGTACGCCACCCAGAAATATCCGTTACGCGTAGTCACTTTAAAAACCTCACAAGTCCTAAGGCTTGATATTTTAAATTATATACTTCTTCAAGTAATGATTGACATAATATTTGGAACATTTAACAGAACAATGTTAGTCCATTAACGTGGCAATGAGTTAACAGCGAATCGACAGCCATCGCCCTTATCAAAGTGATGTATAAGATAGGGTAATAACAATTTCACCGATTATTTCTGGCAAACAGCTCGATAAAAATGACAAATAAGCAATATCACTGCCTCCGGTAATCCTTCCGACTACAATCACGCCTATGATTAATTTCCCGGAAAAACCGACTATGTAGTACCTAACTTCGCTATATTTGTAAAGGATATTGTCTACCATTAGGATAATAGTTTTCAGCTTCGGTCGCCATTAGTAAATTATAAAGCTGCCCTTTCTAGCTTTTCTAGAACAGTAGCCTGTACGTTCTTCCTTAATAGGATATAGGGACTGATTTTTAACCTTATCTATCATGACATATCTACCTTAGAGCAAAAGCCTATGGAATTCTTCGTTTGTATATGTCCTGTTAAGAGTTAAAACTATTCGAAATACCTATAGAAGAGTTCCTTAATTTTCTAAGTTTCTTAAATTGTACCTATTTGTCTTTAGGTCCATAAGAGGAAATAGACATAAGGGTGTGAACTATCTAACTAGGTAACTAACTATACTAAGTATGAACAGAGATATTAAGCTGAATAATACATAGAAGTATGCAGTAGCAGTCCTACAGGACATAGGTTTGTCTAATTGAAGATTTCTCAAAAGTATCTTATAAATACTCATATACTTACCGTAGTTAAATAACCTCTCTCTGAGGTTATCTCCAAGAGCAAAAGTCATCGACTTGTTTAGGAACTCGATGTAATGAAACACCGCGAACCTGGCCATCGTGCTACCGACATCCGATAAATGAAATCCGCTTAGAATCTAGCGAGAAAAACTCTTACTCTCTGGTGGAGTGGTCCACTGATTGTGACATTCTATGATTGCGCATCGTTTGGGCCAAATATTCGTCATATAAAAGCACAGATAGATATCTAAACAAATAAAAGCAGATAGATATCTAAACATATAAAAGCATAAATAGATAGCTAAGCATTCATAGCATCATATAACAGCATAGATATATTCTAAATTACAGCAAAGTATAAAAATTAATTTACTATATTCCAATGTGTTTTATGTAAATACGTTATTTCCCAATGAAGCATTTGGTAGTAATAACCTATCCTCAAAGGTCGTGGGTTCGATTCCTATTCCGGAAAATATTCGCCTGATGTTTGTTTGTTTAGTGCCTGGGCGTATTATATTCAATACATATTGACGTAGGTATTATATTAATTTGGAATTCCACTCTTTAGGTACTCTTAGTACAGAACCAGGTAAGTATGAGATATTGTGTTATTTTTATTTATTTTGTTACTAATGGTGTGTTTAGGTAGATTATCCGCTTTCCAAGCTTCTATGTGGATTTAAAAAAATACCAGTTCCTACTTTTGGAATAAATCGAAAAAAGCTACCACAGATACGATATAAAAAGTGATAAATGACAGGCAATTTTATTAGCAATTTATGTCATCACTGAGGTTTTAACGTGTATGATTTATCAAAGTATTAATCATTAAGCGCATGGAACAAGAGACACGTATAACGTTGAGTTTCATTGAATTTGACGCACCTACCTGAATATTATTCCGAATACTTCCGGCTTACCTAACGATTTAGCCAATACTAGGTACTCATTTGTCAAAATGTCACTAACATTTACAGTAGGTACACAGTAGTTGTAGGAATGCTACATTTTAGGCATCAAAGTTACAGTACACATAAGCATGCTATCTGTTGTAGGTACTCTAAGGCATAAAGTCAACAACTTGAGTCAAAGACCAATATTTTTAATACATTTTGACACTTCAAAGAACTGTAAGCAGTTCCGTCTGCGAAAACATATCAGATTACTTGAAGTTTCGTAATTTTCCGGAATAAATTCCTGAAAATTGGTATCAATTTCAACAGGTAACAGACCTCAGTGAATTCATTAACATTGAAAATGCGATAAACAGGCTATTATTTATATATACTTTTATGCGTTTTTTAGTAGATAGAATGATTAAAGGGGATGGTCTGTCTGTACCATTCATCCATTTGATGTATAGTGTTACACCCATGCGTGCAAAGCCACGGCGGTTTGCTAGTCATCTATATCTATACTATTTATAAAGATATAACTTCTATAGAAAACTACCAGACTTATATGTAACCCGAAAACACGAAACCGAGCGCTATCTAGTGGCAAAGAATCAAACTAAATAAATAGCAATACTGTGTTTCGAAACAAAGTGAGGGCGGGCCTCTAGTTAGACACTGGTTGTATCTGTGAACATTTATATGCCTTTTACCACGTGTTCTAACAACCATTTCTGAACAACATTTGTTTTATAACTTTTGAAAATTCGCATAAAAAAAAATAACTTACCATACAAAGTCGGTCACGTGACTTGGTCATTTTGTATAGGGAGTC
The DNA here is from genome assembly GCA_014851415.1 of Cnaphalocrocis medinalis. NCBI lineage: Eukaryota > Metazoa > Arthropoda > Insecta > Lepidoptera > Crambidae > Cnaphalocrocis > Cnaphalocrocis medinalis. Next base: position 10,973,640 of record CM026285.1, on the reverse strand, counting down.
AAAAAAAAATTCTATGAATTCCGAAAAGTTTTTGAACAAATGTTGTTTAGAATAGTTGATAGAAATTGTGGTTAAAGTGATGTAAATGTTCACAAATACGCACTGTATAAAGATAGCCTTTATAGTTTACCAGTTCACCACACTACGGTCTACTAAGGTGTATTACAGTGCTCCTTCGTATAATATCGGTGGTGAATAACCCGATGTGCCTTTATCCTCATTATTTTTATCGACATGTCTTATATTAAGTGAATATTCAAGATAATGTTAACGTCATGATTTACAATTGCTGGTGCTTGACCTTTTATTGATCCGAAAGGTCAAAGGACAAAAAAGGCTGTACAACTATATATTTGCTTGTTCAAGAAGTGCATGTTGATTTGTAACACATACACCTATATAGGTAGTTATGGGTTATAAAGATTGTAGTAGATACTTGTGACTAGATGTAGAGCAATGATAGCTGTGTGGATAAGAACTCGCCTTCCATGTGGGGGAAGTGATTCGAATCCGAACTTACCGTACATGTACACATCTACGGACTTTTCAAAGTATGTGCATAATCCTACTATTAGCTTGGTGGTGAGGGAAAACATCGTGAGGAAACGTGCACCTTTCGGAAAATTTCGGAAACGTGTACCCATGACTCAATTGATTTGGTTAAAGAGTTGCGAAAATTAGACGCTTCATTGTGATTACCAGACTCCCCAAATCTTGAAACATGGTCTAAGCGCACCCCAGGCTCCACGGCGACAACTTTGAACATAACTGGGTTACACCCACACGTGTATTTGCTGAACAAATAATACAACATAATAAAAAAACAAGCCAAATTCTTTTTCGGTTTTGAAGTTGGTTTAAAAGTATCCGTGTACCCGCTATCTTCGTATTTTTCCTTTCAATCCTAATCCTGCTTTCACTATTTACCAACTGCATATTTTATTTGTCCATTACTGAAGTAGTAAAAATATTATGTTTATTTTCGATACCTAATGGATATAATCTGATTCGTTAGATCAAAGAGAGTATCCTTTTAGTGCTGGGAGTACAAATACCAGTGTGATATTTTGCCGTGTAGAACTATAGAAGTTATGTAGGTAGATTTTAATATCTCATATTATATTCTTACAACCGGGTCCTGTCTTCGGCTCTAGATTCGGTAGAGGATGATGATAAATGACAAATAATTAGTAATTTCAATATAATATTTAACTTATTTGTTTTACATTTATCGTAAAATAAAGATTATGAACGCTCGCTTTTCGTGGTAGGTTCAAAACTGAACATCCTCCTGTAGAATTTTAAAATCAATCTGCATGTTTATACCATTTGCTAACGTGTGATCATGGTCCCTAGTCTGATCACAAATTAATTACACACAAAAGGATGGTTCAAGCTGTCCTTAAAACTAAGAATTCGTTATAGTTATAGCAGTATATCGTATCGTGTCTCTCATGCACTGATTCCCCTGTATAACGGTTGCGAAAGTCAGATGACAATCATCATTTCAGCCAATAGACGTCCACTGCTGGACATAGGCCTCCCCCAAAGTTCTCCACACTGGTCCTGTGCCACCCGCATCCAATGGACTTCCGCGACCTTCACCAGATCGTCGGTCCACCTGATGACATTGAGATGACAATCACTTCATTATAATTACTCGAAAGCACGGTTTGCATTGAACGCAACTGAGAATGACAAGCCGAGGTGATGATGATGATAAAAATTAGGAACCTACCAATGTTTTCTAATAGGAACTTGATGTACTAAAGATGAGATATTCTCATACCTACATATAGTTTCCCAAAGTGATCACAAGCTCCTCTAATATTTAATGCATTAGATATTCTATTGGAATGTTTGAAGTGAACTAGGGGAGGGGAGCCACAAGAATTTGCTGTGTTTTAGCGTCTATGAAATTCTCTCTTCGGTAACTTTTTATCTGAGGCTTAATATACTCGTATTGTATTTTTATGGAAAGAAAATGAGTTGAAAAGTAACTATTGCCTGATATTTGTAGTAATAGAAGTGAATAGAAGTGAATTAAGTATAGGCTAACAGAAAAGAAAAATGAATATTTAACTTCATAAAAAATATGACTGCTAATACCGACAAAAAATTGACATGTCTGTAAAAATGCTTGCGTTTAACTTTAGTCTTCTTTTGGATGCCACATCTCTGCAATTAGATAAAATTACATTTACATTTTCTATTCTATAAACACAAAACTATACCTAAATAAAGCCTATGATCTAGGGCTGATCATATCACTATAAAAATTGATTTAATATTTGCGGGTCGTAGTTTTACAGAGTTGTAACTTATGATGTATGAATATAAGGGGATTGTTGAACGTGGCAAGCAATGGCGGTACCAAGCGGGGTACCCTTTTAAAGCACTTAGTAAAACCCATTATAAATTATAGCGGTGCCTGTCTGTAACTGTTAGTGCCAAGTTTTATGGCGAAACATGTCGAGCACTTTGAAACAATCATATGTTTTATTTCCTCCGTGGTATGTTCACTTCGAATAAAGTGCTTGTGATTTTTGAGTGATACTAATGTGTTTTCATTTTCTCTCACTCCTGCTATAAATTTATTTCCACGACTTTTACTATTGCTCTCTATTTATTTATTTACTGTTTCCTAGAAACTTTTTCTGAAGAATCCCGAATTTAAAATTCAGCTTTTCAAGTCTTTATTATGCAGCAATCAAAATATTTAGAATCAAATAAAATACGTTAAAAACAAAAATATGTTTGGCAGACAACTCGCATCTCGTGTAATGAACTAAACCATATCACCAATGAATCGTTAGAAAATAGGAGTCGGAGAGTCAAAGTGGGACTTGCCGATAGTAGGTATTTGAATATTACGAGTATCATACCAGACTGATTACAAAGGAATAGCTGATGAAGTAAAAAATACATGTAATCAGTATTCATTTTCCTGATTGGAGAGATATCTCGCTCAATTGTCGGAGTGTCTGTGAAGAAAATATATATCTAAAATTGCCGGTAGGTACCTAACTCTTTTTTATATGTATCGATAGTCAGTCTTATCGTCGATTACACTGGCTACTGAATTGCTAAATTATGGAAAACGTATGTAATGTAATTATATAAGAGTTTATGTCACAATATCTACCACAGTATTCATATGTATTCTCTCAAATGATGTGGTCGGGAGGTTTTGCGGTATCTTGAAGTGTGCACTAAATAAATGTCATAGACCATGTTGTTTGCATGTTCTAAAAACAACGTCAAGTACACACCCTACCAATGCAATATAACTTTATTTACAGTAACCAATTTCTTCACCAGTATTCCTAAATTGAATGAGCTATAACCGGTTACTGAAACGCCGAAGGTAAAAACATTCCCAAACTGTAAAGTGTTTTTGACACTCATCACTCAATTCACTCCTAATCTTGCCTTGCTTACAGGAAACCTAGGAATGGAACGTTACGTTGGGTAGTCTAAGAACGAAGCTGAAGCTTGCTCGTAGTTAATAAAATGGACATCATTTGTTATGTATGAATAAAGCTATCGCTAAAACTAGCAAATGGCAACTGCTATCACAATATTCAATAATGAGACTAGCCTAAAGCCTGCAATACTCTATGCAAATCTGTCCATCGCCCATGTATGAATTGGGTATGCCAATTTGATTTTCGATGGCTCTTTAACTCTACATACCAATACCTACAATTTAGAGAATAAACTTTCATCATAACTTTTATCTCACATCGTGTACGTCTGTGAAGCATTGAGTCGCCTACCTACATGTTTTAATAGAATACCTAGTATCTAGAGTTCATACAACATATTTAGTACTGGGCTGTTATTTTTGCTACGTTGTCATCTGCAAGTGTACGCGAACCGTTTACTTACTATCGAATACTGAAGTAGAAAAACATAATGTTCTGTCGCCGTTAAATAGTCCGAATCGTGAATTGATCAAATTCTAGATAACAAACGGTGCTAAATTTTATAGGACAGGCTAGTGTGGTAGAGGTATAATATTGATTGTGTTTCACAATGAACTCAACGAACTAATGAACGAAGAATTGAAATGTATCTATACTACTTATAAAGAAGTAAATTCCGAAAACATCGACAAACCTTATATTACTAACTGAAACTCCGAAACACAATCGCAATGCAATCGATGCCTAGCGCTATCTATGAGTGCAGAGTGGAACTAATGACGAAGGTTGCCAATAATTTCTAGATTCTATTAAATCACAGCTAACGTATAAACGTGCATGTTGCTATGGCTCTGCTGACTGACGCATTCGCAAAAATTACATGCAATATAATATGAGTATGCATCTCTAAATTGCAGTGAACCATAAGATATGAGTTGGCACGTTTCTGCAAATGCTTTCTACTTTTGACTCGAGCGAGAATATTACTCATATACTCGTAGCACAAAGCTCTCTACTGTAGCAAACTGACGCTTTTAGGCAGCTAAAATACACATTATTATTTTATTTGCACAAGTAAATATTATATTATCCGAACTTGGTAATCGTATTTTATGCTTATTTACATTTGTTAATTAAGTACTGTAACTTAAAAAAATATTGACGTATTCAGACTATAGAGTTAAGTTAAGGAACGTGATACCTCACATCATCTATGATAACTCTATAATCAATCAGTATCAACGTCTGAGCTACGGTTTATATTATGTAAATGTAAATTGAAGTGAATACGGCGTTAGTATAACGTTACAATTTTGGAATAAGTAAATTCCATACCCACTTGTGGGTATATTCTCCAGGGGATATACTCTTAGTAAAATTCGTTTTCATCTGGGGAGTATGAAACAAAACAAGAGCTATATTTGCGAGTATTTGTAACTGAATCGGAATGTGATAGCTGAATAAGTAGATACGTAGTTACAAAAATATTTTCAAATATTTTTTGTCGTTTTAATACGCTAGGTGTAGTGTAAAAGGTGGCGTAATAGTGTATTCTATTATATAGTGAGTATAGACTATAATTATTATAGAATTTACGAGTAATTAACATGTTCTTAGGAACTTGCAAAGGCTCTAAGGAATTCAAACCGCAGTCTTAAAAGCCACCACCTTATAGTTGTTTCTGAACTTAATTAACTGTAGTGGATTTGAGAGTACCTAACTAATTAATGTAGATATCAATAAATCAATTTTAAATTAATAAAAAATATATTAATATTTACATAGCTAGACAGATAAATTATCTGATGTAGAATATTTGATGGGATGTTAGCTAACATTCCACCATCCACGATAAGAAGATTCTAGTTTCTAATACTTATGAGCAATAAAAGTTTAAAGTTTTCTCGTTTGTCGCCTTCATCCATTATTTCTGTATTAATTAATTGATGAAAATATTTTGAAATATTGTTAGTAGTTATATACTATATTATTCATGGGAAAATCCTTCTGTATAATCGGTAATGTTTTAAGATTCTTATGTATATTTCAGGGAATTTTGGATTTGAGAACTGCCACTAAAGTTAGATCTCGTGGGATGACTCAGGTAATCCTGATCTAACTTTAATATTATGTACTTAAATATTTTATTGAGTAGGAATTATATTTGTTATTCCTCTTTTGTCTGATATCCGTAACACTTTATAGGTATAGATCAATGTAGTATAAAGGAGCATATTTGTGATCACCATTAAAAGGTTATATACAAATATGTATTTGGTTTTGGTTCCAAAAAAAACAAGATTTTCTAGATAAATTGGTCGTTTTCCTTCAGTAATTTTCTGTACCGGAGTTCAGCTGCCCTAGTGCTTATTTTCCGGGACTGATCTTATGAAAAGTAACGGATGCATTGATTGCACACATAATATTCCACTCACGGCAGTATTTATTTTATGACTTGTAAAAACGCCTTCCTCCGCATTAGAACCCTTTCCAGGATAGGTATAAGAAAAGCTTCGATCCTCTTGTGACCATCTTATTACTTCCAGTACTTATTCGAAATAAGGTTCTACTTACGGTGCCTAATAAATATATTTTGAGCTACCTATAAAATATACTCGTAGCATAACGATAAAAAAATATAAACTGCGAGTTAGCTTTTGTCCTTTTATTCGTCAAGTTATTACGATAACAAAGCAATCGGGCGAAGGACCAACAGCTTAACATGGTTCCCGAATAAGGCACATCACTATCAACTTTCAGACTCTGGCCTGATATCCGAGACTTCCAAAACTGCAAAATCCAAATAAATTACTGCGCTAAATAAAAAAAAATATTTCAAGAAAATTAATATTTGTACTGTTGCAAAATGTTGCAAAAGTTTATCGTGCAAAATATGATAAGAGGTAAATGCAAAGCACGGCTCAAAATATCATAGAAGTCCCAGTCATCGTAATAAGAAGAAATAATGTTTTGCAAAGAATGAAATTCATAAATCATCACGCTACACATATCCCCCTTATTACAAAACAGAGACTAAAGTTAACTAAACTAAGACTAATGCTGCCATGGTTTAAAAAATATGCACTTTTATGAAAGTGACAGCATTAGTTTTATACCAAAACTAACTTTAGACCACGTTTTGTTTATAAGCCGATCGTGTTTTATTTTGTAATCAAAAAGAAAAGATGCAACTCAGAGGTGATAGGAGGAGCACAGTTTGTTTTAGGGAGAGCATGTATTGGCTATTACGATGATCGTTGCGAATTATGGCCGATAAAAACTAAACGCGTGCAAGTGGCTAAATAAATAAATAAATAACACAAAGTAGTGGCAATTAACTTGATGGTTCTTTTCCGAAATATGAGGATAAATACTCTGGCTTCAGATCCTATGTTGAACATACCAATAGAAATATAACTGCGCCCCGCGTGGTGGTAGAACCTAGGTACAATATATTTTTTTATGAATCCTAACCTATGTGTTCTTTTGATATACTCGTATACGTATATTGTTAAGAATGATGAGTATTAATTCATTAAATCCATTCAGTCATCTTTTGTGTGAAAGAGCAACATACATATTTAACGACTTACATAATGTCCTTTAACCGATAATGCGGTTATATAATCTGTGCCATGGCGGCCAATCTCAGCGATCAGCACATCACATGACATTTAAAGTACACAAACCACAAGTGTGTGCTCGGAAACATTAAGTTTGGACCAAATTACATTATCTTTCTCGATTTTCAGCTGCGCGGATAGAGTCCCTGGCGTTAGTGTCAGAGTCTACACGATATTGGAAAAGGATTCCGCAATACCGAGATTTCCATATTCCGAAATTGAAAGATCTAGAGTCAGTAGGACGCGCGCTGCTACGACATGTGATCGTACCTTAGAGGTCGTCAAAGAAAAGGGAGGGAAGGGAAGGTAATGAAGGCCATACGCACAGGGAATCGAGGCAATTAAGAAAGGGAGGCCATGGTGGTAACGTGATTCAAAATCAGAATCAAGCAATAAAACTTGTTTAATTTGAAGTTCCCGTGAGCATTAGACAATAATTATCAAGGCGTCCGGTAGTGAGTGAGCCAAGGCCTCGAAATACCAAATGTTGAAAACACAAATGTTGATATTTATTTCGGACAAAAGTTCCGAATAACTATATCGAATAAGAATAACTGTTTACCGATACACACAGTATTGGTATTAAAATATTTAGAAAATCAGATATTGTCATAGTTTGCCTATTTTTACCCGAATACGGTCAAGTAATCAGGAGGGTTATTATTTTGATATGTAAGTGGTTTTGGATGTTGATCTGTTCCCTTTTAACTTGTAAACTAGTTAAGTATCTTAATTGGACACATGAGGTAACGTGTCGTGGGAATCCTCTCTTGATTGTTCGCTGGTTATAGAATATGACTTAGAATTTTTTAATTTATTTTGATAGATTACCTAATTCATTAGTTACCAAATTAAGGTAAACTAGTAAATATCCTATGGCATGGACGTACGATCGAGTTGATTTGATTAGCTTTTTTATGTTTAAGATAATTTTTATAGACAGTTGACAGTTTTTATGATACTTCCAAATATCGTAATTTTACAGGTCCGATAATATATTGTCCCGGTCTCAAACTATTATAAGGTAAGGCAGGCAGAAGGAAAATTAGAAAAATATCAAATACTCCGAGAACAGAAATAACCACTTACCTACTTATTTGACTTTACATTGAATGAGAACATGGCCACATTTTTACTTGATGTGTAGAACTATTTTTGTTAACCCTGTTTACATATAAATCGTTCTCGTGGAGACAACACTTACGGCCTCAGTAGCCAACCCAGTGAAACATTTTGATTGCCTAATTCTAACCTTATATGGCAACAGAAAAATCATAAGTGCTAAAGAAGATAGTACGCAATGTCTATGTAGTTATATGCTATGTAGTTACTACTGCACTAATCTACAAGACTAATCACATAAGAACCGGTCTTTTAAAACATTCTTTATTTTGTTGTATTATTGCCTTGGCCCCGACGTGACACGCAGAGATGATGGATATAAGATTCTAAATCCGGTCTTCCATTTGGGAGCTACTATTCTACAGATAAATACACATACGGACACATCAAAGTTATAAGTCCTCGTTGTTTTTGCGTCGGAGTTGAAAAATCGTTACTTAAATAGGTATGATAAAAACTGGACACGTCTGCTAATAAAAGTACCAACGTGATGCGAAGGGATGACCCTTCCGCCCACACTTTTCGTTAGTTTAAAAAACAAGCGATCAACCATTGCTGTTCCAGGTATATTAATCATAATCGATTTATTTTTTTTCTTTTGTGCTTCCCTAGAAATCTATTAAATTAATAACACACACATAATTAGCTCCGGTATATTAATTAAGTTTTCATTATGGTTCATTTTCCCCTGGTATCGGTTCGTTCCGGTTCAGTCCCACCAGGTCCCACCAGTTCAGTTTTGCTCTAAACCGAAACAGTTGAATAACGCCAACTCGTGTATCTTAGTACGATAATATACTTATTACATCTCGTGCAAACTTTTTTGTCTGAAGGCGCTCAATAAAAAATAAAAAACGAAACTTGTATCACATGTATTCCATCTATTGATCACATGAAAACACGCGTTTTTTCATGTCGTCATGACATCTAGTGGCTTCCAAATCAAGGATTTTGTATTACCTATATTAAAATAAGAGGTGACCTAAACGAAAACGTCATGCTATTTGGCTAGCTTTTGTAGCAAGTAGCGACACGAACATATTTTTACGAACACTTATATTTTATACGATATTGCTAAAATGGCAAAAACTATCCGTATTTACAAGAATTGTATGACAAAAAGGCGTTTTGGATTACGTACTTGAGTGCGAATGTGATATTATCGAATTTTGTTTCTCCAAAAAAGTTTCGACGACATCTCTATTATACTCTTAGTCTCTTGTTACTGTGAAGGTTGGTTACATCGAAAAGCCAGTGGAGGTACCTACACAGAGTAATTGATGCAAGTGTCGACTTGCACCTTCCTACGACCAATTAGCACCTGTAATAGGTATGTAGCTGTGCATTTCGCTCACAGTTAGGTCCAGGCCGTGTAGCACTTTGTGGAGTCAACGTGTGGCCTTCAATCATTTGTAGGTATGTCAGTACATGCCTACGCATTTTAGAGAGACAATAGCTAGGGTTTTAGCATACCAACTGTGCGTATCTCTTTATATCAGTACGTAGGTATAAGTAGGACAAATAGAATGTAGGTAAATAGTTTTAAAAGGCACCGATTCTGGTCTAGGCCGCAAACAAATAGTGCCAGTACCCGGACAGATACTTAATTTAATGTACCTAAGCACGCTTCCTGATATAAAATTGTAAGTTTGCGAACAAAATAAAAAGTGGTTTGTGTGGGTTTAGCGGGTATTCGTTACCTATATTCATATCCAAGTAATTAAAATTTGGACTAAATTTCCGCTCGCAGCGTTGCCTGCATAGCCTTAAACATTATTCCCCTAAGAATAAGACTTTTCCCGTAGGAAATTAATTTAATTCTTCTTATGGAAATTTTTTACCAACACACTTGAGTGAAGGTGAGTAGGAGTAACGGAGATCTAATTGGGGGGAAAGGAGGTTAAATCCTTTACTGCAGCGCACTTGTGACTCTACTGGTGTTGCAAGTGTCTATGGGCGACGGAAATTGCTTACCATCAAGTGATCCCTCTGTTTGTCTGCCTAATATCACATAGAAAACACAAATTTTACCCTCGTTATAATATATTAAATAAGTACAAACATAAATGAGTGATATCTAAGCCGCGTACACAAAAACAAGCCGCGGGAGGTCAATCAAAATGTGATTATTACATCAAATAACCGCCATTAAAGAGGTTTTTGATTGCAGTATCGGATCAGCAAGGGGATTCTAAAAATATTTACCCATTTGTGATTTTATTGGACTTCTATGTTTACGTATCGTTATGGGTCAGTACAAGTGAGACTTTTTTGTTTTGTAGAGCCAATGTTCGGCCGTCTAAAGTCCGGAAATGGGGATCCAATGAGGGTTTTTGTAAAGAAAACATCGTTTAAGCGTTGTATATAAGTATGTACGTGGGTGTCAAACATTAACAAGAGGATTGGGTATATTTTGATGTCATGACGTGTCAAAATTATAATGATAAAATGTTAGAAAACCAATAATGATGACGTAGAAGTTTTACCTGAAGCCTTCATAATGGTAAGAATCAAGGGGAAAAGTTTTTTCAGATATTTATCATGTTTTAGGCCTTTGATTGAGATTACCCAATGAATGAAATTTACTGTAGATATAAATGTATATTTTTTACTCTAAGATCTTAAGTCCGTAAATGCTATTATTAAATAATAGTGTAGTCATATGGTGAAAGGAATCATCATCTTTTAGGCAGCTTTTACACAGTAATTTACATTCTCAAAACTATAAGATACTCTACAACTATAACACTTAGTAGGGTAACAATTATCTGTACAAGATGCACCAACTATACGACCAATACGCAATCTCTTGCGTTGCAACACTGACAAATTGTGTTGATATTTAATGAGGTTGAATATCATGGTTTGATGCTCAATCATTCACCATAGTGATAAAAGTCGGCGGATATGTTTTATACCATAGGCGCCTTTTTTATTGAACTATACAAAATCTGGCATTAGCCTTTTGAAATTACTTTCATTAAAGTTTAAATCGTTATTAAACCTTAAGGACTATTTACGGGGAAGGGACCACCTGGGAAGGAACGTGTAGTCAAAGTTCATTAACTAGTAACACGTACAAATGTTTCTCTCCCACCCTGGCGGAGCCTTGTTGGGGGTTTAGGTGGTAGGCCTTCAGTCTACCGGAAAAGATCATAACCCATCCGCCCCCCGGTAGACGGGTATATATGAGGACGTCGGCCCATTGCACATCGAGCCGACAGCATTCTACCCAACGCAAAAAAAAGGTGTAAAGAGTCGAAACAGCAGACGTCAGTGAGGTCGAAGCTTAACTAGTGGCTAGTTGGTGTACCGACCGGCGGCGTCCGCTGCTCTTTCACTAAACGCCTTAATTAAGGGCTATTATCCCTAATTTGGGCCAAAATACAAAACGATTAATCGAGGAACTTTTGCACACAATATTGTCAACTAATATTACGAGAATCGTGACTTTGGAACATCTTTTGGCGTTTAGGTACTACATATGAAATAGAGTGATTCTGCAATCTGAAAAATTTTTTGATCGCTTTTAAAAACCTGTCTTCATATCACTGTTACTTTTTATGTGATAGATGGTAAGCGATTGCCGCCGCCCACAGACACCTGCAACACCATTAGAGTCACAAGTGCGCTGCCAACCTTAACCGACTTTCACCAGTTGGGCCTCTCCGGTTCCTCACTCACTCGACGAAATACAGCGTATACTTTTCAATGTCCAGTGAATAGAAGAAGGGCTAATACCACATGTCAAGTTTTTCATACTACAAACACTGACAAATGGTGTTCATATTTTTAATGGAGGTTGAATATCATGGTTTTTGATTGCAGTATCGGATCAGCAAGGGGATTCTAAAAATATTTACCCATTTGTGATTTTATTGGACTTTATGTTTACGTATCGTTATGGGGAAAGCGGTGATCGCTTGCCGTCAGGTAATCTGTTTCTGTGCACATTAAAAAATATTACCCACAGTTAAGTTTTATATAAATATTTTCATTCAACAAATGTTGAAATGAAAGCTGCTGGTTAATTTAACATGACACAGCCGTGAAACAATTTACTGATGTAACCCATGCCAATGTATAACGTATTGAAACAACGACAAGATAACGTCAACAAATAACAAGTACATGAAAAAGTTTTAAACGGACCCTAAACTACATCACCCTTTAGTTTTCACTTACGAAGGTTACGAAACGAGGTAGGAATTCTAAACTTCATTCCATCCGACACTAAACTTACTAACATAAATCTTCACTATATAAAGGAATTTTATTTTGCACCTAATGTTGTAGCACAATTTTGATGTTTTTAGGTCAACCCTAATAAAAGAATTAAGTGACTGTAAACCGCCATCAAACCCACGTAGATATTCGTAGAAATTATTTGGAATTTGTTTAAGAGAAAAGGCCACTATGAATGGACATTTAGGGACCTAAAAGTTGATAAATGCACGGTAATTTTGTTAGTATTTCGGACCACCACGAGGGTCAGTGTAAGGCTGAGTGTACGTTGAATGAATTCTTTAGCTGCTCTAGTTAACATGAACTCGGGGACTGGAGACCACACTCACATTCCAGCTATAATAGGTACATTCTGTGTACGTGTCTGTGTACTTGTATGTGAATAAGTGTATAAGTAGGTACCATTTCTTAAGGCAAAGGCCTTAAATTGCGGTTACAACTATTAAATGTTTGATATCTAAAGACTGGTCTCAAATGAGCTAAGGAATGTAAAATCTTATAGCCGTATTTTGAGGAAATATTTTTTGATCGCTTTTAAAAACCTGTCTTTCATATCACTGTTACTTTTTATGTGATAGATGGTAAGCGATTGCCGCCGCCCACAGACACCTGCAACACCATTAGAGTCACAAGTGCGCTGCCAACCTTTAACCGACTTTCACCAGTTGGGCCTCTCCGGTTCCTCACTCACTCGACGAAATACAGCGTATACTTTTCAATGTCCAGTGAATAGAAGAAGGGCTAATACCACATGTCAAGTTTTTCATACTACAAACACTGACAAATCTTATTTCTAAATTCGCGTTCCCAAAGCCTATGCAATCAATTTCCGAGGTGGGTAACTTTTCTCAGTGTGTTTTCCTGGTTCCATAAAAAGATTTTATTCAAGTAATTTTCTTTTACGTACATAAAAATGTACCTAACTCAATACAACCATTGTGATAACCGGACCGGATATGTTTTTATACCATAGGCGCCTTTTTTATTGAACTATACAAAATCTGGCATTAGCCTTTTGAAATTACTTTCATTAAAGTTTAAATCGTTATTAAACCTTAAGGACTATTTACGGGGGGTAGGGATCACCTGGGAAGGAACGGGTAGTCAAAGTTCATTAACAAGTAACACGTACAAATGTTTCTCTCCCACCCTATGCGGAGCCTTGTTGGGGGTTTAGGTGGTAGGCCTTCAGTCTACCGGAAAAGATCATAACCCATCCGCCCCCCGGTAGACGGGTATATACGAGGACGTCGGCCCATTGCACATCGAGCCGACAGCATTCTACCCAACGCAAAAAAAAGGTGTAAAGAGTCGAAACAGCAGACGTCAGTGAGGTCGAAGCTTAACTAGTGGCTAGTTGGTGTACCGACCGGCGGCGTCCGCTGCTCTTTCACTAAACGCCTTAATTAAGGGCTATTATCCCTAATTTGGGCCAAAATACAAAACGATTAATCGAGGAACTTTTGCACACACAATATTGTCAACTAATATTACGAGAATCGTGACTTTGGAACATCTTTTGGCGTTTAGGTACTACATATGAAATAGAGTGATTCTGCAATCTGAAAAAATTTTTTTTTTCACCAGCAGAAATGTGCATCATAAATATCATAATTAACATGGCCAATTGTTCCAATAGACCTCGCTGGGTGTCTCTTGCATCGCACAAGTGTTTCGCTTTTTCGGTCTACTTAAAAAAATGTTGTCAATAAGATTTAGCTCTTTTAAATAGCATGGAGTATAAATAATAATAGTAGTAGAGTATGTAATGATCTCAATTTTATTAAATCGGGGACAATAATTAGGGCCCTGTCAACCCTAGCCCAAAACAGCATAATTTAAGTAAAGTCTCGCATTAGGGAAATTTATTCATTCGCAATGAATAGGAACGTAATAATAACAGTCCATAATTCTTTGGCAAAACGTTGCTGCTCAACTCTTTCAAGCTTCCGAAAGCGAATTAAATCAACAATTTCGTCGTGCCAGCTAGGCTTTGGCTTGTAATTACAGTTCACTTTAGTACAGTCGAGCTCAGACAACTCTGCAAAGTAAGTCATTTCTATTTCAGACCGAAATGATTAATTACTAATTTGGCTAATAGCTACCAACGTTTCAGTAACTGTGGACGCCTTTTTCGTAATATCATAGAGTAACTAAAGAACGTAACCATTACTAAATAGCATAAAATATAATGCATAGATCCGGCTGTGGAATGAGCTTTCTCCACAGGGTTTTCCCTTGGGACTACAGTATGAAGTTCTTCAAAAAAGGAGTGTTGAGGTTCTTAAGGGATCGACAACACGTATGCAAGTGCTCTGGAGTTACAGTCATCAGGTGAGCCTTAAGCACCCTTGTTTGCCACCAACATTTTACAAAGAATACTTTAATATTCATGAATCCTGATTGCATGTACACACATAAAACTAGAACGACGAAAGGCACTAAATCTAATAGGTAACGGGTGAGATACATAGGTACGCAAATATTCACAATTTCGTATATATATTCAAAATATTAATTTTTATTTCTTATGTCCGCTACCATTCCATAAAGCCTTAGCTATATACATACATCCTCGGCTAAAATGTTCATCACAAGAATGTATGTCGAGAGTGAGCTTCAGCCCTGCGACGTTCGGCTGATGAGGCGGTCACTGCCAAACGCGCCTTCGGCTATACCAAAATGTAATAAAAAAGAAAGGAAACCAGCGGCCATTTTAATAGTAAAATAGACGTAAAGGGTGTTCTTTGTGTGATACAAAGTATTAATCTGCGGCACGTCGCGGGCCGGCGCGGCTGTCAGCGCGACGCCTGAATGGGCGCGGAACAAAAGTCCGGCGGAACACCGCCGAGGCATAGAGGCCCGTTCTTCTATTGGACGCCTCTTTTATTCGAAATCTTCGAAAGAAGGCACCCCCTTTGTATAGGACAACGTCATCTGGTGCTTGTATAGGAAATGTCCTAGTTGTAATAAGTTGTGTACAAGAGATTATTTCTATTGCAATACGACTATGTAAGTAAAAGTCTAACACAAAATTATGTCCTGTAAAAAGAAAACCTGTTCTTGGATCATTTTGGACTGAAGCCAGTTAAGAAATTTTCCCTTTAATATCATTATGATGATTTATTTATAGAGTGAGGTGAAACTGTACCAGACATGCAAACTTACCACTATAAATAATGTCTTATCTTACTTAGTAAGAGTGCACTTTTCTACAAAAAAAAACATAGAATTTAGATTTTTATCGGAATGTAAATATGACAATGTTCCATTTAAGTATGGAATAAAATAGGTAGGTATCTCGATGGATACTTTGGATGTCATCAGAGCCCTGGGGCCATACAAAATGGCCCCTACGGCTCAGATGACAACCCATTGATGTATTAACGAAAATTTCCAACATTTTTTTCAGAGATATCTGGCTATATCTCATTGCATTGTAGGACGCATTGCATTTCTAATGGAATGCGTCCTCAATGCAATGAGAAGCTCAAAAATTATTTCTGATTTAAACTCAACCTTAAAAAATTAACAAAACAACAAAGAAAAAAAAAGCAAGATCGCAATTAAGAATCGCTCGGCCTTGGTAGCCAGTAAATCAGAGATCTAACACGTAAGATACAGTCAGTTCCCTGTCAAAAAGTCATGCAAAATTTCATGAATAAGATTAATGCGCTGTCATCAGAGCTGTTGTTGACGGATTTGACGGATATTTCATTCCATATTTACCTAATTGGAATGCTATAAAAATAGCAGATCTGTCGTAAAATAAGTCAGTATTTTTATTTTAAAATAATAAAGTGGAATCTTACTAAGAACAGCCTTTACATAGGTAGTACCTGCACACTTACGAGGTTTGATTTACTTAAACAACAGCTTTTAAACTTAAAATCTTGTCCCGAAAAGAGACGCATATTGCCATCTAACTGATTACAGAACTTTCATTATGTATCACTGTTTCTAAACGAACATCCTTTCCGCCATATCACAAAGTTACGTCGATATGAACCCTTTCAGTAAGCATCTAGTTCGAGGTAGAGCCACCAGATGTCGGAAATCAAGGGAGAACGTAAATCCACACAATGTTAAACCACATAATACTTAGAGGATACTTTATTTTTATTTAATAGAAATAAAACTGCATTAAGAACACTACAGACTGTCTTTATATTTAAATCTTGTACCGAAACGGTACTTCCTGCTTATCCACGTGAAATGTGAATTTATTTTCTTTGCTGATCTGATTCCTAATTTAGATCGCGTCGAATATTTTGTAGTATACCTAGTCGAGTATAAGACCAAATTAGAAAGTAAGTAGTTACCTAAATGGTATGAAAAAGGTTTTTGTAGATAAGTAGGTACTTGTAACTTCTAATAATTACCATAAGGAACTTGTAAGTATTGCTCATAGCATAGGGCATTGATTCACAAAGGTTGTTCAGCTATGGCCCGGGAATTCTCACTCTGTCTTTTCTTGGGCAACTAAATGGGACTCTTAAGTCAGTATATTACAATACAATAAAAAATATTTTGAAGGACACAAGAAATATGGTTTCCTAATCTTTCTGTGCTGCTTAAAAGTAGGTAGGTGGTACTAAATCCATGATTGCTGCGACCTACTTCGCAGCATTCCTACTTAATTTTAAATTCGATGGCTCAGTATCTGGGCGCGACGTATGTTTTGGGACACATTGTCCAGATTTTTTTAATGGCCGCAATGGACATAGCCGTTATTATTACTTACTACTAATATATTTACACATCACTAGTGTTAATTTTTTTATGATAGCAATCTTTGTACCTAACATTATGTTCAGCAGAAATCTCGATAGATACGTAGCTTTGCCATATTCAGTATTAGTAAATAAGAAATACCACACACACAGATAACCGGCGTTAAGCAACCTCAGTCTAACAGTACGCCATCTAACGGATTTTTCACACAAGATATCCTCCATTGACACGGTAAATACCTTCACGCATTCATTCTCAAAATAAATGTCGATCCATATGGACAGCATTGTGATTTATAAGGATTCTCTTTTTTTAAAGGCATGAAATTCATAAAGAAAAAACAAAAAACTTTGCTGTTCTATACAAAATGAAATGCTCTTGGTGAGCTTTAAAAAGTAATCATCATTATTTCAGCCATGAGACGTACACTGCTGGACATAGGCCTCACCCATTGTTCTCCACACATATCGGTCCCGTATCCTTCACCAAATCATCGGTCCACCTTGTGAGGGGCCTGCCACGGCTGCAACTTCCTACACTAAACTCCCTACTTCCTACACTCGGCCTTGACTACAGGACCTTTCCGCCCCAACGGTTGTATGTTACAACAACATTATAAAAATGTACAATCAGAAACTTCGCGACTGTGTAAGTAAGAATTGAGTTGGGATCCCTCGTGATAACAATAAACCGCCCTTAGAAAACTGGTACGATACACAGAATGTATATATTGGATATTTCAAGAGAAACATCCGTTATGATTTCCACTTTACGGCAGGGAAACCGGATATTAGGAAGTCTTCCTTCAAACAATATTCTTATATGCAACTTCCTGCACTAGAATAAAATATCTATTGAGTGGAATTGTCCTATGTCACTCTTCAGATCGGTGTCCTTAGCTTAAGATTAATATAGAAACATTTGTCTTTCCGAAAGGATAAATAAGAAATGAAAAATAGGTATTTAGTGACAAAACACTTTAATAATAACAATGAAAAATTATACTTAAGTATGTACTAATTTAAATATATATTAATATGTAAGTATATAAGCAGTTGTACATTTTATGATTCCATTAAGAAAATAATGTAGGGAATGTAATGTTTTAATATTATATAGTGTGTCAGTAAATATATTATTATGTATATTATACTACTATGACATAAGTACTATAACATATTATGTGTATATTGCTTTAAAATATTGATTTATTGTGTGGTGACTATCAAGCAAAAAAGAAGGTTCAAAATGTTTTTTTTTTTAATTTAACACACATAGTTAATGAAATGAAGTGTTGAGTACTTTGATCATTTAATCTCTAGATACCTATACAACCAATGCGTTTGAAAAAGTGATCCTAACATCATAGCTGTCATTAATTTCCGAAATTATTATTCCGAAAATATGTACCGTCACTTAATTTTATTTTAGACCCTATTCCTTAGTTGGCTTTAATTTCCGAAAATTTCAAATAGCGCTCTTTTGCGACTAGGGCCTTTTTGGGCGCGCCGACCACTTAGAGCACGTTCACGCGGTAGGTATCTAGGTTCTATAATGATCAAAGGCTGGGGACCCTAACACTGATTTTTTATTTCGAACTTATTTTTAATACAATCACCACTTTCTTACTTGAAACAGTTGCGGTGGGATTCATAGTATAGGTTATTTATAGTAGTTACAAGCAGTGTGACAATGAAAGATAAGTACGAGTAGGTATATACACGAAAATTAAGAGTAAGAAACATTTTTACAATGATTATTAACGATTAAGAGCGATGACGCTTGCTCTCATTTTATTCATCGGAAGGCCTGTGAATGCATAGCAGTACTGTTTGTACATATGCGTCGGTTAAATAAATAATAGTTGGCGCTGTGTAGACGGGTGTTAGAAGCAGGTGATGGCGTTGAAGTAGCAGCGCAGCACGCGCCCGCGCAGCCCGGCCGCGCTGCCGCCCGCCTGCCCGCGGCGCTGCAGCCCCGTCTGCCGACAAACACTTTAAAGTTAAAGCCAGTTTGAAGATTGAGTCCTCAAAGAACTAAAAATTAAGTTTAAAAGTGGCCGTTTTTAGCAAAAATATTGTATTATATCTCGAAAAATGCAATTTGCTACTACAACTTGTATCTAAGTTTGTAGAGTTTTACTTTCGTAAAAAATATCATTATTTGTCGCCACAATCGGTGTAAGTAGGCTAGTTTCGTCATTGTAGCCCCTTAATAAGAGATTTTGTTTTCAAATACATTTAAATACCACCAAATTCTTATTCTCAAGATAGAATTTTCTTTCTATTGTCAAATAATATAGGTATAATTTTTTAAAGTAGGTAGGTAGGTATATAGCCATAACACATGTCATCACCATCAAGCATTAGAAATTAGCTTGTTTATAAATAAATTCGTAAATAATTCAGAAGGCTTCCGTACAAAAGCTGTCGAACTGTCAATTAATTAAAATGAATGTCAAAAGCCTAATCGTTCATTCATAGATATCACGCAATCACGGCTATAAGGTGAAGCCGTAATTACAAAATGTATTTATAACTTGATGTTCACCTTACTATATTGTTTGTGTCTTATGCTTCCTTACATTCGAATATAAATTTACTTATATATCATAATACCTGGCTAGCTGTATACCCGTGACTTTACCTGAATAGGTAATATTTTTTTTTATATGATAGGTAGCAGACGAGCAGGCGGATCACCTGATGGTAAGCAATTGCCGCCGCTCATGGACACTTGCAACACCAGTGGAGTTACAATAAGTGCGCTGCCAACCTTTTATCCCCTTCCCCCCTGGGTGGGCCTCCGGTACCCTCACTCACTCAGCGAAACACAGCACACGAATGTGTTTTTCGATATCCAGAGAAAATGTAGTGTACTGTAAATTGGTCATATAAAAAAATAATTAAAGAACTAAATGTTTATTAGAATGTTTACCTTTTTTCTCTACCCCTAAAATTCATATTACCTAATATTAAACCAAATGTGTTTGGTGCGCACTGCGCAGGTGAGAATCGCTTGAAGCAATTTAATTTTAATGATTATGTATGTGTATATTTATGTTGTAATGTTAAAGATTGTGTATTTTATTTAATTTTGAATTATTGTATGGGCCGGGCCTTTGAATTAGGATAAACCTGTAATGATAGTTCTAAGGTATGTTTATAAATAAATAAAATAAATTTGACAGCTATTTGCATCCCTAACGTATTTATTTACGAAGCCCTTAGTGGTTTAAAAAAAAGTAAAGTATCAGCCTATATACTGTCCCCCTGCAGGGCAAACGCCTCCAGCATGGAAATCAAGTCATCACTACTATGATGGGATTAGCCCCTTAATGGGCAGTAGGTATAAATACAATTAATTGGTTTTGGACCGTATCTCCAACACGCGAGGTTCAAAATATGGTGTCTAACATATCAACAGAGCCCCATAAAGGGTTAGGCTTAATCACCACGCTTCCGAGTGCTTGACTGTAATATAATTACCATATCAGTAAGGTCGTGCGCGGGCGCACGCAGCGGCTCCACACGCAGATCGCGGTCGTCGGGCCCCAGCCACTCGTCGGCCTGCTCGCCGCCCGCCGCCACCGCGTGATCACTCTGAAATGTGACCAATTATGACCTACTTAGTACTTGCTTTATTCTTGCCGATCTGTTATAATACAAGAATTTGATAGTCAAATTAATTTGTAGTCGATTTTGATCGGCTCACTAGTTTGCTCGCGTCAATCGCGGACGCAGCGGCGGGCGCGGCGGTCTTGTATAAGTACCAGTTTCAATACAAAAGTACATTCCAGAAAAATATTTAGATGTGTCCGTTTGTATGCCAGTTTCAATAGAAAAGTAGGTACCTACATTCCAGAAAAATATTTAGATGTGCCTGTCTGATATTATGTCGGATAAGATGAGCAAAAGCTACATAGTTTAATCTACATTTTCAAACTTATTAATCAATAGGATTTACGAACACACTCTTCCAAAGTAACTTTCTGACTGCTCATGCAACCCCGCTCGCGAGTCCACGTAACTAAACCCATACAATTATTATTGGTCAGGTTTTCTTTTTTTTTTCAAGGTTTGATATTACTAATACAATAGTATCACATTTGACAGGTGATATTTCTTACGATATAATATCTTTTAAACATATCGAAGTTGGAGAGGGATGGCGACAACAAGTTGGTGATCTAATTCATTATTAAAATGTTGGCAAGGCAATATCTTATGAAATAAAGATCAATAATAGGTACTAAACCATGTGGCTGAAAGGCAGTATAGTAAAAGAGACTAAATGTTTATATAATAGAGGTTTATGTAATACATATGCATTGTATGGTTGTCAAAACGCAGATAGATTTAGTTAAGTAATATTTGGCTACGTTTTACTGCATAAATATGAGTATTAATATTGCATTGGGCATTTATTATTCATCAGGTTTAGAAATAGCGGCATAACCCAAATAATACCACGCAGAGATTAATGTTGACGAACTGCATTTGTCTGTGGTGTAGTAGTGTAGTCAGAATGTTATTGTATCTATCTAACTATCCATGTTATTGTAGTGTATTTCAATAAGAGGTAATTTCTAATTGATGAGCGGTGGTAGCACAGTGGATAAGAACGCATCTCCCATACGGAAGGTCGTGGTTAGAAACAGAATATGCACCTCTGGATGGTTCAAATCTATTCCTACCATTCGCTCGGTCCAATCTATCCAATTCTCTAGTTCACCCGTCATCTCTATCAAATCGTTAATCTATCACTCTACACTACATGTATGCTTGAGGCAGTGGGCCTTTTAGCTTTGTAATCTCCACTAGGATTGCTTTTTGGCCTGTCAGTTAAGCTTTTGACTGCCACATTACTAGACACAACAGAAAAAGTATTATTTGCCGGTCACCGGTGACCCCCATGGCGTTCAAACAGTACCTATAGTGACCCAAAAGTGTTTTGTCATAAATTCAATAAATATTCATTGCAAAGAAACCGTTTAAAATATATAGAAAAACTAACAAAAAACAACTCATAGGAATGTGCAAATGTAATGTAAATACATAAGGAAACAATGCTCGAAATAAATTGAATTTATAGAATGTATTCGTATCTACTCTACGAGTATTTTGCAGGCTGCTACGGCGTAGCATCGTCGTAGCTCGTAACGCGAACACGTAGTCGTAGTATAAAATTATAATACACAGAAGGATGGCTTGAGATATCGTTTCTTTCCCAAAATGTAAGCATGCATGAATGTATGCATAGTCCGTTTTTATCTCATTGTCGGCACTCGGCAGCTATCCTTCTGTGCATTATTATTTTGTGGCCGTAGCGCGTATAGCTGTCACTAGTTTGGCATACTAAAAGGCTACGATTAAATTGTCGTGAACACTGCCCGAACATTCATAGTTAACCATATTTTGCAGCCGTGGGCATGTTCTAAATAGACTATCTATTTGATTTATTCATCATTGTTTATGCAGATGTAATGGTTTTTGTATTTCCAGAAAACATTTTTACTTAGAGGTACTACCAGACCGGTTTTATAAATTTACAAGTAGCCCGCCATCACTTCATTTTGTAATTTTACTAAATGCGCTTTTTTTATTCTTCCTGCTGAGTGTATTAGTTCTAATTACACCAAAGCTTGTTTCATCAGTCACCACGTAGTCGTCAGAGTTGTGTAGCGCGGCAGCGCATGACCCGTCAACAGCCGCTGGTAGCATGGCGGGCTGTCGCATGAGCAACTTACCTGTTACCACGTACAGCGGTAGCGTGGGGCTTTCACGTCTAGTAAAACGTCAGTCACCATGTTGTCGTCAGAGATGCGTAGCGTGGGGCCCGTCGGGCATCCGATCGTAGCGCGGCGGGCTGTCGCAGCCTTACAGCACCTTCTGCAATGCTACAGCAACATGTCTAGTAAAACGTCAGTCACCATGTCGTCGTCAGAGATGCGTAGCGCGGCAGCGCGGGGCCCGTCGGACATCCGCTCGTAGCGCGGCGGGCTGTCGTGCAGCGCCTTTTGCAGCGCTATCAGCAACCTGTCTAGGACCAGCGCTGCTCGCTTCTGGGGCACTGCCACCTAAACATACACATTATGTTATTAATAATATCACGAATAATAAAAATCGAATCATGTAGGTAAACTGGTATTTGGGGAAACGATGACTAAACTGTGTAATTTAGTCATTGCTGTTCTATATATGCAAAGGCCTTTTACGTAAATTTTTAAGTCTGATATATTTTTCCATTTCGTCAAACTTACATTTTAAGCAACACATAAATAAACATATTACGATTCTACTACCTACATTTGAAGACTACAAGACAAATGTCCTAATGAACATTTAAAAATAGTGAACATCGAAACGGGTGCGGCGAGTAATATTAAACGACAAACCCTGAGTAATTGAGATGACAAACTTCTGCCTACGATTAATTTGGAAATGGCGTGGGCCAAGCACGTAACACTAACAGCTTGGATGTGAGAGGGTTTCCTATAAAACGTAAATCATTAAGGCAACTTTACTTATGTAAAAGTGCGATGGTGGCCCTCCTTAACTTTTATGACGTAATAACTACGAGTTTACTATAGGAAAAACTATAAAAGGACCTACGAGTATATGGCTAATTCATTTGTATAAGTCAAATGCAGACGTTAGATTTTACTGTACAAAACTACTGTATTTTATAAACTCATAGGTACTGTCGATGATAAACGCAATCATCAGCCATCTTGATAAATCTATATTTCGCTTCATTACAAATTAAACGACTCCCCAAATCTAGTTCATGGCCCAAGGGGACACCGTGTTTTGTCTGGAAGCAACTGTGAAAACACCCTAAGATGGCTGACCCTACCGTATGTAAGTTGATGAATAGAATAGAATAGATAATCTTTATTGCTATAACTATGTACAAAATATGATGGTAATCTTATAGTCTAGGTATCAACATTCAGTGATTCAGGCAAGTTTTAAGATGTCAAAATAAAAGTACATTCAACATTATATTCATACATTCGTTAAAATGTACATTCAAGTTACAGTACGAGTAAGTACAGCTGGATCCCAAATGCTCAATCCTGAGGCCCTCAATCAAACAGGACTAATAAAGTTATTTTTACGAAAACAGCAAATAAGTTTCCATCGTTTACATTTGGGACTATTTAAGGCTGTAATCAGGCATATAAATTCGCATGGAAATATTTTCCTCAACGCAAATACAAATTTAAATTAACATGTTTTTGCAGATTACTTCCTTTTACTCGGTTTTTTTCTCAGAAGTTTTACATTTTTGGTTTGGTTTAAAGTATTAGCAAAAAAAGATTCTGATTGAAACAGAGGTGAGATAATTGAACTGCTAAACAAAGAAGGTCCAGAATGAAACATAAAATTCGTGGATTGTTGTCTTTACCCCACAAATTTCTCAAATAGATAATATTTACATTGCATAAAAATCGGTTTATAAAAAATCTTTGTCAATAATCGACTAAAAAACAATTTTTGAATAAAAAACGATTATTTCAATCAAATATAAAATAGAGCTGGACACTACCCTATTTATATTTGACTGGAATGAAAAGTATCAAAATTAATGCGTAAAAGTTTAATACCTATTTTATTTTTACGATTAAATTAATTTGCTCCGCGATAACACAATTAAATTAAATTACAATCGTAAGTCAAGGAAGTCATGCTTGGTTATTGCTAGTTTGTGTCATTATAGAGTGGTGTAAGAATTTTTTAAGTGTAGAATCGAACCTACGACCTTTGATGTATGAAGTACCACTACCAAATGAGCCATCAGACGCGTCAAATAAAAGCAAGTATTTAGCACCTTTTTTAATCACCTATCTGGTAAAATAATTTAAAGTTACGATAATTGGTGTATATTATTTATAAGTCAACGGCTTACGGGGTATTCGTCGTACAAGCTGGTAGGAGCGGCGAGTGCAGCGGAAAATGCCACTAGCATGAAGTGAACTGGACTGCACATCATCTTCGCTTCCACATCACACACACCGAGTCTGATAAAAAGAAAGAAAAAGATTATACATTTAATAAAAAATCCACATATGCAAGGCTTGCTCTAAGATGCAAGGATAACTTTTTCCCATCGTTCCTATGAAACCTATAACAGGCCTCCCTTCCCCAGACTCTGGCTTGGTCGCGGGATTAATATGACTACTTACTTTTTAAATAATAAATAAATAAAATATGAATATTGTAAAACAAATAGTGAGGGTGCTTCACAAAAGATCTCACTTTATCATTCAAATTGTGTCAGTTCTCATAGATAATACTATTCCAAATATCTGTATTATTATGTATTTCAATATTATTCAAACCAATAGGAGTGCCCATAATGAACACAGTATCCGGTTTCGACGCATGTTTAGATGCCACCGTGAAATAATCCGAATCGTAAATTGTTCAATTTCCTATGAAGTTGATCAACATTCGGAAAATAACGAACTGCAGTTAAAATTAATAAAACACATTTGTGATGCGAGAGACGGGGGATTAAAGTTCGTATGTATGTATTAAAATTATCAAAAGGGACTCTGCTACTTATGGCACACTAAATTAAGCATGGTACCGGGGCGCAGTCTGGGTAGTTTAAAGGGACATTAAAAATTGCAGTCGAGTTAATGACCATTTTATTATTATCTAGCGATGCGCCCAGGCTTCGCACGGGCGCAATGTTATGCATGTGTGTGTATTATACATTACATAACTTCCTCTATCAGTCATATCAAAATCCGTTGCATGTATTAAAGATCCAAGCATACATAGGGACAGTGTTAGTGATAATAGTTTTAATGTAACGCGAAAATCTTAAGAACTGTATTTTGTATAATTTATAATTATTTGTATACAACAATATAAATTATACAATTTCATTAAAACAATCAATTAATAAATAGCTAAATGAATGTTAAATGTTCATAAAGTTGTGTCTTGATTTCCATTGTACAACGGCATATTGTGCAGGGATTTGCAGAATGGGTTCTGTCTGTTTGATATCATCCGCTTAGAGCCTTATTGGCAGGCTTGACAACTTTCTTATCGGCAATACGGTGGTGAGAAAATGTTCCAATTTCACTTGAGGGCTATTTATGTGCATCAATTGTTTCAATCTTACTACTTAATAGTTTTGTTTAGACAAGACTACAGAATGTGTACCTCACTTATCATAGTATTTAATTTAATTGAAAATTATATTATAATAAATATTAATTTAATCCTTACTGACATTACTGCTAAGGCGATTATATCAGCCATCGATGCAGGTTATATTATACTAGTGCGCAAGGTAGGTAGCTATGAAACACACGTAGATTTTACTTGATAATTTATAATTTCTGGCTGAAACATACGAGGAAATCACTGCACCGGGAAGAAACTTTTTACTAATTATACTGTCGTATTGTAAACTAATTTTACCTTAACCTAAACTTTTTTATTTTCCGATGAAAAGAAGTCCGTATCAAAAAAATGTATTGCGTACTCCTCTTACCAAATTAAAGTTGTGGCGATTTTTATAGTCCACTTTAAATAACATAATTGAAAAAAATACTTACCTAATAAAAGGAAATAAACTCCACAGTTAGGGTTTAAAACTGCAAAATGCACTCAAACTTTAGTAGAGGAAAGTTTCGTCCGTGGGCGGAGAAGTGGCGCGCGCGAAATCTAAAGGATGTTTAGGGCGGGCGGCCCACCGCCCAGACCTTTATACGGCAATGGCCACCGGACTACGCACGGCTCAAATCATCGGGCTAACACTCAGAGATAAATTTTATTTTATGTGGCAATGAAGTAACTAAATAGGAATTATACGTGGGCGTACTAAGAGGTAAATTATTTATGAAACATGATATTAATTTAAACGTTCCTGTATTAAATTTATCTTTTTTGTATCCAAAAAAGAAAATATAGGTTTGTTTGTTCTATCCAAATCAGCTGAAAATAATTTTAAATAAGTAGTGGATTAAAAATGATAGATACTGGTGTTGCAAGTGTCCATGAGCGGCGGCAATTGCTTACCATCAGGTGATCCGCCTGCTCGTCTGCTACCTATCACATAAAAAAAAACCATAAGATTAAAATTTTAAAAAATACTGTAGAATTGAGAACCTCCTTCTTTCCTGATAGTCTGTTAAGATCAAAAGATGCCGTCTATTCAGGTCTTCAGTGTGCGCCTTAGTCTTGGATCATAGATAGACACTTACACCGTGAACTTTTCCAAAGTTTCACCGCCATTATAGGCTCAAATCGCAAAAGAGCGCTATTTGTCATATTCGGAATTTAAACCCAATTAAGTATTGGCTAGGGTCGAAAATATAAATACTACACTATGTTTTCGACCTAGACGGAGACGGCATATTCTAAGTTCAAGAACTAGCTCTGTAAAATTACAAATGACAGCGTTGTTGGGATCATATTTACAAACGCTTTTAATATGGAAGTGTGTATCTAGAGAAAATTATACCTAAATGGCCTTAGTAAAATAACATTTGAAAAGTAGTTATTGCATTTTTATATCTACTTACGGATAATATACCTAAAGAATATAAAAATGACAATAACATATTTCCAAGTCTTACAATGCTTTTAGTATGCTATACCTAGGTATGTTATTATGTCACGTACATTTACATTCTAGATAACTAATATTGACTTTGTAAAATATTCTCAATGCAATAGACGTCGAACATAATTAAGACGAATTTGTTTACCTTCACTGTATTTTTAGAAAGGGTTGAAGTTTTGTTTTACCTAAGCCACACACGATTAAAATGTTTTTCAAATATGACTAATGAGATATGTTTTATGAAATAGGATGCGTTCTATTTCATAAAACATACCTACTTATTTTTTCAAAATCACTGTAAAAATATAAGGGCTATTTTTAGATTTACTTACCTTACAATCTATAAATAGCCGAAAGTCTTTCGTGTATTCAAATGGTGTCGGAGAAGGCTGTTGAGAATGTAAGTGAGAGATTATAAACTCATTTTTTATTCACACAATGCTGACCGATACATTGATTCCCACGTGGACAGCTTTCAACCTACAATACTCACGACATACACGATAATAATATCTATTTTTGTCGGGTCAACTAACCCGACATTCAAAAGGTGAATTTGCTGCAAGTATCTAATGGCAACAGGCTGTAAGTATTTAGGTATGTACAGACAGCCGCACATCAGGTTACTACAATCTGTCAAATTTCTTCAGTTGAAGCTCACCTTTATGTCAAACGTTTTTGGTTCAATATCAACTGAGGAAATTAGACAGATTGGCATGGAATCGACAATCGCTGGAGCAGATGTGTCCTAGAGTGGACACCACGGGCAAGCATAGAAGGCCTTAGAAGATAATAGCATAGTACATTTTTATATAACATTTGAGAACTGTGTCTACCTTATGATGACGGTGTAAAGTCTTTCATGAAACTATGATATTATCCTGGCTCACAAAATTTATAACATTCCCACTGTTATAAAATTCCGAGAGAAAGACCTTCATTAAAGGTTTATGGTAGGCACAGCATTATAACGTGGATAGTATCATTCATTAGTGTAAAGTACCTACTTCGGCTGCATACAAACAAGTACCTACCTATGCTAAAGACACGTCTACATTTTCACGCCTCCTGTGGTGTTGATGTATTAGTGCATATATTTTCTTATTTTATGTATTCATACTTTCAGAAACAAGATTGTTACAAATGGGTTAGTAGGTCCTGAGTTCCGTAAATATTTAGATAAATTGCTCTATAAAAGAGGCAACTTTTGTTTACTCGCTTTATTTATTAACATTTTTCCGGGTGTTTAAGGATCCGTTTATTTTGGCATTTCGGGAAACTTCAGGGAGCGTACTAGTACAGAACAATAAGAAAGCAAATTATCTAGGCCACACTAATTAAAAATAGAAATACTTACCTACCTAAATAGATAATTAATTAATGACATGACATCTACCTACAAGCTGAGAAGTGCTTAGGTTGTTGTTGATCAGAGAGAATGTAGTAATGTAGTAAGTACCTATATGTAGACCATTAAGATCATTACTGTTTTATACTAGAGGCAACTCTAGTAAGTGGATCACCTATCAGTTTCAGCAGAAAAAGACAGAAATAGACGATACGCATCCGTCCCATGTTACCCATGGTTTAATAAAATTACATCGGTAGGTAAGCACAGTTTCTAGCTATCGATATGAGTTAGATGTTTGGGGCCCTACTAACCTAACTACTCGTATGAATTATTAGAATAGAAACAAATAGAAGAGTTATGAACAAGTCATATAAAAAGGTAGAAAAACATTAATGAATGAATCAAGTACCTACAACTGCATTACAATCGATAGACCCTTATTTTATGCACATTCGAATAATAAATAGATTACATAGGTACCTACTTCTAGTGTATTATTGGGCTATTGACGTAGGTACCTGTATGAACTCGAGGGTTGAAGGGGGAGTTACGAAAAATGTGTGGGTTTTGTGATTATTGCTGATATGTTTACGCTCCCATTGTATAACCGGACCTGCCGGATTAGAGGACATTATTGCCCTCTATCGAAGGTGATAAAAAGGTGCATATGAATGAGTTATTGACTTCTTTCATAAGCACCAATTGTTGTTACTGGTAAAGCCATAAACGCCTATCGGGACAGATTAGGACAATCGGGCCGCCCTGCATTATGCCGGTGTGGTAATGCCGTGTGAAAACACGTCCATTTACTCAGTTGGTGCCGGACAAAATTGTACGTGTTGTCATCGTCATTCCCGAATGCGTCCAAAACCATCTTTTCGGAGCCCAGGGTACGGACCTACGCTTGGACCATGATCCATTGCACAGGCCTCCTTCTCAGCTCGGTAGAGACGGCTCGGCGCTCCCGGCTGTCCCTATCTAATTTTTTGGGCTGACCCGGGGATTGGATCAGGGACCCCAAGGGCAGCCGTCGCTTTAAAGTGCGACTCACTACCGAGCCAGTGTATCGGGTAGTCAAAACTAAATACCTACGTATAACTAGCCACCAACATAGTATCACATAGATACTATGTATACCCACCTCTTGATTCGTGCTCAGCATTATGACTTCTCGGAAGCATGGTGAGGGCGAGGCACGGGGTACATAAACGCGACACGCGTCTTAATGCAGCGGGCATGTCGCGCCGCAGCCGCACAGCATGGGGCTACGGCCGATCGCCGCGGCCACTCAGCCGGGAACACGGCCTCTTTCAACCTTTTACATCTACGTCATTAATACAGGACCTACTCAAATAATGCGTCATGGAAAACAGAAGTAATAACAACTGTAAGGTCGACTTACAATTTAGATGACCTTTGTGTATACCCTACACAAAGCCTTTTTAGCCGTGGAAGAACTATAGTCAAAGTCAAAAATATTCTTTATTTGCAAAAGCTTGTATGCAGCACTTACAAATCGTCATACATCCAAAAATATTAAAAAATATTAATTTTAAGAAAATATACAATTTAAATATAATCAAATATATATGCAGATACAAAGGATAGACTAAAAAAATAAATAGACATAATGCGACTCTACCACCTGTATCGGAAAGATGATTCTGACGAGAAAATCCGGCAAGAAACTCGCCAGTTACTCTTTTTAATCGCCAAAGTTTTTATTACAATATTTTCCTCATACCACTTCCCACAGTCCACTAACCAATATTAAGAAAATTGTTAAAAAAAGCTAAGAATGAGGTAAACCAGAGCAAAACAGTCCCCAAGGTGGCTTATGCCTATGCTTCGATATATAAATGGGACAGCTCGACCGGGGTGATAGCAGGCGTGAAGCAGTGCCTGTGATGTGTTTCGTCGAGTGAGTGAGGGATCGGAAGCCCAAGGTTGGCTGCTAAATGTGACTCTACTAATGGTCTCTATAAAAAAGCCATACTTAAAGATACCTAATTGTATGCAGTTATATTCCATTATTTTTATATTTGTAAAAAAGAACAAATTAATTATGTTAGCAGAAATCCGTAAATATAGGTAGAGCTTGAGCTCTACCTCGGATAGCCGACCTAATGCTACGCTATGCCACTCTTGAACACAGAAGGCCTACTATGAAGTGGGCGTTACAGCCGAATCGGAGTTCCACACTTTCTCACACGCTGTGCGCGCTTGTTGTTTGAATACGATATTGACAGGTCTAATTCAAATTCCTTACGGACGGCTTAAGTCACGCGCTTGTTTGTTTGAATGCGACAGTTATATATTCATACTAGTGGGCCGCCCTCACTTCGTTTCCGGACATTAATTCCATTCCATGCCAATAGATGGCGCTGGACGTCGATTGCATTGCGCTAATGTTTCGCCTTTCCGTTTGTATATAAGGTGGGTGGTTGTCTATTGAATTCACCTCTGTATAATTAATAGTATAGATTCGTTACGGGACGTCTACATTATAAGTCGCCACATTACAAATGCAAAGCAAAGCTATGTTTAGACTGATCTATCTTTGTAGTCTTTCACTGTAGAAAACAAGATCATAGGTAGGTAGGACAAGAGAAGTTAAATGCCGGAGGCATCGTAAATCGACCGTAGCCAAAGATAAGCAAAACTTTGTAAATACAATTACATAGTAGGTACCTCAAGAAGTCCACAACCTTCTCCGAAGTGGTGCCTACCTGCGATTACAGATATTATGTAACTAGGTTATAGATATATGAGAGTATTATAAGTACATTTCTTTATTTATTGTTTACCTATATACCTAGTTGTATAGTGATGTTAACTTCCAAAGTAGGTAACGATACCACACGATACCGTCCCATTACATAATATATCTACTTACGGAAAATAAGTATACCTACGTAAAACCTAAAATTAAAATTCCGGTCAAGTGCTGTCGACTTCGGTCACCGGGGGTTCCGTACGCATGGGGACTACGGTGCGGCGACCTCCTCGTGTGGCCTCCCCAGTAGTATTTTCTTTCTGTTTGGAACTGCTACCGGAGGGGTCCTGGTGTCCCTGGGCAACGACGGGTAGCAATTGGCTTATCGCCATATTGCTACCCGACGGCTGACAGCTGCACTTTGAGGCCCAGCTCTGTCTGGGCCGGGGCCCTGTCCGGCGCCCTGTGAGGATCTCCTCCACTTTGGGCGCACCTTGACGTGGGCCCCACCGAGTGGGGCGCCTTCGGGCGCCACCCCCCACATCTTTTGTGGGGGGCTTTAGTTGCTGGTCTGCGCTGCGTCCCACAGCCAGTGGGATGCGGCAAAGGCCGGCTAACCCCACCTCTCCGCCCAGCGACCGACTGCGCAATCCAGCGTAGCCGGCCGTGGGGCTGTCTGGTGGGGCAGTTTTTTGGAAGCCTGCAGGCACTCTCCCCCACCTTGCCCTGCAGCCAGCAGGGTGTGGGTTTGTGGAGAGTTCTGCAGGAGCCCATGCCCGCGACGCCCGTATCGCAATCCAGCGATGCGGGCGCCGCCCGGTTGGGGCTTTGTCGGAGGGCAGTGGGAGCTGCTCTGGGGGCTTTAAGCCCCGGGAGTCGGAAAGAGGCCGTACTGGCGTGCCTTGCTGTCCATGGGTGGGTCTGCGGTGATGAGGTTCGTCCTATTTCCCGCTTTCCCACCCCGAGCCTGGATTTGCCGGGAAAAGTCGCAGAGTGTTTAGTGGGTATGCCCTTGAACGGCCTCTGATTAGCAGAAGCCCAATCCAGGGGAGAGCCCCACACTACCTGGTCGTCTCCCAGCGGCCGGGTGTGCATAAGGCGGCATTCACTCTGCGTGAACAAAAAAAAAAAAAAAAAAGTTCCGTACGCATCTACGTATATAAATAAGTAGTTCAGAATTCGAAACGCGCAGTTTTACTGATGTTTTTCAGTTTCTGTATAGGGGAACCTGTTGTACCTTGACACCCTTTGTACCTAGAGCCCCCTACGTTTTTGAAATGTTTGCGCTCTTTTTTATGTCTCTTTCATTTGTCTATGATATAGTGAACTTTCACAAGACTAATCAACATGAAATTAGTTGCAGGCGGCCATTGTATCGAGTTTGCATGGCAGATCTTTAACGTTTTCGCGGCAAAAAAGTAAAATATTGAATATTTTTCATTTCTTTCATTACTTCTGTTATTTCCTTCATATTTTTTTAAAACCATTAGATTGAAACAAGTACTTTATCTAAGTTTATAATGTAGTATGCTTATTTAAGTTCGTCATGACCCCCAAATTTATATGTGCGAATAAACATGAAAGGGTAGGGGTGTTGTACCTTGATCATAGGAAAACATTTGTACCTTGATCATATGGTTAAGGTACAAATGTACTATGTTAATTCTGTTTAGGAACGCACATATTTATAATTTTGTTGTTTTTTGTACAGGTAAAATGTCTCGTAGCAAAAACAACATCAAACGAACCCCTGTTCCAAAAACAGCACTTTCTAGTGCTATTAAATTAGTTAAAGAAAAAAAATTATCATTAAGAGGGGCTGCCAAATATTTTAACTTGTCAAGATGTACTTTAAAGAGGCATTATGTACTATGATGTTTTTTAAAGACATGTTGAATCTGAAAATAATAAAAATATTTGCTATTTGTCGGAAAATATGGATTTTATTTGATGAGTTCTAGCTATGACAAAGGTACAACATAAGCGGATCAAGGTACATCACCACCGTTGTACCTTGATCCACATTCCAATTTTTTTTTAGATTATGTAAAACCTATAAAAACGATGATCTATGTCTGTATATAATTTATATTATGATCCACATTAGTTCTTCTAACAGCTAAAATTGTTTTAATTGCTATAGTTACAACCGTTTTTTTTTTTTAAATCGTTGAATGAAAAAGTGACCGAGGTACAACAGGTTCCCTTACCTATATTTTCCAGTTTATAAAAAAATATTTGTCGTATAAATAAATACACAGAGGCAGAAAACAACAAAGTGATTTATAAATGTCCGGTTCATTCGAGTTGGGGTTAAAGGATTTTTTTTGATCAATCAAAAGTTTTATTTTTTATGTGACCATTAAAATAATAAGCCGACACTGAGTGCGGCAGTTAGCGGTATTTATATAATATCATACATAATAAATGGTAAACCGAAATTTACCACCTACCTTACATTTCATGAACTCAAATATAAATGTAACTTGTGAGCCCAATCCGCACTTGACCGGTTTAATTATCTACATGGAAGTAAAAACGCATTCTTTTTGCAGCCTTTAAATTTTAAAATTAGCGCCATCCTTATTCCGGAAATGGAAGTTGTTGTTGTTTCCGGAATTATTGCCACCACCATGATATTGATCGACACCATAGACTAAGGTTGGGTATTGTGTAACTGCCTTTATTATTGTCCATGTTTTCGATGACTCCTCTTCCTCTCTGTCTCTATCTCTATAATTTTTAAGCTCTATGGAATTTGGATTATACTGGGGACGCGATCTTTATTCTCAAAAATATTGAAAAAGTATTGAAGACTCATAAAATACATGAATTTTGTTGAAAATGTAAGAAATAAGCAATCTTTGTAAGCATGATTAAATTGTGAAACAGGAATAATTGTTGTCCTACTGCATTTCAGGGCTCGTAACAAGTCGCCTTCGGCTACATCTGATAAAGATAAAAAGAAACCTAAGGAGGTGAAAAAGAAGAAAGGAGACTCTGGATCTAGCAGTAGTGAAAGCAGTGGCAGGTAAACTTGATTTCTCCCAACCTTACATTCGCCAGTTAACCAACTTTTAAGGTTATAAGACTTACCGCCATACCTGTCAACTTAGCGTTATTGATATTTTTTACGTCAGTATTGTAAATTTGGATAGCTAACTGTTGTTACTTGTATGCACGTAGGTCCTAGTTTCATTGCCGTGCTCTGCCTGTTCTGGGGATAATATTTTAGCAAACATTGGATTCCAAACTATGGATTTGACAGACCATATAATGGTCATTATAATTTATTTAAATTTTATTATGACTTCACTCTATTGCGGGAAAAGTCTCCCTTTCAAAGCAAACTTCAAGAAAACATTATGTATATTTTATACATAATGTATACTCTCACCATTCAATTTCCTTGTTGATTTAAATTATAATTGCAGTTCCTCTGACAGCAGTTCATCTCGGTCATCATCCCGCTCGTCCTCGAGTAGCTCGGGGAGCTCCTCTCGGTCCTCATCTTCATCCAGCTCGTCGTCCAGTAGCAGCAGCAACAATGACCGTTCCAGACCAAAGAAGAAGTGAGTAATGCTGTGTATGATTTTATGAAAACATCAAAACCTGAACTGTTTAGAATAATTGTCTAGCAATTAATTATTGAATATGCTTTTTATTGCACACAAAACATAGTTATAAGACTCAAAAGTACATATTACAGGAGTAATGTATAACAAAGCATACAGCATACGGCAAGGCATTCTTATCCATTGAGCTACCATTGCTTATTCATCCATACTAAAATTATAAATGCGAAAGTAACTCTGTCTGTCTGTCTGTCTGTCTGTTACTCTTTCACGCCAAAACTACTGAACGGATTTAAATGAAATTTGGTATACAGATGGTATAGACCCTGAGAAAGGACATAGGCTACCTTTTATTGCGAAAAAGGGGTTGAAAGGGGTTAAAAGTGGGGTAAAAAGTTACTTTTCCACGCGGACGAAGTCGCGGGCGGCCGCTAGTTCAATCATAAAGAAAGAAAAATCTTTATTCAAGTTAGGTCCATACAGAATACACTTATGAATGTCAAAACATAATATAATCTACCACTGGTTCGGAACGTCGATTTCTACTGAGAAGACACCACATAAACATATGAATGTTATGCCATTATTGTCATTTATTCTAGAATTTCTCCACACAAGAGCCCACTTAAAGACAGGCGAGGGGATCAAGATAGGGAGAGAGAAAAGATCAGAGATCGCTCACCTATAGGTGACAAGAAAAAGATATCTGCACCATCCAATGACAAAGCTAAAAGCAAAGAAAAACATGAAAGGTAATTTATAAGTAATTATTTCTCTAACAATTCTTTAAGTTTCTCTGGTGTACCAGTGCTATGTGCCCCGCCCCGCGCCACCATCTGTGTTACTTATAAGAAACTTGTTGTTTGTGTGATCTATGGCAGGCAGCCATGGATAGGCCAGGCCACCAATGCCCACCGAGCAGTATAGGATTCACTTATAGATTAATAGCATGCCCTGCCATTTAAATAGCCCCTATGGTTATCTTGAAATTATCTGTATCTGAATATTCAAATATTAAACAATGAAATCTAATCTATGATTTGTTTACTCAGGTCACCAGGTAGAAAAAAGCGTGAACGTTCACCACCCCCGCGACCTACACGTATTCACATAGGTCGTTTGACGCTAAATGTGACCAGAGATCATATCCATGAAATATTCTCAACATATGGTGCTGTGAAAGCTGTGGAGTTCCCCATGGACCGTTTGCATCCGCATAATGGTCGTGGGCACGCCTATGTGGAATTCAGCACGCCGGATGAAGCAGAAAATGCTATGAAGAACATGGACGGAGGTACATTTAAATCCTAACACAAATTATTTATTTTGATTAATAATGTCTAGCTACACAGTGTCTCCCTTATTTAGTAACTTACTTTTAAGCAATGGATTTGCTTGTTTCACGAGGCACCACTTGCCCTTGGCAAGCCATACTTTTTCCCCTTTTCTAACCCCCCATTTTAGGGAAGCGGGGGGCGTGAGCGAAGCCGTGGGCAAAAGCTTGCTTCAATAAAGATGTAATTTGTGAATATTTGTGTATTTAAGTATTCCATTTGTGCTTCCTTCATTCTGTCTGTTCTAATATCTG
Source organism: Cnaphalocrocis medinalis (assembly GCA_014851415.1). Classification (NCBI taxonomy): domain Eukaryota; kingdom Metazoa; phylum Arthropoda; class Insecta; order Lepidoptera; family Crambidae; genus Cnaphalocrocis; species Cnaphalocrocis medinalis. The sequence continues at coordinate 10,936,665 of CM026285.1, read as the reverse complement.
TAACACAAGTACTAAAAAATACTTAGTACAGAGAGTTATTTATTTTCGTCATCCTTCTGCAATGCTCCCAGGTTATCTAATATTGTTAATGTTTGTTGTAGGTCAAATCGACGGGCAGGAGATCACGGCCGCGCCGGTGCTGGTGCCCTCGCGGCCGCGTCGGCCGTCGCCGCGCCTGCCGCCGCCCCGACACGCGCCGCCTCGTCGCCATTCCCCGCCGAGGTAACATAAATACACCTTATTTACTATGATGGCTAAGTGACCCCTAGTCAATACATCAAGCCACCATTTCCTCCTTGTGTTGGGACACGGCACCTTCGGATCTCCACCTTGTCTACCTAGCGATATTCGAGAGCTCTTCTCTATACAAACTCTCGGAATGTGTGCTGATTTATCGTTTTATTAGTCACTTGAACTTAATTTTTAATCAAAAATCCTAAAAGAATAGATATGAACATAACACCCTTTGCAGATATCGGCGGCGCAGCCCGCCCCCGCGCCGCCGCTCGCCGCCGCGCCGGCGCCGCACGCGCTCGCGCTCCCCGCGCCCCGCGCCGCGCCGCCGCCGCTCCAGGTCCTCCTCATCCTCTTCCCGATAGTTACACCCCCGTCCCCTACACACCGACATACAACACTACACGCTCACATACCAAGCATTATTCACACAGAACATCACCTAACATACTGACAATATCCGAGCATATACGGACCGGGCCACATAAGCCAAGATCGCTAATTCTTATCAAGTTATTTGACGTCAAATTATAATGATTATCTCTTTCTAGTCTGATATAATTATATCATACAAGACGTCTTCAAAAAGATAGGTGAGATTGAGGGCTATTCTGTCTCATAAAAAGTTCCGAGTTAGTATCACAATAAATTGTATTCGGATTTGACAGCTGATGTGGCCCTGGTATTCCACACTAAATTTCAGAAACATCGCAAGGTAAGTATGATCGACGATTCCCTAATATACGTGCCGATGCACGAATCCTAATGAATTTTTGCATTATTGACGCGAGTCCTCGAGGTAAGTATAATATTCTAGACTAAGATGTACGTAATTGAGTCATGCAGTCGTTTAACGAGACGTTTCTTGTTATAAAAGCTTGCAAAATGGAAACTGAGAGTGAGTGAAGTGCTATCTGACCATTGATAACGCGAAGAGAACAGTGCAGTGCTATGTATAATCACCTCAATTTTATTTGTAAAGTCTGGACATGGACTACCGACTTTGTTAATAAACTGTAACAATAACTTACTTCTTTTTTATTTTGGTTCCCAGATCCAAAGATCCTGTTTCCAATGTGAAGTAAATTGATGTGTTTATTATTATTGATAAGGATCATTTTAGTATTTACATAATATAATAAATAACTTGAGCAATAACCTTGTTTCTTTGGACATATAGTTTTGCTTATAGGTAGATCAAACACCACCTAAAGAAAATAATTAGAAATATTCGAAGGTAGACAGATTAGTTGTTAGGGAGCAAGGTGTAGTTAAGTGAATATTGAAAGTGAATCATAGTCACATAACACAGGTAGGTTTTTTTAAAAACAGAAATTAAGAAACATAATTTAATTATATTCTAGATGAAGATTACATAATATATCTTATAACATTTAAGTTTTATCTCCAATAATTTTACAATATGTTTGATAATCTGTAACCAGCACCTTTCCCTTATATAGGAAATCTTGCTCAAGAGCTGGAAATTCTTTAGGCGATCTGAAACAAGAATAATTTATAAGCAAAGTTAATACATTATGTAGTTATGTACAAATTGAGACTGATTATAACAAAAGCAACAATAACTCACGGATATTGAATCTTCATATTCTTTGGTCCCCTTACTGGATTCCATGCTGATATAGGGTTTTTATTAGCCAACATAAGACCAGCCACTGCTGTATACAAGCCATATTCTTGACACATCTTTTCCTGCAAACAAAATTATATGGGATTATGAAAAATTTTAATTCTTCATGTTATTACATCACACACAGCCAAATTAATATTATTATTATATACAGCCACACATCCGTCCATATCGATACCTTCAGGTTCAATTGTCGTATAAACCAAGAAGGCCAGGCTTTTCAGGAGAGCCAAAGAACTTTTTTATTTTATATTAATAGTTTGTAACATTTTTATTTGATATGTTATATAGAAATGTCCAAGAGAAAAAATTCTTAACAAAAGACTTAAATATTCAAAACATGCCCATCTAAGAGTTACGTCTAAAAGACACTCGGTGGGTTGGGCCTGTAATGAATTTTTAGTAAACATGAGACTAATATTGATGGCGTAAAGACCATTAAATGTAGTATTTTTTTGTTTATACACCCATTTTTTTTAAACGGCAATTAAACCTGAATGGGATTTTTCTCAACTCAAAGTTGAAGTAGCAAAATGAAAACATACCCTCCATTCAGCAAGCATGTAATCAGCATCACTGAGGATGGAGGCGGCCTTGTCAACATGATCAGCGTTTGAGAAGTGAGGCAAGTAATTTTCTTCCAGAAAGTTTACAAATGAACTTGGGTGGCTCAGGAATTGTTCTATGATTTCAGAAGGTGGGTGAGTCAACTTTTGAATACCGTTGTCATTTACAACTGAAAGTAAAAAAATTTCAAACTGCTGTGTATAAAAAATAACACTTGTCTCCGACCTAAGAGACTAAAAATTCCATGAATTTTAAAACACTATATAGGGATAGTATAAACAAAATAAGTACATAAAGTAATTGGATACTTTTTAATACCTTTTGGATTTAAAACTCTGCCCACTCCATGCAAGATGCTCACAGTCTGGTCTTTTCCAATTGATAAAAACTTACTGGAAGCCTGTTTTTTCTTCTTAGGTGCTTTATTTTTACTTTCTTTTTCCATTATTATACTGGTTTCTAAATTGCAATTACTTCCTGAAGAAAATAAGTATTTTTGTTTGTGGCACATAACTACTAGGTACTTACAAATATTTGAACCAATTCCAACTTTCAGTAGACAGTGGGAAACCAAATTAAGAATCGGGGCCATAATTACCCTCCAAAAGGAACATAACGGTTTTACTTTTAGTTACCTTTCAAACATGCAAAGTGGAGATTCAAAACAGCCGACCTCACATCACCAGCAGATGAGTTAACAACACATTCTATCATGTCAGTTGTTGGCATGTTGTAAACAGATGTATGTTTTTTACTTATAATTTCTGCTACTCTTTTCAGTGCAGATCGTAAGCCGGTTATTGACACACTATTGAATCTAAAATCAATAAATTTTGTTATGCAAGACTTTGTGTGTAGAAATTCTATACATAGTGGGTAAATGTGATGTCATCCATCTTTACCATTACTTACCCTATTTGGTGGATTTTCAATTGCTCCTTTATATTGGGAGTAAATAAATTGATTGTAGTATTTTTGCTATCAGTGTGAGATTCTGAACATATAAAAATTATAGGTGATTTGGCTCTGTTTTTATATTGCCTGAAAAATAATGTACACTTTATTTAATAGTATTTTTGTAAATAATGGATAATTAATTTAGGTATGTATTTAATGGGGCCAAAAATTTATCCAATCTGCATTTGAGATTAAAAAAGAAATAAACTGGTTAGCAGTTAAACTGAAGGATAATTTTAAACTTTGTTTTAGTTTTGATTGAACAGGCCATTGATTATGGAACAAAATAGTTAGTTACCCTTTAAATTGTTAGTCACCTCATAAGTAAAAAGCCTTTATGTTACTTACTGTAATACATCATTAAATTCTGAAGGAGTTCTCAAAAAGGTATTAGGAAAATCCTCCACTAAAACCACTTTATTTCTATTGTTATCTAACAGTGATGTAAAATTTGCTGCATTTAAGATGAAATCTAAAAATTTAGTAGACTGTTTTTCTTTAAACTCATACTCCCCTGAAAAAAATCAGGATCAGTGTAGGAAAATAGTTAACTATAGATAATTTTTTGCAGAATAATTTGAAACAATCTCTAAAAAACATGTAATGAGGGAATTACCATTATCCGAAGGCATCTCAATATCCAGGGGTGTAATCCATTCAGTAACTTTAATGTTATGTTTCTTAGCAACAGTACGAACTGTAATAGTTTTTCCACAACCCACGGGTCCTGACAGCAACAACATATCACTGCTGTTGTTAGTGCAAGCAGCTCTCATCCACTCATCCACCTCCTGTACCTTTTTATTATGAACAGCCAGGTCTTCAAGGGTTACAGGGTCAAAATTTTTCATCCAATTTTTGTGGTTTATGTTGATTAAAGAATTCTTATTAGTAGAGCTTGTAGTGCTGCATTTCTATGAAAAAAAAGTATTGGTTGTGAGATAATAAATCTGACGAGAGGTCAATGCAGAGCACAAGATTCAGCTAAATTCACTTATATTTTGTACCTCATGTCACCATAGAAATCATAGCATATTCTGAATCAAAAGTTGAACAATTTCCTAGGAAGTTAATCAACTTCCAGAAAATAACACACTGTGGTTATAATTAACTAATATTTAAATGTTGTTCGGTCTATTTTTGAAAATTAAGTTAGAATTAGTGATCTTCTGACAGGTGCTTTACTGCGACTGAATCTAATGTGTATACCCAAAATACTAGGTACTGAATTTACCAACTACCTATTTAATGGCTTTTTTAATACTAGAGGTGACAAACGAGCAAGCGGGTCTCCTGCTTGTAAGTGATCACCGCTGCCCATAAATATCTGCGTGATCAGAGAGGTATGGTAGGGAATGGTATTTTAAATACATACCATTTCCACTGTTGTTTCAGATGTTTTTGAGGTATTTTTTTTTATCTTCTTGGGTGGTTCATTATTGTCATCAAAGTCAAATGTGGGCCTAAACCACTTTTTATCCTGAAATTAGAACATTATTAACATTTCGTAATATTTTTATAGATAGTAGTTTAGTAAGTAACCTTCCCGTTAAACTTACTTTTTTAGAACTTAACATTTTCCTTTAGGTATTCTTGCTACCAATAATTAAATGCAGTTTATGGTAATATTTGAAATAGTGTTAGAAATTTAGCTTTTATACGAAATTATCCTTAATTTCTATAAAATTATTCGCGACCGCAAACAACAACTTCAACAAGTGCAAATTCAAAAAATGATTTGACACTTGACTGACAGTTGTCATCATAATTCATAAAGTCCGAATCAGGAGGTTATATTTTACCTATATGTACAATTTTTTTAGATAAAACTATTCCACCTTGGAATATATTATACATATACCGAACTCAAAATTTGAGTGATATAAATAAGTAATAATTAAATGATACTATGTAGAATAAAATCAGAGAATACTTTATTTAAATTAAGATTGAGAAGGATTCGGACATTGAAGCATTTAATATTTATTGACATTACATATCCGTTTTCTGAAGCGAGTCAAATAATAGATTGTGAAATATACCAGACCAGAAGTAAAAGGTAAAAATGTTATTGCATTTTAATTTAATTAGCTCAGCAGCAATAAAACTGTATCAAAATTATGGATACAAGTTCTCAAAACTTTTGCTTTTGTATGACGTTTCTTATATGACTTACACAATAACTGCCTTCGTGAATGCGCTCTAAATTACGTAAAATTTTGTATTGAATTTTCTCATAAGTTTTAAGTGTAATTTACTGTTTCCTTCGATTTATGTGCTAAATTCGTAAGTGTTTATTACACCTGCTACAAGGAATTGATGAACTGTTTCATTTTTAAATCAATATACGTTTGTTATTGTTGTGAGTATTTACGCTATTTCTTGACATTTTTCAGGTTAAAATGCTGGCAATCAAAGCTCTGGGAGCTGCAATTCCCAGCACTACACTCTCAGTCGTAAAGAAAGGTGCATTTGCTCCAATTGTAGATCAAATTAGACAAACCCATTTGCCTGCACCGAAGCCGAACGAAAAGCGCCCATACTCACCATTTCAAGATGCTTCTAATATGGCAGAGTATGCAGTCGCTCGACTCGACGACTTGCTCAACTGGGGAAGAAAGGGCTCTATGTGGCCAATGACATTTGGCTTGGCTTGTTGTGCTGTAGAGATGATGCACTTTGCTGCACCTCGATATGACATGGACAGGTAATATAAAAAGATTCTTCATGCACAGACCATAATATGGAAGTAAGCTAGAATTTGCGATTTATATTTAAATAAAACAATGTTCTTTTATAATAATTTTCATATGAAATGGTCTGTAACAAATTTTCTCTCCAGAGTGAAATAGTTCAATCAATGTTTTTTTTTTGTTTTCTAGATATGGTGTGGTATTTAGAGCTTCACCCCGTCAGTCTGATGTAATGATTGTGGCAGGCACACTGACAAACAAAATGGCACCTGCTCTCCGGAAAGTATATGATCAAATGCCTGATCCGAGATGGGTTATTTCAATGGGAAGCTGTGCAAATGGTGGTGGTTATTACCACTACTCTTACTCGGTTGTAAGGTAATATTCTTTTATATAAAAATAACAGCATGGCAAACCCTATATTCCAACATAGAAGAGGTAGTAATCAGAAAGTAAACAAAAGAACCATTGTGGTGTGATGTAAAGTGGACTCCATTTTCCGCACTTAAGACTCTTTCGGTCCATTGTATGTGTTGTGGTGTGATGCTAAAGTATCCAAATCTGTCAAATTTCTTTAATTAAGGGCCTCATTCAACATCTCTGAGTAAAGTTTTAAGTAATTTACTCCTCAATTTAAGTGGGTTTGGAAGAAACTGGCCCCTGGTCCGCGGCCTAGTTAAAGATTTAAATAATTTATTCAATACAAAGACCAGGGGCCAATTTTCTCCGAACCCACTTTAATTGACAAGAAAATTACTTGGAACTTTACTCACAGATGGTGAATGAGGCCCTTACTCTCATTTTCATCTAAAACAAATGTAATGCAATATAATAATTAATATTATGGAAAAATAATAATAATAATAATATCCACAAAATAAACATTAGTTTATTGAAGTGAATTTTCAAACAAAAACTATGAATGTTGTAATCAATCAAATGCAAGAGGGCAGGGCATTTCCTAAACCAACATTTATGTAAAAGTCTGAATTAAACACCTATTTTCGGTGATAAACATTACTATGGTTTCTGACTTCAGCCCTTTTCAGATTTTAGCCCTTCAGTTTCTCACAATGTTTTCAGACAAAAAGATTGTGAGCCAATCATAGAGATACAGATATAATAGATTTTAAAAATCATGAGGTGCATGCTCAGACTAAAACCTACAACCTCTCAATTCAATAGTGCACATTCTTATGTACTGAGCTGAAAGCGCTTATCACGCCAATGTTTGATCTCTAACTTTCGAAGATACAATTCAGGTGGGTTATTAACTCAATATTCATTTTCAGGGGTTGTGACAGAATCGTTCCTGTCGATATATATGTTCCTGGATGTCCACCTACCGCCGAAGCTCTTCTCTATGGTGTCCTTAAGACTTAAAAATATAGAAATATATCAATGTGTAAATAAGCATCAACATCTGTTTTATTTGATTAAAGTATTAGTCACACACATCCCGATTAATAGACTAGTTTTTCCGCTCGCAGCACCTACATATCTGGATACCTAATTGACCACAGACATAGGTAAGATACAAAAGGTTTTTGCATTTTAATGTAATTACATACTAATAATTAGCTTAGCACAGCAGCAATAAAACTATATCAAAATTATGGATACAAGTTCTCAAAACTTTTGCTTTTGTATGACGTTTCTTATATGACTTACACAATAACTGCCTTCGTGAATGCGCTCTAAATTACGTAAAATTTTGTATTGAATTTTCTCATAAGTTTTAAGTGTAATTTACTGTTTCCTTCGATTTATGTGCTAAATTCGTAAGTGTTTATTACACCTGCTACAAGGAATTAATGAACTGTTTCATTTTTAACTCAATATACGTTTGTTATTGTTGTGAGTATTTACAAGTCAAAAGGATGAAGACAATTCAAATCTGGTACAGGAAGTAATTGCAAGCTAAAATAAAGAAATTGATATGAAATAGTAGCTGATTTTTATTATTTATCAATTACATAATACTGTTTTAGGTCCTTAAGACTTAAAAATATAGAAATATATCAATGTGTAAATAAGCATCAACATCTGTTTTATTTGATTAAAGTATTAGTCACACATAAATCCCGATTAATAGACTAGCTTTTCCGCTCGCAGCAGCTATCTGGATTAGTACCTAATTGACCACAGACATAGGTAAGATAAGAATGCATGTCTCTTTGATTAATTTTATCTTTTTTCGAGTTACGTCTCAAGCCAAAAAACAATTATTATTTTTTGTGCTCAAGCTTAGAATAAATTCTATGGTCTCAAGTCATTCAGTCTTACGATAAAATTTTGGCGCATTAGTATTAAATAATACCAGTTGCTTACCATCAGGTGATCCGTCGGCTCGTCTGGCACCTATATCATGAAAAAAAAATTCCATGTTCACTATTTTTCTTTTGCTCATTTGTTTCTTTTTTACGTTTACATGTTTTTTCGATGTGCAGTTGTTCTTCATTAGGTATGTTTCTTGTACAGTCAACTCCAAAAATATGTAAAGGTACACTTTAAGACCTTGTCACAATACATAATGTATAAGAAAGTAGAAGTCGTTCTTATACATATGTATTGTGACAAAGTCCTAACGAGTATACATATTTTTGGAGTTGACTGTAGTACCAGTTTACTTTGATAATATAACTATAGAAGACCACCATAGAAAGTTCCAAATAACCCAATCGGTAGAGATATTCGGAAAACCCTCCAGGTATCATAACTGACGACCTTCAGTGGGTAAACCACCTGCCCGTTGGGCCGACAATGGAGCAGGGAAACAATGGATGAGGCTAGCAGGTGACCGTAGGAAATGTGATAAAAAAGAGGTACAAGAGACTCAGCAGTGGGCGGACGTGGGTTGATATGGTGATAAACCCTCGCCCTGGTCCTCTTCGTTCCACCTGTGCGGCCTCAGTGGCATACCTTGCCCACACTTCACATGCGAGGAGCACTAACGCCTAATGGCCCGATAACACATTTGATGAGTGAGCCTGCCTCATACGCAAATGGTTCGATTCCCACTCTGGACTGGACAAACAATCATATTATGATGCACACGTATTAGCAATGTCTGTCTACGTAAACGTAACGAATCCGATTCTATTGTCTGATAGTCGTAAAACAATTTACTAACCACGGACGTGATTTACATCCGTGTTGCTTACCTATTAAAGCTACTTATAATACAGAATTAGTTCAATGAATGAGATGTACGAATTATTTCATGTAAATGCCCTGAACTACTTCGAGAAAAGGATGGTAAGCCGTGCTGCTTTTTTGCTCGACTTGGCGGGGGCACTGCTGTGCCTCCATATAACCAATTCATCATGTGGTGTTTTTAGCGGAAGTTTAAAATTTCACCAGGGGATCTGAGCAGACTTACAAAAATAGCTACATGTCTTCTTCGCTATAAAATATCGGGCCCTGGATGGAAAATACCATAAATCCTAATTTTACTCGTTTTAGTTTTTTTTCCACTTCGATTCCCTGAAAACTATTTTGTTTAAGAAAATATGCTAACTTGAGGAATCAAGGTGACTAGTTTCCCTCCAGAGCCGGGACCAGTGCAGGCAATGATTTTTTTCATCCTGTACTAAATAAATTGAACTCGCATCAAGATCAGATTACCTAATTACAGCATTGCCACTGGCGTGACATGTATATTCACACCACAACACAGTCAAATAGTCTGAAACAATGCAATTGAGAGTGAGACACTCCTTTCAGAGTGCCACCTTAGGATGTTGTTAAGAGTGAATAAAATAAGCACAGGCATTTGACAGTCACAGCTACAACTGCAAGTGTTAAGGTAAAGGAAGAAGAACGGAAGGTGAAAAAAAATCTTATTGGTATAAAAATCAAAAGTTTTAATGGTATTTTCTGAATCGCACCAAGCTTTCATTACCTTTTAGTATACAGAATGATTTTTGTAAACTATAATACATTTCTGACATGTCCTTCTAAGATTTTGATAACACAATCACATATGATGTGCCTTATTACAACACGTTCTTAGTTCAATTTTGTCTGACTCAATGTTTTCAAAATTATATCCATGGCACATAAGAGTGAATAACAATGGGCAAGTATTTTGCTAATGAATCAAAGTCCAAATCGTAATATTACAATTTATACCTCAAATTTAAAAATGAATGTTGCTATAACGGTATTTTACAAATATTCAACACACTGTCATAATAATTCGATCTATCCAACAAAGACACTACTTTGAAGTCAGACAAAATGTATTTCACGTTACAATAATATCACATACTTTAAATGCATTAAAATGAAATATCAACCACTATTTGTAACAGATAGTATTGTTTTAGTTTAACATGATCATGTTCACTATTTAAGGAGTATAAATAAATAAATAAAACTCCACTGGTACAATCGAAAAACCATTATGAGATTTTTAACGGAAGTGTAAATTATAACTCCCGATACAATAATAATTTATGGGATTTTTCCTTTGTATGACGTTAAATAAACCAATTCTATATTATAACACTAATTTACATACTAATATTTACACTTTATTTATAAGTATATATAAATATGTATAATTATATCGATAGTGATTCTGATAATCCTATCCTTCACATAATCAGCAATTTGATGTATAATTAACTAATAATGGTCACAATAACAACTCGATAGATATTTTCAAGTAAATAAACAAGCAGTAGTGTACAGGCCGGCGGCGACGAGCGCCAGAGTTCTCGACATATTGCACAGCGCGCCCGCCGCGCCTCGCCGCGGGACTAGCGGCCGTCGGTCGGCAAGCGACGTTACAATAAATAATTCTCTAAACCGATAATGCAAAACGATATACATTAAATTAGTCGTACTCTCACTTGCGACGTCGTTTACACTACTCTATGTACAGACGGGGGTGTGGGGGAGACGGCGGTCGCGCCGCTTCGCTATCATCGCGGCTCCTCCTTCTTGAGCAGGTCGAGCGGCGCCAGCGGAGCCAGCGGCGGCGCCAGCGGGGCCAGCGGCGCCAGCGGCGCGTGCGGGCCCAGCGGCGGCAGCGGCCCGTGCGCCAGCGCGCGGTGGTGCAGCAGCGGGCCCGACTTCAGCTGCTGGTGGTGCGCGTACGCGCTCAGCATCTTGGCGCGGTCCTCCTCGGCGCGGATGGCCGCCTCCACGAGCGGCGCGAAGCGCATGTGCTGCAGCGGGTCGAACGGCCGGTACGGGTCCCAGGGCGGCGGCGGCGGGTAGGCGGGCAGCGCGGGCGGCGCGTGGCGCGGCGGCTCCTTGCGCTCGTCCTTGACGTCGAGCGCGCCGTTGCGCAGCGGCGAGCGCGCGCGCGCCCGCTCCAGCTCGCGCTCCCGCTGCTCGCGCGCCTTGCGCCGCTCGCGCTCCTCGCGGTCGCGGCGCTCGCGCTCGTCCCGCTCGCGGCGCGCGCGCTCGCGCTCCTCGTGCTCGCGGCGCGCCTCGGCCGCGGCCGCCGCCGACGCGGCCGACGCCGCCGCCGCCGACGCGGCCGGCCGCACGCCGCGCCACGCGTCGTGCAGCGCGCCCAGCGGCGGCGCGTGGTGCACGCCGTGCAGCGACGACGACAGCGCGAGGTCGCGCCCGTAGGCCGAGAGCCCGAAGGCGGTCGGCGCCCCGGGGAAGGCGCCGGCGCCGTACCGTCCGAACGGGGAGACCCCTGAAACGCGCAAACCCCGGTCAGTAGGCGCGACTAGAGGCGCACTCACGAGGCCGGCGCGCGCGTCGTCGTAGCGGACGGTACCTAGGTGCGGGTGGTGCGGCAGGTAGGGCGGCGGCGGCAGCTCGTAGGGCGAGCGGTAGGCGGCGGGCGGCGGCGCGGGCGCGGGGAACACGCGTAGCTTGTCCTTGTCGGGCACGCCCACGCCGCCCACGCCTCCCACGCCGCCGACGCCACCGACGCCGCCGACGCCGCCCGGCGTCCCCGTGCTGCCTCCCGTCTTCTCCTTCTGTTGGTGATTGTAGATCTCCCACGCAATTCTGACGTGCATAGCGTTCCATTTTCCAGTTTTCTGAAATGATTATAAGAGCGGTTGTAATATCCACTGTCGTAAAAATATGTAAAAAAAAATGTAATTAAAAATATGTATTTACGAGCATGCATAATAAATTGAAGTGCTAAGAAGGAAACCTACCGCTGTAGCGGGGCGTGGTGGTGGTTTAGTGGCGGACTCGCTTGCGGCTGACACTACGGGCTGTTAACATGATGCGTCGCAGGGTTAATGATCACAGTGCAACATAAAATATAGTATAAGCTTTAAGCTAGACAGTTAAAGAAAAGTGTATGAGGAGGAGACTCGGTAAACATTACACAAGTAATAATGATATTAGTAGGTTCTAATTATATTAACTTCATGATTCAGCCAATCAAAATGTTAAAACACATAAGAATGATGAATAATTCAAAAATGCCCCTGGGCATTAAGTTCGCCTATTGTAACAAATTTTGTGCAATAAAGTTTAAATAAATAAAATAAAAAATACCTCTAGCTTCATGTTTCATTAATTCTGATTGGCTTATCAACTACAGGATCAAAGTATATTACTTTAAATGATATAAAGGGAAAAAATATCTAGTGTACACACGCGAGTTGAGTATAGAGCTCGCCCATCATTCAAGTATGGACAAGCTCACAATTATGCAACTCGCGCGCGACCTATACAAAATATAATCAAGTGACAGTGAAGAGAATGTAGTACACACTACAAATTACTAAGCACATGAGTGAATACATAGTCCAATATTACTTAATGTAGTTTATTTTTAATCACATAGTTTATAAATTGTATAATAAGCAGTACATTTTAACGACTTTATTACATTCATCGGGCACAGCTTATATATATTAATATTATTATGAATAAAATTCAATAGAAAACTAAAAAAAAAAGAATTGCAAATCGATATTCAATAATTTATTAATCTATGTGAATATTATCTAGGTTGGTTATGTTAAATCATCATCATCATCCTTCTAGCGGCGTTTTGTACCAGTGCCTCAAAAACAAAAGCTTCGGGTGGCCCCCGGGCTTCGGAGCCCGAGAGCCGCTTTCCTGCTACGACTTCACCAATATAATAATGATATATTGGCATTGGCATCACTTACGATGTCAAGCTACACCTTATTGGGTCTGCCCCTTCTGCCGGGATCCGGCGGTGGTGGTAGTATGGCCAGCCATTTATTACCTACGCAGTTGTGCGGTTTTCGCAAGATATGGCCGACATGGCCGTACCAAGAAAGATACTCTCCTTCAGTTTGTCTGCTATTCACGGACATGAAGTCTACCACGTGAGTGCGTGAGTTTGTCAGGCGGTCTTTCCGCGTAACTCCACACATCCATCGTAGCATTTTCATCTCCGTGACATGCAACTCCTGGTAGTGTCGCCCAAGTACAGGCTAAGTATATACGCCACGGGGATACAAAAGAACAGGGTATAGACACCCTTCAACATAGCCGGCCTTTACGGTCATAAATGACTCCACTCAGCCTTGACTTCGCAATCAATGACTCCGGACGAATGAAAAGTAACGACCGCAGGTACAGTCAACCCCCTCGTCTAGGTTTCGGACCGTGACATAAAAATATCTAACAAGAGTATTTTTTTATTTATGATATTAATACATAGATTGATACATTATTTAAGTAATGGTATCCTGTAGCAACACCTGATTATGCCAAAAGTCGCGAAGATTTAATTCGTGTTCTATTAGATTGGTTGCAATATTTATTTATTGAAAAAAGTATACCAACAGTATACATATATAACGTGACAAAATGCTTCAATTTAGTACAACCCTTTACAGGTATGTAATATCATCGTTATATTGCCATTACGCATCCGTCGAGATCGCATCGGTCGAGACTCGGTATTGACTCATGTGCTTAAACTACAGGATGGAGTACTAAAATGCTGGAGCAGAACATACCTTGGGTGCGTAGGTGGTGAGCGGCGCGGGCGGCACGTAGGGCGCGCCGGGGTGCAGCAGGCTGGACGAGTACGGGTAGCCGAGGCCCAGACCCGTGCGGTACAACGATGTCATTTTTCCCATATCTTTGAACTGGAAAATTCAAATTTATGATTTAGAAACATCAACACTTTCATTTAAATTATGTGCAGTGAAATGCCGCAAAATAAATAAATAAATTCACACAACATCTCATACATTGACCTGACTCCGTGCAAAGTAGCTTATGCACTTGTATTACAGATATCAGACAACAGAGGATCACAAATATATTACTTAAATACATATATAACACCCAGACACTGAACAAACACAAGTGTTCATCACACGAATGTTTGTCCAGGGTGGGGATCGAACCCACGACCTATGGCGTATGAGGCAGGGTCACTACCATTGCGCCAACCGGCCAGTCAAAATGATATTAATTAAGAATCTTTGTTGGTTTTATCGTTTTTAAAGTATGGTTGACAAAAGAAGTAATGCTCACCAGAGGCGCATGCGGCACGAGGAGCTGGTGGTGCGGGTGCGGCGGCGGCGGGGCGTGGGGCGCGTGGGGCGCGTGGGGCGCATGGGGCGCGTGCGGCGCGTGGGGCGCGTGGGGCGCGTGCGGCGCGTGGGGCGCGTGCGGGGCGTGCGGCGCGTGCGGCGTGTGCTGGTGCACGTGCGTGTGCTGGTGCTGGTGGTGGTGCAGCTCGGTGCGCACGCCCACGCCGGCGCCGCCCACCGCGCCCGCCGCCGCCAGGAACCGGTTGTCGAGCTCGCGCCGGAGCAGGTCCGCGCCGGGGCCTGGAAACACATTGTCAGATCCGAATTTAACATACTGATAAAAAAATATTGCACTATATTTCGGCTGTTAAAAATGAAAACCTAGTATCTAAAGATTTTTAATATGGCTGTTTTTAGGATCGCAGCCGTTGAGTAGCTTAACATGTAAAAAACCTAATAATTAATACTTATTTTAGAAAATAAATTAGTTATCTACTAGGTTTTGATTCAGAACATCCGATGTACAGCTAAGATCCGCTGAAATTGTACGGTACGTGTTATTATACTCGTAGCGTCCAATTTCAGCGTCTCTATAGGCATTACAGATGTCTAGTGCATACTTTTCTGATTTTAATTTATGTAGACTAAACTGATAAATGCAAAATGTATGGGAACTTGATATTTTGTTCCTTATCGACGGCATTATCACAACTATGTGTGCTTTGAGCTGCGATTTATTTCAAACTCACACTTAGCTCATTAAGTATAACACGAGTGAGGTACAAATTGGAAAAAATAATAAATGTCGGCTCGGCCGAAAGATAATACGCAACAGCAAAAAAATTTTACGAAAACATAATAAGAACTCACTTGATTGGAAGAGTGATTCTGCTGAGAAAGGATTTGGGTTAGGCGGAGCCAGTGGCGCGCCGAACAGCGGCGGAGCTGGCGCGAACCCGCTTGTCCGCTCCGTACCCGTCGGCCTGCTGGAAAGAATATTTCGAGATCACATAACTAGACTTAATATGGACGCCATCAACGCCATGTTATATTTTAAGAAATCTGAAAAAGACTATTCACTAAGTTCTCGATATTTTTTTTATACCTGACTGTAATTTTCGCTGCTGAAGGTAAATGATGATATGAAATGACGTCAAACGTTCTTACCTAATTGGGGCTATCGCGCGTGAAAAATCCACTGTCATACTGTAGAACTGAGGTCCATCTAGACGGCGATTGGTTATTTTTGCTGTGAGATGTCAAACTTCACTAAACAACCAATGCCGTTGAAGTTTAATCTCAATGTAACAGTACGCCATCTAGCGCATTTTAACACGCGATAGCCTGATTTTAAGTGTTCATTTTTACCTATTGCTATAATGTGTAATGCATGAAATATACGTTCATTAAGTTAACCTATTGTTGTAACGTGTAGGTTTTGCATGTATGTTCATTTACCTATAACGTGTATTGCATGTACGTTATATCACAGTATATTATTATTATAATCACATGTAGGGGATTGTATACTCACGTTACCCCCCAGTGGGCGGGCGGTTTGGCACTGGAGCTGATGCTGGGCACGGTGGGCACGGGCGCGAGCGAGTGCGCGAGGTGCGTGGGCGCGGCCGGCGTGGGCGTGGGCGCGGCCAGCGGCGCGCCCAGCGGGCCCACCAGCGAGCTGCCCAGCGGCGCGCTCAGCCCCGTCGGTAGGGGGCCCTGGAAACGACCGTGACATTCCTTATTAGAAACGTGCAGGATATAGTAATACACGGTTCCAAACAAATATACAAGTTGCCATAAGCCTGTTGCGGTCCACAGCTGGACATAGGCCTCTCCAAATGCTCGCCACTTTGATCGATCTTCGGCTACTCGCATCCAGCTCCAGCCAGCCCTCTTGCGCAGATCATCACTCCATCTGGCCTGAGGTCGTCCTACACTACGTTTACCGACTAATATAATATATATAGTATATACTCCGACCCATTCGGCTACATCGGCCGATCTTCACGATCATCCACGTACACTGTCACTTGTACACTCTCTATAACCCTTACTGTCATATTCCGATGTCACAGTGTGACACGACCGGGATTCCGAGGCACTTCCAAAACCGCCAATTTCCATACGAGCTGATACTATGAATTTCTTACCTAACAACTTTCACTTTATTACAAAACGGAGACTATCATGATTTGAATGGAGACCAAAGTTAGTCATGAAAATGGTGCTGTCACTTTTATACAAGTAACAAATAGGTAATAGTGATAGCTTTATTAGCAACTTGAATAAAACCCAGATTAACTATTATAAAACGTGCTGCAACGTTTTGTAATAACGGGGCTTAGGTACAAATCTTGGCCCCATCCGGGAATCGAACCCAGGACCTCTTGCGCGATAGTCGCTTTAAAATGCAATTCTTATCACAGTAATACTTTCTAAATGGTCTACACGGACATTTTTCTTTAGGAATGAGCTCTTTCTTCTGTACTGTACGAACACACCTTTTCGGTTTAGATCTGCCTTTACATACCACATTTGCATAACCTTGCCTTTGTTTGCTAGCACTTACTTGTCAATACTTAAAATGTTGGTCAAGAGCTCACCACATAAAAATACGAAGAAAGCAACGCAACAACTTCGTACTTTTCAAGCTTACGGCTTATGTAATTGTCGAACAATTACTGTACTAACCGGTAGCTTCGGTACCGCGGTTCTCGCCACTGGGGCAGCGCGAGCGCCTCGTGTTGTAAGCGTAAAAGGGAACTGACCGGTAGCGGGGCGACGAGCGAGGCGGGTAGCGGCGCGGGCGGCGCCGGCGCCTGCACGCTGGCGCCCGACGCGGGCGTGCTGCGCGACAGGCTGCTGATGTTGCTGCTGAAATCAGCCCGCTAACGGTAACTACCAGCTCTTTACCGATTAACGTCGTAAGGCCCAGACAGCAGACACAATGGAAAATCGATTTTTTAAGGCTTTTGGGTCTTACAACGTTAAACGATAACAGTATTTTCACTCAGTCCTATTTTTTACTTGGTTAAAAATTCAATAGGATCTACAATGTGACAAATATTTAATGGATATTATAAAGTAAGTAAGTAATTTATTTGAGTCGTACCTAAAGCTTTCTCGTTCCCTGTTGGGGCTGTGCCCGCGAGGTGAATACGAGAGAGGCGCGTGCGACGGCACCGAGCCCGCCGCGCCCGTCGAGCCGGGGGTGTGTGGCCGGACGCCTTTCGGTGTCTTGGGTGCCACCAGCGGCGACGCCGACAGGCTTGTCCTCTGAAATAAAATAGTTTGAGGGTTAGTTAGCTTGAACAACGACATGACTCAAGACTTCAGCAATACAGTAAATGATGCAAAGTGATTACCGTGTCTGTAGAATTCCTGGGTGACGCTGCCGCAGGTGGAAGGTAAGGACTGTGTTGGAGTGTGGTGGCATAAGGCGCGTAGAGAGGCGGGTAGGTAGCACCAGAGTAAACGACCGGGGGCGGAAAGCCATTGGAGGCGAGCGTCGAGCTCACCGCCGGACTAGTCGTCCGCGCTGCCAACTCACTCGAAGAGACAACTGCTTGCCTGGAGTCTACCACGGGCGGCGCTATTGTGTGACTACTACTGCCCGATACAGGAGGGACCAATGAGGGAGCGATACTGGTCGCTGGTGACGATTCTACATGATTCATTGGCGCATGTAAGGACACTGGAGGTGCGAGAGGACCTTGATGGGGTGGCATGCTTAGTCCTGGATGTTTAAGGCTGGTGGTGTAACTCGAAATTGTACTAGTTGTTGAAGACAATGACATTGGAGGACCTATGTGGTTCGGCACTGAGGTGGCTGTAAGTGGATTGGAATTACTATTATTCAAAGAAAGATGGTTAGTATGGTTCATAATGGAATGGCTATTTATAGGATGGCTCAATTGTGCCCCAGTCGGTTGACTCGTAGTGGAAGTTTGAACATGATTCGACGTTAGATGATTCGCCACGCTGAATGGAGCGAGATGCGGAGGTCTATTCGCAAACGCCGATTGAACGGAATGTTTCTGTAAACTCGGCTGACTCTGATAGGGCATCGGATGACTGTGAATACTGGAACTTATACTCGTGTTTATATGACTAGACCCGATCGATGGAGTAGGATAGGGGCGGGAAGTCGGTGCCGCTGGGGAGACCGGCCGACCGGGCTGGGTTTGATTCGGAAGACAGCTAGTATTAGAGGGCGGAGTCGCGTGAGGAGGAACACTTGGTGGCACTCCATTTACGCGGCTCGGGAACGAGGTAGGAACGGAGGAGTGAGTCGAGGCGACCGTTGGCGTATTTCGAACGTCATGGCCGGGCATCATCGGATGTGGTTGCGAATGAGGCACGCGACTGGGGAGACTAGGATGCGAGGGTTGCGTCGTGGGCGGGGCGGCGGCGGGCGGCCGCGGCGCGTGGTGCGCGTGCAGGTCCAGGGGCGCCGATGGCTGCTCCGAGGGTTCAGTCCGCGTCTCGTGGTTCGTATGGCGGTAGTCGGGCATCGCTGCCGCGGCATGCGACTGATAGGCGGTGTGCGAGGGGAACAGCGGGGACGGCGCGGGAGGAGCCGGCGGCGCGGGCGTCGGGCTGTCGGCGGCTGCACGCGCTCCGGGTTGCAGCTTGTTGTTGCTGGCGGGGCGCTCGGGCGTGTCGGGGCCGGCGGCGCCGACGGGCCGCGCCGGTATCTGCGTGGCGGCGTGGCCATCGATGGTGGGGATGTGAGCGCCGTTGGGTCTGTGCGGCGTGTCGGCTCGGAAGGGCGGCGGCGGGAGCGCGGGCGGCGGCAGCGCGGCGGGCGCGGGCGAGGGCGCGGGCTGCGGGAGCGGCGCGGGCGCGGGGCTGGCGCTGCCGCCGACCGGGGCCCGCGACAGAGCTAGCGCGCCGCCGCTGCCGCCCCGCGCCACCAGCTCGTTTTTGGCGCCGCCGCCACCACCCGCGCCCGCCACCCGGAACAGAGAGCCTGCGTCTGATGCCTGAAAACATTGATAGTTGTTTTTAAAGGAAATAAATAGATAAAAGTACTTACATACGATATACTTATATATGAAGTTTTAAAATAATTTAAAACATCTATTTGCCGTCAGTCAATGACAGCATTAGTGGCATCACATTTTCGAACGCTTTCAATTTGTGAAATTGTGTATGTAGAGATTATAAATGATCAAAGCTTTATAAGTATAATATGGCATGATCCCATACATGAATGGCTCTATTGCCGTTGATGTTTATATTAAATTTGGATTGACTTACGTCGTCCATAGACACGTCATGATATCTTGGTGAGGCGTTTCTACTACTTTCTGGACTCGCCTGGAACAAAGAAAAAAGCCTGTTATTATTTAAGAAATTTTTAAGCAAGGTGTCTATAACACTGTACACTTTTGCGTTTATCTTCAGGGTGTTATAAAAACAAAGAATGGGGCAGCTTGTCTTCATTTTGTTTTCCTGTAATGATGATTTCTCAAAAGGCATTCGGCTCACAAGATCATGATCTTTTGCCTAACCATTTTACATAAACTTATCACAAATACCTATAACGTGTTGTTACTAAAAGGTATTGAAAAAAAAAAGAAACTAAAAATTGGTTCTTATAGCATTTTCTGTTAAAGTTTGTAACTAAAACCATTATGATCGAGTAGCAAGGAAGTTAGGTTTTCTTTGGCAACTGGCTCTGGCTGTGAAACGTGGGAGAATATGCAGTAAAAAAAATCTACCGCCTTTGGCAACTGGTTGTGAATCTCAGTTGCCAATGGCCGGAGGTGAAATATGTCATGTTTACTCAAACGTGTTATTTCAATGTAACAATATTATTATTGTACAGTCAACTCCAAAAATATGTATACACTTTAGGACCTTGTCACAATACACTAAAAAAGTAAGGACGTTCTACTTTCTTATATTATGTATTGTGACAAGGTCCTAAAGTGTATACATATTTTTGGAGTTGACTGTACACTTCGAGCGTGAAAATTCTGTAACCCTGTTGATGACAGTGCACTAGTTTTAGAGCGGTGCCGACCACACCGGCCTGTATTGTGTACTTATTAACATTCTAAATCTGTATCTATTGTTTGAACCTAACACAATAACCACCTACGTGTTTTAAGTATTCATCAGATGGTAGATGAAATCGCGTCCGACACACAAAACAATGAGAATTATAACCAAAAGTATCGTGGGATGCCAATATTCATTATATGTAGTTATGTACCTATAAGTGTAAGAATGTATGTATATTGTTTAATAAAAAGGTCTTGAAAGGTCTATTAAAACCTAAGTGCTCTCGTAGATAATACACTCTTGGTGCGGCAGAAGAATGCTAAATGGCCAGTTAAAACTTTTAAAAGGCAGTAATACCATTGTGCAATTAATGGATTGTTTAGGTACTGCCTTTGTGTTATTTTATTACAGCAATATTATTGTCAATGTAATAATTTTACAGTTTAATCAAAAACTTACACAAATTGTAGAATATTTCCTTTGTTATTACTTAAGAGTCGTATAGTTTTAGAACCGGCAATCTTTCATACACCTTTTATAGTCTTGCAATATATAGGTAATAACAGTTGCATAAACATAGGTCATTGACATCCACACAACAAGCTTTTCTTATATAGGTACAGGTTGGACAAAAAAACTTCCCAAATTTAGCTTAAGCATAAATTACCAATTCATCAGTGTGACAGTAAAAAATTTAACATCAAAGGTGTTAAAATCAGCAAATGTCTCAAAGAGTATATTTTATTTATTTTGCAGCAGAGACTCCACTGTTTGAAGGGGAATGGAAAGTAATTACTTGGAAATATTTACGAGCGAGCGAGAGAATGGCTCAATAAAACTAGCTGGGTAACCGCACCGTTTACGACGAACAGTTTAAGTAGCTTTGTCTCCAATCCTGACCAGCGTAGCCATACAGTCACATTGGTTCTATTTTAATATTTATGTAGCGACTTTACTGATAATTTATACGTTTTTAATAACTACTGAGAAAAGGGGGAAAACGAGCTACTACTAGATAGCTTAGCTCGACGAGTAGTAAAGCAGTTTAATTAACATTATTTATTATATTCATGTATACAGCGATAGGGATTTCAGAATGTAAACTAGGTTAGAAGGATAAACACAAAACAGTATATCTAACGGTTATTTGACAGCAGAATCCCGTTATTCAGTCAGAGAACCGCACAGAATCCGCTAAATACAGAAGTGGCCGGAAGAAATAGTCAATCGATCGTATTGAAGGAACAAATCGTTTCGGGAGCGTTCCGGCAATTGAATGTTTAACCTTATCCGGTGGGGGTGGGTCGTCGCTCCGCAACAATAGAGTGATAAATCAAGTATGGACCACGCGTGCCGACCGAGCGGCGGCTCTGCGTCCGGTCCTCGGTGCATAAAGGACATTCAAAGGTGCCGCGGACACGACAACATTTTTCTTTTCTTCTGTACAGGTAATATTGACGTCACAGGTATTTCGAATAATCTATTATACATTTTAAAAGAAAAACAACTCTAGAACAAGTGTTGAATAATTATCTAAAAAGGCTAGTGAAGCTGCTGTTGTCGTCCAGAAAATAGGAGCCGTCAATCATCACCAATGTACGCTGGCAGCTAGTCAAAATCGCGTTACATAGAATGGATAATAATCAGTGAGATATTAGCGCGATGACTGATGTCGTGTCGGCAAGTAATAATAGTGTGTTTGAGCCCACCTCCGACCAGAAACGCGCGTCTCTAAATAAACCAGCTATAAAAATAAACGACCGCATTAGTCAACGATGTCAAAATAAAACTAGCAGTATTAACAGCAAACGTTTATTCAAAATTCTTTTAAGTATAGTTTTCAGTTTCAGAAATAATTTGCCAATGTCAAATATTCATGTGTGAACTCGTTAAACATTTTACAATCTGTAATAAAATTATTAAGGTTTCCTTCCGCCGTATCTGGCATTGTACCGTTCTTATTTATACCGAGCATTTAGAAGCAGTTAATAACTTTTAAAATAAATTAAGTCAGAAATTTCTGAATTAATTACGTTGAAATTACGAATTCAAAACAGATAGCGAAGCATAATCTCGCGATCCGCGCCTCGGGGCCTGCCTCCTCCCCGTCCCTCCCTGTAGCGGAGTAGGGAGATCCGGAAAAAATGGCGTGATAGCTTTTCGCCCCTCATTCGAAATTCTAATACTCCCACAAACTTTTAATAGGATCGGTCTTAAAATTCAAGGAGACTTTCGTCCAGAAGTAAAGTTCAAACGACGTCTCGCGATCATGGCCTGCGGTGACTTTGTAACGGGCCAGACTTTTTCATTAAATTCAGTTTTTGTATTAATTTTATAAAAAATTATAAACGTGCGATCCACTAAAGTTAGATTTTTTTTCTATGATTGTCAAAAAGTTTGATCGATATTATGTTAATTTATTTTGCAAATGTTTTGAAATGAAAGGAGCTTTTTTCCATTATGGCGCGAATATTCGTGACATGCAAAAAGTAGCTTAGCTTACTTGGTTTAAGTTTGACTGTGAGATAGTAAAAATTGGGATCCTTCTACACGGAAGGTAATTTTATATTTTTATATCAAAGGTTCGTCGTAAAGGATAATTAAAAATCACTTACGGTGCTCTAAAGATTTGGTTGTGGAAATTATTCGATATTTTCAGAAGTTTAATACTAGTCAAAATATACCTAGGGTAAAGCGAGAATAACCATTCTGCTAATAGTATTGTAGACTTAAAAAGCCCCATTTTAAAGGTTTATATTCGCTTAGAACTATTTGGTGGGGGGAAGTAAAGAGCTCAGTTTAAACAAGGCTTAAACTGTGCTGGTTTTTGTATTAAGGATAATTCGCACCTTAATGTAAAAAAGAAATAGATAGGTACGGTGGCCAGCACATCAAGTTACTACAATCTGTCAAATTTCTTCAATCGAACCTCACTTTTATGTCAAACGTGTTTGGTTCAATATCAACTGAGGAAATTTGACAGATTGTAGTAACTTGATGTGCTGGCCACTGTACATAGTATCTATATAAATACAAATTTTAATGTTCATTGTATTTTAATAATGTTTCGGCCGTTTCGCGCACTAGATTCATATTCCGTACCCGTTAACACGTCCGTCACACAGAAAGCTAAAAACTGAGACTCAATATTACCTTCTTTACTTAAAATGAGGCACGCGTAGACATTCGACTCATGACCTGAATTCAGTGCTGCATGCACAATTTCGTCTGGTGCGTGTGACGAATTGCGCATTGTAAAGAGCCATAGAGATCATCAGGTGAGTAATGTGGGAACCCTTTAAGGGTAACAAGGTATGAAACGAGGATGTATTTGAAGAACAAGCGACATGTAGCTAGGTTAATTTCCATACTAACTAACACCTGTCTCTCCTTTAGAAAGAAGGAAACCTTCCCGTCCGTTTAAACGTGGTGCATTTTGTAAACCGTGGACCAAGAGTCCGTGAACTAATTGATAGAATAATAAAAAATGTAATGGATAATACGGAAAATACTTAGCACTACTATATAATACTAACTACACATATGAATGGGATTAAAGTAAACTATGCTAGTCAGTCGCCTATATTTTATATTTACGGTCAATCCATACATATTACTTAAAAAATTATAAAAAAGTAGATCTTATTTACGATTTTTAATATCTTATATAAATTCCAATTAAATTGTTTGTGATTTTTAAGTAAGGAAAATAAATTAGCATTTCGGGATAAATGTAGAAAATACTAAAGCAATTAGTATAAGCGCTTACTTAATTTATCGATCAGATTTCAAAGATTTGGCCTTGGTAAGTTGTTTTTAGAAAATGAGAGAATATTTGGCGACATCGTCTAATTGATACTATCAAATTTATTAGACTAGTAGTCGATGTACGGTTCATATCCCCATCCATGTATCCTATCTGTCAAAAACATTTATTTCATGCTTGTGCTTTGGGCCGATAGTATACTACTAGCTACCGCTTTGCTGAGAAATTTTTGGTGATTTCGTTTCACTTTAAATAGTATGTCGCAGGCGACTGGCAAAACCTCTGTTTAGGCTATATATCTCAAAGTATGCTTAGACGAACATTGTCACTTTTTATAGCACTATCGAACTTTTATACTCTTTGCCATAAATTTAGTATAAACAATGATTGTCAATTGATTGCCATTAATTTATTATAAACAGGTCACAATAAATACGGAATGGCAATTTACTTCCAGTAACAAGAATTATGAATCAGGTTTTCCATATCTACGATAAATATCTAATAACTAGTTATGAAACACATTATAAATAACTGTCAATGACAGTGTTATGATATCTTAATTAAGATTCATTGTTAATAAGTATTTAAATAGCTATACACATTTTAAGGCGAATTTTAAATGTTAATATAATCAGGTTGATTTCCTGATTCATATGCGGGTTAATAATAGATTTTATAGTTTTATGGGAGTTATCTAGGAAGACCAATATTATTATTTTTGGTAAATAATAGAGACAGGGTAACCAGACTAACAGCTGTACTCAGAGACGTCATTTAGCCTTAATTTTCATTATCTTAATAAATTATGGGTAATCTTTGTGTATGTCAATAAGTGTATTTTTTATATACCTTTCTAATCTGCTGCTCTTATCTGCAGAGCTACCACAGCTTCTTGTTAATCCCAGAACATAAACACTCAACTAATTAGATTAGAAATTATACTTCCAAATTGGCTTCTATAAAACCCTAAACTTCCTTATTGCGCGAACTCTAAACACAAATGAGTCAACGAGGTCATCAACCATGGGATTAGCCCGCGTTGCATGCATACTATACTTACCACCGTATATAATGTACGTTGTAAATTTGTATTCACGGCTGTCTTTAACTACTTAATTGGATTATAATTTTAAGAGTTAACGACACGGTTAGTCTTATCAGATTAATTGTTAATATTCATAATTAGTTAGGCGAACCTGTTTTATGTATATTTCAACAGAATTATCGGACAATTTCGTAGCTTACTTTGCATAAAATATTAATTTACGATCTAGCAGCTTAAAAGCGACTGGAAAAGATGACGACCTTTTTACACAATGACAATAAAATCAGACAATGATATAAATGCCCCCTTCGGTAATAAAAAATAATAAAAAAAGAGTATAAAACATAGAACTAATTCTATTTACGTGTAAGAAAACTTTTACTTAAAAAGAGTCTACTAATTTCTTTCAAAAAACATTTGTGTATACAAGCCGTTTGTAAACATTATGTTTACTTATTCAATTCGGTGTAATTATCTTAACAAAAGTGGTAATTGTTGTGGTGGTGTTTCACGGAATTTCCACTTACAACGTTAATATTTTTAGTCCAAGTATAAAAGCGCTTATTAACCTAGATACGAGGAGTAATAAAAAATAAAGTTAACAACTGGGTGTTAGAAATTATAATGACGCTGTTCATATAGCCTCTATAAACATTCGAGCAGAATTGTAGTGTAATAGCAGTAAAAGCGACGCGCGTTGCGTTTCGGAAGTATCGTGACAAACTACTATAACGATTCTATTACTTTTTTCAATGTGAATTGAAATGAATACTCATCTACAGTTAATCGTAAGTTTGTAGGTAAACGTGTTATTAGGCAAATTATAATAAATGTTCAAACAATCTGAAAAAATCATCACATTGTCTGTTTCAGTAGTTTTTTGTGTCAAGAGGAAACAGGTCAGAAATTCAAAATCTCCCACAATACCTAATTGAAAGTACAAAATAACAATTCGTTATATGTGATGATTACTTCAATATGTCAAACATTAACTCTTGATTTTTATTGTTTGTTTCTTAGGTATATTGCGTATGCGCAGTAGTTTTTATAACGCCCAGATTAAGTTCTTGTCATAAATTCAAATAGAATTCAATTTACAAATTGATGGCTTTTGTATGGAGCCTCTTCCTCATTTTTATGTAAATACATATACCTAACTTTTAAAATTATAAATATTATGTGTACATTTGAAGCGTCTACCTGTTGCCAAAAATTCATGATTTTTGTATGGCAGTCCTTTAGTATGGCTTTTACTTTGTTTCCAGTAGGTATTAGTTGTTGTAGCGACACCATAGGATCGGTTTGTTAGTAAAAATTTGAAAGGAATGACAGATCTAATTGATATAACCCACTAAGCTATCTACTTATTGACCGCAGCTGCTAGACATTTATGCTAATTTATCTCTATATTTTGTGTGAAAAAAAGCTTTTGATAGTTTTTTTTATAATATAGTCACGTGGTATACACCTGACTTAATGTTTCAAAATGATATCGACAACAGTAAAGTTATAAAAACTGAGCAGGAAATTGGTAATGAAGTGTGACGCAAATTCGCACGTGATACCTGTTGTTCCGGCTCATCTTTAGCTGGTGATCGTTTCTGACTCTCCTTATCCCCCTTCGGTAGGGCAGGGGACTTCTCATTCTTATTGTTTGTCACCGTTGCGTTCTTCTCCGTTTTTTGTTTTGGTGTTTTTTTCTTGCTTTCTTTCTTGTTGCCGCCTTCAGCATTGCTTTTAGGCGAATCTTTGATCCTCACTATGGTAACTTTAGCGAACTTTTAGCTCATAAAAAAGTTATTTCACTTGTTATAAATATGTCACTATTCCACATAAACATTCAACACTTTTAACAATTGAGCAATCTTCACAATAAGCGAAATCCTACTTTGTGATGCCGTAAGTTGAACAACAACAACAACACAACACTTTCAGTTTTCAAAAGTGCTTTTGGAGATCCTGATTAAGTATCACTGCAATCCTGAGGCACTGTAATCCAAGTTCATCGCATCCGCGATTGTGTGAGCTCGTAACAAAAATACCGAAAGATCGCGTGGCGAGCGTAAAGACAAAGGAGGCGGGCCGTGACTTACAACACGTGTACACGGCCGGGCGGCCGTAACTAGAGTGCGGGCGCCGCGCGGCGGTCGTCGCCCGCTCGCCCGCGCCCCCCGCTCGCGCACGCGCCGCCCGCCCAACGAAACGCCTTGTTCAGTATTTCTCGATGCAACGGATTTTGAAAGCTAATACATGCACAACAATGTTCTTGATATGGCCGAATGTAAAACAAGCCTTCGACGCTCTATTTGAATTGAAAAATGTAATGTTCTTATTCGAATCGTAACTACACTGTTTTAATACACAAAGATTTATGTTATTGATGCTAACTCTATGTTCATAATATAGAGGCAAAGTTGTGAAGTTGCGGTAAATTTCAAATCCGTGGTGAAAAAGACCGAACGTTTATTTTAAAAAATATTTATGTAAAAAGTAACAGCCAAATAATTTTTACTTAGGTATGTATGTGATGATAAATTTAAGACAGAAAGACAAAAATAGCTTTTCTTCTTCTAGAAAGGTAAACTTTTAAAAAAAGTTGTTGGCGGTCATGACTGCATAATATTTTACTTATGAGCGCTTAACGAGGTTTAACAGTCGATATTCATTTATTCCATTTTTGTTAAATTCATGTCAAAGTTATTGTGATAATATAAGTGTGTATGTATTAAAAACACACTCAGATGTTAAGATATACGTGACGAATTGAACACCTACATGAAAATTACAATTTAATAAGTATGTTTGTGTGTTTTTCTTGGACACCTTGCACGCTCAGGTAGGTATATCAGCTGCTGACTGTTTAACTTGAATTATTAAGTGGGTAGTTAATACTTGCACAAGACTAGGTTTATGTCACAAGTGTTCAATTAAAAATAACACTTTAAATATAATGCCATATTTTTACTATATTATTATAATAATATTAAAAAATACCTACATAACATAAGAGAACAAGAATGTAGCGCGCCCTCACTTCGTCTGGTACCAGAGTCATTGATTGCTTTATAAGCAGTGATATATTATTATGATGCTGAGTGAAGACCATTTTGGTAGCATAATTTTAATATTAATATTAGTGTTATTGTCTGTTGTTTTTGTTGCTCCAAAGAAGTATAATCCTTTCTAACTCCAAAGTCCTTTTTGAGTAGGTTTAGTTAACCTAACCTAACGAAGACATAAATTCACCACAGCGGTTAAAAAAATGAAATGGCGCCGTTACTGGACCTAAAGTAATAACCATAATTTACAGAAACTTTATGATTTTCAACTGCAAATTGTTAAAAAATACATCTAATAGCTTCCCATGTTTAATGTTACCTATTCATGGTCAAAATGCCTGTTCGTATCGAATTGCCTGTGATTAAATCATTAAATAATTGATACAATTCATACAGCGGCAATAAATAACGGCAATAAACGGTGGCCGTTTCGAATAACCGGTAATGAATATTATGCGTAGGGTTTCTAGATAACAAGCCTTTTTACTCATTATCTTAGCGGGTTGCGTCCAAAGCTGCCGCTTCGGCCCGAGGTCCTTTTAATATTACTAGGTATAACAGCTTTTTACTACCCTGCAAAAACATAGAGGACTAGGGATGTACGGATAAGACATTTCAGATAAAGATAGATGCGGATACAGATAAACGGCACAATATTACATTAGTTTAGGATGTATAAATAATTCCAATTATCCGTTAAGTTCAGTATTTTAAGGACATAGCATTATTTTTTTATTTTTGTTGGATATTTGTATTATTTTTTTGTTACGTTAATTTGTTGAGTTTATAAGGAAGAATTTTATAAATAATGCTTAATGTTAAAATACGTTATTTAAGATAACAATGTCCAATTATAATTCAGTCAATACTTAAGAATTAATAATTATTAGAAATAGGTTAGTAATAAGATAATAGACCCTCCATATTTCTTTTTGCAATGCCCTTACAGGGCGTCACATGTATATTGTAATGTGATACGCAATAAATAAATTGAATTGAATTGGACTAAGAATAAATCAATACACGCGTCATTAAAGCGCAGAATTATTGTGTCATGTTTATCTATTGTTGAAGCTTTCTACATATATGTCTAAACATAAAAATATAACTTAATCTTATTTAAATAGCATTTATTTTATTGACAACAGTAATTGGTAGATATTTTAGTTTATCTGCTAATAGTAATTTAGTTAAGTATTCCTGTTTTATTAACAAAGCTAAGTTGGAAACCATAATTTATGTCAAATTATCTGAGTTTCAATTCTGAAGCGACTTCGCCGAGCGCCCGCGGCGCGAGTTATTAAGACATAATTAACAGCTAACAATAAAACACTAATGATTTTGAAATGCTAACAGGCGTTTTGATAATAATGATATGTTTTATGGCGAAAATTTAATATAAAAATGATATTACATAAAAATGAATTATGCGTTGGACTGCGAGCATTATCATTTGCCAAGAATACAATAAATCTTACTAAAAGATATAATCTAATAACATTAAATTAGTTTTAATACAATCTCCTTGGGATCTAAATTAAATTTATCCAACATTCCCCACGCACATTCATGTTATCGTTAAAAGTTTGCGATGGCGATCACGATAACATCTCTGAGACATCGTTATTATTAATGCAAATAAAACGATGATAACTGAACTGATGTAAAAACATAAAACTCGTTCATTTGTTTTAGATATAATATTATGTTTCATTCAATTTATAAGTGTTTACGCTATTGGCAGCGTCCGTTTGTAGCAATAACACATTTGTGTGCGAGCAGTAAAAGCACCATAAAGCGATTTATTTATATTCGTTTTATAACTTATTGCTTTACTACGGCGATAAATGCAGCCGTTGTGCGTACTATTACAGGGTGAGCGCGCTGTAAACACGCTGCGCTCAGTTACCCTGCGCAAACACACTCTTTGTTCACTACTAAATTAATTATAAAACGCAATGAATTTATGGAGATAAGAGTGTCAGGAAATAAATATATATTTAAGTTATACTAAATTGTCATATTACTAAATTGTTCATTTACTTAAAAATAACTCCAGTGAATACAGTACAATACAGTAACTTACCACTCAGCTGTATGACTACTAATTGATGAATCTGGAAGGTAGCTGTGTATCGGATACATTACATAACAGGTTTTGATAAACATTTCTTTGAGGGTGAATCGATATCTAAGAATGTAAAGAACTCTGAACGACTCTTAATAAATCACAAGTATAACAAATGAAGAATAGAATTACAAAAGAATGGTAATAAAAACGCTCCCCACAGAAAATATTAATTTGGAATCATTTATTCGGGCAGGAAAAAATCGGATAAAAGACGACCCCTTATTTTAGAGGGAAACAGTGAAGCGGCGGGGATAAGCGAGATAAATCTCGGCTTGTCTTCGGTAACCGACTCTACACGTCTATAACAATCTCTACAAACATAAAGAGCAATCTTTGTGAGTTTTCCCAAAGAGAAGAGCTGATTATTTTGCGAAGAATTGTGATCTCACGTAAAATATTAACGTATAATACCGAGGGGAAATTAAAACGATATGAATCTCTTTGTACAAACAGTGACAAAAAGACCCGGATCAAAGAGAGCTCAAGAGCTCGGGCTCGACGTTTACAAGACTCGATATTTTGCTCTGAGAACTCTCTTGCGGGATTTTATTGTACGAGCGCGAAAATACGATGTACATTTTTAAATGGGATTAACTTGTTCTTTATTAACGTTTAGTATAATTTTATTATACTAGGCTAGGCCTACTCTTGCAAGTTTACGACCCTTGTAGAGTTAATGTGCAACACGATAAGTTATAAAGCTACAATCAACATTATATTATGGAAATGACATGATTTCATATGGCATACAATCAATTCATATTGAAACACGATAAAATCAATTCGTGTTTATCGCGTTAATATTATGTTAACAGTCAATTAGTTATATTAACGGAGGATGTACACGCGCTGAATACCTACATCGAATTAGTATTCCGCGATCGGGCAGAGCCTGCGTTTTACCGGGAACCCGAAGCATTCAAACGAATTAATTACACTAAATGAGCTGATGTCAGATGCGACGCGTATTGCTATGCTCTTACGCAAATGTGGCTGCAATTAGTATAATTAATATCATGAAACTTATTTAAAAATTTGTATGAAAGCTAATTGTTCACGCACCTATTACATTTAAAATTATCAAATAACCTTCTCATCAATTTTATGAATTCCAAAATACAATGCTTATACTGTTACTACAATGAAGATTTAAAGTGTCTTTATTATTAGTTTAGTTGGCTAATAAATGTTGCTAATCTGTATAATATGTTACCACGATGTCCGTCGCGCTCACAACAATAAACTAAATGTTTACCAGCTTAAAAGATTAACTAACGGAGAGCGATCACAAAGCCGCTTGTATTGGACTTGGTTAGCTGTAGCCGTTGGGCGGGTGTTGCAGCTCGGAGCGTTCATGTTAATTACCAGATGTTGCAGCAGATGGAAAATTAAACACCAACCTGGAACGCGTTCCAGTAAAAACGATACTTGTTTCTTTCTAACAATACAAATACATTACCCATTCAGATATTGTGTTTAGATAGCTATAAACAACTAGCTAGAAGTCGTAGCGTGAGACATATGCAATAATTAATGTTTTTAAAACATTTCTCATTAACTTGCTTAAAAATTTGCGCAAATAAAATAACGAACAATATTTTGAGGTAGATCACGAAGAACACTCCTGAACCAAACGTTGCAACAGTAAATAACTAAGTTATTACGTTGAACGCTTTGAAACAGTGAAACTAAAATACGAAGCTAGTCCTTTGTCAGAAGTCGAAGGGTAAAAGTTTATATTTTGTAAAATTGAAACGTTCCGAACGGCAGTGAGCCGGAAATATGCTAGCGAGCGTCAGTGCGCTGTTTATTTTTTCCTCTCGTTTTCCCACTTTCGGTAGCAAAAGCAATAAAAATGAGTGAAGAATTTTTAAAACTAATAAAATATGATTTTTCACGTACAGCTCTGTAACGCTATTATTTTAAATTGAAACAATTTCGGTGTTCCACTTTTAACTACATATTTACGTATCATGTTTACATTCGATTGGCGAAAGCTTTTCGGAGCAGAATCAATGTTTCATGTTTGTATGTAGTTAATAGTACGAAAATGATTTGTGTTACAAATACGAATGAGTCTGATAAAAATAAAGCATGTCAAATGTGCGTGCAATAGCGTCAGCTCTGCGTTTATCAGAGGTTTGTTATGTCAACAGTATGCCGGGTTACGATTTGGTAGTACTTAAATATTTCTAGCACCAATTAGGTTTTGTCGAGCGCTATACGGGTAGGTTGCTCCCGGCGTTGATTACGCAGATTGAAATCGGCTCGCCCCTCGCTGCTTGTTAATGATGCAATAAAAACGACGCTTATCGATTTAGCCGCCCGTTAAGAACGCTCCAAGGCATAATAATTTATTATCCAAACAATGTTGCGTCAGTCGATGTAAATTACAGTACTCGACAGTGGAATTATGTAACGACGAGATTTGTTAACCGCCCGCCTGCGGAGTGACAAAAGTAATTAACACTTACGATACACTAGAGTGTTGGTTTACGACGCCCGACCCTCACGGCCCGGCCTAATGAGGGAGGGCCTCCAACGGGACCCGATTACGATCGACCGGCAATTAAATTTTCCTGATTCCTTTCACTTATTTTTATTCAGCATTACAAAACCGAGTTAAACAATCAGCTACTACATGCATTTTAACACAACGGAACCCAGCTACTAAAATTGATATTGATCGGAATAATCTGTTAGCACTTCCTTGTCAGATTATGCCACTCGAATATGATAACATGAAAGCGTATAAATATTGTACATTTGGAAAAATTTTGTCAGCTGAATTGTAAACGACAAACAGGGGTGAAATACGAAAGGGAGATATTGGGAGTCAGACAACGACCGCAGGATTTATTTCGAGCCTCATTCAATTTGTGGTAAACGTATTGTTGGATTGCGTTTTTGTATCGCTTGCGTTCATCGTGCAAACATTGCGGCGTAGTTTTACGTAAAGATATTTTTTATAAATGTAGTTTCACAAATTTAAATGCCGCAGTCAAAATTGTTTGGCTTATTGTTTAAAGCTGGTTTTACGACAACTCAAATGTCTAAAAAGAGAAAGCGTCAGTAAAATTTGAAAGTGTTATTTGAGAATGGTCGAGGACATTCATACATAACAAAGAGACAACGAGTAATGCAAAAGACATACAAATGTATTTGTGCTCGGTGTCGACTAAGTTTGAATTGTAATGAGAAATTTGAGGATGTGGTCACGGATAGCGCTCAAAAAGTTTCCTTTTTATGTCATTCTATACCTGGTCAAGTGAATCACATATGCAACGACAAAAAAATCATTATTACATAAGCCCGTATTTATAAATGCCGTTAATAGGATTCGAGAAGTTTTAGCATAGTTAGTAAACTTCAATAGAATCACTTCGGTTACCATGCAAAGATTTGTCGTTTAACCGCAGTAGTGCGGTGTGCAAGTTGCAATCAGTATTTGTGGCAAAGAAGTGAGGGGAGGCGGAAAAATGGAGGAGCGTCAACTGCACAAAGGGTCCCGTGGCTCTAGCTTTCGAAAGCCGGAGTAATCTCACTCAACGCGCCTCAGTTCGTTGCGCTGCGAAATCTCTTCAGCTTTCTGTGAGATTGTCTAAATATTGACATTGGAATTTTAATTACACTTACATTTCATCATTAAAAAAAGTCGTTTAATAACGTATGTATGCACGTACAAACGATCAGAGAACTAGCGGTGTTCCAGTTAGCCGGTAAAATGGCATGCACTGCGATGCGTGAGCGCAGGGATTAAGCTTCGCCCACCCCGCTGCGTGAGCGAACGATTATCATCTAGTGCTGGTATACCGGAAAATTTGTCGAAAGGAACTTATTTACAATGTGACAATCTTTGCTTGTTATAGTCAATAAATGTTATTTATAGTTAGAAGCAGAAGAGTTTTTGTTTTTGTATTTCAACTGAGCAGCATTTCCTATTAGTCGCCATCGTCTAACTTTCATAAAGTAAGGCTCTTTAAAAAACATTCATATATTGTCAACATCAAGAATAGATTCTTTCTTGATGTTGACAATATAAGAATGTTTTTTACTGTGTTTAGTATAATTACACCCACATCTGATGTGTATAAATTTGAAAAAAGATATTCTCAAACCTTGTCATTCATTATGACGTGTTATTATTATGTTGAAAAGATTTGCGTGACGGTGATGTTGAGCGTATGAATATTGCATAACACAAGTCGATGGCAACAGCACTTAAAAAGGGTGCAGAATTACGGATGCGGGGGGGTGATGCAGTCGAGGATGCAGCGAGAGGCGACATAAAATTTTCAACGACTGCGCCGAGTATCTGACGGCATTATCTAGCCGTTTGCAAGTGCTCCACCGCTTTTCATATCTTTTGAATAAAAATTCTTCAGCTAGTGTAACATTGTTTTCATGTGGCTTTTCGCGAACACATGGCAATTTAATAACGCGATGACTAAACAAGGATGTTGTGCTCAAGTTATGTTGAATTAGTCGTGTCAATTGATTTAGATCGTTTGGTTATTTTTGACGAATGGTTTATTGTTTGGAACACGTTTCCCAAAATATATCATCCCAAACTTTCATTTGGCAAAAAAAAAACGTAACTAGCTAAGAAAGAGTGCCTTGTAATTTCAAAGGTTGGATTTAAAGGGAAACTGTAAATAGCTTTTTGAAACTTGTGCTGCAAAAAGGATATTTTGAGTAAAAGTAGCGAGTTAGAGCAAATACAGAGTGGATGGTCGTGTAACAAGACGAAATAAGCGGGTTCGGGAGAACAGGCGGTACAGGGTGCACTGACAATCTCGTTATAGATGTGAATAAATAATGAGTAAGCATTAAGGCCGGCCGGGTATCGAGCTGCCTTTGTTGTCGCTGTTTACTGCGCACCGGGGATTGAGCTACCGCAGGCGCAATTTATTCCGCTAATCGAGCCTCACCTAC
Organism: Cnaphalocrocis medinalis; assembly: GCA_014851415.1. Classification (NCBI taxonomy): domain Eukaryota; kingdom Metazoa; phylum Arthropoda; class Insecta; order Lepidoptera; family Crambidae; genus Cnaphalocrocis; species Cnaphalocrocis medinalis. The sequence continues at coordinate 10,901,153 of CM026285.1, read as the reverse complement.
GTCGGCTTTCATTAATTAACGGACTTGACCTCTCCGCACAAAACATACAAATTATCGCTAATTGTATAATAAAGGATTTATCACACGTTTTTGGGGTTTTGCATTGAAAATAAACAACAATTATGTGAGTGTATCGTTAAACGATTACTGTAAAACTGTTCTGTGTTAATACATTCTTTATGCGTTTTAAAGCGTTTAAGGTAAATTGCCAGCCGCACCTTAAAATGCCACATACTTGTATATAAGACTTGAAAGGCTTATTGAGCAATTATTTGTACATTCTTTGTATGTCACTGTCGCAATATAAAAATCGGAGAGCTTTATTGAAAAGAACAGCAATTAAACCGAAACGAGTTAATGCGGTGTCTACATACATAACGAAGTCAATTGAAAGCAGAAAACAATTAGCGGCACCGCTTAATTATGTAGGTTAATTGCATTCCAGTTGGTGTTGTTGTTGTTTATTTATCAGTTGCTTGTATCATCGACGCGTTCCCGGCTGACATCAAAGGGTAGCCGGTGATGTGCGCACGCCCACGAGCCAGGTGGACAGGTCTCGACATTCCGCGGTATGTGCGCTCGCTCTTGCCAACTATCTAGTTCCTGCCACGATCAAAACTACGCGCTGACACGCGAGCTATCTGTCATGTCCGTCTAACGTCTCCTATGATACAATGTATCGACTATCTAATAACAAGTTCTATAATACTTTCACCTTCCCAATCGAATGACATCAGCTCTTAAAATTTGGCACGAGTCTCAATAGTCAACTTTTCATATTTCGACACTTGCAGAGCGCGTTAAGCCATCCGTTTCCAAATATCAACTTACAAACGTTGTTAAGTTGAAACTCTTGCCAACAAAGCGTTATTGCATAAGAGGATTCGGTCAAAGAGGTAGAGTTTCGACGCAAGCTTTGTGTGCATGAAATTGAATTGAATGTCATACATAACGCATTCCGTGCTTTCAAAGGGAGTGTAATAGCGATCTGTCGGCTCCATTTAAAATGTATCCGTGCAAATCTGCGCTAAGCATAGCGAGGCGAGGCGAGTGAGGCGGGCGAGGCGAGGCGCGCGGCAGGCACCGCGGATCGCGATGCGCAGCGCCCGTAACCAGCGTTCGTGTCGCAAATCGCGCGCCCATCCACTCGTGTCGCGCGGCGCGACTTGGTCGTTTGCCAGCCGCTTTGTTTTATCGCTCTCGCAAACTATTTGGCATCTAAACAATGTTTTCATTTAATGATACAGAAAAATCACACCAGATATTTCAATGTGTCATCGCTAACGGTTTTAACAGCGGTGATTAGCAATACGTTATTAAATGTAGAGAAAACATTGCAGCTTTTACGACTGTAGAGCTTTGAGTAAAAAGAAACAGCATTTAATGTATTACCTCCTCAAATACGAATCTATTCCGTAATTTTAAAGCATACAATAAATAAGTAGGCTGAACATAAAAAACTACAATAAAAAGTAGAGTTTATAATCAATAAACAAAAGTGAGCGTCATAATAAGCTGTAATTAATTACGAGTAGTGCGCGGCGCTGCCGACACGGGCGACTACCGGCAACTTGTATTTTATCTACATCGTATTTTAAGCTCTCGCCCTCGAGCATGTCGGAGGTCTTGTCCATCGGTGCTACTGCTTCTTGTCTTTTTTTAAACGCACATCCATCTTACATTGTTTTTGTTTCGTTTTTTAAACAATTTATTTATACCTAATTGAATTAACTTCTTATGAGGAATTCAGCATTAACTATACATACACATACATGTTTATAAGTAGGAAGGTAATGGATAATACGATTTTGACGTCCGACCATAGTAGAGTCGTTAGCGCGAGCAGATTAAGTGGCTATAAATATAGACTGACTACTAAGATCGATTTGTCAATCATGTGCCTACATTTTGTTAATAAAATAATAACGTCGTAAAAAAACGAGCAACAAACCAAAAAAGATAAAGAGGGAACGTAATAAAAACACTGCAATTTTAGGGGTATTTTGTCGAGGTTATATCCATAAAGCGAGTGGAGTGGGGTGGGCGCCGCCTCCCCCGCCTGCGGCGGAAAGTAATGAATAAACTCGACCGGGAGTTTCTACCTATTTTATTTAATTTCACAATGAAAATGATCATACCCACCTTTTAACACTTAGTGAACTTGATTCATCGGATTTCTCTTCATTAATTTGTTGTTTTTTGATGTTCGTTAATCAGTAAAAGATTGTTTAGTTAGTAGTACGCTTTATTTATCCCAAGAAGATTAGCTACAGGAATACATTTAATTGAGAATAAGTAAACCTAGCTAGCAGAAAAATAAACCGTTTCAATAATTTATACCTTCATGCTAATTTATATATTATACCTACTCTATCCAACACTTAGATTGGAACGTCAAACAAACAATTTTCTAATACGAGTATACTGCTCCAAATAAGTTCATGAAACTAAAAACAAACTGAAAACGTATCCGAAAACTTAACTTAATATTTTCTCTGCCATCTTACGTTCTTTGTAGAAACATACAACGAAACAAAACTTGAAAAATATGTTTGTTCTGTTTCATAATATAAACAAAAATGTAAAAAGTTCTTTAATATTGTACGGTCAATCTCTAAAAGAATGAAGCGGAAAATATTCACACATAAAGTAAATCTGCGCTCGGAAAATATTTCCGAGCAACATGAGAGCTGTAAAGCGCTGTAGAACAAAGGTATTAAAGCGAATTTTCGAGCTCTCTTGCTAGGAATACAGGGAAAGCGACGCAATGGTACCGCTAACTCATTTTGTTTGCTCCCCGTATAAAAATGTAGTTTGTTTCTGAGCGTTTGTCGAGGGCGCCGACTTTGGTTCGCGTTATTACTACGTTTCTCACAATGGCCGCTAGCTTGTGCCGAATAATCAGACAAATTGCTCTGTTTATGCGACTTAGGACTTTATTTACCCACTAAATTGGATTTCTCGTTTTTCTTTGTTCTTCGGCGTACTTATTATATTATAACCAAGCAATAAATAATATTCTTATCCTTTGTTTCACGTCGTTGTACTAGGTCTGATTTTGCAACACATTAGAGAAGTTGTTTGTAAATTGATGTTTAATGAATCAGCCTCTAATATCATTTTGGTAGATTGGTACGTTAAACGATGTAAGTATATATATTTAGGTATATTAGACGATGTGTTCACATAAAAAGCCAGTGTAGAAAAATCCAATATTTTCTGTAATCTCTTGTACCCGAGTAGTGAGACGGGGTCGAGGATAGTCGCTAACGGATCGCTTGTTCGAAAATAAATTTACATAGTAACGTGAGTCTAAAATAGAGGGGAAACTAAGCGAAACGACGAAGAGCAATGAGGCGATGCATAAAGTCGCTCCGAGACGAAGTATAAAACAACAAAGTGGTCGACGCATCTCTCTCGCGGGTATAAAGAGGGGAATAATCCGACACGAAAGTGCCGTAGAATAGTACTTTAGGGTCCATATAAAATAATGATCTGTCTTCTTACACGTTATTCGCGTACAGTTTACGGCTCGTCATAAAAACAAAATTAGAAACTCGCACGAAGTTGTTAACAGCTATTTAATTTGACGTACGAATACAACAATATTAAACGGATTAGAATTGTGGACTAATAATTTGGTGGCGACAAATTGCCTTAAATAGCGGTTGTGTTCGTAGGCGTAGGTGTTCGAGATGGGGGCGATAGCGGCGTGTCGGCATCGATAAGGAAAGTTATTTATCACGCCGAAGAAAAAGCTTCGTTTAATTTAGCCCCTTCACGGATACGAACAAGACAATTAATGACAATCAGGGAGAGAAGATTATACCTTATATTATTTTTAAAAAAGGAGCTTCTTTTATTAAGAATGATATTTTTAATAATTACTTAAGACACGCGAGCTGACGAGCGGAAGTAGCAGTACTTGATCTGTGTTATCATTAGTAGGTTAAGAAAGACGCATTCATTATTATAATAATGACACGACAAGATAATAGAGATTAAGGCACAGTGAGAGAGAGATAGCCGCTGGCTTGATATACTCGATAATTCGATACACAAGGTGGCGATGTAAGTGATAGGCTCCGGTTCAATAGCAGTACGGCAAAAAGATAAACATGAGAAGGGGACAAAAACCTCTTGAATGAGCTCGCGGGAATGTTCACCGGCGATATTACATGAACGCCTGCGCCTCCAGGACCGGTTCCGCTCGCTCCGATATCCATTAAAAGCCCATTTTAATCTCTTTATACGTTTTGAATACTAATTGAATTAGAGTAACCGCTCTAGTTATGACGTTATACGGTATTAAGTGAGCCGCCACTCCACTTAATTACTCCGTGTCGGAGCTTTGAAATTTAATTTCACAACAATTTTCTGTAAATAAATAATAAACGGCCCTGACAAAGAATGTTTACGAAAGTAGATTAGGCCGAGCGAAGAGTTAAAAGCTTGTTTTACTTTATTTTTAAGGTTAATTAATATATGTAAGAGGCGTAAATGAAGAAATTTCAATTACGCCTTACAACTTCATGTATTTATGAAATAAATATAATTTAAACATTCAAGTAGAATGTAATGAAGTTACAAGATATTTCGCTTTTGAAGTCTTGTTAAACAAGCAAAAATCTAGTCAGTCAGTGTGAAATCATGGAGTAAATTATAGAGCGTGGTGCGACTGGAAAGCATTACCGGACAGATTACTTATTTATTATGACAGGAGTGAAGTGGACGGCGACGTCGAGGTGCGAGTCGTGCGCCGATAACCAATTAGAGACAGACAGGCAGACAGCCCCGGACGGGGCCGGACAACTTGCGGCTCCCATACGATACTGTGCTTTATTTACTCAGCCTATTATTACGTCGCGTTAAGCCGCCATTAACAGCTAGTCAAGCCTGTAATAGGCAAGACTTTAACCGTTTACTTTTTACTAGTTTCTGCCATTTAAGGAGCGGGACGACAATTACTGTAGAGCTTTTACACGAACGTTTGCTTATTTAAATGGCTTTCTAAATGCATATTTCAACGTTTAAAAATATTAAATACAACGGTTATATGCTGTAATACGATTGATGATAGCTGTTCTGGCATTGAGGATGTCACGCCCATTTAATTAAGTAATGTAGGAGTTCTTTTTTTTTTCAGAATATCAAAAGTATTATTATATTATATTTAAGTAGCTGTTGCCAGCGACTTCAACCGTTTGAAATAGTTACTATAGGCGGCAATACTTTCCTAAGCGTGAATTTGAGGGCTTCCGTATCCTTCATCCCACATTTCATCACCAAATAAGTCGGAATATATAAAAACGCTAGGACAACTTATCATTTTATCTTAATATTTCTTATAGAGTCGGTCTAGGCTTACATTAGGTGCTTTCATTTAAAAAGTGTTTTTAACGGCTTTAATTATATTTCAATTGTTTAAGTAACACTTACACAAAAGGAAAAATTAATGACTCGGTTAATTGGCACGCATTAAAAATATATGTACATCGTTTTTAAATACTACGCTTAAACATCCTTCGTAAAAAGAGAATCTATAAAGGTAAACAAGTGAGTAAAGATAAAATGAAGTAAGTTAACGATGAGGTCGTAAGCAATTAATAGGCAAGTTCAAAGAGCGCCCGAACCCGCACGCTCCACCGAGTCTGTCTTACACATTATGGGGTGAATCTCTAAAGCGGAGTGAGTGAAGCGGTTCCGTATACTTAAACACCTGTCAACCCCCTCACTACGGGACGACTAACTTAGATTACTTTATAATAATCCCCTGCAACTTCACTCCTAGACGGAATATATAAATTGACTGTTGTTGCAAAGTCCACGAATTATTAATGGCGGGATGGCGGCAGAACGAAGCTCATGGTGACACAATGTTTATCATAATGTCGTCGGCGAAGTATTGCCTTTTGGCATTATTTACGGCGTAAAACTTGGAACATTAGACTTATCGTTTTTAGATAAATGTCCAACTAACTTTTAAACTCCATTATGAAAATAAACAGAACAAAGGGCCTTAAAATATTTTAAGGCTTACAATCAAACTTTGAGTGGAGTACGCAAACACAAAAGAAACAACAATCATTAAAGAACAGAACCTTTTACATTTAACAAGTAACCGAAACCCTTGTTGCGATCACAAACCTGGGAGTGAATAAAACCTTTGTGCTAATAGGAAAACGTGCAGTGATACTACAGGCAATCGAAACTAAGAAAGAGGCAATCGGAAGTCGAGAAGTAATCAGTGAGGGCCGGCACGCTCGCCGACAACTTTGCACTTACACCTGTTCGGGTGAGTGGGTGGCTGTTACCCACTAAACCTCAGTTTATTTTCAGACTAAACCCCTAATGTCGGCAAAATATCGTCATTTCATATAAATGTAGGAATTTATGTAGATGGAGTAAGAATTTTCCCTTCTTTTAATTTGGGTAATAATTTTGGTTTATACTGAGAACGATGCCGCGATGGATTCAATGGATGCTGTTTATTAAATCTTAATTTAGACGCTATCTAGTCATATGCTTTCTGAAATATAACCTACATAATGTGAACGGAAATTAGAAATAAACACTTGTGAAATCTTTGGTAGTTTTCAAAGAAGTCGTTAGGCGCAATGTCTCATTGGCTCTAATTCAGAGCGGTCTGGCAGGCATACCTTAAAAAGTGGTCCATTCCTTCCCCGGAACACCGATCGTACGACTGAGCATTTTTTCAGTAAATGACTCGCTCGCTCGTTCTCTCGGTGAAAATGCTATTTAAGTGGATGGAACAAAAGGAACAAAGCCCGCCGACCGTTGGGACTTGTATAAATTATGTACGGTATGTGTATCGGTGGGATCGTGGGGTGTTCGTGTAACATTCCGGGTAACTTTGCGGGCGGCTAATTACGGCCAGGCCGGGTCGCGCGGTCGACGACGATGTGCAAATAGCCGACTGGCTTATCTACATATCGCATCGCTTGCGCCGCCTCATCGCCCGCCCTACCTTCTCTGACTGACTGTACCTACAATGTTAAAAGTGCTCTCTCTCTCTTCACTCCAAAATCTATTTAAAAAGACTCATTTCGGGTCGCTGAGCCAGCGGAAGTAAGTACTTAAGTAAATCGGTATACGGTGATGACGGCGTACTTTTGACTCTATTAGTTTTGCATTGAGCGGTAGCAACTCCTTGTCAGCAGATGATCCTGCTTTGCTCGTCAGTAACGTATAATATAAAAATGAGGCCGAGTAGACTCGCCCATGAAGGGTTCCGTAACAGCAAGTAACAGTTATTTTTATATTTCAGTTGATTTAATGGTGAATTTGGGTTAACGTTTTATGTCGTATTAAATAAAACTACTTACTCCTGTTCAAACCAATTTTCGTCGGTAGTTTTTATGAGGACACATTTTAACACTTTGGACCACTTTGGTGTCTTTCAGGCAAACTATTCAGTTTAGAAAAAATTTAGAACCCCCAATATATTTTTGAAGACCGAATGTATAGAGAGAAGAGACGAATCAATAAGGGTAAATTTTTTGCCATTTCGCTACAAAGCCCAAAAAGGCTACATAAGTATAAAGAGACAAGATGTTAATAAGATTAAAAAAAAATACAATTTACCAGAGCATGTTATGCAAGTGATCGTCTTAGTAATGGACAACAGTTCGGTTTCATTTCATAATCCTTAAGGCATGTAGTGCACAGAGCCTGAAGCTGGCATAGTGGTTAAAAGCGGTCCGCATTCAAGGCACGTTGACATGCGTTTATCAGAGCGAGAGCTCAGACCGCAGCCGGGCGCACTGTGCACTGACAAACGGAATCGCAGAGTGCATCCCAGTGAGCTGCTGATCCGTCGAGAGATATCTCGACCTCGGCGTCGAGTGCTAACACTCGCCCGCCTACGGATAATTACGGCCCTTTGACGACACGCCTTTGTCCTACACGCTGCGAAAGTGGCAACAATGTTTTTAGCTCTCACAATGTTTGTGTCATTTGTAAAAAGCATAGTACTTTTGTGAGTCAAATAAACGAGAGATTATCTCGTGAAAAGAGGGTGAAAGCATTCCTATACAAATAGGACGTAGCACGACTACCGTTCCGTTATGTGCAGCCTGTGAGATTAAATATTTCACTAAAGATACAAACAACAGCTAAATATCTCATGTCGTAAACAATAAGCTGAAATGTGAAAGTTGTAAGAGTTGTAAGCGGGTATATTTAAGGTTCAGTTTGCATCGTAGCGTGTTGGGTTTTATCCGAGTCAAGCCGGTTAGAGTAGAGCTCGAGAGAGGAGTAATACGAATCTCCGTAGAAGTTTGCAAGCGGGTAAGCCTGCGGGCGACGACGGCATGACGGGTGGAGGCGCGCGGCGGGGACGGCTCTTGTTATTACACCCTCTCACCTACGCAAGGAGTTTCTGCTCTGAGCCGTACTGTCGCACAAGATTAAGACGCTCCTCGCTTTACTGTTAACGCTCTGCTTTCCGTGCTACTCGTTCTGAAAAGTGTTAAGTATGTACTTGGATTTTTGTTAGCTGGTATTAACAGAGCGCAATTTGATAAAAAAGCGCGTTCAGCCGGAACTGCCTGTTTGCTACCTAGGTACCTACTAATCACATTTTGCACATGAAGAACAAGTGTGAATTGTGATTTATGGAGTTCCTTGTACATATTTACTTCAGATTTAATGTTTTTTTATTTAGAAAATTTTAGGCCAAACACCTGCCAGTGGTTTCACTAGTAAGCTAACCCGTAATATTTAACTATTCAGATAAGGATCTGAATCTGATCTTTGGGTACAAAAAAAGCATCCTATATTAATGATACTTAATAATAATAATGTACAAAAGTAAAACACTTGAAATATAATAAATCAAACTACACTATACCATTATTTATTCAAATCATACATTCACGTAAATCAACCACACAATACCGTTACAGAAAAAGACAAAGTGTCAAAAGGCGAAAGGATGCCGTAATCGTTTATTTCACGTTGTTACATTTCACCACTTCGGTTATAAATAAAAGTGCCGAAGAAAAGCCAGATAAGACGGCAGAGAAATAAGTTTAACCGAACGGGAGAAAGCATTATCATTGGCTGCGAGCGAGGAACAAAAGAAAATGGTGGAGAGCGAGCGTACGAGAGTACTTTATAGGCGCGTAAATATGTTTTATATCCCTCTACTGTCTGTTATACACTGGCGTGCCGCCGCCCCATCCCCCGGCGCCCGGCGCCACCCCCGCCAAGAGGGTTGCCTCGCTCTCGGAAATGCCGAGCTTTAATAAAACATATATTTTTCCGAGCGAGGAAAATACTGGGGAAACTCGCAATTTGTTCTTTCACTTTATGCTCGTTTACAAGACAAAAGTGGAACATTCTAGAAACATTATGTTAATCACGTAGTTATGTTAGTTTATTATAATTGTAGTTAGCGACTTGTAGTTTATGGGAGCTTAGGTAAACCAAAACAACATAATCACGGGCAGGATATCTGCAGTTAGCGCTAAGAGTATCAGATTAAAGCTCTAGTTAGTGGGAGCGAGGAGTCATAAAGCGTGTCGCGGGAGGTTTATACGCGGTTGATCGGTGGAGCTGTGACAGTGTAGTAGTTAATGGTGTTGCGGTGACCCTTATCTCGCGTGCCGCAGCGCCGTCGTGGGTGTGAGCGATTTATTGCGGTTCACGCGGGTGCGCTGTACCGCACACTCGACCTGACGACTTTAACGCTAATTATTATACCCTCTCAACTCCTACTATACCACCACCTACGACTCTATATCCACACCATCTCTTACGCAAATTGTTTAATATGATAGATAAGTACGTACATAGGTACTGTTTCTCATCGTGGGAGATGTAAGGAATTTTAATAAAAGACAATCTTAAGAAATCTCATAATTGCTGATTTCATTTACTTTCCAAACGCGAGTTTTTCATTTAAAGGAATCCAAACAAAAGAAATTCCTTTCCAAGAATAAGGCAACACTGGAAGATGATAAAATAGAAGTAGCGTTTAAGATAATGTTGAAAACAAATTTATATTCCGATTCCGTGAAGTAGATTAAATTATTTTCTTGTTGCTTTCCAAACGAGTTCTATAAAGAGTCGTAAGCGCCAGTGGAGTGAGAGGGTGCTACACAAAAATTAGTGCGTGTCTGAGAGAGAAGAAATACCTCCAGAGCGGCGCGGTCGAGACTCCGTGCCATAAAATATTACGCCAAACGAAAGAAGCTCTTTCAATTAACCGAGGCAGGTTTGCGTAAGGTAAACCTTGCCAAGAGGCGCCCGGCATTGCAGCTTCGGAAAATATTTTAACCGGAGTCATTTTTCTTGCGGGTTCGTTCCTGAACATACAAATAGAATGATTTATTTATCACTTAACGTTTATAACATTTAACTGATTGAATAACTCAATTCGTTACTTATAAATATAAAACGAATATTAAATAAGTAAGTTTGGATAAAGAGATGAAGTTTGATGAATTTTGAACTGTTGGCTAATAGACAATTAAAAAAATGTATGTAATGTAAGGCGGTGTTGATAGGGGCTTGGCACCCGATCAGTATTCATGAGCTTATTAATGTGCTCTTCGTATCCCTTCCTCCCCTGGGCGCCGAACGCGCACAGATTGTGCTCCCGCCGAGCCACCGCCCGCTCTAATCGACCAGAAGTGATATGCCTACCAGATGAATGATGATGAACATTTACACGCAGGTTCACAATCCGTGTCAAATACCGACAAAAAATATTGGTAATCCGAGGATCTTCTCGATTCACAAACATGTTTTTTATGTACACTTATCAAAACCAGCAGACGGATAATATATTCATGAAGAATAATGACTTGAGCCTTCTATTTACGAAAAGCATTCATAAATTAAACGTTAGCGTTTTACATTAGGTATGCGTGTGAAATATATCATACATTCATGTACGTAATATCTAAGTACATAGTGTACTGGTTAAGAGCGTTGTCTTTTAATTACATGGGTTCCATACCGCGGCCTAGGCCGAGTTAGCTAGATCGCAATGCTATTTGCTCGTGGCATGGGGCATTTAGAATACTGTCAAGATGTTCCCGGTAAGTCCTAAGTAGAAGGCGACTATCGGAGTGTAGTGGGACCTACGGAGTTTCAGAGTACGTGAGCGTACCACTGAGACTTGGTATTTGGTACAACAGCTAGTGATGTGCTAAGTGGAACATCTCAGGTTGTGTTAGGGCAACGTGTCAAATGCTATATGCGGTAACATGCCATATCCCCGACTCTCCACTTTTAGGCTGCATAACGAAAGGACTCCTAGGAACGCGGAGTACACCAATCTGGTGGTCTAACTTGGTGCAAGGTGTGATTGATGAAATGGAGACTACGGAATTTGATTAAGGCTACCTCCGGTTTTAAGCCAAGTGTACTACCATATTGACAAAGTGAAGGTCATGATGCTTTCCCCAGTACTAATAAATCAAATAGCATTGGTATTTTATACGCAATTATCATATCAACAAGCCAAATGCATGAACACTGAACGAACAGTTGCTTGCATTCGAGCTAAAACAAACTGAGTTTAAATAAGGCCGCGGTGAGCAATCCTCTTTAAACCTGAAGGTCGAATGTCAAATCCCACGGGGAGATACCCATACGTGAATCAAAGGGGCCTTAGTTTGGTTAGGACACATTGCAAACTGGAATCACCGCCCCCTTATTATCCGAGAATAGCCCGTGCCAATAGCGGCACCTCATACGAGGAGTACCGGTCTAAGATTATGTTCCTAATAACTTTGTCCCAGTAAACCATAACTTTGTACCAGTAAAATAAACCTAATTTCTTAAAATCTTAAAAACAACACTATAAAAAGCCTTTTTATAACAGCTTGGTAGCCTATTTATATGCTAACGAGTAAAAGAGAAAAAACAAAAAGTCAAAACAATAAACAAATTCAAGATGAAATAGTAAAACTTTAATCTTAAAGTTGATAAAATCTACACATAATAAAAGTTTAAAATATGTGTCAAAAAACCGTAATAGAACAAGAATCTATGATTTATTTAACTTTTTTGTGTTTGTTTATTCACGCTATGTCGGAAACTATTGAATGGATTAAATTATATATTTGTTGTAGGTATTTCAGCTATATCTGTTCAGACTGGACTCTATAAGGTATAATTTATTGTGAAGAAATCTTTCAGTGGCAAACCGAATTTCAGGCGGATGTGCACTAAAATTAAATAAGGATGTTTGGAAAAGTTCGCAGAAGATAAACTTGTAGCGAACGACGAATATGGAAGGGACATCACCGAATGAAAGGTTTTTTTTAATTAACTTACGTTCCACTCCAAATGGAACATGATAATAAAATGAGATTGAACGTTGTAAAGTAAACAGAGAAGAGTTTAAAGGGAGGAGAGGTGTTATAACGACGCGTGCGCTTTTATCGCAGGCGAGCGCTATAAATTACGAGCGCATGCTAGCTGCATATGCCGTAAGCAGCGAGTTACGAGTGTGCTTCCTGGACTTCGGGCCGGGCGGCGTGCGACTGCCCGCCGAGGGCTACTTACTATTAGAATTTAATGTTTTTGTACTGTCTTCTATTAGTAAAGGACATGTCCTAAACTTGGGTAGATTATTGAAGAGTATTTAAAAAATCATGCAAAATCGATCACATTGTCACTCTCCTTAAGATATTCAGGTAAAGCTTTATAGAATTGCCATTTATTCATCTTTATTACTAGAATCCAAATAACAGACCAGACTTTAACAATGTTCGGAAGATATTGGATCGATTTGACGTCCAATTTTTAAAGTTAAACTTTGGCAAATAACAGATCCGCAGATATGAAAATAACTGTGATGGTAGCCCTAGTCCGGGGTGGGACGTTTGAGTGGCTGCATTGCCCGCTGCTGACTCCCGTTACTGCTAAGCTAATAACAGTGTTTACTATGCCCGGGGAGTTTGCACAGAATCATGTTCCAACTATTCATAAATTCACTGTTTTCAGGGTGCCAGATCAATGCAATATGCAAAATGCGGTGTGGTTGCTCCGCATAAACTAATCTAACGCAAAGATAAAATATTCACCGCGAACCCGCAATATGCCTGCATTATAAATATTTAATACACGATGTAGGGAACTCATTTAGGAATATATTACATTAATTAGACAGCAAAACCACACTGTCCATATTTGTGAAGTCAAAATACAACTAGCAAACATTATTCTGTAACAAACACAAAGCCAAATGTAAATGAATAATAGAAGTTAGTGATGTTCTGTTATGGCAAGCAAATCCAATGTGAAACACGGCAGGTTGACGTTGTTGTCAAGAGTAGTGCAACGGAAGCGTCTACGTAATTAGCCGAAAGCGACCGGATTTGCATATCAAAGTGGAGGCATAATTGAACCCGGAGTGCAAATAGCCCAAGTGGAAATGGATCGAGTTAGTGGTGCTCTCCGAATGTAGCGAGCGCTGCCCTCGCAGCCTCACAAGCTCGCACTTCTCCACGATATTATGAGCGAGCGAACGGACCAAAAGAGCAGCTACACGCTTGTGCTGTTGCATATTGTGCTCTTGAGTACTTTGGCACATTTGAATTGATCGAGAAATGCGCGTGTATTTTATTTATTCTTAATTTGGAAAAAAAAAACTACTGTAAACATTTATAACTGCATAATTTCCACCGAATTAACAGAACAACGAAATGCAAACTTTCCGCTATCGCTTACCCCGAGCTGGGTGTTAAGTGTAAGCGAATCGCTTCGCCCCTTCCGGCAAGCTCTCCCGGAGTAATTTAATTAATCGACTACGGTACAACAGCGAAGCTGAGACTGATTTCCTCCTCAGATATCCATTTACTGGCATTATTGTGCCACTCAACTTCTAATTCGATTATATTTAAGGATAGATGTTCTACTAAACCTTTATAGATTAATCACGTCAGAATGTAGCGTCATAATTATAATAATTTGTTAACGCCAAGGAGAAACCTTTGAGGTATATTTAATTAACAGTTATTAATTAACATATGCCAATAAGTCAACGATCCGTTACCGCTAAACGTCTCGGAATGTTATCTTTAAACAAGTCTCTAATCTCGTTTGGCAAAGTGATCTTTGGTCTTGGTACTTACGCGTGAAATGCAAAATTATTGCCGAGTTTATCGCGATTTCCCACGAGAGGCGAGGCACAATTTCCTTCCCCGTAGCGAGCAAGGTAAAGGCATTTACATACGAAAACTTTGACGTCTGAAACTCATTTAAAATCTGGTATTCCATTCAGCGTTGCGGGATGGATTGCTTAATAAAATACTTTCATACTTAAACGTTCTCTCGGTGGGGAGAATTGTGAGATAGAGGGTGGGGTGTTTCAGACGGAGTCGGCAGCGAAGCGGCCAGATAATTAGATTAAGGGGAACGTGGACGAGCTCGGGTTGCGGGTGCTCGCGAACAATGCTATCAGTCTTTAAAGCTTTCGGATTTGCACGACTGCTGCCGCTGATTGTACTCAAGTTTGCTTTTATACCCTACTTTTATTACTATTATTAATTTTAAATTGGTTCCGTTAGCTTTACCCTTTTCTACATATCGAGAACTGTGTTAAACAGTGAATACAGAGTTAGTTACAGTAAGGGCCTCGTTCACCACCTCTGAGTAAAGTGTCAACTAATTTACTTGTCAATTAAAGTGGGTTTGGAGAAAATTGGCCCCTGGTCCGCGGCCTAGTTTAATTTAAATATTTTTTTCAATACAAATACCAGGGGCCAATTTTCTCCACTTTAATTGACAATTAGTTGACACTTTACTCAGAGGTGGTGAAAGAGGCCCTCAGTACAACAAATGCTGCAGTTAAACGTATAAAGGGAATATTCGCAGTTGATCAAATCATGAGTCTGTGATTCTAATAATCTCAAGCTTCGTTACTTTCAGCCTGATCAGCATGACGCGCAAATCTTATGGATTTTAGCCGGCTCTTGCTAGCTTGCTACGTCACCGGCTCTAGCAAAGGTAGTGTAATGTATTTAATTACTGGCACTTCCAGACTGCGCCAATCTAGTAATTACGGAACAGAGCGGCGGCGCGTAATCAGCGCCCTTTGCACCACGCGCCGGAGCGCTGCCAGCTCAAACTCTACCCGCTTTTGACTCGCATTTCACAACCTGTTGACGAGTTAGTTAAGCCCCTAAAGCGTGCACGGTCCGAGTACAAAGAGCAACTGCAATCGTGCACTTCCGACCGTGTTCCATTTCATACTTTAGATGTTTAGTATTTGCTCTACATTCTTACATCTCTTGCTTGAATGGATTTTTAATGATAGAATTGAGTATTGTATATCCTCTGTCATTAAAAGACATTGGCATGTAGTATAAAAAAAATACCACAATAGATTTCAACTATATTTTTTTTACCTACAGAGACGCGGTAGGTACTTTTTTTCTCTTCTTTGAAGAGATAACACGTAATACTTGCTTATTTCTTTTTTCATTTTCTTCGAGATAACTGTAGGAATCTGAACCACCCATTGACTGACAGACCATCAAGGTTAACATTATCACGAATTTCTACCCTCTGCCAGACACCTCTAAACTAAGTTCAATTAGAAAAACAAGTTTACGCCTATAGATTTTCATCGAATTTACTTTGCTTTAGGTACTTTATCTGATTTCTACCTTCTAAACTGAAGGTATATGTAGTATTGAGACAAGATACTAAACTGTATGCATATTTTTGCAATTGACTGCAAATGATAATATTATGTATTCTAAATCTTGAAGTAACCGCTGTGCTAATTCTAAACAACATGTAGACCACCTCAATGATAATTGAATTGTTAAATGAACGTTTCAAGTAGTTAAACACACAGGCAGATACAATCCAATTAGAGATAGACTAAGCTAACTAAACAATTTGTAAACAGGTGCGGAGGACGCAGCGCCTCGCCTCGCGAGATTAATCACTGCGCCGAGTCCGGCCGGGTAATAAACCGGGAACGAACAACTTCGCCACTTACATTACACGGACATTTATTTCCAACGCTCTGTTTCAACTTTTCCAACTCTCAAAGAGCCGAGGAGTTGGGGACTGGTTTTAATTAATTTACGCGAATCGTATATCGCGCGAGGCGTACCTACGAGCGTGAAGCACTGCTTTTGAGGCCACTACTAACCCGGAAGTCTGAAGATTCTTGTACTCGACACGAAGTCGGAGTACAAGAATCTATCTTCATTCACTTTACGTACATAATAAGAGAGATGAATTGTTATAATGATAAAAACACTTGCCTTATCGTCGTCGCCTTCACTATCACACTGCAAAAAAGAAAACCAACAATTAATAAAAGTAATATAACTATTAGCATCTATTGAAGTAATGTATATTGAAATATAGCGCATGCATGTAACTACAATAATTGTAAATGCATTTAATTTAAACCAACTGTAGTTGAAATGTTAGATCATACGTTTTCTAAGCGATGCAAATAAATGATCCCACGCACCTGCGGGTAAAGCTGTGTTATATCATTTAATGCCTACTTAGCATTTGTAATTTCAACAAATAGTAAATGTATTTATTCGAGTACCGAATAATGTTTATTGCAACCGTATTTATTGCTTTTGTTTCAACCGATGAATACATTTTGGTAATATAAAATATATTATTGAATATTAAGATAAACTAGGTAATAAAATTGTATCGTCAAAAATGTAGTTGTTAAATCAATTTATTTGCTGGCTATGTAAAGACAAGATTTATGTATTTTTATAAGATAAAAACTGAAATAATACAGTTTTGTGAACATAAAAAATCTTACACAAGACATGAAAAATAATTTTAGGTGACACCAACAAAATTCGCCCAAAAGAAGCCTACCTATTTGTATTCATTCATAAGAATTCATGCCGCAATATAAAGCAGAGAGATTTTTATTTAATAATATGAGAAAAAAGTCCCCTCTTATCACACTATAACAATACCGTAAACAATCTTCAACAAAGCTCAACTCATAAGGGAGAAAAAGACTATCATCGTATCATAAATCGACGAATACGTTACAAGATATTTACGAGGCAAGTTCGCGCCGAGGGAAACAACAAGGGATCAGGCTGAGATATTACAATTTCAAATAAATACAGAACATGAAGTATTCAGGGCGGGCTCAGGTAATGTTATGTAGTACGGAGCGGCACCGCCTCGACAAATCTCGTGATTTAGCTGCGATACGCGCCGAATATCGAACAGGCTCTATGTGTGTTGCGTGATCAGGGTAAATTTGCACACGATAATCGAAAATTATAGCCATTACACGACTTTCTTCTTGGAGCTTTCATGTTAATATTGAAAAATAAACAAATATAGAGCCATGCAGTGCCCGGAGTACAGGTTCAAGAGAGAGAGAGGAGCAAGCTTAATGATCGTGCGAGACATGCCAGAGGAAGTCTGCACTCTAGACAAGGACAACACTGAGTATACTCACGATATAGCCTTTTCCGGAACTACAGCGGCTACTGGCCTGTAGGCAGGAGAGAGAAAGCGAACACATGAGTGGAGTGACTGGGGAGGTGAAGACTATCCCGTCTCGCCTATGAACTCTCAAAATGATCCGTCGCCATATTTTATTTTTTATCTCGTGGTAAGCATTTATTCGAGATTGCGATGATCGGGATCAACGTTACGTTAATTTAAAAATCCAGCAGGTGAGACGGGAAGAGTAGCAACGAAAAGAAGACAACATTTTGCGCATTTTGTTTTTTTTTTCTATCTAACAACCATTACAAATACAACATTTAGTGAAAAGTTCTTAGTTCATGCACCTCGGTATAGAAAGTATGAAATTAGACGTCATGTCAATAAAATTAAATTTTACAAAAAGCAGGATAAGAGACTTTCTGGTCGTCGGTAAGTGGATTATCTAATAAACTATTTGCATAAAAAAGGACATAAGCACATTTGAGACGTAGAAATACTTCGTCATTATTTCGATAACGGCATAAGCGAGTCTTAGGGCGTGATGACTTGTCGGACGCATGATAGGTTCAACAGAGGTGGAAGGTGAATGGAATATGTAAGCTGTACTTACGTCACTGAGGCGATCACGGGAAGAGTCAGGATCGCGAGGCGCGACCGAACTCCCCGTGAGCCTTTCTGATGCCCGTCCACTATCATCCGACGTGCCAGCGTCTTGAAGCAGCGTAATACCCTACAAAATTAAACGTATTACTTTATATTACGCTCAGATGTTGCCAGCGAATATTAACTATCATGACCGATTAGTTTAATAGGTCTACAATGGAAAAGTCTTATGGTGCTTTAAGTGTCCAATCGTATTAGAGGGGAAGCAGTGAGAGAAAGCTTTTTATGTAGGGGTTCTCAAAATTGAGCGGTAACTAGGATGTAAGAAAACTTGATAAGACGACTGGAAAGGCGAGGGCGAGTGCGGGAAGCGAAGAGCCGAGCCGGCCCATAACGTAACGTGGCCCGGGACCCAACAATAAAAAGAGTTTTCCATTTATCACATTTCGCGTCTATTTTACGGTAGGGTTCGAAAGGCGCACTCGCGCGGGGGAAGCTGTGATGCTCAGCGATGAGCGCTCTTCGGACGGGTAAAAGAAAATAAAACGAGTATAACTTCTCTGTAAATGGATAACTCCCCGACCGCCCTCGCTCAATGAACTTCCACGTTATTATTACTCGAGAGAAGTTTGCGACCAATTTGATTTGGCATTCATTTTATGGGTAATAAAAATGAATCACAAGACAAGTCGAAATTTTATGTGAATAAGATTTTAATAATTTAACTCAGCTAATGTATTAAGTATTTAGATTATGCTAATTTATTAACTTTAATGATGCATTCACAAACTTTTTGAACTTTACGAAAATAAATAAAAAGGGTATTGGGAGTAATAGAGCCATTATGTCGAGTTTGCTGATTTAATTTATGTTAATAAGGTTTTTCTATAAAGCTAAAATTAAATATTATTATAATAAAAACAATTTAATGCTTTAGTATCTCTGTAAATGTAATTCACGAACTACGTACGACACAACCGCGTACGGACTCGTCGGACAATTTAAAAATTCCGGTCAAGTCGCTCTATGAATGTAGAGGCCATTATTCGCGGCCGGTTTAGATTTAAATAAATGGTGTTGGTTCCGGGAGTGGTCGTCGACCGGAACAAAATCTCGAAAGAGCCCTGCGATCCGCGCACTTAAACTCCGAATTTATCACGCTCGTATTGAGCGCTCGCCGCTCCAGCTTCTTTAAAATGAATTAGCTTGTATTATTTACGAACAATGTCGCTACCTCGTAACTCTACAAAGACATAATAATAACAGTCCCTCGCTAATAGCGTCTTAAGTAGACGACTTGAAGAGATAATAAAAGTTGAATGTTTCCGTATCCCCATAACAGAGTACAATAAGACATACGCGCACGATTATGTCCCCGTTTCTAATAAAAGGGATCGCTTTCCGACCCTTTACATAGATAAACGAGTGGATCGGAGTCGCACATATCAATTTAATCCGTGGCGCGTAGGCGAGCAAGATCCCTCTAATCCTGCACGGGTTGCGTCGCGCGGGGATGTAACGCCGGATGTTACCACATAATTACTTTCGCTCATTACAGTTCGCCCCAATTATAATGGACTTTCGTGGGACTTTCTCGCCCAAATACCGGGACGCTTGCTAATGAGCTTTGTTCTACAGACTGAATATATTTCACTTCAATTAGTACACTGTGACAGATTATTTTACGATCTCTATAAACATTTTAATGTGAATAAAATACTTGAGTTGTATTTTTAGATCTCTTTTATCTTCGGCTGACTATTTTAAAAGGCGTTTAATAAGCAGACTAATAGTTGTCAGGTTACATGCATATTCATGATAGTTTAAGCGTTTACAATTTGAAATTGGAGTGAATCGAAAGTAAGACATACGATGTTTTATATTGACCTACAAATATTATGACTAATGTGACTGTTTTTCCCCTGGTGAATATGGTCTATTGTGCAAGCTAGTGAATCGTGTCTTTATGACAACGGCATTGGGTTGTCCGGTGGAGCATCGGCAGGCGGCGGGTGGCGGCGGGAGGCGGTCGTGCGGCGTGCCCGACCGGCGACACAACCGCTAATTGAAACAACGACCGCGGCCAAACATTACTTATTCATGAGAAGTCCATATGGCGGTAAAACGTGACCGACCAGATAAATCATTCAATTACATTTTTCATGAACACAGGTATGTATGTTATGCACATTGCTTCGAAAGAAGTCGAATGGCAATTGGGTGTAAGGAAATAATAATTTTGCACGTAATCAAAGACATTAAGCTCTGCAATTATTTCGATATTGCAGTCGCCGTCCGGTCTATCCGGTTGTTTACGTTGCAGATTTAGAGTTCGTATCGCTTATTTATTTACAACCGGTAATAAATCTTACGGTACGAGATAAGTGGCGCAATCTAGGCGATTATTTATCAGTATCGTTAGAAGTGGGAGACGTAGATCGGCGCGCGAGGAGCGCGGCTGCGAGGTGGCAGACAGGGTGCGGTGTCGTTAAGTGGCGCGTTGCATAATTTATTTATGTCGTGGCACGTTACTCCCTTGTTGGAACTTGTCGGCGATGCCAGAGCCTTGTTGTAATTACTATGCACTGAATTACTATCGTTAACACGAACCGTGTATGTGTAATCAAGAATAAGTTTATCGTAAGTACATCGAGTGAGCGTTAAGAGTCAGAAGTACATGATACTCGTAAATGCGATGGAACGGTGAGATTTAGTCGAATTCAAGGAGGGGAGTGAGTAGGTACAAAGCGAGAATTTCAAATAATACATATGATCCGTGCTCTCGTAAGCTGAGCGCACGCCATCACAGTGGATCAATCAGATCCGTCGCCGACATCAAGCGGCGCGCGGCGTTAGCTCGCGGCATTTCCAAATGGAATTTCGCGACAGACCGCTCTCGGATTAATATGGTATGGCAAAGCCGAACGAATGGAACTGTGATTGAATTAACATTTCCACAGCGTAGTGCTGGTCACGTACCGATTACCAATTAGTATGTTGTCTTGCGTCTCGCTTCCAGACGACCATGATTTGTGTTAGGTTAAGTACTTACCTACTTGGCGCATTTATTGCCAGTCGTAAATGCATTATTTATTTAAGAGGCTACATTTACGTATTTATTGTCTATTTTTATGCTTTTAGGAAGGAGAAAATTCCGTTACATGAACAACTGATAGTTTTTGTACACCACCAATTACTCGAACGAGTACATAATCTTCAAAAAAACTACGGCCTTTGCTTCGACCGAGAAGTGTACTAACATGACGGTCAGCAGTCTAAGAAAGTTGGAGATTTCTTAATTTTTCTTTTGCTCGTAGCAATTATACTTAAATATGTCTCCGGACTCTTAAAAGGTTAAAAAATACAACATGTTATTAACCTTAAAAACGCGCGCTGCTAACTCAACCGTTTGGAGCAACGGAGTACATGAATAGCGTAGCATTATCGCATTAGTGGCATCGTCACGATTCCGCAGGCTACATAGTTATTACCAACACCGTAAGTGTAGTAAATAATGTCATTTGCGTACAATCTTCACTTGACTAACTAATTTCGCAATGCGCACTAAATAAATACCGTGTAAAACTTTCCAGTCGTAATTCATACAGTTACTGAAGATTAGTTTGTGATTGGTATTAAAATAAAACGATTTTCATTGTAACATTAAACTTAACAAATAAATTACTTCGGCATAGATAAGGCGGCAACTCTGATAGAGCGTGAATGTAATTGAAGTGTGTTTGTGCATTGCAACTGAAACGGGTTTTAATATGTAGTATCTCTTTCTACTCTATCAAGGTCTACCAATTGAACCATGTAGTTACAATAACATTATACATTTCATTCAATATTTTTAATCTTGACATATAATTGATGACAATCAAAGTTTAGATTAAATTTAGAGTACGTTAGGGTAAGATTTTTTTTTCGCTTATTTCTCCAAACAGTTCATAATAATAAGTAGGATATGACCACTCAACATTAAGCAGAAGAAACTTTCGAAAATAGCAGTGTTCATATTCTACTACGAGTAACGCCATCTAGTAAGAAGAGGTTGTACTTAAAGAAAAGTTACTAGGTATAGTCCGAGGTAAAAAAGTGTAGTTATGACCTTGAGTGCGCAGAAACCAATTTTGATAGAAAGTCTTCTTTTTTACAAGTGCGCAAAATAACGGTCATCGCTATACTTTCGTGCCTCTATATCTTTACATTTAACTTTCGTAATTCAATTAAACGATTTCTAGGCCATTAACAAAGCTAAATAATAATGATAAAAAAACATTTGTTCTCACATGATGGCGTGTACTTGTATTATTATACATTTTAATTAAAAACTCAATAGAGCGGATAATACGAAACATTTACAGAAGAATGGATACGAAGCGAAGCATTAACACGCATCACATTCATGATAATAATATTGGTTTAAATTCACAGTAAGTGAATTACTGTTAAATTTGGAATAAAATATTTCAATTACAGGTACGCTTCCAATATTAATTAATATATTCTTTAAATCGTGCATTAGATCAGGGCTCTTTTAATTAAAGTGAATAAACATAAACTTAACTCACATGATTTATAAAACAGAAAAAAGATGTAACTACCTAACCAAGCTGCTTCCGAGGCACATCATGATTTTAGTTTGGCATGCGTAGATTGACGGTAGGTAGATAAAAATTCAAGAGCACTTATAACAAAATGTTGCCTAGAATTGAAAAATAAAGGATAATATATACATATCTACCTAGCTGGTTTGTTTGGCTGGACAGTGAGGAAAAGGGGTGGTCGCTCCACTCCAAAGACATGTAGGTAACTCGAGGGAGACTAAAGCAAACGGCAATATCGGCCGGAGAATAGGAATAAAAAACATTTGGCGGTGGCAGCGGTGTCGGCTCTGTGGCGGCACGCCAGCTTTTCCACAGACACAATAAGGATGCGGCTTCTGTCGAAAGCAATCTGTGTTCACCACAACCAATTTTATAGGAACGTACAAACATTTACTAAGATATTTCAACAGTGTCGAAGGAAATTCAATCGTAGCTATTTCAATTTATAAGTTAAGATTTTGATAAACCAGTCGACTCGAGATACTAAATTTAAGGTGAGAATAAACTATGGTTTGACAGTATCGAAGTTCGTAAATCTCTTGCAGTGCACAGCCGTATATCTGGCGGTGCGTGGCAGCAATAGCCTGTTCGCTGCCGAGTTTGGAATTAAAATCGTTAAATAAAATACACAGCGGCTCTAATAAAAACTTCTCGTAACTAGTTTAATTGAATGGATATTAATATTTTGATACGAAGTGGAAGTTCTGCTACTAGATCTTGTTTATATTAGGTGCGGTAAATGTTTGAAACGAATTTCGCCCGCTCCTGGAGACGAGGGCGTAACTTAATGATCGCGTACGGCGCACCGGGAGGCTATATTCTATTCGACGGCAAATTGAATCTGCGAAGAGCTATTAGCCGACACCGCAGCGGCGGCGGGCTCCCAGCTCGTGCCAAACGATCGTGCTCATTCCTCGCTTGATATTGTTAAAGGTGTGATACAGTCGGTAAACTGCAAGGAATCCAAATCGGACCGGACGAAATATAGCCACCAATGTTGCCTAGTACTCGCCGCGGTATCCTAGGACACACATCTAGTTCATTATAAATCTCTCAGCTAGGAATCTTTTAGTGACTAATAAGATGCATTCGCAATGTTCGAATAAGGCCTGTAAGCCTGTTGGAACTGCATTATTCCAATAAGAGAGACTACTACGATATGAGAATTTCCGTAGATACAGATTTAACTAAAATTGAAATTAAAATGCAATTAACTTATGAGTAGTCGTTGAGCTTGGAAACAGGTGAGGAGGTAGAAGTAAACATCGAACACAAGCGCCCTTACGTTGGACCGTTTGATATTGAAGTCGGCATAATTTATTCTTTCGTCGTCGGAGCAAGATTTTCCGCTTTATTCGAGCAGTACGAGCGGCGGGAGGCAAATTGGATGGGATTGCGACATATCTTGGCTGGCGGCGAACTGTCGAAATGCACGGGGGAGCACAGAGGGTAAACTGCTCGCATTCCGCCAAGAGTGCTCCTTTCGCATCCGAAGAAATGTGAACCTATTTAGAGTTGAGCGTACACTTCTGAAAACAGCGCTGCTCGACCGGATAATATTATGTTTTGGATACTCGCAGCATCTTTGAGTTCTTTTACGACTTTATGATGACGAGCGACATAAAATAAATGGGTGTTAAAGTTACATGGCGCGGGGGGAGTTACAAGTCTCTCTCTACGTATTAGCGAGCAGGTGCCATCTGGAGGACAAATTCATTTATATTTTATGATTTTATTTATGGTTCTTGTGCGAGTAGGTTAATGTTAGCAGCGTCGATGATTTTAAAACAAAGTATGTATTTAACGATAACACCATTCACGTTTTTTGCATTATTATCCATATCATTAGTACCTATAATAAAAAAAACATGGATCGTAGTGAACATAACGGATGATGGCTCGAGAATATTTCACCAAAATAAATTTAAATTAAAAATACTGAATGCCAGTGGAGGCGGGTAGAAGGGCCGTCGGCGACGTGTTAACCAAATAAAGCTTTCATGACTGCCAATATTGGGCTGAAGCGCGCCGCCCGCCGGCCCCGTCGGCCGGCCGTTTAATAATTTCACGATGCGATAGGAAGCCAGCATAGCCGATTATCTTTCACAAAATTCCTGCTCGCTAATTAATTTTACAATCTTCGTAATCCGCTGATCTGATGTGGATAGAAGTAATCCAATTTGCTGGGATTTCGAACTTATTTCAATCTTCCTTGTTTTATCTCCATATTTATACACTTCGCGTAATAAATTATTGAATTTCCCCCCGTTTGTGATAATATCTTGTAGGGCTACAAAAGAGACATTCATCCGAAGTCGGTAAGTTAAAAGAAAAATCTGTAGCAGATAAAGTCCTAGTCAAAAGATTTGTAAAAAAACGGCGTCTACGATTTAGCAAAAATTGTAAAAGGTAGAGGATAAATAACGGCAACCACCTCGAGTCGTGCTCTCAGCATTTCGCTTTAATATCGCGCCGAGTGCACGCTCCGGCTATCCGCATCTCGTCCTCGCCAGCTTTGCGAGATCCGAGTGCATTGTGATTCACTTCCGTCTTACTACTTTCGCCGCAATCAAGGAGTCGTATTAAAACAACGACTCGCTTGTTCAGAATACTTTTAGAATTGTTCATGCATACTTTCAAAGGTACTCAAAAATTAAACTGAGATTGGGTTTTTTGTTACTATTTAATATAATGTAAGAAATAATGTTTTTAAATCTCCGTTTAACAACTACATTTTCAACACGAAGTGTATATTAAGACAACATCGAATACGTAGATAAACAAAAATCTACATGAAAATAAATGCAAAAAAGAATTACACGGAAGCAATCTACGTTGAACAATACAAACAATGACAATAGCTTATACGATTAGCTCCATAACAAACTTGGTAAGCTCTTTTGTTTGGTTAAATAAAGGATTGAATTTACTTTTGTCGTTGTTGTATAGCGGTTAATGGTTTGGTAAACTGCTCGAGATGAGTAAACAGTACGCATTTCACGCGTGTTGTTTTAGCAGCCCGCTCGGAGATGAGCCGAGGCGCGTTGACAACTCGACTGGCAGTTTGCGTACATTTTATGCGAGAAAGCGAAGCCCGGAAGAGGCACGCTGATGGCTCACGGATTTAGACTCGCTGCATTTAGACGTGTGAGATCACCCGGCGCATTAGCGTTTAGTACGGAACGCGCTGAACAACGTACACCTAAACTTTGAATACTTGAGAGAGTATACAAACTATGATGAGCTATTTTTATAACCACTTTAGAATATTACACTAATGAGAAAAAAAATGTACGGCACGTTAAAAAAAAATAGGCTCCCAAAAAGTTTAATGGAACACAACTGGGTGTTGTGTTCACTATTAATTACTATGCTTAGGCAGGTGACTTACATGAGAGTTGACATTGTTGGGCGGGTGGTTGCGCGCTGCGTCCGCGGCCAGGGCCGCCAGGGGCAGCCGCGGCTTTGTCGACAGCGCGTTGGTACGAGGTGAGGAAGCACATTTTACGGCAGCCTGAAGACAACATAAAAAAAACAATGAACAATAGATTACACATACAATTTGAACGTGTTGTACATAAATGTGTTAAATTTTCTTTCACAAAGTCTTGGTTAACTTCATTATATATCACTCCGACAGGCAACAGATCATAAGAATATTAAAGCACCATAATTTTTTAATATATTATTATTATATGAATGAATGAATGGACCAACAACCCAAGCTTCAAAGTTGAAAATATTCAAATATCTCAATAGTCCTCAAGAACTATAATTTATACATAACATACATTTTCATCCAAAATGTATAAAACGTTTTCTTCAGAGACAGGATAATTTAGCCAAATGAACTGAGAGTGGCTGCCGACTAACTCATCTACTTCCACTATAAACTTGCCAGCATTCTCGGGTCGTTGAGAAGCGCACGAATTTTCCAGTCTAAGTTAGTGATATTATGGTCCCACTTAATCATACTTAGTCCCGTCCGTTTGGCTGACTATGCATGAGACTCGAGACGCGAGAACGTACTAAGTACCTAACTAGCTTCTCGTTTAGGAGCTTTGCATGTCAGGGAGCGGTAAAGAACTTGTAAACCTCGCTGACTAGTTGACTAGATAAAGTAAACATTTCCCGGCTACGAATTAACGAGTATCTCTATCAAGATATGAGTTTATAAGTCAATTATGCCGTCAATCATCGTGCGTACGACAAAAACATAAAGGAAGTACACCTTAATGGAGAAAATGTGTTTGACATCCGTTTTAGTAGCTGTCACAATGTTAAGTCCTTATTTAAAGTGGATTATCATGTTTGGTGTAAGGACAACAAAGATAGGATTGGGGAATTTCAACAATCAAAATGAATTATATCCCGTTTTTCCGTCAATAATTCAGTAATTCGCAAATGTTTGTGGTCTCTTCGTTGTACCTGGTTTCCATAGTACAAGGGTTAAAACCTTAGTTACGGACCAGGACAATACAATATTAATGTTGTCTTAATATATTTTTATCATTGTTTAAAAACTCAAAAACGTATTATTTCAGTGATGCATCTCCTTAATTTATTGATTCGCATAAGAGCCTCGTAACCTGTTTTACCGCCAATCGTTTTCGTGAAATTTAACCACTCTAGATAAGCATTTAAATACTACGAACCTTTCTACGTGACAACAGCAAAATTGCTTGAACATAGGAACACACATCACCCTCACCCTCATCAAGTAATGGGTGTTTAGCCAAAATAACATTATGAATAAAAAATTAGGTCAAACATAAACGAAACTGTTTCACGTATGGGCCTGCCACTTTGTGAGTGGGTGAGCCCAAATACTGCCATAAATGTTATTTAAACCCTCTGCTAACATTCCCTTTATCATTATTTGTCGACAATATTGAACATTCTTCAATTTTCCGCTACTACGTCCTAGATATGCCTCTTTAAATGTTTATATTTAGGTATTCTACTTTGAATCAAGCATTATAAGAATTAGGTAC
Organism: Cnaphalocrocis medinalis; assembly: GCA_014851415.1. Taxonomy (NCBI): domain Eukaryota; kingdom Metazoa; phylum Arthropoda; class Insecta; order Lepidoptera; family Crambidae; genus Cnaphalocrocis; species Cnaphalocrocis medinalis. Next base: position 10,873,498 of record CM026285.1, on the reverse strand, counting down.
AAGAACAAACACTTCACAAACCTTTAGGGGAAACAGTGTATAATTAAAATAACACTTTATGTTCGACGAGCACACAATTTTTTTAAATCTATTAATATTTACTTATGTCATTGTTTATACAATCAGCGATAGGTTAAGTATCGATATTCTATCATCTCAACGTTTAATTCCCGGTTGCGTCCAAAGCTGTTGCTTCGAAAACTAATTCATGATCCAGGATTTGGGGAGTCTGGTAATTACAATGAAGCGATCAAGCGACTGCCTGACTGTCTTTCGCAACCCTTTTACAGGGGAACTATACCAACTGAATCATGGTTACTATGTTCAGAAACTATTCGAAACGTGCTAGTTTTCCTCAAAATGTATTCCTCACCTCTGAGCAATTGTAGAAATAGGTACGTCTATTTGAAAAATCCAGAAGTGCATTAACAATAATGGGATAACATAAGACTTGTCCTGAAAAACAAAATACCTACTTAACTACTCGTATTTGAATATTAATTTTAAGCGTACGACTCTTTATACACGAACAATGAATGGCCGGTTTGCTTAAAAAGATCCCAATTAAATTTTGGAGGGGTGATAACACGTGACCACCAAGGGAGTAGCGCAAACAGGGGTCCCTACTGACACATTTTTGAATCTGTTCAACAAAAAAAATGTCCGTCGTCCGTTTGGAGCGAGGGGCGTCGGGAGCGCCCAGGGGGATGAACAGGGGTGCCATTACCATAACCATTATGCGATATTCCATGCCACGACAACTGAACTAAACGGCAGATGCTGCCGCTTGTAAGATCGTGCAATAAAAACTGATTCCGGCACCTCTGACAAATATTCAACGAAAAAGCTCAATTAACATGGCTTTAAAATTCAGAAAGGAAAGACAGGGTCGCAATAAAAACAAAGGAGTTTCTGAATTTCAATGTTTTACCGATATAAATTAGGTAATTCGAATGGCATTTTAAGATGTAGGTATCATTCATTAGCCTGAATTAGTTACATGGAATGTAGGCAAACAAAACAAAACCATTCTTGCATAAGAATTTCAAAGTAAGGTTAAATTGTTTAATTTTATGTTTAATAGGGTTAAAATAAAATAATAACGAAGAAAACTAAACTCATCCCTTCACCCTTTATTAAAACGTGAGGGGGTGGCGTAGATTGTGAAGAAAGATAGCGGCCGGTTTTATAGAAGGCGTTTATCGCTAAACAAATTATTAAGAGGTATCATCCGACGCTAAGTGGCTCGTGCCACTACACGTGTTGCCGTGACCGCCGCCCAATGTGAATAAATAATAACAATAAACTATGTCCAGAGCCACACAAGCGATAACTCACACGCTTTGTAAACATTAACGACGTATTAATAGACAAGAGGTAAAATAAATCGTGCCGGCGGATAAAATGCTATACCGCTTTATTTGTAATTTAAATACATTTAAAACAACCTGGTTTGAAGGTACGTGTTGAAATAAACCAATTAATGAATACAAAGCCATCAGATTCGCTCTGAAAAGAGAAAATTTAGCATGTGTAAAGACTGCCGAAAAAAGTATGTTGCATACATCTCTTCTATCTAGGTACTATGAATTTTAACAAAGATTTCTACTACCGTCACGCTACGCTAATTCAATTAACTATCAAGTATGCTATCAGATAAAGAAGCTTACAATTTAAGAACAAGTTATCCGACATTATATGACTGCCTAAATAAATAAAGGGAAAACGCAAACTCCATTTTATAAGGTATAAATCTCTTTAGGACTGCGACGAAAGCAAATTCTCCCGAGAACTTTATGTGACTTCCACCGAAGATTTTATACAATTCATTTCAGTCTCATAAAAAAGTTATCACGAATTCGCAGAATCGGGCGAGCTATTTTTCTGCCGGCGGCGGGTGGCGCTCCCCGTGGGAAAGGGAGCTTAATTCTAGATGCCTCCAACCGTAACATTATTTTGGCCGAACATGTGTTCATTGCATGTTTGGGTACCTGTCTTCTCAATAATGTTTGCTAATTCAATTGAAAATTCAACACACACATCACACACTCGGTGTTAACAAGTCAATCTCTAGTCTGACGCAAAATCCTGTGATTAATCACTTATCAACCTGCTGGCAGCTGATTAAGAGGTGATATAATTAGTATGATTTCATTGATCATATGATACGAGAAAGATTCGTGACTTGTAAGACTGGCAATTAACCAGTTGTCACTGTATTATACGTCTTGAGGCGTGTTTACAAGACGGCTTCAAATAATTAGCATCGGTCAATAACTCAGTGGGCCGCGCGGTAATAATCGTCTACCTACGCCACAAAGTGGTCACACCTCGGCGCGCGGCAGCGGCCTGTCGACAACGGTCATTTGCTGTAATTGCTTCACCAACAACGAATTAATCACTAATGTGACAACATCGATACCGCCATTATGAAGAGTAATAACGTCATAATAGGTCGTTACAGTTATTTGTTATTATCTGACTACAAACACAATTTAATATGACTACATACGTTGACGTTGATAAACTTATAAGTTTAAGCCAGATGACTTGTAAATTTCAATTATGTCAGCGGCCCGCCCCTACTTCGTACGGGAGGGCATATTTTTTTTAAACAACCGTTTTTTGGAATACTTTAATCAGTCCATGTTAATCCGGGATAATATAGAATTTTAACAGTGAAAGAATTTCTGAAATTATGTCAATAGTTTTCGAGATAACAGTAGGCAGGTAGTTTAAGATTCATTCATAATCTTTTTAAATGAATTGTAATGTAACTTGCGAGAATTTTATTATGTCTCATCACCATTACTATAAAGTACAAGATTATACATTCTTACGAGTTTCAGCTACACTTGCTATGAAATCCACTTGGAGGGTGGTATTAATTTACTAATAAACCCTTACACACCCCTAAAGAGTAAGTACCTACATATTTGTAAAGTGTAAACTTCTGAAATCTGCGATTGACCGAGACTACACACACTCCTAGTTCCACAGCTGTATAAAAGAGTAAAACTTGTACAAGTGCATTTCTTTATAGTCATTCAACTAAAACTCGTGGCTTAATGGTCTGGGTTCAGGGTTGAGCGAGCGTCGGTGCGCACCAAATTGCATTTTGTTTTTAATCCGAAGGCAGCCGCGGGCGCAGGCGCGAACCTCAATTTGCCTGAGCTGTTTAATTAACGACACGGCGGGTCATTAATTAAGTCATCAGACAAGCCAGCGAGGTTAGCGCGCGAGGATTAGAATACTGAACTGCATGGTGGTAATGAACGATTATCTTCCTCTGAGCGGGTAAATTAATTCGACCGAACGTGAATCTCCTGTGCTGTAATATAAATTTAACATCGTATCTAGTCGGGTATTCAGTCGGCTCTAAAATGTTATTTACACTATAGTACCTTGTCTACTATACTTTCCGTTAGCAAGCGATTATGTCTGTCATAATACGTATTAACATCTTTTTGCAGCTAACTGTACTCTCTCAATTTTATGAAGTTAGTGTGCTGCAAGACAATTTCTACCAGGTTCCAACAATGTACAGACTTTACAATAATATTTTTACTTTCTATACTATAAATAACCACAGCGTGGATATACAAACTTTACCTACAAACATAACAATGTTTCTTACTTGCGCCATATTTTATACAAAGGCACAAATGAATCCTATCTTTTCTAGATAGATTGTCTAGAAAAGACAGGCTCAAAGCCTCAAAGAAAACTAATATCAAATCACTTATAATCTCCCAGATTTACATCTAGGCAGACGCCTCGATAAAAAGGGAGAATATTAATGCATCTATTGCCTATTGTTCAATCAACGCGGATGAAGTCGCAAGCAAAAGCTATTCTTACACAGTATGGTGGTATTGTGTATTACAATTACACATGCTATGCTATTAAAAAACAATTATATCGAATAGAACAAAAAATAAAGACCCAAAAAAGAACACGTATAATGGTTTAGTAGACTCCTAGCAAAAAAACTGGACAAAAACTACATCGACAAAAGAGCGTTCTATTGGGTGGAACTCTACGCAGGTAACAAAATAAATACATCGTTAAAATTTACAGAAACGAATAAAAAACACGGAATAAATAAAACATGTCCATAATCAAATCTTATTACAAATTAAATACAAAAGTAAAAGGAAAGTACAAGTAAAAAGTAGGTACCTACTTCGGAAAGTCATAAATCACAAAGCGAAGAAAACAATGTGAAAGCAATTAAGTAAGTCTCATGACAACTTACAATTTAATTGAGCGAGGGAAAAATAGTGGCGCGTGGAAACAAATATGAGGGACGTAATCGAAATGTTTGTAAACGGCTGTCGCGGCGCTCGTCGCGTGTCACGAGCCGATTACCTGTCTCGGCTCGCCACCCCGCGCGGGTGGGGAATAAGCCCGGATCCGCGCAAACATTTGACCCAACATGTGCGCCAACTGTCAGCGGACTTTAGCGGTTTTGCTTTTTTGCCGAAAGAAGATTTTTATTGCGTATTTTTAAGGTTCCGTACGGTGTATGTATACTACGTGAAAAAAATGACTTATGCTTGCTTTTGTTCATCCGTCTAAAATGATGCCAAATACTGGAAGGCTACAAGACCTACGGCAGTCTACGTGCAATATTAAAGAAAAATATATGGTTTTGTACCAGAAGATAGAAAATTCGATCTCAATCGTTTTCCCGTCCCAATAAACAAACTAACAATAGTCAACTCGTCATGTTCGAAATGATACCTATGACAAAGTATTTAATCTTATAAATGATTCAAGAAAATCTCTAATTGGTTTCTTTTTACATTTTAAATGTGCTACGGTCCACTAGCGCCGTTATTAATACTGTATATAACATATTAATTGTTTATGTATAATACATCGAAAAGTGGTAATTAAAACAAGAATTTGGTACTCATTACGAGCTATTAAGTAGGTCCTCTATATTATTACTTTCTACGCATAATAATGGTGTAGGACAAATATTCCGTTAACATTTAAAGTAAATTAGCCTGTTAACAATTATTTATTTATTCCATGTCACATTACTGGAAACTGCAACGTGAGGAAATGAGGAAAGTTAGCTGGCTACCATCATTATGATTAGAAGATCGATCTATGGTTAACTAGACAATAGATAGAGATTAAATATTGAAAACGGCCGCCAGAAGCGTATCTCCCAATCCGAGCCATACAAGATATTCCAAGAAACTAGGGATACCTATTAGAGCTGCTCTACATCAACAATGGATCGCAACCGATGGACTCAGCTACTTAACAGGATAAGAAAGATTACCAACGAGGCAAACGATAGAAGTAGAGTATCTTTTCTTATCATATACGACTATGTATACATAGCGAAATTTTATAAGAACTAGGTACGAGTCTCCCAACAGGTTCATTTTAATTTCTGGGAAATCAAATCTGTATGTTTAGATGATGTAGGTACTTAATAAAATAATGTATCGCCTAATTTATTGACATGACAAGTTGTAATTAGCCGTGTCAATTATTTAGCATTAATTAGCATATTATTTAAATGAACTGAGCTTATTTAATATTGTTCAATATAAATTAAGTTTCAGAGCAGACAAACTGTTTTTAATTCACTTGCGGTAGTCGTAAACTGTGGCAATTATTTAACATTCCACGGAACTGCAGTTAATTCTCGCGAGACTTGATTCGCGGGGAGAATATTGATTGAATTAGCTCTACAACTAGCTGCTGCTACCTAACTAATGGTTATGTAATCTGCAGCTTTGCAATCAGTTTCAGAAACAAAGTGCACTTTGTATAGTTTGCTTACTAACTTTCTCTGCGTCGATGCCTTCACTGATTCATGTAGGATATTATGATAAATGCAAAATCAAGGTGTAATGTGTCCGGTGTAAAACCACAAAAGACACTATTTTGTAATATTGTAACAAAATATTTCATCATCTTTGTCATAAGGATAAGATATGAAAAATAAGTTTGCGTATAATGTAATACATATTGTATTGGGCGCTTGGTTGACAGAGTAAGCGACTACGACACACGGCCAACTACTAAACTCCTTGGTAAACATTTGCTTCGGCTTGACGTGTGTTCAACGATAATGGAGTAATATGTTACAAATGTTTATGTTATGTCTCGCAATACCTAATGCCTATTACATTGTAAATTATAACTATAAACATTAGAAAAAATCCAGACCGGACTTTTGTTAAGAGCTTTCATGTTAAAAAACTAATATCGTAGTAAAACATAAGCAATTTAGATAGCATCCTCGTAAAGGTTGATAGTAATTCATAACTCATTCCATAGCATCTACTTTAAATGCGCATACTTTATTAAACATGATAAATCTTACTACTAGAGATATTATAATTATTTACAATACAAGCCTTTGGCAAAAGACAAATGAGGCGCTGGTTATTTATGGAAGCTAATGAATATAAGTTAGGTAAGCATGTGAATCATAACACTTTCTAAACAGAACGAAAGCACGGCGTAATAGAACCTGGTCGAGTGCGAGGTTAGTGCCGAAACAAGTTTAAAAGCCACAAGTTTCCTTTCAGCGCTACTAACGTAGCTAAAGCGTCTTGCGATCTTGCAACGAATAAAGTACCTAAGTGGCAAATATAAGGAGTAAGTACCATGTTTGTTCATACATCTACAATTCTACATACCCAATGTAAAATGTAAGCGAAATCTATTGCATAAAGTAAACATTCGACATAGTATTTGTAATAAATTAGTAACGTTTTCATTTCGCTGTTTATACGACACGAAGCTACTTATAGCCTTCGTCGATAAGAGCTCGAAACGTTGTATGATATTAGTTACGCTTAAAAAACGTTAAATCCGATAAGAGGTTGTTGAGTGCTCACTCGTCACGTCGTTGAGAAGCGAGCATAGAAGGGAGACGGCTACTGCGCCATGTTCACATTCATTCTCGGGAGCTCTCATCAGATTGTATGATCGCGATGGCCGAGAGCTGAGAGGGCGCCACGGTCGATCGTGGGCAGATCGCCGAGATACGCCGCGAGCGCCCCACAACGTATCCCCTGACGTCGGCGCCGCTCTCCACCGACATCGCGATTTTCGCCACTTGGGGCACTTGGCACATCTTATAACGAGCTCCTGAAGTGGGTAATACATTTAACTTTAATTCAGGATGGCAAAAGGTTTATTTCCTTTGATCCAATAAGGTTCTTCTTTAGAGAACTTTATTCTCAAAAAATTAAGATTACTTACTTATTATTAGAATGCACACGTTAAAAAGTAGATAGGTGCCTTTTAAACATTTGGTCAACAATACCTATTGCGAAAAAAATATATAAAGCCTTCCATCACCTACCTACAGACTGCTAATATCTGTTATCTAAGTGTCCCTCTATGTAAACAATTCAAAAGAGACCAAAGCAAATTCAATCCTGTTTAAAAAAATTACAAGTGTTACTTCATTGAATAAAAAGTAGGTTACTCCGCGGATCCATAAACCGCAATATGATCTGAATACGATAACGATAAAGTGTGCCGTTTGACTTGAAGGGCTTTGTAATCATTTTCACCCCATTGGAGACGGAAACCGAATACTTGGCATTGCGGGAAACTCTCTGATAAGTAACTCCCCCGACTCTATTGCCTTCAGTTATGATTGGAATCCACATTTTATTGGCAATAAACACAATTCGGTATCTACTTTATGTGGAAAACAAGAAATATGTGTTTGCTGTTATGATGTTAAATATTTACAAATGTATTAAGTTATAGTATCTAGTAACAATGTTGTATTTTCATGACCTTCAAGTAGGTAGGTAAAAATATTTGATGATAATGAGTAATGACTGATTACATGACCTACCATTTCTGATGGAAAAAAAATATTTTTTTTCTCCTACTGAGGAATTAAATGCTAGCAAAAGTGAACTTTGCGTCTTTCTGAATTGATTTAATTTCATTAACACTGTGTAATGACTAATTATGATGTAAATAAAAGGCTAATAAGAATATACTTTTGCAAAACACTTTTCGCCTCGTTTATTTACAATTGTTGGGTATGTTATTTTTTCTAATGTAAAGTTAAGGTAAATAGCTACGTGATTTTTAAGATAGAATACGGATACCTAAAATACCAAAATAGACAATCCATTTATATTTTTTCTGTCAAAGGTTTTGTCGCTACATTCATGACCTTGTTCCTTAATTTAATTAACTGCTAATAGCAGTAATAATTTTTTATATCGGAAATAAATTAGGCTTCGCATTTTTCATTGGAAACCATGCATTGGAATTAATAAAACCGATCATGATTGGCTTATCAAGGTACATTCTTGTACCAGTAGAATATGAACATAAAGATTGGTTACCTACTCATTATGATTTACAATCCAATACTTATGGTTTGAGTACAAAAATCTTTTATTGTGCAAGCAAACAAAGTGTTTTTGAAAGCATTGAAAGCCAGAGAAACGACAAGTCGTTTTAAACCATATGGTAAACAAAACTTCCCCCTGCGGGCGAGGCGAGGCGAGCGTAAGCGCCAAGACAAAAGCAATTTTTCTACAATATTCTTTGAGTAAATGCCAGTGCAGTGTAAGTTGCGCCCCCGGAGACGGAGAGGTTTCCTGAAATTTGTGCATTTGCATGTCTACGAGCTCTCCTCTATAGCTTACGAACGGTACGTTGCATGAGGCACTTTTTCATTGCAGTGCTTACTGCGCTTGATATACGAGTATTATGTAGTAGGCTATGCTAAAACTTGTGTCATTTATTTCAAGGATTTACTACTTAAGTACCTATAATCTAGTAAAGGGATGAACGAACACTTACTAAATAATAAATTTAAATCCAGACTTACTAAACATTATTCGTATACGTCAATCAAGTTGTCGCTGTGGCAATACATATTATAAATCGAAAGATTGGACATTGTAGATTTTACGATGATGAATAGTGCAGGTAAACCAGAAATATCTGAATGTTTCTACTTGCTTGAATGTCTCTCAGCTTTTGTCAAGGACGTCGACACAAACGTCATGATCGTCCTGAACAATTTGTGCAATTTAATATCCACCTACAAACCTCCGCCAGAACAAATAAGATATAATGACGCTTCTACACCAATGACGACGAATGCCTGTGTACGAATTATATTCAAGCTGTACACTATATATCCAATATCAAAATATTATTAGTACCTATCATAAAATCATGCAACTTGCTTACCTATTTAAGTAGATAATCGTACAAACGCTTAAATGTGTAATGTGAATATTGATTGACATCGTAGGCTAACTTATTTACAGTGCAAACATTTTAATCTAACTAATACGTAGTCAAAAAGGTCAAGTAAATCAATCAAGCGTATTATTACGAAATGCTAAAGAGAAACACAATGAATAGAAGTTTATTAAGAGAGCTAAGCCATAAATCCAACTCGGATACATTCAAGTATTTCGGTGTTGAAAATCTAAGTGGCGTAATAAAATTCGGAAAGTATCTGTAAGTGGTAGTAGGAAGCGAAACGATGCGGTTTAAAGTTGAGTCAGGTAAGTATTTATGTCACGAAGTGCTAACATCGTGCTCTGGGGAATGTTCGCCGGGATGGGTCATAGGGGTGTGTAGTGTCTAGGGCGGACAGACACGGGCGGTGATCCCCGGCCTCTTGAGTGTTTTGCAAGGCAGACGGATGATATTGATTTGTCACTAACACCTAGCTAGGTTTATCAGCTTTAACGCATCTGCATTAGATTACCAAAGAGATGGCCAAATTAGATGTTTTAGGTAGGTACCTAATTGGGTAAAATAAAACTTAACCGTCAGTTATTAAACACCTGTTACATTAGCCTGTATATAAAGTAATACAATGCCCAAATTAGGTTAGTTTTTAGTTCTTAAACACAGATTAATAATCAAATCAAATATATTCTAATGTATTATTGTAAACCAAATTCTTGTTAGCACGTGTTTATAAATTTAATGTTATGTTTTTATTTATTCAATAGAAACACGTATGTATTTACATATTAGCTCCACTTAGAAGGTGGTACCGATATTTTGACCTTTGATTTGTTGGATTTGTCATCATCCCGAATAGCAGAATAATTAATTAAAATGATTAGTCCAAACGACCATTTAGTTAGATGACACGAAGTTCCTGGGTAAGTACGACAAACGCAAAAAAAAACATACATCGCATTTATTCTCAAAATAAACAATGTAGGTATTATTATGAAAATAAATAAATTTTATATTACAGATTTAGTAACTTATTGTGAGGATAGTAATATTCTATAAGCTATGATAATGTTGCCATGAAACCAAACTTACTTCGCCAAAATCCGATGTCTACAATAATATTTCACGCTCGCTAACTTTTTCATGCCACATCCAATCTTTTTCGGCCGCTTATCAGGTAGACGGGCCTTGTCAAACTTTTCAAATTAGTTTTGAACATGCTCCATTTTTTATTTTTAATAAACAAAGTTATCCATCTAGACAGATTTTTTTATTCTGCCGATGAAAGTTTATTATTTCAATCAAAATAAAGCGGCGTATGAATAAAAATGTACGAAAGAAAAAGTAAATCGATTATTTTCTTTTATACCTCCGTATTTGTAAAATAAGTTTGACAAATCAATTCTGCTTTACGTTCAAGCTTCTTATTGTTTAGATTGGTCACTGAGCGGAAGGGACATGGACGAGTGCACCGTGGGAAAAACTTCAACACCATAAATATAGCTGAATAGTGTTCACTGCCCCGCGGGTGTCAAATAGCGGGGTCACGCTTCACTGTATTTATTGTCCTTCTGGATCTCAGAAGTTAACTGTCAGGTATCGAATAAAATCGCGATACGTATTTTTTATGTAGGTTTCTTTGTCGTACCTACTTGTATTTAAAAATTAAGGTTTTTAAAACAAGATATTTAGTGTACAAATTCGGTGTTTTTGTCGATACACGTCGAGGATATCGTAGAAATGCTTTGGACTTCTAATTTTGAAAACAAATCTAACTTTGCGAATTCGTTGTGAGTAGTTTCAACTGAATACCTAATCAATTAGATCGATTAAACAATTGCGTTTTCTTAACTCACAGTGACTTCCTTGACTTCGAATGTCGATTATCCACTATTTCAATTCTCACTTAACATTAGTACCTAGGTATTTGCCCTTTCATAAAAAAGAGAAAAGACCTAAAATAGTGAAATTACTATCATAAATAATATTTACAACCTACTAAGCCATCTGTCTACCTATTTACGACATTCTTAATATTAATAATACCCTCGGCGAATCGCGTATTTGTACGTACAGCCACACATGAAAGTATACAAAACTGTCCAATTTCTTCAATCGACTCTCATCTTTCTGTCAACCACATTAGGTTGAATATAAATTGAGGAAACTTGACAGGTTGTGGTAACCTGATGTGTGGCTGTCTGTACAAGAACTTTAGGCGATCAATTAGTTTGGGGATCCTTTTAATAAATATGTTGGTTTACTACCTACATAGCTATTATCTGAGAATTCCCTGTAGCAAGCAAAGGCCTAGTATTACATAAAAGGTATTTATAACCTTATTTCTGTTCCTATGCCAATTGAGCAATACAAATAAAATACGGTAACTGAAGGAACAGTAGAGTAAGTAGAAGATTTAGACACGGTAAATAAAAAATCCTGGACATGAATATACGTGTAACTTCTTTTTATGCTAATGGCGACAAACGAGCAAGTTCGTCATCTTATGGTAAGTAATCAACGCCGTCCATGATCATCCGCGAAATCAGATGAGTCGCTGACGCGTTGCCGGCCTTTTCGAAAGAAGAACGCTCGCGTCATGTGCTACTTATTATTTTTAGTTGGCACTTAAAGCATGATAATAAATAATGCATATTTTTTTAGATACATTAATTGAAACAAGCTAAGGGCTCGGATTATGTTTCGGCATTGTAAAAAGACTCCTCGGTTACGTTCTATTGTCACAATGTCAGGATTTCGGCGGTTCTTGTAACAACATTTCTAGGTAAGTAAAATAAAAAATAAAAGAAGTTAGAGATTTGGCTAGTTACTAGATCAATAACAAATAGGCACCTAGCTAAAGACCAGGATTAACGTTTGTGATAGGGATTGAAGTAAATTTCCGCAAGTAGTTTGAAAAGAGGCCAAAACCAGTATAATGTAGGTATGTTGCGATTATCTAAGCACAAAACTAAAAGTAAATAGGTGAACATAGTTCATTAATACGTCATTAAAGATAAGTGAATTAGCATTGAGAAATTTCTATACATGTATAGCATTCAAAGTAATGGAGAGGTAGGATTTACAAGATGTAAATTTATATATTACAGGCATTTATAATATTGAGATAGAACAACATAATAGGCATGTAATATTCTTAAATAATCAAGTAGATATCTACATACTAAAGCAGGATGATTTAAACAATACAAAGGTAATCAATTATTGATAAAGAGTGGGTAGGTAATATCAAAGATTTCGGAAACATTGTGCTACCTACTAAAATATTTAACATACCTATTTGTATTGTACATGTACGCGCCATTTATTGTCTACATTGCAACAATACGTATGTAAATAAGACAGGTCAAAATCCATCACCATATGTCGTCATTGCCGTCTTCATTACCACAAAAACCTGTTATGTGTGGAATTAACTTTCAGCCATTGTAAGTAGAAATTGCATAAGCGTTGCAGACCGCATGTTGTGAATTAAATAGGAGCAAAGGAACCTGTTCGGGCCTATAATATACGCGCCCGCCGCACCAACGAGCCACAAACGGCAAGCCTGTCGCCATAATTTAAAACGATAGCGCAGAATGTAGTTTTATTGTGCACATACGAGACTTCAACGTGCACAACATATTGCCATTTGAGGACGGCGCAATAAATGAGCACAAACGAGCGAAAGCCACTTAGACCAAATTTACACTTTGTGGGAGACCGCGACTGCACTCGGCGGCCGCTCTCGGCCCGATCAGGCGGGCGCGCCTATCGCGCGTCAGCTGCTCGCTACATAATACCTACACAATGCATATTGACAATACCTTCCGCACATACTGCCATGTGCTGAGGAAACACCACTAATCTACTCTTTTACAATTACTTTCACTCACTTTGTAACGATACTTTACGAAGATACTGAATTTTAAGTCATTTACACAGGGTTCATTCGATGGGTCAATGCACTTCCGAGGCGACGTCCAAAGCGATTACAGAGCGCCGTTTTTATAATGAGTATCAAGTAAAGGAGAAACTAAACGTCAAAGCACTAAATAAATAAGGGAAAAGGGGGAAATGTCAGTAATTTTAAATTATAAACTAAATTCTGCATACATTAAAGCTAGGTATATCAAACTAAATACCTACACTTACAGTTACGAAGCCTAAACTCTAGTTAGAAGATTTGATATTATTAAGATCTGGGTGTTCATTTCAATAAAGGTATGATGGAACTTTTTAGTAAAACTCTAATGCTTATCCAAAACAAAAATTACCAATAATCAGAGGGGCACCTATATGTAAATGTAAACAACATAGCTTCGTAGGACGAGTAAAAGCAAATGGGAATCGGACAAAAGATTGGTTTATTGAATTTATCATCTTGCTTGCATTTCTAGGGCTACGGGACTTACCTCTAGATCTTCGTAGGTGCGAAATGCCATTATGGCGAAACCATCGATGATATCCTCCTCTCCCAGGGGCTCCCGCGACTTCTTTCTCCTGGCCGGAGGACGAGGCGGCTTCTCTCTCGCCGGAGACTCGTCCTCGCCACTGTCCCCATCCTTAACTTTGCTCTCTCGCTGTGCTTGCATGCGCTGTGCCCGCTCCCTTCGCCTATTTCTCTGATTGCGCTGCTTCACTTCGTTTTCCATCGTTCGCACATTATTCGAATCACCCGACCACCGTGCTTCACTACACAAAAGTCCGCACTACACTTTTATCACACATGGCTATCCGTTGTTTCTATGCCGAGATATTCGACAAAATACAAATCTTGCACACAGAAAAAGACACTAGCCGTTTCCAATGGCGGATCGTACACCGTTGCCGCATTGCAAGTAAAATGGCCGCGTAGCACCCGACAGGCTGTCTTCTTTCACATTCACGTAAACGGAGGCATAATTACACTTAAACTAAGACATATTATGATATATTTCAACAAGAACTAAGGCAATAATATGTTAAATTAACTTTATACATTATTCTCTGTATTCAGAATCAGTCAATAGTCAATACAATGAAAGGTGTTGCACGACGCTAACGCTACGTTGCGGTCGCGATGGTGAACTAAAGCAGTGCTGCCAACATAACCAAACGTACATTCCGCGATATGGGGCGTCATTGGCAATGTGGCGCTCGCTCTTACTGTTCTTGCAAGTAACAGCTGTCCCTTTCTATGTCATAAAGTTCTGGATTGTCTTTAGTTCAACTCTTGTGAGTAAGTAGTTATTTTTTTAACAAAATAATAGTGATTTATTATTATAACGTATTAGGTGAATTATCTTTATAATTTTATATTAAAATGTAGAAATGACCACGGCTAATACAAAATTTGGTCAGTTAAAATCTTTGTGTTGGTATCGACTGACTTGTGCCGTTTTCCAGCTATAAATGTGTTCGTTCGTATTATTGTTATCGGAATACGAGTAGCGACACTGTGTCTATAAAAATGTTCTAATGAACACTTATTTCTGAAATGAAGTTTGAACGTGTTGAGTTTGACATTTCACATAAAGTTGCGTTCATTGTATATTTATTTTATGAATACATTCATTCGATTAAATAAATTGAAAAGTAAAAGTTGTTTTTGCAAATGGGTTCCTTGTTTTTGCAAATGGGTTCTTTTAAGGTTCTTTGCAATGGATTCGTAACAATTTTATGTTTTTAGAAGTTGGTAAGTTATTAATTATTAACTTACTTTATGAGACAACTTAACACCTGATTATTTTAATACGAGAAAGCAGATTAAAACTAAAGATTGGTACAGATATAACTTGTTCAAAAGTAAAGATGATGAATGAACCTTTGATTATATATAGGTAATCAAAGGAATGAACCAGTGTAGGTCAGTTTTTTTTAAAACAAGCTTAAATTCATTCCGTGGACGGCTCTAAATTTATTATTTTCAAAAATCTTGTACACCGGTACTTACTTATTAATATCCATTGGTTTATAATGTTGAATTACTTTAAGTATTATGTAAACATTGTGAATAGTAAAGTAAAGTATCAGCCTGCAGAGGCCTCCATCATAGAAATCAAGTCATCGCTACTATGATGGTATAACCCTTAATGTGGTGATTAAAAAGCGTGGTCGCTTCCCTGATGCGGATTGGTGATCACAAACCCGAGCTAAATTCGAAAAATTCGAAACATACTTTTGCTCGAACCGAGAATCGAACCTGGGACCCCAAGTTCACGGCCCGGTACTTAAACCACTAGACCAACGGTGAGCCCATAAACCACAAGATCAACAACGGGCGGGCGTATTGTGAATAGTAGGTAGTAGTACCTATAGGAATGAATGGATTTAAAAAAAGTTCTTGATAGGATAGGTACATATGTACTTTTAACAAAAGAAATCCTCGAGTAGACGTTTGTTTCGTCACACACGGCCACCTTACTTACTTAGTAACTCAACCTAACACCGTCTGTACCTATAGAGAAAGCTTTTGGTTCTTATGAATACTTAATTTTGGATACCTATGTATTATTTATTTATAATTAATAAAAAAAAGTAGGCACTTAAGTCGCTTCCGCTGTCTGTACCTACCTATGTAAGTATGTTCAGATTTTTAAAGTAGGTACACAACGTTAGTAGGTAGTTACCTATTTTCATGCAGTTTTTTTAATAAATACTTAGGTAGAGTAATTAAAGATCAAGATTTTGTTATGTTCGTATACTTATTAAAGTAATACATAGTAGTAATGCATAATATTGCACCCGTGCGAATACAGGGCGCGGGCGTAAGGCCCAGACAGCAGATAAAATGGAAAATCAATTGTTTTATGCCTTTTAAAAGGCTTTTGGGTCTTACAATGTTAAAAGAAATCGAAATATATCTGTTTTCTCTCCTCTATCTTTACCTTTAGATTGTCAGGAAGAAATCGCTACAAGCGATAAGACCGCCTTATTGTACTGTTTCTAGCTGTTGTTTCACTCATGTTATTCTATTTCTGTGCAATAAAGAATGTCTATCTATCTATCTAAATATTGTTTTTTTAATGTCGTCGATTTCCAGTTTAAGTCCCGATAATGGACACCTTTACACCTTCAGTATTGATTATTATATTGTATGAATATTAATAAGACGCTCACTCGTACACAGAGATATCATCCAGTCGTGTACTGATCGAACAAAGCATAACCGCGTGTGAACATTTCGGCTTAACATTTATTAATTGCTTATCAGTGTGATAATTTTTGTGGTAGGTAGGTTCACGCGACAATACCTTCTACTAAGTATTTTATTCAAAGATAACCAATTCTAGTATTTATCAAGTTAGATAAATGGTTCATGGTTATTTATGAGAGTTCCGATTACCATCGTACCGTGTCTGGGTGTTTGTTCGCTTTCACAGTGTACCTACTTATTGCATTGTAAACACGGTGTCACTCAGAGTTAAGTACTTTTTTTGGACCAGCTTTAAGTCTGAAATATAAGTCTTATTTTTGCACAAATAGGGTGCCGTCGGCACATGACTTAAATTTTATCACATTTAATTCTTCATCACAGCGTTTTATTCGCAATTGGGTCAAAAGCTGTTGTGTACTAACCCCAGAGGTAGCTACGTTTGATCCTGATTCAGGATTTGATGGTTATCTGGTAATATAGTTATTTATTACTAAGTACTAGTGGACCGCCCACACATAATTTCGGCACTTAACTTCGGCCAGCGCTAGTAGATGGCGCTGGGAATCAATTACATCGCGCAAGTGTTTTGTGTTTTGACTATGTCATTTACCTCTTTTTAACTTAATTAACCTCTTTTTAATTAGTATAATAGATATATGGAAGATAGGATCTCTAACATAAAGGACACAATGAAGCGGTAATAAGATGACATTCTTCGATTTGAAAATTCGACCACAAAATAATTACACCTATCGTTTAGGAGGCGCACGTCCTTATCCAATGAACTTCTTACCTACCTACTTTAAAAATAATACAAAATATACCTACATAACTTAAAATAATATCGGTAAGAGGTACTTAGATAGCTACTCAATGAAATGCTTCTATCTACGCTTAGCTAGCTTGATTCAAACGATTCAAACATAGTGCTTACTTACCTACCTACCTAATTGCGATTAGTGAATCAGATCAGATTCTGTTATTAGTAGGTACCTACATTGGCATATACTGTGCCTTTCGAACAATTACAGTTTATCCTATAAGTTCAACCTTTGATAAAATTTCACTTCTATAACTGCTAACCAATACAAATCTGCAAATGACGGTAATAAATACGTAGTCAAGTTACCTAATACGTGTTCGACCTCGAGTGCTAATACGATTTATTTTTTACTGCCTTATGCTAATAAAACTGAGACCACCGGCCGACTGTTTGTTTTCTTTTTAATTTTAAATAGCAAAGGCAAACCCATAATGCCGAGTGTACACGAAGGGGTGGGTAGCGGAGTAGGTAGGCACTGCTGGGCGACTTTTTTATGCGTTTTTTTCTTTGTGGCTGTCTACGAACGTACGGCTCCCCTTCAAAATAAAATTGATTTGTTTGTAAGAGAGCGTGTGAAGTGATTCGAAAATAAAATTGCAGTAAGTCAGATTTGTTAGGGTAGTTCTTAGATTAAAATCTCTTTTTGATTTAATCTAAGTAATAGTTAGGTACTCAGGTTATTCGAACACATCTGTATAATCTTTGAAATTGAATATCTTCTATACTATTTATAAAGAGATAACTTCTATAGACAACGATAAGGCTTATAGGTAAACCAAAAACACGAAACGCTTGCGCGATGTAATTGAACACAGTGCCATCTATTGGTTCATTTTTGAATTACGGTCCCGAAGCGAAGTGAGGGCGGGTTACTAGTAATAAATAATTCACATAACATCTCATGCATTGACCTGACTCCGATTAAGTAGCACTTTTGTTAAAGATCTCAGACAACAGAGGAAACACAAATATGCTACTTAAATAAATATTTCACAACCAGACAGTGAACAAACACAAGTGTTTGTCACACGAATTATTGTCCAGGGTGGGGATCGAACCCACGAGTCCCACGACCTCTGGAGTGTGAGGCAGGGTCACTACCAAATGCGCCATCCGGCCAGTCTAATAATATCGTTTCCCGTAAAACTGTTATTTATAAATTAATATAGCTCTATTACAACATTATTTTATTAAAAGTAGGTACATTTAAAGCCTATTATGATAAACTCATTTCGGCAGATCGAACATAAAGCAGTATCGGCAAAAATTAATGAATATAATGGCTATCCGCTGTAAATAAAATTATTATTTAAACTCAAATTGAATGTCCGGACGTTTTAAATGTAAATTGGCAGGCTTTGTGTGAATTCTGTTCGGCGCGCGATTATCTTCCAATATTCACAATAATTCCATTGCGATGTTTTAATTAGCAATACATAATTAATCGAGTTATTACTCGTAAATTCATGAACATTTCCCAATATTTCAGCATTGATTACGTTTTCATTCGAAATCTGTTTGGAGTTTCAATATCTCTCTGTTGAAAATTATGCTCAGAATACTAGATGAATTTCGTGGAACGTTTCGTTATAGTCTGTATGTAATATCAAAGTTATTATTTAGTATTTGCAGTTAAGTTTGCAATAGATTATTATCAATATCTAGTAGGTAGGTTAGGTTAGTAGTAGTAGGTAGATACAAAAGACCTGTGAAGTTGCTCGGTACCTATTTTTTGTATGTGATAGGTGGCAGATGAGCAGACGGATTACCTGATGTTAAGCGGTTACCGCCGCTCATAGACACCTGCATTACCAGTAGGACAGTCACAAGTGCGCTGCCTATTTACCCCCTTTCCTCCCTATTGGGCCTCCCGGCTTTGGGGTATCCGAAAGCGATTGCGCTGAGATGGACACTCCAGGGGTTTTGGTTAGGGTTAGAGTCCCACACACCATCTTGTCCCCCATCCCACATGTGACAAGGTGAAGGCCATGATGGTTGACCTTGGTAGGTAGGTAGGTATTATGAACGTGTGACTACGCCTTTATGTACGAATTATTGTAAATTGACAACGAAGGCTTGTTTTATACTTTTTCAGCGTCGTTTTTTGTCGTAGTTGGGTTTTAGTTTTCTTACTTTTTTTTATTTGTACTATTTTGGTGTCCAAGTGCTAGTAATATATATATATTCAAAATGTACAATTCAAGCGCTTTCAAATGATACCAAACACGGCATATTTATCATAACTTTATTTTTTTACTCTGTATGTTTTGTCCGCTAGAGGGCGCCACATTCGATTTTGTCAAATTTCATATAGCCTATAACCAGCGGACAGTTAAGACGCTTATAATGATATGCCATTTGTCGAATTCTGATAAGTAGTTTAGAAGTTACGTGGAAACAGATGAACATACATACATACATAGCCTGTCAAAATCATAACCCTCCTTTTGCTTTGCCGTAGTCGGGTAAAAACAAAAAAAGGCCCTTTGAAACAACTAGACTCAAATCACTGCGCTAAACGGGTCGTCATAAAGTGTAAAATCCTTCCTATTGCCACTATAGGGAGTAGGCAGAGATTTATAAATTTTTGGGAGTAGGTAAGTAGTAGGCGCGATAATGTCGATTAAAAATATTGACACTTAGCTATTTTAATTCCCAGTAAACTTTGTAGATTTTAGTAATTAAGTAAACCTTCTTACTTCAGCTTATAGGTAGGTACACTTATCTTAATGTCTGTTTAAAAGTCATTCTTCCAACTATAGGGTACTTACTTAAACTAACGTACCTCTTACCAGGTGGCAGGTGTCTGAAACCTGTACGTACATAGCCTGTAGATTATTCTACAAGTGCTAATACTGTGCCTCTAGCATGTATGTTACGAGAGATTCCGCTCGAGTGGGCAATCAAGTCGGATTCTCTTTAAACCCACTCTCGAAGCCGCTATTACTCGTTACCTATGTTATTGAAACTCCCTAAGCCGTAAGCTTCCATTTCCGCACTGGTTATTGTTGCTTTGTTAAGATTGCTACATAGATAATGCTTTTTTTTGGGTTACCTACCTACTTTACATCGGAAAAGCATGGGTCTACCTTAGAGACCTACAATACCTACAACTTGTATTAACATTAGCCTCCTTATTACAAAACGGAGACTAAAGTTAGTCATGGCTTAAAAATGATGCTGTCAATTTTATACAAGTGACAAATAAATGCGAAAGCATCAGTTTTAAACCAATCCCAAAAAAAAACAATACTAATTTTAGACGGTGCGCTAATTCATCTAGGTAGTGTTTTGTAACAAGTTGGCATATTGAGATAAATAGGAACTTGTTCTTTACAATCGATACTTAAGTCCAGCAGTTTAAGACTGTACTGTCTACCTGTTACGGAAAACCATACATTATAATATAGAATAAATCTGTTAAAATTTCCTCAATCGATTTTGGAACTAAAATCAAACACGTTTGGTTTAATATAAATTGAGTAGGTACTCCTTAAAAAATAGGCCATTTAATGGACAAAATAATATGAATACACGAGAAAACAATAACTGAAAACTAAAAGTAAACTAAAGGTACATAAATGTATATTTTACAGATTGTAGATATTTGACTGGTGAATGTACGCTTTCGTATCAGCCAGGGCAGCCAGTCGTATTGCTAATTGGTTCATTCTCGTGTAGAAGATTAATTAATCATTGGTGGATGTCGACATCCTTTATCAGTCAATAACTACTTGAGTACCAGCTACTTGCACATAAATTAAATTATCTAAAACACATGTAAGAAGTAGATACTTGAACACTAGAAAACATTATTTTAATAATTATGATCTTGTTTATAGCTACAATGTTGTGTATTATTATTTGAGCAACCACGTTTTCGTAAAGTTCGGATTTTTAAGTAAATAGGTACCTAGCCATTAAACTTCACAATACGAGGGTTCGATTCCCGCGTCAAACAAAAAGTTTGTTTCGAATTTTTCGTACCAATCGGCATTTGGCAAGCGTGGTGATTAAGCCCAAAGTTCATCATAGTACTTAGTGATGACGAGATTCCTATAATGGAGGCTTTTGACCTGCAGTGGGACAGATATGATACTACATTACTACAAATTCACCTCAATGAAATATTTAATAAAGATATTATGTACTTCTATTATTTTTTGTCATTGCAGTTACCCGAACTCTAAGATGAAGACCAAAGGCCTGAGTCGTGCCATAACAGCGGCAGGCATCCTTGGCGTGCTGGTGTCCACCTACGCCTTGTACGTGGAGATGGCTGCTGAAGCCCATCCTGGATACAAGGCTCTGTGTGACATTTCCGAGTACGCCAGCTGCTTCACGGGTTTTGACATCTAAGTAAGTAATAAAACATGCTTTTAACGGCCCCCTGCGCCGTCCCGAAAATATTCATTTTATCTTTTTCAATAATTAGGTACCTACTACAAACAACTAAGTATTTTAGTTATACTTAACTAACTAATTTAAGTAAGTAAGTAGCACAAACAGTATATAGAAAAAGAGAGGCCCGATTTACACCTCTCCTCAAACAAACAAACTTGCACTTAAGCTTAAACTATGTAACGTTATCATTAAGTTACCAAGTAAAGAGATAATGTTGTAAGAAAACTATTTTTTTTGCGCGCAGCAACAATTTATTTTTAGCTTATTGTAATCTTAAATTGTAACAGTACCAAACAATGGCACATACCTAGAGTCTGTGGTATGTAAGTAGATTAGTAGACCAATAAAAAACCTAATTTAATAAAAAAACCGAACTAAAAGGGGTTCGGCACCTAGTAACACTAACCAAATAAGTAATCCTACTAAGTTTGTGGGGTACAAGTACTACAATTGTACAATAGAGTAGGTGCTACGAGTAGGTATAACTGCTAGATATGGGCTCTACCTATTATTATGTGGTATTTGAGTCCGCTTTTCTTACTTGATATCGTAATTTTAAGTATACTTATCAGTATGATCTTTCTTGTGACGATCTCCTTATGGCTTTGAGCGAATTAAAAAAGTGTAAGTACCTTACCTTATTTTTATTTTTCGCAGGTACTCAAAAGGATTTGGGATTATTCCAAAAGAGTCAACATTGGAAGTACCCAATTGCATTTACGGAATACTGTTCTACTGCCTGATGATATTTTTAGGTGAGTTCGCTGGAAACGAATTGATTGATGTTGAATCGTTTTTCATTATAAAAAGGGATCCCAATTTTTTGTCAAGGTTTTTTTAGCTTGGACGTCGGTAATTCCGAGATTTATGTAAGTCGATGAACTTCTACCCAAGTAATTATAGTAGATATTATGTCATTTTATTGAAATGTAGTATTACCTAGGTAGGTGCTATATTTAATGAGTGTGTATATCAGTAGCTAAGGCTAGACTGACAAATGTGGCTAATAAGTTGATAAAATCTTATATTAGTAGATCTGACACAATGATCCACTTTTCCTAAGGCGTTACAGCAATATTAAAATTAGGCGGGATGCAATTAGACGAGGAAGGCCCTCATTAAAAAGGTAGTCAAGCCAATGTCATTTCTCACGCTCTATATCAGGGGTCACCATAATGCGGCCTGCATGCCGAGCCAAAATGGACCACTCCATCGTAGACATCGGACCGCGATGATCATTTCACTTCTGAAAACAGACCCCGAACGAAACTAATTGGTGATCCCTGCTCTAGATTATCGATGTACGAAATTACATTTAAATCAGCTCACTAGCTTTGGCGTAATGGCGAAACAGACAGACGAGTTAAGTCGGTATTTCTAATATTATATAATATCTAGTGTCGACATTTTCATTAGCCAGAGTAACAATATTAATACTTACTTATTAGCAAAGTTAAGACCCGATTACAGCAACGTAAGATTAATTATATCTTTATGTATAAGGTGCGTTAGTAGATACTAAATTAAATGTTCATTAGAACTATCGACGCAACATATCGGCAGCGGAGTGAATTACGCAACCGCACGTTGTTGAGCGTGAATGAATATTGCGATTCCATCGAGAGTTGCGGCAAAGATGATCCCGGCTGCATCTAATACACGAGCGATTACAAATTGCAATGCCAATAAACGACGCGCATTACCGCCACCGCAGACTGGAGCCGCAGGGCTGCCGTAGGAGAGCCTTGGATAAAGGTCATAATAACCACTAAATTGAGCCAAAAACTGATCAATTTAGTGGTGACCTCCATTTTAAAAATCAAGTCATCGCTACCATGATGGGATTAGGCTAATCGCCATGCTCGCCAAATGCGGATTGGTGGGTGATCATCACAAACACGAGCTATGTTCGAAAAATTCGAAACATAGGTACTTTATGCTCGACCTGTGAATCGTACTCAGGCCCCCAGATCACCCTGCAGTATATAGGCTGATACTTTATTTTTTAATGACAGTCTTGTGGAATGTTTCGGCCGCAGCAGTATTCCCCGACGACCGCAACTTATAGGGACCTACAAGAAGAGAGCGTAGGTAGGTAGATATACACCTTTCTAAAAGGACGGCAACGCATCTACGACTTCTGTGTGATGTTCCCTAACCCCCTATAACGCGTTTGAGTAGAAAGGATTGTGATGATGGTAAAGAGAGAGAGTTTTGTCTATTAGTTTGAGAAGTTGTGAATTAATAATTATAATGGGTTTTAATGACTGTGATAGAACGTTAACATTTTTATATGCATACGAGTATAAGATGAAAATTTAACAACGAATTTTGTACTTAATATACTACTTACTTACCTAACTATCGAGTTAAAATGTTGTGTGTTTATTTTTTTAAATCGCATGTTCCTTTTAACATATTACTAATTTAAATGATTATCTGCCAACCCTAAGAACATTTTCTTGCAATTCGCACATCATCGCGAGTCGTGGCGGTCGTGACTGCACCACGAGAAAAATATTACGAAACTCCGAGCTTACTCTACGCTTATTTGGTAGCTCACGAGCTGAGAATAACTGTTATCGTAATCGGGAGTTTGTACTGGCAGTGCGAAATATCGGCGTACGAATGTAATCTGAGGGCCTAATTTGAAGTAGTCGTTACGACCAAATCGGAGTTCCCCTCTCTTTTACACGCGCTGTGCGCGCTTTTGTTTGAATGTGACAGGTATATTCTTATTCGTTACGGGACGTCTTCGTTATAAGCCACTTGAATGCCTGTTTGTTTTTTTTTGTTTTGCCTGCTACCGTGTCTAGAGACACTTAATTCTGCCAACGTCGAGAGATTAACGAGACGTTATATTTTGGAAGATTGATCGGTATTGAGTTTAACATAAATCTTGAAGTGACAGTTAATTGGAGACCGTGGGAGAGGCACGCTTCGGCATGAATGGGCCGACTCGACCGGAGAGATACTATCACTGCCTCACAGAAGACCGGCGTAAAGCAGCGCTTGCGCTTTCTCTGTGTGAGTGAGGGTACCCGAGGCCCAATGCTCAATACTCAATGCTTTACCATCAGGTGATCCGTCTGCTAGTCAGGCAGGTAGGATTAAGATTAATTAGGTACGTTGATAATGGAGATATTTTTCATTATCTTCTATCAATTAAAATTAATTCAAATGTTTTATTTTATCGCCAAGACTAAGTGTTACTGTCGGTAGTAGTAGATAGATATCAATTAACAACAGATTATAGCTGTTGTTAAATAAGTGATATTAATGATATGACAAACAGATCTCATACAGAACATTATAATTTTATTCGAAGTCCTAGTATAGGTATGAAGCGATGATGATTGGAAAGAGTTCAAGTCTTGTATTATGATGTGCTGTCGGCAAACCTTAATAAATAAATCTTAAGGTATTTTTTACGATTCTGAAATATTTATTTTCCGTTTTATTACCTAGTAGAGTAATGTAGGTACTTTATTTATATTTTATGACTCCTTGACCTAATTCAGATTTACTGCGTTTTCCTAGAATTCAATAATAAGAAAAACATTGTAGACTGTCTGTGTTATTTTGTAGTTTCGATCGAAGTAGAATTATCTACAGTAGGTAGAGAAGATATTATTATGATACATACATACATTTTGATTATTTTATGTGATAAGTGGCAAAGGATCACCTGAACGATTGCCGCCGCCAGCAATGCCAGACACAAGTGCGCTGCCAACCGTCAACTCCATTATTCCCCCAATTGGGCCTCCGATACCCGCACTCACTCTTAGAAATACAGCGCAGGCGCTTTACGCCCATCTTCTGTGAGGTCGTGTTATTACTCTGGTCGAACTGGCCCATTAATATCAAAGCGTGGCCCTCCCAAGATTAAACCATCCATACTTAATATTATAAATGCGAAAGTAACTCTGTCTGTCTGTCTGTCTGTTACTCTTTCACGCCAAAACTACTGAACGGATTTAAATGAAATTTGGTATACAGATGATCTAGACCCTGAGAAAGGACATAGGCTACTTTTTATTGCGAAAAGGGGGTTGTAAGGGTTAAAAGGGGGGTAAAAAGTTACTTTTCCACGCGGACGAAGTCGCGGGCGGCCGCTAGTAATTTATATATTATAGTTAGTAGCCGTAGTAAAAGTGGCCGTTTTTAGCAATAATTAACATTATTGTTACTTGTCGCGTGTTAGAAATATTGTATTGCATCTTGAAAAATCCAATCTAATCTAACTCTGTAATGTTTTATTTTCTTTAAAAATATCATATTTTCGCCACAAACAGTGTAAGTAAATAGGTTGGCGGCGCTAGTTTCATTCGTATAGCCCCTTAAGCGAAGTAGGGGATCGAAGCTAGTTAATCACTGAAACTGCCGTAATAATATTTAATGTCGATAAAATGTTCTCAGTTTTAGAATATGCAGGGTTTGCGTGATGTTTTATTGCTCCGCCAAAATGTTAATTCCATGGAACACGGTCGTAAACGCTCGGGTTGTTACCGGCTATTGTGTTATTTCAGTCCGATATTGAAATAAAGCCGCAGCCCACCGTTTGATCTGCTCTGCCAGTCGACAGTTCATAATCCATCAAAATATTTAGTTTAATAATTGAATCGCAATTCCTCGTGCCGACATTTCCGGCTTCAGTAGCGTAACAATGTTTGATGAGCTTTGTATTTGTCTGTTTGTTGTTATGGGCTCCGTTTCAATTTGTTGCATTTGACCCTGCTGTTTGTTTGGTACATGTAAACAATGATGGGGCTAAACAATAATGATAATATTATAAGCCGAAGGTACATCTTGAAGACCTACTTATTAAACTTTAGTTAAGCAGCACAGATGAATGATTGTAGAATTTTTGTTCTTTATGTACTTATGTGGATAAGTGCCTTTTTTCCTAAATTATGGACCAGTTTCGGTTCAGGCGTATTCTTACAAGCTCGCCTTACAGGCCTTATACTTTACGGCTATTATTGTAAGTAGGCATGATAAAAAAAAATAAGTGCTAAGAAATCTACATAGGTATATGAGACGTAGCAGGACATTATGGTACCTATACCTACTTAACTAATAAGTAAGTAATGTTAATTACTGGTACAGACAGGTCCACAGCAAAGAAGGTAGGTAGATACATATAGAGACTAGCCAGTAGGTACCTAATTTGGTTCAATATCTGTTTCTTATATTGGGCTCTCCTAATGGTAAGTAGGTAGGTAACTACTGCTGCATTTGGATCTCCAGAGGGCCTGCATATCTTGAGGAAATTTAAGAGACGGTAGTACCCATCTATGCTGATGTGTGGCTGTCATTAGGTACCTACCTATCTAACCTCGCATTAGAAGTTGTAATAAAAATATGTTATTTATTTCAGCCACGTACGATCACATCGGCGTAGTGCGGTTGCAAGTTTTGCTGGCCTTGTCGTCGTGTGCATCCAGTGTCTACTTGGCGTATCTCCTGGCATTTGTGCTTCGTGATTTATGTCTAGTTTGTGTATCAACATATTTAATTAATGGATTTTTACTTATTCTTTGTTACAAAAAAAGTAAATCGCTTTTTGAAAAGAATAAATAAAAACTTCGTCAATGTAGAAACTAGTAGCGCCATCTAGAGTTTCTTGTGTAACTAAAGTGTCACTATTTATGCTTATGATGACAGCGCCATCTTGTGTTAATTTTGTAGTTATAGGTGTCGCTAATAGATGGCGCTGCACAGGATAAGCTACCGCCATCTAGCGGCGAGTAGCCGAACTGATTTTAAAAAGCTTTTCAATGAACAAAAAATAGAGTGTAAATTATAAAATAAATCATTACTGTGAAAAATTTTAAGGTGTTTCATTTTAAATATATTTTTAACGATTTATGAGATTAAAAACAAACATTCAGTTTGATTTTATATGGATAATGCGTATGCCTGTAAAAGGGCTCAAATTACGTGTGCGGCGCTGCGCCTTAGCTTGCCGGCATTTCCTTGTCAAGCCTTTATTATTGCGTTCCAACCTCTTGTTGCGGACGTGATGTCCATATCTGTCATGCATTCACGCCAACGCAAAACGTCCTGCCGATCCTTCTTTGATTAGGCTTCCAATTGTCCGTCAGGTAGGCAAGTACAGTTATCGCCGAGAGTCACTGACAGTACCACAGAAAATAAGTATTTAATTTAGGTAGAAGTACTTACGAGTATCTACAAGCACGGGCGTACCCAGTTTTTGGGTCAGAGGGGGGGAAATTAGGTTTTTTACTAGCTAGGTCATCATCATTTCAGCCAATAGACGTCCACCGCTGGACATAGGCCTCCGCCAAAAGGTCCTGAGCTAGGTGCACCTATTAATGTCTAGGTATCTATTAATTTTTAGTCAGGGCATTTTACATTCACTTAGGACTCCGATTCCATGTGATATCTGACTATTTTTGTTACATGTGGTAGATAAAGAGGAATGTATGAATAGCGCGAACAAATCCTAATCTCACAACACTTATGTAACACCTGCTAAAGTTATGTCATTGTTTTGTAACTAAAATATACATTTGATTTCGTTTAATGTTTCGATTAGGGTTTTATAGCCAATGGCGTAACTCAGAAACGAGCCTACAAATAAGATAGGTATTTCGATTATAATGTCCTGTTTGTCTAGTGATTTATGCACCGGGCCGTAATCTTGAGGTCCCGGGTTCTAGTCCCGGGTCGACGGAAAAGTATGTTTAAAATTTTTCGTAAATACCTCAGCTACGTGATCACCAGTTCGCATTAGCGAAGCGTGGTAATCAAGCCTAATCCCATCACAGCAGCGATGACTTGATTTCTATGATGGAGGCCTCTGCCCTGCAGTGGGACGGTATATAGATTTTACTTTATATTTATACAGGGTTACTTTTTAAACATCAAAAACCTCGCAGAACGTCATAGCTAACATGGTAGGCAACTACATTTAGTGTTCTCCGAATTTACTCAAGTCTCAAAAAAAAGTAACTTACCCTTACCTAATAAACAAATCACTGTTGAAGTCTCTACGCGAATGCATTTTTTTAAGCTTAAGAAAAGTCGTAGAACAAAATTAAATGTCGTTATTGATGTGAGCTTTGCGATGTGGCTGATGTTTATAAATTAACTAACCCTGTATAATTAGTTAACTGATTTATCAGAGATTAACTATAGATAATGAGTTAACAAATAAGACATAATTAAAGGAGTATAACATCCACCTTACTCCCATAGTATTCAAGTAAATAGGTCAAAGTACCCCACGAATCCCTTTATCACAGTGCCCTTTTATTTGTGCCGATAGAAAAGATTCCAACGCGCGTGTACTATAAATAAATAAGTATTATGCTGTTATGGCATTCTTGGCCTACGCACACGCACATACGTACCTACTACATCATTCACACAATACATAATTCATTGTTTCTCAATCGTCAGAATTAAAAATAAATTTAGTGAACAATTGTTAAGCATTTTTAGAAGATGAAAACGAGAGACCCGCTACCTACATAAAAAATAACACAACCTAAATAAAAAAATATACAGCCTATCCTACTGTCCCACTGCAGGACAAAGCCTCCATCATAGAAATCAAGAAATCGCTACTATGATGGGATTAGTCTTAATCACCACGCTTGGCTAATGCGGATTGGTGATCACAAACCCGAGCTATGTTCAAAAATTTTAAACATCATATTCAGGACCCCGAGATCACGGCCCGGTACTTCAATTACTAGACCAAACAATAATAGGTACTATTAACTTTTCATGTTTAGAAAGTGGTAGAATATATGATACTAGTGGCCCGCCCTCACTTCGCTTCGGGAACGTAATTTAGAAATGAACTAATAGATGGCGCTGTGTCCAATTACATCGCGCAAGCGTTTCGTGTTTTCGGTTTACCTATAAGCCTTGTCGTTGTCTATAGAAGTTATCTCTTTATAAGTAGTACAGAAGAAGATTTATGCTTACTATCAGCATTATGCAGCATGTGGCAGACTGACGTCTACTTATCCCTTAAACTTTAAATTAACAAAAGTTGAGATCCTATGCCCCAAGATTTTCCGCTTGTTTATTTACACCGTATTTGGTGTATAGCAACGCGGTAGGAGTCAAGCGCAGGAGCAACTTGATTCAATGACAAACGCCTGATTGATCATACTCGAGTTATGAGCGTGGGACGTAATGAGATCACTGCATTGTTCAGTGTTGTTTATGTCACTCAGAATGTTGTGGCCGTGAAAATTGTTTTTTTTATTTAAGCACTAGCGGCCGCCCTGCGACTTCGTCCGCGTGGAATAGTAACTTTTTACCCCCCTTTCAACCCCTTACAACCCCCTTTTCGCACTGAAAAGTAGCCTATGTTCTTTCTCAGAGTCTAGATTATCTGTATACCAAATTTCATTTAAATCCGTTCAGTAGTGTTGGCGTGAAAGAGTAACAGACAGACAGACAGAGTTACTTTCGCATTTATAATATTAGTTAGGATTAGGATTTTCGAACTCACATGGATTACGGAACAGAATAAACTTTGAGTGCCACAATATGTAACATTCTTTAGAAGTTTTAAACGCTCATGATGTTTT
The DNA here is from genome assembly GCA_014851415.1 of Cnaphalocrocis medinalis. Classification (NCBI taxonomy): domain Eukaryota; kingdom Metazoa; phylum Arthropoda; class Insecta; order Lepidoptera; family Crambidae; genus Cnaphalocrocis; species Cnaphalocrocis medinalis. The sequence continues at coordinate 10,843,326 of CM026285.1, read as the reverse complement.
AAAATACCTGGTAAGTAATAAACCGTGGGAGAGCCACGCTTTGGCATGAATGCATGGACTCGACCGGAGTGATACCACGGCGTCACAGTAGACCGGCATGAAGAATCTCCTGCGCCGGGTTTCGCTTAGTGAGTCTTCACCGGAGGCCCAATCGGGGGGTTAAAAAGGTTGGCAGCGCACTTGTGACTTTTCTGGTGTAGCAGATGTCTATGGGCGGCGGAAATCGCTTACCATCAGGTGATCCGTCTGCTCGTCTCATATAAATAAAATGTCTATGGGAGATTAAGTTAAGCCTCACTACTCGTATGTTAATTTTTTTTATTAATCTGTAACGTGACTTTGAACTAAACTATTTGTTAGGTTCGCTTATTTGATGCATTTTTGCTTAAAATTGCTGGGTGTGCAATTTAAAATGTCATAATCACCTTCGGCACCCCTTTAACCTAACATGTAACTCGTATTAATTTCAGGTTGCGTACGAGCAGCTAAACACCACGATTGCTAACAGCTCCAAATATGGCCAATAGCCCATAAAGGAGCGATGTAATCGCAAACCATTATCTCGAATATAAATCAAATGGTCGTTATATTAATCTTTCTTGATTAATGGCAAAATCTTGATCGAGCTTGAATGTGGTTATGATTAGTATCACATATTTTTAATTTCTAATTGGTGTGCAATTTGCTTAGATTCAGAAGGTTTAACATTTTATATAACACGGAGTCTTCCCACGTACCCAGTATTCAAAAGATTTATTGCTTAATCGGATGTATACTAACATATTAGTATAGCATTGTTTTTACCACCTGCTACCTACATACGGGTGGGCAGTGCTTCACGCTGGTCTACTGTGAGACTGTGGTATCACTTCGGTCGAGCCGGAAATTCATGCCAAAGCGTGGGTCTCCACACTTAAAATACTGATGCTTTACTAAATCAATATATTTGTATCTTGCACAAAGACGATTTGTTTATGATAAGTATGAATTTGTAAGAATGTGCCACTCATTATCCTCAGTGATACTGCTATTAAGTTGTTTATCAAAAATCCAACTAAAAGTCGGCTCAAACATTATAACCACAACTTATTAGGCGCCTAGTAGGCCATTCAAATGCTACGGAATAGGCCAGGCCCCTTTTCGGAGGCCTATTGTTTCAGCTGACGCGGCCACTTAACGCCAGATCCTTGCGCTTAAAAGGACTTGAGCTTTTCCTCTTGCCTTTAGTCTTGGGTGTGATCGCGTCTATAAATGTCCACAGGACTGAATCATGTCCTCGACACCAATATTTGGTTTATTGCTGCCACACAAGGAGTTAATGGGCTTGGTTTGATTCGATTATTATTCGAGTATAATGTTATCGGATTATTTTTATACTTATAATAGATTATAATGCTCTAAGACTAGCTATTTGTATGTGTTCCAAATTTTATTTAAAAATTAGTTGAGTAGTTTTAGCATGAAAGACAGACAGAGTTATTTTCGCATTTATATTATTAGAATGAATTTAGATTTGTGGATGGGATATGATGAAGAATAAGAACTACCTACTTGTATTCAACCACTTAGCATTTAGTTTTAAGTTTGTTTGTCTGTGGTCTTTGTTTAGTGTTTAAATTGTTGGTTGTCCTAATAAATAAATAAACCTAATATCTACATAATGCGTAGGATCTGTGTATACTTACAAGAAAAAAATAGGCTGCGTGCGTATACTAAAAAGCATATTATTTCGAAATTAAAATTAGATCTAATACGAGTACTTTACAATTCTTTCTAAATGGGCTAGTTCTGTGTTCTATTCTATAGCAGTAGATATCTGGACATTAGTGGAAGTATCTCAGTAACTTCGCTAATGATTTTTATTGCCTCGATCTTTAACACCAGACCAAGATGATAATAATTATCAGGTACAGAGCTCGCGTCCAGGCATGTCTCGGATTAATGAGCAGGAAGGCGGCCATTACGTTGCGAGTACTCGATTACGGCTGACTTGCCTCAGTGTTAAAATAGCTAGTGACTTAACATATAGGTACAGTACTTTCAAAGGTTTTTGCAGAGGTAAAGATGAGGCTTTTTTTCGTGATATTTGGCAGACGAGCAGAGGGATCATCTGATGGTAAGCGATTACCGCCGCCTATAGGCACCTGCAACAGTAGCTTTAACCGCCTTTCCCCCCAATTGGGCCTCCGGTACCCTCACTCACACGGTGAAACACAGCGCAGGCGCTGCTTCACGCCGATCTTCTTAACGGAAAGCACATCCGCACGTTCCTCTTAAGACTTTGGCTCGTTGAACTGGGACCCAGCGTGCGTTTTGTACGTGAACACTACCATATAACGCCATATGTTTGATAAGTATATCGAATCCGCGTCCTTGCTCGCCAACGTGAATGGTCCTTTACTCCTAGTTGTGAGGGATAAAGTTTACGTGACCAACTCTGTATGAAAAGTTAATTTTCATTTTGGTCAATTTTCAAAAGTCATAGAACAAACGTTGCTCTAATTGCTTGTTAGAAGAAGTGGTTAAAGGGATATAAATGTTCACAGATAGACAGAGACCAGTAGCACTACCATGAGTTTGAAATACTATCCTTCGCTATCGAAAACTATCGCTTTGTCTCTTTCATTGTGATGCATTTGAAAGAGACAGAGCAAATAGTTTACATTATGTCATTTTTCGACGTCAACTCATGGTAGCGCTACTGTATAGATAGCCTATCGATAGCCAATACTAGAACAGATTGTCTGTCTTACTACTGCCTCAATTCATAATATTGTCATTATTACCGAATCTTGTAATCTGTATAATTGTAACATTAGTTATGTTACATCGTAGATGTCGAGGTTACGGCTCATTAGCGATTGCTTTGTTATTCCGCGTTTGTAATTATACAACCAATGTTAAGGCTTGATTGAGATATTCTGTACATCGTCCGCTATAAAAACGTAGTGTAATTAAAAAAAATGAAATTTGTTATTGACTGGGTAGTGGCCCGGTCACTTCGTTTCGAAACAGTAGTTCCACTGTCTATCTATCAATAGATGGCGCTGGGCGGCTGGTTTGTTGTACGGTTTGCCGATTACTTATGTATATAGATCTTATCTCTTAATACGAGATATAGAAGATATTAGGTACTATTTGGAACGAGTTTAGTCACACGAGGTAAACAAGCTAGGAAAAACGTATGTACCAATATATTATAAGGGTGTACCAGACCAATGGATCGTTAGTCGATCGAGGGCCTTGATCGTTTGATCGACGCATCAATCGGTCGATAGGTCGGGTAAATACTATCACTTGATGTCTACCACCATTGTGTTTTAAGTTGTATTTTCCTATGACCGTAGCATTAAGTTATGTAAACCAAAGAGATAGTATAGAAGAAAGATACCTATCTATGTAGATATTTACAACATAGAAAACGATCACCATAAACATGATCTTCACATTAAAAAACAATTACGAGATTTCTTCTTCAACTTAATCAAATTACAATTTCCATTACGACACTGCTCCATCGCAATGTAACTAACCGGGCAAATACCAGTGAGTGCTGTCAAAGTTCTCACTTTCGTCAGCTGACCAAACATCGACACAATACCCGATAAACATCACTTACATCATTACACATCGGCACTCACTAACACGATCACGTACGAATTTAATCCCTATTTACTCCTCATTAAGACACTAATACTTCTACAAGAACGGTCAGCCAAGGTGTTGTTGAATATTTGATGGCGCAACACAAAGAACGTTGTTTGCCCAGAGGCTGCGAATAACCGATGGAATATCTATAATAGTGGCAATTACTCGCCAGTTAGCTCTAATATTATGCTATTTGTTAATGATTAATGATAATAGGTCATTGGAATCGTTCAATAGCGTAGGTGCTGAAATTTATTGGACTTGTTCAACATATACACAATCAATTTGCATTAGTAAAGTTGGCCTAAGATTGGTCCGATGGCGCATTTGGTAGAGACCCTGCCTCTTGCGCCAAAGGACGGAGATTTAATTCCCACTCAGGCTAAACATTAATGTGATTGTTCTGAGTGTGGGTGTAATATCTTTTATTACTGTATATAATTCAAGTATTATATTCGTGATTCCTCTGTTGTCTGATATCCGTAACAATGTATGAGTTACTGTTCGTAACTTTAAATTAAATTTGTTTATTTATTTAAAAAGTACAATAACAATTCTAAATGTTCTCCTTAAAAACTGCCACGAAAGTTACAACTCATGGAGAATCACCTAGCTACTCTCATTAAAAACATTCTAAATGTAGTATGGAAATTCGTCATACGAAGACTGATGACTAGAGAAGCCGCAGTTTCACTCATCGAAATCAGAAGCTTGTAAGAAGCATGTACGAGGTACTATGTGTGTTGGATGCCTAGTTACATTTTGCCGACATCGCCACATCATAAACATAAGAAAACTAATTCGGCTTTTCTCATTCAGTGAGTCTAAGTATATTGTCAAGATGCTAATAAAGGCTTAGAATAATAATAAAGGTTTTTTTGACCAACTGTGTTGGTGGCCGTGTTGTTCAACGGTAGATAAGATTGATAAGTGTAATAACGATCGCTCCTTTTAAGCAAGTCCCGTATTTTTGCACACCGTAAGTTAAATGTACATTTTTTGCTGCGCAATGAGTCAAACATTTAGTTAGACATAATTTTAAACAATCTATTCTATTGAGAGTGTAGGTGTAAAAATACCGCCTACACTCTGGTAGGTGGTAGACCTCGGATGTGTATAGCCAAAATTAACTTTTTATTGTGAATCATCATAACGTCGCAGATATTAAACACCATTATTATGTTCTGGTAGGAGCAATGGCATTTTTGGCAAAAACATTACGGACTTTCCTAAACTTTTTGCTTGTTTGAATTTTGAGATGATGTGTGCGTGTTGTTTGCAATTTACGCTGGGACCGGAATCAACATTATAATCAGTAATCAATAGAAGTTTAGGAATTAGAACATTAAAAATATATTAATGAGGTACCTACCTCTTTGCAGTCCAATAAATCATGAGAAACTACACAATATTTAAATGTAAAATTTATATTCCTTACTGATTAGCGAGCGTCACAACACTCGCAATATGTATACGTAAAATACACTACATCTGATTATTTTATATGGAAAATGCAGATCTTATCTCAAGAAGATCGTGTGCTTTTACGCCCCTTTGGCTTGAGATTCGCGATCGTAGGTGTTTTTGGCATTTAGCACATTTAAGTTGCACTCAGTTCTTTGATATTTCCTTTATACCTATCTAATTTAAAATGAAGCTGTATAGATATTTTGTTCTAAAATTATTTACACCAGGTTCCTAGTGCATACCTAATAATAAAATAAGTTCTCAGAAATGATTTTTCCTAAGAAAATCGATTACCTAAGTCCTCATCTGGTGCCACGTCAAAACTCATTAACTTTTTTAAGTCTTACTTACCTACTGATGACATTCTATTTAGATAGATTAATTATATGTACTTCTATGAAACAAATCACACAAGTCTAAGTCATTATAAAAATAATACATTTTAATTTAAATGTGATACATAGTTACAACTACTCAGGACACCTGAGAAGAAGATATGACCAGAGAAGGCCGTTCCTCCTCATAGGACATTAAGAGTCCAGTCAGACACTTACGTCCTTACTTTACTGCCAAGTTATAAATAGCGCGAAATATCCGAACAATTGCTACGTTAGTGCCGCTTAAGCAGTTCCTTATAGTCCATTAGCATCAGGTTAAAAATGTGGAAGGCGAACTATGCGCGTGCGCGTATACCGGAGCACCTTCGGCCGACGGTGGGAGGACCGGCTGGCTCAGGGCTGATACACGAAAGGATACCAGATCAAACCTAAAAATATTGTTATATTGTGTTATTTTGGTTCCAAACAAACTTTTATTCATAGCTGACCTGGCGAACTCCATATCGCATTTTTTCTCATCTTTCAAACCTTTCCTGGCCTTTCACGAATATTTCAAGACCATAATTATCTAAATCGGTTCAGCCGTTCTCGAGTTTTAAGCAGATTAACGAACAACAATTTAAGTTTATTATATAGATTTCTTTCTTTCATTAAGAGTTACACATCGGTACAGAACAAATACTATGTTCTTCACCCATATTACCGTGGGAGAGCCACACGCTTCGACATAAATAGGCCGGCTCGACTGGAGTGATACCATGTCTCACAGAAAAACGGCATAATATAGCAGCGCCTGCGTTGTGTTCCTGCAGTGAGTGTGTATACTGGTGGCCCAATTAAGGGGAAAGGGTTAAAGGTTGGCAGTGCACTTGTGACTCCACTGGTGTTGCGGGTGTCTATGGGGGCGGTCATCGCTAACCATCAGGTGATCCGTCTGCTCGTCTGCCACAGATACATGAATGTTCGTCCAGAGTGGGAATCGACCTTTGACGAATGAAGGAGGGTCACTATTACTTAAGTACCTGATGCACATTCATGTCAATATACAAGAATCATTGCAGTTAGTCATCTATTACTAAGGTGGATTTCAAACCAAAAAGGACCTAAAAATACGCTCGCTTTTTTATTTCACAGGTATGAAAATAAGACGAAGTCCGACTATGTACTTATTAGCGTACTCGTACCTTGTCTCATTTGTGTCGAACCATGATTACCACCAATAAACAATGTAGACATAATCTATGATTTTTTTTACGTTGTGTGGTGAAATAGCTTATTGAATAAAGCCTGCGGTTTCATAAAAACAAAAAAGTGGTAATATTCAACTTACAGGATGTATCGATAAACAGTTCCATCCTCTTTCGACAGTACTTACTTTTGTTAACCAACCTGAACATTGAACAAATTTTCATTTCCCTAGCTTGCTAGCTTGCTTGCACTGTGCTTCGGCAAGTAAGGGTAGCAAGTGACGATACTGAAGGCCCAATAGCGGGAGAGGGGGAGTTAAAAGTACCGCAAGATAGCGCACTCGTGATTCCACTGGAGTTGCGGTCATGAGCGGCGGCAATCGCTTACCATCAGGTACTTTATCACAAAAAAAACGAAATTAATAAATTGAGACATACATTGTCCTGTTCCAATCTAAGGTTTTCCCTTGTGCTATGGAAACCAGACACAACGAAGGAATCACAAACACCAAGACCCATCACAAATATCTGTTTCATCAACAACATATGCGTTGGTGCGAGAATCGAACCCACGACGCGAACCCACTGACCCTTGTGTCTCAGCCGGCGCTCAAACTACTATGCCAAATGGGCCGTCAAAATTGATTCCTTATACACCCTGTATCTACAGCATGGACGCACTTTTCCTTTTTGACAGGCAGCCCTAAGTGGGCATACCTGATCTTGTTTATTATCTGTGGACCCAGATGCATGCCAATGATGCGTAGGCGACATTCGCATACACATTACCCGCGATGTCATAATCCAGCCCTGCCAATAACTAAATGATCTGCGCAAGATAATACGGCTAAAGCTACATTTTAACTACGAGAATTCGATCGGAAAACGAACGAGGTTCCAGTGGTGTTACACGTATGTTTTGACTAGGATAGCACCAGTTTGCATAGTTATTTAAAATTACGAAGACAGTAAGATATCTTATGAATACTTAAGCTATTTTTAGAGCAAGAGTATAAATGGTCATCATAAGCACAATCTCTACCACGTTGGTATAGGCCTCCTCAATTTTTCTCCATTTAGGTGTATTTTGGGCAATTAGGATTCAGGTGGTCTAATTTGAAGCGGGCGTTACGACCGAATAGGAGTTTCCCTCTCTCACATGCAATGTTTGCGTCGATAGTACCTATTGCAAATAGTATCGATACCAATGATAGTATCGGTAATATCAATACTATAGATAGTAACGGCGTTAATCTATCGATAATATCGATCGTTTTGCGATTGCTAACAGATCAGATACTGCTGCTATTGGAACTTAGCTGACTATCGATAGTGTAAAACTATCGTTACTATCGATAATATCGGACGTAAAACTATCGATAGTATTGGTGTCATCAATAGTAATGCTCAAATTTCCCTATCGATAGTATTGACACCTGGCAATACCATCGATGAACTAGCAATACTATCATTTATTCCTTAACTATCGATAATCTATCGATATTGGACTATTGAATAGCCAACACTAATAACGACCATCAGACATGTAGGTAAACTAAACTGCCTGCGTCCAGCAAAATCTAATGAGATCATCAGTCCCGTCTACATGTCAGCTTCTTATCATTTGCAGTTCCAAATTCCTAGCAAATTTCCTTGTTAGCATGCAGAGTGTTTGTCATAACGACACATTTGGGTTAATATTGGGAAATTATCAATACACTAGCTATTTATGTAGGCGAGTACACCAACGCTCAGTGAGGCCGTAAGGACATTAATATTCGCTTTGATTCACGTGGGCGGGGCCAGATTGAGCCGAATTAATATCGGTATTTGGATTAATTTATAAAGGTTATCCGAACTATGAGTAGGTAGTAACTTCGATTGCGCGCGCATAATATAGCGTGAAATACTATATTTTTAAGAGAGAATGCATTTAATCTACACCGTGTTTTTATGACATCACTAACTTCTCGAGGGAATTATATCGATGAAAAACAAAATTTTTCCCCACATAGCATCCGAAGAACTAAGGCACGTTAGAAATCCGGCAGCGGCAACCATATTTGGTGGAATGAAAATACAGAGGTGAATTATAAAATTATGTTACGCTATGCATAATTGATAAAAGAGCATAATCTGAAAAATATAAAATTATTATGATGATGCTATCTCTCATCATAATAATTTTACTAAAACACAAAATGTATATAATTATATGAACGAATACTTAAATAAGGATACGCGAAGATGATCAAGGAACCCTGCTCCATCAATATTGATATCGAACGACACCCGCATTCGATCAAAAGCTACAAGTGCAAGTCACATCTGACAATGCAGGACATTATATGCGCAAGATTACTGAGTCAGTGAGATTACTGTTTGTTATGGTCATTTTGCGCGGACGCATCCGCGCCTGATGATCTGTTGCCAAGCGATAAGCTTGAGAAAACATTTCATTTGCAATTTAACGATGCACGCTCACATTACAGAGCTGATGAGAGGATAGGACATTTTTTAATGTTAAATGCCTGCCGAGCCCACGCAGAATGTTCGCATACCTGTGAATGTAAGCTCACGAATTTGTTTTGTTTCGTGTACTCGTTCTGCAATGGGCGTGCTAAGTAAAACGGGATGGTCAAAATGCGGCATATTATGAGTTGATATTCAACGATATACCTACCTAATCTCTAGATTCACAATTCCATACCTACTGAAAACGTTTGGATAAGTGATCCCAAATTCCCAACAGTGCTGGGATTAGTCGTTTTACAGCTTATAGATATTTTGAATTTATAACATGCCTTTGAGGTCGAAAACAAAATGTAGTATTTAATTTTTTACCCTAATCCATCATCATAGTAATTGGTTTTAGATTCCGAAAATGCTAAAGAGCTCTTTTTTCGAGTGGAGCCTTCATTGGCGGTCTCTATGATCAAAGTGGATATGGGCAAAATTTACTTCCGAGTTAAAATCCTAAATTTTTCCTAAAATCCTAAATTTTTAAGACATTTTTGATTAAAGAATGAATAAGCTAAAACAGTTTGAACCGAAACAAAACTTCATTATCATCTCTCACTCTTTCTCACCTCTGAATAACATCCTTTATTTAGAAGGTAGTTGAGATGATCGATCGATAACACTTAGCTCGACTTTAGTTATGAAATGAATCATAATTATTTAAATATTTTAGTAGGTGTGTTCTCAAGGAGAAAACAATACTTACTTATGGTAGTAATAAAATATTTTATTAATAATCTTACACTTGACATTGTTTGGGACATAACGTATGTGTGAGTACATTATGATCACAAAAGACATTGACGTAGACTTAAATAAATTAACATATTTCCACCACCATATGATAGTCATCTGCTGGAAAGTCAATGTCATACGACACAACCTTAATCAACTACGCTCATAAAGTATTAATACCTATTGAGGAAATCTTGTATCTATTTTTAATGATGATTCAGTATTTACCTATTAGTCGTTAACTTAAACATAGCATAATAGCAAGGAGCGGATGCTGTCGTTAGATCACAAGATGACTTCACGTAAGCTACTAAATTATTTTTAAAACACACGAACCTGTTTCCGATAAGCCCGGGCCGGAGCGGGCAACAATATGAAGTGGACTTTAGTTACAATGTCGGTTATAATTTGAATAGTATAAATATTTAATGTGACGTTTGATGTTGCGTGGACGCAGTTTTCCATGTTGATCCTCGCCCCACTCCCGCGCACGCGGCGCGTTTCCGAGCCGTATTATAGTTGTAGTCTTCTGTCTCTGTCGTGGTCGCGCGTGCTTACCACTCCGTCAATTTCCGATATACATTTTACTCGCTTTTCTGAATGAAAAGTTGAAAAAGTCGAGATTTAAAGTGTAGAAGTGTCAGTGCCATACGAATTATTTGTATAGTTTACGAGTTTAGTGTTTGTTGAGTTTGTTATAATAGGTGTTTCAGTGCAGCGAGTTGTTGTAAACAAACACGTGCGTGCAGGTGTCTTCAGCCTGAAGGCTGAATTGTTTTTGTAAAGGTTAGTGTGCAATACTTGTAGTAACTTCTTTCAATTTATTCATATTTTTTGAAATAAGTATGAAGGTTTTGAGCATTATACTTCATGATTTGAATTGATTGAAACTTTTTACTATAATATCGAGGAATTTGATAATGCGGTGACTGTAACGTAATCAAAGTCCCTATATATTATGTACACACACACCACAAACGGAAACAATATTATTCAAAATAAGATGTGGAGAATATTCGTAATAACTTGTTTTTACACATTCCATCCACACGATCTGGTATTGTTTGTATTTTTAATATTTACATCAAATGTAATATTATACTCGCATGTACCAATTCATTTAGGGGTAAATATTGAGTATTGAGTTTACGGGAATTATTATTTTTTGGGTAAGTACTATATATTAGCAAAAATATACGATAACACATTATTGTGATTTATTGTCAGTACCTTACTGGTAGAGGCTTAAAAAAATATTGGTTCGTTTTTTATATTGAGAACATTTAGTTTATTTTATTGCTATTCACTTTTTTTAAACAATATATAACAAATTCAAGACGGAAAATATGTGATAGATTGCAAAAAACAAAATTATAATTAATATGAAAAACGCTAAAGTTACGACAAATGACGCAACGTATATCAAAATGTGTTGTGATGGTTTTTCCGGGCTAAACTAAAAGGCTATCGATGACATAACTGCATACAAACGAGCCTCGTGCGTAGGACACCTCCCTTCGCTATCTTCAGTCGCCACAATGAAAATGGTCGGCTAAAGATTGATCGTCAAGAATAAATTATAATACACTTTAATGTTAATTTAAAAAAATTGGAGATGGTAGGTCAGTGGGTAAGGCCTTGGACTTACCAACGCCATTTAAATGGGAGGTTCAATTTTTACCAGTGTTTTTTGGATAAGCCGACGACTACGACTTAGGGAACTTCAAGAATAGTGCGTACTCCTTATTAAAAGCCTGCATCGCACCAGCGACTTCCTTGATCTCGCAGATGTTGCGATTACTTACTAACTGATGAACTCGCTTGTTACCTCTTATATAAAAAAAACCCAGTGCCTGGAAAGTATATAATGTCAAATTTGTTTTTACTCCCACAATATAACAAGAGCTTTCCTTGCAGTAGACGCCTTTGACACTTATAATTGTAAATTATCTCTGCAGTTATAGAGATATCTACAAATTAAATAAACTAACAAAACACTATAAAATAAAATAAAATAAAAAAACTTAGTGCGCTTCTAGGATTAGGAATGTAGATTAGTCCTCGAAGATGTAATGATTAAACTACATAATGAGTATTTACTGGAATATAATGACTGTGATGACATTACATGCAAACTACAAAGCCTATGCTCTAACGGTTTTGTTTAGGTATAATGATTCACTTCCTTTAGGAATAAACTTAGTCATTGTATTACTTACCTACTACCAAAGTTTTTTTTTCCTTAAATGAAAATAGATTCCAAGTTTTTAACTGTCTGAGAATCGTATTATTTCTTGGTAGTTGCCTTGCACTCGACACTGCTAATCGACCACTACATGTCTTATTAAATTTATTATTCAGTGTTGAAAATATAGCTACTTATTCGCAGCTGAGATACATAATGGGTCGGAAGACGCTACGCTAATCCGCGTATGCCTTCGGAAGTTATAAGTGGTTGTCACTGGACTCTTGTCACACACAAACAAAATCTAGAAACACCCTAATGGTCTTACTATATTTGGGCTCTAAATATTTATTGTACCTCCTATGTTATACTATTCTTGCTACATACTTAGGTATTTAAAACAAATAAGAGTTTGAAAGATTTTTAATGTCATGCTCATTTAATAAATTTTTCGCACTAAGTATCATCAGTCGACAATCGTATGAATACGACGAATAGTAGAGTAATATAATAATTATATAATGCAAAGTATTCGCGGATTTGATTGATGGTGGGTTTAATTTAGGAAAAAAACTTTCCTTTATTGCCTTGGGTTTCTTGGAAGAAGCATCGACCTATCGCCAGGTATAAAGCGGTATAAAGGGTATGTCCTAGTACTTGGACCGTAGAAGTGCTACGACAACTATAAAAATATGTATGACCCATTATAAATTTTGCATGTAACGCCCCGTTGGCAAAGTAGTTTAAGTACCGGGCCTTAATCACGACGTTGGATTCCCGGGTCGAGCAAAAGTATGTTTCGAATTTTCCGAACATAGCTGGGGTTTATGATCACCAATCCGCATTAGGCAAGCGTGGTAATTAAGCCTAATCCCATCATAGTAGTGAAAACATGATTTCTATGATGGAGGCCTTTGCCCTGCAGTGGAACAGTATATAGGCTGATACTTTACTTTTATACTTTACGTGTAGGTAATTCCAATAAATTAAAGCGCATTGCATTGCAGTGGAAAGTGCTAGACAATCGCGTGTGCTCCCGCAATATCCGCCGATGCGCGCGCGCCGGGCAGGATGTCATGGCCTAGAAGCAAGTCCACCAACATTGCTACTGGTCCGACACATTAGTCATTTAACTTATCGATTTTAAAATCCATTATCGTCACTATGGATCAAGTTGCATTTCATGGTATTCTCGAATAGAACTTTAAAAAAATAAGCATATTTCTTCCTCAAGAGCAAGCCACTATCTTTGAGGAAACTCTTTTTTGATGCGAACCAAGGAATGGAACTCTTTACCCGCCGGTGTGCTTACTGAACAAAATAATCTGGACTTCTTTAACGTCGTAAGGCCCAGACAGCAGACATAATAGAAAATCAATCGTTTTTTCCTCGCATGAGGCTTTTGGGTCATACGACGATTAAGGCAGGCTTTTCACGGGCAAGCATGGCCCACTTAGACGTCATCTTCACGTAACATCAGGTGTGATTGGAGTCAAATGCTTTTCTGTCGTAGAATTTAAAAATTGTCAATCGGCAATGGTGAACACTTACCACTTAATTTTTTTAACTATCAACTAATTATTGTAATCTATACATGCAATAAAGATATTGATAATCGCTAATAATGTGAAAAGACATATTTACGTAACCTATGCAGATTATTGGTGCCATTCCCAATTTTATCCAAGGGGCCAAGATAAAACCAGCAAATCAAATCAATATTATTTAAACCGGTTCAGCCTTTCTTGAGTTTTAAGTACTGGTTTTATATAGTGACATACCGGTTACAAATTTTATAATACCAATTTTGTTTTTTATGAGGTGTATCTATTTTTAAGATGACAAGTTGATTTCACTTACAATGGCAGATAGGTATAATTTATGAGCAAGAATCAACATTTGTGCGCGTTGATGTCTTTTCGGTGACTCTTTGAAAATTCCCTTCTCCTTGTTCTAGTTTGAGGAATCACCTTATACATATAGCTTTTGCCCCTATTAAGAAGATTTACTACACTATTTATTTATTTAAAATCAAATTCTAAAACTGACATAAAATGAAAAATTTAGTACCTATACATTTTTTACTGAAGCCGTGTTCAAAAGTGACAAAAAATCGTGGACAAGATATAAGTATAGGCGTTATTATATTAGATTGAGGCATAATGACAGGTGGCAGCTGTCAGTCTGCGCCCACGCACGCATTGTCGATCACTGCGCACAGACTAACAGAGGGACCATGACGAATTTATAGAGAAAATCTACGCACTAATAACAAACAACGAATCTTAACATGTAAATAACTCAGTTATACGTTACAAGAAAAAAATAGTGATAAATCACATATTTAGTACAGATAATATAAGTAGCGACCTGCGGTGATCCAAGTTCAAAACCATAACCACCATTGCAAAATTCGAACAGGCAATATTAAAATGGGAGGGAATCTATAAATACTACCGGTTACCTTTTAGAAGCCTAGGGTACGCATAGACCATGATCTAGCGACGACTGCATTTGGGGTGCAACCTCCGGGTCGCACGGGCCAAAAATTCAAAGTTTTTCCGTCCAGAAATTCTCAGCGTCGGCCCTAAGTCTGGTCGTTGGCAGTCTTGTACCTCTGTGCTTCTGGAAGCACGTAAATATGCTGGTCCTGCGCCCGATTGGTCGTGTCACACTGGTGTCCTATCGAATTAAAAGGGTAGGGAGTGCATCCTGTGTTTGCGCACACATGAACACTATAATATATCCTGCGTACGTGGCTGATCGTTAAGATCGGCTGCCGTAGCCGAATCGGTTGGAGGATATTATTTATTAGGTACAATGATACCTTCTGTACACAATTCCTTATTCGTCAGGTTGTTGGCTCACAGCCGTTTACAATGCGCCTGTTTCATTGATCTCAGCATTAACGTCATTGCAGCTCGTTTGTCTGTTCGATCTGTTTTGATTCGAAACCAATAACTATAATGAGATATCGTGCAGTTTACTGAACAAACATTACTGCCAAAGTAGATCAATGTTGATGAATTTTCATAACAGCGCTTTAGCCCAAATAAATGACTAATATTGAAATTTTCAGGGTCAACAGTTTTCAAAGGTCAAATACAAGCTTATTTTTTATGCTAGAGGCTACAAACGAGCAAGTGGGTCACCTGATGGTAAGTAATCTCCACCGAAAGAACAACTGTGAGATTACGATTAGAGAGGTCGCTGAGGCGCTTTAATGGAAGCTTCGTAATTGTTCTTAACTTAATATTGAATAAGCACGTTTATTGTAGGTATCAAGTTACTTTTGCTAAAGCCGACCAAAAGTATTTGATCATAATTTTATGTCGTATTTTCTTGATGGTTGCTTTATTACTTATAACATAAATTTTATTAATGACTTATTTATTATTGATACTACGAAAAGGTAATATCAATTTAAGGAACCTCATGTTTTCATTTCAAAACGAGTTTCTGCGAGGCAAAACCTTATACTGCTTATATATATTATAATACGCACGTTCCGTATTTTATTTAGCATCAGAAACTTAACTTTTAAATAATTGACTCAGAATTGAATGAGTAAGTATTCGTATTTTAATTTGCCATATATTCAAGAAATCGTTTTTATGGTTTTGAAATATGACTATAGCAATTACAAGGTATTGATTGACTTATCCAAATTATAATTTATTATCATTCATATACTTACATTTTGCGTTGAATCTTATTGCAAAAGATCGGAATGTCAAACAATATTGCTAATGGAACATTTTTAACCTGATAAAGTAATAACCAAGAGATTTATCGGCTATAAGAACAGAAGATTATGAGATACCCAAGTCTATAAAATATGTTGCGAAAACCTCAATTAAGTTGAATTTCCGCTATATAGCGGCGACGCTACATTGGACATGGGCCATGTGTTATATAACATATCTTATTTGACAAAAAAATATATAAAATAACTTATTTTCTCACTGAATCATGTCACAGTTACCAATGTTCAAACTTCGATTAGCGCTCGATATGAGGTTGGAGCTAAATGTAAGGTATTGATTTAACAATTTAATAGCATCTTGACTTTTTTTCACCGGCGCGTGAGCGCACCAAGTGCAACTAAATTTCCTTCGAAAACTACTTAGGTAAGTATTGTTTTTTTAACAAACCTGGCAATGTGTTTGATGATGCACCTTGTGGCGTATGGCTCTGTAGTGGAGACATTTATATTTGGCTTTGATGATTTACTTTTAATTGTCGGTACTCCAAAACCCTTAGTCTAAAGTAAAATTTAAACCTATCTTAATAAAATAGGAAAACTAGCTACCTACTTATAGCTAGTATATACTAAGAACTGCTAATAGCAGTAAAGAAACGAAATAAAACTGTGCAAGATTTATCATAGTCACATCCGCGCCAGATAAGACTTGATTCTCGGAACCATCGTCATTCGGCCTGTTTGGTTACCTGTTTCCAAACGATTGTGTAACCGTACATTAATACTAGGAAACTATGAGTATTATTTGCTGTGACATATACGTTCTTTGAACCATGGAATAGGAAAATACGTACCCAATTATTTTAAATGTTAGAGTAGTTCTTGTTACGTTCAGTTATTTATACATTTCTATGAAAATACAATAATAATGTCCTCTAAACCGATGTTTCGGTTATGGCGGTCAATCTCAACGATCCCATCGATGCAGGACATTTATAGTGCATACCTAAGTGTGTGCAATGTGTCTGCACACACTAGTGCAATCTATATTCCCTTGCCCTAACATTTCGATGGGACACGTCCAGTGTGACACAACTCTGAGACTGGCAGGACTGTTTTCCGAGGCGCGGGGTTACAAGAACGCCATTTTCCAGACTTTGGGCTGACACTGAGAATATTGTAAAAGAAAAACTACAAATTACAAATGTTGGCCCAACCTGGGAATCGAAACATGGCCCTCAAGCGCAGCCGGCGATTTAAAATTGGAATCACGGGTAGTTATTTGACTATGTTTTTGTTGGTTGCTGATAAAATCACGTCACCTTACGTTCAAATAAAAGTACGAGTATAGACGGCGTAGGTCAAATTGCCCCTCGCAGTGAAAAAAAGGCACTTGTGTCCGACATAAGGTCGATCCAAAGTCCAAACGGATATTCCGATATGACGCCGTGTACACACGTCATAATAGTATTTCATTAGTACACAAATAAGTTCTTAACTAGCATCCATGTCTAATGCGTCTCAAAAATCTAGCTCTCAATTGCTAACAAAACCTACTTCAACTCAAAAACATCCTGTTCTAATTCAATAAGATATAAAATAAAACAAACAAAGTGAGCTCACATTAAAATAGGTACGATTACTAGGATAATGACGATGAATAAACAAGTCCCGTACAATTTATTATCCGACAGATTCACGTCTTTGTCATTGAAGTAATCTAGCCGCAGATCGCATTATATTCAGAAGCGCTATCGTTTTTGTACTATCAGTGTTTTTTGGCATTCCACCTTTAGGTTAAGTTTGAATGTCAAGTACACGGTCTGGTGATATCGAGACGCCGATTGTTTTAGATCTACTTATAATGCAAAAAGTGTCAATTAGGAAATCCAATCAGGATGTGTCATCTTAGCAAATACTTAAGTATTAATATAATTCCCGGTTATACTCGTTTCCAAAGCTTTTGCTTTGGAGCCCGGAGTACGATTAGTCGATGATTCAGGATTTGGGAAGTGTGATAAATACTATGAAGCGATTCCGAATATGACTTGTTTTTGTTTGACCTTCGCAACCCTTTAACAGGGGAACCAGACAAACAGAAGCATGGTTACGCGTTTGAGAAACAATCCGAAACGTGCAGATTTCCTCACGATGTTTTCCCTCACCACCGAGCTAATCATAGAAATATGCACATAGATTTGAAGAATCCAGAGCTGCATGATCGAATTTTAACCACGACCCACCGCATTGAAGGCATGTTCTTATCCACTGAGATACCATCGCTAAAATCCAATTAGGATATTTATTATTCGACTCTAATTTTAATTCCAAGATGCCAATCGTCAAAGTGTGTCTACTACACGTCAAAGATTAAGAAACTTAAAATCTTTTAGGCACCAAATAAACCTGGTTGTTGAATGAACTTAATACCTACGGCTCGGAATAGTTCTAATAGATAAAGGATATTTAGACGCTAAAGGTAGCCGGTGGCAACCGCTCGCATTCCTCTCCCGGCCGAGGCAAGGTGACTAACGTAGTACGAGCAAGTACTGGAGCATTGCTTAACATTAAAAGGGCAATACAATGCTACGGCGGTTATACTTGTAGATAACAGGCGAATGATATGAGATGTACCAAAATTGTGAATTCAAATGGGGCTCAAGATTTTTTGGATCATAGCCAAAGTAGAGAAGATAGAAGAAAATAAGGCAGGTCTAAAAGAAATGAAACAAGTGAATGTCACGAAGTACGTTACGTCTTTGCCAGGACCACGATCAGACCTCAGTGACATTGACAGGGGATGTTGTACCACAATTTTCTATGGCTGAATGTCAACAACACTGACACTTGTAGAAGGAACGGGTGAGCGTAGACTTTTGCCGGGAGCTAAACATAGAGCGACTATAGCGGTCTCAGAAGTTACTCCTTTAAATAAGCGAAGGTCTTAAATAATGATGATGATGAACCTGTTGCTTTAATAGTTCTACATCAAGAATAATTAGTTTGTCATCATGAGATTTCAACTTTACAACCTCTACAAGGCCACGGTCTGAACTGAATGCCTGATTGTATAATTTTTTCCTAATCATTAATTACTCTTCCATTCCAAAACTTAAAGCGATTCTTAAGTGGAATCCAAAGCAATTATTTCAGGTGTCAATAAAAATACATAGCCCCAGATTTCTAATGATAGAAATGATTGATACTATAAATCAATCATGTTGCGTGGTTCGAGGTAATGAATATCGCATCACCCACTTTGAGCTAACTTGTAAGCTCGCGCAGGGGGGGTTGATCATCAAATATTCTTAATTTGGATTTATATAGTGGTGATTTAAACCGATAGTCTTATGTCAGCAACACGTATGTAGCATTTAAAAAATCCTTAGACGGGGTAATCAAGCGGTGTATGTTCTTAAATCAGATTTATTATAGCGTGGTGATTTAAAGCGTTAGTCTTATGTCAGTAACACATAATATGTAGCATTTAAAAATCCTTAGATGCGGTAATCAAGCGGTGTATGTTCTTAATTCAGATTTATATAGCGTGGTGTTGTAAAGCGTTAGTCTTATGTCAGTAACACATAATATGTAGCATTTAAAAAATCCTTAGACGGGGTAATCAAGCGGTGTATGTTCTTAATTCAGATTTATATAGCGTGGTGTTGTAAAGCGTTAGTCTTATGTCAGTAACACATAATATGTAGCATTTAAAAAATCCTTAGACGGGGTAATCAAGCGGTGTATGTTCTTAATTCAGATTTATATAGCGTGGTGTTGTAAAGCGTTAGTCTTATGTCAGTAACACATAATATGTAGCATTTAAAAATCCTTAGATGCGGTAATCAAGCAGGGTATTATGTTTTTCAGTTTAAAATCATTGTATGTACCTACTGTTGATTCTCTGAGATAAATCTAGAACTTTTAGGTACTAGACTAGAAACAGTATGTTATAGAAAAATAATTAACTTATTTTTTTTGGAGCTTACACTTATTTTAGTAGCGTATACGTTTATTTAGTTATACTTACCTACACTGGACATGATTCTAGTTGGTTTTAGTGATTTAATAAACAAGCCTGTAAAATTACTTTGTATAAAAGCAACATTGTATAAGACACTTTAATTAACTGTAGCAATATATTTCGCGTTGTATCAATTTATTGGAACTACAATATTTTAGTGGTTAATTACAATATTCTAATCAGAATGCAAATTTTGCGCTGCGGAGGACTTATGCTGTTTTAAACTTTTTATTAAATATTTAACTTATGAAGTCATTAAACCGAAAACGAATATCCTTGATTGCGTATCCGCAGTATTTATCTTATGATGGTTTTATCGATCAATAATCATGAAAACATGCTGGATACTGTTAAATGTCTTTCAAATAAAGGGTAAATGATATTGTGTCATAGGACCTTTGTCCCTACTTAGGATTGTTCTTGAGTCTCTAGGGTGATGAGAAAACCTTTTATTAAATCTTTCAAATGTAATAATCCATTAGAAACAGACATTATTCTTAGGTACCCTTTGGTTTTATCTTCTACATTTCAGTACTAACAATAATATTTGGCAAGAATAAACATTCAGCGTAATTATTTAAAATACAATCACATTCGCTTGTGGTTAGTGACGAACGGCAAAAGTATGCGGCGAGTAATTTCGGAGTTCATTATATGCTTGTTTACCCTACTGCCCTGTTACGCACAAGTATGCTATTTTAAATTATACGAGTTACGCGTAACCAGTGCGAAATACTCTTAAAAAGTGTGATCTATATGGCACTAAAGACAGTTTAAAAAAAAAATGTATAAATGAGCCAGAAACTCATATGACAAATTCGTTTAACTTAATTTTTTATCGTTGCAGCCATGCCTAACTCATTCAATTTTAAGTTAACAGAGATAGGCATCATATACCAATAAATTCTGCTACTTAATCTAAATCTGTTAACTTGAAGTTGAAATAGTTACGCGTGGTCACTCGATGCGCGCGGAACAGTGGGCGGCGTGCACATTGCGGCCATTAATTTCTTTCCAATTCATGTCATTCATCATCAGCAACCCACACTCGTCTACTGCTGGACATAGGTCTCACCTAATACACGTCATTGCTCCAGATTTTCGGCCATTCTCATCCAGCCCACACCAGCCAGCCTTCCAATGTCATCATCCCATTTTGTCGCAGGGCGTCCGACACTTGGCTCACCGAGTCGCGATCTCCACTCAAGGACTTTACGGCTCCAATGGTTGTCAATTCTGCGGCTAATGTGACCAGCCTATTGCCACTTCAGTTTGCTAATTCGGTGGGCTATGTCTGTGACTCTGGACTCTGGTTTACTGTCGGATTACATCATTTCTGATGCGGTCCTTCAGAGATAGACACCTTAACACCTCGATATATCGCCAATCGACTTTGCACCTCTGTAAGGCCTCGAGAAGTTCTCGACGGAGTCAAAGCTTTTTCTTAGTCCACAAACGCCATGCACAGGGGCTGGTTATATTCTTTGGTCATCTGTATAACCTGTCTCACTGTGTGAATATGGTATATGATGCTATAACTCCGTCGGAACCCGGCCTGCTCTGCAGGTTAAGCTTCGTCAAGTCTTCGTGTAAGGTGTTTCGAAATGACTCTTGAGAACAACTTATAGACGTGACATAAGAGTGAAATTGGTCGATAGTTCTTCAGTAAGGTTTATCGCCTTTCTTGAAGAACAATACGACCAAGCTCCGCTGCCACGCCCTAAGAGTTCTTCCGGAGAAAAGTTCCTCCAGCACCGGCTTTCAGAAGCTTGGTTGTGACTCCGTCTTCTCCCGGGGCTTTGACTTTATAACTGGCTATAGAAGGTGTAAACTTCCGAAAGAATCTCTGGCTTTCACTTGGTGACTTCTCCATTTGTTATGGTCAACTTCGACAGGTGGCTTCTTCCAAGCTGTTGTACGAAGACTTTGGGCCCCTGGTTCTGCTCAATTGCTCTCTGTATTGAGAGTGCATTGAAGCTTCGGAGGTCACGTCTTAACAGCTTGGAGATGGACTTATTCAGAGCCCGTTGTTCTGCCGAAGTGACTGATGGATCGTTCCGCCTCTTGTCCATTAGGTCCAGAGTCTCTTTCGAAAGTTTAGACCGCTTGACCGTATGTCGCAACCCACAGAATTTTGCACCCTCGTCCCGAAGGATTTTCACCACTTGGTCGAGTTCTTCGGTCAGTGTGGTATGGCGGCCTTCCTTATCCCGGAGATTCTTAGCACCCCCTGCCTGTCTGCCTGTCGTTAACAAAACCAGAATAGCAGGGCTGCCGGGAACTGGGGGCCGAGGCAATATTGTCTTCTTCATTAGGAGGATTATACCATAACCCACCACGCTGGACCAGTGCGGGTTGGTGGGTGGTTAGCCAGGGCCTTTTTCGTTGATTAGCAATCGCTTTATTGGTTCAGCTAACTATTGGTCAAAAAATACAATTCAGTGATATTTAACAATTTGTTAAGGTTTTTTGACAATTGGTTAACCACTAGTCAGAAAACAGGGCATTTTAGTCAAACGCATCTAATACAACTAAGTAGATAACATAGATAGGCTTTCCCTGCATCGTGTGTTTTGGTTGCACCCAACTCTTCTAACTTAAGTTATCACACGACGCGTAACCACATTTGTATGAAGTTCTGGTTATGCGAAAATCGTTTAATCATCAATTTAAAAATTAAGTTTTATAGATATAAAAAAAAATTATATGTCAATATGTTCTAGAAGCATTTACACACCTAATCTGTCAGTTTCAATTATATAGCATGTTTCCTTAATACGCTACAAGTAAATGTTTGTTTAAAACTTCAAAGCCATTTTTCTCAAAACTATGTTTTTTGAGATAGCAGAGTTGTGCGTAACACGGCAGCCTAATGCTGGCATTTGTATAATCGCCCAGGTTCGCAGCAAGGTAGACAAACAAGGGGTAATTGAAGCTGTTATGGTCGGTTAATGGATTTTGTGAACATTTCGAATGGCGCACTATTAGGTAGTATTCCTACATGTGTGCATACCTATAACGTGCATACCTATAGGTTTGCACGTCGAAAAATCGAACAATATGTTGCATTGTTCGATTGTTAAGCTGGACATTTGAGCAAAGAAAGAGGTTATTCTAAAAAAATCTAGAAATTGTGATGGTGGAAGGTCTAATGATGTTCTTAATAATACTCATTGACTGATTTATTATTTATCTTGTGGCCCGCCTTTATTTCGTTTCGATATTAGTTCCTATATTTGCCAATAGACGGCGATAGACGTCGATTATATCTCGCAAGTGTTGTTTTTTTCGGGTTACATTAAAGCCTTTATAAATACTATTTATAGAAGGTGAACGGTTATAATATTTAGTGTGACAAAATACTGACATACGCCATCTAGCGGATTTTTACACGCGATAGCCCCCATTAGTATACACTTAGTAATTTAGTTTTTTTGCTATGACATCGCCACTGAGCTATAAGTAAACAATTTATTTAATTAAGCCAACATTATTACTGCTGAGATAATAATAAGTCGTCGTTAAATATTATTATTCCATAAAAGTACAACCTAAGAAACAAGTTGTTATAGTTGCAAATTATAAGGCTCAGTAATTATTCCCTGTCATTATTCGTAGCAATTTCTTGAAATTCTTTAGTAATAACTACACGCTTATCATACGAGACGAGGTCTAGTTATAGAAATAATGGTAACGATTTTAAGGTAGAAGTTCGTAAGCAACCTCAAACACGGCGAAAGCACTGCTTCACGCCGGTTTTATCAGAGGCCGGGGTAACTCCGGATGAGCCGACCCATTCATGTCCAAACGAGGATCTCCCACAGTATTGTATAGGTAAAGTATCAGCCTATATACTGTCCCACTGCAGGGCAAAGGCTTCCATCATAGAAATCATGTTATCACTACCATGATGGGATTAGGCTTAATCACCACGCTTGCCTAATGCGGATTGGTGATCACAAACCCGAGCTATGTTCGAAAAATTCGTAACATACTTTTGCTCGACCCGGGAATCGAACCCGGGACCCCGAGATCACGGCCCGGTACTTAAACCACTAGACTAACGGGGCGTTATTGTATAGGTACTTTACACAAAAATGTATGTCTGTCTGCTAGCTACAGTATCAGCTAGGAACATACCTTTATTACAACCTTCGTCACCCACCTGGTCACATGATAGCCTTGTCTTTATTTTTGCCACTCATGCGCACAATTTTGGCATTTAGTGTCACAACGTCGTAATACTATTTATTACCTTTTGATATCACTCGTTATTTTTGGGCATGACAAGGTTTGTTTTGGCATTTTTTCAGAATGATATTGATATTTATTTAAGATCAGTAAATGAATAATTTATAAGGTATGTACCTAAGTGCTTTATTACGTCTATGTATCATAAAGTGTTACAATTTTGGTTACATTACATAGTTTTAATATAAGTAATAGTTTTGATATATTGAATGATAATGTGACTGAGTTTAATCGTTATTTTATCGATTAGTTATTGGTAGAGCTGTAATAGTACTGCTATGCCCTATCAAAGCCAAGCCCAGCGTAAAATACATAGTTCGCATAAGAAATAGACATTACATTCTCTGGATCATAAAAAATGTATAAAACGTGAATCTTTAGGCGGCATTGAAGTGTTACACTCTTCTACATTCGCGTCACGCACGCGTCGCGTCCGCTCGTCACGTCACGCACTCAGTGTCGAGGCTGCGGCTGTGACCCTACGGATACCCACGCTTTTGCGAACACCCCCGTACACAAAAACAAACCTTATTTGTACACCTTCAAAGACCCAAGTGGGACCTCGCTCGTGAAGGTCGCAGGGTTGTCAATGAAGCTAGGAATGTTGCAGGAATTACAAACAGGTGACCTAAGTTGCAATGAGGTTAGCCAATTACGGTTATTATTAGCACATTAAGCGCCACCTATACTTGTAAATCGTGTGAGTTTTTTTCCTTAGAAACAGACACTTAAAAATGCAAGTAATTTTAACTATTAAGCATAAAGTCGTGCTGTCTTTACCTTAACGAACTATTTGTATGAATGGTATATCGTCAAGTTCATCTTTTCATTCCTTTTCTAAATATAATCTATTATGTTAAAAGTACACGCACAATCGACACTTATACTTATAAGGTAAACAAGATGCATTTTATTGCAGATAATGTTACCATTGTTCTTGATTTTATTAGATCTAGAGGTAGGTTAAATAAGTATGTAATAGGAATAAATTAAAAGATCACACCGTTAAGTTTCATCAAGTGATTTATTCTCCATTACAAAGCAAGCCCAATTCCCACAGAAAGGGGCTTAAAGGCGTCGATATCAAGTAAGGTCACCAAAAAAGTGGTATTTCGTTTTGGGTGACTTGAACAAATCGGTCGCATTTGTACAGACAACAAAGACCGTGAAGTGGGCACACACGATCGTCTTTGTTCTGCCTTATCATTTATTTATTGAGGTGATTAACGTGAGAATGGCACCTCGAAGCAGGACACTCGTAGAGGCATTGAGTTTGATACTTCATTCAGTACCTGCGTCATACTTGTCCATATCCAGTATGTCGAATACTTTGAATATTTCTTTCGTTACAGGTGCATATAAAACTACGCACAAGGAATGGTCTCTTTTTGGCATAAATTGTGAATTGGTGTGAATTGTGAAATTTAGACCTGTCGACAAAAAATAATTGTTACTTAGTCCTGCCCTTGTTTCTTTCTTCGATTCCATAAATAAAACTTTTCGAAGACGAAATTCTTCTCCTACAGATATTATTTCTTCATAATAAAACAGTGATTAATCAATCTATTATGTATTACTGTTTACAGTAACTATAACGCTACAACAACATCGTTTATTGCATAATTGCGAACAAGTGAATAAACCTTGAAATACTCGTAGTAGGCTCAGACCCCATTCATTCATTGTCAACGCATCGTACACTGATAGTAAAACAAATAGCCTTAAAGTTAACCAATTATGAAACCTAATTAGGAATACGTGTTCGTACTACTAACCTACATTATTGAGCTCTAGACAAATCGTAGGTACATACGTGTCATTCTAGTTGTGCCAAAGTCGTTCCCACGGAGCCACAGATGCTTGAAGTGCCACTATCAGGAGATCTGTGTCTTTTAACTTATTGTATAATAGTTTAAACGATAGCAGAGGTCAAGTTGTGGTGGTTACAGGTGAGGAACATGTATTAATAGAGACAACACGACGGGTTTGCTTGTCAAAATGTTTGCATAATGATGTGATGTAACTTTTTGGTTTGGTACAATGTGGTTCTGACATATTCAAGTAATTCAGCGTGTAACACCGTCAACATTTTAATTTTGCTAGCGAAGAAATTGGTCAAATTTAGGTAGGTATAGGATAGGAATGTCACAATTAGGTCCCATTGCGCGTGTCAGGTAGGATTAAAAGCACTTTAATCGCGATTTATTTGCTAACACGGAACTATATTTTTTAATTGTCTTCCGCCATATCGAATTAGCGTTAAACACCGGGGGTGTTATGTTAGTCTGTTACTATGGAAATAGGTATAATAGAATCAATTAATTAATCTTCAACATCGAGCGCAAGCGGACCTAAGTAACCAATATTTTCTATAAAAAGTAGAAGTCTGATAGGTAGGTAATATAATTTTTAATAAAACTCACATCCATATGCACTGTCATACTGTCCCGCGTGATGCTTATAGCCACGGCAACGAGCTTCAAATTATTAAATTGGAAGGTACTGCGCGGCAGTTAAAAAAAACAACAAGTTTTCTTACTAGAAAGTTAAACGTTAGTGACTGACGGAATGTTTGAATAACAAAATTCAAATCTAATCCCTCCAACATTCCCGATTCGTCGGCAACTTCGAAAACGTCACTCAAAATAATTCGGAGTTTATTTACGCTGCGTTCAGAGATGACAATTATGGCGTGGAGATGACAGGGCTCTGACGGCAGACGAACGAGTCACGGAGGGTTATGTAACGAAGGGACCAAATGTCAGCCGAAGACCCTTCACCTATAGCCGAGTTCAACCAAGCTAGGATTAGGTGTAACTATTTTGATATTACTTTGTTTGATACTTGATAGTAATAAGAGGCAAACTTTAAATATCAGAATTGGTATTCAATACAAAAATCAACTAAAAACTAATATAATAAACTTTCCGCACAGATGAGAAAAATTCGTAAGATATTTCTCATATTACTACTAAAAGGTAAATACTAGGCGATATAAGGAGACCTAATAAATAGAAAAGTGAAGGTATGAATTATTATCTAATAGTGATCTTAAATTGGTAAGGAATCTAGAGGAATCAGTCTATACAAAAGGATATTAGAGGTACAATGGCTAGAAATGTTAAGTCAAAACTATTGATGCGTTTCGTCAATCATTTTTATACTTATAGAACTCAAATAATGATAAAATAATTCACGGTGATCACCACCTAATAATAGCTACATTGAAGACCACACGCAGAACCCATCAGGTGGAATGATCCGCATACAATAGACTCGTGAGGAAGCCGGCACTCATAACCGAGTGATTGGACAAAGCCCACAGAAGGATGCAACAAATATTGTTGTAAGTCCCTTTACAGACCAGCGGTTTTGGGCGCGTGAACTTGATTTAGGAAGCAAAGATTCTTACACGTGTGTAGGTGCTTACAGTTTGGGAGAGCGCTGCAATTAGCTTCCGCGAACTATATCAGAGATTCGTAAGCTAGAATCTACTTATATCACTTTGCACTGTTACTGTAGATTAAGTCTACAAAATAATGCAACATTTTGCGCAGGTTTTCCAGAAGACGGAAGCTTTCTATTTTATAAAATCTAACATGCACGACCCATCAATGGCGTTAGTGAGCCTATTGGCTCGGTCGTGCAAGATGATGTACATTTTAATACAGCAATGCATTTTTATGAAGAGCTTATCGCGTGAAAGCCTATAAGTACTTAATGAATACATTACTTTCATTGCATAACAAGTCATAAGGTAAAAACTTATTGCTAGTTAAGTACTAGGTAGGTTACAAATTACCATTTACGAAGCTAGACTTTATCACGTTTATAAACTAAAGGCGTAAAAAATACGCTAGTCTGCAAGGCTCTAAATGAAACTAGTTCAACAGGTATGTACTTGTCGTATGCATATTTATGCGGACAACATTGTGTTTGTAAATTTTATTCATAATTGTTCTACTTGGTAAATTGGATTCCCGAGGCTCGAGGACGAAAAGCGTGGATGTGGGGTTGATTCTTTTATGATTACAAAGAGCAGAGGTGCACTGAAGGTGCGGCATAATAATGTATTTGTATAACTAAATAAATACGCCATATATGCAAAAAGTCGTACAAGTTTAAAATAGCAAAGATGCATCATGAAGATTTTCTTTAACAAACCAAATTCCAGCGAAAGCTGCTTAGAATATTGACAATCTTCACGAGCTCATTAACAAAATATGCTGCCCAGAGGCTACATTATTGCTTCATCGAAATTTCTTGCCAATCTACATAGCTGAACAAGCTAAATTTAGTTCTTAAAAGAGATCAGGTTTTTCTCGTTTCGTTTTAGAGCGGACCCTCTAATTTGGGCAGCGCTCCCAGTCCCGAATTTCTCGCAGAACTTTTTTCCCATACTCCTCCCATAAATATTGATCTTGCAAGCCCTATTGTGCGATCGCAATGCTCATGAATAATTTATCGATTCGGAATCTGATATCGAGTTTGGCGAGATTTCGAAAACTGATCGGGCACTTACGAATGTTGAGCCGGCATACATAATTGGAGGTGTAGATGACGATTTATCATTTTTAGCGCAACAATTGCGACATCGCCTAATAGTATGCGAGCAGCTAACGCCCATGTTGCCCGAAGACAGTTTATACCAGTATAAATTCGATCGTTTATTGACCAATCTCTTGTTCTAAAACTATAATCGACGATATCAATTAGTACGAGAATTGTAAACGATGTAATCTGGGTACTTAAGTAAAATTTATTGGCATTAGTATTCCCTCGCATTTCCTAGTTAAGTAATTTCTAATGCAGGATTACAATTATCGGCTCTACTACCTCTGGGCGATATTTGGCAACGGCATGCGATACCTTCGCAACAATTATCTTGCACAGGTCGTATTAGATTAGTTATATTAGTGATTGCCCCGATTGGTCTTGAGCTTCTTGCTTTACTTCGCCCCAGGTCAGTCCCATCATCTGCGGTGATGGTCCGCCGTCCGGTTAACTTCAGACGACCACGTAATCGTCCGCCACCAGGTTTATTTTAGACGACCACGTTTCGTCGTCCTTGAGGACTCTAGTCTAGGGCTTGCCTTGGTATGTGATGTGGTTCCCTTCGGAGCGTGTGGCCGATCCTCGTCCTTTCGTTTTTCGTTTGATCTGCTGGTCGATCGGAGTCTAGCAGCGTTCTCACAGATTCACATAAGATATTTTTTCGCTACATATGAGTAGTTATTTAGTTTGAGTGTCAGGGCCTCTTCACTGTTATTTTATTCCGAGTGGCCGGCCAGAACAGCCACTAA
Organism: Cnaphalocrocis medinalis; assembly: GCA_014851415.1. Classification (NCBI taxonomy): domain Eukaryota; kingdom Metazoa; phylum Arthropoda; class Insecta; order Lepidoptera; family Crambidae; genus Cnaphalocrocis; species Cnaphalocrocis medinalis. The sequence goes on along the minus strand of CM026285.1, from coordinate 10,813,965 downwards.
TTAAACAGAACGCTCAGCCTTCACGGCTAATTAGTTAGTCGAATCGTGCAATTACCGTTGCGTACTTTACGGGAGGATATTGAATCGTTCGGGGGGTTTGCGCAAACACATGTTCGGTGGAGGCGACTCCCACGCGTCGTCCGCAAGAACCAGTCGCTAGCGGGACACGGACACTAAACTGCAGTGAGTCAGCCTCGAATTGACCCGGCAAGTGCAGAATATACGATGTCATTAGATCGTTTGATTGCTTCCTATCGAAGAATATTTCGCACGCGCTTGCGCATATAATAAATAAATATTAGGCACTTCTTATGGTGGAGTTCACTGACTTTTAAAATAGCTATTTATAATAAACAAACGATTTGACAATATCACCAAGCTGTCAAGTTTTGTTAAACACTATACTCGTAGCTGCCTAAGGTTTCAATCGTGGGAGAGCCACGCTTTGACATGAATGGGCCTCATAACGACGGCCTGACAGAAGACCGGTGTAAAGCAGAGCCTGCGCTATGTTTCGTTGAGGGTACCGGATTCCCAATTAGGGAGAAAGGGAGTTAAAGGTTGCCAGTGCACTTATGACCCTACTGGTGTTGCAGGTGTATGGGTGGAGCCAATCGCTTACCATCAGGTGACCCGTCTGCTCGTCTGCTACCTATCACATAAAGAAATGTTTATTTAGCTCCCGCCAAGAGTTGAAAATAACGGACTCCATCCTTTAGTTACTTTTCAGCCATTATGGTGAACACAGATTAAATGCAACCTCAGTATTTAGGTTGCGAAAGATCCAAAACACAGGTGCTAGTGATGTGAGGACAATCGATTACGACGAATATAAAAAGTTGATGAAATATCTTAAAGGCTATTTAGGGTAAGTATGATTGATACACGCAGGCTATAATAGATGTTATAGCTCTCAAGCGTGTAAATTGCTTAATGCTGTAAAGCAGCAGATAAAAATTGGAGATTATGGTTTCTTAATTTAGTAGACAGTAAGTAATATTTTCTTTTAAGTTTTTTTTTAAGTGATAGGTGGCAGACGAGCAGACGATAAGATTACCTGATGGTAAGCGATTGCCGCCACCAGTGCCATTCATGACACATCAGTAGAGTCATCTTTAACCCCCCCTTCTCCCAATTGGGCCTCTGGTACCTTCACTAACTCGGTCAAGCCGGCCCATTCATGCCGAAGCGCGGCTCTCCCACGGTTGATTATATAATTAATGCCTCGTCACCCATGAAATCATTGTATGATGTACCAGATTCATTTATTACTCTGAGTGCCTTAATGACAGACAGAGCATGGGTGTATAGCTTATTTTGCTTATTGTTATCAAACTATGTTGATAGGTGTGTATGTATACCCCGCTTTAAATTTGAAGAAAGCACTAATTAATAAAGTAAATATTTGTCAATTTATAAAACGCATGGTCAATGTGTACTTACCCTTAAATGGCTGGAAGTCTAATCAACGTTCAAACATTGCTTGACTGTACCGAAGTAAGGCAGTCGTCTCGTTCACATGTTGGTTGCTATAAATTGAAAAGCAAAGCTGTTGATTTGTTCAGCTGGTCCTGGTTGGGTAATGAGGTCGCCCAGACCCCACTTCCTTCTGTTCACTATGGCCTAACTAGCGCAAGCGTTGGCACTACTCCAATGGTTCGACAGATTGCTTAACTGGACATCCATTCAAACGGTATGCATGTTTTGAACTGACTTAGGTACGAGTACACATGTACGAGCATACTACTCAGATAGGTACTGTACTCAGATAGTTGTGTATAAACATTTAAATATCTACTACAAAAAAAAAACAAGTGTGTTTCGAATTTTTCGAACATAGCTCGAGTTTATCATCATTCATCCTTATTAGGCAAGCGTGGTGTTACGCATAATCCCATCATAGAGTAGCGATGACTTGATTTCTATGATGAAGGCCTTTGCCCTGTAGTGGGACATGGCTGATACTTTTACTTTTACCTATACGAATAAACAAAATCGTGATGAGCATTTATTGTTACTCTAAACTTCTAATTTGTCAATCCGAAATTAGCTTAAACCCTTATTATGATAGATTAACTGTCCTTTATTTTCAGTCAAACAATGGAAACGATCTTATTCTTAGCCTCTCAAAATTGAAAGCGCAGGTTCCGCAAAAAGCATGAAGCCACTACGCCGATATAACATCGCAAAGAAAGTCTTCACGTGGCAAGTTTCCTTATCTGCGCAGACGCAGGAGGTCACCCGCCTGACTCATGCGCGGCTTGTATGGGCCGGGCACACCCGTTTTGATCACAAAATGATGTCGAGAAATACATCAGCCAGTTTTTGGTAGCCTTTGTTAAAAGAAATTGAAGGAACCTAAATGCTTCTAAAAAGGCATGATGTTATGGATGGCTCATCATATTGGGAAAGATAGGAAAATATGACACCAAATAATAAAAACATTTGAGAAACCTATGAAGATATAAAACCAAATATTAAAGTAATAATATGTCATTACAGTTTTTCAAGGAGATTTTTTCCAGAAGAGCTATACACGTCACACCGGTCAATTTTATTTTGTACGTGTCACTTTAATCACTCGACGTTGGCAGAGTTAAATGTGCTCGTGATAGCACAATAGCAACCAACACAAAAAAAAGAGATTTTTGACCGATGCAAAGAGATTTTTGACCGATGATAGGCGATGAAATAAGTAATAGTAAGATTATAAAATTTTTGTCTGTCGGTTTGTAACACTTATCAGAGGAACTAAGTATATATCTATCTAAGGCTCACCTTAGATAGATGTATACTTTTTATTGCACCAATGATTACAAAAACTTAATGCATTGGTCATTTATAAAACCATCATCTTTTTTCTTCATTAGCCTTTCCAAACCCCTCCACTCGGCTCGGGAGTGAGTTTTCCTGGTCCATAATTTGTCTGCGTGACTTTGTAGATCATCTGATCATGGCATGGCACATAATAATGTTATTTTCCACAATTAATCATAATCAATGCGGCGATGTTGCGCGCACCACTGGTTCCACAATAAAAGTCAAAATCCTACACGTATTTCATTATAAACCTTGGCAGCATTCCACATCCTTACATGTTCGCGATGAATTATTTAGTTTCATATTTGCATCGCATGTTTTAAATTAGCCCTTATGCTTTACTGTAAAAGGTATTGACTTACATTCAATTTTAATAATATTCCAACCTCCGGATGCTATACCAATAATCTTTTTCAACAACAAACGTGACTGTAATGAAGAAGTCGTAATAAGTGTATTTTTAGAGACGAATACAAACTTAATATCCAAATTTCTAGGCAGATATGTGGTGACGTCTCAATTTATTTAGTAACTAAGGGCCCTCTCTTCGTTTCCCAACATAGTTTTGCTATTAGTTGCCAACAGATGGCGCTGGGTGTGGATTACATCGCGCAAGTATTTTGCCTTATCGGGTTGCATATAAGCTGTCTGTAGAAGCTGTCTATTTATAAGTATTATAGATTATAGATAGAAGATAGATTTTATTGAAGACGCCAACCTGTTCAATGACAGCTCGATAAGACATGAGAAATGATGTGGATGTCAACACCTCCTCAAGTCTTGAAGAGACGATTTCATTTCGATTTTACATTACTTAACGTAATCGAATACTGACATCAAATTAATCCTTTCACTTAGATTACCAAGTATAAGAGGTAACAAACTTCTCGAGGTCGCTATACTACTACCGAAAACAATATTTTCCCCAAAGAATAAGTATCCCTACAAACTGCAAAAAAAAGTGATATTTTTAATTTAAGTAGTATTCCAAAAGGGATAATGCTTGTTTTTACAACAGTATTGTGACTTGGCGATGTTTGTTAGATAATTTAAAAAACATCTACAATCCCCAAAGATATAAAATTTTCGTTACTTATATCCTGTATTAATCTGGTTTGCAGTACCGGTTCTGCAAATTCAAGAAGCATCTAATTAAATACACTTATCTCGCGTGTAATAAAATGTAACCATCTAGTTTCTTATGCCAGGACTATAAGGTTCATATTTAAATGAGGTTTATACTTATTAATGCACGTGACTGTACTAGTCGGGTACAACACGTGTTCAATAAAACCAAATCCATACTTGGTTATATCACAACTAGCTACATTTATTTCATTACGAATTCCAAGATTTCATAGACACGTGAGTGTCCTATCAACGAGGAAATGATACATCGAGGAATGTCTATGGCAAAGGTGAGCGCTGATTTCCTTATAATATTCTCGAAAGCTCGTTTGAAGTGGAAGCACGAACTGAGCCCGGGATTATGTCTACTAGTCACTTTGTGTGTTCATTCACTGTCTGGTTAGTTTAGCAATCTGTGTCTGTTATTAGTAGTTATGTATTAATGACAAGTTGAATAGGCTTTGCGACGGTCTTGATAATATTCATGAGAGGACTGGTTCCGCTGCTTTGTGGATAAGTGAGTTATAAACTGACAACAATGGTAGTGCAGTCGAAGTTATGCGTGCACCTTAACATAGGGTTGTGTAGTTTCATTCATGATTGCATCTTTCTAACGATCCTTGTGGTAGCGTAGGACTAATTACCATACAACCTGTATTCTTCTTAGCTCTTATCCCGTATTCTAACGCCCGTTACAGAAACGTCATATTATCTGTAAAGAGATTTTGAAAACATTAAATTAAAACTTGAGAGTGGTCTGGTACTAAGTGTTAAAGATTTTAACTTAATGGAGCAGGTATTCTATTGATAAACATCATCATCTGCCTGCCCTATTCCCAGGTTATCTGGGGGCGGCGCAATATGATTTCTTCTTCCATTCGTCCCTGTCATTATCCCTCCCTCCTTGTCATATGTAGGTATTCTATTGATAAACAACGCTTATCTAATAAAATATATTAATTAAAAGGTTAATACTTGAGAGACATAAAATAAACCATCTCGCACGGGTCACTTCTTCGTATTAGCGAGTTAATGTTAGGCATAATATTCCTATCAGTTCACATCTATAAACAACTGCTATACAGGTATTTTAGTTTTATTGGCGACGTCGTTTATTGTTTAGCTGTAAATTGACGCCATAAAAATTTATAATCTTGGAGTTAACCATGCTTGGGTTTATCGTTTGACCGTCACGTCTATTCTCGTCTTCATTGCTTACAAGCATTCCAGGTGTCAATTTCTCATTATTTCATGGTTTATTCATGATTAAGTAGAATAAAAATGTACGTATCTGTATTTTAAACTGATCCTTTAATTCAGAAATGTATTTAGGGTCCTTTATTATCCTTTGTGAATATGATCTTTTTTGTTTGGTTTGTTGTCTACTTATTTCTTAGCTCTTTATTCTCCGTCTTGGTTTGATTAACCATTATTTTTTAACACAAACTAGTGGGCAAATTAAGTACGATAAGCATTTTTTCTTTGGTATTTTCAAGTGGTAAGCTGCAATATCCTGGCTAAACGGAATTTTGAATAGAGTCATTGATCATAAAGTGATACAATCCCCGTTAGATTTATCTTTTTTTATTTTTTTTTTATTAGACTATAGGCCAACGCTTGATCTAGCATAAATATAACACATTGCAAATTCATATTATGCTTCTATAATTCTCGTTTCTGCAAGGAGATACCGTTGCAAATTCCGTTGTGGCCTCAGGTTAGTGTGTCCAGTTTTTGTGATAATAGATTTTCAAATTCCATGAATATGCTAATTGAACAAGACATGTTGAAGCTAAATTGGTACGCCTCACTTCCTTACTCGTCGGTGCGTTTGTACGGAGATCCAATGGCCAACAAAAAGCTCGTCCAATATTAGTCAGACTCGACCGAGGGTTCCGTAGATAGGTAGATGTAAATAGTTTGTTCATATGACCGCGATCTCACCTGGTGGAGAGTGGTGATGAGGATATTACGCCTATGGCTTTGCGTTTAGGAGGCGTTCTTTTCCACTGAGCTATAATCGATCCACAGAACGGATAAATTCAATTCAATTCAATTTATTGAGAAAATTTTACCCAAATAATAAATGGTTAACAAAGAACAGTTTTGAGATCTAGAACCCTAAAAACTGCATCAAATTAAGGTTTTTGCGGATTAATTACAGAGGTACAATGGAACTCCTGCGATTAGGTTATAAACCGTTTTCGTTTTAAAACGGTATATTGCCATAATTGGTTTGGTCGTTGTCAAAGAATTTATAGAATTAAAGTAACGTGCAGAACTTCATGGTCTTTTATTACCTGGCAAAACGGAATTTTGAATTATGAGCATTCTTAACCTTAAGGAAATAATAGGTATATATTTTTTGGGATTCAGTAACCACTCAAAATTTTAAGTAATGAGAATGACCATATTTTGCGAGTGCATCAAAAAGAAATCAAAATACAATAGGGAGATAAAAAGTAAAGTATTTAATACTCTTTCGCTGCAGGGCAAAGGACTCTATCATAGAAATCAAGTTCTCTCCACAGCACTGTAATATAATAGGATTAGGCTTAATCACCACGCTTGCCGAATGCGAATTGATCAAATGATCACAAACCCGTGTTCGAAAAATTCGAAACAAATTTTTTGCTCCACCTGGGAATCGAACTCACGGGACCACGTGATCACGGCCGGTGTTTAAACCACTAGATTAACGGGGCATTGGTCTAGTGTTCTAATACCGAGATAAAAAAAATTATAATTGCTGTCTCGAGAATTCTGCATAAGTATAAAGACTTGTTATGTATGCCAGCTGTTTATGGAAGCATACGAGAATAACAGCCAAGGTACGGTGTCAACTCGGGTTAGTCACGGTATCGTCGCGTATGGTAATGAATGTTTGTACAACCGTCACATCGACGCCAGGCTTCAAGGTCGCGGCACAATGTGTAGCCTACTCGCCAATATCACGAAATAGATAGGCTCAGAACGCCGGTGTAGCGTAACTATCGGTTGCTATAGGTACAGAGGGGGTTTAAAACTAACCCGACGTTAAGAATCGGAGTTTCCCTCCCTTTCGAAAGCGTTATGTTTGGATGTGACAGGTATATTTTCATTCGTTATGGGGCAGCCTCATTATAAGCTAGAGTAGACCTTACCTCTTTATTTTGTGCTACTAGTAAATCCATATCCTTCTACGAAACTATTGGGGGCGTTCGTTAACAAACTGTTAAATGTGATAAATAACCCTGTAACATCTCTTATCTCCATCTATTTGTGGTCTATCTGCCTTTTCTTATTTATAAAGCTTAGGTTCTTCAACAGTTCTCGATGATAGGTATCTACATGATGTGATGAATTTATCATATTTTATAGAAGTTCAAATGTCAAGGAAGATAGACCTATCATTATTGTTATAACGACCATAAGATAAGACCTAAAATCTGCAATAAGGCGATTTCGTTCTTTGAAGGGTAGAGTGCAAAAGGTAGGTACTGTATCTAAATTATTCCTAAGCTCACGCTTATGTAGTGTTACATACATACATATTTTATACTTATTGAATATTTAAATGTTAATAGTCGTGAGTCAGAATTAATTCTATCTCTAAACGTACTCGTATTTTGTTTTATAATCGAAATATCATGGGTTAATACACAAATTGCTCTGTAAAGCGTAGAACACACTAGAATTATGTCATTAAATCATAATGATACTACTGACCATTATAAATACGGCTGCCAGGCTGTTTGAAGCCGGCCTAATCACCTCTGTGGGTGGCCCACATTCCCAGAAACCTTTAATCCTGCTTATTTGACATAAATTGGAAATAATAGTACCGGTTATTATTCTACTAGTTATGTCGTTTTAGTTTTAAAAGGCGACTTCATTTCTCAGGTTTTATTGCGAGTGTTGTTTGACCAATCCTTTGACTTACCTACTTACATTTTTAATGATTATACGAATAGGTATCCCGCCTCTTTGACTTTAGAAGTGTTTTTGTAATAAAAAATATTTTATGACTCTTTTATGGTTAGGTACTCCTAGTTTAGTTTCCTAGAGAGATTTCTTTACTACTCCTCGTAAATCGTAAGCATCGCTATACGAGTGTCAGCCACTCGTGGCGTACAGCAGGGTAAACACGTCTTTTACTCGACGTCGATTAATCGACCTTGGGTACTATGACTTTGATTTTGTATATTTACAGATACTACCTTTGGGCTATGTGTTAATGAGGTAATTTTTAGGGTTCCTCGCTTCAAAATGAAACTATGGCCCTAAATGTCCGTTTGTAGACCGTGTGGCTGTCTCTTCAGGGAGCATATATGCTACCAGTTCATACATTTCGAGTGTAAGTCTCAAACTTTTAATTTTACAACCTTATGTACGGCCTTATATTTCGTACACACAAGAATCTATCCATATAGTTCTTCACGTTATCTAGATCTATGAATTCGAAGTGTTACACACAAAAATCTGTTCCTGAAACTTCGTGATATCTTTAAAAAATGGATTACATTTCAAATTAAAGGTACTTGTAGAAATGGGATTTTATATGTACAATTGTAAAAAATAATAGAATGGAATAACGTTTATTCAAAAAAAAACACTTTACCTACATGGCATTATATGATCTGCTCTCACAAAATATTATTTATGATTTGTTTACGACTGCATTGATCCTTATTTAAATCGAACACCTGTCCTAAATTTTGTCATTTCCTAACAGGCTCCATAAGTGTTCTATCTAATAAATCTTATAATTACCGTATCAATTATACATTATCGATGCATAACATTATCGATTAACGCATAACTTTTCATGTTGATACTGTATGGGACTCTCAGTGGACGAGTTGGACTCGCACTTCACCGGTTTTTTATGCATGTGTCACCAGTGCAATATTAACACTACGATTTGAATAAAGTCGTGAAGTCCGTATTGACTTATGCTTTTGTTTTCAACGTAGTACCTGTTACACCAGATAAGATCACATGCTATTATTATTACTATTCTTTGAAGTGAGTAATTTGTTTAACAGAGTTGCTGATACATATAGAAAAGCTGTAACAGTGACTATATGAATTCTTGAATGGATTTATAAGTACTAAGATTGCTGACAGCATTCCTTCATTGAACAACTGGATTTGATTTCCGATTCAAGAAAATATTGTACTTGATGGTTAGATTAATATTACAATCATATGAACTTAATACATTTACAAATTAAAAAACCTAGATTGAAAAAAAAACGAAAGTCTATAAATAGGGTTATTTCTCCAATGTTTTTTAGATTTTCGCGTTGCATACATAATTATTACCAATTTATGTACAACAAAACTTGTAACCACGGCTAAGTACTGTAAAATAGCGGAAACGTACAATACAATGTACTTAACATTAACATTAAACGTTACGTTAATTCCTATTTCTACAGTCTGAACGTGGTAAAGAGGAGTAGATATAGCATTTTGTAACCGAAGCCTGTCAGTACTTCAACAGTATCTAAATATTCATATTCTCTATGCGAATGGTCACTGCTTAGCATTTCAATTTATCTACCATTTAGTACATGATTATAAATGTTACAGTCCCTCGTGGGAGGAACGAAATAAATTAGATGTAAAATATCTACGAGTATTTCATTCGAATATCCGTGGGTGTGACAGTCAATCAAAGTGATGTTTCCACAATAGTATTTGACACATGTTAACTTAATGGTTAGATTGATGCTGTGAAGCACATCGCCTGTTTATACGCAGTATGAGATGAAGATAGCCGTAACATTGACATTAATGGTGCATAGGTTTCTGGAAAGATACGCTTGATCCCATATTATGACGCTCAGAAAATACGAAATATTGGATATTTGTTTACAATTCAATTCGTTTTATTTCAAGTAACAATGTGACTGATTAGATTAGAGTGCTTACAACGTAAATTAGTAATATCTTACTGTTTAATAATAACAATATGGTGTACACCATTAAATTTAAAGTGGTCATTCTTGTACCACACCCCCCAATCTACAATAATTTAGTAGTAGTTTAGTGTAGCTGAATAATTTGTCAAGTCCTAACAAAATACAATCTCAAAATGTACAGAAAACCTTTGGAATCAAATGGCTCCGGATAAAAGGATACCGTATCTTCTTATTTTCAACATACAAACATTATTTGAAATATCAAGTTTTGATATTTTCTAGTCCTAAATAAGTAGGTATAATGTTTGTTGTATTCAAGTTTGGAAGGTATTTTAGTGTCAAAGGGAAACTGACAAGATTTTTTTTTGTATTTAAAGCAGGAATATTTTTTGACCGTCTTCATATTATCATCAATTATGTGTGATCATTTGCCGGTCGACCTTTGTGAGGTTTAACTATTCACACCCTAGCTTTCTCCGAACTTTCGCGGAGACAATGCCAGATTGTGCTTGGCGAGCAATCTCCCATATCATCTGCTTTATGGCTTGCCTAATATTAACTTGCTTACATGCTCAATAGGGGAGACTGGGGCTAATTGTTATCAGCGGATATACTGAGATGAGAATAAGTTCTAGCATTGATCATTAATATTATTGATAATGTATAGAATAGGGTGCTCTATACTATATGCTCAATACTTTATCCTATATTATCACTGATTTTGAAGCTTCTTACTAAAAATGAAGACTTAAATTAGTGATGGTTTTAAGATGATGCTGTCTTTTTATAAAACTGATAAAAAAGTGACATAATCTTTTTTAAACCAAAACTTTGTCTTAAAGGGGAAAATGTTAAGTCGATTATATTATACATAGTTAAGAATTACATAGTGGTTCGTTTTGTAAATGGTTTGGGTGTGTCAAGATTTGAGAGATCTGATGAGCATACCGCGATAACGTAGCTTTGCAGCATGTCAATCACACGTGTCAACTAGATATAGATTTGTTACACTGTATGTTAAATACCTACGTATGAGTATAATATAGTGTATGTGCAGTGTGTGACCTGGAAGGGCAATACTCCCGTTTCAACATTTGATTTTTGGCAATGCAACGCTGCGCGCAACCTTTATGTCAAAGCGCAAGAATTGCTCCCCTGCTCGCTATCAGTACTCGTATATAATGTCTAGTCTTGGTACTTACATAGTCAGATTGCTTAAATACGGTCATTCACATAGATATACACTGCTGCTGTGAGTTACCCGCATGTCAATTAGCATATAATTTGTTAAATAGTTTTTCGGTTTTCCTTGATAGTTTGTGTAAACTATTGTTATTGTTGACAAGACATGCTAGAAACACTTATCAGTTTTATTTTAAAATGATAAAGCTGATTTCCAATCGTCAGAAAAGTTGACAGACCATAAAGTATTACTTGACAAATTACATTTGTCTTACGTCTTTACTTAACTACAGTTGCGTGAAATAAAGTGACCGCTAATTTTCAAACTGTACTATTTATTTTAATTTTAATTCATTTTATACGACGATTGAAAAATCAGGCCTTCGAATGTGTTTTCTTGTATTTTACTGATAATATTTAGACTTGAATAGACAGACTTCACCAAATATTTTTCCCTTTAGCAATTCTGAAGATGTAACAAGTATTATGTTAATGTAAAATATATTGTTTACAGTTGTGCAGTGATGTGCTGATATGCCGATAACAGCCCTCTCCCGAGAGACGCCTCCCGCGTCTCCCCCGCTCCAACCTGCTACTTACGAAGAAGCTTTAGCCAATGTATGTATATTTTTATCTTTATAGAAATTTCCTATACTTGTGCACAAATCATCAATAAACGTCTATTAGAATCGCAAATTTTTTTATGACATAGGCGGCAGACAAAACAGACACTTCATCTGATGGTAGCGGAGCGCACCACCAGAGGAGTTACAAGTGCGACGCCGACCTTTTAAAAAGGAATACGCTCTCTTTTTGAAGGTTTGCAGGTCGTAAATATACGTTTTGCCGATATTTCCGACTGTCTATAACATTATGACATTAGTGCTAGGCTGTATTGGGCAAAAGACACCAGGTAAAACATTTACATAGGTACAGAGGCATAGTAATACTGAGAAAATACTTGCGTTATATACTCGCGCGAGCAATGCACAAAGTTGTAAAAGATTGTGAAACCATGCAAAAACAAATGATTTTTCTTATGCAAGCTCCTGCCGTAGAACATTGGAAATACCGTAGCATATTGAAAATTTCAGCAAACCAAACCGCGTAAATACTTTTCAATTTCAAAACTAGCAAAATTTTTAGACGCATCTTTAACGATTAACATCGATTTGTTATGCTAATTCCATCTCCTTGACATGAGTTTCGCACACATTGCCGAAACCCGGCGCTAGCTCGAGTACTCGTATCTTTGGTACAACATCACGCACCGACTTGCCGAACGATTCTATTGCCCCACTGTGTGAATGGAAAATGTCCATAATAAGGCAAATGGACGTATAGTACAATCCACCTGCATACAATAGCTTAGTAGCGTACCGCGATTCCCAGCATCCGACAGGCGGCTCGCGGATACGTTTACGAAATATTATAACAAAAAATGCAAAGTGTCTCTGTCATAGTGCTAATTGTTGTGGCATAAGTGCTAAATTTTGTGATCGTGTGCAGTGCCACTTGCAACATCCGTGATAGTGATAACCGTTTGTATAAAATCCGTGCCTAACACAGTGATAAAATTAAATAAATCAATCGCTGGTACGAAGTTGTTAGTGATAATATAATTACAAAAAAACTGCAGAGCTATTAACCTGTAAAGCGGTTCTTTATGTCGAGACCTTGATTAGATTATTGAGAGCGATCTAATTAATGTTAACAACGAGCGTTTTCAATCTTTTCGTACGATTTTTCCCACGAAAGATGATTAAGTGAAACGCGGGGAAAATATTTTTTGACTGGTTGTGTAATGGAATAAGTGAAGATTGGTCTGATTAATTTGTCTTTCCGTAAGTGTGAGTGACATAATATAAGAAGTTCAAAATAAATCGTAATGAATAATCTTGTATATTGAGCAAGTAGGTAGTACCTACAACTGAAACCAAAAAACTTTGCAAAGATTATGTACCAAAAATTTAACGTCACTTAGTTTTTGAGTTGCCCGCATCTAAATTATCAGTTCTTCTTGATTTTTTTGTTTCATCACAGTGAACTACCTACTTAAAAAAAATATTATTCTGATATTTTGGCAACTATACGTACCGTAATTTTGTGTTGTCCAACTCTGAGCGTACACGTAGTATGTAGGTACACCTCTCCCAAAGAACACTACCGTGTATATGTCGGCTGTCTTCTCTATTAATTAATTACTAAATAAATGCTAGCAAGTTAGTATCTTGTCGTTAAAGCTTATTATGGCGAAAGTGAGCCAGTTTTGCGGATCATCATCAGGACTGACAAGGAGAAGTTAAACTTATAGCTATGTTATTTTTAAAGGGGTTTTTTAAATTTTGCTTTATTTATAGGGATTCATAAACCTGAAATAGCTATGCTGTGTAAGACGAGACGTTTGCGTATTTATCCTAAACAACATTCCTTTGCCTATTATTTCGACATGTATTTAATTCGACACAAATCATCTAAAACGAGATATAACAAGATATGATGTTTGATATTGTTTAGATTGTATAATTGTCGTCGGATCGTTACGTTTCGTAACCACTATTCACGCTGTCAGTGGTAGAGTTTGGTACATCGATACAATATATACAGGATAACAGTAAAGATGAAGTTGCACTATCTTGAACGAAAAACGGGCAAAAAAGAAAAACTAACATGTATATTTATATTTCATTTATTTTATATTTAAACCTTACACTGAATTAAAAACTAAAGTATTGGGGAAATTACCATATATAATACATAATCAGTAGTTGTAAAAATTAAAAATAACCCATTGCAAAAGAAAATCAGAAATAAGTATTTGTCGTTCATGGCCAAGAGCCGGACAATTTGTAAACCTACAATTAAGGGGTACCGGCAGTTTCAAGGTCGCCGTGGATATTCCTCACTGCCACACGCTTTATTGTGAGAACGACATAAGAATAGCCGGTTTACCTTGCGCCGTGGGAGCGCCCGGTTCATGTAAATACCGGACAACTACCGCATTTCTACGCTGCGTTTATTTCGTGCGATCCGCAACGACTAATAGGGAAAGCTAGGGTTTAACTTCAGATAGACTTACGCTGCTATGGTGTACAGCGTACATAGTACCTTTCGTGTGATTTGTAAACGAAAGTTCCTGCTATTGCGATATGAATCTTTTCTATGTCACCGTAAAATAGTCAGAATCGAAATTAACAAACGGTTTTAAACTTTATTTTAGAAAATAGGTTTAAGGTTACATATGGTGGTTGTGTTTAACTATAAAAAACTAGTTACATTCATTATTAACACAACTTATTAATTTTCATTATGTATGTATTATGTAACACAAGTGCTTAAGCTACTTATTACGGAATCCAATGTAGGTAAGAGATGTTGTGTGAATTTATTTATTAAATAAATAAATGATACTCTAGAATTTTTTTCAAGAAAAATGTTGAATTATCATTGAGAAATGGTAGTTAATCACATGTTTCTATTGATGATATTATTCCCTGATGTTATTGGCATAATTTGAAAATATTCCTATTCTTAGTACGACTGTCCTTCCTTTAGTTAGGTATAGCGTGTTGTATTTAATTAATAAATCTAAGCAACACAAAGAAACAAACTGCCTGTCATGATAATGGATGCAAATAAACATGCATCATTCGTACATGCAATCTATTTTTTGTGATATCTCAGCAAATTGTTTTGCTGACTGATGTCCGCCTTATGTCTAATGCAATTATTTGAATCCTTGTGTATTTTGTCATGTTTTATAACTTCGTGTCTTGCCTTAATAAAATTAATCTTCAGAGTATTTAGATTCAAAATAAAAGCGTTTTATAAAAAGACGAAATTGAAAAAAAAAATCATGTTCTGTTTACTGTTTTTTGATCGCCCTAAGTTATTTTGATATTAAATTTTCAGGCACGGTTTTTTAGGTCTATGTAGTTAAACATAACAGCTACAAAAAACAACTGTTCCACTCCCTATGCGTACTTCAGCCGTACCTAACTGTGACAAAAGTCATACACAATCCTGTGGTTGTGTATTTCACCAATCACACGGCTATTTACACCTGGGACGGTGCACAAGCGCAGTTACCTTGCAGGAGAGATCGTCTTGCGCGTGAGTCACCGCCACCCGAGCCGCGCTCGCTGACGGGATCTGTTACAGCCCGCAAATCAAGGATGCGAGTCAAGTGTGCCCGTTTGAGGTCAAAGTTTACTTAGAAACTTATACACTCACAAGCGGTTTTTTGCGTGCGCTATAATAAGAAGAAAAAAAAATGTAACCGGCATAGGACCGACAAGCTTGGACCTTCGGGGAGGCCTATGCCTATGTCCAGCCGTGGCTGTCCCTTGGCTGAAATAATGATGATGAAAATATTGCAATATTTTTTTTACGCAGAATGATCTCTAGGCTTTTCTTCTCTCAGGCATTTCGAGTGAAACTTTACTCGAACGCAAAATTAATAAAAGTCATCCAATTTCTTACAGGACGAGAAGATGAATTTACTTTTATCGTTTTTTTGGGCAATTTTTTTGGAAGTTTCTTTGGTTTTTGGTCATATTGTGTTGTAAAGGTTGTCTGGAAGAGATCGCTACTAGCGATAAGGCCGCCGATATTGTATGCATTAAGTTATGTAATGTGTTGTGCAATAAAGAGTACCTATCTATCTATTGTGTCAACAAAGGTATTATTTACTCAAAATCAGGTATTAGTTTAACGAAGGTACAATTTTATTTTTCTTTTGAATTAAAAAACACGATCAATTGACATACAATGAAGTACCTAAGTAGTTTAACGAACATGTTTTTGTCTATTATATAAGCAAATAGTTAGTACTAGGTCGCCTATATGGTTTAATTCATGGAGGGCTCTAGTTCAATACATTCGTTAGCAGAGCTTAACGCATATTTTGACGATTATTTATATTAGTATTGGCAATAAAATTCTTCAGTCTTGCTTGAAACATCGGTACGATTTCTTAATTATTCGAATGGAACGTCGTAAATCAAATTGATTTCGTAATCACACGCTTCAATGGTATTTAGATGAAAATATATAATCTTAGATTACGCGGCGATGATTACGTTTCAATTACATTAGAACTATATAGGTACTTAGTACAGAGTTGAAGTCTTCACCGTTTAGTAAAGAATACGAGGTAAAAAACCAAAGTGCCAGTTAATATCACAAGAAAGAACAGGCAGGTTTTACCATGCCTCGAGTGAATTGTTAATAGATGTCGTCATGGGCTAATATATTGTTTTAATCTTCAAATCATCAACTTTTTTCGAACTCATGACATCCGATTTTTTATCATTTATAAAAACTAACAACTAAGCGAAGCTACCGTTTCGGTTCTTGTTGTTTTATAGTCTCAAATTACACACTTGTAATGATACCAACTTGCTGATTCACGACCGCCCGAATCAGTGTCACTTCATACGAAATAAGTCCGGATCAGATAAATGAACCAGGAAAAAAGCCGAAACAGAGACGGCTGCGACAAAAAGTGCGCACTCGCGGCACGCATGAACGATGCCCGTCGTTACGTACAGACAAAACGCGGAGTTTGTTTATAGATTTGTCTCAGTTCTGTGTGACCAGGCTTCGTAATTAATTGAGGATTAGTAAAAACATTTGAAAGTGAAGTTAATTCTACAACATCTCTCGCATTGACCTTATCCTATTCTAACCAGCACTTGTGTTATAAATTGCAGAGAACAGAGTAATTACAAATATATTACTTAAATACATAACTTGCAGCCAGGTCCTGAACAAACATAAGTTTTCAACATATTAAGAATGTCCAGAGAGGTAATTGAGTCCATGACTTTCGGCGTATGAGGCAGGATCACTACCAAATGCGCCATCTCGGGTCAGTCATAGGCATAGAGCATGCGATCCGATCCATACTCATTAGTTGCTATATGCATGGAAAACGTGAGCGAAAGAAGGCCCAATGACACAAGCCATATTCGATCGTCTGATCAAATCAGGTCCAAATTAAACACCGCAGTTTGTGATGTGATCCAGGCGGCCGTTAGAGTGAGTTGGGAAATAGTCCAGGAAAATATTACTCATCGAGACCCCAACCCTCATACAGGACAAATGACGCATGGAGGAGGACTCAAAGTGATTCCCAAGTGCGCCAGTGTTTGTGGCCACACGAAACATGCTTGAACGAGCGCGTAACTCAATTCTATTTATAAAATATGCACACAATAACACTGCATAATAAACCATTGTCGGCGGCCGCAGCGGCCGATGGACTCGGCGTTGGGCGCCTAATGGGATCAAATGCTTTGTCTGGGCTATCGTCCCTCTTGGATGACCTGTGGCTTCTCAGACAAGGGGTGTCCAGTCAACAGCAAAGTAGATGATCAAAATCACAAACTCTATACTCACTATTTGAGCGAAATTCATACAGTTAAGACGCAAACTCAGTATAGCCTTAAGTGATTTCTACAGTTCTGATTTTGATATTCAACTTTTGGTACTATTAGGGGGGTTATTTGGAAAACATCAACAGCCTCACCGAAAACCAGCGTGACGCAACTGCGCTGTTCGCTGAGTGAGTGAGTGAGGATACCGGATGCCCAATCGTGAGGGAAATGGGTTAAAAGGTTGGAAACCTACTTATTAGAACTATTGTTGGCGGCAACCACTTACCATCAGGTGATTAGTCTACTGTTCTGTCACTTATATCACATTTTAAAGTTCAATTATCTAAAATTATTTTAATCAGTTAAAATAACGTAGGGCGGCTAAAATAGTAACAGAACATAAATCAATCATTTTTTAGATTTTTGTCTGTCTGTTTAACTGTATTTCTACGCGAGCGGAGCAGCGGGCATCCACTAGTATTTTAGTATAATATGGCCTATATTTAATTATTTATTGCTACATAAATAACTTATAGGTAGGTATAGCGGTGTATTCAGAGTGGGAAAAAGTTTTAGAGTCAATAAATATTATAAAGTTGCGTCAAAATGGAGTTGAATTTCATAAACTGTTTATTTTCTCTCGTGTTTTGTACAGCGGGCCGATCAATGATGGCACCGATAAACAACCGGCGGCGACCTTGTAGGGTCATCTGGCCGGTCAGTGACCCACTTTGTGCCACTTTCTTCGTGCTTGGACCATTCGAAGATCTCTCCCTTCACTTACATACCTAGGCTAATAAGCCTAATAACCAATCGAAAAAGATATTATGAATTCTATTGTTAAAAAAACTACTTTTGTTATAGAACGAACGTAAAGTACCTAAATAATTCAGCATTGTAACATTTTTAAAACACGTTAGTGTATTCTGAATATTCTTCAAGATTATAATGAAAAGTCAGTTATTTAGGTAGAATTAGTTAATTTTATTTTAAATAGAAATATTCAGTCAGGTTTGTTTAGTTTGGTTTACCTTCTTTATTGTCAACTAGTGGCCCGCCCTCACTTTGTTTCGGGACAGTAGCTCCACTGTGTACCAATAGATGGCGCTGAGCGTTGATTGTATCGCGCAAGTGTTTCGTGTTTTCGGTGTACCTACGAGTATAAGCCCGGGCGTGGAATATGAGATTAAACTCTTTATAAATAGCATAGAAGAAGAAGATAGAAGATAATAGACATGTTTTATTGTTAGATTAGGTATATGTTCGGAGCCATTGTTTTTGCTTGTTTGAACGATCTCTACCAAACAACCTTCTGGTATAGAACATAGTATGAACATGCGATGTAGGCAGCTATTGTGTATCTGTTTTGTGGCTGGGCCACAGGTTAAAGTAGTATTGGTTTGTCGGCGCGCGCGCACGGCCTTGCGGCGAAGGGTCAGGCGCCGGTCAGTGGGCCGGTTACAGGCTCCTCCGCTCCACTCTCGGTTTCGACGCCATTAGAAATGTGACGCGACGAGTGATGCAACTGCAACTAGGATTTTTTTTATAATCTAATTTCTGTGCCTACAACTGGAATCACTGATGTAGACAAGAAAACTGCCGCTGAAGTGGAAATGGGCGGAATCACGTCTACGCGTCTGTCGAATGGACCCCAAAAGATGAATCAACATCGTGACTCAATTGTTACCTGATGGACGCCGACAACGGGGCAGACCTAAAAAGGGATGGAGTGACTTTGCACTCGATTGGCCGCAGATGGCGGAGGGTAGAGATCGATGAAGGGTCTCGGGGGAGGCCTTTGCCCAACAGTGAGACAATGCAGGCTAAATAAAAAAATATATTATGAAAATATTGTTAGATAATTTCTAGATTTCGTGTTTAAGGCACTTTAGTCGCAGCTTCATACATAGGTACCTACTAGGACTGACAATCGACCACTTACTTTCGTCTGATGGTCCTTGGTCCTGCACCTGGTGGTGTCTTATAATGAGGCCGCCCGACAAATGAGAATAGACCTGTCACATTCAAACATAAGCGTAAACAGCGCGTGTGAAAGGGAGGAGAACTCCGATTTAGTCGTAATAGGCCCTTGAGGTCTTGATCCCTCATCGGATGTGTGCCCCAACAATTTATGAAGTAAGGGAATAAAGAGTGAACTTGTGTATGCTCACACACTTGTGCACTATAATATTATGGTTGATTGTCGTGATTAGTCGCCGTTAGTCAAAATCTAAATATCGAGAGGACATTTTATGTATTTATGATTTTTTAAACTTTATTTCTGCTTAAGTTATAAGGGCATTTTTGTATCCCTAGATAACTATAGAATACTTAGTATAAAATGAAGTATAGCTTCGGAAACTACTCCACGCCATCGGTAACTAGTGTATCGACCTTTAATGAGTCAAGGCGGTACGATAATTTCAGTTTCGTTTAACCACTATCATTTTTGGCAATCCACTTCTATATTTGTAGGTGACCTTTGGAGCGAGTTTCGTAAATGATCTTATTCACCGGGCTCTGTACGGCATTGCCCACTTGGGTTGGCTTATGTTTTTAGGGTTCGGTACCTTAAAAGGAGAAAGTTAAGTCCGTAGGTAAGGATTATTTTTGTTTTGTTTTACCAAAATTGGATACTTAATATTACAATATATGAATGGCCTGCTGGGGGCATTAGGAAGTGACTCCGCCTCTTGCTTCAAGAGTAACTCCAAGAATAAAATTGAGAGAGGATTGAACACTTCTTTGAGCCTAGACGTTACAGGGAATTTGCACCTGTATTTGCGCAAACACCTGAGCACTTTAATATCTCCTGCGTAGGTACGTGGCTGATCGTGAAGATTATGCCGTCGTAGCCGAATATCGCTTGGAGGATGTTTTTGAACATAGTAGTAACCTCACAGAAAACCGGCGTGAAGCAGCCCCTGTGCTGTTTTCGCCGAATGAGTGAGGGTATCGGAGGCCCACTCGGGGGGGAAGGGGATAAAATGTTGGCGCGCCCTTGTAATTCCACTGGTGTTGCAAGTGTCCATGGGCGGCGGCAATTGCTTACCATCAAGTGATCCGCTTGCTCGCCTGCTACCAATCACATAAAAAAAAAATAGTACTTAATCTTTTTAGGTACTTTGGGATCAGTTTCTTTAAAATAATCTAGTTTCCTGTCTGCAGCTTAACCTTGCAATATTTCGTTCTGAACATCAAAAATCAAAGTACGGAACCCTTCCCCTAAAATACGGTACTTTAGGATATTATGACCTTTTTCTCGCGGAAAAGTAATGATGTTTGTTTCCTCGCTGACACGTTCTCGGAAATGGATCTGACACCCAGATCTTTGGAGGTTAATTTTGGTTTATCATGAAAGTATGTGACCTTTTTGCTTGACAACATAACACTAAACTGCAGATTTGGTAGGTAATCGTTTGAGATAAGAGACCAAGATCGTCTGCCACCTGGCATTATCACATTAAAAAAAACATTTATTGCTGAATTTAGTCTCATCGTAATCATCATCCACTACTGGGCTAAATGTTCACACTCCAAGCGATCTTTGGCCATTCTTAACCAGCTCCTACCAGCAACCTTGCGCAAATCATTCTATCTGGATCACTCCAGATGCCAGACGTCCTCACGGGCGTCATAATACGTTTACCGAGACGCGATCACCACTCCAAAAGTTGTAAACCCCAATCGGTCGGATATGCGGCTATAATTTTTTTTTTACATTATAGAGGACAAACTAGCAGACGGCTCACCTGATGGTAAGTGATCACCGCCGCCCATGGACATCTGTATCACCCGAGGCATCACAAACGCGTTGCCGGCTCTTAAGGAAGGAATAAGCCCTTTTCTTGAAGATCACTAGGTCGTATCTGCTCGGGAACCTTCTTTGGCAGCGTGATCGGAATCGAAACTTAAGACCTCCCGTAGAAGGCGCTCTTCATCCACTAAGCTACCATCACTCCTCGCATCGAGATGGGCGATACCGCCCATTGTGAGCGGCACAAGGCGATGCTCCCCATTAGCGCGACTCTAAATATTGTATTGTACCTTCCATGAACTCGCCTAAAACACGGCATTGTTTCAAGCAGATGTGTAGGGGCGCCATGTTTGTCGAAAACATAAGACTGGCGATTTGTGATTTGGAGAAGTTTCTTATATGCGATTGGTGGTAGACGAGAAAGATCACCTGATATGTTAAGCGATTGCCACCGCTCACAGACATCCGCAACACTAAGCAGGAGTCACAAGTGCGTAGCCAATTTTTAACCTCTATCCCACCTGATTGAACCTTACCTTACTTCTAGAATGGACGCGCAAGCGTTTTGCCTCTTGACAATATCCAAAGATTAACTTCTTTATTCATAGTGTAGATTTCAGGGTATTAGGAGCGATTGTAGGCTCAGAGGAAAAAAAAGCGACTTCCATACGGGGGTCGTGGTTAGAAAGTGAGAATATGTACCTATGTACATCTTTGGATTTTTAAAATCTATGTGCGCAATCTATAATTAGCTCGGCGGTGAGGGAAACATTATGAGGAAATCTACACGTGGATCTGGTTTCCTTGTTAAAGGGTTGCAAAGGTCAGACGGCAGTCGCTTCATTGTAATCACCAGACTCCCCAAATTCTGAATCATCGTCTAAGCGTATCCCTGGTATCAAACGGATAACTTTGGGCGCATCGACAATAACACGCTAAGATGAGAGAGATATTTATGATTTTATTTTTCTTTATTAAGGAAAAAATACAGCTGTTACATAGTATAATATCTTGAAATAACTTAAGTAACACATCAGCAACTTCAAATTTCCACTGCTATAATATATTTGTGTTGTGTGTGATATACTTCAGTTCTATTCCTCGCACACTCTGCGGAATGGTGAACCCAATCATGTGGTCTTTATTGATGCGCAACACAGATAGTTCCTGATTCCGCCGCAGGCGCAGCCGGGTATTTACTGGCTGAATGCAAGGTCCGGCCGTTGTTCGTGGTAACATTGGGGATATTAATTGAATATTCGCAGCTCGGATAATTGGACGGGTATTATTGAAAGCAATTTTTGAGCTCGCTCCGGGGTACGGTATACGAGCTCACGTATATAGTGTTTATGGGATAGAGATATAGATCCATAGTGTTACAAACGTTTTGCTTTTAAATATAATGACGTGGTACAGTGACGTGGATTTCAAGGATTGGTTATCAGAAAAAAAGCGATTTGTACCTTTGACTACCTAAAACGATAAAATCTTTCAAAATATGTCTACCTTATAGACCTTTCAGCAATAACAGTAAATTACCTTTGATCAATGAAGATACGATTTTACGAGCATAATTGAGCACTTGGCTGGAACATTAAAAAAGTCAGTCTTTTAGTAGTTTCCTGACTCATCTGGATTATGATCCCTATAGTCTAAGCATACGAGTACCTCGGGGTCGAAAGCGACAGATATGGACGCAACCGAGATTAACATGCTGAGATGAAGGTTTGCCGCCACAGTTGAAATATAATTATTATATTTAGTTTTTAATTTTAGTCTTTTTTTATCCCGAAACCCTCATAATAAGTAACGCGAAAAAGGCTCCTTTAGCATATTAAATCGTCAAAATAAGCAATAAAAATCAGCTGTTCCATACAAAAATTAATATCCACCAGGCATTGATGGGCTTTATTCGTGTTACCTATTATGAGAGCTTCGGATTAAACCGACTAACATTTAACGGCGTAGGTAGCGTGTGCGTTACTTGTATTTCCGAACATCGTCCAATTGTTCGATCGCCATGACCCGATTAAGTGATGCACATCGCTGCAACGTGCACATTGCACTGACAATGACTGGCCTCGCCGCCCGCCGCAAGGGCGAGGCCTTCGCTTGTGCCCTATCTTGTTATAATACAATACATTTAATCACATCTGAGAAACTATTCGTAACGTTTTCGGTATTTTTGAGCTGTAACCGTGGGAGAGCCACGCTTCGGTATGAATGGGCTGGCTCGACCAGAATTCCGTGAAGCAGTGCCTGCGCTATGTTTCGTCGAATGAGTAAGGGTACCAATCCCCGGGGAAAGATGATTAAAGGTCGAAAGCGAATTTTTCGAACACAGCTAGTTAGTGATCATCAATCCGTATTATGTATGCCAGCTGGTTATTAAGCCTTATGACATCATTCTCAATTTTTAATCTATTCTTTTCTATTTTATTGTAGCAATGACTTGATTTCTATGATGGAGGCTTTTGCCCTGTAGCAGGACAGTTATATAGGCTGATACTTTACTTATTAATTAAATGTACTCTCCTGTCTATGTTAGGAACATTATGAGATGTGTCATTCTACTACTATTATAAAGGCGAAAGTTTGTAAGTATGGATGTATGGATGTTTGTTACTCTTTCACGTAAAAACTACTGAATGGATTTGAATGAAACTTTACCACAATATAGCTTATACATCAGAATAACATATAGGCTACAATTTATAAAAATATATTGTGTGGATTGTCCAAAATATGACGGTAAGTGTCAATAATTAACTCCACGCGTACGAAGTCGCGGGCGGCCGCTAGTCATAGTATATAATATGCTACTAACCAATAATACGGCTATGGCGGTCAATCCCAACGCTCACCCATCACGCAGGACATTTATAGTGCACAAGTGTGTGCGCAGACACAAGTGCAGTCTCTATTCCCTTACCCTTATATTTCGTTGGGACACCACAATGACAGGTCCGAACCAGAATTACCTATTGATCTTTCTTCGGACTTTATACTATAAAGCAGCATTTGTCACCTGATACTCCTGAGCGGAGTGCACTTGTCACTTGCAGCGGAAACAGTGCGCGCGCGCAAGGGCGCGGCCTTCGTAGACACGTGCATAATGCACGGCGATTGACTATACTTAATTGACATACATGTTTACTCGGCTGAATATTGCAAAGAACTTAGTTTATCTTATTATATTTTGGGTTCCAAAACGTAACGATGACTTCACAATTTTTTCAGCGTTTTTAACTGATTGCAATATAATGGTTAGCTTCTTAATTCGCGTTACTCTTTCGTTATTTTCAATGTTTTAGTTGCTTTTTTGAAGTTATTTTAAAATTTAAAATAAAATTCTTTTTATTACATTTTGCAGGACTCAATTAGGAATAGTTTTAGCAGGAAAGTAGGTTCCCGATATACCTACATACAAGTTTAATGACATCAAGGTATAAAAGTTGAGAAAAAATCTAATCACGTACAATGTTAATGAAAACTCCGTAGCGAATTGCTTCATTTTCAAATTAATTTAATCACATCGACTACACCTACGTGATGATTTGTAGCTTGTTAATTAATATCGTAGATATGTTTGTGTTTTTTGCTCACGCGTAAACCGCGCTTAGGGTTGCCAGCTCCGGGATTTGCATATAGTCCAGGCCCGTTAATTTAAATAATTACAAAGCACTACTTATTATATGAGAAGGCGAAGTTTTCGTTTGGTTTTTTACGCTATGTTTCTTAGACAAAATTAATAAGGAAGCACAAGAAAACAACAACTGTAATCTAAAGCTAAAATAAACTACCAACTTACCAAAAAGTAAAATTAAAACAGATTAAGTAGGCCCCTGTGGCAATGTTTCCAAATTGCTGGCAGCATTACCTTGTTGGATAGCGATGGGAATTCGCTGGGCAAAGTAGCTACCAGCTTTTGGGTTTCCCGTGACTTACTTAAGTATTATGACAGATAAGTTGTTCAAAATGGTCAGTAGGTTAAATAGGTAAGTAGGTAGGTTGGAAGGTGACTGTTATACTGGTGCCAAAGACTCGTGGCAGGTGGTTTCATATTTCACTCTACAATCAATGAATTTAATACATACTCTACCGTCTGCTAAGAGTCTGCGTTTAGTACTGTAATAAGAAATACTTGTCTATGACACTTCCCAGTATATTTCACTTGAAATGCAATTACAAACACGTCTTTTATTACGCATTTGACTTGCCTAATCGGTTTGGGAGTCACGTTCCGATTTTCCCTTCCCGCGGGAACGCGCGTAAATGGAAAAACTTTCCTTAGCGTGCGTATAATAAATGTGATTTATGTGTGGCTCATTGGAGAGTATATTAGGTTTTGAATTCACTTCTTTGTAACATTATTGACTCGTAAAAATATGATTTTCCGCTCGGAAAAAATATTTCGAAGTTTAAGTACCTACTTAATTTTCTTTAGGTATTTGCTGGACCTATTTCTGTTTTACTTAAATATAAATAAGTATTGTACTTATTTGTGACCTTAGGGAAACTTCGTTCCCCAATATTGGTTTCCTTGTGTTTTAGTTATTTTACTACCCGGGACTAAATCGAATCCAACTAATCAAATATCATAAAAATCGGTCAGCCGTTCTTGAGTTAAATACTTAGATTAATAACTAAGACGATTTTCTTTTATATACGAGTAGTATATAGCTAAGTAGGTATCATTAATTAAGGAACTTATGTCTCTGTAAATATTATTGACTGGTGAACAATTCGAAAATCTAAGTAGAAAATCATTGTTAGCGTTTTATTTAGCAGTCTGTTAAGATGACTATGATCTATGACTAAACCTACGCGATAATGTAAGCATGTGTTATAAGTAGGTATGACAATGAACGTGACCTGAGGTCATGGTTAAAAAAGCTATTTATTTTCTGTTTGTTTCCAATATATCAATAAAACCGGTAAGTCTAGGTAGGTAGGTAAGGTACGCTTGTTGGTAGGCAGTAAATGAAAAAAAAAAATGAAAAATGCTTTATTGCTGTCATTGAATAGTTATATTGATATTTTCGAATGATGGCGGTTATATCTAGGTCTTTGTTTTATTACTTATCTATTTACTAAATAAGCCTAATCTCATCATAGTAGCGATAACTTGATTTCTGAGGGAGGCCTTTGCTCTGCAGTTGGACAGTATACAGGCTGATACTTTACTTTTTTTTTACTAAATAAGCAGTAAATGCTCACGTTACCTGCATAATACTAGTATGTAGCCTTGCTTTGCCTTTGTGTCGGACTTACGGTCCCAGCGGAAGCCGCGGCGTACAATCGGAATACTCATCGCGTTATTACAGTAACGCAAACCAAAACGTAATGTTAATCCGACCAATCATTACTTATATTACAGCCAACTATTCATTTTCCTTCAGTCAATTACCAACAATATCTTAGGTTGCACGATTTTCAATTTATTACCTACTAACTTTGCTAGTTTCCTGCGAGAAAATGTGTGTGTAGCATTTTGTGCCTCTACAAACAAATATTACAGTGATGTGCTATAAAGAAGCTATAAAAAACTTACATTAAATGTGTGAAGTGCAAAGATTGACGTAAAAAATATGCGTGCTTTGTGAAAATTTTAGTGGTGAATTTTATGTATTTTCATGGTCACAGTTTTCCCGCTTAGTGATCATGGCGCCGTCAAGCGGCGACCGCGAGTACTATTACGTTTCATGTCAGATCCGTCGGAGCATAAGGAATGCGCGATCAAGAGGTTCAGCTACTCGGTAAGAGATGGCGCTACGTAGCGTAAAAAAGCAGCTCTAGCTAGCTCTGACAATGTTTTGCGATTTTAGTATTTTTACAGAAAAGTGAATTTATTTCATAGTGTAACTCGAAGTTGTATTTATGAAAATAATTTATTTGAAAAACTTTACTGCAGAAGATCATCGTTTTTTACTGCAAGATGAAATAATACCTACTTCAATACATCACATGTTTACAAAGTGAAATGACAACTTTTCCCATTTTCGGAAAGATTAGATTTAACGGTACCTACCTATAGATTAGATTTAAGATGAATATATCTTAATTGTAGTTTATCTTTTGTCCACAGGCTGAACCTGGGGATACGATAGCAACTACAAAGGAAGGTAAGCATCAGTCAAATTCAATCGATTGTGCAAAACTTTAGAGACAAAACTATCACATCAAGGTGGTTTGATATTAATGAAATCAGGTGGGTGAGGAGTGAGAGGGACCAGTACCATAGCTGCCGGCAGGATTGCCCAAATGGGCCCAAATAAACCGTAATCGCAAGCGTCCTTCGGCCAGTTGAAGTTACTTTCAAGTATTAGACACCTATATAATTTCTAGCCATGCGACAGTGAATGCCAGCGGAATTAAATAATAAACATAATCCCTTAGCACTGTCGAATAGACGCAGATCTAAAGTAAAGCTAATTTGAACTAAGTAATTAGGTTAGTTCAACTACATTGTTAAACTGGGAGCTGACGCAATTTTTCATACTAAATGGTCAGAACCAATTTATTGACCATTACCATATTTAGTATTCTGTGTCATTACTTATCAACCCCTTGAAAATCTTCAATAGGTACTCAATATTTTATTGCATTCCAAAATGTACACATACAGATGGTAATATATAATTAAGTCACAATTTTGGACCCTGTTGGGCACAGCAATTAGATGAGACCACGTCAAGACTTGTTTGGGCCAGCAACCTGATACGTCAGTTCTCTTCCTTCTAATGTAATGTCCTTAGGCTTGTCCTCATACCGCATGCCGCTTCATACTGAACTCCAGAGTTGAGAAGAAGCCTAAGATGGAGCGGGCTTACCCAGAAGTAGCCTACTCACTCTAGCTTTATACATTTTGAGGTTGCAGGTACTCATTGGGGAAAACAGACTGTTGGACTGATTGTTTCTTCCTGTCGTATGTTTCTCTTGCCGCCGTGAGTGTGGTCAGCATGTGCTTTTTTAGGTTCTGTGACTATTTGTGTCAAAGACGGAAACCCTTATGGATTCGTCATGTCTGAAAATGAACCAGGAAAATATTCAGATAAACATTTTGGTTCTGCTCGGGTAACATGCATGTTAATTGTTATAGAGGAATGGGTGACCCGGAAGACCAGCGAGGTGACGACGACGCGGCAAATCGCGACCAGGGTCAAGCGGGAG
Organism: Cnaphalocrocis medinalis; assembly: GCA_014851415.1. Classification (NCBI taxonomy): domain Eukaryota; kingdom Metazoa; phylum Arthropoda; class Insecta; order Lepidoptera; family Crambidae; genus Cnaphalocrocis; species Cnaphalocrocis medinalis. The sequence continues at coordinate 10,785,616 of CM026285.1, read as the reverse complement.
CTGCTGCTCGAGGACGGCAAGATCCTCAGTGACACCGGCCCGAAGATATCCACATCTGTCAATGAGGATACACACACGACTAATTTTCAGCAAACTGAGGTGAGAAAGCATGTCTTCGCTACTGTTGGGATTAGGATAGGTAATCACCACAGTTGTATAATGCAGATTGGTTGATTTCTATGATGAAGGTGTTTGCCCTGCTGTGGGACAGGTTGATATTTTAATTCATTTACCTAGAGGTGAGAGTGTGGAAAGTGGCAAGTATAAAATTATATCCAGCATGTGATAGTGACAGAAAATAATAAACAAAAGATAAAGGTATTTTTTTCGTAGTATCTTTTTTTATATTAAACTCGTAATGAACAGTCAGCCACACATCTGGTTACCACAACTTGTCAATTTTCATTAATTGATATACAACCTAATGTGTGTGACAGAAAGTTAAGAGTCGATTGAAGAAATTTGACAATTAAGTATTATTAATTGATGTGTGGCTCTACGTACTTACCTATATTGCTACTTTGATTATATTATATAATCAAAGTATTGCTATTTCGTTTTGCAGCATCGTGTACCTGATGAGCCGGCGGTAAATGATGGCCCCACATCCTTGGACAGCCGGAACGAGGGGGCTATTGGAGCTCCACCTGATGGTAACACCTTTTAAATTGAATATCACATACATTTCTCTTACTCTCTTACAGCCGGATCACTTGATTTTAAGCAATTGCCGCTGTCTTTGGAACTTCAGTAGAGCCACAAGTGCGCGGTCAACCTTTTCTCCTTCCCCCAAATTAGGCCTTCGGTACCCAAAGCGCAGGCATTGCTTTAATTAGGTTAGGTAAGATGTGATGTTATTTATTATTATCCTAGTACCTAAATTAATTGCTACTCAGATTTGTAAAAACTTTACAATTATCGATACTTACTATGGTAACTACTGCATACTTCTCGGGCTAATTAGTAAACATTTCTGTTATATGCTTCGTAACTGATTGATTCGGAAATTCTTTCACCAGTAGAAAAGCTGATGTTTATCCTCCGAGTTACCGTAGGTACTACGTTTTTTTCTACAGGTGAAACTTCTCTTTACTCTAGGAAATTGTTAGGATCCACTCTGGAAATATTGCCAGCAGAAGGCTAGTCATTAAATTGTGCGACACCAGTTCTACCGGGCTTCAGTAAGCTTGAAAGCTTCTTAAATAATAATATAATTTAGAGTTAAGTTTATGATGAGTATTTCTTGCAATCCGGATCCAGTGACGACCGGTTTTGCCAAGCGATACTGTAGCGAAATATTGGAGCATCATTAAAAAGTGATTAGGTTTCCAAGCTCATTTAAGCAATTTAGCTTTTTAGTCGAATTACATAAAAAAAGTTCGGTTATGTTTCTTTGAACTGTGCGTCTTGGCTTCTCGACGAATTGATACCTACTTGGGGGAATAATAAGCATCCTCATCTGTAGTAAGTATATTCGTTAATTAAACATTTATTTTGGTAAACTGTAAACCTTATGCATTTCATTCCTGATGATTCCTTGATGCCGTCAGTCTATCGCTTGAATGGGTGGCCTCGTGGTTTTGTGTAATTTTACAGTCTCCACTTTTACGACTCGTCTCGTCCAACGGTCCCTGCGCATCCGCTCTCAAGCTAAGGCGTCTAACCGCGTCGCATGGAATAATATAGGAGAGGCCTATAGGACTTTTGGATATATCCAAAAGTCGATCAGGAATAGCTGAAGATAATGATGATGAAACCTTAGGTATGCACAAAAAACGTATAATGGTACGAAACTCTTCGTGCGCGAGTCCGACTCGCAAATGGCCTTTTTTAACTTTTAGTTCCAACTTTACCGATAGATGCCGCTGAGTATCGATTACATTGCGCAAATGACTCACCTTTTTTTCTCTTGTCGTATCATTGTCTATATCTCATCATCAGCCTGTTGCAGTCCACTGCTGGACATAGGCCTCTCCAAATGCTCGCCACTTTGATCGATCTTCGGCTACTCGCATCCAGCTCCAGCCAGCCCTCTTGCGCAGATCATCACTCCATCTGGCCTGAGGTCGTCCTACACTACGTTTACCGAGACTATATCTATTTATAGTTAAAATATTAACTTGTTGACACCAGAACTCGACGGGCTGCAGTCCCTGGGCGGCGTGGTGGCCCCCGCCGGCACCAAGGTGCTGGTGTCCTCCCGCGTGGTCGCCAACCCTGAGGGGAAGGTGCGCGAGAGCAAGGACCGCCAGGTGCTCACGAGGAACGTGACTGAACACGTCCGGGAGACGGAGGAGCGGTTCCATCGTGGAGACACTACGCATGAGGTAAGTTCTTTAATTATCTAACCCTCGACGCAAAAAACGGGTGTTATAAGTTTGACGTGTCTGTGTGTGTGTGTCTATCTTTGGCATCGTAGCTCCCAAACAATAGCGATGAATAAATGATAAGGGTTAAAGTTGTTGTTTCTCTACTGTTTAGTTACAACAAAACCTATAAAATCTTCTAAACTGAATGAAACACAATCTGTTGAAAGCCACTAAAGCCTATAACGTATCATAACCATAAGCCATTAACTCTATAACCAATGTCAGGTCAATAGTTGTTGCAATTTACGAATGCTTTTAACACTGCCGTGCATGACGCCCCTTATCTCATACCATAAGAAGTGACGACACGTCGATTGTCAGGGGGTTCGTTCGCCACTCCAACGTAGTGATGGGCGATTTATCAAAATCTTGAAAATCTAATTATTCGAATGATTTTACAATTAGTAATCGAATGATCATTCATCATTCGAATGATTATTCTCAATTGAATTATTCATTCGAATGATGAATTAATTATTCTTATGTTTCATTCGAATTATCATTCATAATGTAACAAGCTTACTTAACCAGTATAAGATAATAAGACAATTTTAAAGTATTTTTTGAAGTTTTGGTGTGTTTTTTGTTATAGGTTCTACCTTTTGTTCGATTCATTATCTTTTTATTCGAATGATTATTTTCATTCGAAATATTCGAATAGCTGTTTTGCGCAATCGAATAATTCCAATAGGTAGGTTTAGGTATTAGAATGATCATTCGAATGAATCAATCAAATTCGCCCATCTCTACTCCAACGATATAGAATGATAGACGCTAATGGAGTACTGGCAATAGCAAAGCCTCCCAGTAACTCGTCTGGAAGATTGTTGAGCTATTCCTAGAGTTAGATAAAGTATTTTTAACTGCGTGCTCTATAATAAGGCAATACGTATGTGCGGTGCACTGCAAGGTGAAATATAGCTTGTAAATACGGGACCAGCTTACATGAAGTATATTACTATCGCGGTACTTAACCTCACATTCTAATAGTAGTTAATCTTTGTGTTAATTTACGTAGCTAAGTATCAGCTCGTGTTTCAACGTTCTTAAGGTTTCCTCCAGGCATAAATTATGCGGAAGCTCATTTGCTTCGAGGGAGCTAATTAGGAATATTAATTAATGGAAATATCCTATTTACTTATTTAACATTACATGGACAAATTGCTGTATTGAAGTAACTAATTTATCTACGTATTGATAAACTATGAAGACTTCAAAAGAAATTAATGACTTTTCTGTTCGAGATAATCATGCGATATTTTAATCATTTTAAATTTGAAGTAAATAACATGTATGTACGAGTAAGTAGTTTGGTTCATAACCGACCAAATCTAAGTGTGTCTTTTGTGTAGGCTCTAATTTTATCATTACATACATTTGTTGAAATTGTACTATTACATAATTTTATTTGTAAGTTGTTAGAAAAAGTGACAGGTGGTAACTGGACAGCATTCACCGAACTCGCTAGATCTGTCCTGTATTTGTGTGCATTTTACTTGCTTCATCATGCAAATGCGTTCACTTAGATAATTGATTTTGGACAAACATGGTCGACTTACAACGATATATTGCCACACGGTGAGACTTACATTAATCACGTTTAAAGACTGATTTACACAGTGCTATCTGCTTCCTAGCCAGTAGACTGCTGTTCTTGTCTACTCGGGCGCCAGTAGCTTCGACCCACTTTTAACACTGTACCTAGTTGTCATGGAACAAATGTTGTTCAGAATGGTTGGTAGGAGCCGTGATAAAAGGGATGTAATTGCTCACAGATGCCTGAATATAACTTATGAATTTAGGTTAAGTAATTTTGGTTCTTGTTACAACTTCACTTGCTATAGCACTTGCTATAACTCCATATAAAGCCACGCTCGGCATGAATTGGCCGGCTCAACTGGAGTAATACCACGGCCACACAGAACACTAGCTTTACGCCAGTCTTTACACCAAGCCGTCGAAACGCAGCGCCTACGCTGTGTTTCGTCGAGTGAGTGAGGGTAGCGGAGGCTCAATTGGGGGGAAAGAAGGTTAAAGGTTTGCAGTGCCCTTGTGACTCTACCGTTGTTGCAGATGTCTATAGACTGCAGCAATCGCTTACTCGTCGGTTCGTCTGCCCTTTATCACATAAAAAAATATATGACTCTACCTAACAGCCGTGTCAGATAATATTTCATAGCATTATAACATAACTTCTTTTTATCTTTAATCGCCAATTACTAGGTCAACCAAATCTGCGCAGGTGCAACCTGTGTGCCAGCGGTGCACAGTTCCGTTGGAGGTCGTCCCAGCCTACCGGTGAAGGCAATAACAGACTATTGGCATTTGAACTGTGCCTACACAATAACGCGCGCCGTGACGACTGCTTATTGCCACGGGAATTATTTACTGTCTGCGCACTTTGGCACTATGAAAGTATAAATAAATAAATAGTAAAAAAAAAGTACCAGCCTATATACTGTCCCACTGCAGGGCAAAGAAATCAAGTCATCTCTACTATGATGGGATTAGGCTAATCCCATTATAGTAGTGAAATAAATAAAAATGCGTATGTTGCTTCCAAAATAACATAACAAGAAGGTACACATTTGTTGATCAGGGTCGTATTTTGCTTAAATTAAAATATAACTGCCATAACACATATTTTACATAAATAATAGAATCAGCCTATTTACTCTCCCGTTGCAGGGCCATAGCCTCCATCATAGAAATTAAGTCATCGCTACTATTATGATGGGATTAGGCTTAAGCACCACGCTTGCGTAATGCGGATTGGTCACACACACACCCGAGCCATGTTCGAAAATTTCGAAGCGTTCTTTTGCTCGAACCGGCAATCGAACTCAGGGCCCCGAGATCACGTACTATATTTATCGACTGAATAAATAGTTTAAGAATCGATTAGTTAAAATATAGTTTAACCTCAATCCATTACATTAATTCAACGAATGATAGCGGTCAATTTAATAAAATTTCGTATTCATGAAATGACTACTACATATCAATCAATCAAACGATTAACCCTACTAAAAAATGGTGAATTCTGAAATGTTTTCTTTTATAAATGGTTACATGTTGCAATATAAATGTAGCTATATGCACTTGTAATCGACTATTTCCTTCATAGATCAAGAAATAAATATAGGATATAATTTACACGAGCGGGTTTAAGTAATGAGTCTAGCTAGAGTATCATATTCCTGATTGATACTAGGTACCTCCATATAAATCCAAGTAAGAGTTTCTATTTAAGCAGCAGCTGCTATACATATTGCATAATTTTCTCACTATTATCCCATAGTCGGTATCCATTGGCTTCTTGCGGAGAGCGATGGATCATTGAACACTATCAATGTCATTGAATGGTAATGACTTTCCGTACGACTTCTAACGAAACGAAAACATGAGCTGTTGGAAGTCGCGATTAGGACCGGCATTGTGTGTTCTTGCTCGAGTTTCTCACAGGCAAGAGATAGCTGTTGACTTCTGGAATGTAAACGTAATAATATGTACTTACATACTTGTGTGTTAAGCACGCGTATACAAGGTGTATTTGTGAATATTTACATCCTTTAGAGTGACCACACACTAGTGTCCTTTGAGCGTTGGCGGCAGGCGTCGCACAGACGTAAATCCCAAAACGCTAGTGTGGGGAGGTCGACGGCAAGACGCCGACGCTTAAAGACGCTAGTGTGCGGTCACTCTTAACCACGTTTTCTATCAACCATTTTGAACAAAATTTGTTTTACCACTTTTGAAATTTCGTCGTGAATTTTTTTGACTCCTCATACAAAATGATCAAGTCACGTGACCGCCTTTGTAGGAAAAAAATATTTATGGGAATTTCCAAAAGTCATAGAACAAATGTTCAGAATGATTGGTAGAAGACGTGGTTAAAGGTTTACGAATGATCACAGATACACCCCGAATGAGAACGTTAATATTCTAGTATTATTCACCTACCTAACTAACTAGGTTGACGTAGAAATACATACTTAGAGAGTGATCAAATCAACAATATTATGATGATGAAATTTTTAGAATGGTCCAAACACTAAAATAATCATTTGTTAATTAACAACACTGTTTAGATTGAAAAGTATATCAGGTACTTGAAAAATATGGACATGCAATGGACAACTCTATACAAGCACATAAGATTAACTTGAGAAATAAACTAAAAAAAGTATTTTAATAGGCACGACAAAGACAAAAAGTAACATTGAAAGCCCACGAAGATGCTTGTATAAATTGCTCGCAACACAAACAGCGAACTGTAAAGAGCGAGATATTTTAAGTCGAGAAACAACAGTAAGATAAAGAGCGTAAAATGGAGCAGCGCTTTATTCAGATGAGCGTTCACATAAATCGATGGGGATTTTGAAATTATAATTTGCTCACGGAGATAGGTCGCCGCAGGCGCACGCCTACGCCGGGCGCGGCGGACACCGAGAATACAGACCTTTTTTGAAAGTGTATAAAAATAGGGTACCTATTAGTTACCTGTGTTTCATATTTCGTTTTATCTGGCACAAAATGGGAGTGTTATAAGAATTAAAAAGAATTAAGACTTTTTGTTGGTAGTTGGCTGAACTCGCGCTTATGGTAACGGTAGTCTCGAGAAAATGTCTGATACGTGATTTAAGGTCAACCACCATTACATTTTATCACTAAAAGAAATTCGTTTTGAATTACATCGGCCTATTCTTATAATGTCTGTACTTTCTATAATAAAATCTGGGCTGTATCTTATAAGTGTATCTTTTATGTACATCAATGTACGTATAACATTACCTACTTTCCACGGTGTCTACACAAATTCCAATGTCACTTTTTTATTTTCTGAGCTACCACTTTTCTGAGACACATGCTACGTAAACATAACAAATTTTACACGGTCTAGGCTTAGATTAATCCGTTAACAACAAAAGTGACTGCTGTGGTTTACGTACTAGCATTATGTGTGAGGCGTCTCCTATTGACTCCGCTGAGTCTGTGGCTGAACGTTGTGCTTGCGTACCGAATTGATTAAGTTTTCCCGCTAAACGCCTCCGGTCTTGTATTATTTATTTATTTAAAAACTTTATTGCACAAAACTTCGTACAATAGTTAATTATTTATTGTCCAAAATTAGATGATATTACTTATCTATGAACGTATTGGTTATTTTTCTATGTAAATCCGAAAAAGAATTCTTAAAAGCAGCGCTTTAAAGGATATCGCATCGCTTAATACTGTTGCTGTCCTAATTAACTTCTACGTCTAAATACATCTATGTATCTAAATTAGACATAACTCGAGAACCTACAATGAATCGGAATTCACCATCCAATCTTTATACGCGCTGTGTGTGTCTTCAGTTTCGATGCGATAGATTTATTTTTTCGATACGAGACGGTTTCATTGTAAGCTCTCAGTTTTAAGATATGATGAGATGACTCGCCTTAAGGTTGAAAATCCATATGGGAAAAGAGCAATATTTTACAATACTACCGGCTGGTCCATTTTTTGTTGGAATCAGTAGCGCTACCATGAGTTGGCATCGAAAAGTAACATGTTATTTCTGCGTATTTTCTTCTTGTAGGTATCTATTTTGTTTTACAATGAGAAGTATTTTGGTTAGTTTAGCGGTTTGTAAATTAAGGTTACTACTCGTAGTCGTATTGTAACTATTAGCCACTGATATTTTAATGAAAATTTCATTTTAGTGGTTAGAAAAAAAAAAATCCTCACGCAATTTTTGCTTTCTAATCTCTATAAACCGAAAAAAAAATTAACCTATGTGTTCAAATTGGTGTCTTCAGAACTAAGAATATATTTTTTAATGTTTTATTGCAGAAATCGAGGCTTGGACTTGTAAAGTAAGTCAAGTCGCGGTTATATGCTTCATATGTCGAGCCCACGACATGAACTAAATTTAACTAGATTTAGCATTACACAAGTTATAGGGGTTAAAGTATGAAATTGCCGTTTTGTATAGAAATTTTCTTAAAAGTTCTATTTCTCATACTAACATTTTCGTCATAATTATCTGTACTTCAACCGACAACGTTTAGGTAACTCCAAAATAACATGAACTTCTACCAGTTGTATAGCTATAAATTTTTAAATTATTTTAAAAGTCCTAATACCTTCATTGTACTGAAAAACGACAATCTCCTAATATTACTTAATTTGATTGCAGCACACTTGCGCCCGCGCATGAAGTCGATCAAATTTTCCCGCGCCACTCCTAGCCGCTCTCGTATCATTATTCTAAGCTTAGATACGTGTTTCGTTTAGAACTGGTTTGGAGGCGGTATTACGGAGATAGTCCTATCATGAATTAATATAATACAACATCTATTAAAAACTTGTTATGGTCTCGAATACAATAATTCTGCTTTTATGAAGAAGTAAATATTACGAATCGTTTCCTTAATGTTTAGGCCGTTAAGACCTGGTGTTAGAGGTCAAATCGCCAAAGAGGCTTTAAATGCAATTTGATAACTACATCTATCAAAGGCTTGACCCAAATCATCTCCCTTCCAGTTAATGAGATGATTGAAGCTATGCAAAGCCCTAACACTTTTTTTAATACATTGAGGCAACATCACATACCTACATTATCCTGTTCCCAAGATAAACTTTTCACTAGTTCTATGGAAACTAGGAGCAACGAAGGTACCACAAACATTCAGATCCAACGCAAATATTATGATCAATAAATATTTCTGTTGGTGCGGGTATCGAACCTGCGACCCTCACAGTCTCAGGCGGCGCTCAAACTATTCCGCCAATCTAGTCGCCGAACTGAGACCACTTCAGTACTTACCTATACTCGTATAAGTGGTATAGAATTACATATAAAAACAAATACCATTTTCTTTTGTTTATTCTATTCCTTGGTACAATAAATACTTTCGTTTAATTTCTGATTTTAAAAATGTAAAGGAAACCTCCATAGTAGTCAGTTTTGGCTTTTATTTTACAATCCTACATAATACGCCTGTGATACTATACTGCTTATTCACTAACGAGCAGTAGGTACGATTTTGATGTCTAGGTGCAGTTTCAACTTAATGTATTCTCGTGAGCTAAGTTACCTGCTTGCGTCACTAGAAGTGAAGTGACATCAACGAAAGTGACCGCTCAGCAATGCCGGCTAAACTGGGCAGAGCTTTGTATTCAACACAAGTACCGCAATAAAACAATGCTTAATAAATTATTGCAACACACCTCTGGCTAGTTGTGAGTAGGGAATACTGTAACCAGAGGAACACAGATCCGTTTCATGCCTATTGGCAAATAAGTTATCTTGTGATTTGTATTACGTACACCTATTTGTATTTATTGCCCCCAAACCATGGCCCATCTCCTGGCATGCCTTTGCCTGGCTGCCTACCGAAAGCACAGTTGACGGAGAAAGATCGCTTGGCCAAAACCTTCAAAGCGTCTACTTGTATGAAAATAGGATGGTGTCTTGAATCATGTGACCACCCCCCCTTTAAGCACGTAGGTATCCCAGGAAGCAAATTTCTAACCATTTTTTCAATATCAAACAAATTATCACATCAATATTCTTGCAATATTGATCGTATTAACCTCGTAAGGCCCAGATAGCGGACACAATAGAAAATGACGACGTTAAAACGACAGCAAATTATCAAGAATCTTTAATATCTCAAAAATAATATCGGTAGCTGTGATAAAAGTATGAGATTTTTCATCAATATGTATTTTCTTATGATGATCACGTATTTTTTTTATTAAATGGGTTAATTTTCCAAAAACTGACTTTACTGCCAGCCAGTTTTTTTATCTGAGAAGATCTGTATTCTTATATGACAATCTTCCCCATACTAAACCCTATTTGTTGGCTATGCAATAATTTAGTAGGTATTATTTCTATTACGCTGGAGATTGTCAGTTCAAGGCAAAAAGTACAAAGACGCGCACTGTACTGTAATAAGCTCCTGTAGTCCGTGTTAAAGCCAATTGGAAACTCGCAATCACACTGACCGACTTAGGGTTCCATTTTGGAACTAGAAACCCTTTGTAAAGTGAAAAACTTTCTCAAAAGAGAACGTATAACAAAAGCAATTTTTTTTACACGCGATTGATCGATTGTATCTCGTGATAAACACAAGTGTTTGATGATGAAACAGATAAATGTTTGGTCTGGGTGTTTGCGAGCCCTTTATTTGGGACCAGGACAATTTATCTGATGTGCTGTTGTCTCAATTTATTTAATAATGAACTGAAGCTTGAGTTTGTATTGACAACAAATCACAAATCAAATTGGTTTTATTTCAATACCAATTTGAGTGTATACTAGATGATCTAAATTAAATTCACGGATATTTTTCCACGTAGTATTTTTAATAAATCTTCTTATAATCATCAAAATTAGGTACACGTTTCTTAGCATATACAATGCGAAAGCAGTTAGAACATGCATCAAGATAATGATCATAGTTAAAAGATTTCATATAACCTGTAATTAAAGTCATTGTTCGTATAACGTGCTTTTCACACCTCTCTAGCACTAATGCCTATCTACCATTACGATTTAAAATACAAGCAGTTGCCGTAAAAACAGTGCTTTAATTAAGCAATTCTTTTATAGGAGCGCAAGCGCACAGATGCCTAAGTAAGTACTGTCTGTAATTCCAGCGATGCCTTCCTCAAGTGTTTATGTAAAAAAAAACTCGGGACAGCATTCTTGTGAATATAACTAACTAAGAAGTCGCAAGGTACTCACCGACGCCCTTACGGAAAAGCCGCAGCTGGCGAAGTAAGTATTTCAAAAACTTTCCCTCCCATGTAGAAACTTTTTTGCTGGTTGCGCTGAGCTTGAAAAACTGCGAGACTTTGACTTTAAGTCAGAACGAAGTCACATTTCTCAACTTCAAACCAAAGAACAGCTTAAAATAAACGGTACGATGTTTGATCTTGGGCTACTAGTATTAATAAATAAAATAAATTGAAACATCACATTCATCGTTTTGGTCCCAATTTCCCTTGTACTATGGATACCAGACACAACGAATACAGCACAAAAACCCAAACCCAACAAAAATATCTATTTCACCAATAAACATTTGTGTTGGTGCGGAAATCGAACACGGTGCTCAAACTACCTACTGCGCTAAACAAGAGGACCTACCTCATACGCCAAAGGCCGTGAGTTCGACTTCCTAGGTCAAATACATAGGTGCTTAAATTAACTACTTAGTACGGCATCAGACCAAAATATGAGATATTGTACGAATTTTAATATTTTGAAGTATCACATCTGTGTAAAGTATACCACGACTTATTGAGTTCATAACACACTATATAGGTTTTAAACCTACAGAATAAAAGTTCTAACTAATACAAGATTTAGTGTAAGTTTCAAAACTTACTGTGTTGCACCTGCTCACATTATATGCGACGTCCGATAATCTGTGGAACTCGGCAGGTTCTGGTAGGAGTCTGTTTTACACCATTATTTTTAATCTTGATAGTATTAACACGACAAGGAGATAAGCGGCGGCGCTGGCTTGACCGTTCTTTTTTCATTCATCGCAATTTGAGCATCGGGTTTCTAAGCACTCTCGGGAGCGTTAGCTAGTAATTTGACCTTACGCCGTGCATTAGGTAGGAGTGCCCGGCGAGCTTTCAAGGCGGATACCAATAAAACCACAAAATGCGTGCATCACATTTACAAAATGCTGCGAAACATCTTGGATGTGGCCTTTTTGTTGGTAGAAATTATGTCTCTCTATACACTTGGCCCGGCGGATTGTAAACAGGTTTAAAATTGCTTATTATTACTCAACGGTACGTGAGACAGAAATTTGGACTAATCTAATGTCTTTCTTTGTGTAATAATAACATTCTTGAGGACGAACTTAGGAACACATATTAAGGTTTAGTTTCAATACCCGTTAAAAGTAAGTTCGAGCTTTTATAAAATAAATTACCTAACGTTTAGGTATTGTGTGTTCCCAATATGAAAAATAATTTGAAATGTATTTAAAGAACTATCTACGTACAGATCAAAATAATAACTAACCATTTGCAAGATAGCATGTACAATCCGAATAAACCCTGAGCCAATCCATTTAGTTTATGTTTTAAAACACTGCAACACGCAGAAAATGTTAACGAGCAGATAGTAAAATATCCTTAAAGAACAACATTGAATAAATTAGAAATCGAAGATAAGAAATATGTGCCTCATCCAGAAACGTGGTTGGGTCATTTGCTAGTCAGCTTCGGGTTGTATCTATCTAGCTAGATGAGGCCAGGGTAGCCTCGGCCGGGACAATAATTTAAGATGTTTAGATAACATCTACAAGCCCGCGCGGTGTGCCCAAGAATTCATGTGATCACCTTTAGATCCAATCTTAGATATCACCTTGTAGCGGCTAGAAGGTGATGTTACGAAAAATTATCTCCTACTTTAGTATACTGGGCGCTGTCAAAGATTATGAATCCTCCGTGCGTGTTGGCCCAAGTATCTATTAGTGGACCAATTTATAGATTCTGCAGTGGCTTGCTCTAGCTGATACAGTTTTGTCATAAATAAGATTGGATTTCTTATCTTATTATAATATTCTAGTTTGGATCTTGAAAGAAAAACATATAACTCGTAGTAGATTATGGCTATGACGTATGTTATCGCTCATCTAAGCGTGTAATTCCCGGTTGCAGCCCGAAGCTGTCGCTTTGGCGCCCATGGAACTCTTAGATCAATTTGGAGAGTCCATTATCCACGCAGCAACTTAATTAGGATATTTTATTTTAACGTTTTTATATTGATTAAGATTGCATTTATGTAGCTACAGCTATATATATGAACCTAGAACTGATTAAGACAATAAGATAAAGTTAATTTTTGTACCGTAGGAATCCATGGGTAGGTATAAATCTCATATTATTATAGTGCACCTACATATAGCTTAGCCCTGTGAGTGGTGAAACCATGAATAGGAATTATGACAATAGGTAGAAAAAATAACATTGGTTAATAATACCAGCTATTTACCATAATGTCTATTGTATCATACATGTATAAACTTAGGTCATTAGAGTAAAGATTATTTTGCTTATTTATTTATAACGGATAAATAAATAATATTTCTTATTGATATCCAAACCTATTCGACGCCAACATAGATTTCATATTTTATTGAAAGTACACGTCAATCTCTTGAACTCGTAATACTTATTGTTGTTTGTTACCTTTGTTTTTTTACACTTGATTCCGAGTGCAATCGTGATTTCATTTTTTGTTTGGAATACCTCCATGTTTTCGTTGATCTATGGAACTATGGGCTCCAGATAACATACAGCCTTGACATTCGCGATCAACTGTTTTTGTAATAACATTCATTCACTCGTTATTGAATGAAGTAGTCGGTTTAAGGATATGAATATTCGCACGAACAGTTCATTTAGTGTCAATAATAAGGTTTTACCTGCAAAGGTTGTAGAAATACTGTTAACATCAATCAAAATTCATTTATAACATTTTATGTACATTAATTAATTATGTACATAATTATAAGTGTGTGCAGAAATCTATTTTTATTACTTAGTGCTTTTACAATTTGCAGCAATAGGCAGTAGACGTTTATGACAAAATACGATGTACAGAACATTACAACAGCTGATGTATGTATCATAATTACTCACCATTTTGTCTTCACTATAATTCAGAAATTTGTATTTTAAATAGAATAATAAATAATACAAAAATTCCTGAAAATATATCATGAACTTACTTAGTCCTTGTAGAGCATTGAATAGTTGGTTCTCTCTGGTTGGTTCTTTTAATTTAATAGATAGCAGATAGCTATTTTAAGCAACACTCACAACTTTTGTTTTCAAAATTCAATTAAGTTGTTTCTTTTATTTGCCTTTTAAATTTTCTCCTTGCTTTTGTTAACATGGTTTTATTTATAATCAAATTGAGTCGGTGTTTTACGGGCGCCATAAAAGTAATTAGGTGTGAGTTCAGACGAAGGCGAGCCCTATTTATTGTCTCATTTTATACACTCACGCTTTGTAATTAAAGACCATTATAAGGGCTTTTGTGAAACCCTTTTGGGCTTTTTTATAAAACCGCTAACGTTTTCGCTATTTATTTACTTCTGAAGTTTTGTTAAACTCCGATGATTAGTTGTATAATAATAAGTATAAGTCAGTAAGAGTGAGATGAAACCCTGCGTTTGTTGAGTGTTAGTATAATTGTTTTGAATGGCTCTATGATACATAAGATATTGTACCTGACTCATTCCCCAAAAATTGTTGGTTTGATCTTCATCCTGAACCAAGATTTGAGTGATGAATACTTGTATTTGTCGATTGTCTGGGGGTAATATATGTATTATTGTAATTATTCTTTGTTGTCAGATATCCGTGATCTAAGAATATATGGATTTGAATTGAATTAATAAATTTTCATTCGCATCTACTGGAATAAACAATAACTGCACTTTCAACGGATGAAAGTAGTAAAGTTTATTCAGTCTGATTATTCCATCAACGCGACGCGTCAGTGATTTTTTTACATTCCTTCCTAGCAATATCTTAAGCTGTTCTTCTTTTCTCTAGCTAAAAATTGCCAGGAAGAAATCGCTGCAAGCGATAAGATTGCTTTTTTCTGCTGTTTATTGGTGTTGTTTCACTCACGTATTCTATTTCTGTGCAAAAAAGAATATCTATCTAGCTTAAGCCCATAGCAATACGCAACAATTGACACTCAATTTAGACAAACAATACTCAATTTGCTTTAAAACGAACATAAAGGGTCATAGCTCGCACAGGTATGCCTAAAGCGTTTTGCTTGTTTTTATTAATTGGTCGTTCTGTTGAAGTACTGTGTACAGGAAATGTCCGAATGTACCTACCTTGACCTTTGCAGTCATTTGCAAGGCTATATTTCGACTTCGGTAAGATTATAATGGCCGGGGTACTTATGAGTATTTGAAGATTTAGTTAAGTAGTGTGAGGCCTAATTATTATACGAGTATTGTGAATCTATAAAGCTTACCTTTGGCGTAGAAAATAAAATGAATGACCTAAGTGGAATTATTCACTTGTCCTTTAAATTGTGGCAAACAACAAAGTCATGAAACTGTTTTCACTAAAATGAAGCGAAATATAAAAATATTATAATAATGTATAGTATTAGTAAACCAGAAAGGTAAATGTATCTTAATTTCATTTTTGATTTCAATGAAATCACTATTGAAATGAATTAATAACTGAATTGAAGTATTTAATTTAATTATTATTAATATAATGTACCGCAAACGTATTCTCGTCCCCTAACAGGGTCCATGTGTTTACTATAAACATATTATTATTATTAAGATCTAGAATGTATAAGATTATGGGGTAATAAACGATTATGATTATAAACGTGACTTTGACCTATCTCGTTTCGGGAGAAAACAGCTTTATTTAACTTTAACGTGAATTTTCCTCTTAAAATTTAGTAATGTAACTCCGCATTGCAATGAACTATAAAAGTTAAAAGTTTAGTTACATAATTTACGTATATTTACTACATGTTCAATTAGAGCTTATCTAGAACAAGTTATAAAACGATAAATTCAGTAACTGCACTCTCACCGGATGGAAATGGTTACGCATTTGATAACATGAGATGAAGTAAGCATTAAATTCACTTGATGCTTACAATTCTGTTTATTTCAATTATTTATCTTCAATTCCTCTGAGTATTAAATTTCAGCTAACTTAATTACTTACTTATTTATTATATTACTACTATGCCTCAGGTCTTGATTCGACAACAACCCGTTGGTCTAGTGGCTTAAGTACTGGACCGTGATCTCGGGGTCTTGGGTTCGATTCCCAGATCGAGCAAAAGTATCCATACTAATATTATAAATGGGAAAGTGTGTCTGTCTGTTTGTATATTTGTCTTTCTTTCACGGCAAAACGAAGCGACGATTTGATGTGATATTTTAAGTGGAGATAGTTGAAGAGATGGAGAGTAACATACGCTACTTTTTGCTACGCCGAATTTAATGCGAGCGAAGCCGCAGGCAAAAGCTAGTATTTCAAAAGCAAAGTAATCCCTCTCCTTAGTCTATTTTTATATAGGTCTCCTGCGATTCTTGTAAGTTTTATAACATTTAAATAGGATTGAAAACATTCGTATTATAGCTGTATCTTATTACTCGTAGGCAGGTACTTCACGAAGTATTCAAAATATTGTAGGAGTAAGTATAGTATTATACATACTTTTGCTCGATCCGGGAATAGAATTTTACAGAGAAAGCCTAAAAGTCACGCTGAACCTGAGCAAGCCTAAATCAGTTCATACCGCGCCGGGCAGAAAGAACAAAAGCAAAAACAAGATTAATAGGCAACTCGCGTGACTGAGCCAATTTAGTTCACCATTCAGATGAGATGATGAATCTATCGAACACGTTGCAACAGACGGGGTGACCACCTACCACCATCTGATTAAACGTGTTTAGTTTTTTTTTCGAACTATGGAATATGCATGTCCACACCATGGGAGAGCCACGCTCCCGCATGAATGAGCCGGCTTGACGGGAGTGAAATCACGGCCTTACTAAGGACTGGCGTAAGGCAATGCCTGCTCTGTGTTTCGTCGAGTGAATGAGGAATAACGGGATAGGGCCTTAAAGGTTGGCAGTGCATTTGTGCCTCTACTACTGTTGCAGATGTCTTTGGGCGGCGGCAATCGCTTACCCTCAGGTGATTCGTAAGTTCGTCTGCTACCTATCACAAAAAAAAATATTGCATAATTATGTATAAAATGAAACCGTACGTAAATAATGGTTAATATACCTTTCAATCCTCCGTAATGACATTAACATTTAAGTTACTTATACGGAATGTGTAGGACGCCAAAAATAGGGTAGGTAACTCATAAAATACAGTATATCTGGTCACCCTAAGCATGGATGGGTAGTTAAGGGGCTATACGATTGAACCTAGCGCCGCCAACCTATTTACACTGATTGTGGCGAAAATATGATATTTTTGAAGAAAATAAAACATTACAGACTTAGATCCAAGTAAATTAGATTTTTCAAGATGCAATGCAATATTTCTAACACGCGACAAGTAACAATAATGTTAATTATTGCTAAAAACGGCCACTTTTAGCAATAATTGACATTATAGTTACTTGTCGCGTGTTTTATATATTGTATTGCATCTCGAAAAATTCAATTTACTTTTATCTAAGTCTGTAATGTTTTGCTTTCTTAAAAAATATTGTATTTTCGCCACAATCAGTGTAAATAGGTTGGCGGCGCTAGTTTCATTCGTATAGCCCCTTAATTGAAGAACTTATTGTGAACTTGTGATAGCGAGCGATCAATCACCCGGGGGAATGCAAAGATAAGTTGCCGCTTTTGTCCTTGCGACTGTCACTTATCAATTAATAGAAATTATTTGATCATTTAGACACCTACGAGATTATGGTTTCATTATCAAACGGCCTTAGATTTGATATGAATGATCTGTGATAATAAATCATGCCCGCTTAAAGTTAATTAAAATCGTTAGACAAGAGTAATCTGTTATAAGCTTCAATTGTACCTACATGAGGGTTCAAAATAAGTTTTTTTTTTCTGCGAAATAACTTTTCAGTAGTTGCAGGTTATAAAGTTTCGTATTATTCCTCAATTTGTATGTACAATAAGTACTAATATTTACTAAATCTTTTGTGAAAAAGGTTTTGTGTGCGAATGAATGTATATTGGTATTTATATTTTTTTAATAATTTTGTTTCTTTCACGGTTCCTCACTCAAAGTTTTACCAGCTTGAAACTAATTGATATCTACCTCCAAGTGTGTTCCTTTTGTTCCCGTTCCCAAAATGCGTGTTGACATTACGGACTACAAAGTGAATCTATAAGCGTTCAAATTTTTTTTATAGTCCAGCAGCTAATCCGCAAATTAATATGAGCCGATATTTAGGGGTACGTAACCAAAGTACCTACTTTATTGACAAAGTGGTGCTAAATTACCATAGAAACTTAATTTGGCTATAAAAAAATGCAGAGGTTACCTGAGTTCGACAGGTTTCTAACATAGTTGACTGTATAAATTATTTCGAATCATAGGGGTTTAAAAACTCGCGATTAACATAATATTCGCATCAGTTTACCTGGCTATAAAATCGAAGAAGAGTTAAGCTTGCTGTCGGTTTATTTCAAAGCAAAAAGCATTAAACATGGATATCTTTTTTTAACTCTAATAAAAATAATTCTAATAAATTGTCGTTAAAATAATGATATTAATAAAGGTATGTCCTTACTACGTGCGGATCCATAAAACTATTACTAAACCCATTCAATAATATACAACTTTTCTGAACGTGAATCAAGGTGGCTGTTTAGTGCAGGAGGTAGGAAAAAAACTGGCCCTGAGAACGGAAGGTTTAAGTAAACAGTGCTCTCAAAGTTGAGATAAGGTGAGATGAGACATAATCTCAGGAAATTTTATCTCGAACTTTTGGAAGGCGAGTGTAAAGCTGAAAGCAATCTTCTGTTACCTTGAAACTATTTCCTAATAATATTAAAGAAGAAGAAACCACACAATGTTTTAGGTTTTAGATAAAAATCGGACCTTATTAGTGCTAGTAAGAATTTTGTGAATAAGGTTGACAGGAACTAATAAAATTTTGCCTCTTATACTATTTGCTTGCCTATTAAAGGGTGAATTCAGGCGAATTGCAAAAACATGTAAGCAATTAGAGTTAAGTACTAGGTTCAATTCCTTGTTGGCCGGCAGGGGGCGGGAGTGCGGCAAGTGAGGTTCTATTCGTATTAGAAGAGCCGACTAGCCCTACGTTATTATCCATTCAGAGCCGACAGATTGCAAGATATGGTCTATTTAATAATATAGGCACCGACTTACCAACTCAGTCCCGTATTGGAGGCCGTTTTACATTTAGTTTTGGACCAGCAGGCTTAATGTCGCAGTATTAAACGTTGGGACAGGATTAGTTTGTGTTAGTAAATCGTTTGCGAATT
This sequence comes from Cnaphalocrocis medinalis, assembly GCA_014851415.1. Taxonomy (NCBI): domain Eukaryota; kingdom Metazoa; phylum Arthropoda; class Insecta; order Lepidoptera; family Crambidae; genus Cnaphalocrocis; species Cnaphalocrocis medinalis. The sequence goes on along the minus strand of CM026285.1, from coordinate 10,766,226 downwards.
CCGATGTAGGAATTTGGCTTTATGAAATCAGATTTGTTTATGCCATTTGGTAGGGAAACAGTAAACACGTAGCAGGAGATTGTCGTGGTCAAGTTATGCTAACAGATTGAACCTATTGAAATAAGGCCGAGAATATTGAGGTCCTTATACAACTCAAACAAAACTTGATTCTGATAGCAACGTACTTGCACGGAGGGTGAATGGTGATTCAAATGTTGCAATTATAAATGTCTAGAGAAACACTGTTATTAAAACTCCTATTCGTTGTAATTATGATTTACATTGAATTTTTATTGGACTGTTTAAAAAGCAACGAATTGTCATAGACGGAAAATACACGGAAATTAAAAAAAAATAAGAGTCATAGTCATATTCTTTATTTATATAGAGTAGACTTGAATTAGAGTTTAGAGACCGATAATCACAACCAATATACAGAAACAAAGTTTGTTTAGAAGAAAACTTTTGCACAATAATTTTATTTAAGTAAATTTTCAACACCATTGTAAAATACGCCAAAAATGGGAGTCAAACTCATGGATTTTTATTTTATTATGCAAAAAACCTTTGTTTTTGCTGTGTTGGCCTAAAAGAGAGTCTGTAAGCAGATGTTAGATGTCATAACATTACAGGCCTGCATTATGTATAAGTGTGTATCGTTTAAAAAAAACAAATAAAGGAACTGGATACTATCAAAGGGTTGAAGTATATTAGCCTATCAAGCAGTGTTAGCCAACAATCCGTAACATCTCCTTTCCTGAATTGCATTTACCGAAAACATTTACGTTTAGACGGGCAAATGCTCACCTGTGCTGGGCAGAACCACGCCTCCCGTAAGCGTGCCCGGGCAATATATTCCGTGAGGATGTACAATAGTTTGTGCGTTCAACCCGCGCCTTTGTGCGGGCACCGGGCGCGGGCGCGTAGGTACGCGTCGACCGCTTGCTGGTGCAATGCGCAAACTTAGTTGCAACTTGTAACTACAATTATAAAATACCAAATACTATAATATAAAATAAAAATATTGGCGCGCACCAAGAGGTTTAGCTCCTCGTTCCTTCCCCGAACCATCAAGTCATGGAATGCCCTTCCAGTTCAAGTGTTTCCTCCTTCTTAAAATTCTAAGTTTATTTAGACGGTGCGTGAAACGGCTTCTCAGCTGGCCTTCAGGGTGAGAGTGACTCAATAGATACTTTGTTCTTTTGTGCCTGTCAATCTCATATTCGAATCTCACGGCCGCTTACTATCAGGCGGAGTGGGGTCAGCTTGATTGTCCACAATATAAAAAAAACCTCCCACCGATATTCGGCTACGGACGCCAATTTTAACAATCAGCCATGTACGGGGCATATATTATGGTGCACTCTCTATCCCCTTACCCTCGATTTCGCTTCGGTAGTGTCACACTGGATGAAGAGAGCTTTGGGGCAGGACTAACCGCTTAACATACATTCCGAGGCAAGGCAAAATCCATCATTGAAATTAAGTCATTGCTACTGTGATGGAATTAGGTTTAATCAATTCGCTTGCCTAATACGGATTGGTGATCACAATCCTCAGTGCCCAAGGTATGTCCGAATAATTCAAAATATACTTTTTGCTCGACCTGGGAACCGATCCCAGGACCTCGAGATCACGGACACGAACCACTAGACCAACGGGCGCTAATCTATAATTCCACATGTCATCCTTTTATTCCATCTACCACTTGATATTTATTTTTATTTATTTATTTGGAAAACAAACAGTCTTATACAGACATTGCACTTATTTATATACAACTTACAGTTTCACTTATTGCAAGAAAAAAAGTTGATATTGTTGAGGATGTTTTATTTCCAACATATTCTGTAATTTGCTCACTGTGCGTTATTACGTTGCCATATTTACACTATTCTTTGGAATTTTGTTATGCAACAAAACGGCGTAAAAATAAAACGCCGAGCAAAATCAAACGGCGGAGAAGAGCCGTCTTTATGTTGCAAACAGTTTCTCGGTATCTACGCTGCCTCCTGTCGGTGCTTGTAATCCAATATGCCGTGTTCTTGGCTTATTAAGTGCAATCCCAGGAATTGCTGTTGATGATAAATACGCTGATTTGTTAGCTAAGATTAGGTTGTTACTTCTCGGAGTAAAGACATGTGCAATCAAGCAGAAGCGTCAAGATTAAACATCATTAGTGAGATGCGTTTTCGTAATATAATAAGCCGAGTAATGGCATCTGGGGTTTTTAGTAATGTTTATATTGCTAATCGAGCAATAACGATGTTATAATGTTCATGAAATATTCGGTTTAAATATATTCGTGTAAGCTAGCCGTTGGGTTAAATAGCTACATTTTAAATATTATTTTCTATTGCAATTAAATTGGTATCATTATAATATCCCCTTCGACATCTCAATCGGGCCTTTATACATTTGTTTTTTTTATATTGTACCTAATTAATATTTCAGAAACATCCTCTGACTAGTGAACGTTTGTTCTATAAATTGTATGATTTTTACACTTTAACATGAAAATATCCGTTCTTTATATTCATTATATTAGTACAAATCTATCCATTTTCATGTAGCGATTTCAGACTTACGCTAACATTGTTAAGATAATCGCTAGTCTATGTGCCGTGGCCAAAGGACGCAGGGGCAGCAAATAAGTTAGGTTAACACCCACAGTGGTCTAGGTAGCAATATAATTTACGGCGCAGAACCAGAATAAATCGTACCACGATCGCCGCGATAGCGATCACTTAAAGTGGTCTCAGATTAGCGTATTTTTCTGCGCGTATACGGTCGTTTCAGTATACGAGCTTACACGCGGTCATATAATCAGACGCGCGTATACGAGCGTCTTATCAGCGTGTTCACGTGAATTAGAAATACCTATTGTCATAACGTTTCCATAGCAACGTTTTTTTTGTTTATGATTCACACGTGTACGCCTGTACGACTTGAGCGTATGCCAAAGCGGGCTTATATATAAGCGCGTACTAAAACGCTAATCTGAAACTAACCTTAGTCCGCAACGCGGGGAATCGATCCTTCTAAGTCACTCAATACCTACAACATTCCTCTAATGATGCAGCTGCCTTGCTGCGGTAAGAGACGATTTGAGTTGTATAAAATGCTCTTTTTGTTCATATAAGTTCAATAATTGCTGAGCCATCATTTGTGTGTTCTATTTTTCATTATCTCTTAAAATCAATGCATGTTCTGTGTCAAACGAAACGTTAAATTGCATCATGATACACGTACACAAACGAAAATCCAGTAATTGGACTAACCTTTACACATAAAAATCTTTAAAAGTTTTACTGGATATTAAATCCATCAATTACCACGGTTGCGTTTGTTAAAAACCTTTCGACATTGGTAAGATTACGTTTTAATTTACCGTACAAGTCACGTAACGAACATAATAACTTATATAATACACCTTCGCACCTCACGGGTACCTTCTGGGTGTTTGAAGCTTTGCTCATGTTTGAATAGTTTGCAACAATTTTGATTCTATTTACTTCATAAACAGTTTTAGTAACAGCTACTTACATTCGAACAAGATAAGTCTGTATTGTTTTAATTTCACATCTAACGGGAAGATTTCTGAAAGAGATTAGCAAAAATAGTGCATTATTTGTAACTGTAAAAGAATTAAAAATATTTGTTTGTTTGAATATGAGATATTCAATTGCAAATTATTTTTGTACAATAGATGACTCCTGTTGAAAATGAAGTGTCTTAATAAATTTAAAGTAAAGGTGTTGCATAGTAAAGGGAAAAGTATGAGGAAATCGTGTTGAACAATTTCTGATAGTTATCTCAGTTTATCGATAAAAAAAAATCTCCAACCGATCTTAATGATCGGCCAGTTATGCAGGATATTTATAGTGTTCAAGGGTCTGCGCAAATACAGGTGAACTCTATATTATTCCCCCTCAGGAACATCAGTATGACATGATCTAAAAGAGATTGAGCGCAGGACCAACGGCTTAATTTGCTTTCCGAGGCACGGAAATTGGCGGTTTTGTATTCAATAAAGACAATGATTAGAGACAAAAATGGCATTTATTAGTTGCAATAATTTATATATGCTTGTAGGGAAAACAACGAGGGAACTTATTTACCGTTTTTTGTTTAAACCATAAATTCGCGGTTACAAGTTCAAATTAGCTCCAACTTAATTGAATGTGTGCAATTAAACAAGTAAGAGAACGCGCACAATAGCTGACCCCAATGTGTCGTGGAAACTGTCACGGTAGTCTAGCTTTCTTTTGATATCGCTTCATATTGCCTTTCTTCTTTTCTTTGTCAGTGAGATGATTGCGCGGAACCACTGCGCATGAACTGTCAAATTTGAGCGGCACATCTTGATGGCTGTATCGAGCTTCGGGCCAGCGATTTCCGCTTTTTTATTTACTTACTAGACTGCGCCCGCAGCGATGCTTACACACTTTTAGTCTATGTATTTTTCCTTCTGAATTATGCCATCCAAAGATAAAAAAAATAATTAAACGTTTTTGGAAAACCCTCCTCCCTCCTTTATGAGTATAACTTTGCCAATGTTAAGTGAAATAATTGACATAAGGTGGGTAGTGCAACTGTCGTAGTCAGTCAAAGTCACGGTCACTCGATGAAACCACGGCGTGTACCGTTTTATCGACCTAGGGATCCTGTCAAGGAATTAAGTTACTACATTATACAAATTTTCATGTTCCTATCATAAAATATGGCGGACCATCATACAAACGTCTAGCATTTTTAAGGGTTGAATTTTTGAAAATTCTTTCTTAGAGTTTACTTTCACTATATAAAGAACCCCGTCTCCAAATTTCAAGTTTCTAGTTTCAGTGGTTTGGCTTAGCGTCCATTACCCGATCACCGAATCAAACTATCAGTTTTTTAATGTAGGTATAGATTTTTATGACAATGGATATCAGTAGAGTAGTCGTTAATTTCACTTAGTGAACTCTTTGTGCAAAAAGTCATATACCTACCTACTTTGAGTAAGTATATAGGTACTTACTTAAAGTAGGAATTAAGTAGGTTAGTGAAACTACTTTAACATTTCTTGCTATCATATTTATTTTATTGTTTGGATTGTATATATTTGTACGCATGTGAACCTTTATACAACCGTTTTATATTTTAAGTTCTCAAAGTAAGATATTTATATGAAATTAAAGTATATAATATTTTTTATCCTTATTAGTTATGTACTCTTTGCTTATAACATACAAAGTTTCTACTAGGCATCTAGTTAGTTAAGAGATAAATTTAATTTATTACGATAAAGTCGAATTCTATGAAACTTAGTGGATGGGTTGGTGACATAATACTACGTAAGGTCAAATAAAAGTGTGTGCTATGATGAATTCTCAGTAAAGTTTTTCCTAGGGGCAAGTAATGACAGATCGCGGGCAGAAATTGTCAATGAAAGTAATTACGAGTACTTAGCTAGCTTAGCTCTCAGCTTCACAGCTAACTGTGTTATGCCTAAAGAGCGTTGTCCATAAATCTGGAGGTATTGAGTTTGAAATTCCCCTGACTGTAGAAAGAAAAAGCCACTATTGTGACGTCAGGGGCTTAAAATCACACATAATAAGAAACAGAACACTAATTGGTATTGACCTTCTTTAGCTACCACATATATTGAAAGCTGTCGTCAAGAATGTTTACAATTTCTGTTATGTGGTTGCGGTTAGGTCATTTGCATAATATGACAGTTATCCAGTTGTAGAGCAAGATCAGTGATATTGCAGTGGTCACGTTCATACCATATCTTTTAATATGCATTGATTTTTTTGTGATCTAACCTAAATAAACCTAGAGGTTAAACTTAGCATTTAAATTAAGCGTGAAGCAGCGCCTGCGCAGTGTTTCGCTGAGTGGGTTACCGGAGGCTCAATCGGGTTGAAATGGGGTTAAAATTTTGGCAGCTTGTGACTCTACTGTTAGTGGTTGAGGTTACGGTGTCTATTATGGGCGGCGACAATCGCTTGCCGTCGACTGATGTATTTGCTCGTCTGCCACCTATCACATAAAAAGGTGTAACGTAAATTAGGTAAAACGACGTTGATGTGTGACATTGATCGCACTGTCCAGTTGTGACATAGCAATGCGCACTGTGCGCACATAGCAATGCGATCTTTTTTAAACATCTCTTAATTGACCTGACTCCGTACAAAGTAACATCTTAAGCTACTTAAAAAATATTTGTCCAGGGTGGGGATCGAACCCACCCTGGCGTATGAGTCAGGGTCACTACCAAATGCGCCAACCAGCCAGTCATTATTAGTTGCTACAAATAAGACTTCCATGTCGCCTCGGACGCTACGCACCTTGCACCACAGCGCAGTGAGCATCTCCATGTTTCATCAGTGAGCACAGAGCTCACAGGCCGTGGGACTGATGATAATGAACGCTTAATTACGCTCACCATTTCATTATTCTCTAACTCGGACAACCTACTTCTCTTCAAATTGAAGCATGTAATTAATTTATGTATACGTAATTTTTACATAGCATTTGTCGTAAGATTTTACCAACATTGTTAAAAAATATTTATATTAATATCAACAATGACATTACTAGTTTTTATTTATAGGCATACTAGAGGCTGCAAATAAGCTGGCAGGTCACCTGCTGGTACGAGTAAGTAATCACCGCCGTCCATGAACATCTGCGAGATCAGAGAATTCGCTGATACGTTGCCGGCCTTTTAAGAAGGAGTACGCTCTTCTCTTGAAGGTCCCTAAGTCATAGCCGTCAAGTTTCTTTAACTTTAAACATCACAATACTTTACGATTTGATAAGGTAAAAAAGTAACAACTTAATCACAGCACGGCAATTTTAACCGTAACCAAAGGCAAATGTAAACAAACTGGAATTATTTTCGATGTAATATTTCTGAACAGTTACTTTTCATTAATTATTCAAAAGCGTCTTGTCGTGTCTGGTGCGGCGTATTCCATTTGAGTAATTTCCAACCGTCTCTTGCCTAAAAAAAGTTCACGGTTTAAGAAATATAAACTTGACTCACGCGAGGAGCAAAAACAAATTATTATTTTGTTGCACTAGGTCCGTGGGATAAGATACAGATATCAGCGACCGCAGTTTCTTGGTAAACTTCTCTCGAGCGCGATAAACGCACTAGCTTTAATTATAAAATTGTCTCTTTGAAAAAATAGTAAAAAGCGTCACAAAAAATGGAAGATGGTCGCAAAAAAGCGAGACGCGTAGGCTCGCACCTGCCAATGGTGTGTCGAGATACGGCGTTTTATATTTAGAAACCACTTTATTTAAACTCACCGCCGAGCTAAAGCTCCCGATAAAAAGGTTAACTTAGAGCACTTGCGGTGCGTCGTTTATTAAGAACCATTTTACTTTTCGCCATGATTGTATCAATCGACCGCATGCTTGGCGACCGCGGCGTCCGCGGCAAAAAGACGAAGCTCGCTCATACTATAAATAAATTTGAAATTTTCAATACGGGCAGCGAATTTTAGAGTTTATTTTCAAAGGTGGAATATCGTGATGATGGGTTAGTGTGCGTTATCAGGGAGCTTTTAAGTTATTGGAGAGATAGTGAGCGGCCTCGGCGTTCCCTGTTAGTAGACGTCGGGCGCGCGCGGCGAGAGCAGGTGTCGGCGCCGGAGCACGGACCGCTGATCGGACCAACTCGGCTGCAAGTTGCAACGAACACTTCATGAGCATTAGTGCAAATATACATTTTCCACTTTAGTGAACGGTGCTTTTCTGGTGCTGACTTATTGTTTGTGACATTTGTATCATTGTGCTGATTTTGGGTGACTATTAAAGTTGTATGGGTAAGTCGAACTTGTTGAATTTTTCACTTGATTTCAGTGTATGTTATTGTCTTAGTTTTACTACGCCTTACTGAGCTTTTGAGAGAAAATATTTTCTTTCTTTTATCAAAATCGATGAATTAGATAATATATTATGTTTAGAAGTGTCGGAATATGCTCTAATTCTAATATTAAGGTATTTTTGCCCAGTGATGCATTTTCTTCCAGTCGCAACTAGCCGGTAGGTCTATAATTTGAAGTGATGGTCAGCCCGGTAGAGCCGGATGGTTTAACTGTCCTATCCTTTGCTAAATTATCTACAGTTTCTAGGAACTTGCGAAGACGTTATTATATACGCTGCTACCTGTTCAACGTTATTTATTTATCCTATTATGAGCTGCTTCTTAGAATGGTTTGTGTTAAAGTCCAGTTAATACAGTTTCAACTTAGTTAGTTGTGTGCTTATCTATATCACCAATCGTTTTGCATAAGCTGCCGATAATATTCGTGAATGTCATTAACAAAAATAAAGTCAGCTCAATTCATGTTATACGATCAACAAATCAAACATCGAAAGACAAGGCTACGTAATTTCGTTTACACATTCCAAATGAATGTAAATAAGCTTTTATTGTTCACGTAATACCGGAAAGGTAATATGCTTCGACAACATCGGGCTTATTAAATGACATTACATAAACACAACGGATTATAGAACCTTGAGATACAAATGGAATTTAATTTGCAGTTCAATTTTGTACTTGACTAGGCACGTTTGGCACTCCGAGAGGTATTGTCGCTTCTAAAACAAAACAAATGTTTTGTAATATTAATGGGCAATAACAAAATCCTTGCGACGTCTGCAAGCTATTTCGAAAGCGAACCACTTGCAAGGCGCTGCATTCTTGCATCTCGGAGCCCGTCCGACCGGCCGGCAGCCGGGGCGCGCGGGGAACATCCCAACCGTCATTAAATGAACCCTCTTTCCCCATACACACATATAAAATGACCACATCTCAATGGACAAGAGGAGCTCGCTTTGAACTGGCCTAAACAGTAAAAAAGTTAATAGTGGATGAAAATAGCTGGCTAATAAGAAACAAATGCCGGCTGCATCTCAAAAAAAAAACTAGCAGATTCGAATATGGTTTGCGGCGAAATGTCACGGCTCACATTATGCAACAATGACTCACCAATGCATTAGAAACTGCAAAGCAATAGTTGAACATGTTTGAGCATAAATGCTGGCAGTGATTTCACCACTTTCTGTTTATTGAAGGGAGTTTAGAGAATTATGTTACGTTTGAAACGTAACAAACGATCGTAAGATGTTATCGGTTAAAAGTGAGATGCCAAATCATCTAAGTAAAATGCCTTTTACCGTTGTGCTAAACCGTTTAACGTATTTACTGTTCCCATTGGTGTCTCTAGGTGTGTTGTTTTAGAGTTACATAGAACTTTATGTTCAGCCAATCTCGCTGGCAAATGCTGAAGTTAGCAAGTCTATTTTGGTTCCGAGTTAGTTATGTAAAATATGCAAGGTGCAGGTTGTACTCATATGCTTGTAAAGAAATAATTACAGCAATAAACAATCAACTTGATTTTGCTTGAGCGCCCATATCGTTTTCATCCTGTGCGATGCATTGCATTTTAATGTGTATAACGTGTATGATTCAAACAAAATTGATTGGTAATTGATTTGATTTTAAATTAGATGAACAGAACATACTCACTAAAAATAACAGCAGCGGAAATGGAACTGGTTAATTGCATAATAACATCCTTTGTTTTTTCCGACAATTAGCACCAATTAGTCTATTATTCATAACATTAAAGTATATTACACATCATTACAAAAAAAAATATATGTTTTTGTATTTGATGGCAAAATCTAATACACATATTTCGTACTTTACGTTTTACGAACAATTACACCAACTAGAAGTCTACGTGCGGATCGGAAGGCCTAAAACAAACCCGACATTATAACCGAATCAAAGTTTACCTCTCTTTCATAAGTGCCGTGTGTTTTCCTTTGTTTGGATGCGACAGGTATATTCATTACAAGACGCCTTCGTTATAAGTCAATAAGAGTTCACCTTATTATCACAGACATATTAGAAGCTAGCTGTGCCCCGCGGTTTCACCCGCGTGGTGATAGAGTTATCGTTATATGCAATATCTCTATTAATTCAAGTCTATATATTATTCATCATCATAATTTCTTTAAAAAAGACCCCCGAATATGTATATAAAATTTCAGTAATGTTCTTAAGTTATGTATTATGTGCAATTAAGTATCTATCTACAACTAAATCCTCACAAACTTGCACGTTTATAATATTAGTAGGAATAGTAGAAAAGTATCTCTTTGTCGTTTTTTCTATCTGCTATTACGTACTTCGACTATGTGAATATGCATAAAGTCCCCACACATTATCACTAATGCTTTTTGCTATTACAATAAAATGACTGTTATCTTCCTGGTCACTCTTGCTTGTGATGAGCTCAGCAAAGTGCAAGCTCACGCACCAATCACAACATTTTCATTTTCTTCAGAAACAACTCACTACTTTGGAAGTCACGAAGTGATAATGACAGCACAACATATCTTTAGAAATTGATCTTATACCCGTTATAGGTTTTTTCTCCAAGAAGTTTGTAGATTTCTTCCGAGAAGACATTTCCATGTGATATGTAACATGTTATTCTTATGGTGATATGTAACATGTTATTCTTTCAATTTCAATTAATTTCCAAAGGACTTTATTCGGAAAAATATCATAGTAAAAAAAAGTTAAAAATCACTGCTGCCTATACTGTCCTACTGCAGGGCATAGGCATCCATCATAGAAATCAACTCATCGCTACTATGATGGATTACGTTTAATCACCACTCTTGCCTAATGCGGATTGAGATCACAACCCCGAGCTATGTTCGAAAAATTCGAAACATACTATTTTGCTCGACTCGGGAATCGAATCCAGAACCCGGAAATCACCGGTACTAACGTATAGTGGGGGGCGTAAAAGCGGAGTTGAAAACAGTACTATTTTGAGAAACAGCAAATTGGGCATTTTGTATGAAAATTACAAGATGCCAAACAGTTCGCGCTGAAAAGTTTTGTTCTCTCTATACCCTTATATTAAAATATCTGTGCCTATATTATGTCGTAGCTATTACCATGGCTGTCCATGACGCCCGTGATAATGACCGTCGGTCGTCTTACGTAACGCGGCAAAAACGCCGCCGCAGATGCGGCAGAATGCTGATCGGCTAAAAAACGCGATAGCATCGAATGTTATTGCCTTAACGAGCCACCGAAATTACGCAACGCCTCATAAAAACTGGGAAGTGGTTCACGCTCCTGTTTAAGGTGTCGAGAGGTGTTTGATAATGCTATATGAACTTAAATTTATTGGTATGTTGCTCTAGATTGCACATTAAGTGAGTTTAATAGTTATAAGATAGGTAGGTATGCTCTTTTAACACTAATGAAAAAAATACAGCGTTTTGTTGTTTGCTAAAATATTTTTTCTTTCTCTCTCCCTTTCTTTTTATAAAATTTAAGTCTTATTTATGCAGAAAATTAAAAAAAAGTCTAAAACATTTCTAAACTATGCGATTCGATTCCTAAAAATTACTTAATACACTTAAGATACGGACCGAACATTTGATGGGTTGCCCGAACAAGATTCGATAAAAATATCTGGTATTCATTTATAATTGAGTCTTTGAACAACCTATTGTCACGTGACAATAACATCGTATAAAAAGTGTCGTGAATTTTCTTACATTTCTGTCTTAATGAAAGAAATCTGCTTTTTTTCGTTCATTGGTTCCAAAAGACATTATTAAGAATGTTGTTAATTGTGTGCAGTGACCTTGAAGCAGTCAACGAACCAAGGAAATTACCGTGTAGTCCACAGATTACATAAACAGACTACAGAATAAAATATCCAGCTGAACGTCTAATTAAAAACAGGAATACACATCGAGTTATAGCGATGGTGGCGCGACATCCAAGTAGCCTTAAATTGCTAATATTAAAATAATGCTTAACGAGTATGTTCATCTCATAAGTAAATTAAGTTAATGACAACACCGTCGACTACGATGACTTGAGTACATATTCGAGGACTCCAGGTATACAGTCTGGATTTCGATTCAAAAATTGTGGAGGTAATTTTTGATGGTAAAATGGAATTCAAAATTAAGCCAATCCTCCCTTTAGGACAAGGGCAAATTGATCTTTTCTTCGATAAGAAACCTGAACCGATTTTCATTTCCGATTTTACTTCTATACATTGCATTAGCAACTCACATAGTTATCTACATCAGTTGGGGTCTAAGCTAAGTATGTACCTATAATTACTGGATTGCGTAACTAACAAATTTTTATCACAGTAGGAACACTTATAATTAATAAATCAGCGAAGTTTCTCTTTTTAATTATGAAACAAATTACCATTCGCCAATGGAGAGTGAATAATTTAAAATATTCAAACTATTGTAAAATTTAATAGATTTAACTTTATAATACCTACTTCATTAATCTTTTATACAACTTTTTACCGACTTCCGATGCCCGGTTTTTGCATTTGCTTTTTTGTATGGCGGCCTATTGATTTGTTTAAATAATAATGAACTATTGGACCAGACAGATGAGTATTACAGAGTATATTATCTGAACGATTTTGTATATTTGTTTTTTCTGTGAAGATATATGTTTTTTCTGACGCCGAAGTAATTATGTTCAATGAAGCATATATCCGTGGTAGAGTATCTAAAAAACTAATTGGGTACATAATAATTGGCAATGGAAGGTTAGATTTTCTAAAACGTATTGGCTTCTCATTACATCATATTATAGTTATTATATTTGCAATTCCTCTGTTGTCTGATATCTGTAAACAAGTGCTTAAGTTACTTAGTACGGATTCTGGTCAATGCATGAGATGTTGTGTGAATTTATTTTGACCCAACCTTAAGTGGAGAAGTATTTACTTACTTACTCCACTAACTCTGCGACCCGAAACGAGTCCTGGTCACCGAAACAAGAGAACGCCACTTTGGTTGATCCTGCACTACTTGTCCAGTAATTAGCCTGAAGTTCTCGCAATCATTTTCAAGTGGAGAAGTGCATTGCTAAAATGGAATAACCGTCGACTGAGGGAATCCAAAAGTTATTGTTACGCGTATATTATCTGGTAATTGCTCTGTTTAGTTGGGGGCGACGGGGCGAGATTGTATCCGGCTGATGTATCGAGCATCGCCCGGGGCGCTTATTGATGGCCAGTTGCAACGATTACCTTCTACACTTAGGGCGACCATGTTGTACGGTGTAGTCTAGGTGGAAATAAACAGAGGGAAATGTTCTAGCATTCAAAAATAATGATAATTATACGATCAAAAATAATACCGGCTACGGCGGCCGATCTTAGAGATCAGTCACCGTGTAAGTACACCTGATATAGGTACTACAATGCTCAAGTGTGTTCGCAAACTCAGGTACACTCTATTACCTTACCCTTATATTTCTACTGATCCGAAGAGGGATCGGGCGCAGGATCGGACGGCTTAAAAAATACAAAGTTATGTAGGTAGGTATATTCTTCTAGGTTAACAAATAACAATATCACGTAGATTTTTTTTAACTAAAACTAATATATACGGATTTAGGTACTGTGTAATTTAATTGTTTAACAATATACTTATCTTGTCCAATTTTGTTCAGTATAAATGTATATATTTAACTGATAAAATTAATAAGACGAATCAAATCTTTAGTTGTAGATACTTATAAGTCGCACTCAAAAACGTCAATAAACATTAATTGTAACTGTCGCTAATTGTTAAAAAAACCTTTTTTTGCCAGTCAATCGAAAACAATATAGCAGCCTATTTTGTTTTTACAAGTTCCTAATAAATTTTAAAACAATCTAGGTAGGTGAACTTGGTCCTCCTTAAGTTTTCAGATAGAGTCACCCTACCACATATGTACTAACGATAGAATAAAGTATTATCAGTACTTATTCACAATTCTGTTGCTCGTTATGGGAAGGCTTGGATAACTAAAACATCAAACAATCTTTCACCTAATACTTGTTTGCGGTTTCGTTCAAAAGGTCGGCTTTTACTCTGCTCAATCAAATTAACTATAGAAGGAAGTCAATTTATGTCTAAAAGTCAAAACAAGTTACTAGACTTCCTCTTCAGAAATGCAGCCGAAGTTTTCTCTTGACGATATCTCTTTAGGTATAAAGAGCTCTCGAAGTACGTAGGAATGTCAATGGCTGTAGCTAGTTTCCAACAGGTATATCGACTGATTGCCATACTTTTTATAGCAAGATAGTAAAACCAAGCTTACGATCTATCTGATGGCAAGTAACCGTAGCCTAATCACGAAGCCGGTAATAGTCTAGTAATAAAATACAGGGCTATTCTGAAACTTGCTGTTCAATTTTGTATTACTTAGTTACTTAGGGCCCATTTCTTAAAAAGTTAACAATTGTCAAATATCGATATAAAGTGTTTTTGATCAATAGTTAGCTTAACCAATAGTTATATTACAACCAATGAGCTGGCATTTTGACCATTGGTGCTAACGGATTGTCAAAGTCAACTTTAGTTAATTTAACCTAAAAGCTAACTACGTTTTATTGATGCTGAAGCGAGTTCAAAATAGTGTGTTATATGTTTTTACCCACTTTTGTTCTGAATCCGCATTAGAAAAGCTTGATGATTAAGCCTAATCCCAGCGTAATAGCGGGGCTACCGTGAGAGTACATAGGCTGATACTATACTTTTTGGTTCTGAATGTTGTTCTAATAATAAATTGGACGCACTCCCAAAGTATCTCACAAGTTTCAGAATAACCCCTTTGTCTGTATACATTGCTGCATGTATTAGCAAGTTGAAACTATTTATTTTGTAATTGTGCCTATTTACTGGACACCGTGTAAGGTCATTCATTTGTTTCTTTAATGTATTACGTGACCTACACTCGAAGTGACACTAAATAGGTTACAAAAAAACTGGTCACAAACAATAGAACTCTGTAGAGCATACATTTAGTGCCTATTTAAACTTAGCTGGTACATTATCTCGATCTTTCATTTACCACATCAAATTAAAGCATGATAACTAATTCGCTTAAGTTGCATAAGAGTGCTATTAACCTCCGTATTGGGCCAATAAACGACTCACATACAAAAGTCTACAGCCATTTATTTGGTTACATAACATGATCGATGACCGTCCAGACCTGTGGCCAATAAAGCGATAGTATCTCATTTGAACACCTATAACACCCACTGAGATACCAATCTCAAAGAAACACTTTCACATACGCCTACTTTCTGTAGAGCAATATTGGTTTAAGCCTGTATTATGCAAAGAAGACTCTTTGTTCTATGATGTACAACCTTAACATACTCGTAACTTATGAGCAATCGTTTACTAATTCAATGCCATCACCGATACAATATAATATGAATAGGTAATGCTTAAATACACAGTCTATACATAACATATTAGAATGATTTGTAAATTATTATTTTCTATAGAAATCAAGGCTCTGAGAAAAACGTGACAATTATCTATTGTTCTTGCTATGTATACGATTTATATTTTTAAAACTAATGATTAGAAACTAGTGCTATCAATGATTTATATATTAGTTATGGAGATTGTGAGATCTATTTAAAAAGTACATCGAAATAGAGACGCACTTATATTTTTTTATGATTGGCAAAAAGGTATAATTTGCAAAACTCCGTAAATATTTTTTACTTGTCGGAAGAACTGATTCCTTTGAGAATATTGCGAGGTTTTTCTTGAAGATATCTTATAGTTGCCAAATCAATATAAATCAATGGGCGGTGCTAGTTTCCAGTCGGTTGTCTAACCGAGCAAATAGTCATTGAGACCAACCGATGCCCATGTACATCCGCAAATATAAATAAATTGCTGATGCGTTGCCAGCCCGTTAGGAAGTTTGATTTTATTGAAAAGCGATGAACAAAGAATGGACAGAAGAAAGAACATGTCGTAGATCATGTTTTGTGCTAATAAAGGCGCCTTTTAATGTATGATGACTTACAAGGGAGTGGATTATGCGATGACGAATGACAGGGACGAATGGAAGAAGAAAAATATGCGCCTACCCCAGATAACCTTTCCCAGGTTAAGGTAAGGCAGGAAGATGATGATAAAAGGCAAAAAACAAGAATTCAAATATACATAATGTAAAATGTTTCAAAAATGAAAGCGAGTACTGAATTCCTAGCGAAACGGACTGATTTAAAAAAGAATAGGCGGCGATTCGGTAGTTATATGAAAGTTTAGCAGGTCAATGGACATAGTGTTCTTGTCACAGTCACGTTCAATTAGCCGGTTAGTTAAAGCCTAGCCTCTTTACTAAAACTCGCCGATACCTACATGCCAATATTCAGCCGTAGCCATTGTTACAACATTTATCAAACTTAGGCGACTCACACAATACGAGTAGGATCATTGATAAACTCTTTTCAATGTCAATTCTTGACTGTCTTCTAGTGAGTCCATAATTATATTAATTTTTTTATGTGATAGACCAGCAGACGTATCTCTTGATGGTAAGCAATGGCCACCGCCCATAGACACCTGCAACACCAGTAGAGTCACAAGTGCGCTGCCAACCTTTAAATCCCTTTTCCCCCAATTGGGCTTCCGGTGCTCTCTCTCACTCGACGAAACACAGTGCAGGCGCTGCTTCACGCCGGTCTTCTGTAAAGTCGAGCCGTATTATTCCGGTCGAGCCGGCCCATTCATGTAGAAGCGTGGCTCTCCCACGGTAGAATATTATATACTTACCGTATGTAGGATTAGTGTAATTTTGGCAATTTTGTGACGTTATTTGAGAAGTCGTAAGTACCTACTATTGCGTTACCGGTGATAAGCATCGCTAGGCTATTGGCTTCTAGACAAAGGGGCCGAAACGAAACCGTGAAGGGTCCGCTTGATTACATCAGCCATGATGGCTGAACTTGGGTTTATTTTGTCAAAATGTCATTTCATCGTCTTGTGTCAGATAGTAATAATTACTATGAGAATGCGAAGTATTCTATCAGTTTTGAATTTTGATACTTCACTACTTTGTTAGTGTTTTTTATATTGAAGAATTCAGTCCGAAATAAACAATAGCAATTGATAATATATTACTACGCAAATTATGTAATTTAGAGGTCTCTGTACTAAAAAGACCCTCGAATAAATAAACTTATTACTATCTATTTATCTCGTCGTATGTTTGCTTACAGAGCGACTTGACTGTAAAGGACTTTAAGTTTTCTTGAACCAACTAAACTAATAAAGACATCTTTAGATATTGTAGTTAGTTCAATAAATTTGAAGAGTTACATGAGATGTCATTCTAAATCCATACAAAAAAGTGTATCATAGAACACTTTTTGTGTGGTGTTATTGTTATTCTTAGAATGCAATTAAAGTTGTAGGTAAACATAATTATCTTTCGAACATAATTACATTATTAACTTTCGAGAAAATCATCAACTTCAAACATGTTACAGAATTATATCAGACGTATAAAATATTATACAATTGCTTCACGGGAGGTAACCGCAAACACGAAACGGTGCGAAGGCAAAAAAGATATTACCAATTGTGATACAGACAAGTGATTACAGATCGAAAAGGAACAGAACTGCTTTGTGATCATTAGGACAGGAAACTTGGGACGGGTGAACGGACAGACTTGTATTATATTCAGCAGTGATAGCCGATCATTTGATACGGACACGGTATCGAGTATCGATTAACAGGTTCGTAAACACCCGTTTCGATCTGAAGTTATCGAAGGAGTTTTAAGTGGTTATTTCATACATCAATTTTCGATATTTTGATTGATGGAAATCTTCTTGATGAAGTCTTGATTGTTCAGTTCAAGTTATTTTTTAACTTGACCGTCCCGGGAACGGAGCCCAGGGTATTTCTCTCTTCTGCCATCAAGTTCGTTGAAATTTGGTTCAAATGGTATCAAGTTTATAAATGGTCGACTTTTTTTAATATTTAAATTTGATCTTTTTGCATACATAGATTAGAACTTGGAAGGAGTAAAATTTGTGTTTAGTTACTACCAAAACTTTTCGAATCTACGTACATCTTATGAGAAGTCACTGCAGTTTATTCGCTAATCGAGTTTAATAAATAGGCTTAGTACCTATCAGAATTTAAAAAAAAAAATATGGTAGGTATGATAAAATTACAGTGCTAACAAACAACCAAATTCAAACTGAAGCTAAGTTACAACTTTCGGTCGGCAATTCAAACAGTATTATGTCAATTGAATTCTCACGAGTAATAAACATTAAATAAAATATTACGGGACTACACCAACAGAGTAACTGTACTGAAATGTTTTGTATATTGTTGGACTAAACACATTTGGTACTCACAAGTTGAGTCGGCAATTAGAAACGCATTAGATTTCTGTTACTTTCCTTCACTCGAACTATCTTATACATCCTAATCAGATTGAGTGTAAGTATCCTTGCTAATTGACTTAAGGTTAAGGCCACGCGCGATTCTATACAACAACTTAAGAAGAGAAGCAAGTTTCACACGGCTTTCTTTCCGCAGCCGCGTAGTTACGAATCTCTTATCCATCTTCAAACACAATGTCGTCTAGACATGTAAGCAGGTGCAGTGATAGGTTTTTGTTTACATGTACTACTTAACAGAAAAGTGGTTGATGTTTTTGCTTATTGTATTTTACTTTTGGCGCCCTTATTTGGTATTATGACATAAGCTTTAAACAGTTGCAATAGATGGCGCTGGTAATCGATAACATCGCGCTAGTGTTACATTTAGCGATTTATTTTTAGATATTTAGCGTTGTTATTGTCTGCAGAATTTACCTTTTTATTAAAATATAATAGAAGATAGAAACATATTAAGGTCGTAAGGCCCATAAGCCTTTTAAAAGGCATAAAACAATTGATTTTCTATTGTGTCTGTTGTCTCGGGCCTTAGGAGGTTAAGTAAAAGACAATTGTGTAAGGAACAATTTCAGAATAAATAAATTTTTGGCTAGTTCACATCTTTTGCAAATAGGAAAAAAACAAAGTGGTACATACATAACTTTTTGGATGCTAATTGAAATATAAACTAATTGTGGAACCTGACCCGGCGAAAGTGCGGTTACACAACCACTTAACAAGAGTAAAACAAGCTGAAGTCCAATGATCCAATCAGACGGATACATTTGATCGCGATACCATTTTTAATTTCAAAGTGATATTGGTTTAATAATCACGTCTTATTGGCCAGTAAAATGAAATGAGTATCAATATCACTGCTGTAATTTATTTTACAAAAAGATCTTGACTTGGAAATAGCAGCTACTGGTTTCTTTCACAGTATGTTACAGCATCTTCGTATATGAAAATGATCCTAAGTCCGAGTAGGTAGGTACATTGTTCGCCACAAGTCGTGAGATGTACTACAGAAATGTCTTGTTGCCGTTACAAGTCGATGACCTCTAATCGACTGTAAAACTAACTGTAATCAAATATTTAATTTGTGCTACGCACGGCTATCACGTACGTCTTCGATATTCGACGTGTGGCCAACTTTCCGGTATTCGGATTCATGGAAACTCGAGAGGCCTGACAGAGCTGTGAAAAAAAAAACTAGATGAGTAGTTCAAACGTTCACTTCATTAAGTTGGGTAACGTAAGTTTTCAATTGTTTTTTATGGGAAACGAGCAAGCGGGTCGACTGTTTGCGAGTTATCATTGCCGCCCATTGACTATTTTCACCAAATTGATTTCAAACGTGCTGATAAATATATGATAAAATTATATGATATAATGTATATCTTCCTACGTTTAGTGCAATGGCAAGATATTTATCTAATTTATAATGTTTCCCATGAAAGGTGTCGTAAACCTTTAAACTCCTTATTGTTTAGATCTAACATACATATTTTTAAAAACTTATAGTAGGTACTAACTTCCATTTCAATTACAGTTTTCTTCTTAGCGCAGTCTTGCTCTTAATTTTATAATATTTTCGGTTTGGTGGCCTAATATTTACTCTTCTTGTTTAATTAAGTAAGAATTATGTTTATTAGGATTTTGATGATTTGCATAGAATCAAAATACAGGTATGATACAGCAATAACAGATGTATCCTGATTTCCTCAGGTTTATTCTGGACAGCCTTTGAGTTTTAACCTCATTTCATAAAAAGTACAATGGCATGAAGATGCTTCTATAATTTAGAAGTTTATTTTATGCCCATATCTATCTAGGTGGAACGCGTTGATGTCTAATGTACCGGCACTATTCAAGGAGGAAACGCCCCTTATGTTTCGACTAAGTTCAAGAAATAATTTTTGATGACAGTTCAAATACTGTAACTACTTAGGCAGTTTTACCAAAGCCGTTCAACGCAAACAAAACAGAATGTTTGGTCAAACCACAGTGTAACTGTTAATAAATTGTAATTGAACATTGATTGGGCCTGTTAGAAAGAATTTTGTAACTGCGAACAGTTCTTGCGTCACGGCTAATTACTTTGTGAAATATATAGCCCCGATAACAATCAAAACATAAGACTTTCATGTGAAGATTGGAATCTTTTATCACAAATAGGCAATAAACAATATTTCAATGCGTTGTTAGGTACATCTACCTACTAGTTTGTTTTGTTATTTAATCCTATTGTCAGGAGCTTCCCAAGATTTTTGTTACTTGTTATTATTATTACAACAAAAATTTCACGGAGTCTCATATAACTAGTCGTTGCCCGCAACTTCACATTCAAATTGTTTGAAAATTTGCTTTCTATGCATTTTTTATTTGTGATTGTGTCTTGCTGTTGGTGTACCTTATTTAAATAAATAAACTTCGCTCGTGTTGAAGTTTTGCGAAAATACGTGAAACACGTACATGACTGAGATTCTTAAACCTCTATGTGCTAAAACTGTGAGAGAGCAACGCTTCGGCATGAATGGGCCGGCTCGACCGGAGTGATACCACTGCCTCACAGAAAACCAGCGTGAAGCAGCCCCTGTGCTGTGTTTCGCCGAGTAAGTTAGGGTATCGGTGGCCCACTCGGGGGGGAAGGGGATAAAAGGTTGGCAGCGCACTTGTAACTCCACTGGTGTTAGCCAGTGTCCATGGGCGGCGGCAATTGCTTACCATCAGGTGATCCCTGCTCGCCTGCTACCTATCACATAAAAAAAAAACCTCATTCTTAATTGACGTTTTCCTTTCATAATAATTATCACATAATGCTGCAATCTTCGTATGATTTCAAAGTTGTGTTACTCTCAATGAGGGAGAGAGTGACTTAGTAGAGTATTGTGCATTATTTGTACGCATTTCACTTTCCTTGCAAACGCTGCACCGTTTGAGATAATTTATGGAAATGCAAGACCACATTTTAAAGGTGTGAAAGGCTGTATTCCATTATGGAACAAATCATTTCGCTTAGCTCGTCGCAATCAGAGAAACAACGTGGAATGATCCTTCAACTACAGGTTGTTCTAACCTTCCGGGCATTGTTGGTTCTTTATAGGTTGACATGACTTGACAAATTGTGCCGACATGAAATGAATTCTGATAAAGTAGACGCGACAGAATCCGTAGATCGATACAACGCTAAACACTGGGTTTTTATCGAGTGACCGTGACTGTGACTGACTTTGACAGTTGGGTAGTCAACATTGTATCAATCATTTTACGTGACAATGGTTAAGTTATCCTCATAAAGGAGGGTAGTGCCATATTATAAAAAAGATTGATACCTAGGTACTGCAATAATATTTGGATAAGATCTGGGTGTATTATATTGTATTACCGTTATGTTTGAATGGTAAGTTACTTAGTTCTGCTACACCATAAGACGTGGTTAAAACGGCTCAATTTGCTATAAGGCGATCTATGTGAGTTTGTCTGAAATTAAGATGCGCATACTCTGTATATTAAAACAAAAACATTGCATTAATTTTAGTATGGAACCTTTCTACTCATAAAAGCCCGTAAGATCCGCGACGCCGTTTTACGTGTTTGAAATCAAAGCCTGCATAGACGAATATAATCTCATAAATTTTTCGTTTACCGTTCCTAGGCGTGACATTTGCGCAAACTGGTTCGCATTTGTTCAAATCTTATTTAAACTCCATTATCTGTACTGAATGGGCCCATTTACATAATGAGATTACATTAAATCCTCCTAACATTGCACAGACTGCAGATCGCGCCGATAGCTCCCGAAAATACATGACAAAGCTGCATTGTTCTTTGCTAAGAAGCTAAGTTCAAGAACAGCCGGTGGAGTCAACTGTCGTAATTTAGAAAGGTCGGCAGGATTTGTTTCCGCGGGATATTTATTTTGCAGTTGACCTAGTAGCGGTATCGCTTAAACGGCCTACACACGGCCCTAAATCAGTGGCGATATTATTTATTATTTATTGAGTACAGCCACATGACACATATTAATACAAACACGGTTCTTTATAATTAAACTTATCAGTTCTGATATGCACCACAATATCAGGGGAAGTGACGGGGAGGACCCTAAATCGGCATTTGTCTCAAATTGGACCTTAAAATTGAAATCGGCCCTAACTCAAAAACCGCTTCGGGTGAGCTCACGATTTAGGAACGATTATCGTCTAGGGTAAGTAATCGGCGCGTAAGTAGCGAAATCGGGACGATTTTTGAAGTTTTGATAGTGTCGACGGCATCTTGGATCGACGTGCAGTCATTTGCGCGGTCCTTTACGGACTAACAGGCAAGGACGTGTATAGAGTAAAGCCGATTTTACAACCGATTTCATCCCCACCACCACTTCCCCGATATCGCCATCGATTTAGGGCCGTGTGTAGCCCGTTTAACACTTCAAATCGAGAACTTTGTGCTTAGGGGAAACGCATCTGCACCTTTGACATTAGAAATCTATTCTATTCAACGC
This sequence comes from Cnaphalocrocis medinalis, assembly GCA_014851415.1. Taxonomy (NCBI): domain Eukaryota; kingdom Metazoa; phylum Arthropoda; class Insecta; order Lepidoptera; family Crambidae; genus Cnaphalocrocis; species Cnaphalocrocis medinalis. The sequence goes on along the minus strand of CM026285.1, from coordinate 10,743,438 downwards.
AATTGCGTCTTTCTCCTTCAGCATATTACTAAAACTAGTGAGTAACATGACCATCTCTTTTATGGCTAGTGGTAGCTATTTGTAATATCACAATTTTCTTACGATACGACTATTATGTAGCTTCACAAAGTATTCCAATACCTATTAAAAATGATAGTCTCGGGAAATTTACCATTGTTAATTTGATTTACTGTAAACTGTATGTACTAAAAGTCGATTTCGATTGACTGTAAACAGTAATCAACGTTGATTTTATTACGTAAGGTTTAAACTGATAATGAAAGTATAGGTGTAAGTGACAAAAGTCATTTTAAATACACCTCAATTTAAAAGGGCGCACTGTATTCCCCGGTCGTCACGCACCGCAGCCCCGCAGTGAAACCCGGGACCAAGTCTCGGAAAAACACTTGCAATTGCATACCCCGATGCACAGATAGCGCCGTTTACACGTATTAGTTACGCAGCTTACCTACCTCCGTAGATTAATTGAGAACAAATTACTAAATTGGCCCTAATAACAACATGCAGTTAGCAGTGTTTTACAGTTTTTATGGAGAGACCGTTTTGTTGCGCGTAACATTAATTTGTAATAGTAGCTACTTTAAATGTTACGTCCTTAGTTTGATTAGATACTTTTTACAAGTCTAGTCTGTATGATCTTTATTTATGCATTCAAAATCATACAATTAGCAAATAAAGAACAAATCTTTATAACATATATATGCGATAAGTGGCAGGTGAGCAGACGGATCATCTGATGGTGACTTGCCTACAGACACGCGTAACCCAGTGGAATCACAAGCTTCCCGATTAGTCATTGGTTACTTTAGATATTTTTCAAATTATTTTGTAAGCTATTCATGACGTTATTAAGTAGTTGTATCACTGAATACATGAATAAAACGACTTATTGGAAGAACCTACTTTCAATAAGTCGTCTACCTTTGATCTCTTGTACTTAGAGCCCTTAGCGCGTCCGTTGATTAAATTTCTATTTGTACAGTCTTACAATTAGACAGCGGGTACGCATTTGATCATAATGAGCCAATTAAGCGGCCACCATGGAATCTGCCCTCGTCAATCAGATGCTGCAAATGAATGCCACCCACAGACCTGACGTACTTGAGCCAAACACAGATGAGCCAACTGGGGATATCATCAGTTGGCACAACACTGTTTGATACTTGTCATCTCTTTCTGATACAAGTATACATGTATACTTAGGATAAACTTAGAGAGCGGAACATAGGGACTTTCAAGAGAAGAGGCAACTTCGTTTTTGAAAGGCCGAAAACGCATAAGTGACCTCTCTGATCTCGCCTAGTTTTATTTAAAAAATATTTTACATACTTGGAAATTATATTTTAAAATCGTACCTGTGAATAAAAATGCCTCTGATTAGATTTGCTTTGGAAGTTAGTGTCAAACAAGAGAGTGTTAAAGAGGAGTTATTGTAAGTCATTGTAAGCTCCATCATAGCTAAGACTAAAAGAAGGTGGCGCTGATGGAATCTCATTTGAATCTGCTTTGTCTACCCACCTTAGCATAACTTCGTCAATGTCAAGTAAGTAAATTTGATAATGTGGGTAGTCAACTGTCGAAGTCCTCAGGCTGCCTGCGAGAGTCGCTTATGACAGGCTAATAAACAAAAGAGTTTGCTCGTGTCAGTTTAAAAGATGGCGCGGGCACCTCTAATACCGCATGTGTAATTATGTGACGTCACAGCTAGATAGTGGCCGCGGAGGAGGCGCAGTGACAATGCATAGCTCTGGAGATTGGGTTCAGATGATAAATAGATGCAATAAGGAGTGTAGGTACCTATTTAAATTAACATTATTATGACTGCAACTGCGGTATTTAGAGCTTACATTTATCTCATCGATCAACATAAACTTATAAACTTTTCCTAGAGACTTAATAACAATTATTAAATTACTAGCGGCCGCCCGCGACTTCGTCCGCGTGGAAAAGGTTTTACCCCCCTTTTAACCCCTTACAACCCCCTTTTTCCGCAATAAAAAGTAGCCTATGTTCTTTCTCAGGGTCTAGATCACCTGTATACCAATTTCATTTAATCCGTTCAGTGGTTTGGGCGTGAAGAGTAACAGACAGACAGACAGACAGACAGACAGACAGACAGAGTTACTTTCACATTTATAATATTAGTTAGGATTTTATAATAAACTACTGTCTCGCCCTTACTTCGTTTTGGGACTTTAGTTCCAAGTTGCATTGCTTTTTCGGTTTACCTAAAAGGTTTGTCGAAAATCGCTCTAAGGCAATACGCAGTAATACCAATCATCAACTTTGTTCTCCTATGTTGGCTCCTATCGACTCAGCCCGCGTTAAAACAGCGAAGTCTGCACACACAAAGGAGACCGGTCGCATGTCTTCATCTTAGGTAGATAAAAAGTGTATCACCTGTCTCTGGGCCTACAAGGTGAGCAACCTTAGCGCGCGTCCCATTGTCAGAGGCTGTCATGTGGGAATGCAAAGTGAAGCTCACACCACAAGAATTATAGCGTAAAAGTAGTGTATGCCATTCAAGAGTACTCGCTAACCGTTAAGAAAGTTGGATTTAATTAGCTGTTGCACTTCTGCTGTAATCTTTTGCAAAGTGATATTTTCTTTATGTCTACTCTACTTGTTTGTAGACCTGCATGGCGATTAATGATTAATCAATTAGTTTAAATGCTAACACTTGCGGCAAAGGTTGGACCATTTAATTCATTAATTTATGAATGAAATAGGTATGCCGCTCACTGCTTCGAGTCTTTGCCTAGAGTACTAGATGCTGGGCAAAGGCCTCCACCAAATTCCTCCATAGATCCCTGTTCAACGCCCTTGACTGCCAAAAAAAAGAAACTAACAATTGGGTAACAAAAATCGTCACCCAAATCCAAACCCGGAAAAAGATGGTGTGACGATTTCAATAAGTATGTCCAAGATTGGCAGTCCAGAGCGTTGGACAGGCATCTGTCGAGTATAGCAGTTAGTTCCCTTTAAACCTTATGACAATTTAACTATCATATTATGACTTATTAATGACATATTATGTAAGTAATTATTAATGAACGAACTTCTCTACCATGCTCAACTAACTGCGAGTGTAGTATAGCTTTGCGAATGTAATATTTACTGCCTTTTCGTTTTCGTAAAACACGAAATCGTATTCAAAATCAAAGAAGCTTTGCCGATATGAATGTAATTTAGCTAAAATCTAAGGGTCTGGAAATTTATGTCCGTTATTCTATCTATATGCACATAGCCGCAGCAATGGTTCTATATCAAGATAGTACCTAGTTACGGACAGATAAATCACATATAGTTTTTGCAGATTATAACTATTGATGAGCTTGCTAACAAGTTATATGCATAAGTACGTACACACTAAAATCTATTTTCAGTTTCTTTAGACAATTTATATTGTATTACTGTATAACTTCATTAGCCGTGTTTATTTTATCTGAAAGACAACAACATATAAAATAGAAAACCTAAACAACTCGCCAATATCTTACTCTCGTAACAAATATTATTCAAATATAATTTCAAGGCCCTTCAAGCAGCAAGATGTCAAATTGTCATTGTCCCAGACATGATAATAGCTAAAAATTACTCAACAACAATACAAAAGTGAAAGTACAAAGGCTGTAAAGTGCTCTAATTAAAACTTATTAAATAAGTACAAAACACATAGATGCGTTATACAAATTGTAACAATGAAATCAATTACAGTAAGTTAGCTCCGATTTGATACATAAATCCCGCAAGTACTAAGTAATAAAAAAGGGTAATTAGCTATGTGTTCTCAATGTATAGGGTCTATTTTGTAATATAGACATATTAGAATACATGTTGTAAAAGTTTATAGTAGCACTTTCTTGATTTATAATTTATACGATTAATTCGTCAGTATTACCTACTACTCCTTCTCTCGCCTACTCGCTTATCTTAGGTTTGCTACTTAAATTTGCAAATCTAAATAATAAAAATACCGAAATTATATTATAATACTATGTCAGGACTATATAAACAATTGTAGACTTCAACTAAGCGCTTCGCTAGGTCTCGGAAGAAAGAGAGCACCGGGACCCCACGGGCCCAGTGTTTCGACACCGAAAGCTTCGAAGTGGTGAGTACAGGATGGATGCCTATACTTCAGTCGCTTTGCATAGGTATTACTTGTATATCTATGACCATTAACCATACATTCATGTTACTTTCTTTACTGTTATCTATCTACTATTCAAAGCGCGGTTTAACTCAGATGGCAATCGAAAGGCCATTCAATATGTAATTGATACTTGATTTATGTTGTCAATGGTCGCACTGATCATGCATAGAAACAATCACTAGATATAGACTAACGTTCTCCAGCCACCGTAACTTCATGCATATAAGATTCAGTTCCTTGTAGCTAATACAACTTATCCAAGGTAAATGTTCGGTTGCAGACAAATGAAGGCACAAATAATAATGGCACCTTATTTTATTAATAATCACATTACAATGACTATCAATCATTTTTGTTTTTATTATAGCAATTTTTGTAATTTATTCTTAAGTAGGTAAATAATGCACTTAAAATCATCGAAGGGTTCAGGTGTGGCTCGAACCCACAACTACCACAACCGGATGGCTATTTCACCGATTAAACGAACCGAACCCCGTAACAAGTCAATGAATTTTTAAGGGCTTGATTCGTAATGAGCTGACGATAGTCGCATCAATATTGTAGTCTTCGTTGTTACTGGTTTCCATAGCACAAGGGAAAACCTTCGTTTGGGACCAAGAACATGTATGTGATGTTGTCTCAATTTATTTATTTTATACTAGTGGCCGCCCGCAACTTCGTTTGCGTGAACTTTATGACTCTTGACTTAAAGATGATTATTAAAATAGTAGATTGGGCCAAGGAATCACGTAGTCCCATTACCAAACTTGGAACCCCCTTTAAGTTCGAAATATCCTTTCTTATCGATCTCATCTAAAAATGTCATCATTTGACAATTTTGCATTCCATTTCATCCCATATTTGTTATAGTGTAGCTGGGCTCTTAGAGTTCCACACCAGCTGTTCCATGATCTTGGTTTTTTTTCATGGCATCATAAAATGCTCATTAATCTGAACTACTTTTGTTAAGGTGCCATTGCCTACCTCTTATGTTTAGCTGGGCTGTTGTGGTTCTACATCAAGGAGCCTGGTCTTCAAAATATAATATATCCTATAAGTTGCCCTGATATTACAGCTATACAATAAAAAAAGTTTCATTCGAATTGGTCAGTAGTTTCCGAGATTAGCGCGAACAAACAGACAAACAGACAAACAGACAAACAGACAAACAGACAGACAAAAATTTTAAAAATAACTTAGAGACAAAAAATTGTCGATGTATAAACAGTTTTCCCTTGCTCGAGTTGCTCACAAGGTTTTATAATCGGAAGCTGCTATGCTAAAACAGCGGACTTCCTTGTGAATTTGCTCTTCACTTGTAATTAGCATACAGGGTGTACTTAATTTTCTACTTATTAAACCTATACACCATAAACTTACACCTTGCTTATTGCAACTTGTAATCGTTTGAATGCAAAGGTTTATTTAAAAGCACGTGTTTCTTGCTATACTTACTCGTAGTACATAGATATTTTCGCTTTTATTCTAACTTGTTGAATGGACTCTTTCAATAGTAAGTATCAAGACGGTTTCGGAATTAATAGGAAAAAACTAGTTTACTACCTACTTTAAAAAATTAAGTTGCATAATATAAAAAGATTTTATAGACAGATTAAAAAAATACTTAGAGACAAAAAATTGTCGATGTATAAACAGTTTTCCCTTGCTCGAGTTGCTCACAAGGTTTTATAATCGGAAGCTGTTATGCTAAAACAGCGGACTTCCTTGTGAATTTGCTCTTCACTTGTAATTAGCATACAGGGTGTACTTAATTTTCTACTTATTAAACCTATACACCATAAACTTACACCTTGCTTATTGCAACTTGTAATCGTTTGAATGCAAAGGTTTATTTAAAAGCACGTGTTTCTTGCTATACTTACTCGTACTCGTAGTACATACATAGATATTTTCGCTTTTATTCTAACTTGTTGAATGGACTAAGTATCAAGACGGTTTCGGAATTAATAGGAAAAAACTAGTTTACTACCTACTTTAAAAAATTAAGTTGCATAATATAAAAAGATTTTATAGACAGATTAAAAAAAAACTTTTTTTATGATTGTTATAATACGCTCGCTAGTTATTGTTTTTAAAACAGTTATAACTCTGGAAATTGGAGTGACCACCTTACCAGTATACATTTGGCATTTCTATGAACGCATGGCTAAACGCAATTTTATTGAAGACCAAATGTTAATTTGTAAAAGGCAAAACCCAATTTCAAGTAATTTTAGCCAATGCATCCATTTTATAGATACACAAAGATTTTGTAAATTATTCCATTTATTTATTGAAATTTGTAATAATTATCCACAGACAAGTAGTAATGAGTGCTCATAGCTTCAAAACAACTTAGATAAAACTGCGGATACAAATGGTGCTACTTTTTGTGCCAATTAGATCTTGTAATCACCCTGTACGTTCAAAGCGTTACGTGCAAACTTAGTTAATCCATACTTAGACAATGGCTCATAATTTTGTGGCTTCGTGTTGGTTGTAAAAACTGGGGAACCAGATTGTGTGTACCTATGGTCTTATCGCAATTAATGGATATGAAATATATATGAAACGTCAGTCTGAACTCTCATGGTTTCCAATGCAGGCCCTCTTGTGTAACAATGGGAGCATATGGGAACTTTCTATTGAATGCTTCGGCTAATTGCGGGATCAAAGGACTAATGTCAAGACGATTAAAAACCGTGAGACATGCGTTATATTTTAACCCTTTATACGGCAGAGGAAACCAGACATAATAAAGTACAAAGTATGAGCCTATGAACTGTCCCACTGCAGGGCAAAGGCTTCCATCATAGAAATTAAGTCATAGCTACTATGATAAGATTAGGCCTAAGATCAGGAACACAGATAAGCGGTGTTAGATTTTTAGGTTTTTTTTATAATATGGTGGACATATCTTATTTATTTATATTTTCTCGAACATAAGAAAAGTTTAAACTAGCCAGTTTAACGTAGCCAACTCTCAAAAAATATCCCCTCAGATACCTACTACCTCTACAAAATTTTTAAAAATGCTGGGGGCAATCCATTTTCTAGCTAACTTTAGCTTAATCGTCTTAGATTGTCGACCCAAAATCTGTTTAGGTACTATACCTAGCAATAATAGAAACATCGCACAAATAGCACTTCTTATTAGAAATGGTCACCTTTCTAAATCAAAGATGGTTACTCTTGATCTTGAATTCGTTACTCACATCTTTATATTTAGCTATTTTGAGCTCTGCACAAAAGATATTCTGTCAATGTATAAATACATTTATTCATGTAAAACAGGCATCTCGCGATTCTTAGCATATCGACTATTCACGCATCGTTCTACATAGCCCGTCGCTTAACGGGAAACTCAAGTAATTGTGTTTCCTTCGGAACAGTTATATGACGTTCATGGGTGCACTCCCGCGCAATTCCCACTTATTCACAGCCATAGCGAAGCGCGTGTGAACACCCAACAATAAGCAGTTGTGATGCAATCGTATTATTTATTGCTTTATTTATTTATTTTATTATACTTCAAGCCTCCTCTATCAGGATAGCTTCACCATGACAAGAAATATATGTATGACTAGACTTCGCCAGTTGACTCACAAGTCAGTCAAAGTCACAGTCACTCAATATGATTGCGCTGTGACTATTTTTTATGAAATCGAATCAAAGCAAGTTTTTCACGTGACAAAAACGATACAAATTCAACAATCCTTATTATGAATATCACTTTGCGGCAATTCACTGTACTAGGTTATTTATTAGAAACTTTTTACCACACTTCTTGGCAAAACATAATGACTTAAGTTTAAGACATATTTAGACTTAAAAATAAATAGCGAATCAATATATTTAAAGGAGAGAAATGACCAATATTTGATTCAGAGACCAACAATAAGTTTTACCGGGATGCACGCGCCAATTTTAATATTTAATTTAGACAGAGTATCGGTATGCTATCATAAAAACATGCCATCATAATTAAATGATTCGAAAAGAACCCATTATTTTGCATATACGTTTGAATACAAAGTATTGAACATAGTACAAGATCCAGGAGGTTTGCAGACAAATTGCATCGTAAGTGTTCGGGGAACGAACGTGGGTATCCGATGTTCTCAGTTTGTGATTCGAATACAAATTTGTATTCGATAACGAGAAATGTGTAAGCGCTTTTTTATTGTTCTTACTTATTCGTGGAAATATGTCAGCGCGTGAAGAGAATGTGAACTTGTTGCCCAATAATGTTACTTGTGGAGGAATCTTATATTAGATAAAGGAAAATCGAATCGAATTTGGCTAGCTCGATAAACGTTGAATTAAAGCTTAAGCTTACCACTACCACGCTTAGTTGGTGCGCAAATTATATCGGTGAGTCAAATAAAAAGCTAATCGATTATGGCTCGGTGATCGATGGTTGATTGTCAAGGACTTGACGATGTCGATACACCTGAGCTTAGCGTTTTTGTTCCTCGGTGTCTCTGTGACAATTTCTGCCTGATAAGCAATGGTGACACACGGATATACTGATCTGACAACAACTTTCATCACGAATTGCCAGAGAATTGTATATAATGATGTGATTATTATGATTTACATTCAAGTACTCATTGATACAGTAATGGTATGGGCGGCCGCTGAAAATCTACCGAACCACATCGAGTTGATGAAAAAATACCTACACGGAAAGTGGATCTAAAATAAGTTACAAAAAGTTTATCTGTCTTGGCTCATCTTGGAGGAAAAGGAAGGAAGTCTGAAAACAAGTGAATAGAGATCTTAAGACAAACGCCTAACATCGTAGACCTTACCGTCTCTTTTCACCAGGTGCGATTATGTTCAAGTTTTTTTATTGATTACAGGCTTAGCTTAATCCATAAAAACATGTATATTTTCCACTAAAAAGGCTAAAAGCATCTGCTTAATGCAGCATTTCAAGTTACGGGCGCACGTCCCCTGCTCGGCTAATACGAGAGATAGCTTCAGTTGCCGTTATGAATAAATTATTCCTTCCTGGCGTTTCTGGTTTTTGTTCGCCAATCCCGCCGGCCGTGTCACCGGCAAGGGCGGCAAGTAATAACTTTCACAGACCATACCTGCGACTCGCTCACCTTGTCCAGCCCAAGCAAGTAATTTCTCCTCCATGTTATTCGGCGAGATCCCAATGCATTTTCTTTTCTTCGCAAGTAGGCTACTCATAATGAGCGGTTTCCCTTCTATTCGAGTTTGATAAAATTGCATGTTGCAAACGAGATCACTTGACTTATAGCTTGTCTAAGGGCCGAGTTGTGAGCGGACCAGTCGAGTTGGTTTCGAGCTTCGTAAAATATGAGGCTGCGTTGCGTTGCAAAACTACCTTATACTTTCAAATGGCTTGCCACCCTATCGTGGGACTGGTGTTGCCAGTCTCTATTTACGTTCTGATTCTAACAGGTTCATCAGCATCAAATCTAGATTTTCTATATCCGATAGTGAATAGTCTTGGTTAAGAGAGCAATCTAATTATACAAGTAGGTTTCTAGAAGTCGCGTTTCACTGTCACATATATAGGATTTGTTTACAAACTTATAATATACCTACCAATCTTTGAATAACCACTCATGAAGATATTTTATATCTTCAAATAATTGACCAATAATATTTTAAATATTCCCCAAGGCTAGTATAAGTCGATCGTTTAACTGTAACTACGAGTATTAAACGTTATTTAGAGAGTCGTCGATTTAGCTTTGAAGGTTAATTTACTATGTAGGAAATAATTGAAAAGATTAGAACCGAGCTTTTAAACCATGAGATCTTTTTAGTTGATATGAACCGAAGATATTAGGATATTAATGGATACCTAACATCAAACAAATTATTCATAATTAACTGATTTTGAGAACCATGACATCGTTAAAATTTGACTAAATTTGTTTCCAATAATCATGGCTGTGACTGCTAATGGTATCTTGTGATAGAGATTGCTTCTATTGTACCTAACAATAGAAGCAATTTATTACGAATAACATGATTTCTGCAAAACAATTGACACGTTTAGTCATACTAATTAATTCCAAATTCTAATAGGTAAACTAACTAGATACTCACGCATTGATAGCCTTCTTTACAGCAACATTTACAAAATCCTATTTTTCCATTCTCTATCGCTTGGGGTATGCTCTTAAAAGCTAAACATGGCAACTCCAAACTCCAGTACGTGTCCAAAGACTGTAAATCATGATGGCCGCCAATAGAGCGGCCGCTGGCAATGTTTCATTGTCGATAAAGGATGCTGTTGGCGACACGGTTGAGCCGATTGTAGATCTCGAGAGGACTCCGCCGTCACAGCTGGTATACGCTGGCGTTGTCGATGTTTTGTAATGATGCATCTAATTTACCGGAACGACTGTACCGTTCGTCTGGAGGTGACTATTTACATCGATTTCTGGACTAGAGTACGACATCAAAATATACTTGTTTTGTCAGGTACGAGTTTAAAGTAGGTATGAGGTAGGGTCGACGTCCTGTGGGTAGAGCACCTGCCCGTTTGGTTCGACGATATTGTAAGGGTAGTGAGGAAACAATGGATGAGGCTGGCTGGTGATCGTAGGGAGTGGCGTAATAAAGTTGAGGTCTATACTTTGCAGTGGGCTGACATGATGATGATGATGACTGCCTCGGTGGTGGAGTGGGTAGTGGGTCGCACTTTAAAGCGACGACTGCACTTGGGGTCTCGGTTCCGATCCCCGGGTCGAGCCACAAATGTATACCTTAGTTTCGATATTCTCATGTCAACCTGAAGACTGGAAGTTAGGGGTGTTGTATCCCCGTGCCTCGGAAAGCATGTTAACCCGTTCGGTCGAATCACACCTGTAAATTTCCATTAGCTTTCTTTTCAGTCCCTAAAACGATATAGATAAGTAGACATAATAACCCCATAACCATTGGATAAAGCGAACACACAATATTCCCGGCAGTAAATATGTAGCATCGAGTACAGTCATAAACACAATTAACAAAGAATCCAAAAAGCTAAGCTAGACGCAGCGTTTCCTCGGGAATGTCGGCACAGGTGGGGTCGAACGTGCCACGACTTAGATTAGTGATGTTCGAAGTACTGGTCAAGTCATTTCTCCCGAACATTAAACTCGAGTGGTTTTTAATGAAAACCTCAAATCTTTCATACGTAAGTAGATACCTATGAAAGGAGGTTTTATGTCTAGCCGATCGGTTGCTTTTGGCAACAATCGTTGACAAATTTACTACTGTGCTAATAACTAGTAAGTTCCTCAATCTGTTATTTTGATACTATAAAATAAGGACCCAACTACTCCAAGTGTCAAATCTCACTTTTGACAAGGATTCTCAAAATGACATATTTTATAAGCATGGGGAATTTTGTACCCTGCGTTGTTGGATAAATGTGTCGCCTGGTACGCATGTTTGCGGTACTCTGTATCACAGGATAATTGCTCTTAGAGTACTTTTATATTTATTTTTCCAAGAATAAATAATTCTATATTTTGGAGGAAATTAATAATAGTATAAAATTCAAGGAATTTTAATTCAATTGCGACTTCATGTCGTTGTCACTTGCTCTGTCGCCCCTATTTCCTACTTAAAATAGCGGATCGAAATTCACCCCTAAACTAATATGTCTAAATTTGGCGACTCCAATTCAGTGTAATGAGTAGATATTTTTTCCATCCGAATACAATCACTCGAGTCACTCGAATCGCATCACTAATTCGGATATCTAACCTGTGCATCGGCCTTGAGAAAGCCGCGTTTGCCGCTCGCGGATAGGGCTACCAATACACAGGTACACAGGCGAGATCTGGTCGCAATCTAAAACACAGATTGTAAACAAAATCCTGTTTATGATCTGACTCGGGCAATGACTGGAATGATAGGTGAAATCCAGCCGCTGCATTTCACGGTTGTCTTGTCGCTTTGCAATGTGCAGATTAGCAGGCTGACTTACCAGTACATTGTATCTAACTAGTTACTAAACTACTTAATCATACGCTTAAAAAGATGGATGGATGGGATGAATGAATTTTAATTCAAAGCTGGATGTGCTTATAAAGTAAACTAATCAAATAGTTTTTGAAAGTTGTGAAAACGGAGCACATCATAATAGCCATTAATAAACATATAAAACCTATAACTCCAGTTTTCCTATTTCCAATAGTGGCTGTAATGATACCACTTCTTTAATATGCCTACATAATAAAGTTTGTAAACGGGTTGGTGTTTATCTAGCAATTGGATCTTAATGTAATCTTATTTTTATGCTTTAACCTAGTGGCAACTTACATGCCCGTATCACAGAGAAACCGCAGGATAAGGACTCTTTGCCTATCCATGCAGGACACAAATGTCTGGAAATGCTACCACTGCCGGGTCCTGGCAGGAGGGATAATTAGACCCAAAAAGCTGTGGCTTGACGTCGACATGCATGCCAATAAACTGAACATTATAAATGCTCAATACCATGCGAAGTACAGGAGTCGCATGAAGTCTCGGGGTCCGAAACGACAGTTAAGGACGCTAGGACAAAACGCTCAGATGTCGAACTTCAACCTAGTCTAAGGCCTCACCTTGCTTCGCCTGCTGTGATTATTTCAAAATCAGAGCTGTACGACCCTGCGAGCGCGCTGACCTTTCCGTCGGAGCTGCAGCGCGTTATTTACCGGCGTCGGGCGCGAGATAAATCTCCAACATCTGTGCCGTATCCGCGTTGCAGCGGAGGCGTTGCAGGATTTGCAGGGATACCAAAATTTTCAATCGCAGTTCGAAGAAACACTCAGTTTTTCTAACAGAGTTGGCGAAGGGACGAGGCCGGTGCGACCTCCAAACCTTAAAAAAACAGCGCTGTGACGGATTTAGATGTCCTGGGAATAACAATTTGAGGTGAAAATTATTGGCATTAGTAATCTATAGATAATTTAGGCTTTATTTTTTTTGTCGGTCGGTTCTGTCAACCTACGTGTGTGGTTTTGTACAGAGTCACCGGGCTTGTCCCCACAAGCAAGCGGAAGGCTCGCCCCCTTAAAATTTAAGCAACAGCCAACTCCATCAATAAATACTATTTATAGAGATGTAAATATAGTAGACAACGATAACGCTTATATAGGTAAACCGAAAACGCGAAACACTTTCGCGATGCAATTAATTCTCAGAGCTATCTATAAGTACTCTTTGAAACTAATGTCTCGAAAAGAAGTGCAGGCGGGCTAATAGTAATTAATATCTTAACTATATTCCCCTATCACCTACGTTAAGGGTTTGTTTCACAATGTAAAGATGGTGCGTCACATAGCAATGCGACACATACATTATTTTGAGGATAAAAGTTGCGGTTTCTATCTGTCAAACTCATGGATGTAAAGTGCCTTGTAACATTATTCGTACGTTTATAGACAGTCGTGAAACGCAGCAAGTGTTTATGGTAGCATAATACGTATAGCTGATGTTGAACTTATCCGAATATTGTGAAACAGAGTTTTTAATAAAATCTCTTTTTCTCTTTTAAATTATGAAATCTTCATACTTATTGATCATAAAGTACCCAAGATGCAAAGGCAAGTTTTAATTGTTATTTATTGTAGCAGTACATCAATAATGAACTGTTCGCATGAATAAATTCCGCGAATAAGTACATACTTTTATTTAAAACTTACGCTACCTTGGAGCAAGGTCGGTCGATGGTCCGACTTTATAAATTATCTGATGGAATGGCTGGGGATTTTGCACTCCAATATTGATGGTTTAAGAACTGATATTACTAGTACTTTCGGATATAAAATGCAGTAATAATATTGATATGAGCTTTAAAGAAGCCAATGGTATTTCTGTAGAAAGTTTATTTTTTTCCATTCGCCCATACAACATATTATTATAAATACGAAAGTAACTCTGACTATCCTTCTTCCACGCAAAACCTACTGAACCGATGTAAATAAAATTTGGTACATATTTAGTAATTTAGTTTTTAGGTCGTGAGAATTTCGTCGATTGTGTCGCGCTGGTACCCCATCGAAATATTAGGCTACAGGAGTAGAGAATGCACTTGTGTCTAAGTACACACTTGTGCATTATAATATGTCTTGCGGCAATGGCTGATCGTTGAGTATGTCCACCATAGTGCAAATATCGGTAAAAGACATTATTAGTATTAATATGTATCATAGTACTTTCCCTAGCGAGTGCAGTTTTCGTAACACATCAAGGCAACCAACCACATATAAGAGGAAATCAACTATAAACTAGTATTCAGTTAAGTACTTAAAGGAAACGCCAATTGGGTAGGCTAAAGTACCAGTTCCAGCACTCGCACCTGTGTCATTAATTAAGATTGTACACAGCACTGCGGAGGATATGAATGAAATCCTACGCTATCAGATCGTTTGAGCGTGGGCTAACATATTAGACAGTTGTTGGTAGGGTTGGCAGCAGTGGCGTTAGGTACATGTACATGTTTTCAACTCCCGGAGCGGAACAATGTTTTGTCATTTTCTTCGTTGCTCTTCCTCTAGGATAAAGTATCTATAGATGTGCCACCTGTTAACCCTAAAAGGAGTCATTTACGCTACTATCGGTGGCGTAACGATGTCAGTTGCCCCCTTCGTCGTCGGTTTCCTTTTTTTTTTCCTCGGACGAAGCCGGGATAGCCGGCTTCTCGTTAGGAGAAGCCCCCGCCAGAGGAGAGCCCGACATAACCCGCCTGCTCCCCTGTAGGAGGGTATGCATAAGGCGCCGACATTAGGCGGTGACGTCGGCCCATTGCACTCCGGGTCGACGGCAATCCCTTGCCATTCAGTGATCCATCTGCTCATCTGCCTCCTATCACAAAAAAAAAAACTCCATGCAAATTTTTATTAATAAACACAAGAACCTAGTTTCCGAGCAAAATAATGTATTCTCAAATAATTTTCCAATTTATTCTTGATCAAGCGCCAGCCCTATACTTGAAGAGTTTCATTAATAACGCCTCTATTTGCTTAATGGTTTTAGAGCTTACGAGAAACTATTAGATTTTGCAAGTACGCTATTTAATGTTACGTGCGAGCCGAGTCTATTACTCATTTAAACTGACATCGATAGGGTTGGAGATGCTTCAAACTGATTCTCCAGTGATGAAGTGGGATAGAGATGGAGAATTCATAGAAAATACAAGTAAAAATACTAGAGGTGGCAAATGAGCAAGCGGATCACCTGCTGGGGTAAGTAGGTAATCACTGCAGCCCATGAACATCTGCGAGATTAGAGAGGTCGCTGATGCGTTGGAAAGGTTGGTAGCCTTTTAAGATGGTCCCTAAGTCAAAGCCGTCATTTTTATTAATTAAAATTGATTGGTACAAACTTAAAAAATATCAAAATTGGAATATCGCCCTTTGGCATGCACGGTTCAACTGAATACTTGCGCACCTATAAGCGATTTCTCGATCATAACTTTCTAGGTGCGAATAAATCACAAGCAATATAAAACTAATTTTGTATACTTATCCCGTTTTCAACTTGTAAGAGTATAAGTGTATCTATAGTCAAACAGGATGTAATTATTCTCATCTTAGCTAAATTCCAACATTAGTTAGATAAACTCTTATTCCCACATCTCGAGATAAATCCACGGCAGGACGAGACAGCCAAGCAAAAAGGCTGCCATCTAAAATTCACACTATTACTTCGTAGATCCAGCAGTATTTGTTTATAAACCTTATTTGTATGAATATAAGGGTGGATTAAATGTGTTAAGACGTGATGACGTCTGTACGAAATTTATTGCTGTTAGTTTTTCATTTAATTGCCGTACAGGCAAATAGTGTTGCGTGACACGTCCCACGTGACACCTAATAAAATACTGACCACCTGACATTGTATGTGAGGAAATGCCCCATCTGCGTTTAAAGGTATGGCGATGAGATAAAACCTTTTAACCAGAGTACAGGATGGTACATTTCAATTAAAAATGCTAAAGCTACTCAGTACGGATTCCATACTGGAGTTATTTTTTTTATTAGTTACACACAACAGAGTTACATTGATAAAATAATAAAATTAATACATAGTGACTATAAAGCTGACGTCATGGTAGACTGTAAATCCAAAAATATGTGTAAACAGCATGTCAATAACTTATTATAACAAGCAACATTAAATTATAAATCATTATTATATAATCAAATAACACATCAAATTCAAGAAGGAAAAAATACAATTTACTTATGTTTAAAATTAAATTACTTAATACATTACAATTACTATAAATATAATAAAATAATTTAATTTAGTCAAATTAGATATGATTCGAATAATAACAATAATACAATATAATTAAAATTAAGAGATATTAAATGTTTATGATTTTCAATTAAATTAAATTTTAAGTTATACCCAAGTTATACTTATATAAGTCCATACATTTATTTTAAAATGTGTCTTGGGCTATGATCCAGAATTTGGTTAGTCTGGCAATAACAACGAAACGACTGCCGTCTGAAACCTTATATGAGGGACCAGACCAACTGAATTATGGTTAGATAGGTATACGTAAAATGGATATCCACAATCGATACATTTGCTCAACACTAGTGATGAGCGATTAATCGGAGGTTGCATTCGTTTATCGCGAGCAAAACGAGCTCTGCAGAGAACGCGCGGTTGTGAATGAAAATGCTTTGTTTTATTTGAATTAGATTATAGATAGATATCTAAATGTATTTTGTGTAATAAAGTATATTAATTTATACGTTATTCCACAAATTACACTTTAAGAACATAGAGACAGCTACAGTTTTAACAAATTCTTCTATTGTTTACTAGCGGCCGCCCGCGACTTCGTCCGCGTGGAAAAGTAACTTTTTACCCCCCTTTTAACCCCTTACAACCCCCTTAATATTATTATGTTGATACAACTTAAACAAATTATTTCGACCAAATTTGGTACCATAAAAACGGTCATTGTGACTAAACCTTAAAAGATAGACATATGCCGTCGCGGACTTTTTTTTAGATCATGTATAGAGGAATAATTCTTTCATACATATTTTTTGTGTATCTTGAACCGTTTTCGCAGCGCACGCAAAGAAAGCCTTCAAAAATGAATAATTTTCCCCGTTTTTTACACATTTACCGCTCTGTCTTTGCTCCTATTAGTCATAGCGTAATGTTATTTAGCCTATAGCCTTCCTCGATAAATGGACTATCCAACAAAAAAAGAATTATTCAAATCGCACCAGTAGTTTCGGAGATTAGTGCGTTCAAACAAACAAACAAACTCTTCAGCTTTATTATATTAGTATAGATAAAAAGTAATCCATAACTTCAGCGAATGGAATGTTTCATGGATGAAATTGTAACTTTGATGTTTTTAGGCAATGAATTTCGTGGTGCATTCTGTAAAGTCATCTCTTCGCCAAAACATTCTTAGGGCACTGTAATGTGTATTGTATTTTTATTTTACATGTGATAAAAATATTACTGGAGTAGGCTCCTAACCATAGAAATATGTTATTAATTAACGTAAGAGATGAATATTGTTTATTTCAGTAAATTTCATCCATTGAAGCACAATTCTATCGCCACATAAAATACATTTTAAATTGATCATTAAATGTGCATTATTGGCAGATATTAAAAAATTAAAATTATAAAAATGTATCATTAACTAAAGCTATTGAACCGAACGTCTAAACGTTGACGCTTTAAGATAAAGTAAGAATGAATATAAGGGATTACCTACATTAACGCAATTAAAACAAGGCTAGTCAATAGACCGTCTGCCGCCTACAAAACGTCCATTATCATTTCCATACCTACAGCAAAGTTGATTCAAACGTTACGGAGCTAACTCAGGCTGTCACAGCGGCTAAGTGGATTGTCGTGTACCCTCCCACTGTGCATTTTATTCAGCCGTAATCCAGCATTGCTCTTATTTTGTAATGAGACTCTTAATCGCTGAAGACGATCGCCACAGACATTCGTTAAGAGTACACCCCAGGCGATAGAGAATAGAAAAAAGGGATTTTGTAAAATCCAGTATTTGCAAACATTAACATCGCTTTAATCATGTTATCTATTAACCGATCTGAATATTGTTTATTCTACGACTTTTGGAAATTCGTCGAAAATAATCGCACGAAAACTACCCATGCTTGAAACGTACAGTACAATGATCAGGGAGCTGTAATACCTATTTATTAAGTTAAGCCCATATGAGCTGAAACTAGGTAAAAAGGAAAAGAAAAAATATCACAGCACACATTAGTGACAAGTATTTCGGAGTACATACAATGCACAGTTATGTTGTACGTAGATACCGATATCATGAGGCCAAACAATGGTGCGTCCAAATGATCGAAGTGGTTTAGGGATTATCCATATTAACGACTGAATAATGTAGGTATTAAATGGTAAATATGCACATACATTATTGCATTAAGTTAAACTTAACTGGAGGATAAAGGGAGTTTGAAGTTTTGCAGCACCCTTGTGCTCCACTGATGTTGCGATTCTCCATGGGCGGCGTCGCTTGCCATCAGTTGATGCGTTTGCACGTCTGTCACTGAACGTGAAAAAAAAAACTTATAAACTAAAAAGTTCTCTGGAATTACGCACGTAATAAAGGAAAGCCGCATGAATATCGACACGTTTATAGCAAGTAAAAAAATCGCACGCTCTTGTAATGAGCGGCGAGAGGAGGCGGGACAGCAAACACGAAAAGAAACGAGAACATTAAGATATCCATCAGCGTAAGCGCCTGTTCCGAGGAATTTGTCGAAAATGCGCTCGCGCATGTACAGTCAACTACAAAGAAATGTATCCATGTTAGTCTTACAAAATTATAAAACTTTTAGAATGCATCCATAATAATAATCATATTATAAATCGGAAAGCGAGTTTGTTTGTTTGTTTGATCCGCTTTCACGCCGTAACTACTGAACCGATTCCCGATTGCTTTGAAATTTTGCAGACGTAAAGTTAGAAGTCCGGATTAAATAATTGGGTCCTTTTTACCCCGGAAAAAAATGATATTCCCATATGAATACAGGATGGAACAAAATAGTTAAATTAAATCCTTACATAAGTATGCATTTTTAAATTTTTAAGGAATTTATGTAGTAATGAGTAGCTTGGTATATGCTCTTATGCATTCTTTAAGTTTTGTAATTATATATCTACATGTACTATTTACATATCTACGAGTTGGAATAAAAACCTCGGTTCGCAATTTCGATTCGCACTTGACCGAACTAGTTTTTTTGTATTAAATTAGTGTACAGCTGGGGTCTGATCCCCACGTCTGGCACACTTACCTCGTAAATTACTTTTACTTATTTCACATTTTCGTGTCAAATGTAGAGCACGGAAGCAGGTGGGCAACTTGCGGTTTTTTGGTCTTCGCGTGTGTTCGAATTGGCCATTGGTCACTAAATAATCAATGTGGTGGAAGTACAGTCGCTAGTCGCCTGCAAAAAGAGGTACTTACGACATACGTAATAGGTACTAGTCATATAGGCTACTAGAGGTACGCGTCATTTTTTTGCAAATGACTGTACATGTATCAATGTGGTTTTTTCCCTCTAATATCTTAGACTCTTCGATCAACAAGTCATGTTCTAATAAAATAATTTCAAAAGTGTTGATTTCCCTTTTTTCTGTAAAACGCCTTCCTTCTGGGGTATTTCCAGCAGCTGGCACTACTAAACAAAAGTAGGATACATGCGTGATCTTGTCAAATGAAGATTTGCACAACGAAGTGGGGCGATCTTTCCACACTAGTCACGTTCGGGCAAGCCTGTTTACCTCGATACTGCGTAACAATGCTATGGATATTTGAAAACGAAACCTTCACGTTTTATTAGAAACGTGTCGGACTCCCGTTCTTACAAGTTTATATTTTTTGAATAATTTAAGCTTGCTATCCATACTAATATTATATGCGAAAGTAACTCTGTCTGTCTGTCTGTTACTCTTTCACTCCAAAAGTACTCAACGGATTTAAATTGAAATTTGGCATACAGATAATCTAGACCCCTGAGAAAGGACATAGGCTACTTTTTATTGCGAAAAGGGGGATGTAAGGGGTTGAAAGGGGGGTAAAAGTTAGCTTTTCCACGCGGGACCGAAGTTGCGTGGCGGCCGCTAGTACCTATATATAAGCAGGTCGGCATTTTTTTGATTAACCTACTTAATTTATTTGTAAATAGAAATCGGATTATTCTTGGTAAGTAAAAAGTACTCGTAAGTACTTGTTCTTATGGGTCGCAATACTGCGAAGGATTTAGATCTCTTACTATCAGGTAATCCGTCTGGTCCTCTGTACCCATTCACACAAAATTATTTATCACATGTCATAATTATCAGTCCACTTTCCTAAGTATATTTTCTAAATTTAACTAATGTTTTCCTCTGAAATTTTAGGCTTGCTCTAGGGCAATGTAAGTTTTTATGATAAGACTAGACACGTTATAGGTACTGCACCAATTGTGTCCGTTTACTTTCTTGATCCCACAAAACTTCATCGTCGACATTATCAGTTTTTTTACCAAGTCTGCTCCCTTTAACGTCCGACAGCTTAAATTAACTTCTGGTTCTTATGAGGCCAAAGACCTCAAAACTTGAATGTATATTACCTAAAACTGCTTTTTAGGGTTCAGCATTCTGATATGGGATTGGAATAGGGATTCTCTGTTTTAACTCATTATTTTATTTCTCGTTTGCGTACAAAAATATCGTAATGTGATGCATGGGGTCGTTTGTTGTCTTTAAAATTACGAGTTTATACTTAAGGGGCTATATCGAAAAAACTAGCGCCGTCAACCTATTTACACTGATTGTGGCAAAAATATGATCCAAGCAAAAATTAGATTTTTCAAGATGCAATACAATATTTCTAACAGGCAACAAGTAACAATAATGTTAATTATTGCTAAAAACGGCCATGGAACATTTCAATTAAAACCTCAAAGCAGGTATATTGACAGTAACTTACTTATTTTAAACAGGCATGCATACATATGCATATCAAAATTATGCTAACCTTATAAATTATGTTATTGTTTATAACGAATAAACCCATATTTTGGATATATCCCGTTTAAAAGGTTCATAAGGTTTAACCCGAATGTTAGTTTATTATCGCCATAGAAGTTACCTATCAAATCACCTTAAGGCCTCCAAACCCCGATCTCCGCCAGCTCCGGCCGTGATTTAAACTGCCTTCCAGGGACACTCTACAAATCTGGGCCGAGTTCACCAGTGCAACAGATTACAAAATTGATAAAACTCGTGCTTTGTAATGACGCCATAATTCGAACTTCTATAATGTAAAGGATCAGCCTATATAGGTACTGTCCCACTGCAGGGTAAAGACCTCCATCATAGAAGATGGGATTAGGCATCCTCACCACGCTTGCCTGATGCGGATAGGTGATCAGTAACCCGAGCTTATGTCCGAAAATTTCGAAACATTATTTTTGCTCGACCCGGGAAATCGAATCCAGGACCATCCCCTCCCCGGACAAACATTCGTGTGATGAATAATACTTGTGTTTGTTCAGTGTCTGGTTATGTTTATATTTGTGTTTCCTCTGTTGTCTGTTATCTGTAACACAGCGCTTCTTACCTACTTAGTAAGTCAGATCAATACATGCGGTCTTAAAAAAAATAGTACGGCATCCTTAGAGCGTCGGTCAACTTGCGCTTGGCCATCTTTTTATTTATGATAGCGAAAAGGAGTCGTGTTGATACAATTATTGCGCCCATTGATTTATATTTTCTGGATTTACTGTTATTTTGCTGTCCCACTACCTAAGAGTAGTCATAAGATTAAGAGTCTAGGTAAAGGTTAGGGTTGCGATGTTGAGTTTTTTGAGAAAATACATAATTTAAGTGATTCATATATGACTTTTTTAACTGACTGACATCAAAAGTGGAACCTTAAAATTTGCTTAAAACTCATAATTAGTACGTGCTAAAACTTACTAAGTCACTAAATATTACTAAGAAAACTGCTTAATTTAATGGAATAAACGGGTCCGATAAGCACATTTTCAATTATGGCAACCCACCGCAGCGGATGCAGATAACGGGGCAGTCACAGGTACGGACAGTATTAAAGCAAGTGTGCACTGCTGCAAATAAACATCCTAGACCCAATATGTGATGTTGAGATAATTTGGACAGCTTTGCCTTAGATTAGCCACAAATGGAGTAAATGTGTTTCGTCGAGTGAGTGAGGGTAGCCAGAGGCTCAATAGGGGGGAAAGGGGATTAAAGGTATGGCACGCACTTGTGACTCTACTGGTGTTGCAGGTGTCTATGGGCAGCGGCAATCGCTTACCTTCAGAAGATCCTTCTGCTCGTCAGATAAAAAAAAACATGTCATATAAGTAGGTAGTACAATTACGTAAGTAACAGATATTGGCAAATACTTAGGGAGCGTTTGGTCACCGCTACAAATAAAATCGACGTAATCGAATCCTCCTGACATTTTTGAGTCTGCTTGCTTATTTCCTTTTACGTCTGTTTGAGGTCAATGTCGATTGGCATTTCAAAAGCATCACAAAATCAGACAAGTCATTTCAGTAAATACTAGAATGTATATAGATGCTGTATCTGTGAACATTTATATCCCTTTATTTGCCTTTAACCACGTTTTCTACTATTTTGAACAACATTTGTTCTTCTGCTCTCTGATTTTTGAAAATTCGACGATTATTTTCCCGATAAACCCACGATCTTTTGCGTATGAGGCAAGAATAAGTACCGAATGCGCCTACCTAGTCCGAGCTGCCACAAATCCGTCCAGCGAAACTGTTAATCAAAACATTAACAACAGTTAAGAGGCGGTCGACGCAACTCATTTCAAGACAAAGGCTGAAAATCCCATCAATTTTAGATTGTAACTGTTCCCTACAATTGCTGGGCGAGACCCAACCGCAGCACAAATTGACGCCGGCCCTAATGGCCAGTGCTGTGAGATATCCATCGCTAACTGTTCTTTGAATGAACGACAGCTTATGGTTAATTATTGATACGCCATCACCGCAAAGCGTACAATTCAATTGAAATAGGAACGCTCGTAATGGGTTCGACGTGACGAAATTGACAAGTTATACTTGCTCCATCAAGCATCAATGAAAAATAAACGCAAATAAAAATAACATGTCCAGATTACCTTATCTGAGCTATAAAACTTGAAGTTATGACAAGAGTAAGCCAGAAAGTCAGTATTTCAATTGCCGTCGTAATGTGAATCACAGACAAATCGCCATTTCAAAAGCTCAGTTACAGCATTGTCGCTCTGAGACAAATCAGATCCCGCAAAGTTCAGAACATCTGATGTAAGAATTTCATAAGCCCATACTAAAACGGAGAATGCACTTGTGAACTTATTTGCGCAGCGCGGCACGTCCCAGATCCTGCTTTATTAAACGACACAATCACGAATTCTGCACACGATTCGCCACTCCATCACAGATAAACATTCACTGGGTACGAGCATGACGTGTATTGCGCCGCCCGACGGTTAAGCACCACATGGACGCACCGAATGCACATCTAGGAGGTATTCCAAGTCATTACAACGATGAAAAGCCAGTCAGAAACAATGTTCATTGTTCCTTTATTGTAAACTCTACAAGCTAATAAAGAAAATAAAATAAGGGCTTCGATAGACGTTACTGCCTATGAACCTTATTCGGCTCTAAAGCAAATGTGTACACTGGGTAAATATCGTCGGGAAAGTTTGCTTGAATTGCTGTCTTAACTGTTTTTAGTTTAGCCTCTTCAAATATCTTTTCCATCATTGATAGCGGGCGGGTGACTGAGGAATCATCTTCGTCATACGATATTTCGTCTGTTGTTGCTATATTTTCCTTAATGACGATAACTCCGTTTTGGGCTAACGCCTCACTACACCTCTCCAAGAAAGCAATCAAATCATAGTCAGTCAGATGACCGAGCACCCACTGGCACCAAACCACGTCGTACTTTTTTTGTGGTTTAAAATGTTGAAGACCGATTTTGTACACTGTCCCAAGTTTTTCATTGTCTTCACCAATTAACTGTTTGGCGGTGTTAATGAACTTTTCGTCTTGTTCTACCAAGTCGACCTTCGCGAAGTGGGGTATTAACAGGTTTTTTGTGACTCGTCCGATGCCTGCTCCGCAGTCCAGGGCAAGTTTCGTATTTGGATGATTGTCTTGAGCTAAAATGTGAGTTAAGAAGGCTTGTGATCCCACGAGGTCTGCGTCTGAAATATGGCCGAAGCCGCCGAGCACTCCATCTATTGTTGCGGGAACATTAGCCCAGTAACTTGCGGCTCTTTTGTAAAATTTGCTCTCAGTCATTATTATTATGGACGTCAAAATAACATTGTGACACTTGTAATGACTTTACTATTTTACTTTTAAATGGCATTGTTACTTCAGAAATCTGAAGGTAACAAAAAGATGGTTACCTAGTTTGAGGTTTTTAACTTTAAATCCGTAATATAAAAAATATAAAAAATTGAAAAATATTAATATTATGAATGGGCAAGTGTGTCTGTCTGTATGTTTGTCTTAATTTCACGGCAAAACAGAGCGACAAATTGACGTGATTTTTTTAAGTGGAGATAGTTGAAAGGATGGAGAGTAATATAGGCTACTTTTTACCCCTTTCTAACCCCCTATTTTAGGGAAGTGGGGGGTGCGAGCGAAGCCGCAGGCAAAAGCTAGTTCATTATAATCTTATTAGATTACGTGTATGAAACGTGTTTGAGGTGATTTGGTTGCTCAAATTTTTCTTCCTTTGGTTGCAGGCTTTGATAGTAGCAGTGAATGAGACCCCCGAGGAGGACATCCGCGATGCCCTGAAGGTGCAGACGGAGCATCAGCTGGCGCTGGTGCCCAGGGGGCCCAGGGTGCTCCGGGACACCGTCAAGTTCAACACCACCATCAACACCGATGATACGGTTAGCCATCGCTTTTATAGCCATTGTTTGATGTTTGAACCATTTTTTTCGTGACGAATAGAAAAAGAAATGTAACTGTTGATTATTAACAAACAGACCTAGCGCTGGTTCATCGGAAAATTTGTCGACTTTACGTAGATAGGTACAGCCACACATCAAAGTATACAAAACTGTCAATGTACTTCAATGAACTTTTTTTATGATATAAGTCGCAGATGAGCTGACATATCACCTGATAGTAAGCGATTACCGCAGCCCATGGACACCTACAACACCAGTGGTGTCACAAGTGCGCTACTTACCTTTTAACCCCCCTTCCTCTGGATCCGGTACATTCACTCACGCAGCGAAACACTGCGCATGCACTGCTTCAAGCCGGTTTTCTGTGAGGACTTGGTATTACTCCAGTTGAGCAGCTATTCATGCCGAAGCGTGGCTCTCCTACTCTGGATATTTTGATAGTATAGTCTACGGCAAGAAGCTGTAGTTATGACCTTGAGTGCGCAGGAACCAATTTTAATAGAAAGTCTTAATTTTTACAAGTGCGCAAAATACCGGTCATCGCTATACTTTCGTGCCTCCAGCTATACGAGTATTTCAGGTCAGCAGGGCTTGAATCTTATGTCTTCCCAGTCAACAAAATTAATCTCAACTAGAGGATATCCTTACTATCGAAAAGTGTTTCGATAGTAAACTGAGTGCAGTTTATTAAGTTCACTATTGAAATATTAATGAGGAAAATTATTCACTTTAGGAGGAACTGCGCGCATTAAGACCAGATGGCACTATCGTAACCGAGACCCGGCACACGAAGGAACAGGAGCGAGTCTGTGACGAGGAACTATCTAAAGAAGAGGTAGGTATTATAATTGTATATGCTGTAAACATTTAGCATACCTATAACTATTAAAAAAAATCATAAAATACATTCAACTTCTCATACAAAGTTGTTCATGTGACATGATAATTTTGTATGGGGAGTCGAAAAAGATTACCAGACTTGCCATGTTTAATGTATATGTCTATGAACGTCAACTCCAAAAATACGTATACACTTTAGGACCTTGTCACAATACACTAAGAAAGTAGAGGACGTTCTACTCTCTTATATTATGTATTGTGACAAGGTCCTAAAGTGTATACATATTTTTGAAGTTGACTGTACATCCCTTTGCTCATGTTTTCTACCAACCGCTCTTACACAACGTTTTCTTCTACAACTTTTGGAAATGAATCGTTTTATTTTGATAAATTCGTCCCAAAGAAAATATTTTTTTCTGGTCACTTATATCTAACAGTGGTACTTAGGTAATAACCTAACTTGTGTGATGATAATACCTATTAACTTAACTCTAAAAATAAAAAAATATTGACGTCGTCAGGTTAGAACAGTAACCGGCAAAAATATCTTGAAATTCTGGGACGAATTGACCCCTAGCCCTACAAAATCAACAAGTCACGTTTACACCATTTGTCATGTCATTTTTTAAGCGAATTTCCGAAAGTCATAGAACAAAATTTGCTCAGAATGGTTTGTGAAAGGGATGTAAATGTTACTGATAAATAAACGAAAGGGAGAAGGTTTTAACCTCTAGCGCTACAGCGTCCTAACCAAGGATATAAGAAAATTATGTGCGTTACATAAGTACCTAGAATTGTATATTCATAATATAATCCCATTGTTTTATGTTGTCCTCCAGGCGAAGTCCCTGCGCAGCGACGAGAGCGTGGTGGACGAGACTGGGGGTACGGAGAGGCGCAAGCGCGTGGACCTCGAGCGCACCACTGATCTGATGGCGGGCGGCCTGCGGGTCGCCACGCACCTCCACTCTCGAACACGTACAGAGGAAGGTATGTCAAAACTATACTATTTATAAAGAAGTTAACTCTTTAGACAATGGCAACGTTTATAAGTTTCGCGATGTAGTCGACGCCTAGCGCCATCTATTGGTCCTCTGTGAAACTAATTTGAGATTTCGGGAATTCGTCATAAAAATATTAAAGCTTAAAAAAATAAAATGAGCTCTCCATAGATAATATTAGGTACAATTACTCATAGAACCGAAGATTTTTTTCTAAAATTGAATTATTTATAAGAATCCATATATACCTCCGATTATTATACATGCACCGTCACCGTCACGTCATGAAAACAATTATTTTTCTCCAAGGAATTTAGGGTCTAAACTCAAAACAAAACTCACCTTCTCATACAATAGTGTTCAGCTGGCTGGAGGCATGAAAGTATAGCGATGGCCGTTATTTTGCGCACTTGTAAAAAAGAAGACTTTCTACTAAAATTGGTTTCTGCCCACTCAAGGTCTTCGCTATTGTTTCGTGTCGCAGACTAAAATTTGTACAGGAAGGCAATTTTTTTAGATTAAACCGTATTTCAAGTTGAAAGGGATGCGGGTTCGATTCCCGCAAAAACACAACTTTTGAAACAAATATTTCTGTTAGATCACGTTTCCATACTACAAAGGAAAACCTTAGTTTACGACTAAAACAATGTGATGATGTGAATGATGATCGAAGTTATATTTAAATATTTATAATATTATTTTTTCTTGATCGTAGCCGAGAGGGAAGGACGACCGAACATGGACGATAACTGGGACAGTTTGTCAGTTCGCATGCGACGGCAGCGCCGTGTTCGTCACACCGGTGAGTAGAAGAACTACTTTAATATTGCTAATAGTATGGCTACTCTACACTAGATGGCGTGCAAAAAGCATGCTATATTTGTTGTGATAATAAGTGAGTAGATGGCGGTTATCAGTATTTATGAAAACATGTTGAAAATAAAACACTGTAATTCTAAGGAAAATCAATATCCTTATGAATAATACTGAATAAATTTGATGTACTAAGTAGGTGTAAAAAAATACAAACCCTATGGATTATTTTTACGATCCTACATTATAAAACTAGGATGATGAAAAATTTGTCCACAATGACATTAAATTATTAAAATTACCTTTATGGTACTACTAATTCGAGAGCAAAAATGAATTATATTGTGGATTTATGTAATGTTTTCTATGTACATTAGGGAGGTACAGTCAGCATCAAAATGAACATAGGGTTCAAACCTAGGTACCAAAAATTCACACAATACTTACCTTATGTACATAACAGTAATGTAATTTTTATTTGTTTGGGAATAAATCACAACAAATGAAAGATGTTAAAAGATTTTCGTCAAATTATGTTCAGAGTTATTTTTGGGGAGTTTGAATGCTAGAATTACTTTGGTGCTAACTGTACCACAGTCTAAAATTTTTTTTAAATGTTTATTTTGTATTCCCAATTCGGTTCAATTCCCTGGTCGAGCAAAAAATAATGTTTCGTATTTTTCGAACATAGCTCGAGTTTGTGATCACCTAATTCGCGCATTAGGCAATCGTGATGCTTAAGCGTAATCCCATTATCATAGTAATAATAGCGATGCCTTGATTTCTATGATGGATGCCGTTGCCCTTCAGTGGGACGATAGGTATATAGGCTGATACTTTATTTGTTTATTTTTTATTCAACCTTGCATTTTGCCGATATATTTAAATGTTTACGCCCCCAATGACCTGGAATGTGCCATTATGCCAATAGTTGCCGTTGTGCCATGACCATTTTAGAGCTGACTAGACGGCCTCGCTGCCTAGCCTTCCGCGTTGCCGTAGTATAATCTAAACGGCCTATTCCATACCTTATACAATCTTTAAAGTGATATAATAAAAATTTTGGAAAAGTAGTTTTTTCCTTATTTTGTAAAACTCGTTTTTCAACGTTTATTAAACTCCATCTCATCTTGTAGGATTTACCGTTGACATGAAACTCAATTTATGAATTGATAGAAGTGTTCTAAAATCTACATTAACATTATATTTGTTAAATACTTAGCAGGTGTCTATAGGCGGCCGCAATCGATTGCCATCAGGTAATGCATCTGCTCGTCTGCCACCTATCACATAAAAATATTTATAATAATTCCTCTATTGTCTGATATCCGTAATACAAGCTTAAGTACGAAATCAGGTTAATAATGAATGGGGTAGTATGAATTATAAAAATGTGACATGAAATAGAGGACCTTCGTTATGCTTCATCTAATCGTGAGATTAAAATAGCAAGGCTTTTCTTAAACATTGCATTGTCAATTCAATTCAATAGTTTATTGCATTCAGTATAAAGCCAAGCGCCCGACTTTAACAAAAAAAAATTTATACAGGTTTTTCCTAGTGCAGACAAATAAAATGCATATTTTATGAAATCTGTTTTACATGAAGTTATGGTATAATTAAGATTGATTACCCACCTATTATTCTAATATGGTAAACTATCCGTTTAGCTCATTGAATTGAGCACCGGTTATGTATGACCGGAGCAAGAGTCGCTTATTGTCGTGCATCAGCAAAAGATTGCCTGTGAAACCGGTAACTTTGGTTTCACGGGCGATCGTATCCGGAATGATGTGATCCGGCGAAGAACCAAAGCCATCGACAGTTCACAGGATTATGTAGCAAGCTAAACTGGCTGTAGGGGTTATGGGACAACTCGAACGAAAAAAACTGGCCCGAGAATTTCAAGATTTTTTGGCCCGTCACTGTTTTAACCTAACCTATATTTTCATGATGATAATAATGACTAAACTCTACTAAACGAAAAAAATATTGGTGAAAGTAGGATAGAGCACTGACGAGCAAAAACATTTTGAAATTCTCGGGCGAGTTGTCACTACTCCCCGCTTATAGGCTGTATATATATATAATTCTGCTATATTAGCCACCGACCTGACAACTGCTGGGGTACGATTTCTTTACGTAAACGTAATGTAGGACGCCCTCAAGCCAGATGGAGCGATCTGCGCTAGATGGCTGGCAAGAGCTGGATGCGAGTAGCGAAAAATCGATCGTTAGAGGCGAACATTATGAGAGGCCTATGGCTAGCAGTGGACTGGAACAGACTGATGATGATCTTTGGGTACCATTCCGGTACAAGGCGAAGCATTTAGTTTAACGTCGTAAGACCCAAAAGTCTTTTAGTAAGAGTCATAAACAATTGTTTTTCCATTGTGTCTGCTGTCTGGGCCTTACGACGTTAAGTGCAATAGTAAAATCAAGTCCCGAAAGTAATATCGCAGGGCGACTAGTCGAGCTATAAGTAAGTAACTCAGTGTCACGGTAAATCGGAAAACGTAAACAGATACTGTCGTGTCTCTGATTAAACCGAATAAATTATGTGAATTAATTACCACTAGTACCTACTAGTTGCCTTCTAAGGCATGTCGCTTTGGCGCCGTGGGTAGTTAGATATACAGCTGTATGTTGTTATTGCTACTAACTTAGATATAATTGATAGCTAAACTAATTATGCTACATGTAGTATAACTAAAACGGGGTGCAAAAAATCGAACAAAATAGAAATACTGTTTATTTAAACAGTTAAGTACGTACAGCCACACATCAATGTATACAAAACTTGTCAAATTTCTTCAATCGATTCTCATCTTACTTTCATACACACACATTAAGCTAAATATCAATTGAGGACATTTGATAGGTTGTGGTAACCTGATATATGGGTGACTGTACTTGATTTCCGAGAGTCGTTTTGATTTTCCTTAGTAAGTAGGTACCTATATAAATATGAGATGCAAAATGACGATATTCATTGGTTTTTCGAACCGATTCAAGTTGAGATAGTATTACTATATAAATCAACAATATGTTAGAAGCCCACAAGAGGATTGTGATTTGTTATTCTGTTTCGAAAACTTGTTTTTGTAGTTCTATGCGTATCCGATGATTGTTGCACGAAAAGACAAAAACCTACTAAAATAAGTAGGTTCCTTATATTGGCAAAATTACTTCCAAGTACTCGTAGATACCTACGACTGGCCGATGTCACTGTGTTGTTACGTTTGGTTTTCTTGCAATACGTAAACAGTGTACCTACTTGAGGAGATTTCAAATGAGCCAACATGCGCGTGCGGCGTTCATCTGTTTGCCGCATAAGGGAGCCATTGCGCCCACGCCGAACAAGAGGTCGCTTGTGGCACGACTGGCTAGGACGGACCTCTTTACCTTGCCAATCCATGGTATACGACGGAGGACGGGTCCAAAATATGAAAACAACCTTGTTAATTCGGAATATAAGAACTTTATTCGATAATAATTTAAATCTAAACATGGCAAGACCAAAACATCTCTAGTAGATGGCCGCTAGACTTTATATTAATGGAAACGAACAAATGCTTGCGCGATGCAAGAGTAAATCGCCCAGCGCCATCTATTAGCACGGATCGGAACTAACTACCCGTACTTGAGCGCGCTTGACACCGCGCCTATACAAGATTTTGTAATTTTTGAAAAATGTATCGTAGATTGTCGCTTGTCGCTTTTGAGGCAAAATATTTTAATATTAACACAAAAATGTAAATGGTTGTCATAAATGCTCGCCTGTTAATTATGAATTTTAAATCTAAAGAAACATTCCAATATCTAAAAATAAAAATACCTAGGTGCAAAAGAGTTTTCTCGCATCGATTAATCAAACGATAAATTGCTTACTATTGATTGACTAAGCTTATTTTGAAGGATTCTATAAAATAAAAATTTAAACTATTCACAACTTTTTTGTAGGGTACGTATCATGAACCTCACTGGTAATTAGTAAATTAAAAGAAAACCAATTCAATGGCGCTGTTAGAAAATAAGCAAGTTCAAGCTTATTCCAGAAAATGTACGTCTGCACTTTAATAATAAACAATATTTTGATAATAAATAAGTTTAAACCGCTTGTCGACCCTCGTCGATTTTTAATCGATTTCTTGTCTTATCACGAAACTATCTAGTACTTATCGACTAGCTGGAAATCGATTAGGTACAGGTCTCATGTCTTATTGCACATTCAACTAAGTGAAAATTCTTTGTCTAGTATGAGATTAAGATCTGGAGCGCAATTCTCGTGCACTCGATATACATATCGAATGAGAGATTTCGTCCATATAAATGTTTAATTCGATATGTATATCGAATGCACGAGATTTGGGCCCCTGGTTCATATTTCCGTAATTATTCTCGACTTTAGGGTGTGGGCATTGCGAATGCCGTCTTATCTTCGCTGTCGAAACTTTCTCAACTTGCCAGTCTTGTTTATTGCATCCAAGATGCCACCATACGGCCTCTTGATTGCACCATTATTATATGTTAAACTCATCTACTGAGCCCATTAACGATATCTTTGCGACACTGGAAATTAATTTGACATAAATATAAACCAGGTAAAACACCAAAATTCTCCAACCACCAGTGGTTAAATAGAATTTTAGATTCAAGGATTTAGTTAACTTTGGTTTTGTTGATTTTCAAACAACAATTCAACTTAATGATTTTTATCCATTCAACGGATTCTAAAGCTCAGATATATTTCTTAGTGATTCAGTAAACAAATTTATTCTCACGGTTACATAACAACTAATATCAACACAACGTAGAGCAATAGTGACCCAGAAATTATTATTCAGTGAATAATTTTCCTCGCTACTGTCTCGTCGCGGTTAAGTAAAGATGTCTCGAGTGTTTGCACCGCATTGACCTTCAGTGGTTTGGCAAACTTATTGACTGAACGGTTACGCCATAGCATGTGTGTGAGCGAGGAGCGCCGCGCGGGCACTCCGACGTCAGCCGCGGCGCGCGCGCTCGTGTCCCCCGCCTCCGACACTTACTAACGCGATCTCTTCTTCCAGATCACGACAAGGACTACACAAAACGTCCTCTCGACTTCGACATCGAAGAAGAAACACGCAAGAAGGAAACCTCCAAGTGGCTCGAGAGCCACTTCGGCAGTGACTCCCGGTCGTCACACGATTCCATCGCCGAGGAAATAGGACGGCGACCCGAACCCGGCTTCTACGTCAAAAACAAAACAGCAGAAGACGAGGGCTACTACGGGAAAACATCTTCCACAAACCCACCGCCCCCAGTGTACGGAGATCGCGTTTTAAGAAAAACTAAGTCGTCCACACCCTCTGATGAGCGTGTCCCAGCACCCACGAACAGAACAGGAGGATATTTCAAAGGCGTCGCAGATTGGTCCCAGAGGCGCGCGAGCAAACCGAGGATGCCGGAACCACGTAGTTCTTCCCCGTCACCACCAACAGTGCGCTCACCATATGCCAGTGATGACCGGTTAAACGGCTCCTCCCCCAGACACGTATACGGGAAGCGCGACTCGCCGCAGGGGAGGTCGTCGCCGGTCGGCCGCCGTCACCCGCCCTCGCGCGACGACTCCGCCTACGTCTCCTCATCAACAATGCACAGTCCGCCACGTGGTTCCCCATTCCGACCTTTGGAGACCGACCGCTCCTTCCGCGAACCGTCTGTCGAAGACGATTACCGACCAGTTGCGCCCGAACGAAAACGACACTCCAAGCAAAGGTTATCTGAGGAGCATCGCTACGACAGTGGATATAGGAGTTCATCGCGCAATGAGAACTCCGGGCGCTCGCGCGATAGTAGAGAGGAGGGAGCCACAGAACCGCCTCCAGATTATTCGCCACCGAGGGAACGTCGCGGGAGTTCGGACAGGGATCGCACCCCACCCCGCAGGCGGGATCGTGATGAGCGCAAGCAGAATCAGAAAACGCGGTTTGCAGACAGCGGCCGACGTCCGTCACCAGCGCGGAAGTCGGTGGGCTCGGCGATCGGGAATTCTATAAGAAAATTGGTTGGGAAGATCCGTTCGGCGTCGGCGGAGAGGCGAGCGCGGTGGCGGAACTCGCGAACACCGTCGCCGGAGCATTCTTCGCGGACGTACAAACAGTACGGCGGGGAGTTGGCGCCCCCCGTCGCGCCCCCGCACCGCTATTACCTTGGGGAGGACCCGTTCGCGCCCAGCATCTACGGGCGCGAGCACAAGTACGAGGGCAGTCCAAGACGCGCCGCGGCTGCCGATGCCCGCGAACACCGCGAACGGTAAGTGACGCCCCCACATTGTTTATACCTCGGACTTAACAGCGAAACAAATTGCGTGACGAGCAGAAGACATATCCATTTTTAGTATAACAAAATCGCTGCGGACCATCAAAGTTAGATCATTTTTAAATATGACTATATCGTTTAATAGTTTGGATTAAAAATCAAATGAGCCTTAAATAGAATCTTGTCCTACAACGGAGCTATGCTCCCGCCTACACTAAGGCTTGAAGCATAAAATTTAATTAAGTCTTCTTGTTCCAATATTATCATAAGCTTACGGCGATATTCTAAGGTGTAGTCGTTAATAAAAATACTAATAAATTTAGATATGACATTAATTGAGGTAATAATTACCTAATCTAAAATTGTCATCAACTTATCGGGATAGAAGAGAGAAGAGTAGTAGTAGAGAGAAATATATAGCCGAGTTTGCAAGCTCTTAGACATGATTGTATTTTTTTTATATTTTAGCAATTTTTACCTATCAGTTCAGGTAATTCGACGACACAATTACTGACATTTTTGACTTGACTAGTGGTCACGATGGGACATTTGGCATAGATACATTGTGCCTCACAGTCTAAGAGTTTATGGGTTTGATCCACAAATGTTATGGCGCACCTGTAACTCTGGTGTTGAGAGTCCATAGGCGGCGGTAATCACTTACCATCAGATGATCGTATGCTCGTTTGCCCCCATATCATACAAACTCATATTTGGGCCAGAAACTGTGGTAACACTTTATCTTTGGTGATAGCCTAGGAATGCATGTATGATATTGGGTGATTTTTAAGGTTTTTTTTGTGATAGGTGACCAAGAAATATTACTTTATATTTACAACAATCTAAGAGTCTACACGAGATAAATCGAGGTCATTTTGTTTTACTAAAACCCTAATGCTAATGAAATGCCCATAGCCGGTACAAATAACGAACTGCCAAAACAGTTAACAATCAACGTCTCTTGTTTGTTTGGAAACAATCGTAAACGTTGACCAATATACATATTAATAGATGTTTAAAATCACTTTATAAGGAGATCATATCGATAAAAGATTCATTTGGTTAAGACTTAAATTTATTAGCAGTTAGAAAGTGAGAACAGATGTCAATTTCGTAGACGTGGAAAATGTATTATGATGTGTAAAAAGATAGTTTATATAAAATTTACAGTTTTTGTACATACGTAGATCACGTAAAATTATAATAAATAACTGATGAATTTTCTAATCGAAGAAATTGAATATTGTTTGAAGAAAATTATTTAAAATAGATAAGATTTAAAAAATAATATTTTTTGTGTTTTTGAAACAAAAAAAATGTACATCAAAGCCACGGTATATGTCACATCAATCAGCGAATGCGTTCCGGCATATCTTGCCTTTTCCATCTGCCACCGTCCATGAGCCTACCTTGTAGGGGTAAATACTCATTCCTCTTATAAAGAAGCCCTTATTTAGTTCACCGCCGCTGACTCAGACATGTTTGCCGACTCAATCGGTCTCTTTGGTATTGACAAGTGACTCATGGCTAGGAAATGTTCTCAACACAGGTGTATGCTTAGGTGCTCATTGTTTCATGCAAATTAGTGTTACAATTATCCACGCAGATTAAAACATTGCATTAGTAACTCTTAGGTTGTTTTTGCACAGTTGCCTCTACTTAATTATTGCACACCCACACAGGAACTGTTTATAAATTATAAGCAGGAGATCAAATGAGACGCAATTGTAGACTAAAGCGGCATGCTAAATTATTATGGATCAAGTATACTTATAAATATATATCAGTATTTTAATACGCGTAAACAAAGCACGGTCGTTAAGTGTGTGGGATGAGATTCCCCATTGAATCCAATTACTAAAAGACGAGATTACTAGTTTTTATGATTACACCAAGAGATAACAATGAGCGTACGTGGGCCTGGCTCATTTGCCATCACGACAAAGCAATAAACTGTTTAGGTGTACGTAAAATAGTCAATTCTGTTTTTTACGTTCCAGGGGCCAGTTTTCGAGCACACTGGGTCGATTCAGTCACTCAACAAGTCGATTGAACCCGAACAGCGAGCCTGAAGAAGATTACATCCGCAGCGCTCAGACGCTGCCGCGCAAACTGCATGAGCGCAAAGAAAAACCCACCGAGAAGCCCAGCTCCAACAAATACTGGCACCGACTGACACCGAACAAGCGGTCCAACAGTGCGGTCAACATATCACACAACGTCTCCTCCTCTCCCGACGGTAAGGTGAACGGCTACCCGCCCGGGCCTGCCAAGCCGGCGCGGACGTACAAGGCTCTCAACCGGAGCAAGAGTTTTGCTATGGGAGCACCTGAACAAGAAACGCACCCACGATACGTCTCAGGCATGAGTAGAAACTACTCAACTATGTACAAGTCAAACCCTCACCTGAGCCGCCTTGACGAAACGCCGGAGCAGCTCAAAAGTCCGGGCATTGTTTCAATCATCAACCGGAGTCAGAGGGATTTGGCCGATGCAGTTTCCCGTGAAACGGAACGCAGGCGGGATGGTTTATTTGGAGCCAGGTACGGAAAGACAACTCCGATAACCAATGGCCATTCAAATGGGTATAAATCTCATGAAGAAGCTGACAAAAAGAAGATATTTCTAAAAGGCCTTCGGGAACGTGCACCTGAGCTGTACCAAACCCTTCACGCCGATGACGAGTCTGATGGAAGTAGGCTGTCATCACGGTACGGAACACCATCTCCACACTATAAGGAGCGCATATCAGAAGAACGCAAGATACCCTTATACAAAACAGAGTCGTTAAATAGAGAAACTAGTCCTTTCGTATCGCGCTTGGACACTAGATTAAAATCTCCTGCTTTGCGAAGAGGAAGCAACAGCAGTGACAATTATTCTGAAACATATAGGTACCAAACCCGGTCGGGTGATCCAGAACGGCCCAGTATCACTGACACTGTTGAAACAGTCAGCAAAAAAATTGTGCCCTCAAGAGACGGACGTTCAAAAGAAATAATTGAATCAAGAGAAGTAAATTCAGTGACCAAAAGCAGGGGATACAAAGCAGAACCTCTGTTAAATGTAAAATATATTGAAAATGGGAAACGCTCTTCGCCTTTGGGATATGAGTCTAAGAATGGATCGGTACCACTGTACACAGAGCGAAGAAGTAGCAATTATAAAGTTATGGAGAAGGTAAGAGATTATTAATAGGTATTCTGGATCATTAATATTGATTGTAAACGCCTTATGCCATATTTTTCTTTTAAGTAATTATATAACGAATAAAAGAGTCATATTGCAGACTGAGTCGTATGCTTTAGGTATAAGGTATCTAACTTTGAATTACAATAAATTAACTTTCGTTAATTTTGTGTAAGCTGCTTTTTGTTGTTTTGTAAAAAGTCATAGCTTTACTAATTTAAATAATAATAATCTAATTCCGTCCAATTTAATACTATAAAATCATTGTTGTGTTCTTCATTTTTATTACTATTGACCACCTCGAGATTGTGGATAAATTTATATATTTTGATGAGATGTAATAATTAATATGACGTAAAAAATGTAATGAAATATAAAATGTATCGTCGATTAAATTTAATGTGTTAATACGCACTAACAATTGGTTTTATTTATAATATTACTAGCTACTTTACCCGAGACTTCGCTCGCACCCCCCACTTCCCTAAAATGGGGGGTTAGAAAGGGGAAAAAGTAGCCTATACTCTCCATCCCTTCAACTAACTCCACTTAAAAATCACGTCAATTTGTCGCTCCATTTTGCCGTGAAAGAAAGACAAACATACAGGCAAATATACAGACACAATGTCTTATTTATAATATTAGTATGGATTATAGGTAAGCACTAAAAGTTTAGTCAAATTATCCACTAAGGTATTCTTTAAAAGTATACTTTCAAAAGTATACTTTTGACCCGCTACTAACTACGAGTAGCGGTAAGTTAAAACTTACCCAAAAACCAAAGTAGGTAGGTAGGTAGGTAGATAGGTAGGTAGTATTTGGAATACCAAAAAACTTCAAATAGCTCATTTTATTGATTTTATGTTTTTTATATGAATGAGTGTGAGTGAGTGAGTCGGATTGAGAGTGATGGAACTAAAGTGGAATTGGGCAGGACATTTAGCTAGGCGCGGTGATGGCATATGGAGCAAGATTATGACCGAATGGTGTCTGAGCAACGGCCGACGAAGTCCAGGTTGTCCGGTGGCACGGGCTGATAATGATGATGATGGTATGAGTGAATATTGTAGATATTATTATGATACATCAGTATATAACTTTTGTTCCTTTATTTAAAGATTGCGATATAAGAAGATATAGTAGAAGTAGCAAACGGGGTAAGCTAATAGAAGGCAATAGGGTGAACGCTCCAGTAGTTGACCAATTAAGGCAGATTTCGATACAAAAAAAAATGTTTACTAAATATCTACTAGAAATTTTGACTTGATTATTTTTGTGTATTAAAATTAGTTATTTATCAATATAAACTCATGAAATTTTAATTTAGTTTTAACATTATTTTATTATTAATTATTAAATTAAAATTTCAGCTAATGCGCCAGTATGTAGTTGTCCAGAGGGATTTACTAGCGACTTAATCTAAATTCTGATTGGTTGCTAGGCTGATTAGTTTTGACACATCAATTTGTAACCAATAAGAACATCTGCTCGTTTGAAAGCGTAATATCGGCGCTTAAATTGAAAATGGTCAACTACTAATGCATGGTCAACTACTGGAGCACTGACCCTATATAAAATGTAAACTCACAGCGCCCTTAGCTGATTAGATCCCGGTGTCTTTCTTTATTTATGGAACCTTACAACAATAACCACCCGGTCCAAAGAAGTTGCTTATAACAACAGTTCAACGATTTTTATACGTCTTCAAATATGCTTCTAAAGTTCTGTAGTCCATGAGTAGCTTTTATAAATAGCCACGTTCGTTTGTCCGTCCGCCCAAGAGACCCACGATGGGTGTCTCAGAATCGGTTGCTCCCCCGTGTCTCCCGTATCTTTTTCTTTGTATTGGTTTGTATATGTAGGGCCGCTGTCTACAATCAGGTGAAGTATTAAATCCTTCAGGTACAGGTAACGTTTTGTTTTTCGTAGATATAATCATGAGTAACGCATATGCTTCTTCTTTTGATATAAAAGGTGATGGCGCCACGTGCTCAGCAAACTGCTGTGGAATCAAACTGAGTATTCTTACTCCTTTTATCAGATATCTGAATGTTTTGTAAGCTGCAGAATTTTTATCTGAAATCCATACTTCCATACTAATATTATAAATGCGAAAGTAACTCTGTCTGTCTGTCTGTCTGTCTGTCTGTCTGTCTGTCTGTCTGTCTGTCTGTCTGCTACGCTTTCCCGCTTAAACCTCACAACCGATTTTGATGAAATTTGGTACAGACAATCTTTAGACCCAGGGAAAGGACATAGGCTACTTTTGATTGTTAAAAATAGGGATGAAGAGGGTGAAATAAGGGTAGAAAGTTTGTATGGGATTTCTTAATTTTAAAAGATAAAACCATGAAACTTTATATTTGGGCACTTAACAAGATATAATTAAACATTTGTTTTAGCGTTTTTGAAATTTCGACCAGTGAGGGGGTGAATAAGGGTTGAAAGTTTGTATGGGATTTCTTAATTTTAAAAGATAAAACCATGAAACTTTATATTTGGGCACTTAACAAGATATAATTAAACATTTGTTCTAGCGTTTTTGAAATTTCTTCCAGTGAGGGGGTGAAATAAGGGTTGAAAGTTTGTATGGGATTTCTTAATTTTAAAAGATAAAACCATGAAACTTTATATTTGGGCACTTAACAAGATATAATTAAATATTTGTTCTAGCGTTTTTGAAATTTCTACCAGTGAGGGGGTGAAATAAGGGTTGAAAGTTTGTATGGGATTTCTTAATTTTAAAAGATAAAACCATGAAACTTTATATTTGGGCACTTAACAAGATATAATTAAATATTTGTTCTAGCGTTTTTGAAATTTCTACCAGTGAGGGGGTGAAATAAGGGTTGAAAGTTTGTATGGGATTTCTTTATTTTAAAAGGTAATACCACGAAAATTCGTTTTTAAGCACATGATAAGATATAATTAAACATCTGCTCTAGCGTTTTTGAAATTTCGACCAGTGAGGGGGTGAAATAAGGGTTGAAAGTTTGTATAGGATTTCTTTATTTTAAAAAGTAATACCTACCATGAAACTTCATTTTTAAGCACATCCATACTAATCCATACTAATATTATAAATGCGAAAGTAAATCTGTCTGTCTGTCTGTTACTCTTTCACGCCAAAACTACTGAACGGATTTAAATGAAATTTCGTATACAGATGATCTAGACCCTGAGAAAGGACATAGGCTACTTTTTGTTGCGAAAAGGGGGTTGTAAGGGGTTAAAAGGGGGGTAAAAAGTTACTTTTCCACGCGGACGAAGTCGCGGGCGGCCGCTAGTAAGAAAATATAACTAAGTTTAAGGGCCTCGTTCACCACCTCTGAGTAAAGTGTCAAATAATTTACTTGTCAATTAAAGTGGGTTCGGAGATAATTGGCCCCTGGTCCGCAGCCTAGTTTAATTTAAATATTTTTTCAATACAAATACCAAGGGCCAATATTCTCCGAGCCCACTTTAATTGACAAAAACATTATTTGACATTCTACTCAGAGGTGGTGAACGTGGCCCTAAGTCAAAAGATTTTCAAGGGCACAACAGCTAATAAAGTCCAGGAAAAAAAACAGGCTTTGAGAGCCACGCTTCAGCATGAATAAAGCCGACTTCACCTCCGGTGTGATACCATCGACCGCATAGGAAACGCGAATATGAGTGCCAGCTCTATGTTTCGCTGAGTGAGGGTAACGGAGGTCCAATCCGGGGTAAGGGGGCTTAAAGGTTGGCAGCGCACTGGTGACTCCACTAGTATTGCAGGTATTGCAGTTGGCAGAGGCATGGAGGAATCTTGGAATAAAGCGGAGGTGTATCCTCAGATTCATTGAAGATAACATTTTCGTAAGTAAAAATTTGTAAGTCAAACTAAAATAACCATAGGGGTAATCGTGTATGTACCTGGACTGTTTAGACACACTCTAATCTCAAGTAATTAATACAAATTAAATATTTAAACTTAGTCGTTGTTCTAATTTTACTTTACAAACTTAAGTTTTTAATTTGTGTTTATTTGTTTTAGGAGTAAATTAATCACATATTTTAATAATTACGTATTAATTGTATTCTGGAATTTCTGAGTTGATTTTAAATTGATAATCCTTTAATTAAATTAAAATAATGAAAATATATTTTACAATGCCCAATTGAGCAAGGGCTCATAATCTATGAAAGGTCAGATTATGACTCCATAATGATCTCGTAGGTTCAATGTGAAATGTCCGTTGAAAAAATCTCTTACCAAATTCACTTTCTTTAACGACATCATTTAATTTTGTGTTATTATTTGTTGCAGAAACTGTGGAAATCGAATTTGATTCTGTAGATATCTGCAAAAGATGAAATAAACTATTCAGTGTACAAATTTAAATGTACAAAACGGTGACCATCAGGACTGGACCAAACGAAATAATCAGATGGGACCATGAGTACTATTTCATACCATTTGCTACCATTAGTACAATATTTGCTACCATTGTTTTAGACATTATATTAAATAAATTAAATGGTCATACATTTTACGTGCAGGCGTTTTAATGGATTTTATTGCTAATGTTTTCAAGAAGCTTCCCAAATTTATTATAAAAATATAAGCTTAAGCAAATCTATAATATAAAAATGAATCGCAAAATGTGTTGGTAACCGCATAACTCAACAACGCCTGGACCAATTTGGCCAAATCTTTTTTTAAAATGTTTGTTGGAGTTCAAGGATGGTTTTTACGGCGAGAAAAATTAGAATTACTTTCCACGCGGACGAAGTCTCGCGGGCGGCCGCTAGTAGTTAATAATTATTTATATTAATAGAGTGGTAAATACAATGCTAATACTTTAAAAACTCATAAGTGGTCATCCAACCTGACGTCAGAATGTCTGACCATTGAATTTATTTAATATAAATTTAAGTCTAAAACAAAGGCAGCAAATATTTTACTAATAGTATCTAGCAAATAGCCTACCGAATAGGTACTAAATGGTACACATGATCACGACGATATAGATCAAAAATATGCTACAATAATGTAAACCGAGTTTTATTACTAGATACCAAAATGGAAAGGTCAAATGCATCTGAAAAACTATCTTCTTTTTTTATACAAAATGGCTCGGTTTTGCTCTATTCTATTTGTAGCTTCTTCACACAATAGTCAAAGCATGTCCGTGTTACTTAAAAACAGGTCACTTTTTATTTACAGAGTTATAGATTACTAGCGGCCGCCCGCGACTTCGTCCGCGTGGAAAAGTAACTTTTTACCCCCCTTTCAACCCCTTACAACCCCCTTTTCGCAATAAAAAGTAGCCTATGTTCTTTCTCAGGGTCTAGATTATCTGTATACCAAATTTTATTTAAATCCGTTGAGTAGTTTTGTCGTGAAAGAGTAACAGACAGACAGACAGACAGAGTTACTTTCGCATTTATAATATTAGTATGGAAGTATGGATTAGTATGGAAGTATGGATGCTCTATAGGATCAGTTTATTGTGAAATAGTGTCACAAGAATTTTGAGTTAGGTCACTATCATTCTAAGGGTGCGATACGTTTTATGTACGTTTGGAGTTTTGGTAGGAGGGAGTGGAAGACCTTTTGTGTAAGTTCATTTGCACGAACTATATTCTAGTCTTAAAGTTTTGAATACTTACATTGCTTGTATTTGACGTCATCGTTAGCAATTCATTACTTTGAGTTACGTTCTCAGAACATTCATCTTTTCCATGTGCTTTAGCATATTTTTCTACGGCAATATAAAGGTCCAACTCACTGTCTATATTTAATACATCAAGTCCCAATATATACTCAACAGTGATTAAGTTTGCTGTCGTAAAGCTTGGATCTGCCAATAGCTCCTTGGTCCTGGTTTGAATCACCTAGATTTGAAAAATAAGTTTATTTTTTAAACCAATCACCATAATCTAATAATTTTTCATATAATGTAAATGGGGTTATTTGTAAAACATCAAAAAATTCCACAAAATGATTTGTTTGGGATCACCTGAATATATCAACTCTTTTATCTAAAACAAGATAGAGAGGAGCTTAAAAAAGCTAATCTTCAAATTCGAAGAGGCCCCATGAAAAAAATATATCTTATTTTAGAATTATATATGAATATTCTATAACCTAATATTACTGGCTGTAATGTGTAATTAATAGAATATGTCAAAATTACTCTTATCATTTATTTTAATATTATGTAAAGAAACCAATTAGGATATTTTGCAGTGCCCCCACGGGGCTCATGCTGCGAACCTGTTTTTTGTTTTAGATCTTTTGTAACCACATGATGCGATAAATAATATGACCATAAATTATCAGAATCGTCAGTTGATAAATTTTCGGAAAATAACGAACTGCATTCAAAAGACAAGGTAGGGCTTGTAACAACAGTTGGTTACAAAAGTTTATTTATCAAAGTTAGGTCAAGACCTAACCTAACTTTGTTATAATATTAACTTTATCAATTAGTTCATTAATCTTCTACCGCTCTGCCCGCCGCTATGACATCACTCCGACCAAACGGCCCACTAGCCAGACGGCCGGCCAGTAATTGATACATAATACTTTTGCCGATAGGAAACTAGAAAACACTTGAACTATAGGAAAACACTTCAGTGATAGAAAAACACTTCAGTGATAGGAACGAACTTTTATAACTACATCATAAATACTTGACTAGCACGATGGCGCATTTCCTACCGACCTTGCCTCATACACCAAAGGTCGTGGGTTCTATCCCCACCCTGGAAAAACATTTCTGTCATGAATTGTGTTTGTTCAGTATCTGAGTGTTATGTGGTGATGTATTTGAGGAACTATTTTATATTTGTGATTCCACTGTTTTCTGATATAATTATGTAACACAAGTGTATGAGCTAGATACCTACTTCTTACGGAGTCAGGTCAATGCATGAGGTGTTGGGTGAATTTATATCTAATGGCCCGCCCTCATTTCCTTTTGGAACTTATTAGTTCCAATGTATGCCAATAGATGCCGG
Organism: Cnaphalocrocis medinalis; assembly: GCA_014851415.1. NCBI lineage: Eukaryota > Metazoa > Arthropoda > Insecta > Lepidoptera > Crambidae > Cnaphalocrocis > Cnaphalocrocis medinalis. Next base: position 10,699,154 of record CM026285.1, on the reverse strand, counting down.
TGGGTGTCGATTAAATTGCGCAAGTGTTTTGCCTTTTCGGGTAACTTATAAGCCTTGTGCTTGTCTTGTCTGTAAGTTATCTCTTTAAAAATAGTATAGAAGATTGAAGAAGATAGAATAAAATTATGCCAATGAGATACGAGGATATTACAACTTACCTGAAAACATTCGTTTAAAAGTAAATCCACATCGTGCAGTCGTGACAATTCATAGATCTGAACAACGTTTTGAGGACTAATTCTCTGTCGCCTAATATATTCCATGCACTCCCTACTGAGGTGTGGTAACATGTATTTTTGAGCACATTCGTACAAGTCACAAGCTTCTTCAATTGTACCTACGTCAATTTTATCGCCGTATATGTACCTGAAAGTAATGTTCATTACAGTACCTAACTAAATTTTATGAATTACTAGTTGCCCGTCCTCACTTTATTTCGGGACTTAGTTTCTGTTTGAAGTACCACAACATACCAATAGATGTCACGTCTTGGTATTACTACGCTAATACGCAAACGTTTTGCGTTTTCGTTTTGCCTATAAACCTCACACTTAGTTGACTCTAGAAGCTACCTCTTTATAAATAGGTAGTATAGAAGATGCAACTCACATAAAATACTTATTAAACTGTAGAGCGATAGCACAAAATAATGTCAATATGTATTTTGTGGCGATAGCTCAGTGGACAAGAACGCGCCTTGTAGAGACAATGTAGACGTCAAATGATTGTGACGGTAAAAGTGTAAGTACCTACGTACCTATGTAGTACCTAGTATGAACGTCCTGTTGGTCTAGTGGTTTAAGTACCGGGCCGTGATCTCGGGGTCCCGGGTTCGATTCCTGGGTCGAGCAAAAGTATGTTTCGGATTTTTCGAACATAGCTCGGGTTTGTGATCACCAATCCGCAATGGGCAAGCGTGGTGATTAAGCCTAATCCCATCATGGTAGCGATAACTTGATTTCTATGGAGGCCTTTGCCCTGCAGTGGGACAGTATATAGGCTGATACTTAATTTTTTTTTTACCTTCGTACCTAATGATTTCTTGGATTTCGTGTAAGCTCTGGCATATGTATCTATAGTATATTTGAATTACTTACAGTAACATATCTCTAAATGTTTCTGGATGTATATCAGGGATTTCTATGCAGCTAGAATTCGCCATAGGTCCATTTAGCATTCTATCGAAAACCGGTGAAGCCATAGATAAAAACAGTCTGTGGGCAGAAAAGGGAAGCTTTTCTTGGTCTCTGCCCACCAAAAACGAACAATCAGCCCATTGGCCAGAGCTCAGAATTTCCAATCCTCTATCTTTCACTTTTTCAAGAGATAATTGCCAATCTGTCATTATTACACTGTGTGATTGATAGATACGTGTAGATACGCTCACTGGCTTGTATTCGAATAAGTAATGAGTGTTATTATCACTGCAGAATAGATAAAGAGGATACTTACACAAAATAATTACACACAGAAAGGAGGCTGCCCACTAAGAGCTAAAAACGTGTCATGTACTCACGCATGCGCACTAACGGGGAAATACGCCTTTACGACCACATTAATCCTAGCCTATGACATAAGATTGTCAAACTGTCGAGGTCTGTGGTAGAGGCCGCGCGCTTATTTACTCATGCCGGGCAACAACCCTAGCATATGTCAGTGAACTCTTCTAAACTCAAAATCAGGCTGAGTCTAACTTCTGTGTGTAATTATTTTGTGATACTTATTTCCGTTGCTATTTAGTGTTGCCGATCGATACAATATCGATAGTTGAGACGTCAATAGTAAAGTAGTCTATCGATTTGGAAACAGTCGCGGTTTTGGCTGGAGGCAACGGTTGACCTGAAGGGATGCTGTGACCTATGTAAGTTCATTATTGCTAAAAACATCATCACCACCATCATCCACTTTTAGCATTATTGAACATTATTGTTATAGCTGGAGGCACGAAAGTATAGCGATGACCGTTATTTTGCGCACTTGTAAAAAAGAAGACTTTCTATGAAAATTGGTTTCTGCGCACTCAAGGTCATAACTACACTTTCTTGCCTCGGACTATACTTGTCGCGCGTTAAAAATATTGTATTGTATCTTGAAAAGTCCAATTACTTGCATCTAAGTCTGTATTGCTTACTTTAAAATATATATATCATATTTTCGCCACAATCAGTGTACATAAATAGGTTGCTTTCGCCATAATCAGTGTACCTAAAAAGGAATGTCCAACTCGAGATTTGCCCCCCAATTTGTTTTTTCCACTCTGTATACTTACGTTGATTAATCAAGATGACATTTTACATTTTGAAATACACAATAACACAAGTTAGCATGATAATACACACTCGTACCTACATAATGTGTTTATGTACAAGTCAGCATGATAGCGGCCACTCGACATACCTACGTGTCACAGAATAATATAATTATGTTTATTTGCCCACACAAACTAATACATTAGCTGTTATGTTTTTAAACTTTTGCGTTGCATTACTTATACAAATACTTTATATAAACGGGACTAAATGCGAGAACATTTAAATATAAGTAATTTATCATCAGTCAGTAAATGATATAATGTAGGTACTTAAATTTAAATTTTCTCGCGTTTCATCAGCAACCCACGCTCGTCCACAGCTGGACATAGGTCTCCCCTAATGCACGCCACCGCTCCCGATTTTCGGCCACTCTCATCAAGCTCACTCCAGCCAGCCTTCGAATGTCGTCATCCCATCTTGTAGCAGGGCGTCCTATTTTAACACTTTTGAAGAAACATCCTTTGTTAATAGGGAGTAAAAAAATAGTATTGAGTTTCGTTTTTTTTAAGTTATAATGTTGGATTTTGATATAGTAGATTAGTAGCATAGATCAAAAATAAATTATCATTTTTTTTGGAAATTTAACCTTTGAGGGGATTTGGCTACGGGTTGAGTAGTAAGAAAGTTAGTTCTTTTTTGGCAACTGCGAGTTTCACAACTGGGTTAGATGTGAAAAAAGAAAAACCTATCGTTTTTGGCAACTGGTTGAGTAGCAAGAACGTCAGTTCTTCTTCGGCAACTGGTTGTCAAAATTAGTTGCCAATGCGGCCGAAAGGTACACTACGTTTACCGAGTCGCGGTCTCCACTCAAGGACTTTACGGCTCCAGCGGTTGTCAGTTCTGCGGCTAATGTGACCAGCCCACTGCCACTTCTCTCGTTTAGTCTCGTTTATCAAAAGTATCTACATTTTTTAATAAAAATTTAGTTCATAATGGAAGATACGCGAATGGGGAGTTTAAAGGTTGGCGGCGAACTTGTGGCTCTTACTCGTGTTGCTAGTGTCCACGGGCAGCGTCTGTCACCTATAACATAAAAAATGTTTTTAATATTTTACTATTCAGTACTCAGAGACGTCATTTAGCCTTAGTGCTCATTATCTTAACTATGGATAGTCTGATATTTATTAAAATAAAATTTTCACTTAAGTGACAATTAAGGTTTAATTAACATCTCTGAGCGCGGTAATTAAAATAAACGCCTATTTTATAATTGCTGAGTATGTCAGAGAGCTGCCTGTAGGTAATGATAAATGTGAAGGCGCTTGACTTCAAACAAGTGTCTCCGCCGAACTGGCTTAAAGCAGAATTTGCTTTTTAAAGCCACTGCCAGCCATAAACGTGTATGTCAAAGGGGGCCTCAAACAGCACACACTAACAGGTTCCTAACTGCCTACGTAACTGCTTATTTAGTTATCAAACAATTCATTTCAACCTTGTCGTTGTACTGGACTTAAAATTAGCAGTAAGAAAAATCCAATAAGGTGAAAAAAATATGAAAGACTGGTGTTGCACGCAAAGGTTCAAACTTCAAGCAATGTTTTATATGCTTTGAGTTTTTTTTTAATTTTGATATGGTTTCTACCAAAAAGTTGTCTTAAAATGAAATAGTAGGTATTATGTTTTAGCACCTATCAAAGTAAAAAAAGTGAGTCAATGCAATGTTGACTACAATATTGCTACGGCCAGCTACGAGTTTTGTTACTCGAAACTACCAAGGCAGTTCTCTTTGTATCGCATCGCAAATGTAGCGTAGCGTTTGCTACGTTACGCTGAACTACGCTACGGGGGCTACAACACTACACATTCGACTACGGCGCGTAGCGATACGTAGGTACAGACAGCCACACAACAGGTTACCACAATCTGTCAAATTTCCTCAATTGATATTGAACCAAACACGTGTGACATAAAGGTGAGAATGGAATGAGGAAATTTGACAGTTTTGTATACTTTGATGTGTGGCTGTACGTACAAGCTACGTTTCTCTGCAAATACGCAATGTTTTCTTTCAGTGAGAACGATGGTAGCTCCGTGGATATAAACGCACCTTCCATACGGGAGGTCGTGGTTCAAATTCGAGCATGGACCTCTGGATTTTACCCAAATCAATGAGCGTATTTCTGCCGTTTAGCTCGATAACGACTTTTCGGATCGTTTCTGAAATGTGTATTGTGTAACCACAATTTAGTTCCCCTGTTAAAAGGTTGTGAAGCACAGACGGCAGTTGTTTCATAGTAATTACCAGACCCCTTTTTCAGACTCCTTTGTTCAGACTCCTCTTTATTGACTAACAAAGAAAACATACTACATCTCAAAGCGTCATAAAACTAATTTCTATAATAAGTTTGATTGCTTTAACAATTTTAACAGGTTTTGGTTTTTTTTTGCCACTTACTTATTCCTTCATCTATTCTATGCGGAGAACACTGATTCATTATAATTTCAAAATTCTAAATAGTAGTATAGTAATAAGTTATAAATAATAAGTTTTCTATCAGATGATCCACCTGCTCGTCTGCCACCTATCACATAAAAAAACCTAACCAAACGAACAGGCACATTTTCGCATTTAAAACGATAATCGATATTAGTTCTGCAGATGTGTTAAAGATAGCATCGCAGCCCGTGAATAAAGTAGTAGTGTTCACAAATTTGTATAAAACTTGATCCGTAACCAAACATGCGTCAGTCGTTGATCTGTGCTCAGAGCATGGTGTGTCTCAAACGGAGCATTATTTGATATTATATTTACAAAATGTTAGTGAATCCTTTAACTGTGACACTTTTACTGTTCTTAACATGTTGCGAGTGTGCAAACATTTTATACGTAATGCCTTTTACGTCTAAATCACATCACATTATGTTGAAACCATTAGGATTAGAGTTGGCAAGAAGAGGACATAATGTTACGGTTATTACTGGTTTCAAAGTAGATGAGAATTTCACGAACTATCATCAGGTACTGGTGGATGAAAAGGAGATTTGGGATGTAGCCGGTATGTATGTACTTTCATTATTTAGAGTTATAATATCTTGCAAATTACGAAGAAGCACTATATAGGTATAACTATGTAGGTTTGGTCGTGACTGAGAGCTACCGAATTGTAAAACAAGGAAAATAGAGCCGGCAATTTGGATATTGCTTTAGAAGGTAATTGTTGTGAGATTGTTGGCAGAAAGAAGTGCTTTTCTCTAAAAAAATTGCTAAAAACGGGAAATACTAGTAACATAATAACATAAAAATTTCATGTTTTTTGACATTTTTGTAAATAAGTCTAAAACAAAAGAAGTCCCAGTGTTTACAGGCCTGCCACTACTGTACCTCAAATTAGAATCAAAACGGCGGGGGCCAATCGTCTTAGGTCAGCCTGCTACACCCTTTAAACTAGTTAAACTGAATACTTATAGAGGTTGGAGATATTTCTGAGCAAAGTTTTTTTTTTGTCGGCGCTACCAGCATGTAGTCCAACAATTCTAAATGCGATAGTAGCTAAAAATTAAATAACACGTCAGATCCACACAAATTGACCTTACATTATTTTTATCATTTCCTAGGTCCCGGTTCTCAGTTCAATATTTATCTAAAATAATTGATAGCGTTACAAAGCAACCGAATAGATAAGCTGTATAATTATGATACTAAAACCGCAAATCATGCGTTACTCGTAACTTAGTAAAAAAATATACCTACTGGTCTACTAAGTTTCAACTGGGTAGTCGTTTCAGTTTTAGAAAAATGGCTTTTTAATAATAACTTAGCCGACAATCGAATCCGTTTTAACCATTTGGTCACGAAATCCCAAAATCGAGTATATTTTTTTGTTTGAAATATTTTGATAGTCTGCATCCAATTTTTCAACAATAAAATGAGAAAATTACAGCTAGTGGCAGCATCGGATTGATTTCCATATTTTCCATAAATATATTTCCCACGAAATTATTAACTCATTTTTTTTCCTATTCCAGGAATCAAAAGACCCAATGTTTTCACTATGGTGGAAATCCCAGCGGAAAAATTCCACGAAATGATTCTTTGGGGCGGTGGATTAGGATTTACAAAGCTGACATTGGAATCTAAAGAAGTCAAGCATTTCTTGGCGAATGATAACAAGTTTGATCTGGTTATTGCTGAGCAGTTTTTCCAGGAAGCAATATACACATTTGCTCATAAATACAGTGCTCCACTAGTCCTGGTGACGACTTACGGGAATTGTATGAGACACAATATTGTACAGAGAAACCCTCTGCAACTTGCAACAGTCTTAGCTGAGTTCCTGGATGTGAGATCCCCAACAACTTTTTGGGGACGGCTCAGAAACCTTTATTTCACAATGTATGAGTTTGTTTGGTGGAAGTATTGGTATTTGGAGCAGCAGGAAGAGTTTGTGAAGAAGTACTTACCAGACCTACCGAAGCCAGTGCCGAGTCTTTACGATCTGCAACAGAATGCTTCCCTAATGTTGGTTAACAGCCACTTCAGTTTTGATAGTGCAGTTGCGTACCTTCCTAATGTAGTTGAAATTGGTGGGATACATTTAACGCGCAGCACTTCACAAGTTCCACAGGTATGATGCATTTTCTTTTTAAAATTTGTGTGTTTATTGTGACGTATTATATTAATTTTATTTACTTTGTTTGTATATAAACATCAGATATAAAGATATATTTATTGCACAGAAATAGAATACATTAGCAAAAACACAGCAATAAGCAGTACCTAAGTACAATATGGCGGTCTATTTCATAATTATTAGATTTAACAATTTCTAATAAAATTACATGGCTTTTTTCATTTTACATGGACGTACATGAGATGCTTTATACTTAATTTGGTAAAGTATATTGGATCTAAGTATTTTTTATGTTTTATTAAATCAGTTTTATGGCAAGAATAGAAAAAGAAAACGGTGGCCAGTTCTTAGTCTGCCATAACACTGGGTTGTGACTGGGGTTTCCACATGTTAACAAAAAATGTCAACGCCCTGTTTAACGCTTAACACCCGGTGTTTTACGCTTTAATGTAAAAAAAAAAACAAAATAGCAGAAAAAAAATTTATGCTAGGAGTTTGTCACACGATTTTTTTGTTCGTCCATAGTAGTAAATAGCATAATAATGCCCAGACACCGCATAATTAATCGACGCATAAAACGCCAATTGTATAAGTACACCTACTTATTATTTTTTGTCAAGATTCAACATTGTTTAGTTGTTGCTGTGGAGGTTAAAAAAACGCTCAGTAACGTTTCGGCCTTGAAATAATTGTATAAGACGCTTTGATTTACATTTAGTAACAGATCGGTGTTTGTATAGTTAGGTATAATATAATCTATTTATTACTAAAACTTATTTAACACACTTTTTTTCATAAGATTGGCATTTATTTATGCTATTGCCTGGTTAAACAAACGTCAGTCGTGCTTTGGATGAAAGTTGAATAAATTGTTTCGAGTTGCACAGCATTCCACTTACAGTTAGAGGTCCTCCAACCCGATGATCAGAAAGAATCTAAGGCGCAATCTACGTCTTATTGTCTCTTCATAGCCCGTTTGGAAACAGGAGATTCGCTAATGTTCCTCAAAGTAGGCACCTCTTTTGCAAAAGTCGTAGAATAAAATGTTGTTCAGTATGGTTAGTACAAGACATAGTTAAAGGGATGCACATGTTCACAGATACATCCTGTATAGAAAACGTGACAAAATACATGTATCATTGTGCCAGTGGTCATATAATGTAGCCTTGTGTCTGGTTACGTAAATGATTGTAGACAGGTCTCGTGTTGTTTAAAATTATAATGATTGAAGGTATTCTCTTATAATTCTTTTATTAAATACTAGTGGACGCCCGCAACTTCTCCTGCGTGGTTTGCCACTAAAATAATTATTCGAAATAAATCAACCATTAGATACTTAATAAAAGCTGAATTCAAATCCGTTCAGTAGATTTTGAGATTATCGCCAACAATCAGACAGACAAAAATTAAAAATCATTTTTCATGTTCTGTTACAGTTTTTGGTGATGATATGATGATGATGAAGTTTTTTTAATGTTCCAGGATCTGCAGAAACTTCTAGACGAGGCCAAGGACGGAGTAGTGTACGTAAACTTTGGATCTAACGTGAGGAGTTCCGAATTGCCAACTGACAAGAAAAATGCATTTATAAAAGTATTCTCCGAGTTGAAACAGACAGTGCTTTGGAAGTGGGAAGATGATAATTTCGATAACAAAGCCAAAAATGTCATTGTAAGGAAATGGTTCCCGCAAAAGGATATTTTGTGTAAGTAGTTATTAAAGTACATAACAATGCAATGCAATTAAATTCAAAATAGTTTATCTGAATGAATTGCAATTAAAAGTATGCTTGTAAGAATCAACTATTGCATTACAAAGTGAAATGCTATTGAAATTAGCCTAAGTAAGTAGTGCATCAAATAGCTTCAATTTTTTTTATCAAATCAAATAACTATGTTTTCGTCTGCGTTTTAAAAAATTGCTTGTTAAATATTACCTACTCGAATCGAAGATACTTCGTATTATGCTCATAATAATTTGGTTTCAGAATTATTTAACGTACATTATGGTTGTAAATGTGACTTCACTTTCACTTCAAAATAAGATATGACAATATGGCAATAAACTAGGGTTTTCCTGTAGACAATTTATTAAAATTGATCGAATTAATCAAAACTTAAGTATAAAGTTACGAAAAAAGTATTAGTTATTTAACAAGAATCCGTTACTGATCAGAAAATAGCCAAAATGTTAACACTTTTTCTGGTTTATCAGTTCAAAATGGTTCTAACTGCTATTAAGTATGTTGTCAATTGAACAATCTGGATGGACAAGGTCGCTAAGAGCTATTTTGGGAGTACCGTACCCGTTAACAAGTCAAATTGAATCAACGATTGCGGTCTCTTCTTGGTCAGGAGAACTCAATGCTGTCAGTCATTAGCGCTAAACTGTTGCTAAAACATTGAAATGCTCTCAAATTGTTTACAAAAACTCTCTTACATATTCTGTTTCTTGCTACTCTTTTCCTTACTTAGGAGTAAGTAGTGAATGACCTCGTCAATTGCTTGGAATCCTATTGTTTGACTGATTGTCCCCTAACCTTCGCAAGCAAGAGGTCTCTGTTAAAGTACATTATGCCAAGTGGGTTATAGTTACAAGTTTTGAATTAAATTAATAATTAAATGAAAGGGTATCCGCAGTTTTGAAAAACTAAAACATCTGAAACGTTAGTATACTACGTAATCACTTTATTTTTACTTTCAGCACATCCGAATATAAAAGTTTTTATGTCACATGGTGGGCTCATCGGAACTCAAGAAGCCGTATTCCATGGAGTGCCTTTACTTGGCGTTCCTATATATGCAGACCAATACAACAATTTACTTCAAGCCGAAGAATTAGGTTTCGCAAAAATACAATTGTACCACGATATTAATGAGGAAACTCTAAGGAATAATCTCCACGAAATGCTTGATAATGATTCATATAAGAAGAAAGCGGAAGAAATATCTAGAAGGTTCAAAGATAGACCAATGACTCCTTTGGATACAGCAATGTTTTGGATTGAATATGTTATTAGAAATAAGGGTGCTGACTTTATGAAGAATCCTGCCTTGAAGCTAAGCTGGATTGAATCCAATATGTTGGATGTATACGGTTTCCTGCTACTCATAGTTATTGTTACTGCGTCTGTAATTTTTTACACGTTAAAGGCAATACTTAATCTTTTATTTAGTAAAAACAGTACAAAGAATATAAAAAAGAAGAAAAATAATTGATAAGGGTAGGGAATTTCGTATACAATCGATGGATTGTATTAATTTCCACTACTGACCAATGTCTCATATGACTCAAGTGGCATATGAATAACATTCATTAATTTTCAAAATAAGTATTCAAATCTGTTTTTAACTAAGCATAATAAATAATAATAATGTTTCAAGTTTCCAAATTTGTCTGCCGTAGTTAATAAATTATTCTTTTTTTTGTTGCAATTAGTGAAACTCTAAGTCTTTATTGTTTTCTAATAAATAAATAATTACGAATACGACTGGCTTAAACTAAAATACACCTATGATGATGTAACGACCGAGATAGATCCATGTAGGTTAATAATTACTGTGATATCTTTGATTACGTTGTCATTATTCCAATGTCATGTTTGTTTTCAATGTTAAGTTTACGTAATAATGTTAGTAAAAATGGATGTTTATCTTTTCATCCTTTGGTTAATGTTGTTTTGTTTTGATTAGAAAATAAATAAGATAACGGAATATCATTTGATTTTTATTATTACTTCAGGAATTTAAAGATTTAAAATTAGTTGGTTTAATGTCACCGAGATTTTTAACTTTTTGCACTGAAACAAACTGTTGTCAGGTACTGACCTGACTAGGTATGAAGAAAAGAGAAAAGAGTGATATTACCTGATTACTTAATTTAAAAAATATCAAAACAATAATAATTAATATTTCAGTTAGAGTGAAATTTGTTTTGATTAACGTTTCATCACTGACAACAAATTTTAATTTATCTAATGGTAAAGCCCGTAATAAACAACTCTATTCAGATTATCTGCGTTTAAGTTTTTTTTTTTATTTTGTAGTAATAAAATCGCACAATTTTGTTGGACAGAGACATCTTGTAGAAATATTCAGAGACACGTGTTTTTGTGCTTGCTTTGGGTTTGGCAAACAACAGAAGGTTCACCCTTTTGTGAAGACAGTCCGTGATTGGCATAGATGGCGCTTAGCTGGAAAAAATATTGTACGTGCATAAAGAACTGCATGTACTCGACAAGTCTGTTTTGACTTACAGATTACATTGACTGGTGGTTCAACTGTTTTTTTTTCTTTGATTCAGATAATAATGTCATGAATGAAACACTTAGCTTCCACGAAACGGCTTCAGTGGGATTAGTTCTGATTTTTGCCACCAGCCTAAACAGGCTTAACAAACGGGTTTTGTATATAAGCATAGACCACCACCAGCCAGACATCTATAATCAAATAGATGCAATAATTTTACCACTATATTACTCCAATAAAAGAAAAAAGCAGGAACCAATGTGTCTTACCAGTAGGTATCAATGTGTTACAGGGTTTTCCTAGTGTGAGACCTACTGCAGGTTGCCTTCTCTGTATTGTTACATGTCTGTGATATTATTGATTCACTATGTATGTAACAAATAGCTGAAATAAACTATTTGTATTTGTTAATTACTAATTGACTTGAAATTTTTTTTGGTATCACACGCACCATGGACTTACTAAGAGGCAGAGTATGAAAATGGATATTTTACATTATGCTGTATAATAATAATAAAATAATGCGTTTTGTTGTGTTATGGCTAGTTATAGCCCTAGTTACTTAGTTCTAAATAATGTAAGCAGATCTATAAAATAACTCAATGCAGGTACAGGACAGTGAATGTATTTTAAAGTGAAGCAAACCCTAACTAAATTATAAATGCAAAAGTAACTCTGTCTGTCTGTTACTCTTTCACGCCAAAACTACTGAACGGATTTGAATGAAATTTGGTAAACAGATGGTCAAAACCTTAAAAAAAAAAACATAGACTACTACTTCTTGCAAAAAGGGGTTTGTAAGGGGTTAAAAGGGAGGAGAAAGTGATTAAATAATTAAAAATGCTACTCAAAGATACTATTCCACGCGGACGAAGTAGCGGGTAACAGCTAGTCTTTTTTATATTTTAAAGTGAACCAAGTGAATTTTAAAAACAGGAGCATCATTCTTCTTGCGTTGCTTGGATGCAAGATGCAAGCTGTCGCTTCGGAATCCGAGGTACGTTTAGACCATGATTCAAGACTTGACGAGTCTAGTAACAATGAAACAATTGTCATCTGACCTTTGCAAACCCTTTTATAGGAGAACCAGACTAACTGAAAATATGGTTATACGTTTCAGAAACTATCCAAAACGTACAGGTTTCTTCACGAGATGTTTTCCCTGAGCTGATGGTAGAACTATGCACGTAGATATGAAAAATGCGGGTTAAAACCACGAACCCGCGTATTGATGGCGCGTTCTTTTCCTGAGCTACAATCGTCAATAGAATGCTAGAGTGAGCAGACATTCTTTCACTCCTCTATCGCGAGAATACTAAAGCAGAAGCAAATCTAAAATTTTACAAAGTCTGCATTGTTTCCATTGACGCGACGTTCAAATTCCGAGCAAACTGCACAGGTCTGTCTCATAAATAACGCACGCGCGCTCAAACGTCGCCTGAGTGAAACACTCTATGCGTCCACCGCGAATAATTAGACAAATATTTGAACGAAACAGTGGTGTTTGAACAGGGAGTATGGGCGGGCGCACGCTTTTGTCCATCGCACTTGTACGCCTCCGCAGCGCAGGAGGGACAGTGAGCAATCTCTAATTGACCTTGAACCAAATAAAGTATGTTTTACTCGACCAAACGAGCAGTTCAAGTAGCGGGAACATTAGAATTTTGCATAGGTACCTATGTACAATTGTACATGTTCCAAATCAAAAATCATTGTTTACAGAATGGAAGCATGAATGATGTTTCCGATTTATAAAGAACGATTTGGCGTTGAATTTGAACCGGACTTTTTGGACTTCTTGGATTTTATGCCTTTGTAATTTCTGTGTTTGAATTCTCAGGTATTCACCGGCCTAAAGCCCGATATTACCCGGCCGCGGAGCCCCAAAGGGTAGTTTAATTGTGTTCCAGCGCATTGTAATTCCATTGGTTTTACGTTTATCCTTAGGAGGCAGCAATAGCTTGTCTTCAGGTGATACATCCACTCGTCTGCCATTACAAAAAACTAGTCAATCAAAATTGAAGATCATTTATTAAAAAAATTCGTGCTAGGCCTAACAGGTCTGTATTATTGAGTCACGTAAGATGTCTTTACTGCTGCATTACCTACACTGCGTGGCCGGTAACGAGCCGGGTAAGACTTATGAATTCGAAATGTGCAGCCCTTGAATCCGCTGTCCTGTGTTTTTTTAGACGCAGGTTGTTTTCATTTTGTGTAAGCGACTTCTGATCTCGGTCTGGGTATTCGCTTTTGTGTGCACGTTTCTTTCTGTTCGTTTTAGGTAAGATTTTGAATTCCAAGGAACAAGAAAAAACATTTCAACTTTAGGTATGTACTATCCCCAGTTAAACCGACGTGAAACAGCGCAGGCGTTGCTTCACAACGGTCTTCTGAGAGGAGTAAACATAGTTTATACTTCTATCTTCAATAAGTATACGTGGTTAGTTTTCCGCTGTCCTCGTGTGTGAAGAGCCTTGTCCCCCGGCGGTCACTGCAGCCGTTTTTGCCGGTATACAAAGGACGTGGCAAAAAGTTGGACTGCGCACGTCATAATGGCGTCGCATGGAATTGAATGGAAATGTTTTTGAAAACCCACCGATGTGTGGTTAAAAAAAATCTGTACCTAGTGATGATATTTTGCAAGATTTGTATCCGTATACGAAAGTTAGTTACTTCAATGAACTGTCCGGTAATGTTGCCGAACCATCGATATTAAAAGTAGTAGTAAGTAGATAGTTTTCATTCGAAAACAACAATCAAATAGTATAGTTGTGTAAAAGGTATATTAATCGTATAGCTCACTGGATAAAAAAGTTTGCATTCTTGCCTGGAGGTCAATATTCAAATCATACATTTTTCAAAAATAATCTGTGAGGGAAACGTGAGGAAATTTACACGTTTAAAACGGAAAGGAACGGAAATTGAGTCCAAGCGTACCCCAGGCACCGGTTCAACGGCTTTGGATGCAGATGGGAAAGACCCAGTAGCATGATGATGAGTATTGCATAAAACTTAACTTTTCTATGCAATTGGTGGATTTAAGCTCACAGATACGTTGCTGTCTGCGCTCCGGAGGACGGATCTAAAGAACAAGTAAGCTCTGCATCCACTAGCGCGTTTGCATGTCTCTTTAAGTTGTATAAATAAAGTGTTTGCTGATGTAATCCAAAGTTTGAACATTAGGGCTATTGTCATATCTAGTTTTTCATTGTCTTTGGGTGTAAAGTTATCCAGCAGTCATTTCACGCTTTTCACACAAAGCACGCGTAGCAGATAATAGCGTTGTGTGAGTTACACTTATTGTATGAGCTGTTCCGCTGCGACGCTCCGAGTTATTTATCAATCGTCTGTCTACTTCAGTAAAAGCACACTAACATGGGCTTAAGGGCTGAAACTATGATACGCTACGCAAGAATGCCCCGCATGCTATCATATAAAAATGCACTGCGCGTGTTTCTGCTCGGTTGACTTTAGTTTGGGACGTGAGCGAGCACGAACCAATGAGAGGTCATTCTCGCCTTGGCGCACGAGTGCGGTCCTCGAGTCGGAGCTCGCTTCTTTTCCTGGCTCTCCCGGGTCCAGGGTATGCTGGGAGTGGATAGTGAGGAGCATGCATCCTCGAGTAGCCGTGCATTAGTAGGCTGGAGTCACATACGGGCGACCACGTAACAAATTTAGCCCTAAGAGCCTCCGCAACGTGGAGAAGCGAACGCGCACGAACCGCTTGCATGTGGATCCTTGAGTGATGCTGATACTTTGCGCGAGTATTCGGTCTCGCTCAGCACATGCTAATAATGTCAATGCTTGCGATAGATAGATAAATAGAGACGTGGATATCAACGTTCCGCATCGGAGGGCCTAAAAACATACCTACTTATATAAAAATTACTAAAAGATTATAAAAAAATACTCGTAGTAGTTTCATTTTTGTTTAGGTGCTAGGTTAATGCTACGTGGGAAGATTTATATTTAACATGTTTTTATTTGCTACCTCATAACAAACAACTAAAATTTGAAGCGATTAAATCACATTTTATATGCGTATCGATATCATAACACATTAATTTGATTATTCGTGAGTCCATTCTATACATGATTGAATTTCATTCAATAGACGTGTTCTTCAATGTGCAAACTTCTTTGACAAAATTTTACATTAAATTACAAAGTTCAAAATAATGAGTTAAATTTGTTTTAACACGAATTTTGTGCGCAGTTTAAACTTTCGAATATTGCAAACAATTACAAGGCAGTCGGTCCTTTAAGGAGTTATTGTCCTTTTTGCAAGTAAAACTTAATAATGAATTAATTAATGGAAAGCTTAATAAAGAGAATTAATGAAGATTTATTGATTACTCTCACGAAGTCATTTATCTTTTCTTAACGGCTTGTATACCGTAGACTATGCGCAGTATCGCTTTATTAATGAAACTTTGAAGCATCCTGCTAGTCCAAGATGTGGTATTTTTAGTGGTTAATCCCATTTCTATCGTGACAGACGGTTACGATTATACGGGATTACAATCAACATCTTCTATCAACCATTCTGATAACATTTGTTCCATGGCTTTTGGAAATGACATTTAAAAAGTTCAACATTTCATACAAAGTGGCTCACGTGGCTTGTTCAATTTGTATGAGGAGTCGAATTTCCATGTTATACGAAAAAGTGTTGGTCGTTTTGATCCCCCAAAACATCTCGAATTAAAGCTTTCCTTGTAACCTTATCGATATGGAAACAAACCAAGTGTATCATTTGTTATACTTTCTGAATCATTATTCGAAACGTTTAGATTTGCCTTAACTTTAAGTTTGTGGTAAGATTGGAAATCTATACGATTTCCATAATGTGTGCAAAATTAATTCAAACTCAAACTACGATCTTCCGATAAGGAAGCGCTATCTACTCGTATTATGAACTACAATGCTTGTATAAAATCCATACCTACCTCAAAAAACTTAAAAGGAAAACATATATGTATTCTAATCTAATCGAGATTTACTCGAATCTCTATCACACAAGGAATCTATTTGCGATAAATCAACATGCCTTTAGTTATTGTTCGTTTTACTTTATTACGTAAAGTAGTACTTTTTCATATTGTAACCTGCCAATTCCTAATCCTAACTAATATTATAAATGCGAAAGTACACTCTGTCTGTACTGTCTGTCTGTCTGTCTGTCGTCTGTTACTCTTTCACGCCAAAACTACTGAACGGATTTAAATGAAATTTGGTATACAGATGATCTAGACCCTGAGAAAGAACCTAGGCTACTTTTTATTGCGAAAAGGGGTTGTAAGGGTAAAAGGGGGGTGAAAAGCTACTTTTCCACGCGGACGAAGTCGCGGGCGGCCGCTAGTGTTAAAATAAATGAACTATAATACCTCCTTCTTCTTAGATCTTATTTAAATGTAAAAAACATGTCCTTGATTGAACATGACGTACGTGATTGGCCTATGTTAGTTAGCACATAGCCTATTTTCACTTCTTATCTTCTTTTTCTATCTTCTATACTATTTATAAAGACGTTAATCTCATAGTTCACGCCTAGACTTACACTCAGTGGCGGGGCAAGATCTAATTTTGATGTGGGCAAGACTCATTTCGCGAGGCCCGATTTCGAGTGGCCAAAAGGAAAGCCTTTTCTGACGATTTTACGACGATGATGACCGATAAAGCCCCTCGGACGAGCTTAAAATTTTTTGAAGCGCGAGGCCCCTTGTATTGCGAGGCCGTGGGCGGTGGCCCACATGGCCTACGCCTTGCGCCGCCTCTGCTTACACTCGTATGTAAACCGAAAACACGAAACACTTACGCGATGTACTCGACTCTCAGCGCCATCTATAGGTAATGGCCAAAGTTAAGTACTGAAACAAATTGAGGCCGGGCCACTAGTATTTATTATAATAGCATTGAATAATATAAACGACTTACGTACCTACATTGTATCCATGTATCCTGTAATTAATGTTAAGTTGAAAGCATTGTAGCACAATGGCACCAATTCTCAGACCTACTTCTCATTCAACTAGGATTATTATTAGGATTCATTGGAGGGCCAATGTACGATGACGTAAAGGCCTTGTCACGTAATGTTAGCTGTTAGTATAAGTTATACACATGTATATATTGCTAAATTACTCTTTAGATCTAATACATAATTCTTCTATCTATACTATAAAGACCATCATATGCTATTAAAGGGTGCTATTAAAGTAAAAGGGCGTCAAGCCGCATTTGGTTGATTTTCTGTTTTCAATCTTATCGGTAAATTTGAAAAACCAAAATCAACCAACTGCAGCGGTTAACGCACGGCAGAAATATGTATCTACGGGTATTTCTCTGATCAACTTTTGAAAAATAACATCTACTTATTCTAGAAAAAATATGCACAGTTTATTATTTTCCGGAAAATTATCAACTAACAATTCGGACTATTTTACGCTAACATTATAACCTCACTTTACCTATTCATTACATGCTTAATGAATAGGTAAACTGCATATTTCAGTACGTGTTTCGAGTGTAGATCACTGGAGCGGCGTTTGTCAAAACGATTTTCTATATTACTTTGGTAGGTTATTGTATTTAAGAGGCGCAGTAAACTTTTCGTAAGCTCTTAGCACATTCATATTCTAGCTTAGAGCTTTGAGTTAATAGTAAATCTGTTTACTTGTTCTACTTTTAGAGATGATTAAGACTGAGACTATATAAATCCAGACATAATCTGACTGACACCTAACCACAATAAATACTTACGTATTTTTAGATAATATAGAGGTTACATTTGATATGTCTGTAATCTAATGGATACGCTTTTCAATAAACCAATGGTTGCGTAACGGGAGGATGTGAACCTACAATCATATCCGAGCAAGTATCCCTGGATTTTGCAAATCTACACTTTTAGATGACAAATTTTGGTGGACGATTTTACGAATTCTCCTTTGTAGGTACGATAAATAAAGTTAAATAATAATAATAAAATAGTTTTTCAACACAAGTTCCATTTTGCATCTAAAACGATTTAATGGCTTGATATGAAGATAAAAGATCGCACATGCGTGTCATTTAGGTATAATGTGTGAAGTATGGGATATAATGTAATCTATCGAAATTATTAAACTTTATGAAGTACTTGTATACCTAATGTAATCTGCTTGATACTTTGTGACCACGCCCACCACCACAAGCGAGAGTCGACGTGTATGGTCTCTTATAGGTAACATCCTGTATGGTTACTCATAAATCATAAATAATTTCGGTTAACGGATACTTACATTCCAGACAGCAGGCGCGCACAAAAATTTATTCCTATAAGAAGGTCAGAGACTCAACGCCATGTTAGAAAATCAGTTGAAGGGTGCGGCGGGTTTTAAGATGTTAAATATGGTAATCCACCCACTACAGAAGGCTTAGGATCAGGCGCTAGCTGATACTAATAAAACTCAATAGGGTCTCGAGCCTATATTGTGGTCATGATCATTATTCTAAGTTAACCTAAGAATAATTACAAGTAGGTACTACTGCGTCAATGACGTGAAAAGCTTTTGTCAATCTTTTGATAGTGACTTTATATACAGTTTAATGAGCGTGTAAAAATGTGCTCATGTTTAAGTACAAGAATGTGCGCTTTCAGAGCATATTTTTGACAATATGAGCGCTCACGCACTCATAGCGTCATAAAAGCTCAGTTACGACACCGAGATGGAGCATTTTCGACGCCGTGAGCTTGAGATTTCATCGCCGTGAGGATGGGTTTTCGACCCGTGATCGCGTGTGGCTCTGTCAACGCGCATCCTTGACGACATGCTTCTCTCACTTTCCTTAGGTATTCGTTGTGTCATTTATAATATATATTTATAATATATACGTCACTCAAGGTCCAAACTGAAAACCAGCGCTGCAGCGGCTTCAAAGAAGCGGCTGCAGCATATGCTGAGTTTGGACCTTATTGACCACCATTTTTGTTTATGTATGTGCACCTACTTAATTTTCGTTTTATCTTACCTATTTACTTATATTATACCTTGTACTCTGTGTCCTACTATTTTTGTGTTATGTTATCCTTTCTGTTTGTGGTCAATAAATGTTTTACTTACTTACTTACTTACTTACATGAGATGCGTTTAAAAAACGCTGTGTGCATACACCCTTACAAAATAACTTTGAGACAATGTCTACAAATAAGTAATTACTTTTCTGGGTAAACGTAAATCTACGTTGTTTTTTGGATTTCGGAACTAAATAAGACGTTATACAATTCTCGTGGGACGCATTAGTAAGGATTTCTTTGACAGACTAATTCCGTAAGAGTAGATCCGCTCGTATTATGTGGATAAAATGATTGATAAATGATGAACCAGTCTTGAGACACCAATTAGGATTTGTGTGGGAGAATTTCCTATCGTTATAAGAACTAAAATAGCTTATAGCGTATATTGGACAGGTTAATGCTGTTGAATTAACTATAAGTATTAATGTGTTGTAGATAAAGGTACCTTGGGTAATTGGTGGAAATGAAAAAAAAATACAATAGTTACCTTCTCAAGAGCATTTCAAAATGGATCCCAGCCACGATTATGATAATTGGATACAAAATAATAAGAGGCTAGAAAGCGCTCTTATTATGAATTACACTCTGTGCTGTATTTCGCCGAGTGAGTGAGGGTACTGAAGACCCAATCCGGGGTAAAGGGGGCTCAAAGTTTGTGAATTGACTTGATAATCCACTGGTTTGGTGTTGTGGGTGTCCATCGGATCCATTTATCCGTCAGCTCGTCTGTCACCTATCACATAAAAATAATATATTTATAGCTCAAAAGTGGCATTATAGTGCAGGTAACCTGTATGTAACTGTATAGGTATCGTTATCACGTTGTTGTGATCAGACAGTGCAAAATATCACATGAGAACGAAAGATAATCGAAGATTAGGTACAATCGTTAATAGATACTGAGTTTTCCAAAATACCATTACAAAACTTCTTTAAGGGCGGTGCCGGTAAATGAAACTAAGTGTCGACCAAACATCACAGAAAATCGCCTTTTCACTTCACCCCTTGCGAATACGTAAATGACATCAAATATTTACAAGCTACTCCAAGCTGTCAATGAAACTCCTCGGCGACGGAACTAGAGCTAGTTAGACAGGATGTAACTACTGAGATTATTCGCATCTCCGTCCCGGACTACACGACTATTCCATTTATATCTGCGGGCAGTACCCGCGGTGTCTAATTTGGGCACGTCGCCGTGAGTACCCGCCGACTATGCACCTGTCTGGGGTTTGTAGATGCCTTTAGAAAGTCCCAAAATTTTACGCTTATTAGTAGAATTAGTTTGTGGCGAGCGATGCTGAAATGCCTTTTGGTGGACGTGATATCTAACTTGTTTAGATATTTGATTACTTAATCTACGTATTTTAGGGTACCGTAGACAAGTGGCCAAAAACGGAACCCTTATAGATTCGTCATCTCTGTTTGTCTGTTTGTTAATCCGTATATCACAGCCACATTGTTTTCCGAAACTATGAGAACTACTTATATTGTTGAAATTTGGTTAAGTTTAATTTGGTGAAGCTTGAAACTTTAATGTAGCGTGTGTATTGTGAATTGAAGATATTAGATTGGATTCGTTCAATTATATTTTATCATCATAGTAGTCCAAGGCTCCAAGTGCCCGGTGGCGTCAGCAGTGGGTTCGGTTATGACGGTAGCCGCTCCAGCTCTGGCTCCAGGGGTGCAAAAAATTTCCGGGCGAGATCGATTCCCCGTCAAACGACTCAGGCAAATGTTTACAACGGGGCAGACCTACAAAGCGATGGAGTGACGATCTTAAAACCTTTGCAATCGATTGGCCACAGATGGCGATGGATAGAGATCGATGGAGGGACTCGAGGGAGGCCTTTGCCCAGCAGTGGGACAATATAGGCTAATATAAAAAAAAATAATAAAAAAAGGTAGTCCAAGGAATGCCCAATTTCTCAGTCTTATCATCAAACTAACGTAAACTTATTTTTACATTTCGATAGGTAAGGTGTTTATCTAGGTTGCTATAAGTTGTCCGTAAGATATCTTTTCTTTCCAGGATTTTCAGCCTTTCTATTTTCTTCGTGACATTTCTATAAAACAATGTTGAACAAACAAAATGTCTATAATAGCGGAACCCGATACCTTGCATGTGTTAATATAATTTCTAGGCTGCCTTTATTAACTTATTCCGCCTAGTACAGAATATTCCGTTTTTGGCTATCTTTTTAATGAGTCATTATTTTATAATTTAAGCGGCGCTAGTTCATTGTAGACCTTTTAAGTTATTACAAGTCTGCCGCATTGTTAATACTGTCAGGGCTTTTGCTAGACTAAGTAAGTACGAGTGGACTAGTGTAGCCAAGTTTATAATAGGTCCTTATAGTATATGAAATTGGCATTTTTCGTACTGGCCACTTTAATCACGATTTTTTCCTCTTTGGTAAGGAATTCCAAATTCAAATTTGTACAGCTATTTACTCATAAACATTTATTAAGTGTTAAGAGGCTATATCGACGAAACTAGCGTCGCCAACCTATATAATATGTTTTAGTAAATTGGATTCTTCAAGACTTTTCAAGATTTCTTCAATCGACTCTCATCTTACTGTCATACACATTAGGATGAGTATCAATTCAGGAAATTTGACAGGTTGTAACCTGTGTGGTTGACTGTACCTACGGTTTCTTCACGATTATTTATCTTCACGGTAAAAGCACAAGTAAAAGGGTCACCAGTGTTACTTTCCCTTACCTGTCAAAACTGACATGTTGCACTTTATACACATCAAGACTAAAACATTGAAAAACAAATCACCCTAAAGTATTTCTGTAGGTATTTTCAACTTCATTGAATCCTGATTACGTATGTCATAGATTTGGTAACACGACTGCAGACTAAAATGTATGCTAATCTAAAATTGCATATGACTGGGAAAAATCACTTGGCCATTAAACACTCCCGTGCAGCATAAGTGTGAATAGTAGGGTAGATAGAGAATAGATAGATAGACTTAATGCATAAAACACAAACTTAAGAACAATGTTCTGTGATGGACATAAATAGAATAGAAATAGAATATTCTTAATTCAATTTCAATTTAAGTCATTATAGAACATTTATGAATGTCAAATTTTATATAAGCTAGCCGCTGATTCGGAAAGTCGATTTCTACCGAGAAGAATAAGCAAGAAACTCCTCAGTAGTTACTCTTTTCAAATTAGGTATAATCATTACAATTTCATTCTGATCAAGACAGAACAGATCAAGTCCGCAACTAAGTGTTCTATTTACGAGTGTACCCAATCCATAGAGTAACAGTCTACGAGTGACGCCAAATCACCAAGATCATCACTCATCATGATCCACAATGATGACCACGACCACTCTAGTAAGGTTGTACGACTAAAAAGAAGATGAACCATAAATGCCTACATTTATTTCGGATTTCGAAAAAGTATTGGTCATATCGAGTAATATCTTAAAATTCCAATTGTAGGTAGCATTATGTAGGTAGAATCGGGCCTTATTGCATTGCAGATATTCTTTAATGCACATAACAAAAAGTGACTTTTTATATTGAAGACAATCAAGACGAACCCATTCCGCCTGATGGTAGCGCCCGTGAGATCCAAATAGGTTGACAGGCACAAAAGAACGAACAAAGTGTCTATTGATTCTGTCATCCTCACCCTAAAGGCCTGCTGAGATGCCGTTTCACGCCCACGACCATAACTTCTTCATTTTGAACAACAAGTGTTACCAACATTATTTTTAAGTTCGTGAACTTTTGATCGCGGATTTTTTTTTTGTGAAACAAATTATCTTATCTCGAAGCCACCTACCTACACCTCTCAAAAGGTACCTACATAGAATAGATACAGGCAGTTAACAGACGTTGAGGAGGTCCCATTAAAGGTCTAAGACCTTCGAGCTCTCACGTCGTTTATCATGCAAATAGAAAGTGAATAATTTATAGAAGACATCCCTCCTGTATCACGAGGCCCTCATTGTGAGGTGCGGTGGGTGCGTAGTGTTGTTACAATGGCGATAGTCTGTTGATAGTATCGTGATATCTCTAAAATCAGTCAAACTAACGATAGTACTTTGAAACCTATCGACCCTTGACGATAATACTGATACTATTGACAGATAAAACTTACTAAGTAACTGTATTTAAGATCTATAGTATTAACACTATACTTAGATGTCTATGGGCGGCAGCAATCGCTTACCATCAGATGATCCAACTGCTCCTCTGCCAACTATCATAAAAAAATAAGTACAAAAACTGTCGATAGTTGATTGATAAGTGCTTGCTAGCTTTATGGTTCTATGTATAAATCAGGTTTCGTTCTATTTACAGAGTTTTTTATATACTAGAGGCGGCAAACGGGTTACCTGCTGGTAAGTAATCACCGCCACCCATGAACATTTGCAAGATAAGAGAGTTCTTGATGCGTTGCTAGTCTTGAAGGAATACGCTCTTCTCTTGAAGGTCCCTAAGTCATAGCCGTCAGGAAAAACTGCCGCGGCTGAACCGTTCCACAAAACTGAGGCTCGTGGAAGAAAATTTCACAAGATTTTCATCCTAACTAATCCTACTACTATTATAAAGGCGAAAGTTTGTATGGATGTATGGATGTTTGTTACTCTTTCACGTAAAAACTAGGTACTGAATGGATTTGAATGAAACTTTACCACAATGTAGCTTATACATCAGAATAATACATAGGCTACAATTTATAAAAATATATTGTGTGGATTGTCCAAAATATGACGGTAAGTGTCAATAATGAACTCCACGCGTACGAAGTCGCGGGCGGCCGCTAGTATTATAAATGCGAAAGTAACTCTGTCTGTCTGTGTCTGTTAATCTTTCACGCCAAAACTACTGGACGGAGTTAAATGAAATTTGGTATACAGATGATCTAGGCCCTGAGAAAGAACATAGGCTACTTTTTATTGCGAAAAGGGGGTTGTAAGGGGTTAAAAGGGGGGTAAAAAGTTTCTTTTCCACGCGGACGAAGTCGCGGGCGGCCGCTAGTAAAATATGAACTAAAACTATCAATCTTATCGATATTTAATTCTCAAAGTACCGATAATATTGAGAAAGGTCTTAATTTTTACTATCGACTGTATTGAAGACGTCGATAGAACTTTGGATAGTATGACTAATATTCAAGTTTAACTATCGCTATTGAAACAATCGCTATGACAACACTATGGGTGAGTCCCTCCCATGATTGAAGATAATCAAACTGATTTTACATTAGCCACTAGAGTTCTGATTTGTGTCGAAATCAATTGTTAGAGTTGTTGGTAAAAATCAATCTGAGTAGTGTATTTCGTTCAAAGTTATCAGTTTCATTAGTCGTAGTAGATAAAATAAGAGTATACTTGCGAAAAGATTACTAGTAAATGTTGTTGTAGTAGTTGATAGCACAAAATTAATTATGACGTTGACACTTAATGATACCTATTTATAATTTGCCTGTATATCAGATAGACTGATAGTCTTTGGTTGATTCTGACCGGGTAATATTTTATACCGCGATACAATAATATCGCAATTACTATAGAATGGGATTGAAAGAACAATGTACCTAGTGACGGCATTTTCAAAATTCAAAATGTTCTAATGTTACATAGCTGTACCTGTACCTTACCTAACGACTGCGGTTGGAATTACTTGACATGACATTACAAGCAATGAGGGTTTTTGCAAATGCAAAATCCGATAGATGGCGTTACGTTGACTTCAGGTCCAACTTTGACGATATTGGTCGTTTTGTACGTAACTTCGTAATTATGACAAGATATGTCGAAATGGAACCAATCCACTCGTTGTTGGACCTGACATCAACGTAACGCCATCTATCGGATTTTGCATTTGCAAAAACCCTAATTTCAGCTTCTATTATTTATTCAGTATAGATTGATAAACTCATTTTTGATAAGAATATAAACGCAATCTGTCATCCCGTAAACTTAGTATCAAATCGCTATGAAGGTGTAGTACCTAAAATCTTAGAATACTATCTCATATCATAATGAAAGTTACATACCATTCGTTGCAATACGTTACATGCAAAACCATACTTTTACATATTACGTCCAATTAAATACTCGTACTACTTGCGAGAAATTAAGAAAAACTTACTTGGCAAGGAAAAAAGCCGCGCAGTTCTAGAAGCTTGTTCACATTCATGCATGACGCGTTGGATTTGGCCCCAGGACATAAATAAGTGGACATACCGTCCGTTTGCGAAATCCTAGTTTACTGTGTCTTTTTTTCATGCATTTTTTGTTGAGTCCAGGCAAAGAATAAATAGATCAACGCTAAACAAACGCGAAATAAATTTAAAGCAGCACTTATACGAAATGTTGTGTCATCATCATAATCATCATTTCAGCCAATAGACATAGGCCTCTCCCAATGTTTTCCACTCAGATCGGTCCTGTGCCACCCGCATCCAAGGATCTCCCAAGACCCTCACTTGATCGTCAGTCCACCTTGTGGGGGACCTGCCAACCAAAGGTGCGTGCGACTTCTCGTACGCGGCCTCCACTCAAGGACCCTTCCGCCCCAATGGTCGTCTTTTCTCCTCGCAATGTGCCCTGCTCATGAACTGCACTTATTTAGATACATACATTCTGTAACAGTTGTGTTTATTCACCAAAACAGATATTTATGTTGGGTCTGGGTGTTTCTGGTCCTTAGTTGTTATTGGTTTCTATAGTACAAGGGAAAACCTTAGTTTGGGACCAGGACAATGTATGTGATGTTGTCTCAATTTATTGTTTATTTATTAAAACAAATACAATAGTATGATTGATAAGTACGAGTAAGAAATCAAATCTCAAATAATTTACAAGACAGAGTAAGAAACTGACACAAGAGTACAATACAGAAAAACTTATCGTTAGAAGCGATCTCTTCAAGTCAAAGAGGAAACTTCAAACTTATTGATAAGGGTAGGCAAGTTGAAATGGCAGCGAGCTAAACGTCTGTCGCAGCCACGCTTGGTAAAAATATTCGCTCCTGATCGTTAAAATGAGATTTCATTCGTGTTTGGGTGTTTTTGCTTAATTTTAGTTACAGGCTTTGTTTTAACTTTGATTTTTAATTAAACAGTGTGTACAATAACATATTTTTTAAACGTAGACCTAACGTGTTACTTATATTAATGGCGACATCTCATGTCGAATGCTAAGACACATTTTGGGTCGCTGAACCATCGAAGGTAATTCACAGAAGACCGGCCGGAAGCAGCGCCAGCGCTGTGTTTCGTCGAGTAAGTGAGGGCGCTGGAGACCTAATTGGGGGGAAAGGGGGTTAAAGGTTGTCAGCGATGAATTTACAGGCGTTGCAGGCAATCGCTTACCATCAGGTGATCCGTCTGCTCGTCTGCCACCTATCACGTAAAAAAATTCAAACATTTGATGAGAACAGTAAACCTTTTCATTATTTAAGGAAACTGTAACAGATTGTTTAGCTGTAGATAACTGCCAGTTGGTAATTCTGTTCAGAGCTACTAGGTAGTATAATCCCTGAGCTCCGAAGGTTGCCACTTGGTGTAGATTCAGTGTGTGGAAACAGTAACAACTAGTATGTCTACACTTATTAGTCTGTGGCATTTCGTGTTGCGGACATTCTACGCTACGTGTGTAAGTAATGTATGTACGTATAATTTGTTGTGGGTCGCGGACCTGCATGCGGTTTGAAGTTCCTTCGTGTTGCTCGCTTATTTTCCGCTGGAGACTATTTATTCTTTCAGAACTAGCAAGGTTTGTGTTTAACAAGGATTTTTAGCGGACTCTGCAAAAAAGCTTATTTGATAAGGACGTAATGAGTTGGTTTATCATCATAATCATAGTTTCTAATCTACTTTGCGGTTCTACTCAAGTAAGGTTGCTTATTCGAGTAGGTTAGTAGGTTTCGGTGCCGAATTATCGAGTAAGTAGGTACTTATTAATCTCTCAGATGTAAGAGAGAGTTGTTAATTTTGTCTAAAATAAAGGGTAATTGCAAGCAAGTTGTCATTTTTGTTTTCAGGTTATCAATCAATGCACTCTATACTAGTAGATGACGCTGGGCGTCGATTATATCGCGCAAGCGTTTTTCTATTCAATTTAGCTATAAGTATTGTCGATATCTGTAAAATTAATCTCTTTACAATGAAGAAAAGCATAATCTTATCAATGCATTTAAACCAGTGATTATGATTTGGTTTATGTACATTTTACTTTTAGCTCACAGTG
This sequence comes from Cnaphalocrocis medinalis, assembly GCA_014851415.1. Taxonomy (NCBI): domain Eukaryota; kingdom Metazoa; phylum Arthropoda; class Insecta; order Lepidoptera; family Crambidae; genus Cnaphalocrocis; species Cnaphalocrocis medinalis. The sequence continues at coordinate 10,671,726 of CM026285.1, read as the reverse complement.
TGGTTCCAATTTGCAGCAAAGCTAAAGAGAATTGACAGTAAACATTTAACTGACAAGTTTGTTTCTAGATATCTAACAAACTATACGTGTGAAATTCAACCCAATTGTATTATAATGGTACCGCAATATGATAGAGGTAATTCAGCGTTCTGTGTAGATTCACCCGATGGCGAGATCGATAATGTGGAAATGCATTGTGTAATTTGTGAAAGTCCAAAGACTATGAAAACTAGCTTAATAGATCACTAATATGTTGCTATCATTAACTCTTGCGATAAGGTTTATCGGTCGTCAGATACGCCATGAATAGGTAGGCACCGGTGGAGGCAGATAACACAAGCAAGGTGCAACCCATCCACATTCTATGATGATCCTCAATAATGAGGGAGCGACCGAAGATAGAGAGAGATGATGCTATCATTAACTGCTCTCCGACAGCTTGAATTCCTTCGAAATAAAAAATTTACTCATTAAAAGTTCAGTTACAGTTGAATTCACCGTAAAAAGATAACTGAGTAAAACTTCAGGACGATAGTTTAAACAGCTTACGTGGCACGGCAGAGTGTAGTTATTACATACTTACTCCGAAAGCGAACGAAACTTAGTAGTTTTTACAAGTTTTGTTTTATTAACCATACAACTTTATAACGTATGAGACTTTGCAACTCTAATTGTGTTTTTAGGGTTCTGTGTCTACTTAAAAAACAGCAGTTTTGGACACAATCGGGAATGACTCGTTGAAATGATGATTTAGTTAAACATTATTGTATTGTGTTGTCATGACTTATAATAGGTAATTAAATTATTATAGCAAAACTACCATATTACATTGAATATAAAGATAATCGTTAAAAAATTAAGCAAAATGCATCGTACATAGTTAATATTAAATACAATATCTTTTTTCGGTATATAATCTCAGTAATATCTTTACGTAAGTCTTATCATTATTACATTAAATTGCTTCAATTGTGATAAGTAATGATAATAATACAGTAGGCATTATACCGAAACATTTGTCATATCAGTCATATTAAGATTATTATAATCACTGTGTCAAGCGAAACTCAGCTTTAAGCCTTTGTATTACGTGTTATAGTTAAATGTATATTTTATCTGCGCGTGCGCCGTGCCTCAACAAACAAGTATGACGTAGGCCATGATCGCTATGAATGAAATGAATTTAGCTGCGAGCGCTCAGTCGACTGTCACTGGGTCATTGACGAGGTTATTCTGGTACATGGAAACTATATTTTACGTGTTATGATATAATAAACACAACCCGAAAGTAAAAGTGAGAAAACAGAGAAAACATTAACCTTGTGCAAATTATTTGTATATGTAATTTGGTTTATCAAACGTGTGATAAGTGCCAAACAAGTAAACAACTGATAATACGGTACCAGTGGTGTTATTAACTCGCAGTGAGAAACACGTAATTTGACAAAAACATGTCGCTAAGTACTAAAATTCTCTCCGTGCTGTACAAAAATAGCACTGGTGTTAGAACATTGTCGACAACATGCGTGAAGAGTGCTAAACAAACATTCAACTGGGAGGACCCATTGAATTTAGAAGGACAGTTACACGACGACGAAAAGGCGATCCGGGACACATTCAAGGCTTATTGCAACGAGAAGCTATTACCAAGGATAGTCGAAGCTAACAGAAATGAAGTCTTCGACCGCGGAATTTACAAAGAAATGGGAGAGTTAGGTGTACTAGGATGCACAATCAAAGGATACGGTTGTTCTGGCGTATCGTACGTAACATACGGCTTAATCACAAGAGAATTAGATGGAATAGATTCAGCTTTTCGATCTGCGATGAGTGTGCAGAGCAGTTTGGCTATGGGAGCTATATACAAGTACGGTAGCGAAGAACAAAAGCAAAAGTACTTACCTAGAATGGCTGCAGGCGAACTGGTGGGCTGCTTTGGATTGACTGAACCGAATTTCGGTAGTGATGCTGGCGGTATGGTAACCAGAGCGAAGTACGACGCGAAATCAAAAAGCTACATACTATCAGGCTCAAAAACGTGGATCACAAACTCACCTATCGCAGACATCTTGATAGTTTGGGCTAAAAACGAGGAAGGAAAAGTAAGAGGTTTTATTGTGGAACGATCTCAAGTCAAGAGAGGTTTGGACACGCCTAAAATCAATGGTAAATTTTCTTTGCGAGCCTCGGAAACGGGGATGATATTGCTTGACGAAGTGGCTATACCGGAGGAGAATTTATTGCCCAACGTAGTAGGCATGAAGGGGCCGTTCGGATGTCTCAATAACGCGCGATACGGGATCGCTTGGGGCGGTCTCGGTGCGGCCGAAACATGTTTGCGGATCGCCCGACAGTACACATTAGATCGAAAACAATTCGGGAAACCACTCGCGTCTAACCAACTGATACAGAAGAAGCTGGTTGACATGATGACAGAGATACATATTGGATTCCAGGCGTGCCTCCGAGTAGGGGCGTCTGATTGACGAAGAGAAGGCTGTGCCTGAGATGATTTCGATGCTGAAGAGGAATAATTGTGGTAAGGCCCTGGATATAGCGAGGGTAGCTAGAGACATGCTGGGAGGTAACGGTATATCTGACGAGTATCACATAATAAGGCATGTGATGAATTTGGAAGCAGTCAATACGTATGAAGGCACTCACGATATTCATGCGCTTATACTAGGCAGAGGAATTACTGGGATCGCTGCATTTTAGACTGTTGATAAAATGTTTGTGTTCGATAATGATATCATGTGATGGTAGCTCGTAAATGTGACTGTATTTAGTGTGCCTACTCCACACTTAAAATCACTCTTATTGATTTCTAATATTAAGGATTTCAAAGTCATCAAATATGACTGATATATTATGTACAAACTTATGCCAAATAAAATTATTATTATGCCATGTTGCGCTCGAAAAATATTTTTTTACTCGACAATAAACTTTTTCAAGTTATCCAAATATGTAAGAGTATTATGTTACTTATCTACAAGTATACACACCTACTAAAAATACATTTATAACATTAACAGTCATGTTATACCTAATTGTTGTCAATTATAGCTTGTTACATAGCTCATTATGTTTAATTTACCTCATTATAAATAATTAATACGTTTCATTCAATAGTAGACGACGATATGCCTTTTTTGATGTTTTGTGGTCGTAATACATTAAAACCCTTTGTAAAGCCAAACAGCTGACTTTCTTCTATGTCTGCAGTCTGAACCTTAAGAGGTTTTTGCGATTACAAATTTAATTATATCTAGTGCAAGCTTGGCATATCCATCGAATATATAGGATTTTATAAGTAACACTGTTAAACTTTATCTCAGACTCTAAAAAATAATAATAAAATGAGTCCAAACTCTGTTAATTTTTGGAGGCGCCGGGTATCGATCCCGGTACCTCTCGCATGCTAAGCGAGCGCTCTACCATCTGAGCTACGCCCCCGGTGGTCGTGCCAACGAAATTGTAGCTATTATTCGAACGCTCAACTAGATACCGGCTGGTATCAAAAATATTCTCAACCTGATATTTACAATTTTGTGTTTGTTGCTACCCTGATAAAATATTGTTATCTAATCATTTTAATAATACCACCCACAAATACTAAATGTCTCTTATCGTTTATCTAGACCTCAGATAGCATTCGAATTGTAGGTACTTACGGCACCTTTGTAATATCTTCTTTGATAAACTTACGTGATTTCTATAAATTCTGTGTTATTCATTAATCAATAATAATGAAGAAAATTACAATATTACATTTTAAAGATACAGACAGTTTGTTGATAATATGTTGTACGTATTAGCCACTACAATATTTTTTTAAATGTGATGTGGCAAACGAATTTGATCAAATACCTACTAAAGGCTCATTTCATGATAGCACTGGGAGCTGATTACATCGTGCTAGTGTTTCCTTTACCCTTTTGGTTTACCAATCAGGCAATGTTGATTACGCGATTCACCTTATCATAAATATTATACCTATCTACCTATACTCATATGATCTATCCATAAGATCGTTCAGCGTAGTGTATTTGTCTCAACTTCATTCTAATATTAAAAGTTACTGGCAAGCTAAATATTTTACAGATAGCGTCATATACAGTTACATATAAGAAGTTCAAATATTTAGTTACATTCACGGTATGCGGAAATATCAACACAACCAACGCAGCCAAAACAGAACATTTACCGTGGTCAAAAATAACAACGTGGTCAGAACAACTGTATTAAACGTTAATTTGTTTCTAAATGACCCAATCAATTATTTCAAGATTTTGGACTACTTTGAATGCTCTGTTAAATTTGGCTACGTTGGTTGTATTCATATTACTGCATATCGTGAATGCTACTAAGCATTTGGACATCTTGAATGTAACTTTATATTATAATGCTAAAATCGTTTAACTCTCCCTCACAGGACAGGCTTAGCCTAGTGTGGGAACTAGCGAAAATGCGTAAATGTAAAACGTATTTCTGATATTAAATATTTTTTTACATATTTGCTAGATTTTAAGGCAAATTTTACTGTGCCACTAAGTGGACAGTCCCCAGTAACCGATTGCTTCTAAATGCAGTTTCATATATTAATATTCACACGCACATCGCCGCTGCATAGCCGGCTAATTTTAATTTGCATGGCAACGAAGGTTTCCTCGCTCCCTTAATGCATGTCTGTGGTTTTAATACAATTACTGTACATGTAGGAACGTCTATCCGCGACGGTAGGGCTGTCGTACGTCACGTACTAATTCCCCTTTGGGATATTTATCCCATAAGGCTAAAGGGGTATTTTCATTGGTCAATAAGACGGTTGTACGCCAAAATTCACGGCTTCCTACCCGCCGTCCATAGACGAGTGTCTACATCAGCAACCCACACTCGTCCACTACTGAACATAGGTCTCCCCCTAATGCACGCTACCTGCTCCCGATTTTTGCCCACTCTCATCCAGCCCACACCAGCCAGTGTGTCTATTCGAGTGAAATACCAGCGGAGTAATAAGTACGGTACCAAGCTTTTAACTCCCTTTCCCTATTGGGCCGCCAGTATCCTCACCGAAACACAGCGCATGCGCTGCTTCACGCCGGTCTTCTGTGAGGCCATGGTATCAGCCTGGTCGAGGCGGCCCATTCGTGCCGAAGCGTAGGTCTTCCGGCAAAACTCGACCTCATGCACAAAAGATATGAAGGATAAAAGAAAGAATAAGTATGAAGAATAATAGTAGTAGGTACGAGAGGCATAAAAGCGAGAACTGGTATGAATAGACATAGGCTCCGCTCCGACTATGTTAGAGGTAGTCAGTAAAGAAAAACATAAAAATCCCTTACGCTAAGGGAACTTGAACAATTGAATCATGGTTACATGTTTCAAAAACTATCCGAAAAACGTATGTTTCCTCACACATGTTTTCCCTCACCGCCGAGCTGACGGTAGAAATATGTTTTGCGGTAGAAATATGTACAAACAGCAACCCTATTCCCGGGTTCCTCAGCTAATAGACTAAAGTGATGATTAATGTTGACTGGAAACTCCGTTTGACGAATATCAATACTTATTAGAGAAACTCTACTTAGTTATTCTGTAACAGAATATTTACATCAAATTAAGCTACAGTTCGTTATGTTTAGCTTTGCCTTGTGATGAGTTTGTTTATTTCAATACAGACAGACAGACAGACAGACAGACAGAGTTACTTTCGCATTTATAATATTAGTATGGAGTATGGATTCGACCTTGCTGACGCTGTGGGTAAGACGTGTAAGACGGATGATTCCTGGTTCGATTTCCCATTGGATGAATTTAGAAAAATAACTTTTTAAAATTGTCTTTAGTAGGGGCAAGTGCTCTACCTATAGCTAGCCTATAGACACTCACTCAAACCATATTTTAGTCCACGGAAACACGCCAAAAGACGCGTATACGCGCGTCTGGTTTTTAAGTGCGTTTGAGCGTGTTAGCTCGTACCAATGCTGAAACAACAGTATACGAGCAGAAAAATACTCTATACTGTTACCGCTCTAACTATGCTTTATCGCAGGTAGTACCTACTTCTAAAGAGCTCTAGATTACAAAGATCTGTTTTTACTTCCAAATAGAATTGCATTTTCGTCGTTTAGAATTTTCCTAAGGAAGTCGCACCACAATAGCATGGTTTTACAGGGCATATATTTTAATAAGACGATGGGCGGCGAAACCAAGTTGGAACAATCCCATGACAGATTATTATGGAGCGGCCTTTAATTGGATTTTTTTATTTGAAGTACTTTCAAGTGAAAAGCTGTAGTGAGTCAAGTCAGTATACAGATGCATACTGACAATTAAAATACGATTGTACAAACAAGCAGAGTTTTTGAAATGATGAAATAACTAAAGTCGTATTATTTACACCATATTTAAATTAAGAAAAGCGGAACTGATTTGATGATTTTGTTTTATTTCATTCTACTTGACTTGGAGTAGAAAAATAATATTAAAATATCGATAAAAAGCAAAAAAAAAACAAGGTATAATGAAGTTTCCAAATGGCAATATAGTTACGTAATTACTACCCTGCTACGAAACGGTCAGAGTAAGTTAAAACAGAAAATACTTTATAGTATTCATCATAAATATCTGACGATGAAACATACGTAAGTATATCATATATACATTATATTATATTGTGACCGATCGTTCTGTTGTTGATTTTAATCTCTGTAGTCACTGGTGATAAATGTGGTAATACTATCTGTGAAGAGGATAAAAGTGAATATTGTAAAATTATGAAAGTCATCGTGGGGTCTACGGCTATTACGGAATAAATTATTATTTACAATTCATTTCCATCGCAATAATTAGACACGCTTTGCGTGGGAGCCATAGGCGCCCACGGCCCCGCATTTAAAGGGTTTCGAACATCGCCCCTCAACGAAGCGGAACTTAGAATCAACGTCTTGGCGTGGCTCGCTGGTATGAAAGCCCACGTCAAGATTAGCCCACGCTACGTAACTATCAGAAAATATTATAGCTGAACGCTTTTCTATTGCGTAACAAAAATATCAACCTGTCATATCCACGCTAGCCGAGCGCGCGTAGTGACAGAAGTTTCTCAGCGGAACACATCAGCCATAGTGGCGTGAAAACGGGCTCTTCTGACGCCGTACACCTACTAAAATATCACTTTCCGTGCGTCGCGATCACCCTTATTGTTTATTGCGTATATAATAAGCCAGTTTTCCCCGCTGCATGGGAATTATCCCTAATATCGTAAGGGAGGGAACGTTAGATATACGAATGCAATTTAACTATATTACAAGGCAGATTGTCGTCTGAGAATCCTTAGAGAAAAATGCGAGCAAAGAATTTGAACTAAGTCTTTGTAAGTTATGGCTATTGCAGGAATGAATATACGTTTATTTAACTTTTGTAGTGGAATAGGTGTTCGTAGGAGCCTAATGGTTATGGTGAAGTATACGGTGGGTACCTATAATCTCTTTAAATCAACGGCTTGTTGGTACACTTAAAGTATCAGCCTATATACTGTCCCACTGCAGGGTAAAGGCCTCCATCATAGAAATCAAGTCATCGCTACTATGATGGGATTAGGCTTAATCACCGCGCTTGCCTAATGCGGATTGGTGATCACAAACCCGAGCTATGTTCAAAAAATACGAAACATACTTTTGCTCGACCCGGGATTCGAACCCGGGACCCCGAGATCACGGCCCGGTACTTAAACCACTAGACCAACGGGGCGTTACACACTGCGTTGGTACACTTACCTAATATTATTATGTCGTTGAATTATTTGTTTAAATTCCACCAAAAGCCTTTGCTCGTCACGATCGGCGAGATAAGGGGATCCTAACGACTGATCAAATCGACTACGACAAGGGGCTCGCGGTCCGCAAAAAGTGTCCGCCATTGGGTGACTCCTGCATCATAGTTTTAAAAAGCTACTTTTTTCTAAAGTTTCTGCCTAGACCTAAAATGTAATAGTGCGCCATAAATGCAAAACTATTTCGTTCCAAATTAAAAATTGATATTATATTTTTAAAAACGGTTCCCGATTAATAAAAATAATCCCTCGCGTCCATCTATTCCAATTTACGTTCCCAAAAATATCCTCTCAGTACAAATCCAGATTCGTGTTACAGTATTTATCTTAATAACTCGCGTGGGATCCCATTTGCATATCTGATACGACTCAGATGGAAATAGTAAGCCCATTTGACTGTTTGTTCGAGTGGATTAATTGTTATTATTGTTATTTTGACAGTATTATCTCATAATTGCGCTCCAGTCCCAACCATCCCCGCAAAATATTATACACCTAACAGCTATCTACCAAACAATGTTTTCTACAGATAATGAACATTTGTGAGGTTTAAGGTCGAGAATTTTTGAGGAAATTTGATAGATTTTGGGAGATCAATCTGTTACTATATGTACTTGTTGATGCCTTTTTGGGGTGGCCTCTAAGAAAAGGACGGGAAATGGTGGACCTCTTATAATGTTTGCCCTAATAATAATGATCCTGAATGGGATGTGATGGTAATTGTAACTGTACCTAGATTTGTTTGTTTTGAAAAACATACAAGTTACACCTCATATTTTGTACAGGCCTTACAACAATCAAGGGAAAAAAGTTTCACTCAAAACCGTTTCCGAGATTAACGCGAATAAACAGACAAAATAAAAAAAACATAATTCATTCATGTTCTGTTACTGTATTTTATTGACCAATTTTTTTTGTAATAAATATATTCAGTGTACAGCCACAGCTTTTTTATGTTATTAAATGTATAGATTAAATAATAAGGGTTAACATTTGACCTTTGATACTGCGCTTGATGGTAACAATGCTGTCTAGAATGTTACGCGTTTGCTTGGAAGATGTCGGTTCACTCCAAAATTATAATAATCATTAATCTCAAATTATTTGGCCAGTAAAGAAAATATAGCTAAAACTATTTAAACGATTCAATTTCAAATCAGAACTACTCTGATATAAAATGGAGGCCTACAACCTACAACATGCCTTCAATAAAAAGAGTGAATTTTTAACATCAAATTGAAATACAGTCCAACCGAAAAAGTAATTAGCCGAAATAAAAACGTGTCAAAGCGGTACACTCGGCTATCAATAAAATATCGCACGCTCAGTGAAATATTTACGTTCTCATTAGCCAGCGGTATTGAATACAGCTGACATCCACAAAACCAATTTTGTCTGTGCATTGCATTTCACTAATTAACTCTGGTGTTTTCCGTGACGAGTAAAACTTATCTCGTGTGCATCGGGAGAATGAGAGAAAAACATCGTGAAAATTCATATAGATCTTGATCTATCATCAAATCTATCTAGGTTTTTCTCTTACAAAGTCTAGACTTGTGAGCTTCTTTAGCGAGTAGTTCAATTAATAGCAATAGGGTATTTTAGTGTCGATGAAATATCGACATCCGATACCTAGACTCGATAATTTACTGTATAAGCGAACGATTATTGAAGAAACGTTTTTTAAAAGTTAAAGAGCAACAAATTTTCGATATACCTACCTGTCTCTTTTATAAACAAAATGTTGTACGGCGCTTGTAGGAAGCCCAAGCCTAGTGACCTCATTAATAGACTTTTCTGATTGAATAACTTTGCAACTCTATATCTTTGGAAATAAAAAGGAAGCTGTGATTCATACTTCAAAAACTTTACAATAAACATATAAAAAAGTTCGTAAAATACCCTTTTCACTAAACAAAAGCCCAGTTTTAGTTATTCAGCCTTTCTTGTCCTGTTCATTTAGTTCAGGTGATGCTGAAGTGACAGTTTCTCAAAGGAATAGTAAATTACAAGACAGTTGATATGGGGATTAAAAGAAACGGATAGAGTTACGATACATTACTACATACATTTTAAAAGATACACTTGTCAGTGTGGCAACCAAAGATACAATTTTTTATTCTCTGCTTAGTGACAAATAGGTTTAATTAAACCTTGATAGTTTTAACCATGACAATTCACTCGGTAATTCAATCATTATTTATTTACAATTTATATCTAATATATACACAGACCTGGCAAAAATTACTTAGTACCTACGGAGTCAGGTCAATGCAGCAATGTATGAGATGTGGTGAGAATTTATTTATTTATGAGTATAAACCCTGTTCCTTTTTTACTTAAATACAGTTTCCATAGCATACGTAAAAATATCATTAACTTACTTACTTACTATCCATACTCCATACTATATACTATATACTATATACTATATATACTATATACTATATACTATATACTATACTATATACTATATACTATATACTATATACTATATACTATATACTATTATACTATACTATACTATATACTATCCATACTAATATTATAAATGCGAAAGTAACTCTGTCTGTCTGTCTGTCTGCTACTCTTTCACGCCAAAACTACTCAACGGATTTAAATGAAATTTGGTATACAGATAATCTAGACCCTGAGAAAGGACATAGGCTACTTTTTATTGCGAAAAGGGGGTTGTAAGGGGTTGAAAGGGGGGTAAAAAGTTACTTTTCCACGCGGACGGACTGTCTGCTACTGGTCTTTCACGCCAAAACTACTCAAACGGATTTAAATGAATTGGTATACAGATAATCTAGACCCTGAGGAAAGGACATAGGCTACTTTTTATTGCGAAAGGGGGTGTAAGGGGTTGAAAGGGGGGTAAAAAGTTACTTTTCCACGCGGACGGAGTCGCGGGTGGCCGCCAGTTTTGAATAAGTGGGTGACGCCTATTAAAAATAACATAATTGCTGTCATAATGAGAATCTATAATGTACGCATCAGTTAACGTTTTAATGATTCAAATTTACGTTAGTTCTGAATTTCAACGCATCGTATGTTGATTAGTTCTAGCAAAGGGTTGATTGCCAATTTTTGAAGTAAGTCTCATTTATGTTCACGGGTATTGCATGATAGGATTCTATTCATTTCGATGATTCGTGTTTTGAAATAATAATTTTACGCTAGTTTGCTTTTAATGAGGTGCATATGAATTATATATTTGTATGTCAGACAGTTTTGATATTATGCTCGTATTCGTACACTAGCCAGAATGATTTTGGTTTGATTTTGGTTATTATTAAGGGTTAGAGTATGAAATTGAACTTAAATTACAGTTTTATTTGGATTTTTTTTACTGTTGCTTGGTTTAGGGCCTCCGATCTAATGTCCAAACCACCTAAGTACTTGGTATATATCGAATAACAAGTGAGTTTGATGATTAGTTGTTTTCAAAATGACGTACTTATTACAGAACAACCAATGCTATCAGAGTTAGATTTTACTCTTACGAACGCTATTTATACTATTCAACTAGTGGCCGGCCCTCACTTTATTTCAGGGCATAGTTTAAGGGTACTTCGAATCTTCACTAATAGAGGGCGCTGGGTGACGATTACATCGCGCGAGTGTTTCGAGGTTTTCTATATAAGTAAATAGTATAGATTTTCCGAAACCCTTTTGTTTGTTATTTGTCGTTTTCTCGTTATAACTTTCTACAAGCAGTCATCCGAGACTTCATACGCATGGAGTTAATTATTTGATTGTTAACCCACTTTTGGGGTTGATTTCTAAAGATACATTCACACCATCATACCATCTTTAGTACTTACATTTTCAAGTCTTTTACTTCATAAACTAAGACTTTACATACAAGCTTCCAACCCATGTTTTACCTTCTTAAGGGTTTAGGTTCGTGTACTATAAGTTTGTAGGTGGTTGATTAATCAGTGAAAGTGATTCACGTTTACATACCTATCAAGAAGATAACTATGTGCTGATATTATTAGCCTTTTTTAAATAATAATCAAATAACTTGATTACAAAAATATGGTACTCGTTAAAAGTGTTTGCAGACTGCGCAATGCAGGGAAATAAAAATAGTTACTTATTGTGAACTATGAATAGACTTTTCTATTCCACCAGCGTTGTTTTTCATGAAAGTTTCTACATTCCCGCTAGAAAGTAGAGCAGTAGGGAAGTTTAGCACAATTTGCATCCCTCTCTCACGGGCCTGAATTACAATGAGCCACGAAAAGCAATTAATACTTGAAGTGGCCGATTCCGGTTTTAAACTAAGTGCTCTTTTGAATTTTCATCCTAATTTACATTGCGAACTGTAGATGGTACAATCATGTAGATTTTTAAGCTTGAGTGAGTAATGCCTTACTATTATAAAACTTGGTAGCTTAAATAGAGAAATGGCGCTGAATGGTTGCCTTTTCCGGCAGGAATTATTTCCGTTTATATTTTTTCTCGTTTTATTTTTAATACGGCAACTTAGGATCTTTTAGTATGCATTTGGAGTGAACTAACTTTCTAATCAGTTTACTTTTATTACAAGTAATTATGTGACTGTGGATCAGAGCGTTGAATATTAAAATACCACTGAAAAAGTAACGTAAAACGTATATGTAAATAAGCCAATTACATCTATTCTCAAGCAAAGAAAGTGTCTAAGAAAAAAAACACACAATACATGTAGGACACATTTATATATTTATAGATTGCTATGGTGTTTTATTTTTAATTCGCGCAAAATTTAGTACATTTAGCATGAAATAATTTAACCTTAATGCTCATTATATGAATTAGATAGACTTTAAGTCTATGAAAATAATGGTCAATATTTTTTCATAAGTGACTAATTAGGTTTATTAACGTCTCTCAGTACGGCAGTTAACTATCAAAAAGTGCACCGATAAGTAAGTAAGTAAAGATTGCGCAATAACAAAAACTATTCTCGACAATGAACCTCATTATCTATTAGAGCTTATTAAAAATCCAGGTGGCCATATTTTGGGCGGGTCATAAAACGGGCCCATTAGCACTGAAATTGCAAATTACTATAAATCCCGATTCTAATCATTGTTTAAACTCAGTACATTCGGGGCTATGGCCCATTTCCACGGTACCCCATTCAGGGCCTACGCTCTGTACACAGGCAGATTGCTTGTTTAATTTTAACAATCTCCATATTTTTTAAATTAACATCTGTTGGCTCACCCTTTGATAATTACGATTTTATCAAAGAATGTTTACTTTAAACTGGGAAAGTACTTATTAAAACTCTTTAAGTATCTTATTATTATGTAATTTGAAACCTTATTTTAACGAAATCATTAAGTCCTTTTTAGTAACTTCAGGCTATAAAACAGATTAATTAATATTTTGTACCGTACTCTTAGAAAGTTGCTTTAAATGTTTTTCTTTCTTTAGGATTATTAAACTTCTTCTCGTAAATTTTTCGACAAAACCTTAAGAAATTTTAATTTAAATACTCGTAGTTTAAACGTCAGCTCTTTTTTTCTACACTACCTATTTATACAGAGGTTAATCTCATATTCCACGCCAGGGCTTATAGCTAAACCGAAAACACGAAACACTTGTGCGATACAATCAACGCTCAGCGCCATCTATTGGTAGACGGTGGAACTACTGCTCCGAAAAGAAGTGAGGGAGGGCCACTATCAAATAATAAAAAAGACATGTTTTACAAAATACGGATAAGTTCTACTTAAGCTACGAGTATATTGCTACTATAAACTCGTTGTGTTTTATGACTATCAAGTATAATGCTATTTGTGTCACTTATGTCTATTATGTTGACAGATAGTAATTTTAACTTTATTTTATAGCCATGTGCCGCTTTATCTTATCCGTTTGATCCATGAAAAACTTCTTACATACTCGTATATTACGTTAAACATTATTTTTAAAATTTCACTAGCTCAAAGCTGCATTATACATTAGTGTACACTCATCACTCGATTTTAACACAAGGAATTTCATCTAAAATGAATGGGCGTAACTTTTATTTGGATATCAAGATCATTACCCTCTTAATCCTTAAACACTCCTAAAGATTCTAGCTTTAACTAAAGCTTAAAACAACAGAGCCCGACGATTTGCAGTCCCGTCGGTTCTGTAAACGCCAAATTCAACCGAATTATTCCTCACATTATTTTCACTACCGCTAGTCGACTAAGCTGTTGTGATTTAATTAAATACGCGATTATAATATTGAAGTGTAGATTGTGCAAACATGTGAGAATATTTGAAAATCACACGGGAAAAACAATGAATGTCACATTTTTTGTGAACTTTAATGACAGCTGTTAGTTTTTTAGGGAAAAATTCTATTACAAAAATCTGGATTGGGTAAAATCATCGTGGTCAACTGTTATACGTTCAATTTGCTGATCGTCAATAGCAATAAACGGTTATAATTCCCGCTCGTCAAACTGTTTTTCTCTTAATGGACACATTCATGGTTTTTCTCGTATGGTCTTTACTTGTACTCGCATGTACAGACAACCGTGGCAGAGCCACGCTTCGGCTTGAGTGGGCTGACTCAACCGTACTACGGCTCGACCGAAGTGGTACCACGGCCTCACAGAAGACCGGCGTGAAGCTGCGTCTGCGCTGAGTTTCGCCAAGTAGGTAAGTGCGGGTACCTGAGCCCCAATTGGGGGAAAGGGGTTAAAGGTTGGTAGCGCACTTGTGACTCTACTTGTGTTGCAGGTGTCTATGGGCGGCGGCAATCGCTAAAAACAAGTTATGTTACATGCCCTGAATAAACAATCAAATGACCATATATATGTAAGGTATAAAGGTCTAGTTTAGTGATAACAGCGTACATCAATATTTATCGTTGTAAGGCCCAGACAGCAGGTATAATAGACAATTAATTGTTTTTGCCTTATAAAAGGCTTTTGGGTCTTATGACGCTATACAACTTGTAAAAGGTTAATCGCATAGTTAACGTCAGGGCTTATAGGTAAACCGAAAACACGAAACACTTGTGCGATACAATCAACGCTCAGCGCCATCTATTGGTAGACGGTGGAACTACTGCTTTGAAAAGAAGTGAGGGAGGGCCACTATCAAATAATAAAAAAGACATGTTTTATTACGGATAAGTTCTACTTAAGCTACGAGTATATTGCTACTATAAACTCGTGTTTCATGACTATCAAGTATAATGCTATTTGTGTCACTTATGTCTATTATGTTGACAGATACAACTTTATTTTATAGCCATGTGCCGCTTTATCTTTACACTAGTGGCCCGCCCTCACTTCACTTCGGGACCGTAATTCAGAAATGAACCAATAGATGGCGCTGTGTTCAATTACATCGCGCAAGCGTTTCGTGTTTTCGGTTTACCTATAAGCCTAGTCGTTGTCTATAGAAGATATCTCTTTATAATTAGTATAGATTATGAAACAGACTCTTTGATCCATAAAAACTTCTTACATACTCGTATATTACGATAACATTATTTTTAAAATTTACTAGCTCAAAGCTGCATCATACATTAGTGTACACTCATCACTCGATTTTAACACAATGAATTTCATCTAAAATGAATCGGCGTAACTTTTATTTGGATATCAAGATCATTACCCTCCTTAATCACTTAAACACTCCTAAAGATTCTAGCTTTAACTAAAGCTTAAAACAACAGAGCCCGACGATTTGCAGTCCCGTCGGTTCTGTAAACGCCAAAATTCAACCGAATTATTCCTCACATTATTTTCACTACCGCTAGTCGACTAAGCTGTTGTGATTTAATTAAATACGCGATTATAATATTGAAGTGTAGATTATGCAAACATGAGAATGAGAATACTCGATCACGAATGTACCACGCTTTGGCATGAATGCGTCGGCTTGACCGAAGTGGTACCACGGCCTCTCAGAAGACGTCGTCAAGCTGCGTCTGCGCTGAGTTTCGTCAAGTGAGTGTGGGTAAAAGAGCCCCAATTAGGGGGAATGGTGGCGGGAAGGTTGGTAGCGCACTTGTGACTCTACTTGTGTTGCAGGTGTCTATGGGCGGCGGCAATCGCTGAAAATAAGTAAAGTTACATGCCCTGAATAAACAATCAAATGACCATATATATGGAAGGTATAAAGGTCTAGTTTGGTGATAACATCGTACATCTATATTTATCGTTGTAAGGCAGCAGGTATAATAGACAATGGATTGTTTTTGCTTTTTTTAAAGGCTTTTGGATCTTACAACGCTATATAACTTGAAAAAGGTTAATCATATAGTTGACAAGGTTAACAAAAAGATGAAATCCTTGCGATATAATCGATTCTCAGTGCCATCTCTTGTTACTGGTCTAACGGCCGGTTTCTGAATTGAGAATTGAGTAACACTTTTAGACAAACTTGACATTTGAAGTAGACTCAACTGTCATGTTTGTACTTCTGTAGTGCTAAACAGTTGGGATAAAGTCTTGAGTGGAGACGCGATCATAACGTAATGTTGAGCCTGCTACAGATGGTAGATGACATTCGAAGCTGCTGGATGAGCTGGATGAGGTGGCCGAAATCGGGACGTGGCGTGCATGGGGAACCTATCCAGCTGACGAGTGGGTTGTGATGAGTGCGATACTCAATCTATTCAAAACCGGCGTAGTTCGGTACACAAGGCCGAAACAAAGTAATATAGTGTATGAATAAGAAAACCTGCGACCAATCACAAAATCGTCGTACATGGCCTGTATGTAATGCTTTGACTATGACATAGTGCGTATGACATCCGTGGACGCGTTAAAAAGTCCTCAAGCTGATTGGGCTTATTCAATCAAGTCCAGTGCTATGGAATATTAATCGAAAAAATCATCATAGAATTGGTTCGGCATAAAACGATTTAAGCTCAGTTTATCCGTATGCGACAAGTTTACTATGGCCAGAGTGATTTATGCTGGGTTTTGCTAGTTTGCTCAAGTTTTTACTATTCAGTACTAAAATAAATACGTAAGCCCGGATTTTGTGGCATTCTTGTATTTAAATGGCAGCTCGTATCCGTCAAGTCATTCAAGCTGAAGAGCGTGCTAAAAAAATGGAATCAATGTTATTAAAAAACATTATTCTCCTTTATTTAGCAGTCGGTTTTTTGATATGATTGGTGGCAGACGAGCTGACAAATCACCTGATGGTAAGGGATTGCCCCCGCGAATAGCGAGGATACCTGCACCACCAGTAGAGTCACAAGTGTACTGCTAACTTTTAACCCTCTTACCCCCAATTGGACCTCCGGTACCCTCACTCGACGAAACATGGCGTAGGCACTGCTTCGTGGTATCACTCCAGTCGAGCCGGCCCTTAAATACCGTAGCGTGGCTGTCCCACGGTTAAAAATATAATTAGTAATCGTAATTCAAACCTAGGTCCGTTTGAATTGGCGCAAACATTGGTACAGTCGAGTTCAAAAATGTACACGCTTTAGGACCTTGTCACAATACATATTTATAAGAAAGTGGAAGTCGTTTTCTTATACATATGTACTGTGACAAGGTCCTACAGTTATACATATTTTTAAACCCGACAGTACCATCCAAGTACCAATAGGCGAAGCCTCGTAAGAAGCAGCATCACACTAGTGTGAAGGCTGGAACGCTCGTTGCGTCCGTGACAAATTGTTGCCGTAATGAGAGCCTTGCTTCCGTGTTGGGGTAACGTCGACTGCACATTGTGCCTCGTATGACGATAAATATTTTAATATTAATGATGTTATAGTAATAGTCACAATGAAAAATATGAAAACATCATCATGTTTAAACATGGCTACTGCAGACTAGTAAAAGTACTTGTACTTAATTTTAAAAACGTACTTATTTAGATTAATAGTAAACAGGCGCGCCGCTCGAGTTATAAAGAATTTTAATTCCAAATCGTACTAATAGATGGTGTTGGGTCTCGCTTGTAAGGTGCAAGAATATTTACTCAAACTCAAAGAGGACTCAAATCGAAGTAACTTCTTGTTGATTGTTGCATGTGAATCTCCACATAAGGAATGGGTAAAGACTATTAATATTAAATGTGTCGCTTCAATTAAAATGTAGTCGCCGTAGTTGAGTAACAAGTAATTTTAATCGATTTTTATTTTGGCCCCTTCTTT
Organism: Cnaphalocrocis medinalis; assembly: GCA_014851415.1. Classification (NCBI taxonomy): domain Eukaryota; kingdom Metazoa; phylum Arthropoda; class Insecta; order Lepidoptera; family Crambidae; genus Cnaphalocrocis; species Cnaphalocrocis medinalis. Next base: position 10,653,760 of record CM026285.1, on the reverse strand, counting down.
GCCAGCCAACTATAAGTTTCTCGGCAATAGATGAGGACAAACGAGTAAAAGTGGTCAACTCATGAATTATTAATTATGCTTGTAAAATCACTAGAATGCTACGAGCTGCACGTAACAATTCAATGCTACGAGCTGCACGTAACACCACAATGCTACGAGCTGCTCGTAATACGACAGTGCTACGAGCTGCACGTAACACTACAATGCTACTAACTGCTCATAACACGATAATGCTACGAGCTGCACGTAATACTACAATGGTACGAGCTGCACGAAACACTACAATGCTACAAGCTGCACGTAACACTACAATGCTGCGAGCTGCACGTAACACGACAATGCTACGAGCTGCACGTAACACTACAATGCTACGATCTAAACGTAGCGCTACGATGCTACGTGCTACACGTGGTGCTACAATGCTACGAAATGCAAAATTAGAGCGGAACACTATGCAGTCAGTAGGTAGGAGTAGAAGCTAGTTACGTGGGCAGGTAATTTCTCCAGTAGCCTTGTATTAAGTGTCGGCGTACTCGCAGTGTGACACCGGTTTAGCTTAACCATCCTTGCAGGTTACTTTAACAGCCAGTGTGTCGGACGCTTAACATCCTACTAGTGATGCGATTCCGTCTAAATTTTACCGATCGATTTATTTGAGTCTTTTAACAAAATCAATATATTCATTCGAATCATAAATCAATTCCACTGTCATTTCACAAATTTAGTCAACCGATGCTAGAATATTTGATACATTGTTATGAGTCTTTAGCCTAATCTGGCCCCCAAGAGGAATAAAGGTCCATGAAATTTCAATTCTAAATCTTATTATTATTTGGCTGGTCGTCCAAGTAATAAGGTTAAGTGCAGTATTTTCTGGGATCATTTTTATTTTATTTTTGGTTATATTGGACCTTATACGGATAGAAAAGATTTCCTATAATAGAAGAAAGTATAAACAGCAACTAAAAACAGATTATGGTTGTCAGTATAATCAGTTTTTAGTTAAAAGAGAAAAGAGTCCTGTTGAGTCATTATCCGTTTTTCGTTTCTTTTTGATCTGCAACTACTCGTAGTTACTTGTAAGTCGTTAAACCTACGATTCTGAGTGAGCATCATAATAATCTAGTGGTTTGTCGTCTCACTCAACAATTTTGATCGATTTGTTCAATGTTACTCGAGTAAAGATGAACTCATCGCTTCACTCAATCCTACACATCTACGTGCGTAGTGTCGTATTGTTCGCTCTGAGTCTGGTGCTAGTCGCTTTGTGTTGCTCCATAGTTAGGTTTTATAGCTGACAAGTTGTTAATGCTGCGTTTTTACGGCCTGTGCTTATTGCATGCCGTTCGGCTTGTTTAGGGTTCGCTCTTTGTTCCGTTTTGTAGCTGCCTTAGGTTGCTCTAATATTTTGATTAAGTAATATTGTGACTGATTTAGTAACTGGATATGATGTTATTTTTTCTGGTTACCATAAATAAGGAATTATTATTTTGCTACCACACCAATAGATGGCGCTGGGAGTCTATTAGATCACGCAAGTGTTTCGTGTTTTCAGTTTGCCTATAAGCATTGACCTGGAATATGAGATTAACCTCTTTATAAATAGTATAGAAGATAGAAGAAGATTATTAATAAATATTACTAGCTGACTAGCCACAAGTGATATAGTAAACGCGTTTCTGCAAGAATTGAAAAACAAAATTCGAAAGAGAGATGGAGAAATGGTGATATTTTATATCGGAGAAGAAGTCTTATAATGAGTTATTGGAATAAGTAAGTAAGCTGATTAGAATTTATGCATACCATTAAGTGAAACTAAGGCAGTAGCGTGACATACTTTCGTCCAAGGAGTTCATATTTTTTGTAGATCCGCTTACCAGCACGACGATGTAGGAAAAAGTTCGTGCAAAACATAGCATTGGAAGGCCGCCAGAAATACAGCGGAGGCGTCGCTACAAATATTTTCGAGTACAGAGGTTTACGTGTTCAAGTAAAGGCGTAAAATGTGGAAGAAACAATGTTTTCAGCTATTGAACTGGAAATTGAAGTCGGAAGTTTCGCGGGAAATCTTGATTAGAATCTTTCTTGTGAAGGTGTGTGAAGCCACAGTAAATCCAGTAGGAAGACAAAATATGTTTTAACCGTTCCCGGTTAGCCTTGTAAGAGAATCTTAGGGTTCCCTTAATCAATATTGACTGGCCGACTGGCGCATTTGGTAGTGACCCTGCTTCATACGCCAAAGGTCGTGGGTTTCGATCCCCATTCTGGAAAAACATTCGTGTGATGAACACTTGTGCTTGTCCAGTGTCTTGGGTGTAATATATGTATTTAAGTATTATATTTGTGTTTCCTCTGTTGTCTGATCTGTAACACAAGTGCTTAAGCTACTTAGTAGGTACGGATAGTCAGGTCAATGTATGAGATGTTGTGTGAATTTATTATTTATTTATTTAATATGGTGAACGTTTCGTTTCTTTAAGGCGCCTGCGTCTCTGCAATAGTCCTCCTGACAAGATTAGTTGTACTCGTAGTGAACTGAGATAAACTATTACAAGCTAATTCAGTATATAAATTGGTTTGTGATCTTGCCTCATTCACCAAAGACCTAAGACCTATGAACCTATGAACTATGGACCACTATGGACGTATTAAGTTGAGTGAGCAAGAGTTGAGCGCAAACTAAGCCTTGCAGAGCCGAGTACAACGAGCCTACATTTATATCTCTTTCGCAATCCCTTCGAGGACATCAAAAGTCGGCAATGGGTGGAGCACAGTGCGGACGAGCCAAACGCTCGTTCGTGGTTCGTAAGTCACTCTGACGAATTTTGTCTCGGATAGTTCTCCAGTCATGTTTGGTTCGTGATGAAATGTCGTATAGATTTAACAACATACTCACCAGATACATAATAATAGGTATACCAATAGATACTACAACAAAGCTAGAAATTAATCAATAGATAATCACAATATGAGCCGGAATAGAACTTCGAATTCTGCAAATCCATCATCAAATATTCTAAGCCTCAAAGTACTATTCAACTATTCTACAGCAGACGAGCAACATTCGTACCTACAAAGTACTGACGTAATTACACGCCACCGATAGTTTCGCTGCATCACCGATAATATTGCCAGTTACTGCCGAAAATCCTTTGAAACTCTATGTGGGCAATCCAGTGAGTGCCGGGGGCTTACCATAAATAACGTTTAGTGCTCGGCGAAGAGGTGTTCAAATTGCTTCCACGTGATATATCCCGTAGTCCAAGTACGTTTAGCCATATTGAATTTTTAAGCAAAGACGCTCGGTTTGGGGGCCGTCGGCCCGTTTTTCTACGGCCTCGTAAAACGGGCCGTTTTAAATTGAGATAGGTCGGGCCAGTGCAGGTGTTTTATGAAAATTCCACATCCATAACTAATGGGGGAAAGTGACGTCGTTGAAATATGGAATCGCTTGCCGCACAAAATATGTGCCCTGTGATTTGTGTAACTCTGTATGCATGGTTTGTATTTTCCGTGGCCATGATAAATGATTCTTTAATAATGTACGAGTGCACTTTCTGAAATTGTAGCCGCTATCTTATGGTTTAGTGTTTGACTGTTTGGTTCAAGGAAGCGTATTCGTAAAGGTTTATGCAGGTCCGTTTTTCAATTATGTATCATCATCTTCCTATCGCGTTTTTATCACTTGCTTCTAAAACTGTCGAATCGGAACCCGGGGTACGCTTAGACCATGATTATTAATCTATAGGTACTATTTATAAAGAGGTACATTCTATAGACAACGCTTATAGGTAAGTCGAAAAAGCGCAATACTAACGTTATGTAATCGACATCTATCGCCATCTATTGATTTATTTTAAAACTAATGTCTCGAAACAAAGTGAGGGCGGGCCACTAGTAAAACCATAATTTGGAAACTCTGGTTATTATAATGAAGCCATGATGAAGTCCGTCTGAACTTCGGTATCTTTTGATTGGGAAACCGGACCAACTGCATCATTATACGTTCAGAAGCTAATACAATGTATAACCGATCTATTAGTGATGCGCCGATAGGGGATTTTACCGATATAACCGAATACTCGAATAATATTCGGGTCAAGTCTTTACCGAAGCCGGATTATTCAGGCCGGATATTATTGCAGGTTTACCATTGTCTATTTGTATGTTTCCGATTCTCTCTTCTATACTAGGATCGGTGCCCATAAAGCACTTAAGATCAATTATTATTTATTTATTTATTCTTTATTGCACAAAATAAAAAGTACCAATTGGCGGACTTAATGCCTTACAGCATTCTCTACCAGTCAAACCATTGGCGAATCAGAAAATTTTTAGCGGCGTAAAATAATAATAATACCTATATTATATTGATATACATTAAATAAAATATATAGGGGAGGAATTATATGATAACATAATATACCTACATATATATATTTATATACTTAAAAATATACTTACATATACCTACAAAAATGATATTATTCAATTCGTACTGAGATATAGACTAAAGTGTTTATTCCTTCCGTGTCAGAAATTTTCTTAACGTATCTCTGTTATAGTGTCTTTTAAGTAAATAATGCACTTAATAAAATCATCGCAGGGTTCAAGTGGGACTCAAACCCACAACCCTCTACATACCGGATGGCTGTTCTGGTATGCAGTGGGTGGTGGTATGTGAAAGGTCGAGTACCACCTGGACTCTTGATGATTTTTTAAGAGCACCTACTTATGAATAAATTGCAAAAGAATATAAAAAGGTAACAAAAATAAAATTGTTTATCATTAAATAACTTATAATAAAATTATTTATTGTTGATTCATATTTTTATTTTAATAATTTGCCACATACATAGGTAAGTGTGTTCATTAAAACATTGAATAAATAAATAAATTATAATTTTGATCTGAGTCCGAAAACAAAGCTTTATAATTATAATTTACTAGCGGCCGCCCGCGACTTCGTCCGCGTGGAAAAGTAACTTTTTACCCCCTTTCACCCCTTACAACCCCCTTTTCGCAATAAAAAAGTAGCCTATGTCCTTTCTCAGGGTCTAGGTTATCTGTATAACCAAATTCATTTAAATCCGTTGAGTAGTTTTGGCGTGAAAGAGAAACAGACAGACAGACAGACAGAGTTACTTTCGCATTTATAATATTAGTAGGTATAGATTTAAATTTAAAAAATGGCCAGGTATTTTTAAGTATAAAAATAAATAGTAAAATTAATATTGATTGATCTGGCTTAAAAATAAATGAATTAGGTAATTTTTTAAAGTTAATGTTAGCTACATACTAATAGGGCAGGAAATAAATATGTGGACTCTAGATGTTAACATACACGTTGATTTCAAGATTAATTGATTTCATTTATTAGCTTTTTAACACATTCCTCGCCAGTTTTATTTAATTTACAAAAACATAAATCTTACATAAAGAAACTTGTCCTTTTAAATTCCATGTTATATAGCCAGGAAAATAGAAATACTCTAACCGAATAATCTAACCGAATACCAGCACTAAAACCGAATAATTCGGCCGAATACGAATAGTGAAAAAAGTGCCGAATATGCCGAATACCGAATACCAACCGAATATTCGGCGCATCTCTAATATATATATAACGGCAGGTACCTTGTCGTTAAATAACAGTCAGACGTCTACATCTTTCACAGAAAGTGTGAGTATTGTGACAAGTTACTAAAGTGAATACATATTTTTGGAGTAAACTTTCAGTTATCATACTGTAGGTACACTATGTGAAATGAACTTAAGCCAAAGTGCAGTATAAAAACCGGCCAAGTGCGAGTCGGGCTCCGCGCACAAAGGGTTCCGTAGCAGCAAATATAAAAAAATACAGTTAAATCAACCTATCTCAAAAACTATAAGAGATACTTTGATCAAACCAAAAATCGTTGAAAGAGTTAATTAACATGCATCACCTCTATTTTTTTTTAGAAATTTATAACCCCGTAGTTTATAAAAATAGAGGGGGGGGGACATACTTTTTACGACTTTGAGAGCTGATATCTCAAAAACCGTTCACTTTAAGAAAAATGTTTTTTAGAAAACTTTTATCATTTTAAAAGACCTTTCCATTGATTAACCCCACACGGGTATGTACATCGAAAAAAAAAAATTTCATCCTCAGTTACATGTATGTGGGGCCCCACCCCCAATTCTTTTTTTTACTATTTAGTGTCATATTTTTGTAGCGGTTCATACAACACATATTCCCATCAAATTTCATCACTGTAGTACTTATAGTTTCCGAGTAAATCGGCTGTGACAGACGGACAGACGGACAGACGGACAGACGGACAGACGGACATGACGAAACTATAAGGGTTCCGTTTTTGCCATTTTGGCTACGGAACCCTAAAAAAAGGGCTAGCTCAGCACAAAAGACTACACAATAAAATATCCCGAGGACAATACACACAGGTTGAAAAAGCCGTGTCTTTGCAGATTGTGGCCTAAATATTTCATACTCTTTATGCCTTGAAAAAAAAAACACGCAATGAATAACTGAAAAGAAGGCCACGGGCGGGTCAGTGTCTAACAAAAGAGGGTGTAACAAGCCTAGCCCTTGAGACAATAGCAGCCCCAGCTAACGATGTACCTCTCACTCTTGACAACGGTTTCTGCCATTTTGGAAATTAATCTCACCTGAATTTTTTTCAACAATGGAAGTTATGAATGAGTCGGCGTTACCGTTTGTTCGTTGCCGGCGTGAATACGATTTTCGGATAACATTTTTGAGACAAATGAGTTTTGGCGGACCTTTTTGGCGGAGAACGTTTTCGCATGTCATACTTTTCTCGTAAATGTGGGATAATATTTTTTATGTGATAGGTGGCAGAGGAGCACATGGATCACCTTATGGTAAGCGATTCCCCCCATAGACACAAGAGGAGAAACAGGTGCGCTGCGCCAACCTTTTTATCCCCTTTCTCCTTTATTGGGCCTCTGGTACCCTCGATTCATTCGATTAAACACAACGCAGGTGCTGCTTCAAGCCAGTCTTCTGTGAGGCTCGTATCGTATCACTCCGATCGAGCCAGCTCATACACGCCGAAGCATAGCTCTCCCACGAGAGTCTCGAAACGAGTTTCTGAAACTTGTAAAAATTATTCACTTCAGCTCGGGCTCAAAATATCCATCCATCCATCTCCAAGCTGTTAAAACGTGACCTCCGAAGCTCTAATACACTCTCAATACAGATAGCAATTGAGCAGAACCAGGGGGGTCCAAAGTCTTCGTACAACATCTTGACAGGAGCCACCTGTCGAAGTTGACCAAAACAAATGGAGAAGTCGTCACGTCAAAGCTAGAGATTCTTTCGGAAGTTTACACCTTCTATAGCCAGTTATACGCGTCGCATTCACCCCACCCTACGCCGGATGAGAAGGATTCAAGAGCCACATTAACCCGCCATGCGACGGAGGATCTACCCGACATCAGCTTGGAGGAGATCGAGGCAGCTTTTGGTTAACATAAAAATGGAAAAGCCCCGGGAGAAGACGGAGTCACACCGAGCTTCTAAAAGCTGCCGCCAAGCCGGTGCTGAAGTAACTTTGGCGTATATTTAACTCAGTTATTTTCTCCGGGAGAACTCCTAGGGCGTGACCGCGGAGCTTAGTCGTATTGTTCTTCAAGAAAGGCGACAAAACCTTACTGAAGAACTATCGACCAAAGTCACGTCTATAAGTTGTTCTCAAGAGTCATTTCGAATCGCCTTACACGAAGACTTGACGAAGCTCAACCTGCAGAGCAAGCCGGGTTCCGACGAAGTTATAGCACCATAGACCATATTCACACAGACAGACCATATTGGGACAGGTTATACAGAAGACCAAAGAATATAACCAGCCCCTGTGCATGGCGTTTGTGGACTATGAAAAAGCTTTTGACTCCGTCGAGACCTGGTGCCTGTTCTCGAGGCCTTGCAGAGGTGCCAAGTCGATTGGCGATATACCGAGGTGTTGAGGTGTCTGTATGACGTCGCTAATATGTCCGTAGTACCTAATCCAAAATGACCAAACCGACCTGTCCTGCTGCGTCGTGGTGTGAGACAAGGAGATGTTATATCTCGGAAACTCTTCTCCGCTGTGCTGCAGGACATGTTCAAAACGCTAAACTGGAAAGAGCGCGGAATCAATATTAATGGCGGGTACATGTCACACCTACATTAACGTTAAAAAGAAAATTAATCATAATAACATGCTAATATATTGCAGTAGTACAATCACCACCACTCATGCTGTATTTCATAACCTGTTTTTTATCAAGTTAGTTCAAACTAAAAACTATACTACTATATGAAAAAAAAATTGAAAGTAAATCAACGTAAATCATAACATCTACATTGAGCGCGAAGTAGAAAGAGTCAACTGCCAGATGGTCGTTTATGCGCCCTAACCTCCCGAAAATAACCTCTCCGACAATTTAACAACATTTTAACAAAACGTATTGAATCAACTACTTTGAAAAATAAAATATATTAGTACATACCAGCGTCAGTGTCACGGCTATTATGTTTTGTTAGTTTTATAAGCTCATCCGGTTCCCTGATGTCTAGTTGTCTTCTTGTTCTTCCTAATTGCACCAACAACTTGCGTCGTTCTTGATTCATTTTAAATATTGTAATAATAAGTAATAAAAATTGAGATCATACTACAATTAGAATTGTTGCCAATAGGGATAAAACCTTTTCTTAACCTAAAACGACCGCGCGCCAGCGAAAAGCGAGCCAACTGTCTGTTGACATTTTGCGAACGCGCGGGGCGCTCCCCGCGTCCCGCGCGGAAACGGCCAACGTTACTTGGTCGCATCGGCGTCGTATTATTTGCTAAAACATGCGTAGATGGTTTTTTATACGTTTGAAAATTAATTAAAATAAAGCGAAACCTGCAAAACAAATTATGCTAGGTTGTGTAATGTGATTTTGTTAGTACGAAAATGCAATAAAAAGAAAACGTGAATTTGTAGTTGACTTTTTTAAGGTGAAAATCCCGCAATGCCTTAAGACAAAGGTATTTAAGCCAGTATGCCTCGGTGCTCCCCACATTCACATACTGGGCCAAAACATTCACGGTGACAAAAGATACAATGAACCAAATAAAGGTGGCGCAAAGTGCTATGGAACGTTACGAGACCGTGTACCTGAGGAGGAAATCCAAAGGAGCTAAAGTGGAGATGGGCAAAAAACCTGGCGAGGCGTAAGGACGATAGGTGCATTAAAAAATGTACTGGATGGCAGCTAAGATTGTGGCGTCCTGTTGCTAGGCTACCTGCCCTTAGTCTACTAATATTGAACTGTTACGTGTCATTAGAAGGGAAACGTGAAACTCTGAAAACCTTCACATTTCTCACAAAACTAATCGTTGTTGGTCTTTTGTCTACAAACAACGCAACCTGACGCACCCACCTCACTTTCTCACAGAATGAGGGTGCTGGAAGACTAATCCGGGGGGAGAGGGGAGTTTCAGGTCGGCATCGTAATTGTGAGTGGTTTGCGGGTGCTCATAGACGGCGGCAATAGCTTACCATCAGGGGATCTGCCTGCTCGTTTGCCAATAAAAAAAAAGAAAAATCTAGAGACGTAAAAATTCACTAAAAAAAATTTTCAAGTACAAACGGCAAAAATATCGCACGATACTTGCAACAACTTGGCAATCCTGAACCGCCATAAAATTAACATAAACGTTTACATTTAATAACAGAAAAACACAAATTTTATCTTTCCACATAAATCTTGACTTATGACGTAACGGTGGTAAAATTTATAAAAGGGTTTAAAAATTAAAATGAAGTATAACTCCAAGGGAGCGGTACCATTACAGGATGCGAGATAGTCATCTCCAAACGACGTTTCATTTGGGAGAACAAAGAGACAAATCAAAGGAGAAGGGCTGCTTTAGAAGTTCTTTTGACTCGAAATCTCTTTTAAGTCAGTCATAATTTAATTCTTAATTACCTACACAATTCAGAGATATCTGTGTTAAGTGGCAAACAAACTTATTTCATTTATTACGGGTTCCTACAGACATTAAAATATTGGCGTTGGGTGGGGTATTGTTTGATTTTGGTTATATCGTGGCTCAATGTTTTTGGGGTAGATTTATTCAATCAATCTTCCTCACGTGTATTCTGCTAGGTATATTAAGTTCTTGAAAAATATTTTTTTATTACAAGTTTAACTCTCAGTGAAGTACATTATGAAAAAAGAAAATCTTTGATTTTTATATTGCACTATTAGCTTATTTTGATGATCTGACATGTATTAGCTTAACCGATCGAGATCGATTAGTTCATTCGATTCTTAAGGTCCGCTTGCTCCAGATGTTGAGGATTAATTCATTGATTCCGTAGTATTTATTCCCATAGCTACTAATTTTACATACCCCTGGCCCTGGTGTTAAGCGCTATACGGGAGCAAGACAATTTTAAAATGTTGTTCCATGATTAACGAATAATTAGAGATTTAAGTGCTTAATCAAGACACGTGGATTGCAACTTAACAACGCAAGTGGATCTAAGAAAATTAATTTAATGCATCATTGATCTACAATACAACAGACAACTAGTGTTATGTATACAGCCCAGTTCATGTGCATTAACAGTGATTTATCTGGCCTAAATGCTGGTACTACTCCGTTAGACATGTGTTCGGACCCGGACGTCTACGAGGCAATTGTTGGTCGACTCGACTAAGAGACATTTAACAAGACCTATACGGCACGGTATCTTCACAGTTACGACTATTGCGTGCTACAAGCAAGTTCAATTCTTGCGTAATTACATGATGAAACAGACATTTAGGTTAGGTCTGGTGTTGGTGGCACCTTCTTTCTTTGTTTTCTTAGTGCTAGGGAAAACTTTTGTTTAAAACCAGGACAATGTGTGTGATGTTGTTTAAATTAATTTATTTTAAGTGAACGAAAAGAATTCTTATACATATATTTATGAGTTCGATTGACCCAATCACCCATTTAGGAGCGACCCTTGCGTCATGCTCCAAAGATCGTGGGTTCGATTTCCATTTTGGATAGGTACGCATTAGTGTGATATACACAGTCATGTCTTGTGTTTATTCAATATCTGGATATTACTTACCTTTGCCTATTATAAGAAACCTACTCATAAGACGATACTTTCTCTAGGCAACGACAATGTTTATAGGTAAACCGAAAAAAGAAACAAATGCGCGATACAGACTATATCCAGAGCCATCTATTGATTCCGTTTGAAACTAATGAACTCCCGATATGAAGTGAGGGCGTATCATTAATTATTGCATTTTATTAGGTAGCTTATATTCGTTACACAAGTTCACTTAGCAACTACTTAGTTTGAAATCACGTCAAGGGAAAATATATGAGATGTTGAATGGATTTTTTATCTACGAGCATACAGTTATCATTAGATAATCAATAGGACACCGATTTATAGATGTGAAAAGAGGACCTTTGAAACTCCACGAGGACTTAAAATCTCAATAGAAAGATTAATCCCAAAGCGATACATAAGAAACTTTTTACTGCAACGATTTCCTTGGAAAGAAAGTCGTTCCCACACAAAAACCTTCTCATTCGCTGCAATCCAAATGGTACTAAACATTTGTATTTTACAAGCAGTCTCTTTGAAGCGCGTTTTACACTCGCTAGTTAACTATTCTCTGCCTCAATAGCTGTTGCAATTTTATCCCGAGGTAGAACCTAGAGCTGCGCCAATAGGGATTATGCATAAAAACACGGGTATTCTTTATTTTCATACACCCTTAGTTTTTAGTTAGTAGGTACAGTCGAGTTCAAAAATATGTATACACTTTAGGACCTTGTCACAATACATATTTATAAGAAAGTGGAAGTCGTTTTCTTATACATATGTACTGTGACAAAGTCCTAAAGTGTATACATATTTTTGAACTCGACTTTTAGAGAAGCTCTTATAAATGAATGAATGAGCCGAGTGATTGAGGCTATCTGAGGCCTAATTGGGAGGAAAGTTTGGCAGCGCACTTACGACTCCACAGGTGTCTATGGGCGGTGGCAATCGCTTACCTTTAGGTGATCTGTCGGTTCGTCTGCTACCTATCAATCAGCTCATCAGTTTAATAGTATGAGAAAGCGTAATTTTTTAATATTATATCTTATGTTTCTAACAAAATTCGTTCATATTTAAGTGCAGGAACTAGGTTTCGAAATATCTGTTTCACTATCCATTAGATGGCGCTGGGTGTCGATAGCATCGAGCTAATGTTTCGCCTTTACGGTTTGTATATGATTTATCGATGTCTATAGAGTTTATATCGTTATAAATAGTACAGATTACATTCACTTTAGAACTACACATTTTATTTTACTTTGACAATGCCAAGTTCCGTGAATCTCGAGTTGCGTGAATACAAAATTGAATCCTGTTTGGGTATTCCGGTTGGCACATCTCTAGTAGAACCTTTAAGCCGTTTGGCACGAGCACACTTGCAACCAGAACGAGTTTAATCATAGAAATTGCCAATGCCAACATGTCTGTGCATTAGAAAAATTGCTCTAAACCTCTTATATTGAATGCCGGTCATATTTTTATCACGTTGAAATATTTATTATGGCTGAGCTACGGAGCTTGATTTTATTTATACGTCTTGGTTTGCGGTTTACTCAAGTTTGTGTTATGTTTTTTTCTTATACAGGTTTTATATGTGAACATTTACATCCCTTTAACCTCGTGTTCTACCCAACACTAAGGACAACATTTTCTTCTACGACTTTTCAAAATTGATTTTAAATCAACTTTTTATATTATTTATTTCAACAATAAAAAGGCGGTTGCAGTTTGGAGTAGGTATACTTAATTAACTTTTCCTAATTTCATGTAATATGTATCATTAATAAGCAATAAACGTTATTTGTATTGTATTTGTCACGTGACATGGTCGTATTGTATGGGGAAGTGAAAAAAAAATCAATGAATTTCGAAAAATCGTAGACCAATAAATTATGTTCATAATAGTTGGTAGAACACGTGGTGAAAGTGATGTAAGTACTTAAATATTCACAGATATATGATTTATAGAAATCTCCATACGAGATCTATATTGGGCTCGAATTTTTTCATAAAGGTTACTTTTTGTCTCATTATAAAGTGGGTGAACTCGCGGGGCAAAACTTGTAAAGAATAAATTATCGTTGCGAATCACTATTACACTTCTACTGAAAATTTATGTCAATACACAAAGGTACACTCGACTATAAAGAATATTAAATTTCATGTTGTATCTATCATTTTGGAGTTGAGGAGTTTGTTTGAATAGATTTTGATAGAAGTTTCGCCGATGTATTTTGAATAAAGTTATATTAATAATTATTGCAATTTTGCACAGAGTTGTTTACAAAAGTAATATTATAATACCATTAAGTGAATATGTGTGTGATGTTGAAAAGGCACCCACGGGTATACTTCACAAATTATGCTCAATGGAAATGGTTTTATAAAAGCTTTTGTGTTTCGCTAATATGATTATATTAAAAAGTTTGTTCATAATTTTAATATCATGCATGTTTGCCGAAGATATGATCTGCTTAATTGAGAGGTTCAATGGCCTGTTTATAGGGGTTTCGAGACCAGGTTTAAAATTTTCTTATTTACTCAGTTCTTTAATTTGCTAATTTCAGCGTAATAAATTGGAATATTTATCTTTTAAGATCTCAGATCTCTTTTTGATGTCGAAGTCGGTGGAAAAGTACCTACAGAAAAAAATACGTAGAATTGAAATAAATATCTGCAGAGTCCATATCTATTCGTATTTTCCAACTTCTCTTTTCCGATTTGTACATAATGTCTCATTTTTTATTGAATAGGTGTTATAATTGTTGTTATAGGTAAGTCATTCACTACATCATCCACAGAAATCGCACGCTCGAATACAGTGGCTATGAGCGGAATCCGCTTGCCGGCCCTGTAGATTAAAGTACAGCGTACATGTAGATTGGCGTACAGTTCGCCATTTTGATTACTATCACTGCGTTGACAGGACTCAATACGGCTAGTGGATCTATATACCTACCGCTGTGAATGCACATCTGACAAATTTCCTGGTAGACTTCGACTTTAATGCGTAAGAATAACGCCTATTGTGTGGCAGGATGTACGCGTCATCATATTATGTTGCTTGGATAGTGTTTTGTTTTTTTTTGTATTGTCAATTGGTTACTTTTTACAAAACTCTGCTAGCAACACAGCAAAGTTACCAGTGGCAGGTATAATTTAATTTCATTTGGGGAGAGCTGGGTTGATTATAAATTTAATTTATGTGGGGGCCTGCCGTCAGGGCTCCTGCTTGTTATTCGCAAAGCGTGCAATTTATCGACTATCCAGTGATGAGCAGTGACATGAGACTCGCAATTTTCATCGGCGAAACTGAGAGGGTGAAAATGGCACAAAACATTATTAAGTATTAGCTGAGCTTGGGCATGTTGGAAATGCGTTTACATAATTCAAGCTAACAAGGGACAACATCGAAATAATCAAAGTGATTTTTTATGAGATAGGCAGCAGATGAGTAGACGGATCACCTGATGGTAAGCAATTGCCACCCATAAACACCTGCACCAGTTAAGTCACAAGTGGCTGCCAAAGCTTTAACCCTCACTCACTCGACGAAACACAGCGCAGGCGCTGTTTCACGCCGGTCTTCTGTAAGGCCATGGTATCACTCCGGTCGAGCCGGCCCATTAATGCCGAAGCGTGGCGCTCCCACGGTTTAATGTATCTATCTAGCATGATTTAATGACACAGTGGCTAAGGAATTGTAGGTACTCAAGTAAAAAACATTAATTTGACGAAACAAAAAAAAAATACAGATTAAACTGTTTTCAAACTTAAAACCATATGAGTGCCAAATAGGCTTCAACTCAGCATGTGCCACGACGCTGGTTTTCAGTGGTCGCCCAAGTATGGAAGAAGAGAGCTGGTATAGCTGGCTGGAGAAATGTCCTGGATTCGTTCCTTTGAGAATTCATTTGAGTAGGGGCCAGCGGCGATGTCGTTATAGTTCCTTTACGTTTGTTATCGATAGTGCAGAAATTTGTGTTAGATAGAATTCCTTTCGTTATGTGATTCATGCACTGACTGGCCGGATGGTGCATTTGATAGTGACCCAGCCTCATACGCCAAAGGTCAAAGGCCGTGGGTGGTGGACAAACATTCGTGTGATTAACACTTGTGTTTGGTATTATATTTGTGATACCTCTGATGTCTGCTATTTGTAACACAAGTGCTTAAGCTACTTACTGTGGAGTCAGATAAATGTATGAGATAGTGTGTAAATTTACCTATTCGTTACGGACTACGGTTACTATACTTATCAGGATCAATTTAAAAAAATCTTATTACTTTATAACTGTGACAATAAAAAGTAGATTAAAACTTACAATTTTCTAAATTACAAACAATAAAGTTGTCGCCGGCAAAACTAAGTAGAACTGGCCGTTTACAAGTTTTAATCATACAAGTTCTGAAAGATTAAAACGAGGTGTCACACGCATACAATTTTACTTTCTCCGACAGAAAGCTTTTAAACATTTGTGTATCCATTTCAGGCGAGTAAGTAATTGCTTACCAAGTACCAGCCGAAGTTGGTGAAGGAACAAACTTTAATACAGATAAGAGTGACGTTGAAACCGCCAGACTAAATACTCAGATAGTTTTACTACAATAATAAATCACGAACTTGTTGCAAAGTTGCTCGGATTTTGCTACACTGAGAGGTTTGAGTTTTCGCTACATACAGACTAGACTTTGTTATTCACATGTAGATTGCAACTCTGAAAGTATCCGGCAGAAAATTATCTTCTGCATACTCTGCGTATGGACTGTCAAACTAAGGAAATGCTTTTACTTGGAATATTATATAGAAGACTGCAGTAATTTACGAGCGTGTAAGGAACGAGCCGTTATTTATTTTGGCGACTATAGGTACGCGGCAAAATCGTCATTGGCAGGGTAGGGCAGTACAACGTCCAAAACGTCGTCATTTGGGTTGACTAACCCTACTCTGCTGATGATCATATATATTTTTTAATCATTACTACTTCCCATAATATATTCCAGTTTCATATACCTCCGTAGTAAGTAGCTTGTTACAGGAAACAGAGCAATTACCAATATAATACTTAAATAATGATAGACAAATACTGAACCAACACAAGTGTTCATCACTCGATTTTTTGCCCATAGTGGGGATTGAGCCCACCACCTATGGCATACGATGCAGAGTCACCAACAAATGCGCAATCAGGCTCATCAATCTAAAACAAACAGAAGTAATGTTATGACGTTAAAGTAAACGAAAAAAATATCATTGGGAGTTGATGCTCCGCGTGGCCTTGTTCCACAATGCAACTTCCTGGGAGGGCTTAGAGAAGAAGCCCGGGTAGGGTTAATCAGTCATCTCAATATTAATGTCAATCAATGTGTAAAAATTAAGGAAGAACAATAAATAAAAGAAACTCCATTCACCATAG
Organism: Cnaphalocrocis medinalis; assembly: GCA_014851415.1. Lineage (NCBI taxonomy): Eukaryota > Metazoa > Arthropoda > Insecta > Lepidoptera > Crambidae > Cnaphalocrocis > Cnaphalocrocis medinalis. The sequence continues at coordinate 10,637,231 of CM026285.1, read as the reverse complement.
CATTTGAGGGTGCAAAGCTTCAATAAACTTCTACCCATCATCAAGATTGCGGCACGTTCAAATCAAGACTGCACAAACATGTCCTATCAGACCACAGTCTATTACGTAACTGACGGCTTAATTTGTGCCAGCACACTTTGATGTTTGGGCACAGAATACTTATGGTTTGGGCATAAATTAATGTTTTTCTTTATTGTATAGTATTCATGCACGATAAAGCTAGGTGTAGGTATTCTCACGTAAGTGACATTGTATGTCTTTGTGAGTAATAAATTCTTTAAACTGAACTCAAATACTAAATCAAATAATTTTCAAATTGTATTTTACACTTGTTAAACATATTTTAATACAGAATATTGTATGAATTGAATATGATACATCAGATTTCCCTGCTATACTTATTAAATTTCTGCCTAACTGGTTGCAGACCGAACCCTTGAAAATGAAATACTTCTTCTTTTGTGAGAAATGTTATTTCAGAAGGTATGTGAATTAATAGCTACAGCATCAATCTTGCAAAGGGATTATTTATGAAAATAACTTACATTTATGTCCATCTTTACGAGTACTTAATCAGACTTACAGGCCTTTATTACAATGAAGGCCGCAGATTATATTAAGGGATTAGTATTAAATATTTACTATAAAATTATTATATCGTATACTGAAGTTGGTATATCTATATATTTATAATGATTAACACGTTCTGATCTGATGTTTTTGAATCACAAATTTAGATCTATAGAAATTAGTGTTTTGTTACAGTATAAGGTGTATAAGTTTTCAAAATAAATTTATTCACATATCAGCTCTATTATTCCCAGATTAAACTATCTACGTGATATAACTATTATGGAGCTAATTTGTCATCTAAATATTCCGTTTGGAATTCCTAAATTGAGTAGGTACAAAAATTCAATTTTTTCATTATGCCATTACTTTTTTTTTCTTTGACCTAGAAATGTATATGTATTTGGGGTCGGATCTCCTTGAATTTGAAAATTGTTGACCTAGTTCAAATCAACACCTATGAGCTGGTACATTGAGATTCACATATATATTTATACTACTACCAGCCCTCTATCTATAAACCTTTTACGTGCTTTTAATCCAATTTTCTTGGTTGAAAGGAATACGGGGATAGCAGAAGTGGTCCGATGGATAGTAAATGAAAAACAAATTGATGGCTGTGACCACTTTGCATGTGCGAACAAATTTAATAAATGTCCTAACGAAATGAAGGTCTACGGAGATAAATTAGACTTTGATCTGATTCTACGAGAGTTATGTCCAATTTGGCATTTGTAAAAAGGTCTGAATTCAAAATGATTATGCTAACTTTATAGGTCATTAATATAAAATATGATTGAAAAATGGAGGAAGGATTCCCGCAGTTACGATTTAAGTGGAATTCAATATTATTAAAAATCTAATTGAATAGTGATGCTATTGAAGATGTATATTGATGTAAAAGTATTTTCATCTTTTCAATGAAATAGGTCTGGTTCCAATTTGGCATGCATGTAATTTAGACATAATAGGTAAGTAGGTGCATGTTCTATCTTAGTAGCGTAGTGGCTACTGAAAGCACGGCGGTTGGTTCCAAACAGTATCGGCCCAAAAATGTGTAACTGAGTTTTTAGCAGGACATTCTCAGCGTCCTCCCGAAGTCTGGAAATTGGCATTTTTGATTCCTTGAACTTCGAAACCTGTATTAGGCCTGGTCTTGGTCCGAAGCCTGGTTTCTCCGATCGTACACTAGTATCTTATAGATTGTGGTTGGGGTAAAAAAATAAAGAGTACATACATTGTGTTCTATAAAATATCTTACGCACGGGGTTGATTGTTGAGTAGGTCTAGCATAACAAAATCGATCAATGAACTTTATGATTATTATTAATCTCAATCAATGTATTTCTTTTCATATCTAACATAGTAATAGAAGTATTCCAGCACATGTACCCTGCAAACATTGACAGTTCCGGGATTGTCCCATTTTCTTCAGTTTGTTGTTCCCACAAACAAAGGGATCGGGCAACCAGTTGCGTCTAGATAATGAGTTAAGTTTAGAATTAGTTACATGTGATGAGTTTCTCACCTACTCGTATTTGTGAGTACCAGTTGCAATGTTAGTGGGTATCTGACTTGATATTGCTTAGCACTCTTTAGTCTAATTACATTGTTACTCTTTGTTTTCGACAGGAAATTTTTAAAAATAGAAATAGATCAAGTTAATGCGTAAACATTGCCTTTTTATAACTTACACTTTTGCAGTTCAATGAAGATGAACTATGCATTTATTTTTTATTGACGTAAACAACAGGTGACAATCCTTTAATTACAAGGTTGGATAAAGTAATCTTAAGTGCTAGATTGTAACCAAAGTAATTGTAAGTCGAAAATCAACAAAGTAATTATAATACTCGTACTCTGTGAACAATATTACATGCCTCTAACTAACCGCTAGTTTTACGTATGTACAGACAGCGTCAGGTCAGGGTAACCGCAGTGCAAAAAGAGCGCCTGTGTCTTAGAGATAAGGACCTCCAAAGTAAGAAATCGGTCGCTTTTCGTAAAACCGTGTGTACTGTACATATGACAATATTATCGGTATGTTTTATTAAACATCTATATATTTTATATTATGTTTTATTATCGTCTGCTACCTATCACATAAAAAAAAAACATTCATCAATGAACCTTTAAGATTTAGTTTTTGCAACTATTTAAAAGTCTAATAAATTAAATTTGAAAAGAAAAGTATTTGTAAGGCGAATGAGCCCTAAATAAGTCTTCATTGAAAAGTAATTGTGTGTGTGAAGTCATCTCGTGGAAATGCTATTTATCCCAATGCAAATTTTTGGGTTCGTTTAACATTTAGTCAGAAGAACGTTGAATTTTTTATTCAAAAAAGGTTAGGAGATAAAAAATACCGACTTGAGATTTATGACGCGCAAAGTTCAACCATTACAATACGCTCCTAAAATTTTTAAGTTTACGATGAGCCCCGAGCTACGTCACGGGCAATAATCACGGTAAAAGCCGGCAAGATTTTTCCTCACGGGCGTAGTCTTGACAATCTTCCTCAAACAAAGGTTCGTCACTTCCCGAACTCGCTTTTCATTAACCAGCGGGGGTTCAAAGAGTCTGTGGCTGGCATAAAGTGATGCGACTTGAATCGATTTGGAGAAAGTATTCGAATGAAAAAAAATATTGATCGAGAATAGTAAGAGTTTGTGGTAGAGTAAAAAACGCATGTTAAGTTTAGAACTTCTAGAATATTATCAAATGTCCTTTGTCCGAAGTTTGTCTGGTAGAGATCGCTTTAAGCGATAAGACCACCGACATTGTACATTAAATTTCTTTAATGTCTTTGTACTTCTAAAGTTGTAAATTTTTTGCAATAAAATATATCAATCTATCTAACATTTTTGCTCTCGCAACGGTGACAGCTACAAGTAAGATTGCGCGGACAGCACCAATATTTTCTCCGATAAAAATAGCACAGAACTGCAGTTTTATAAGCTTAGAAACAAAAGCAACCACTTCTGCAGGTGCGAATAAAAACCGCTCCATGAATCTTCTTTTTTTTTGCTAGGGAAATACTAAAATCATTCGAGTCATATTGAAGTAAAGTTTAAAAATGACTCGAACAAAAGAAATTGGACTCGCATCACTACTGGTAACTTTACTATTATGGCGTTGAGCTTCATCCAATCATTGTGGCGTGTTTTGTTTTTTAGATTCATCAACGGGGTACAGTGTAGGTACTCGTCGCCCGTCGATTCGTGTTCTGTTGCTTGTATTTTTAGCGTTGGTAAGTAATGCCATCGTATGGATCATGTTTGGTTCACGCTTGTCACAGTTAGGAAATCCCTTGGTGATAGAAAGTTTAGATGTGGATAATGTTGTTGTGGGCAATGTCCGCCTCACTCTGTGTTGCCACGGCTTCAAATTTTATTAAGCACCACTAGTTATTATTGATTGATTTTAAACAAGTATTTCTCATAAACAAGTGTTGATGTTACTGTACATACGAGTACCTTAAATGTTTTGTTGTAATGATACTAAAGGAAGTGCATTATGAATAAAATATTGTGGATTGCAAAAATCGATGTCAATAAGGTAAATGTGTCTACCTAAAATCACGTCGATCTCGTCTCGTACCAGGGAAGAGTATGTTTCGAATTTTATGGACATAGCTCGGGTTTGCGTTCATCAATCCGCATCCTGCTCGTCTGCTACCTATCACATAAAAAAAAACAATCCGCATTAACCATCACATGACGTGATGATTAAGCCATATTCCCTTACAGTAGCGATAACCTGATTTCTATGATCTTTTGCCCTGCTGTGGGACAGTTGTCAGGCTGAAATTTTACTTTCTATTGTATAAATACACTTAACACAATCTGATAATATTTTAATTGAATATATTACAATCACTTTATTTGTTACTCATTTAACATCAATATTCTTACTATTGGACCACAAAGTTGACAGGATTATCGAAATCACGCTTACTGTAATAGCCCCGCAAACAGCGGCCTATTACAGACATCATTAGCCCAAATTCGTCCACCCACTTAAACTTCATGGCAGGTCGATTTATAAATTCCGTGTCTACTAACCGCCTTTTCATTAAGTCCAATAAAGGTGCTTGTAATATTTAAATTGACAGGCCACAATAATTAAACAGTCCTAGACGCGCAATTATCCGGTGCCTTTTTGCCCCTCTACAGTCTCCACTCTTTTATGCAGTACTCCCCGAGAAGACATAGTTTTAATTGGACCCGTTTCGGAGTACGCAAAGTGTCTTTTAATTAAAATTTTAACTTTTGATATTTAAAAAAGAATATGATGGCGCGGATCTCCGCTATTGCTGTAACTTCCCCGGGGAATATTTTTCTTCATAAAGCCTCCTAAGCTGGTGCATATTTAAGAAACACTTTCAATGCTCTGGATACTTTTAAGTGAACATTTTCATTCTTGTTGGAAGTCTATTGTGTGAGTCATTGGCGGATATTTTAATGAGCGGATTATTAATGCCCTTGTTGCGCGAATTCAAAGGAGGGAAGAAAACAGTTTTTGAAATTAATGCATTTTTTATAAAATGTGAACTTACAACGAGTAGCTCTATTATTATTTTTATCTTCTATCTCTTCTTCTTCTTCTATACTATTAAGAAGGTGTACCGTTAGTAGATGTTGTATTTGTTTAATTCGTTAAAAAAATGAAATATGCCAACATCTGCATGGGCTCTTTTCATTTAGTTTAGGGCCTCGTTCACCACCTCCGAGTAAACTGTCAAGTAATTTACTTGTCAATTATAGTGGGTTCGGAGAAAATCGGAGTGGTATCTAGCAAATTAAAAAAAAACCTCCTATTCTATCTATACTAATTTCTAAAGAAATTAATTCTATAGACAACGGCAAGGCTAATAGTTAATGCAGAAAAGCAAGACACTTGCGCGATGTAATATTTACGGTAACATAACATCCTATACATAGCTAACTTAAGGAAAATGTTTTAACAAGGTAATTAGCAGAAAAAGTGTGTACGACGGTGACAAACACAGTGTATCCTATATTGCTTTATAATATACCTACTCGTATTACTATCTATCTATTATTATCTAATTAGTGCCTGGCCAGTCAAAGATTTGAGGTCAAGAGTTTCAGTTCATCGACTTTAAGATATTTAGGTAATACAGAGTTAATATTGGCATGAGATTTCATATACTTGAAGTATGGACTGCTTCGCTGGTCAGCTAACGATCTGTTTGATGTAGGTATGTTTTTCATCTAAACCACGGCTTTACAAGCCAATGAGGCGCAAGGGTTTAGATGCTCTAAGCAAATGCTGAAATTAATATTTAGTTAAGGCCTCCTTACCACAATGTATGGTCTTAATTTGTTTTTGATTTAAGGCTGACGCTGCCTATTTCATTTACTACGGCTCCACTGGCTCAGCAACCCGAAACGAGTCCCTCGGCCTCCGAAACAAAGAACAGCCGCTTGGTCGATCCTGCATCTACTTGTTGCCAGTCATTGGGCCTAAAGTTCTAGGCAGATAAATTTTCGACTCGACGTCTTTCCAGCGACAACCTAAGCGTCGTGCCTTAACATGGTCATCACGTCGGCCCATCGGCCGGCTCTGGCATGCTTTCTTCACGAGACGATGTAAACGAGATTGATATCCACATAAGATCCTACGCTGTAAAGTAAAGTCCTTCGCAAAATTCTGAGACCTCTAACTTTTAGAGGATGATCAAATGGCGATGGCTGGAAAATACGTACAAAATGCCGAAATAATAGACAAATAAAAGTCTCTCGAGATATTCTTTAAAAAGACCACGGCAACTTATATTGTACGATCTATGGTAATACACATCATCATCATCATTTCAGCCAATAGACGTTCACTGCTGGACAAAGGCCTTCTCCAAAGTTTTCCACACAGATCGGTCCTGCATCCAAGGGAATGGTAATACTACTCCTGTGCAATACATACGAACTAAGACCTACTAGTACACAGAGAATACTTCACCAAACTCAAATTTACTCAAGCACCCAAAACCTTACGCACAAACATCACAAATCACAGTACCATTAAATGAAAACTTGAGCGATCGAAATAGTAATACGAAAATTATGCACGGACCCCGGGGAGCGGTACGTGCCTCTCGGAAGATTCCGGCTTTATAACGAGCGGGCCCGCTGTTCCGCAAATTACAAGCCCCACTGATGTCGTTTGTGCTATTCGGAGGTTACGAGTTAGTAAATATTCACCTCCATCCGCTTCAAATTAATAAAAAGACGCGATTTTTTATGTGATAGGTGGTAGACGAGCAGAAGGATCACCTATTGGTTAGCTGGTAAGCTATGCCGCTGACCATAGACACCTGCAACATCAGTAGAGTCACAAGTGCGCTACCCTCTTTCCCTCAATTGGGTCTTTAATACCCTCACTCACTCTACTAAACACAGCGCAGGCGCTGCTTCACGCCGGTCTTCTGTGAGGATGCACGGACCTGATAGCGTACTGCCTCTCGAAGTTCTGCTTTATACGGCGGGCACTGTTCCGCAAATTCAAGCCGCTGATCGTTTGCCATTGATGGTAACTGGTAGTACAATTAGTTGTAGGGAAATTATTTGCAGGTTTAGGTACTCACGATGTTTTTTCTAATATCGTATAGTAAAAATGAGCATTGTTGTTCCCACAATAATTAGAATAAGGAACAATAATATTCAATATCAGTGCCACAATTTCTAGATTTTAGTTGACTTTCGCACTAAAAACACTGTTTTTACGTTTTGCGCGTCTCGCTGCAGACTATGTCACTTCCGCACTGCAGTACAGACGTTATCTCGTTTTACTGGTTGGTGGCGCTGAACTCGCAATTATTCAAACATAAACGTACATATTACCTGTTATAGTGAGTCCCAAACACTGAACAAAGATGAGTGTTCACAGCACGCATGTTTGTCTAAGGAAGGAATGTCCCGATCAGCTTGTTGCAGTCCAATGCATGGGCTCCTGCAATACTCACATCCAACTCTAAACCATCTTGCCAAAATGTAACTAACTATTGCAAAAACATGAAATAATTATCTTTCAAAAAAGTTTCACGTACAGAAAGTTTAAAATTACCCAAAAAGACATAATACTGGCTTAACTCCCTTTTAGTAAAAGGACTGCACCATCAATTTTGCCTATAGATTTTCCGTTACAAAAATCCATTGTATCGCCTTTATAGTACCTATCCCAAAAGACGTTGTAAAAATTATAAAAAAAAATCTCGAATAAGTGCTCCTTAGAGTGCCTACGTCTTCGCGCCTAAAAATCTCTACATCTACGAAAAACATACTAAAACTAAATTTCTTAATATTTGCGTGGACCACTTATTCCAAAGATTAACATAATGACAATCGTTTACATTTTTCATGACTATTTTAAAACAAAGCCACTTTATCACTTTTACGCCTAAAGAAATAAATTAACTCATACAACAATGTTTTATACTTCATAAAAATGCGAGCACAATCAAATGAACAAACCATTTTTAATCAATTAACCATCGTTTTTCTGAAAGCCACTCTAAGATTAAGAAGACGACTAGTGGACAATTTATTATATTTGTATTGTACTTATTTACAACCATATTTTTATGAAATATTCCCAGGGCAATGTTAAAACATAGGTCACTTTAACGAAATTTACATTATTTTCTATGTACGAAAGAATGCCTTTCATCATTGAAGCTTAAAACTTGTCGTCCATCTAATATTATGTTAGATATTTTATAAAATGTACAAAGACTTGACCTCTCGTCTTGCTAAAGGCTCTTTGCAAAAATACGGCTGAGCTCGTTTGAAGTTTGTACTTAAACGCTTAGTAATAAAAAGATGTAACTTAAAATATGAGAATTTTGAAGTCGTTGATAAAACGCATACTGATTGTAAGAAAAACGAAAAAGCATTTGAATATCTTGAGATTTTTTTGCTTTACTATGATGAAAAGATAATTTATCAATAGCAATCCTTAGGTCCAAAGACATGGAATTTGTTTGAAGTTTGCAAAAAATAAACATTTAGGGCCCTGTTTAGAATGTAAAGATAAAGTCGTCACACAATTATGCAACATATAAATTACTAGCGGCCGCTCGCGACTTCGTCCGCGTGGAATAGTAACTTTTTACCCCCCTTTTAACCCCTTGCGAAAAAAAGGGGGTTCCCTTTTCGCACTAAAAAGTAGCCTATGTTCTTTCTCAGGGTCTAGATCATCTGTATACCAAATTTCATCTAAATCCGTTCAGTAGTTTTGGTGTGAAAGAATAACAGACAGACAGACAGAGCTATTTTCGCATTTATAATGTTAGTTAGGATTTTGAGGATAAAAGTTGCGATTTCTGTCAAACTCATAGACGTAAAGTGACTTACTAAAACGCTATTTGACAGTCGTGAAACGCAATAACAGTGTTTTGGTAGCATTATGTATAGCCTATGTAGAACCAGGTGGACCGACGATCTAGTGAAGGTTGCGGGAGTCCCTTGGATGCGGGTGGCACAGGACCGATCTGTGTGGAGAACTTTGGGGGAGGCCTATGTCCAGCAGTGGACGTCTATTGGCTGAAATGATGATGATGATGATGTAGAATATATCCGTATATTGTGGAAACAGGTCCTTAGTGTGTTTGGTATTAACTCACTTTGTATTAATTGATACTGCTTGGTCATATGGCTTCATATGAACTATTGTGTACATTTTATGGAATAGCACAATGCCCTTGGTAATAAAAGAGTAATTACTCCGCGTTTATGATTGAGTCAGCGGCTTATCATGTGAGGATCCCCTCCCCTAACATTATCTATATCTTCATTTACGACTATTGTAGTTACCGCGGAAGTCAATTATCTCCCTACACGATTGAATAGTAACTCCCTTACATGACAAGCCTTAGTTGGGTGAGATTGGTGATATGACATACAACGGGTTTTTCAAAGATTTAGACTAAACAGATTTAATGAGTGAGTTTTTCCTAACTAATCTTACGTCAATACGATACACTTTGACTCTGTTAGCATGCGTAGATAAGTATAATATAATTATATTGTTTTCTAAAGTTAGTCACATACCACACAATCAACAATTAAGTATTATTTTAGATACAAGGTATTTGAGGTGCAGGCCGAGTGAGTGAGGATACGGAATACTCAATCAGGGGAAGGGGGGGGAGGGGTTATAGGCTGGCAGCGCACTTGTGACTCTGGTGTTGCGGAGGTGGGGTTGGTGCTCATCTGCCATCTATCACATAGAAAAAGAACCTTTAACTCCATTATTGTAAAGATGACAGATATCGTTAGCATATAGCGTATTGTATCTATCACGTAGGTATGTCTTTGCCATTCACGCCAAAACTCGCTGAGGTCAGCACTTACTCGCGATGTAGGCAGCACAAAAGGCAGACAAGACAAATTTTATGACAACATGTTCAAAGTATGCCTATGATTTGATTCCTGTGACATGCAAAACTTATACGGAGTGTTTTTATTTTTGAAAAATAAAGTGAAGAATTTTACATTATCTCTCACACATGGCTTTGTTAAATGGAATATTTATACTGGCGGGAGATTGCATTATATTTCTTGGGATTCGCTCCGTGAGGAAGAATGAGGTTCCTGCATAATGCATCTAGACACCTATGCGTTTTCATCTTTTTGTTTATATTATGCATTTATCTTTACGGAAATAACAAGCTTTGGTGGACTCTCTTTACATTAAAATAAAATTTACATGTCCAAACTCATAATAATCGAAAAATTCGTGTATGATTCATTAGTTATTGGCAGCCGATACAAAATACGTTTTTCCGAACATTTCGAATCATGAATAGCAATACTACTGAAAAAAATTATGACATTTCAAGCAAAACTTCATCATAATTAATTGAAATCAAATCTTTCGGGGCCGAATATGCAAAATTGGTAGGTATGCCATATTTGGTCAGTTCTTTATGAACCTATAAGTGAAAATTTCACGGAAAGGAGGAAGGGATCTCTGGGCCAAAAGTTATCAAGATGAAAAGCATCCTCAAAAATTGGTTATATTTTTGTAAAGAAACTCACAAAATACTAGACCATTTTACAATCCAGAATATTAGAAAACTTAAAAACATCGTATTAAACTAACTATCGGTATAAGCTAATTTGATGACAACACAATAATCGTTAAAATGTATGAAAAGAGTGTAAGAAATTGATAATCGATATTGTACCTAATCTATGAAGTACTCGGACTAATTAGAACTCTTCGGAGTTGAAGTATGAGGTGATGTATTTTACTTTGTCATAAAGAAAAATTGATTTGACAAGTGTCAATAAAACGTTTGTCAAGAAAAGATGAATTTCATGTTTTTCAGCGATATAATGTTATTAATTTCAAAGTTATGAATGGCTTTTTATCACTGAGATAAATTATACAATTGGATATAATTTTGGGCTATGTGTCCCGTATAAGTACCTATTATAGGTAAGTACCTTCTTAACCTCACTTTTACTATTAATTCAAAAATCTCGATTCCTGGATTGCCTAGTTTTCCTAAAATGTTTGTGGCGAATTGTTATTATGAATCTTTCATAATAAGGCATCTTTGATTTGTATAACACTTGAGCCCACAAATATATTAAACCGGTTTCGGTTTCCTTTATGAAGTGTATCGATATCTAGTATCGATTGTCTTGCGATAGTTTGACTATCAATTTTCTACATACTACTTAGTACTAATCAAAATTTTTATAAGTTTAGTTTTACGGGCAGTAACAAGGATTATAGATTAACTGAAATAGTGAAACATTTGCGTGATGCAGTCGAAACCTAACGCCATCTATCGCTACAGTTCTAAACTTACAAATCCAATAGCGCTGAGCATGCCGCGAAAATGCGTAAAATCTAGTTCCAAAACGAAGTGAGATCGGGTCACTAACGACTATAAATCGACAACACTAGTCTACACTAAAGACGCGTCCCCAAAGCCCTTCTCCCATTATTCTATGATATTTTATGAAACGCTAAAGCCATAATTCATTTTCGTACACAGGTAGAAAGGTTAAATCAAATCTCGTAGCGCATTACGTAAACAAAAACCGTTCTCATTTTGATGTTTAAGCACAAAGAAGGCGCACGTATGTTTTACGGCCCTTATCTATTTGGGCTCCAACTTTGTCGGTCATATGGGGGTTAGCGAATGAGGACCCTTATCTCAATATTAGCTGTTGTTTATCCCCGTTTTGTCCTTTTACATTCCACAAACGTAGTCATATCTTTGAAATGTCCGGTCCTGGGGTACAGTTGGTCATGCATATAAACACGATGCGTGACTTGTTCTGAGAAATTACCGATATGTCCGGGTTTTGGACACGCGCCTAATAATAAATATATTGATTGTTTGAGTGTACCTTTTGATGTATGGGAAGAAATTGTTTCACACAGTTTCATATGTATCGGATACAATACTTTAGATTTCACATGCGTTTAAAATTTTAATAAAGTACAAAAATAAGGCATCAGCCTTTATTTTATACCTATGCAGGGCAAATGTCTCCATTGAAGAAATAAAGTCATCGCCACTATGATGGGATCAGGCTCAATCACCACGCTTGCCCAATGCAAATCAGAAACCCGAGCAATGCTCGAAAAATTCAAAACATACTTTTTGCTCGACCCGGGAATGGAACCCGGGCCCCGAGATCACAACCTGGTACTTAAACCAATAGACCAACGGGGGATTCGAATAAAAATAAAAATATTTTTATTCACTTTAATAAAAGTAGGATCGTTGTTGCTGGCTGGCAATAAAGCAAAGGCATTGCCACCAAACGATTAATGGTATAATTAGAAGTACTTCGATAAATGTCATCGCCCTTTGGTCTATCTAGAATACCTGGGACAAAGTGAAACTTCTTGAATGGTTAGCCCAGGTATGCTAGCTTCGCTGCTCCATCCTTTTCCATTCTTATTACGTCTACTTGTGTAAAAACAGAGAGAATAAGTTGGTTTACTCAAATTCTATCCTAATTCTAAGCCTTGGTAAGTTATACTGGTGTTACCTTTACTACGGGTTTTACTTAGGTACTATTCATTCATGTTTCTGTAACGGATCAAATTCCCAATTCTACATTGGAAATCGAACCCTCCGTAAGGGATGCATCCCTTCGGTTACATTTGAATGGGGGAAATTAAGACAAGGATAGCAACCCCATGGTATTTGTTTTTGAACAGCCATTTTTTTGTGTGAAGCGAATACAAAATTCAAATACAAGAAAGAAAAGGCAAATAAGAAGTCAGAGCTTCTCATTATTTTGATTGATTTAATCAAAAAACCGGCCAAGTGCGAGTCGGGCTCGCGCACAAAGGGTTCCGTAGCAGCAAATATAATAAACTTAACCAAAATTACAGTTAAATCAACCTATCTCAAAAACTATAAGAGATACTTTGATCAAACCAAAAATCGTTGAAAGAGTTAATTAGCATGCATCACCTCTATTTTTTTTAGAATTTTATACCCCGTAGTTATAGAAATAGAGGGGGGGGGACATACTTTTTACGACTTTGAGAGCTGATATCTCAAAAACCGTTCACTTTAAGAAAAATGTTTTTTAGAAAACTTTATATCATTTTAAAAGATCTTTCCATTGATACCCCACACGGGTATGTACATCGAAAAAAAAAATTTCATCCCTCAGTTACATGTATGGGGGGCCCCACCCCCAATTCTTTTTTTTACTATTTAGTGTCATATTTTTGTAGCGGTTCATACAACACATATTCCCATCAAATTTCATCACTGTAGTACTTATAGTTTCCGAGTAAATCGGATGTGACAGACGGACAGACGGACAGACGGACAGACGGACATGACGAAACTATAAGGGTTCCGTTTTTGCCATTTTGGCTACGGAACCCTAAAAAATGGTAAAGTAAAATAACGTCTCTGAGTGTGGTAGTAAAAGTGACCCCTTTTGCGTTTAGTAGCTGGCATTCTTCGAGATCTATGTTTCATGAAAGCCCTAAAATCCAATCCAAAATTAACACCAGAATCTTATAATATAGGTACGTACCTATATCGAAGGTTTATAGAAAGTGAAACCACCGTGGAAGAGCCACGCGTCGACATGCCCATGCTGGCTCGACCGGAGTGATAACCACGGCCTAAGAGAAAACCGGCGTGAGTGAGTGAGCGTAACGGAGGCCCAATTGAGGGTACGTGATGGGGGTTATAAGTCGGCAGCGCACTTGTGACGGTACTGGTTTCAGGTGTGCTATGGGCGGCGGCAATCGCTTACCATTAGGTGATCTTCTGCTCGTCTGCCTATCACATAAAAAGTGCAATTCCTAGGAAGTCCATAACTTCCTAGGAATTTGATAAACTTGCGATCCGGATTATTATACGATAGGGCGACCCCACTAAGAACCCGTACGCAATATATTCTGCAGCTTTGATCCCGGTGCAGCGTGTACCATCGGGTAATCGCCAACTACAAGGTTACTCCATTTGCGTCGGGTTGTACGCTGTACGCATTCGCGGCGGAGCGGATCACACGTACACTATTATAATGTGGAGAGTATTCACGCTGCTAGCAAAAATCGGATATTAAAAGAAAACAAAAGATGTATGTGGTTAGGTAACGACGTTTAGACGCAAGTCTCATATTCGCACATAGTCAATAATTCCTAATTAATAAATGTTGTTACATTACTAAAAAAGCGGATCGAGCATTCCGGAATCTTGAAATCGAAATCGCGCAAATATTTATTTTTTCGGTTTAGCCACGAATCTTAGTCATTGTTAGTAATATCAACCTAATAAGAATCCATGAAAAAGTTAGATAAAATTTTATTCTTGGAATATAATAAGAAGGGTTTAAGTTAAGTGGGTCTTTTGGGAGAGAGACTTAACTCGATCCTAAATGTTTTGTTTCATCCTACATAATATCAATTACATTTACGTTTTATTGAAATGGCTGATCAGTTATTAAGCTGTTCAGTCACTGAAATGAAATGAAAAATATTCTTAGCATTCTCTATTATTTGATATTATTTACTAGCCCCTTTGATCATATAATCTCTAGACAAGAAGCATTTGAAAAAGTGATACCAAGCGCTGTCAAGTTTTTCACATAATGAAACATTTTTATTTGTAGTAGTGCTGTAAGAACGAGTTATTTTCATCGTGTTGCCAAAGAAGTTGAAGTGTTACGAGAAAAAGTAGTGTAAGTGTACAAGTATGATATCTCAAACTTACACTGTATATTACATCTCTATGTTAAAAACTTTTCTCATCCTTATTAAGTAGGTACTAGGTATTAGACACACCTAAGTATTAAAATGAAGGAGACATTTGTCACTATTTTCTACTGTAACAGCATTATACATGCTACCTAAACGTACAGTCGAGTTCAAAAATATGTATACACTTTAGGACCTTGTCACAATACATATTTATACGAAAGTGGAAGTCGTTTTCTTATACATATGTACTGTGACAAGGTTCTAAAGTGTATACATATTTTTGAACTCGACTGTACTACAATATTTGTTGTCTTTAATAAATAAGTTTGTTGTACAAAAAGTTATAATTAGCTTTAACACCTGGGAAACACGAGTTAATTTTACATGAAGGTAAAAATTACCGGTTCACAAATTTAATTTACGATTTAACTTCGACCAAGTACTTTAAGCACACCCCATATTTTGCAAACTTGAGAAAAAATCTAATTTAGTTTTAAGTGTTCATAAAATATTGAAGCTCGACCTTCTGAGAGCATGAGTTTCGCCTGTCTAGAGGATATTAAAAATTTAATATTTCATATTCGTGTATATTTTTACATAGTTCTGGTGGCAGCTGAATATTTCGTCGCTTTATAGTTGAGTCAGTGGAACATTACCGGCTTAATAAAGGCTTTATTAAGCTCCTGTATACGATAAAAAATAAAGTTATAACTCAGGTAAGTAGTGCTCTGAAGACTTTTCCATCGAAAGTGGATGCAGCTGAATTCTTACATCAAACAAGCGATTGTCGTGCCATTTTCATCATCTTGATGGATGGCAGCTCAGTACTTGTGCATTTTGTAACATGATGTGGTAGGGTGTCACTGTACAAGCTGTCAAATTTTCTCCATGGTAGATTTTTTTCAACTCTAGGATTTGTTGGTGATCGGCTTCGTGATCTTTTCCCTTCAGTATTAGATTATCATCAATGACCATACTGTCGAAACTATCATCCTTTCTTCGCATTATCATCATCATCAGCCTGTTGCAGTCGACTGCTGGAAATAGGCCTCTCCTAATATTCGCCACTCCGATCGAATTTTCGCTATTCGCATCTAGCTCTTGTCTGTCTGATGGCTTGCGCAGATCGTCACTCCATCTGGCCTGAGGGCGTTCTACATTACGTTTACCGAGACGTGGTCTCCACTCCGGAACTCCCGGCTTCGCATTCTTCAACTTCTTCGCATTACGTGGTTAAAATAAGAGTGTATCCGTTTTATATGGCCGATGGCAGAATATCTTAACGCAAAATATCGTAATACCCATACAATCACTGCAGTGCATCAATCCGCGCAACAAATTAATGTGTACTCTTGGAAGCAAACAACATTGGTACGTATCGCTCGGCCGCGTAATTCCATTAACGCTCGGGATACATCACTCTACGGCACCTCACGCCTTTAGATTTACTGCCAGCGGCAGATGAAAGGCTAGGTACACGTATAACCCACCTCGTTTATTAGCGCGGTTATGTGTTCGGAGATTTATCGTGTTTTGTCTAAGTTCCCGTTTTAGATTTAGCAAGAAACAGTTCACTCAGTTATTCAGGTATCGGCGGCAATAGTTGACAACACTTTGCGCTGTAGGTACAAACCTAGCTACCTACCTTCATACTACTGTATACTGTCCTTCATTTAGTTTATTTGAACTCAATACGAGAGCTTTTGATACCATACTTATTTTGGTACTTGTGACTCTACTGGTGAACACGTAGACACCCCACTATGGGCAGTGGTAGGTAATTGTTTTCCTTAATTTTAATATTAAAAAAGCGGGTTCATGCTCATATAAAACTACTAAATTAATTAAGAAGAGTTGTAACATTAGCTCACTTTTTATGTGATGTAGCGCAGACGAAAAGGCGGATCATGGTAAGCAATCGCCGCCGCCCATGGACACCTGCAACATCAGTAGAGGTTTAGTTTAGGTAGGGTTGGTTCCCCATAATTGCTGAATATTTTATGTTTCGACAAAGAAAAATAAGTGAACTATTTTATTGTTGGTTAAATGAACTGTTTTGAACTATTCATTTGGGAACTACCCGCACAAGATTATCCCGCTCCAGTTTCTCAAGTATTGCTCCCTCGTCATTTTTTGCTTGAGCGTGACGTCACCACGTATCTATGTTGAAGGTTGGAAGTACGCCTTTTATTACCACATGTCGCGGTGTGATCATAAACCCATGGGCATTTATAAAGTCTTATAAGTTTTTTGACGTGTTCTTGGAGTTTTTAATAAAAGAACAGTGGTCAAAGTGCGAAACTTCTTAGGAAAATAAACCTTGCAAAAAGAAAAATTATATTATTGTAGGTATTACTTTCCCGTATTAGTCTAAAGGATGTTCATTAAGTGTCTTTAAATAAAAAAATGCACTACACACATACTAAATAATTTTAAACTTTATCGCACAATGTACAAAAACATTCAATTAAATGTCTGTATTCCACTGTGTCCTGCTGATCTCATTATTAATACAAGTATCATACTTGTAGTAAATAATGATGAATTTCAGTATAAAAGCAAATTATTTTCATTTTGAACTTAGCATGATTGGGATGATGTAGGACATATCTTTATAGGTTCTTTTAGATTAACTTCAAATAGACGAAAAAAATTTACAAATTTAACGGAATGTCCAACAAAGCTTTCTTAATTAAACGCCTGAATTCTCACTACTGCATCACTTTGAATTTCAATACAAGAATACGTCAGTCCTAAACAAATATCTTGAAAATGCAAATCAACTTACTCAAAACTCATTACAAAGTCGTTTTCACGAAACTAAAATACACTTTAAATGATTAAATTTATTTGTATTAGAATTTACGATGCAATTTTCTTCAAAATAACTTGAAAACAAGTCCCGTTTCAGACTAAAGATGGGCGATATGAATCGATATTACTAGGTATCGATAAAATTTAATGATATAAAGTCAGTGATTGGAATTGGTATATTGATTTTTGCTAGTGGCGTTGGAGATTTTCGTAAAAGTCTAACATGGATACGCCATCTTACTGGAACTTCATCATTGCTTTACTAATATCACCTGAGTTATAAATTACCATACATACCTTAAAACGTATATATTTAATAATTCAAAAAGTCGAAGTTATAACTATTTCAACGCATACCTAATTCGGAGTGGTGAAAAAAAAAACTTGAGAATATTTTTTTAATATGTCGCCAATGAGAATTTGTTAATGCCACATTAATATGTAGATCATTGACCGGATTTTAATCATAAAAATCATAAAATATTTATTGCCAGATAAGTTAAATAAGGCGGTGCGTCCAAGCACTACTTACCTACAAAACGATAATTGAAAGTTTCTGTTCATCATTTTGTGACATGGTAAATTAAGAATGGTACCTACTTATATAATTATTTTTTCATTGCGTTTCGTATCTAATCTGAAATATCGATACAAATCGTTTCAAAATATCGATAAACTCGTTTATTATAATTACATCGACATTTTTTATTCCCATCTCCATTCGAGACGTGCCTAGCAATTGCGTTACTTTTATCATATTTTTGAAGCTTCAATACGTTATTGTTGTAATAATCGAAGTCGAATGGCAATTTAGAGCATATTTAGGTGGAAAAGGCGTAACAGGGTGAACGTAGTCGGAATAACGAGAGGGTCGCACCCATCTCGAGGATCCCTCGAGAAAAATTCGAATATTCCAAGATCAAACGAAATATCTTAAAATTGGTAACAAAGCCGTGCTAACAGTGTTCCGGCGGAATGAATTTGTAAATTGGTCTCCTTAATGTATTGATCTCAATTAGTTTAGTAAACAAAGGTTTATTTAGATACAGGGTTAGCTTGGAGATATTGCTCATATTTTTTGTATGTTAATAGAACAACATGTTTCAGGGCAGAAAGTGGTCATTTTTAAATTTACATTTCATGTAATGTTTGTGATTTTCAAAGAAACCGCTGTGCTGTCAGCTAAAGTAGGTATTTGGATACTATTTTTCGCACTAACTAGTTCTGTGCAGTTACTCTTTATTGCAAATTTTAAGAACATAATACCAGCCCAAATGTTTTACCTACTTTACTTTGCCGCCATCCTCACCTCACTATTAAAAATTACCAATCACCGCGTAGACTCGCAGTTTCTACAGTACGCCATCTAGCGGATTTTCAAACGACATAGCTTCGTTTACAATGAAATGACGATCGATATTTAAATAGACCAGACAATGTCATTATGTTTATTTTTAGTAAGTGACAAGTTATCTGGTTCTGTATTGTTTATCAAACCACCTCGCCTCACTCAAAGAGATCGGAACACCGGATCTTGCATTATTTTCCATTTCATTCTTAGCTTTGGCACCGTAATCTTCTTACGCGCCCTTCCTTTGTTTTCAAGTATTTCTAGGGTTCGGTTCGATAGAGGATTTTGGTAAGGGCCAAGGGTTGATAATCTATATCAGTTTGTGTGCGGACGAAGAGGATCGTTAAGATATAAAGGATGTGTAGTATGTACGTACCAACGTACGTGTGTGTAGGGTAAAGGGAGAAAAGTCCTATCGATTGTAAGCCGTGACATGCAGTTTTTTCTTCGCGTAAAATCTGAGCTTAGATGAGATTTAAATTGTGGGCCCGTTAAGTTGTGTGGACATGTAAAGCAATTTTAAAGCTGGTATTAAGGGGATAGAATGTTGGCAGATAAGAAGATTTATTGCTTCAACGGCTTTTATAAATTTGACAACCGTCTATTTAGAACGATGTTTGAGCTGGTAATACCTGTATGAGATAGGGGAATGTTTTTTTTAGAATTTAAATTGTGTAATACCACTTTATCATTGCGAATGCTTCTGGGTTTACCAAAATGACTAAAAATGTACGTACATCAACACAACAAAGTATACAAAATGTCAATATTTCAATCGACTCTCATCTTACTGTCATACACATAAGGTTGAATATCAAATGAGGAAATTTGACAGGTTGTGGTAACCTGATGTGTGTGACTGTGTAAACTATGTGCAATAAAGAGTGTACTGTAGGAACCCTTTGTAAATCATCATCATCTTCCTGCCCTTTTCCCAGGTTATCTAGGATCGGCGTAGTATGTTTATACCTTTATAAATTGACCCCATTCTAGCATTAGCTTAGACATGCAAAAATTAATTACCTTTGTTCTGCACTTAAGTTCATAAATTAAAAATAAATTACAGTAAAAAACAGCCAAGAACATGCTGAAAATGCAACATCGAACAAAATTGTTTAATAAAGTTATTCCTATCGTAATTTAGTTGAAGGCTAAGTATAGTTTAGCGTGCATCACTTGCATTACCTATTCTGGCACGAGGAATGCTATAGTAATTAATAATTGTAAAAAACCTGTCAAGTGCGAGTCGGATTCAAGGTGGTTGGGGAGTTGCAAACGATTAAATGGGTTTGCACTTGACCACATCTCACCTGATGGAGAGTGAAAATGAGGTCTAAGATAGACAGACTACGAATAATACGGATAGACTACGATTTCTTAGTAATAGGGTACTGTTTTTACCCTATGAGCACAGAAGCCTGAAAATTACTGCTTTTGTTTCTTATTCGCGTTTTCATTTCACTTTGGATTTGTTTCTCAGGCAAGTTTAGGAAAAAAATAAGTAATTTATATTAGAACCCTCAATGTAATTTTTAAGACCTATCCATAAATATCAGTTGTAGCTGTGGGGGCTTCCAAAATGTTTTTTATTTTCCTATTTTGGTGGAAAAATCTTAATGCGGCTTACAAAATAGGTACCTACCAAGTTCGAACAGTTTATAGTTTCAGAGAAAAGTGACATACGAACAGACAGACATGACCAAACCAATCTATAAAGGTTCTGTTTTTTGCTACGGAACGTTAAAGTTTTTTTATTTATTATTTTTTTTAACTAAAAATCGGATTCACGCACTTGTCAACTTCTTGAATAAAATAATCTGAACACTTTAATTTGTACATCAGCGACACACCATGTCAAGCAGTACAAAATACTACTTTCGTGTCAGACATAAGGCTAGTCCAAAAGCCAGAAAAGTTTACTCCACGTGTTCTCGTGTATAAATTTAGTTTATATAAGTAAACGCGATATTCTTTTATGTTAAGAATTTAGAACACCTGTGCTTATAATTGGCAAACCAAAAAACACAAAGAAAAATATGAATCTCATCGAAGCGTAGACCCAACTTAATTAAGAAAGTTCAAAGAAGCGAGGGTTTATTTTGTCCTGACATTTATTGAGCTAGTTTTCTATAGAAAAGGTGAGGAAAAAGCACAAGTCTTGGAAGGCGCCTGTTATTGCCACACCAGCCCGCAGTAACCTACCCTGTTATTCTGGAATCACTCGTAATTTAAATAAAAAAGTGTTACTTTTAATTATGAGTTAGGTAGCTTCTATCAAATAAAATGATGTAAAAAATCTGCATGGTGGAAGAAAGCATGGTCATAGGGGGAAACATTTTTATATCCTTAAGTTAGTTTGCGAAATTAAAACCGCAATAAAAAATAAAGAAGAAAGACTGTTTTTTTTACCAATCGATCCAGTCATTCTTACAAGCTTTTACAAACATTTTTTTTTCCAAAAAACGTGTAAGTTTACGTGTAAGTTAAGCATAATACCGAATATTTAGTACCCAACTACTTTCGATATTATGGTCATCTTATTTGATAGACAAATTTAAGACATACAAATTAAACACAAATTATACAAATTAACGGATGACAATTATATTCCATCACTGGATGGAATTTTTGCCACCACAGAGCGTTTTTCATGGTACCTACTTCTTATCGCACACAGTAAAACTTTGAACCTAACTACTATCAGTGATGTTCTCGAAGGGATACGAAGGTTTTAAAGAAAATAGCTTATTCCTTCCTTAAGAGTCGACAATGCGTCTGTCGACGCCTCGGGTGTGTATTGATTTTTGCACCTACGAAATATATCTCGAGCGATTCCAGCATAAGGCCGTATTACCTGGTGGGTCCCGACTAATTTCGCAATTTTTGCCTCACGCTAACTTAATTACATTTTGACGCTTCGGCTTCTGTGAGTTGTGACATTTTTAATTGTTCTTTGAAACAGCTGTAATTACGAAAGGAAAAGGTAAAAAAGTTGTTTTATTTCTTCATAAACGCCTTACTTTGCGTTTATAATCTACTTTGAATAGTCGAATTATTTGCCGATGGTAATGCTTAAACAGTGATAATTTATGAGTTTTTTATTAATATTCACTTGGTCCTATCTACTGTTTGTAACAAGACAAAGAGTGAAGGTATATTATCTTTCCAAGATATTCAGATAGCGTACAAATTCCGGTGGCGTTTCTACTACGAATAAATGGAATTGATATTTAGAAACTTCTTTACTTAAAATGAATTCCACAGCGCCCAAACACTAGCAAACTTACCAACGCAAATTCACCTCCAGTCGCCATCTACATAAACCGTTTAACAAAGCCTAACCGGCCCTTACAAGTCTGTCGCAATTGAAACTTACTCAATCACTTTGAATATTAGTCGTGGAAACTTTTTAATGAAAGCGGGCTCAACCGAAAAATGCCTCAAACCTCAAACACGCAAAGCTGGGGAACTACGAGACCGGAATAATGTCTGGGACAGAAAAAGTTTAACGCTTTGAACCGTGGTGGGGGTAAGTGTTTTGCATTTCGGCACACGCGGCCTGCATGCCAATGCGTAAAGGATTGATGTTTGCACAAACTTGGAAAATAGGTAACTGGTTACTGAGTGACTGGTTAAGTTGAGGGTACGTGGGATTGATAAACCTGGCTGGGGGAGTTGGGCACAGAGAACAGTAGCGCTACCATGGGTTTACAGTGACAGAACTCGCTAGCGTCTGCGTAAAAAAATGTATGAAAAAGTGTACAGCGCCTCTAGCGGTCACTTCAGAAACTAAAATCTGTAGTATCGAGTTGTCAAATTGAAACGTATTCGCTAGCGAGTAGCGTTTACGTAGCGCTACGAGTTGACATTGAAAACTGACATAACGTAAACTATTGCTCTGTCTCTTTCAAATGCATCACAATGAAAGAGACGAAGCGATAGTTTTCGATAGCTTTCTGCCTAAACAATAACGCACTCGCTATCGAGCTTACGCTAGCCAGGTTTACGTGTTCAATCGAAATCTATTCGACGCCCGTTTACTCGCTATCGACTGTAGTAACGTTACGTTACTTTTCGATGCCAACTCATGGTAGCGCTACTGGAGGCCAATTCGCGGTTTTCGCCTTCTATGTCGCCAGTGTGACAACCAGTGTGGACACGGAGAATACACGGAGTTGCTTGACTTCACTTCTTCGCTTTGACCAATAAGAGAACAAGATAAAGAATTTCGACTGTACTCTGTGTTCTCCTATTGGTTGTGAATTCTATGAAGTCAACTCGACATAGAAGGCGAAAACCGAGAATTGGCCTCGATTGGCGCTATTTGGTGAGGCCTGTGTTCAGCGTTGGATGGTTAATAGGCTGAATAAAGGCTGACCCTCATCTTAGCGTCTAATTCCTGGTTGCACCCAAAACTATGGGGTGCGCTTAGACTATGATTCAAGATTTAGAAAGTCTGGCAATTGACAATTAAGTTGACTTCTAGATCTATCTACCCGACCAGATTGCGAGAAATAGGAGAGGATTACAATTTGGACGGTATATGTATGAATGAATGCATGTCTTCTGTTCCCTTATATCTCCTAAACCACTTGTCATATAAGACATATGAGGTATCATTAGAAGCGATATTGTTTATTGCCTAAATGAAGTCATATTATATTGAGTATAGGAAAAAGATGAATCTAATAATAATAAACAATAATAAGCTTATGGCATGGCATATTATAGCTGTCTTCTGAATATGACTGTTCCTGTTAGTAATCTTTTTCTTATTTTATAAATTACCCTCTACTCTACCCTGTTGCAGTCCACAGACAAACGCTACTCTAAAACATTCACCACTCTAGCCTAATCTTTACAGTTCCTTCTACCCACTACGTAAGTATGTTTTTCGAGGTTTTTACAAATATTTAGATTTTATTGCGAGATTATACCTACGAACCACATACGGAAATATTAAATGCTCGTGGTCTTCCCTCAATACACTTCAGCAGTTTATTAGTTCTAAGTTGTGCCAGAAGATGGTGTTAGGTGTCGATTCCATCGCGCTAGTGCTTCGCCTTTATGACCTAGTAACCTTCGTTTGAATAAGGACCGGGACACTACTTTCACTATAAACTTGTGCTTAGTATGACGTGTAGTAACCTATCCCAGCCTCTTCCTAATACCCCAAAAGTAGGTTACATACTAAGATTATAGTAACTAGTAGTAAGACCAAAGTCACTTTATACAAAATATGGTTGATAGTCTAATATTTCATCTATTTGCGTTGCCACTTGCATGTGATTGATTATGATGAAAACCAATTTGTGATAAAAATACTTTATTTATTTGGACATATGCGTGCCAGTGTATGTACAACAATGACTCCATAGAAAACGTGGACGTACAAAGCAGAATTGATGACGGGGGATAGTAAATGATTTTCCTTGCCATGTCTTGTATTATCAATGAACATCAAAAACCTTAAAAAGAAAATTCTTTGATCAGCAAATAATATAACAAATTTGTAAATATGTTACCTACTACAGAGTACAGACAAGTGATTGACCTCAATCATACCTGATGTTATGTGAAGATGAGGTCTAAGATGGGTCATGCTTGTGCGAAAATCTTTTTCACTATTGACTTAAAGAGGCCCATGTTAACCTCCTAGGGCCCGAGACAGCAGACTTAGGATTTTAAAAAGCTTATGGGCCTTACGACCTTATAGTGTTCAGGATTTTTTTTTTCTGTAGGTAACAAGTTCCACTACTGCGCTGTTCGCATCACAAAAGGGTTCACGTAGCACTAGTATGTATGTAAATATGTAATCAATACCTTTGGCCACCAACCAGCCAACTCCAATATTCATGTAAAAATATTTTTGATGCATTCTTAGGCGTAAGCAAAAACTTTGCTATCTTAATGAGTATTTTATTGTTAATGCGTTGACTGTGATGACATCAGAAACTAAATCAGTTTTTACGTTTCTGACATAAAAAAAAAGAAACGATACGGGCCAATTGAACCCAAGGCACAGAATACTTAATAGTACATGTACAGAAAGCCCACTCCTAAAAACCGTTTATGGAAATGAAGACTCAGGCCACCATAACATAACGTTGAAATTCCGACATCCCAGCGTTCAATGCCTACCATTATTCATACCTAGAAGTGCGTTCTCTTTCTATCGCAAACAACTGTCGCACGTGCGTCGCCGCTCGTTCGTGATTTTCTACTAATTTGCCCCTCCGGAGGGGACGCCGCATGTAGGTACTTGCAAGTTCGATACCTACACGCGGAGTGGGACAGGCCTGCCCAAGGCCACAACCAAGGCACACCCAGGAGTTAGTACTTTCTTTTGACTTAAAATCATGCCCACAAACGGATACTAAAGTTAGTCATGGTTTAAAATTATGGTGTAATTTTCATAAAATACACAAATGAACGTAGTAGATAGCATATATCATAGCATCAGTTTTAAAACAAACTTGACGATGTTTGTTATAAGAGGGATTAGTTGGACAAGAAATGAATAGGTACAGAACGTAAGAAAAACATTTGAAAATTGGTAAAGTAATCATATCATAGAAAAAAAACCGGCCAAGTGCGAGTCGGGCTCGCGCACAAAGGGTTCCGTAGCAGCAAATATAATAAAATCAACCTATCTCAAAAACTATAAGAGATACTTTGATCAAACTAAAAATCGTTGAAAGAGTTAATTAGCATGCATCACCTCTATTTTTTTTAGAATTTTATACCCCGTAGTTATAAAAATAGAGGGGGGGGGACATACTTTTTACGACTTTGAGAGCTGATATCTCAAAAACCGTTCACTTTAAGAAAAATGTTTTTTAGAAAACTTTATATCATTTTAAAAGACCTTTCCATTGATACCCCACACGGGTATGTACATCGAAAAAAAAAATTTCATCCCTCAGTTACATGTATCGGGGGCCCCACCCCCAATTCTTTTTTTTACTATTTAGTGTCATATTTTTGTAGCGGTTCATACAACACATATTCCCATCAAATTTCATCACTGTAGTACTTATAGTTTCCGAGTAAATCGGCTGTGACAGACGGACAGACGGACAGACGGACAGACGGACATGACGAAACTATAAGGGTTCCGTTTTTGCCATTTTGGCTACGGAACCCTAAAAACCGTCTTACACTTGTAGGAATTTCATACAAATTGAGTGCATACGGTTGCCAATTTCAGCTTGCTGTATCGTGTACTAACTTTTTCTGCGATACGATTTCTGTGATGAATAAACTAGTATAAACGAGTCTTTATCTACACATCTACAAGTTGGTGTAGAGCTCTCGGCGCGGGAGTCCGACGAGCACTTGAATGGCTTCGTTTCATTTGAGCATTGGAAATGGAAATAAAACCGATTAGCATTTGAAAAAAAAACGCCTTCACAATTCACTTCGTAAGTTACAAAAATTAATATCGGGATTATTTACTTAAATCGGCAGAAAGGAAAGTTAAAGTTTCTCAAGAGATACTTTCATCGAATCTGAAAAAGAAAATGGGCTATTATTAAAGCGGGTGGAAGTAAAAGTTTAAGCCACGTTCCTTTATAGCGAGATTGGAGGCTTTAGATATCTTTGAAAAAACTTTGGGCTCCTCTCGATAAAATGTTTCGTACGCTTGTAATCCTCAAACTCAGCTTGATTTGTCTCTGTCAAGATAGCGGGCTACTGCTGTGTAGATGCACTTAAAACGTTGAATTATTCAAAGGTTAGGAAGTATCACACGAGTGGAATAGAAATAGTAAGGATGTTCATGTTAGAATATTGTATTTCATAATTTGCAATAGGACATGACTTGAATGGTCATTGATTAGGGTCGTGGTAGGGTTGATTGAAAAAAAATAACATGTTATCAGTTCCGATATCTATTGTATATTGATTGGCTCTCAAGATTGGTTCCAAATTCAAAATAAATACACCTCACTTATCCTAACACTAAGTATTTTACGATAAGTTAACATTTCTTATATCGCGTCGTAGTAAAAGGATAATTAATATTAGTGCGGTGCAACCATAAATTCAGTATATGTACTTCGCATACTTATTTATTTTGTTGTTGTTTATGTAGGTACATATTTTTTTTCCATTAGGTATTTAATTTTAGTTAGTAGTAGAAAAATCGTAGTAGTAGAAAAATCCGTGATTAAGTCCTTATTGTTTCGAAATTTTGAATGTTCATCAATTCTGCCAATGTAAACACACTCGTCAAAATAAGAGCATTGTCGTGTTCTCCAGTTTTTATTTCCTTTTTTCGCAGGGAAAAAAGAAAAATTATTTTTAAACTTTGAACCATTTCTACACTTTCAAACAATAAATTAAATACACAAAAAGAGCGTATTTACTGGTAAGAACAGAGCACGTGAAACAGCTGAACTGCAGCTCGAGAGTAAAAAGTACTTTTTGTTGAGTTCCGACTCTAATAAACCAGTTTTTTTGTTTTCCTAGTCTTTATTCGCAGCGTGGATGAAAAATGTTTTTGCCATTCACAGTACATAATAGAACAAACAAAACAATGACCAGAAATTGTGTTTTCACGGGCCCTGGTCCCGTACTAAGGACATCTTAAAATTCTCATCAGACAAGACAGTCTTTTAAATTACGTCATAAAATATTACAGGGACTTTGTGCTTGGGAAAAGCCTGTGAAATAATTAAGGAAGTGTACCTAATAAGGCTTTTCCATTTGCATAACAAATTTGTGATGGTCCCTCCAAAAAAAATTGCTAGTAAATCCTTTGACAAATCAAGCGTTTCCTCCGAGATTTGCGGGGATTATTTTTAAGGGTAAAATGGTTGGAGCCAGGGCACGTGAAGCTTTTCTATTAATATCTTATTTTACTTAAGTTACTAACGACTTCCAGTAAGTGCCTTTGCATATTTTATTATAAATACTTAAGAGGTCCCAGTCTGTCCACTAGCGACGCCGATGTATTTTTTTATTGCGCTTAATGTAAGCTAATCTATCTTTTAAAGTATATTATCTTCTATCTATAATATTAATAAAGTTGCAAAACCTCGGCATGTGGCAGAATAATTACACTGCTATACAGTCATTTTGCGGCAGGAAGTCTTGATGTCGATTTTGTATAAGACGACTATGCTGACAACGGGAAAAATACCAGAATAGTCAAATTGACTCCAGTTTTTGAGATAAACGCTTCTAAATTTTTTCCTAAAAATGCCCTAATACATTGACCAATAAATATTAAATAATTATTTTTATTATTTATCTTTACAAAAAATACACAAAAATAATAGTTTAGGATGCTCTTAACTAAAATAATAAATGAAAATCATGGAACTCTTTTTCTTTGGGATTTTACTTTGTCAGGAAAATCTCTTTTCAAGGTCCAGCAATAGTCAGCCATCATAAGGCTGTCCCATTGACCTTGATATCTTTCTTCCATTATCCTGATACCCTGATGGAACCTTTTACCTGTTTCCTCACTGTAATTACCCAAGTTTTGCGGGAATCGGTCCAAATGGCCGTGTAAGAAATGCAATCCAAATCACGAAACAATTCGTTGAGAAAATCCAGGTTTCGTAGCAACATTCTCTTCGAACTCACATCCCTGCTGCTAGATTGACCGCTTGATCCCTCTAACATTTCAAAATCATCACAATTTGATGCCGATAGTCTTGAAAAAACAGGAATTGGCAAACCATAACTAAGATACTGGGGGTGTAACCGATTTCACACTTGGCTAAAACAGTAGGCTATTTTTGTACCGGTTCATACCTTCTACATGTGCTACATAAAAGTTACAGTCATTTAATTGACTCATTTTACATAATCGGCACTCCAATCGTAACCCTCTACGTCCTCCTTGGCTTCAGTAAGACAATGATTCTACGCACGGCTTGCGTACGATGTTTGGCACCCAATATTTGTTAATTTGCACTAGTAGTATCCCGAAATATTCTCAGTAGGCTTTTTATACAAATTCTGTGATCTCTTTTCTTTGCTTTTGGAAACTAAACTTGCCACAAATAAACCAAAAACTGATAGGATCGTTGATACAAGGTTGACATGGAAAACTCATGTTTTTGCAAGGGAAAATACACTTTTACACAAAAAAATCGATAAGAACTGATAAATACAGGGTCTGATAGCTATAAAGTGAGCCTCTTGTAACTAAATTCGTGAAAAGATGATCAAACTTAAATGAAAACAAATCAATAAACCACAATTTTGGTAGGATAGTTAAAATTTTTCAATTATTTCTTACGTTCCGTTTATCTCAATAACCAAAGTGAATCAAAAATAATTAAGTATGCAGCGTGTATGTCTAATATGAGTATAAACAAAAATCATTAACAAAATCCCTGCCGCAGATTTTTTTATTTTTTTTGTATAGCAGTGTTATCTGCCGGAACTATCAATGCACGGCCATAAACTACTGGACTTAAAATCAAGAAATTAAAAACAAAGGTTTATAGACTACTGGCCCGTGTTAAAAAAATTATGGGTCATTTGAACCACCAGATGACCTATGTAGAACGATATAAGAGCATAAAATAATAAGATTCAGCATTATGCCGTCACTTGTAAGCTGTCCAACTGAGGACCACAGAAAGAGAGGGGGTTGCAACCCTTGGTATTTTCCCCTTGTCGCATGATTTTTGTACGGCGTTGCGGAATAATGTATTAGAAGCAGTACTGAAATAGCATGAAACTGATGCCGTACAAAAATTGTGCGCCAAAAAGTCGGATTTTTTTTTGATTTTCCGACAATTTCCAGGGTGAATTTGATCATTTAATTTTGTACGGCATCAGTTTCATGCTATTTCAGTATTGCTTCTAATACATTATTCCGCAACGCCGTACAAAAATCATGCGACAAGGGGAAAATACCAAGGGTTGCAACCCCCTCTCTTTCTGTGGTCCTCAGTTGGACAGCTTACAAGTGACGGCATAATGCTGAATCTTATTAATTTATGCTCTTATATCGTTCTACATAGGTCATCTGGTGGTTCAAATGACCCATAATTTTTTTAACACGGGCCAGTAGTCTATTAGTTTTTATAACGTAGACGCGCTCTAAGAAGGTATTTTAAAAATTCAGGAGGTTATATTTTTTTTTTTTTTTTTTTTATATAAGATGGGTTTGCACTTGACCTCATCTCACCTGATGGAGAGTGACAATGAGGTCTAAGATGTAGCGTGCTTTCCCAGAAGAAGCCTATTCACTCTCGACTTAAAGACACCCAAATTGTAGCTCTCTGGAAACACAGAAGCCGGCAAGTTGTTCCATTCCTTAGCAGTTCGTACCAAAAAAGAAGAAGCGAAACGCTTAGTACGAGCTGGTGGAACTTCCACAGTGTAAGGGTGGATTCCTTTCGTCTTCCGCATTGTCCGGTGGTAGAAAGGGGAAGGTGGTATCAGGTCGTGAAGCTCTTTCGAACACTCTCCAAAATGCATATATGGTTATAACAATTTATGTAAGTTTTATGCTTTACAAAAATAGTTCAATAAAAAATGGTACCTATATTATGGGCTTTTTATCAAAATATAATTAATGTTCTTTAAGCATTTTTTATTCAACCTTATAAAGGGTGTAGCGTTGCATGGAATATTCTGAACCTTAAGTCATTACATTTTTTATATCAATTAAATGAAAAATCTTACAGCTTTTTAATTTCGGCGCTTAAAGCGTCGAAGTAGGGTTTAATCACCGTATAGAAGTTTTCTTTGGTTTCGATGCTAGAGTCACGATAATCAGATTTGGACTGTTTATTAGCATTTTTATTTTATGTACATAACTTCTTTTTTTGTGGTTCACATGCGCTTACCCTCTGTATTATAGTACCTCCTACTCACTCAGAAAAACACGACACAGACGTTACTTCTCCGGTTATCTATGTCTGTTTCGGAAATCATAAAAATCCAACTTCAAATCTCGACTTGCTTAGTGATTGAGCGTTCCTTCCCCTTGTTGTACCTACAGTTTGTAGTAACAGCTTGTCCCGCCGAGGCACGAGTGTCCTGTCCGTGAAATTGACAAATGTCCCGCGTGTAGTGTGTTTGTTGATGCCACTTGACGTAAGTGTCGGTACATTTTTAGACGCCGCTGAGATTGTACGACAGATTCGTAGGAGTAATGTAGGTGTAGAGGAAATCGATCTGAGGGTTTTAGGAATGGAAGATACAATTTATTGTGTATATAGTGGCTCGCCCTTCGTTTCGGGACTTAAGTTAGACCGGGAATGATAGATGGCGCTAGGTGTCGATTACATCGCCCAAGTTTTTCACTTTCTTAGTTTGCAAATTTATAATTTTTTGATGTTTTTTTTTTCATATTCTCTATTTCAGCCCAGAGTCTGAAAGATAATGGTCTTGGACCCTCGTCCCTCGGAAATGACGTTATGCCATTGGTTTTCCACCCGATCTCTCTCCCGTCTTGTCATACTGGTGTACCATCGGAATTAGAGAGTATACTTGTGTTTGCGCACACACTTGAGCTCTGTATAATATTCCTATGTGGCTGATCGTTCAGATATCACGATCAGAAAAATATAGTTCAACATTATTGCATATAATGGAACTGTATAACACAAATAGCTGTACAAATAGGTACCTAGTCTATCCATCAGCTCATACTCAAGCCTCAGATTTTGTACCTGCCTTGACACAATTCAATATATCAGCTTGCATCAGATCTCTTGTCTGTGAAATCGACAACCTACTAGCATATAACGTGTTTGTCAGCTCGACACAAGTGCAAACGGAGAGACTAGTTAGTGTGTATTAATAGGACTGTAGTATAGGCTTCAATTCAAGTTTCAAACAAGCAACAAGATAACATAAATGGCACGAATAGCATACCGTTTGCTATGTGTGTAATAGGGGATGCTTTGGCACCGAGGAATCAATCACACGTAGTCCTGGAGTGCGATGCTGTGACAAGACTATGGAAGGAAATCCTCGGATCTGCGAGGTCACTTTGTGAAGCCTGTGAAGTTCTCAGGAAGCTTCTGCGCTTTTGGACGGAGTTAGGCTGGCTAGAATATCCATAACCCTACACGTATAATGGACCAAGTCGGATTATAAGTGTGGAAATAGGAGCCCACTTTACATTACATTATTATACCTGGTAACATTTGTGATTGACATAAAATTAACCAAAGACTGCTTTAAATAAACAATGTTTTGCCAGTCGTTATGTAGCTATTAGTCTTGAAATTACTAAAAATTATATGACATTTTAATAGATTTTCTAATATTTGGACCTATCTAATCAGTCCATCCGTTATTGAGTTGTTAGTACATTGTGGTGTTACTAACACGATTTTGTTTTAATTATGTATTTTTATGAAAAATTTGATAAACGAGCATACGGTTCACCTTGTGGTAATTATTCACTGTCCCATGAAAATTCGCGAGCTCGGATGATTCGCTGAAGTTTTTCCGGTCTTTGCGAAGTAGTACGTCTCAATATTGATTTTTCCCCCAATAGACAATATAAAATAGGTTCCACTTAAACGTTTGAGTATTCCAATAAGAAACTTCCGAATAAATTTCACCGCAGACATAGGTGAGCATTATACGCACTTATATCCGAAGTACTCTGGCGCCCTCTTGTGACGAGAGCGGGAGAAGAAAACAAAGAGGTGTCATGTTAAAACTCAAGTGAAATGTATTATTCAGTTCTTGTCTGAACAAAGAAAATCCGGCTTTGCAGTCTAGGCTGTAAACGAGACGATAATGCGATGCCAGAAGGCTAGATGTGAAATCAGTTTACTTTTCAAAGTAAAGGATAACATTTGGAAGGACTGCCGTGTTACGCACAACTCTGCTATCTCAAAAAACATAGTTTTGAGAAAAATGGCTTTGAAGTTTTAAACAAACATTTACTTGTAGCGTATTAAGGAAACATGCTATATAATTGAAACTGACAGATTAGGTGTGTAAATGCTTCTAGAACATATTGACATATATATTTTTTTTATATCTATAATACTTAATTTTTAAATTGAGATAAACGAGTTTCGCATAACCAGAACTTCATACAAATGTGGTTACGCGTCGTGTGATAACTTAAGTTAGAAGAGTTGGGTGCAACCAAAACACACGATGCAGGGAAAGCCTATCTATGTTATCTATTTAGTTGTATTAGATGCGTTTGACTAAAAGGCCCTGTTTTCTGACTAGTGGTTAACCAATTGTCAAAAAACCTTAACAAATTGTTAAATATCGCTGAATTGTATTTTTTGACCAATAGTTAGCTGAACCAATAAGCGATTGCTAATCAACGAAAGAGGCCCTGGCGAACCACCCACCAACCCGCACTGGTCCAGCGTGGTTGGTTATGGTATAATCCTCCTAATGAAGAAGACAATATTGCCTCGGCCCCCAGTTCCCGGCAGCCCTGCTATTCTGGTTTTGTTAACGACAGGCAGACAGGCAGGGGGTGCTAAGAATCTCCGGGATAAGGAAGGCCGCCATACCACACTGACCGAAGAACTCGACCAAGTGGTGAAAATCCTTCGGGACGAGGGTGCAAAATTCTGTGAGTTGCGACGTACGGGCAAGCGGTCTAAACTTTCGAAAGAGACTCTGGGCCTAATGGACAAGAGGCGGAACGATCCATCAGTCACTTCGGCAGAACAACGGGCTCTGAATAAGTCCATCTCCAAGCTGTTAAGACGTGACCTCCGAAGCTTCAATGCACTCTCAATACAGAGAGCAATTTAGCAGAACCAGGGGCCCAAAGTCTTCGTACAACAGCTTGGAAGGAGCCACCTGTCGAAGTTGACCATAACAAATGGAGAAGTCACCACGTCAAAGCCAGAGATTCTTTCGGAAGTTTACACCTTCTATAGCCAGTTATAAAGTCAAAGTCAAAGCCCCGGGAGAAGACGGAGTCACAACCGAGCTTCTGAAAGCCGGTGCTGAAGGAAGTTTTCTCCGGAAGAACTCTTAGGGCGTGGCAGCGGAGCTTGGTCGTATTGTTCACAAGAAAGGCGACAAAACCTTACTGAAGAACTATCGACCAATTTCACTCTTATGTCACGTCTATAAGTTGTTCTCAAGAGTCATTTCGAATCACCTTACACGAAGACTTGACGAAGCTTAACCTGCAGAGCAGGCCGGGTTCCGACGGAGTTATAGCATCATATACCATATTCACACAGTGAGACAGGTTATACAGATGACCAAAGAATATAACCAGCCCCTGTGCATGGCGTTTGTGGACTATGAAAATGCTTTAACTCCGTCGAGAACTTCTCGAGGCCTTGCAGAGGTGCAAAGTCGATTGGCAATATATCGAGGTGTTAAGGTGTCTGTATGACGCCGCTAATATGTCCGTAGTATTCCAAAATGGCCAAACCGAGCCTGTCCTGCTGCGACGTGGTGTGAGACAAGGAGATGTTATATCTCCGAAACTCTTCTCCGCTGCGCTGCAGGACATGTTCGTAACGCTTAACTGGAAAGAGCGCGGAATCAATATTAATGGCGATGTCACTCCTGCGATTCGCAGACCACATCGTCATCTTGGCAGAAACCTTACATGACCTACAGGAGATGGTGAGCAGCCTGGCTGAATCTTCCAAACACATCGGTCTTCGGATGAACTTGGATTAAACCAAGGTCATGTTCAACGAGCTCGTTGATCCGGGACTGGTCACAGTTAATGGAGTACCTCTCGAAGTTGTCCAGGAATATGTCTATCTAGGACAAACGCTCCAATTAGGCAGAAACAACTTCGAGAGAGAAGCTAATAGAAGAATTAAGCTAGGCTGGGCAGCATTTGGTAGGCTTCGTCAAGTCTTCTCATCGCCCATCCCTCAAAGTCTTAAGTCGAAAGTCTTCAACTAGTGCGTCCTCCCGGTCATGACTTTCGATGCCGAGACATGGACACTCACGGCTAGACTAGTCCACTTGTTTAAAGTCGCTCAAAGAGCTATGAAAAGGGCTATGCTCAGAGTATCTCTGAAGGACCGCATCAGAAATGATGTAATCCGACAGAAAACCAGAGTCCAGAGTCACAGACATAGCCCACCGAATTAGCAAACTGAAGTGGCAATAGGCTGGTCACATTAGCCGCAGAATTGACAACCATTGGAGCCGTAAAGTCCTTGAGTGGAGATTGCGACTCGGTAAGCCAAGTGTTGGACGCCCTGCGACAAGATGGGATGATGACATTGGAAGGCTGGCTGGTTTGGGCTGGATGAGAATGGCCGAAAATCTGGAGCAGTGACGTGTATTAGGTGAGACCTATGTCCAGCAGTAGACGAGTGTGGGTTGCTGATGATGAATGACATGAATTGTAAAGAAATAAATGGCCGCAAGGTGCACGCCGCCCACTGTTCCGCGCGCATCGAGTGACCACGCGTAACTATTTCAACTTCAAGTTAACAGATTTAGATTAAGTAGCAGAATTTATTGGTATATGATGCCTATCTCTGTTAACTTAAAATTGAATGAGTTAGGCATGGCTGCAACGATAAAAAATTAAGTTAAACGAATTTGTCATATGAGTTTCTGGCTTATTGATACATGTTTTTTTTAAACTGTCTTTAGTGCCATATAGATCACACTTTTTAAGAGTATTTCGCACTGGTTACGCGTAACTCGTCTAATTTAAAATAGCATACTTGTGTGTAACAGGGCAGAGGAGACTAAATGATTAATGATATTACGTTTTGTGTAAACAAAACACATTACTTATATACCGATGATTAAGGGGCTACACGAATGAAACTAGCGCCGCCAACCTATTTACACTGATTGTGGCGAAAATACGATATTTTTAAAGAAAGCAAAACATTACAGACTTAGATAAAAGTAAATTGAATTTTTCAAGATGCAATACAATATATAAGTAAAACAAGCAAATTAGCAATAATTAACATTATTGTTACTTGTCGCGTGTAATATCATATTTTCGCCACGATCAGTGTTAATAGGTTGGCGGCGCTAGTTTCATTCGTATAGCCCCTTAAGAGTACTGGATTACATAGCGTGAGCTAGCGAGTGTACGAGTCGATCTGCCAGTAACTCGCGTTTATTACGTCACTTTTGAACATCACTTACGAGTAACGACTAACTTCGCACTATTTGGACTTGATACGAGTAATTTTTAGTATTTGGATGTCACTTACGAATAACTTGCACGATCGCGATATATATTATTTATTGCACAGAATACATGAGACATAACACCACCAATAGGCGATCTTATCGCTTATAGCAATTTCTTCCAGATACCCCTTGACTTTTTTTTGTAGCTCGCATTACAAGCCAAGTAACTGTTTACTGGCTAAATAGCTGTTCGTACCATTTAAACTAGTCTTACTCGTAAGTTTAGTATCGTGAATATTGCTCGCAATATATTGTGAACGGCTGTTGTAGCCAAACCGTCAATCATTAAGTAGGAGTGTATTGTCAACATTATACCTTATTTATTACCGCGTTTATCTCCACACTTAGTAATTATTATTAGTTAGGTTACATTGTGCACATGCGCGTGTTTGTTTTTGTGAGCATTCTTAGATTTCAAGAACTAGAGCAGAAAAAAATGATATTATATGTTAAGGTAAGTATCGCTGGACGGACCAGGTCGAAAAAAAATCATTACCACCTACTACGGCCGGACTTACGTCAGACTGGAATGAAGAAGTCTTATATTGGAGGCCAAGTTTCACTTCGAGTCGCCGAGCTAGCGTAGTAAGTCAATAAATATTATGTTGTTCGGTATGACGAGTACCAACAGGATCCAAACTTGCAACAGGAACCAATATTTTACATTCCCAATAAATTCAAAAGCCCACGATATGCAAATATATTGTTTCGTTAAATTCACTCACAAAACATTGTTCAAAACGGAATGCAGACTTGCCTCGAATAACATTTCAGGTGCCTTTTAGCTGCATTCAAAGTTAAATTTACTTCTGCTCGCACAAAATTCCCTATATTTTTAAACCTTTGAAACCTTAATTTAAACGATCCTAAAGTGCTTTTCACTGCTTCCTTGTCTGTTCATTTTACCTCTCAACAGTCCAACGAAGACATAGTTTTAATTGGACTCTTTCCGCTTTGCTTAAGGTCTCTTAATTGAATTTTTTAGCATTTTAAATTTAGGAGAATTTAATTTTGAAGTGAAAAGATTATTTCGTCTCATTATGATAATGATGCTCCGGTTTAATTACATTTTAATAAAGCTTCTGTTTTTGTACTGAAACCTGCAAAGTAGATCCATGCTTAATAATCTTCATTATCACAAGTATATTGTCTAGATAAGATAAACATTTTGTGTTATACTCTTAATAAGTGTTAGTAAATAGAATATTCTAACCCTTTATGTGAGTACCTGAACACTATGTCATAGACGTTTTCAAGAGAATAGTGAATTAGTTGCTTGCAACACATCATCCAACTTGAGCCGTATCATAATGTAGGTACCTACCATTAGGTGAGATAATGTCCAATCATCTTGCTATTCACAAAAAAAAAATGCAGTGTAACAAGACCAACTGAATTATGGTTACACGTTTCAGAAATGATTTTTAATGTGCAGATTTCCTCACGACGTTTTCCCTCACCGCTGAGCTAATGGTAGGTATAGTTCGCAGCATCTAACTATAGTGACCGTTAGTTTGCACACTTGTAAAATAGAAAACTTTCTATTAAAATTTGTTTGGTCAACTCAAGGTCATCGACAAACTTGCATACCGCGGTCAATAGGTGTACCAGGAGACTTCGCTTCGTCTAAACAAAACTACTCGTTTTGCAAGTCACGTCGTCTTATGAGTCGCATGATTCATAATTTTCCCTGTTTTTGAAATCACTCGCTTAGTGTGTCGCCAATCTTGTCAAAGTATAGGGTTAACTCCACAGAGTACATTGTGTTAACTCGTTAATATTTGACGTAAATGCGACCACTCGCCTAACGGTTTACACCACTCGTTGCAAATCGCTCGTTTTCGAATGATTCAAAAATGCGGATGTCAAGTGCGAGTTATTTTGTACATCAACGTCTTACGTCACGTGTCACCTCAGAACATCAGCTGATACATTTCTGATCTACGAATAAAACAAGAAAACACTAGCTTGCAGGCCTGAAACAAAGTGTAAATAAATCTCTTTTAGTGGCTCTGGGTCGGTGTTCGCAGCCATAAACACGGGCAGCGGTCAACAAACAATGTGCTCCGTGTCGTACGAGAGCCGTTTATCGCAGTTGCAAAAAGTGCCCGCTGTAGGGATGTGAAATAGTAATCGATTGGTAAGAAATCGATTTCTCGGTCTATACTTTGTAACTTGCCCTTTTAGTTTCAAATTTGCTACAAACCTAGTACTTTTACTATCTCATGTAACACACTTTAGATGTAACACTTATATGTAACCTATTTGTCAAACTGTATTACGTATTATTTGTGTTAAACTGTATTTATATTAATGTAAGTGGATTGGTCAAGACTACTATTTGAAGTGACTTTTTTAAATTAATAAAATATACATTTACGTATATAATTGTTATTACATTATAATTTAGTCATTTCGAGTAGACTTGGTGTTTCATGATCTTGATACATCAAACCGTAATGTTTTGATATCTTCTAATCATCGCAAACACTAGTTACTTATCGCATTGGGAACGTAAGTTCACGAGCTTACTTGGGCAGTCGTCAGCATTCCAAGATAACCGACTATCAATGTGGCCGACTATCAATTAAAATTAGGATTAAGTTGATGAGTTTGTATGAACATCGATTAATTTTCAATTAATCGATTTATACATTAAAAAATCGATAAAAAGTACCTATCACAACTCTACCGTCGCTTGCTTAGGCGTGCAAATAAGCAAGCTAGTGTTAATTTGGCGGGTGCAAATGCAATTAAAGTACGTACCTGAACACGCGAACGGGCCAAAAGTGTGTAGATTTATTAGTTCAGGATCTTTTTACTGCAAAAGAAACGCTTAAGACTCGAAAGCTAATACTGCTAGCGTGGATATTAGGTTTGTTTTAGTAATAAAATTCGAGTTTTTTTTGTAATTGGAGGCAAACGAACCAGTAAGTGCTGCCCACAGTCACACTAAGCCGCGGTGGCGTAGGTGAGTGGTGGATGGCACTCGGAAACTTGAGGAAATGAGGATACGTCACATACTTGAGCACTTTAAATATCTACATATTCTGCGTACGTGGCTCAAAGACCGCCGTACCAGACTCAACTTCTATACACTTCCTTCTCACAAATAATTAGACCACTTTTGGGCCATGGTCTTGTAGCTCCCTGTTCCTAAATCGCCTGTATTGCCAGTGACAGCACAGGTCCCAGCATTTTTCTCGCATATCTTTCTTGTTGCCTCAATGATCTTGGCCTCTTCTTCTACACGACAAACGTCTTTCACTCGAGTGACGATGTCAATCCAGTGAATTCTGCTTGCGTCGCATCACTTATTTCTTTTCTCCGTATACGTGTTTTCTTTATTCTTCATTATTGAACTGTGACAATAGAAAATCGGAAAAACATTAGACGACAAACAAAGAATAATAACAAATACATTCTTATCTGGTCAATCATTAATTTCCTATACAGACCTGTGGGGGAGGTGTCTACGTAGTCATATAATGGCATAGACGACGGGTGACAAACAATCATCCGTATCGTAATTAGTATTTAGTTTATATTGAAATAATACAAGCACAAGGGAAAACCTTACTTTGGGACCAGGACAATGTATGTGTTTTTTATGTTATAGGTAGCAGACGAGCAGGCGGATATGTGATGTTGTCTCAATTTATTTATTATTAGTATCCTTATGTTTGTAACTTTGCAATACTCTAGTACCTATAGAAACCTAAGAAGCATTCAGCGATAAAAAAAGTAAAATACCAACCTATAAACTGTCCCAATGCAGGGCAAGAAATACATACTATGATGGGAATGGATGGGTGTTATCGAAGCTATACTAAAAATTTGATCTCTAATCTGTGTTCATCCCATCACGTATCTAAGTACAGTGGCCAGCACATCAAGTTACTACAATCTGTCAAATTTCCTCAGTTGATATTGAACCAAACACGTTTGACATAAAAGTGAGGTTCGATTAAAGAAATTTGACAGATTGTAGTAACTTGATGTGCAGGCCACCGTACAATGGACCTAAAGAGAGTCTAAGTGGGGAAAATGGAATCCACTTTACATTACATTACTGTGTTCTTAAACTCATACGACGAGAAAAAAGCCTTAAAACAATAAAAACAAAAGACAAGAGCCGCGAATAAGCAAGTCATGCAACTCGTTGCAAGGGAGTGGCGCGGTAAAAACTGAACATCGAAAAGGAAAAAAGAACTAACGGCACTTTTGGTGGAAATTTCAAACAAGTCCCAACTTTGACATTAGCCTGTGAATTATCGCGGTCTCGCCGGTGTCATTTGTGAAGTTCGAGGTGAACTTCGCTCGGATTCTTTGCAAGTTAGCTCTGGGATCCAGTGGCTCTGGGACTAAGAATTCTAAAGAGTTAAAGAGCTCATCTCCGCACGCATATTAATTTGATTCGATTTGAAGGCGTTTCATTTGTCTTTTGAAGAAATGGTAATCTATATAATTTGCATTGGGAAAAATAAGTTCCGATGCAATAACTATTAAATTACCTAATAGAAAATCTATTTATTTGTTCAGTTAGGACAACCTAAAGAAGAATTACTTGATAATCTGATTTGGTAACAAACGCAAGAGCCATTTAAGAGCTAAAGTGACATCCTATTAGCGGCCTTCACAACGATGTATCAAATCCTGAATCCATGATTCAGGATTTGATACATCGTACATACGCTAGCTAGGTACTCTAGGCTTTGAAGCGACAGCTTGGGACGTAATCGGGAACAACACGCTGAGAAGAAATGAGAGAAATAAGGTTTATTTACTACGAGTAATCACATAAAATTGATACCACCCCGACTTTCAATCTTTGAGAGGCCTTTAATCCCAGTAAAGACAAAACAACTTCAAAAGATCCAACTCACAATTAAGGGAAATAGAGAATATCAGAAGTACAATGAACGTGCGTAATGAATAGATGGCTAAATCAGGGGAACAATGGCGTCGGCTCCTTTGATCGAGTTCCTCCAATTTCACGTACATATTAGGTAAGTTTTAATTGAGTTTTTGCAACACCCCATCCGTGACCTTTGATTATGCCGGGGTTTGATTGTATTTGCTTGAATGTGAAAGAGTACTTGTGTATTTGCGCAGTCGGAATGTCAGGAATTTTCTTTGTTCGAGCACAAATTTTAACATGGCTTTAAGACTAGTATTGCTGAAGCCTTGTGATGGTTTGTTTGTTTTTGTGATTGCCGATGTACTAAGTATTAGGACAGAGATAGTTAGAGCGTAGTCGAGTGCAACTTTGAAAACGGCTGATGCAGTTTAATGGAACATCATGATTTTGATAGCACGCTGCGCCACGGCATGGACTAGGACTAGCTAGGACAGCTCGACTGGAAAGATACTTACGCTACACGCTACCACGGTTCCAAAGAAAACCGACGGGAAGCAGCGTCGCTGTTGTGTTTTGATGAGTGAATGAGGGTACCGGAGGCCTAAAATTTGGAAGTGCACTTTTGACTCCACTGGTGTTGCGGTAGATATCCGGCGCGGCGGTTATTCGTTTCTTCCTCTGCCACCTAAAATATAAAAAATCATGTTATTGATTTTCTGTGACCAAATACAAAATTATAGACGAAAATACTCTAATGTTGTAGTACTCGCAAGTTAAGGCTTATCCATATAACTTTGAAAACTTTATATAAACTTATCATATTAAGTCTGATCAAATCGAACTCTACAATATTTTAGTACTTATAAATATTGAGGTTGCTAACAAAAGCCTTTCTCCATGAAGCATGCCTACATGATGCATTTAATAAATCTGACCGACATTGCGGATTCTAAGCAACTCATGTGCAAAAACCAGTTGGCTGGAACAAGGTGATTCTATTAGGGCGGGACGGCTGGTTCTAGATATGATTAGCGTCACTCAAGTTGTCAGTGAGATCGGGAATAAGCCCCGACGGGGTTGAGCGTACTTTATTGTTATTTGAAATGTCCTTTCTACTACTTCCATAAGGACACTGACGCTTGTTCATCGTGCCCGCAAGTGTGCCACAAGTGTACTGTTTTGGCAAAGGCCACTGGAGCAACGAGCGCTAAAACGTTCTATGTTTTGCTTGAAGCATTTTTTAACCCGCAACGCAAATACGACAGGGAATTCAACATATGTGTCTGTCTGTAGCATCGTAGTTCCCAAATAGATCAACCGACTTTGATTTTGTTTGTATGAACCAGGTGGCCTAAATTGAAGCTGGCGCTATGACCGAATCGTAGTTCCCCGTCCTTTCACACGCGCTTTTGTTTGAATGCGACAGGTATAATCTCATTCGTTACGGGACGGTTTCATTATAAGCCACCAGCTTTGATGATGTCCAATATGGCTGCCACCTAAAAAAGAAGGTTTCGATATTATATCATTACTTCTTAATTATTACCGTATCAGATGAAAAGGCTTGGGAATTTGAAAATAGGTACTTAAAATTTTACTCGTTTGTTTATCGTTATCCTTTTTAATTGGGTACTCAATTGATAAACAAAACTTTAAAGATCCAGGGTAACATAAGATTATTGCTAATACTCATCAGTTCATCATCATCATATCAGCCCACATCCACGCACTGCTGAGTAGTATGAGGCCTCTTCTCTATGACGCCACTGTCTAATACTAGTTACTAAAATAAAATTAATACCAAAGTTAAACTCTGAAATCAACGATATTGAATGTGGCTTTAAATAGTATATAACTGCATAAATAGATTTGAATCTAATAGGACTAAGCGTTTGAAGATATGGGTCGCGAAGTCCGATAGTCCCGTTGGGGGCAATTCAATTAAATTGATCAATTATAGATACGATACGATCGGGGTAGCCTAAAAACAGGCCTAGACATTGATCAATTAAGGGCCTTTAGAATGCCCTTCATATCTGAGACGACCTAGGTAAATATCGCTGAAATATTAACGAGTTCGTTCAATTTCTTTAGCGAGTATTTTTTACTTTATTTGAGTGCCATATTGGGGCTTAATGTTAAGTTATTATGGTAGATCATTTTCTATGTAAATGTTTCATTATTTTGATTGAATTGGGAATTCATTTGGATTATTAACTTTTTTCTACATTATAGCGGACAAACGAGCAGATGGCTCTTCTGATGGTCATTTAAGTAATCACCGCCGCCCTTGGATATTTGCAGCAACTGAGGCATCACAAATGCGTTACCGCCTCTTAGGGAAGGAATAAGGCCTTTTCTTGAAGATCACTATATCGTATCTGTTCGGAAACACCATAATACAGTAGGTCTAGTTGAAGTAGGTACTACTAAAATGAGCTGTTGATAAAAGTGTTCTCTAAACTAAGTCTGTCTTGACGCCGTTTGTGCAACACATGCGTGTGACATGCGTAAGACATGCGTGCGTATGTCCTGGCTATACTATAACTGTCCTTATCCTGTCGACAAGAAAAAAGGAAACGATACATACACGACTCCATACAGAATTAATTTAACGTGAAAACGTGGGTAATACAACAAATACGAGACAAAAGCATCTCTTATCTGGGCAAAGTGAAAAGGCGAATATAAATAAATCTAATAATCTTTAGCTGGCAGCTACTTTGATGTCTGGTTTTGCCCTCAAACACAATAATTCTTCGTTTGAGTGTTCCTATTTCATGGCCGTAATAACTGAATTCAGATGCAGATCGCTAGACGATTTTACAAGGAAATATTTAAAAATGTTTAGGATTTTCGCATCTTTTCAGAATTTTAGGAAAGAAATGTAGCCAAAATTAGCAATGATAGAGGGGAATATAAATATATTTTGAATATGTTTGATATAAATGAAAATACGTAATG
The DNA here is from genome assembly GCA_014851415.1 of Cnaphalocrocis medinalis. Lineage (NCBI taxonomy): Eukaryota > Metazoa > Arthropoda > Insecta > Lepidoptera > Crambidae > Cnaphalocrocis > Cnaphalocrocis medinalis. The sequence continues at coordinate 10,593,339 of CM026285.1, read as the reverse complement.
CAGTACAAAATATTAGTAAAAGTAGCGTGGTAAGGCCCAATATCGTTGGATGGACCAGGTCAAGAAGGATCTTGGTCACCTTCAAAGGCCGGATTGGCTAGAGGTGGCTGAGAGTAGAGCGGAGTACCTAGCGAATTCTTGTGTCGGAGGCCAAGATCCACTTCGAGTCGCTGAGCCAGCGTAGTAAGTAAGTAAGGCCCAAACATCTGACATAATAGAAAATCAATTGTTTTTGCCTCTTAAAAGGCTTTTGGGTCTTACAACGTTAAATAAAGAGTTTGGACACTCAATCAAAAACTCAACTCAATCAACATGAAACCATTTTAGTTTATATCTCAACTAAATGACGTAAATAGGCAACCACAAATGCTATTTATAAATATGTTTTTATGCATTTCATAACAATGTAAAAAGTTTTAAGTCGCTAGTACATCGCAGCTATGACATCAAAAGCTCGTAATATATTTAATCAAGATTCATAGTACCAATGTAGACGAGTAATCTCAATATTAACTCTAGATTCTCGTTAATTTCGAATTTATATAGCAATAACACCGTCGACGTGACTTAACCGTGATTAAATCCGCGATGTCGGTACTAGTAAAAGTACTTCGACGATAAAAATCTCGCATAAAACTTGGTATAAAGAAGTGGGGATAATTGAAAATCCTGATCTTTCATTAAAATCTCCCGACTCCATCCGTTTTAGGATTAAACACGGGCATATCGCAGTCACGTTTGGACGTACTATCCGCTTTTTTGCAGTACCAAGTCCCCCTCACCAATTTTATGAGCCGTGTCTGTCTGTAGATAGAACTTTGGCTGTTGGTAAGTAAATGTTTGGAGCGCTAATTAGCCTTTAGTGACTGTAAGATCTTTGACATCTTGTATTGTGGTAAGGGTGCATAATGAAGGCATGTTTATTTAAAAGTGAAAGACAGTAAAAATATTTTTGTATTTTTCTCTACTTTAGGAAAACGCTGAAATTTCGTATGTAGAAGAATCTAACAGTACGTAGAAGTGTAAATTTTATTCAAGCAATACCTACTTTATTTGTGTAATTGATGCTATATTCTTAACTTTTTAATATACACTTGTGTGAATAACGATGCGTAGAGACACATTTTGTGGGCTCCAAAATCAATTCTATGTAGGTTTTTCCCCTTGACTTTAGTATATTATTATCCATCAAATTATCAAGATTTTTTAAAGAGCAACACAATAAAAATAAAGCTACAAAACTTTTAGCGTTCTCTTTTACTATTGTATGTCTTTTAGTGGAGTTTTAATAAAGGGCGTATAGAAATGAGGCTGCATTAAGAAATGTGTTTTGTTCCCATCACGCAAAGCACGCGATTGCTTGACAAAACTTTAATGCGCCCGTGGCGTGTGTGAGAAAGTTTTTAAAGATTTATGAACCCGATAAAATGTGGTATATATCCTGATTCTGTTGTTTTACTGTAAGTCTAATTAGGAGTAATTTCGTCATCAAGAAGGTAGTCAGTAGTAGTTATGACATAAAATAATTTTACATAGAAGGACATGCCTACGTTGCGATAAAGACAGGCTACACACGCTTTCATTTACATTGATCTCACCGTGTTCCTTCGTGAATGACAGAGACAAACGTGTGGTAGGTAACACGATACGGTATACTGCTAGAACTGTAACGAACACCTAGATTTCAAGGACATTTCGAGCCATCTTTCTGTGTGTTATTTTGTGATTATGAACTGGAGACCGCTTGCATGCCCGTATAAAAACAGTTTTTTTACTAATGTAATAATAACGTATTAACCAACTAAATTTCAACTTTTGTTTTATATGATAGGTAACAAACGAGCAGAAGGATCACCTAATGGTAAGAGACTGCAATCGCCGCTATACAAGTAGAGTTAAAAGTGCGCTGCCAACCACATAACTCCCCATTCCCCCCATGGGGCCTCCGGCACATAATCCGGTCGAAACGGCCCATTCATGCTGAAGGTTGGCTCTTCCTGGGTAAAACCATTGTTTGGTAAATTGCTGCTGTCCGTCCTTCTGTTGATTTATAAGTACTAGTTTGAATTTAATTTCTCAAAATGAAACATACAACATCGCACCTCCACGCATATCATGTCTGAAACAAGTTACATTAGGCCCTCTGAGCTAGTTAGTCTTACCTCAAGACATCCAAAAGATGATCTTCTGCGGCCATAAGTCCTGTAACATAAAGACCGCTAGAGTTTAAGTAACTAAGTAATGCATACTAAAAAAGTAAAAAAAAAATATATTATTTACCTAAGGGATTCGAACAAGGTATAAACATGTTTATCACACCATTGTGTAGTACCACAAAGTCATTTGAAGGTGACATTGATTTGACATCCGACCCATTACACTAACGATTTTCCATTCCTAAAACACCCTCCGAATGTTAGCTCCGGCTTACTGCCTAATCGTAGCCCTACCGAAGTCAAAGTGATCGTTGAAAATAAACTGAACTTCGATAATAACAGTGAAACATCGGCTAAGCCCGACTGCGAAGTAATTATAGAAGTAATATAAAGCGAAAATGTTTCCTGCATTTACACGGTTTGGGTCGTTCGCACACTGTTCAGCGTTTGTGAATGTAACTCGTAAGCTGATATCACGTTTGTGAAATATAGTTCGGGGTATTGCTTGTGCAACGAATGTCCGTTGATATACCGTGTATGTAGATGTACCTAAATAGGCTTTGTCTGTACAGTGCAAAGTGAATTTTGTTAAGCTCTTATTGTCCCACGCTCAGGATATACCTCACTAGGGCAAAGCTAAAAAGGGTTTTTTTTTAATGTGATAGGTAGCAGACGAGCAGGCGGATCACCTGATGGTAAGCAATTGCCGCCGCTCATGGACACTTGCAACACCAGTGGAGTTACAAGTGCGCTGCCAACCTTTTATCCCCTTCCCCCCGGGTGGGCCTCCGGTACCCTCACTCACTCGGCGAAACACAGCACAGGGGCTGCTTCACGCCGGTTTTCTGTAGAATGGAATATTTTTGCAGTCTATATTTGTACACACGGCTTCACGTTAAGTTACCTATTTCGTGAAGTCAACTTGACCTAACAGTATTTTTTGGTTCTGTGATTGCTTGTTTTGGCTGTAACCCAGGCTTACGCTCCAACAGTAGTGAATTTGATTTCTACTCAAGAATAACATGATAACAATAAAGAACACCAGTGTTTGTTCAATAGATAGTCTTTTTTTAAATTGAAGACAATGAAGACGACCTCACTCCTCCTGATGGTAAGCGGCCGTGAGATCCAAATATGAGAGTGACAGGCACAAAAGAACAGACAAAATTGTACTGTAGTTAAAATCTTATAATAATGCAACGCGAAAACATAAATACTAATTTAGCACTATAATGTACATTTCAACTTCTCAACGCACACTCTTTTATAACATTTTGACCCAGTTACAAGGTTCATAACTTCCAGCCATAAAAAAGGGAACCTATGTGAGTGCGCCCTAACAGCGGTTAGCGCTCAACAAAGTTTCGCTCTCTGTTTGATTTAAGAACCCGGCCCAGTTGCGGACCCGGCTTGGTTAACAAATCGGAGAGGCATACGTTTGTGCTGAAAGTAAAATTGGGTAACAATGTGCCAGTTGGTGTTTAAATGCTTAAGACTGGTCTATATAGTGCGGGCTAGTGTACGAGGCTACTTGCCTAGTATCTGCACCAATAAATCGTTCTATTTTGAACGTCACTTTCGAGTAACTAATACGACCGAGGTAGAGAGCTCTCATGACAAGCCGAGAAGACAATTTATAGATAGCAGCTAGCACTCCAAAACCAGTCTTTAGTTTGCGATACCTAGTTATTTGTTGCAAGTGTCGTTACCAGAATAAAATTTGAAGAAACACGCCCTGTAAATATTAAACAATTGAAATATAGCTACTCTTTCTTCACTTCTTAACTGGATCTTCACTTATCATCAGCTGAATGGTAAACTATCTGTTGATCTCAAAACAAAGGAAAGTAAATAACTGAAAATAATTCGATAAATACAGCATACTCAGTTAATTACCAACAGAACCCTATGGTATGTATGAATAATAATAATAAAGCTTAAATTTACATCAGAACAAGCCAAAACCAAATGCTATTTACAGTTAGGTCGAATTTCGCATGTGTGTATCAATGCATGTATATCCGTAGAGACAATAGTTCCTAACTAATTTAACAGTTTTGACGTCATCTAGCCAATTCAGATTGTTCGAATGTACATAATCGTGTAGGTAAGTATTCTGTAGTTATTTAAAATCGTTCTTTACCTTAATACTAAAACGTGCCGGGCCGATAAATAAAAGCAACCACATTTCAAAATGATCAAGCATAAAATTATCTTTTCCCACCCAACTACATTTCCCTAAGCGTTTGTACTTATCATTGTCACCTTATCACCTTTCCCATCAAATCCAAAAAATAATGACTCAGCACACATTCTCGGCACCCTCTTAAACCTCCCCTTCAACCGTCAGCAGCAAAACGACGTCGTTTAAGTGCGCACCTCAATGCTGTTATAAAGTTTAAAAAATATATGAAACTCCAAGAGGGATAGTGGGTGTCACCCTAATACCTATTGCGGCCAACAAAGGCGTGAAAAATGATCGCATGTGAGAAGACATGAATAGGATAAAGGTACTCTTATCTGTGAGCATTCGTATTCAGAGTGTTTTTTGGATTTGAACGTAGTTGGGTAAGCACATGTTGTGTTATTTGAGAAGGAGTTGCGTCATTCGCTGTTGAAATTTGGGATAGAGGCGTAGACAGTAATGGTTACGACCATTTGGTAACAATGAGATTGAGTTTCACCGAAACTCACTGAATAATATGACGTAATACCTACCTAATAAAATATTAGTCTATTTTTAATGTCGCAGTCCGTGCACCGCGACTACGCCGTGCACCGTAGTCGCGCAGTGCGACCATCATAGAAATCACTATTATATCACCTCATCATTTCAGCCAATAGACTCCACTACATGGGGGAGGCCTATGTCCACTGCTGTACATAGGCTCCCCCCAAAGTTCTCCACACAGATCGGTCCTGTGCCATCCGCATCCAATGGGCTCCCGCGTCCTTCACCAGATCGTCGGTCCACCTGGTGGGAGGCCTGCCAGGCTGCGGCCTCCTGCACGTGGCCTCCACTCAAGGACCTTTCCATCCCAACGGTCGTCTGTTCTCCTCGTAATGTACCCTGCCCACTGCCACTTCAGCCACCTATTATATCACCTACTACACTTTTAACCATGGGAGAGCCACGCTTTGGTATGAATGGAGCGGCTTAACCGAAGTGAAACCACGGCCTCACAGAAGACCGGCGGGAAGCATCGCCTGCGCTGTCTTGAGCGTACCAGAGGTCCAATTGTGGGAGAGGGGGTTAACAGTTGGCAGCGCAATTGTGACTGCTAGTCAAAACTGGATCAACTGAACCATGGTCATATGTTTCAGAAACTATCCAATAAGTGGAAAAGATTTTAAGCAATGATACGCACATATATATTTTGAAAAATCTAGATTGCATGATTGAAACCAAGCCACGACCTCCCATATAAAGGCACGTTTATATTCACTGAGCTACGATCGCTCACATCATCACAATATATTCGAAAAATTCTAAACATACATTTTGATCCATCCCAAAACATGATTTTACGGCCCGGTAGCATCTTATACCACGAGACCAATAGGATGTTACATCGTACATAATAAATAACAGAAATCGAACAAATACTACAAACGTTATATTTATAAAATCATAAATTATTGTTATGTAAATATTTTTTATTACAAAATAAGCTGCAATAATCGCTGACTAATAGTTGATCCGTCACCTCCTCTGCCACCTATCACATAAAAATATACTACTAACTACCTACTAAAATACCTATGTGTCCCGAATACCTAATATTACATCCCTCTCCTGGCTAAAATTCTTAAAGTCACAAGGAATGAGAGATAGACTCGGTAAACGGTCCCCTCCCTGATCCACATTATTGTCACGTACGATTTCCTACCGAGGTTGAATTGTTAAATAAATGCATGCCAATTCTTAACGTTTGAGGGAGCTGCAATTTTCAGGTATTTTACTGTTGTCGCTGTTCGTAAATCGTTTTATGGAAACATACGTAAAATGTTAAATAAATGTTCATAGAATACCTATTGTCAAATATAGTAATTTTACCGCCTTCATCAGAGTGGCCCTAATCAGAGTTACCTTTTTAATCAGAATGCTATCCACAAGAATCAGCGTGAAGCAGCGCTTATGCTGTGTTTTGCTTAGCTATAGAAGGTACCGAAGACCCAATACAGAGGGATTTTTCTCTTGATGTAAGCGTGATTAAGCCTAATCCCATTATAGTAGCGATGACTTGATTTCTATCATAGAGGACTTTGCCTTGCACCACCGCACAGGTGGTATACATATGGACTGATATTTAGGTACTTAGGTAAGTGTGGCAGGCCCCCCACAAGGTGGACCGAAGATCTAGTGAAGGTCGTGGGAGTCACTTGGAAGCGGGTGGCACAGAACCGATTTGTATAGAGAACAATGGTGATGACCTTTGTCCAGGAATGGACGTCATATTGTCTGAAATTATCATTATGATGAAAGCGTTGCATGTGAAATGAGTAGCATCCGCATACCATCAGATGATTCGTATTTTCTTCTGCCATCTAATAATAAATTCACACAATATCTCATATATGAGCCGGCCCATTCATGCCAAAGCGTGTCTCTCCCTCAGTCTCCAAAAGTTGTCTAAATGAAGTCATGACAAGTGAAAAGTCCACCTTGTTGTACTCTCATTTGATTTATGTTTCTCATCTGCAATAAATGTCTATCTACCTATTGTTTAAATTGTACATTTACATTATTCGGTTCATAGTCCCAGTACTTTATTATAGTGAGAGCGCACCTAACTCTCAGTTATACTGCACCAACGCAACAACGGTTTATCACCTCCTCTTACCCACAGTGTTGTTTTGTCATTGTCACCTAGAATACATGGATCCACTAAATTGCTTTGCGTTTTACCATTTTCATTCTGGTTGGTTTTAAAGCGGAGGAATATTAAAATCCTTTATAGGTTATGTTGATGTTAACATGCCCCTTATTAAAAAACCCTGTATTAGTTTCAATTAGACACCGTTAAATTATAGTTGTTATAATCGCAAAGCCCTCGTAAAAGGTAACACGAATAAATAGATAGATAGATAGATAGATATTCTTTATTGCACAACACATTACAGAACTTAATGCTAATAGTAATATATCCAAATACAATATCGGCGGCCTTATCGCTAATAGCGATCTCTTCCAGACAACCTTTGGGTAGAGGAATAATGCAGTGAATTAACTAGGGGTAAGGCAGTGCAGATCTTTTATGTAGGTAATAAGATAAATATATCATAATAAATACATAAATGCATACTAGTAATAAATTAATACGAGATACTGCTATAATTTTATACTTTAATAAATAGTTAGATATAGTTACCATTCGGTAGTGCAACAATTGGACTGAATTATTTAATAACTCTTTCAGTGATATTCTATCATCTATTACCCTAATATGATTGTCTTTGTGATTACACTTTACAAAATTTACTTTTTATTGATATGATAGTGAAAGAAAATAAGACATAAAATTAAAAAGTTTATAATTTGACATTGATATTTTGAAGTTACAACTTTTATTGCAATAAGCTAGACTAGGGATTATGGCAATTTTATCTTTTGGCAGTTTTCTGTAGGTACCTTGTACTATTAAGTATTCTGTGTTTTTGGACCATAGTTTATAAGAATTTATACGCATCGTAGCTCACATCCGTAGCACTCGTAGCTCACATTCGTAGCACACGTAGTACTTATACTTTTTGTTCTATACTTAGATGTGATTGATGTACTTACGTATAAAAGTACTTTCTTCGTCGTGTAATGAATTGAATCATAAAGTAAACTTCTTTGTGTAACGCACTGGAGTTTACCTTCCGCAATAAATGGCCTCCATTTCGACACGAAAACGATAACTGCAGTTATCACGACAACTGTGCCGATGTTGCCAAGAATCGAATACTTTTACGATTTTACAAAGAATTTGTATGGTTTATGTTATGTTTTAAATCCAAAATGGGAATGAATTAGTTAGTTTTTGTGAAAGTCATTATTAATAATGAAATCGTTCTTTAATTTGAGAGATAGTTTGTTTAGTTCAGATCGCGGTGTATGTATGATGTGTGTATAATATGACTTTCCTTGAGTTTTGTTAAATTGTTAAAACTTTTGATGTCACTGCTTAAGGTTTAGTAGTGTTGATGATTTAGTCAAAATTTTGCTAGAAATATTACTAAATTCTAGGTACATTTATTAAAAACTTATAACGCATAGCTCGGAGCTATTAAAAACCAAAGATACACACTCAAGCCTTGTGTTTCAAGGTTTTTCTTCTATATCATATATCGGAATATTGTCTCGTTGCCTGGCCCATTTACATTAAATCCTAATTTTCCATACACAACTATACTCAAAACAAAATATAAGCGTATTCTTGTACCGTACACAAAAAAGTAAGGATTGTAAAATATCGCTCTGCATGCCCTGGCAATACAAACCCTGCTCAGAAGTTTTCCAAAATTCAAATCATAACCTCGTATATCACAAGAAATTACGCCAAAGTTCGATGAACTTCACGACTTGTCCTACAGTCGCGTGCTCCGTTAGCGTGTTGTTATATTAACGGTCATTACGAAATTTCCCAATAATAAGCCCGCTGAAACATTAGCTGGCGGCTACACGGAAACAGAATTAATAATAGCCCAACTTTGCGGTTAATTCTGCTCGCCATCTGCACAGAATGCCGGAAAAATACATCGTACCTGCGGTGTGTTTGTAGTAAATTCGGTTCCAGTTTTACTTCAATAATAAAGCATAAACTTATCGTGTGTAATTGAGTGAAGAAATATTAATAAAAAAGGCCAAAAAAGTGCCAAATCTTTTTATAATATAACACCGAAACCTTTAGTTAATCTTCATAGATAACGAAGAACAGATGGATCACCTGATGGTAAGTGATTGCCGCCGTCCATTAAACTTCCCCTCCCCCTTGGACCTCCGTTACCCTTACTTTGCACAAGGCGCTACGCTGTTGAGGAACGTGGTAATAATTCAGTATAATTGACCCAATAATGTCAACGCGTGGTAATTAAGGTAACTTTTATTTTGATCCCCACCAGAGGACAGGCTTTGCCTAGTGTGGGAGTCACAGAAAATGCGCATAACACGGCTAACGATTTATTAAGTAAAATAAACGTATTTTATGTCATGCCAAAGCATGGCTCATCACCTACGAAAAAACTATAGAAATATTGTATATCATGTCTAAAAAGCATAAAAAGTAACTGAATTTCAGGTGTATTCAGAATGGGTGAGAAGGAGGAGACGCCGAAAGGATGTACGTCTCCACCCTCTTCATGGAGGGAGAACTGTGGTGCGTTAGTATGCTGCCTGGTAGGGACGTCTCATTTTTCCTGGCTATCCATACCCCACTTCTAACCAACTGCAGATGGGCATCCGACCGGGGAATGACGTGGAGGGAGTCTTCTGGCTGTATCTCCATGACACTTACCCAATATAGGCGATGAGAGAAAACCCCAGGGCGTTTAGTCGGTATGCTTTTTTTTTAATATTATAGGAAGGCAAACGAGCAAGCGGGTCACCTGATGGTAAGTGATCACCGCCGCCCATGGACATCTTCCATGGCTTCTGGTTAGTTTCTCGTTAGAAGAAGCCACCGCCAGTGGCAAACTCTACGTAACCCGCCGCCCCCTCAGTGGTTGCGTAGTACGTATGCTTAAGGTAGTTGGCTCATCTCTTGGGTCGGTGATATTCCCCCTGTGAAATAAAAAAGGTGTATTAGAATGTGAAAAATACATCGTATCTCTATCTATGGTGTACCATTGAAGAGCTAGAGATGTGTAAGTTGTTTATGGGAGTTACAAAACTCGACGCTCGAAGTCAATTCAATAGTCAACTCATATAGGAAACATTCCACGGCCTACTGGTGCGCTAACGCCCAGTTGGCTGGCCTAGGTATCTCTGAAAAGACGTCGTTGAGGCCGATCTGTGAGTGAGATATTCAGGTCACTGGCAAGAAAGGACTTTGTCGAGACTGATCTGAGGTGATTCCAGTTCAAAGAGAAGAAAGAGCAAAATGAAGTGAAAAATAACCCAAAATCGGCATTTTTATTCCGGATGCCAAGTCTAGGTCCACTTTGCGGAGTCAGCGGAGTAAGCGATGGTCAACTCAACTTGACTAATCCGAATGATGTTCACGCTCAGTCACACCACTAGTTGTTCGTAAATATTCTCCCTTTGAACACGATGCAAACCGGCATTATTAAGTCACGAGGGTGACTTTGCCGATCCATTCGATCCGGTTGTGTATATTTTTTAAATATTTACGCAGGGTATTTTGGGACTTAAAAGAGGTAACGAAAGGAGAATTGGTCCCGTAAGTACTTTTTATTCAAAACATTACTAGTAATTAAGAAAAGTAGTCCGAATAACTTAAAAAAATCTATTGAGTAGTTTTTTATTAGCTTAAATAATATCGATTAAAATAAAACTAATCAAATTAAAGATAAAAATACTTCTTTTTAAGATTAAATGGTTGAACGTCATTTTGTCAATTTATTTAAAAGTAAAACGGTTTCCATTTTTTAGTACAACTTCTATAACATTATTAATACACCAAATGATGATGAAATTATTATTATGATCAACTTGGTAAGCAAATGTTCATTATTGCTTTAGTAATGCTCACCAATCAGTTATTTTGCAGACCAATAAATTTATTGTTAAAAGCAAATATGAAGCAAATTTCAAAGTTAAACCGACCTACTGTAAAATTGTAAAAAACGATGTTAAAGTAGGTACGTTTTATAAGAGCTAGTACAATTTTAAGATTCAAAATGAAACATAAACATCGTTTCTTTCTAGAAGGTTTTTTATTTATTTTAGTCTCTCGTATCTACGAGTACTTGAGACTTCCCGCTGTAGGGGCGCGGATAGATTCATCAATGTGTCTATTAGCCTGGCGGTCGCAAGGGAGCCATTCTTTCATTTATTGAAATTCACTAAAAACCTCGTGGATAATGCAAATGTATTAGCCTTGAGGATTCCGCCCTTTCGGGACTTTGACGGCTGTGCCTAAATCATTAAATAAATTCTATGTCAACACGCATAAAACTGATGACGAAAAAAAATGGCTGTCAATTAAGCATCGCCAATCAAGTTTAGACTTGTTAAATACACCTATATTGATACTATTGCAAACACTTTAAGGGTAGTTCATATGTAGGTACTAAAAATGTTATTTTTTCCCTGAGAATTATAAATGTTTCCGTAAAATTATTAGAAGAATAGAGCCATTTTGCTTTTTTTTCAAAATGATGGAATAGATTTATTTGGAGAATGGGAAAAAATTGTGTAAATTATGTCAAATAAGCAACTGAGCTTGTTTTATAATGAAAACCTGCCTATCTTCTTACAAATTATAAGAAATATCTATTCATAAATATGAAGCAAATTCACATACCTAAAGGCTAAATAAATTATGTTACTTAGTATTGTATTCAAAATTATGTAGGTTTCATAAATTATCAATAAATTTTAAACACCTACTTTACCTACCTACCCTAACCTTACCTACTTTATTTTATTAAAGTTCCGATTTATTACATTAAGTTGTTTCTTAAATAAACGTATTTTATTTAAACCTTATTATAAATGACAGTCACATAAGAAACTTTATAAACCCCCACTGTACTAACAAATAACTTTAAAGTTACAAAAGAGATTGAACCCTATTGTTTAGACAATAATAATCACCACGTTTGAAGATCGGAGATACTTAAGTATCTCCGATATTTATCTTTTAATGTGATACTCAATTACTCACACGAATATCGCGTTACTGTTCTCAAGAGAAATAAATCACATCGTCCAAGTATCGCATAAAGAGAATTGGTTCCGTGCAATTTCGGTAATGCACTAGCTGACGGCCAAATATAAAGATAGCGAGGAGGATTTTGATCGAAGGCATAGATATGCTTTACGGATCTGAGTTGGGTTCTGTGGTATGTTTTGGTGTATTTTGGGGGATGATGTAGGGGTGAACGGAATAATACTTCACTCCCATTAGATTTAAAAAGCCTCAGTAACTTAAACTTTAGATTACTACTATCTTCTTGAATTGATACACTGGTTGGATACTAATTGATCATTAAGTTGAATCTCAGATTTGAAAGGTATCCATCAAGTGATGGAATGCCTTTCCAGTTAACGTATCTTTCATACAATCCTGGATTTTTTAGGCTTTCAGGGTGAGAATGGAAGCTTCAATAAGTACTTCGATTGTTGTTTTGTGCCTGTCAACTCATATTTAGATCTCACGGCCCGTTTACGATCAGGTGGAGATGAAAATGAAAACATCATTTTAAACCAAATCTAACTTTAGACCAGGTTTTGTTTTAATGGAGAAAATCTTTTGTGACTTCAATATTCAGTTTTTGTAATAAGTGTTTTAAATTGGCGACCTTATTATTGAACCCCTATCTACGAGTCAAGTCATCAATAAAAAACGTACCTGGCCCGCCTTTGTAAAAAGGGGCAACTGTAATTTTCCCAAATAAATTACTGCCGAAATCCCAGGTATTCAATTTGAAACCTCGCGTTTTAAATCGAATCTGGAAATTAAATTTCCTCTAAGCAAATACGAAAGGGGGTTATGAGTCTACTCTACATCACTAATTTCACGGCTTCGCTTGCGCCACCGCCAATAAATTCACTCTGGGGGAAATGAGCTTGGCACTCCGGAAAGAGGAAAAAATGCTAATAAAATTGTACCTTAGCCGTTAATCTTAACCCTCGCCCACTGCTGTTCAGATTTGCAGGCGTCTGGACATACAGCTAATATTTCCCAGGGGAATGCGTATTTCATAAGATGACTAACGGAATCCGGAATAGATATAAGGCGGCTTGCCGTGACGAATAATAAAACATTCAATCGATTAATTCACGTGGGATTTGCTGGAGGAAAATGTTATGGCCTGGTAACGAATTTTATTGATGTTTTGCTGTTAGTGTTATTTGTAACAGTTCTCATCTTGCAGCTTCTACCACACGTCTACTTACACGACTACGAAAAAATGCTTACCTCTTTTGCGCAGTTGCAGTGGGTAGTTTGTCGTACTTAAAAGCGATAGCTGCGGGCTCCCGGGTTTGATCCCCGAGTTGGGTCAAAATGTGTACTAAGTTGAGTTTTTCTGTTACGATATTCTCAGTGTTAGCCTAAAGTCTGAAAGTACCCCCGTACCCCAGAAAGCCCGATAGCAAAATGTTCTTTAGCTTCAAAGTTTGCGAAGGGTTTAATTTTTTTTATTGAAACAGTAAATTACCTAAATCTAATTAAAAGATAAAGTAAAATGTTGAAATACAAAACAATTTCTATTATTTAAAGAGAATCTAATTCCTTTCCAATTCAGTGTAGAAAGCACTTATAAATTCTCGGCACTGCTAATTACAAAACGGAAAAACTTCAGTATTTATTACAAGAAATATCTTCAAAAGGAATATCAAGAGACTAAGTAGAAATAGACGGGCCTAATTTTCGCTAACCCTTAATTAACTTTTTTAAACCGCTTTTCTATTTAACTGTAAACATTATTTTCTTTTAAGAGCCCGTAATATTTGTAACTAGCGGCCGCCCGCGACTTCGTCCGCGTGGAAAAGTAGCTTTTCACCCCCCTTTTAACCCCTTACAACCCCCTTTTCGCAATAAAAAGTAGCCTATGTTCTTTCTCAGGGTCTAGATCATCTGTATACCAAATTTCATTTAAATCCGTTCAGTAGTTTTGGCGTGAAAGAGTAACAGACAGACAGACAGACAGACAGACAGACAGACAGACAGACAGAGTTACTTTCGCATTTATAATATTAGTTAGGATGGTCATGGGTTCGATCCCCATCCTGGAAAAATATTTGTGTGAAGACCTCTTGTATTTTTTTTATGTGACTAACGAGCCCATAAACACCTGCAACACCAGTAGAGTCACAAGTTTGTTCTGGTTATGTGTAACACAAAGTACGGAGTCTGGTCAATGTGTGAGATGTTGTGCAAATTTATTATTTAGTTATTATTACTGTCTAATATTTCAATAAAGGGTTTTTAAAAACTACAAGTCTGAAGTAACCAGCGCTTGATGCAAACTAACAAGCAAAATACACACATAAGAATTAATCTCATTTGCAAAACAGAATCTGCTTTTAGGACTCAGTATTTTGACTGGAAATCCATTGGTGTATATGTAACAGATTGTTATCTATAGATGTAAAAACGAATGCCTTGACAGATTTAGTGTATCCGGATTTGATCACGCCTTTCCTGTCGTTTTTGCCTTCTTGGTTAATATTTATTGCACAAAAAGATTTTTCTTCAATAGAACGATGGTGGTAGTACTACAGTGGATAAAATCATGTAGATAATATATACGTTTGGATTTTTACCTACAAACTAGGTTTGTATATTTCTGGACGATTCGATCTTCAAACGTGGTGATCAAGCCTAATCCTATCATAGTAAAAGATGGCATAATTTCTTTGATGGAGGCCCTTACAGCGTTACAGTATTATAGGCTGATACTTCATGTGTATTTGTATCACTTGGTTAGAAATCAAAGTGAAAAAGCGTCCACGCTTGGGATATTTTCCTAAGGGTGGTTTCAGAATAGCGTATTTCACGGTGCGTAAGTGGTCATTTCAGCATACAAGTTTATACGCGCAATAACCAGACGCGCGTATACATTTCTTATTTCGGAACGTATACCGAAAAATTTAATTGCCATGACGTTTCCATGTGGTTTCATGGCGACAACGTTCGTATGACTGGTAAAACGCGCTTCAAAAAACTTAATAATATTTGTAGACTACAATTACCTATCTACTGAACCTAATCTTTAAGTAGTTTTCCGGATTGCCTGTATTTTTTCAAGTGAGCTTAGCTATCTAGATACAGTCCATTTCTAGCGGTGACTCTGAATTTCCAATTTAATTAAATGGAAACAAGGAAATGGTGGACCTCATCACTTGGTCGTTTTTTCCGCACACTATCGCATATTCTGTTATTTTAAAAAGGTTGTTCGTTGCCGCTGGATTTATGGGTGACTTCTCTTCCGCTTTTTCGAAATCTATTACTGCGTACGCGGGAATTATTCGCAGGTACTAGTGAAACATTTTGTACCGGTGAAACATTCCGCTCGGTGCGACAACGACACCGATGTATACCTGGCGCAATGCGAGTAACGTGAACGGGTTAAAAGCGAATGTTGAGTTTTTTCTATAAAAAATGTTGATTGATGTTAAAAAAGTTGCCCGGTGATTTTTTTGTGTCATAAACTGTTACTCAAAATTTACCAAAACCGTAGCACATAACAAATACAACGTTTTCCCGTTTATATAAATGTAACGAAATCATTTAATTACTTTACAGTCGGGCATTTTATTAGTGTGATGATAGAAATTAGAAATAAGCGTCAGATTAGTATTACTGTTTTCGGGATATCTTCAAAAAATACAGTACACTACAATCATAATATTATATTATGTTGAAGATCAAAATAGCCTCATTGCACTTGATGACTATTTATTCTACTTTAATCAAAAATATTCTTTAAAATAGATACAATTGATACCTATGTAATCCATTGTAAACTAGCCATGTAATTTAAGGATAGGGAAAGATTTATAAAATAAAATTAAACATGCATTTCTTACTCAAACCCAAACCCGAACGGAAAGAAACTGTAAACTTCCACAAGCTTGGAAGTCTAAAATTCCTTTCCATTCTTTACCAGAGACGTACTCGCCGTATTTTTGCGGTAATTTGTTACGAATCACGACTGCGGAGTCAGGTTTCTCTGTCCGGAAATTTCGCGGTAAATCCGGCCTCTGGCTTCGGTTGTCTGGCTGTTCCACTGTCAATTAGCTAACAGGTAGTGGGTACGACGGGGAGTGTCAAGTGATGGTAATTAACCGGGAGATACAGTGTCGAGCGCATAGAGGGACAGGGCAACGGTTTGTCGGACTGTATCTCAGTGTTGGCTAAGAAAATATGCAGGGAGTATCTTTAAGCATTTACATCCCTGTAACTACGTTTTCTACCAACCATTCGGGTCAATATTTGCTCTACACTACTATTTTTGCGAATAGGTATGTCGATTTTTTTTCGGCAAGCCACCCGAATCCTGCTCCTCCCGCGGTTAGATATTGTATTCATATTTTTTATAAATATTAGTATTTAATTTTATGAAAATAGATAATTATATCGGGTTAGGGAACAATTTAAGATACATCAGAAACAAATTTTCCTTCGAAAATAGAACCTCCTTTTTATGTCGGTAAAATAATGCTTGGCTATCTAAAAATGTTTTTACCAACCACAGAGTGTATAAAGTATCTCATAAAAAATAAAACTTCTGCTTAACTTAGTAACCGAATAATTTTCATAGGTACTACTACGTAAACAACGTTTCACTAACGTAATTCTTAGTAATATTTTGTAAGTATTTGTAAGTATTCTTTTTAAAGTATTCTTTTTTTGTAAGTATTTGTAAGTATTCTTTTTAAAGAAGAATAATGATCACTGAATTTAAAAAGTTAAAAGACTAGCCAAATGGAAATGTTGTTCTTATTAACTATCACTTCACAAGCGGACTCATGATTACATTTAAAGAATGGCAACAAAGCACGGAGAGCCGGGGTTCGCTGGGACTTCATTATGTTTTTTCTTTCTATCCTAATCCCAACCCTCCCTTTTCTTTCTAGTACCTAATCATTGTGTTCCTATAGCAAGTCTGTAGAATGGCTGATAAAAGACGCAATGCTGCGCGAGATTACTATTATACTTAGATACTTATCAAAAACTAAAAACCTATCTTATTTTTGATATTTTGCTCCTGAGATTTCGCATAGACATATAAAATACGTATACATACCAAATACGACATCTCTCATAATAGTTCGATCATCACAAAAATAAAAATCAAAAGCCAACCAGTAAATACCACCATGACGCATAGCATGAAATCAACCACAAATCGTCGGTTTACTGCTGTGATCAAAATCAAATTGTGAGAAATCAGTAATAAACTATTCATTTTTAAAAATGCCATAATCCTGTTTATTATTATAATTTCCTAATAAGTTAACAGCTAGGTAACTTCTAGGTTTTGATTAGGCACCTAGAAATCGTCAAGTTGTATCTTAAGAGTACGTTGCTTTCTAAATAAGCCCTGAGTATTTGATATTAATCATAGCATGATACTTCCATGCATTTCTGACAAAATAACGGATAGTCGAACAGGTGTATGAATGGACAACAAAGTGATATTAAGACCTTTATTATTTTGAGGTATGGAACCCTAAAAAACTTGAGAACCCCGAATATTCGACGAAATATTAGAGATAATATGCCGGGAATGAATTTACATATAAATTAAAACAAGATTAGCGGCATTAGGGACTTGTAAGGAATGAAGGAATGTCTTGAGGATTCGTAGCTTGTTATGCCCCGAATTTCTCGCTACATCATGAACACATAATGATAATATGTCGAATTTCTTACATACCTGACTGAGCTTGAGTTGACGCTTATTTAGACTCGCTAACTAATTTTGTTCTTGAGTAAGCAAGTACCTGCGTTCATACATAAATATTACATTTTAGACTTTGTGCATACAGCTTATATGCAGCGTTGAGCAGAATTACAAGAAAATATTTATGGTAATTGGATTGATTTATTTATGGTTTGGTTGTTCATAAACAGTTCATTTTTCTACTATTTTCCAGTTTGATCATTGACTACCCAAAATCTTACAAAAGTATAATTCCATTCTACAGGATGGGATATAAAAATTAAATGATAACTGCCTGTTTTTTATTATGCTAATTGAAAATGTTTGCAAAAATGATTGTATTGGTTCTTTTCTTTGGCATGTTAAGCTACATCTAAAAAATAAAACAGCAGTGGAATCACAAGTGCGCTGCCAGCCCTAAACTTCCGATCCCGGACTGGGCCTCTGGCACCCTCATTCATTCGTAAAAAGAGCGCAGTCGCTGGTCTAGTCGAGCCATTCATACCAAAGTGTGTCTCTCTCATATAGCGATGTATATTACTATTACTTTTCTAGATGCAATAATGTAAGCAATATGAATATCATGGCTAGTTGCTTTGCAAGTCTTGTATAACATTAAACATTACCAAAAGTACTTTGGTAAATTTGCCCTGACAGTAAGTGGCCTTCAAACTTACCCGTCTGAAGGCGTTTATGCTCGGTTCGGTCAATAAATACGTTTTTCGATGTCGTAGTTTGGAGCGGGCCACTTTAGATCACCGCCGTCTGAATATTTAGGAGGGTCGCGCACTAAAGTATATTTCAAAATGACGGTCGATTGCGTAAAATATTGTTTTCGAGGCTTTTTTGAGGACATTTTGATTTGAGAGTAAAGTAGAAAACCACGCTTGACGTAAGTACACGTAATTAAACATAATTCAGTCGTAGTTACGATGCCTTGATTTCTATGATGGAGACCTGTGCCCTGCTGTAGGAACTCTCCCACAGCAGGGCAAAGGTCTGTAAACCGATATAGGCTGATAGTAAGTGAGAGTACCTACGGAGGCCCCTTCGTGGCGAAAGGGGGTTAAAAGTTTGGCAGCTCACTTGTGACTCCACTAGTGTTGTTAGGCGATGATAATTGCTTTTCATCAGGTAATCCATCTGCTTATCTCCCACTTATCAGGTAAAAACTACTGCTGCTCGAGACAATATCAAAAATATCTAAAGCTCCACATTTTAGCTTGATGAATATCAAAGAGTAGGTACACCAATATTATGTCGGGTCACTGACTATCTATTTACTTTAAACAAATATGTAGGTACGAATGTACTAGCTAAAACGTTATGTTTACCAACAGATCGTGTATGTTTTATACATAGAAATCTGCGTCAGTCTATATAGTCACGTTCGCTATTGACGCTTTCGGTCAACTAGTTCGGAGTTTATATCAGAAATACAAACAAGCAATCAAACTTTTTTACTATGGCTTGCTCTTATCTCTGCCAGTTTATTCGTGTTCCAAAGTGGGCGGAATCAACGGATGTTTTCGCCTTCAATATGTCACTTTCATTACATTCTGATGTGTATTTTTTTCGTGGATATGAGAGTAAGTAAAGATTTATTTTCTTATTTTCCTAAAGGTGCTGATATATCTCAACATTTAACTGTATCAGAACATGTTAGTATTTATGTGCAAATAGCACTCGAAGTTTTTGCAGCCTGATTTTAAAAGCCAAAGTGTGTTATGGCATGACATTTTATCAAATAAACCTTTGCATAGACTTGCTACAGTCTGTACGCAAGACAAAGAAGAATAAGTATATACTCTATCATTTGCAACAACGTAACATTCCATTCCATTTCCAACAACATCGTTTAGTGCTTAAGCTACTTAGTATGGAGTCAGGTCAAGTTTAAGATGTTGTATGAATTCATTATGACAGACCAAGTACCCACAGCTTAGTTTTCGTTCCACGGTCAACCAATCGCGAAGTTGCTGAAGTCAGCCACTCTTGTAATTGGTGATTACCAGCCGGATATTCTTGATAGGTAAATTCAAATGCGAGCCACCATGGGGCTGATGGTTGCCTGCGGGCCTTAAGTTGGATAGTGGTGATTTTTTTTTTATGTGATAGGTAGCAGGCGAGCAGGCGGATCACCTGATGGTAAGCAATTGCAGCCGCCTATGGACACTTGCAACACCAGTGGAGTTACAAGTGCGCTGCCAACCTTTTATCCCCTTCCCCCCCGAGTGGGCCACCGGTACCCTCACTCACTCGGCGAAACACAGCACAGGGGCTGCTTCACGCCGGTTTTCTGTGAGGCAGTGGTATCACTCCGGTCGAGCCGGCCCATTCATGCCGAAGCGTGGCTCTCCCGCAGTTAAAAGTTGTTGTGATAGCGAATTTCTATCGAAAGATAGATAGATATTCTTTATTACACAGAAATAACGGTAATCGCTTAACATCAGGTGATCCGCCTGCTCGTTTGCCCCCTATTTGTAACTTAAGCTGTTTTTTTTGTTTAGTTAGGCACCTCATAGGTAGATCAGGGTGGTGCAAGCGCCCCAGCTTGCCTCAGTGTGGCTACGCTCATCTTGGCAAGTTTTTACTTCTGATACTTACAATAGATGGCAGAAGGCGATATTTTCGATAGAACTATCGATAGTATTAATCTTGCTATATAGATTTGCTGTAGTCTATACCCACCTTTACGTCGCGAAAAAATTACAGGTATATTTTGCGAGACTGGCTTTTTTACAGAGATCGTTTTGAAATCAACTTGGTTTGTACTCGTTAATTTAATGAAGCCCCATCTTACGTAGGTACTCCATTTTGAAATGTGATATTATTTTGTATCGTTTAAGCGTGGGTAGTATTCCATATAAAAAAAGCGTCAAGAAAGTCGTGACAACGAATGTTTGAAGAACTAGAGATTCCTGCCGGGCTAACATGCGCGCCACGAGATAATTTTGTCGACACTCGTAATGTGTCGGCGCAAGTTGCTTCTCGCTCACCTGACTGAGCGATGAGCGGGATAGAAGGATGCGCTCTCGCGAACGAGAGTCGACAAAATTTTGTCGCGGTGCGCATGTTAGGCCTACTGGTCATGCTATATAGCTACTATGTAATGTAATGTAAAGCAGACTCCTGTGTCCGCACTTAAACTCGTATATGGTCTAGTGTACGTGTGGTGTCCTGACTATTCTAGCCAGCCTAACTCCGCCCAGAAGCGCAGAAGTTTCCTGGAATCTTCACAGGCTTTTATACCTACTAATGAAGTTACCATGCCCTATGACTATTATTATTTAATAACTATATTCTTTTCCATAATTTTTCTTATCTAAGATGAAGTTTTTTTTTGCTTGAATATGTTGTTAAATGAGATTATCAATGTAACACACTCTTACTTCGATGGCTCAACGACCCAAAATGAGTCTTGGCCTCCGATATGAGATGTAACACAACCTTTTTAATTATTATTGTTTGGTTAAATTAAATTTCAATAAAAAATAGAATATCAAAGTGTCGCAGCCAACGATTATTATTTATATAGCGTAAGTTGCGTATTACAGTCAATAGACGTCCACAGCTAACATAGGCCTCCCCCAATGTAGTTCCTGGAAACAAATTTGTAACTTAAGAGTTATGACAATGCCAATAAAGTTGTCATATCATAGGGTCTCTTATGACTTGTCAAATAAGGATGCTGTATGAATATTATGTATGTATTATGTATGTAAGTATACCTTTTGCCACAAGTTTAGTCCACGCAGTATGTGTTTTATCTCTTGTTTGTCTCTCTCTGCCCTCCAAAGCATAAAAATATTCAACGCAGACCCTTTGAAAGCATTTCAGCGTGGGATGAGATAAAATGTATTGATTACAATTGCCTAATGGACAAAAAATTGTGCTGTTAATCCTCTGGCATTTTATTAATTTACTGTGACGAATTGGATCCCAAAAAATCCGCGAGTTAAATCTACGAGTGTTTGAAAATGAATCAGTTTCAACAACTGAAATATGAACAAAGCAATCCACCCGTCGGAAATTTCACAAAATACTAATTTGGGGCTCACCTCAATTAATTACAAAGTTAGTTCCGAATATGGATTTAAAATTTGAGGTACGGCTCGGTTCAAATTAGTCTTGGCAGTTGTCCGCAAATTGTAATGAGTTTTTAATTCCTGTATAAGCCATTGTGGGTCGAAGCTCAAACATTTCCCGGAGTAACATTGTAATTAACCCTATTAATTCGTAGTACTGTCGTTCTAGGAAGGAAGACATAATTTTACACACCCCTAAGGTTAATTAAAACAGAACTAGCATTATGTTTGCCTTTGTATAAATTCCGTCGGGTCGGAATATTACATTTTGAAAACCGTCAGCTCAGCGGAATTTCTTTGTCCGTCTCAGTATGAAACAACTATTATAATATGCTTGTTTCCTTATTAATTAAATTTATGTGTTTGTCAAAACATATATTTTTGTATAGTTTTGTTTTTCAATGCAGAATGTTGAGCATTAGGCATTAATTTTAAGCGATTTATTAAAAAAGGAGGTGGGTTTTTAAATAATTAGTCATTTTATAATACTTCATCGAAAGATTAAAAGAGAATGTCATAACTTAGGACAATTAGAACATAATCTTACTCATGAATATAAAGTTGAATGCAACAATAGTTCTAGGTTATTTTATTGTGTGTCATGTTAACTACGTTATCAACACCACAATACAAGTTTTGTAATATCTACAATTCTATATTTTCCTGAATAGAGCTGTCTTCTAAAACTTTTGAACAAAATCTTCACACATTAACCTGAACGCTAAAGACCTTCTAAACTTCAATTTTATCGGGAGCAAACTTGTCGATCGCGTCGAAACCTATGTAATCACTTAACTGGATTGAATCTCAATGAATAACGCTAAAGAGAACTCAGGAATCAGAGCAAAAGTTGTCTCGAGTGCGGTTGGAAAGCAATCAACTTTGTAGCAAGTTTACGCTCAGCCAGTGGCTGGCAAACTCGCAACCGAGGCACCGAGTCTTGCCAACTTGTACCTGTTTGCCGAGCTAAAACGATTTCGATTGGCAACTATTCTTCGATGAACTAACTGCTCATACGTGCTTTTTGTCCACATCTGAGGAAAAATTTAAGATCCATTAAGTGTAGTACATTATTCAGATAGAAATACTACTGCTTCTACCCTTGTAAACAGATAAAATTGTCAATACAGTACATTAAGTTTATGGTTAGAAGGCGTTTTTTGGTACTATGACAAATATTCCGATTATTTTTGGTAGAGACTCCGCCCCAATCTTTACCTTTGCGTAGGGTTTTTGGGTACATAATATTTACCCAATTATAGCGACTGCCTGAGATTTTTGTTCAGAAATTTCAGTAGCAGCTCAGGTTTTAGAAGTTTTATACCCGTGCTTCGGAAGCAAGTTAAGCCGTTAGTCTAACGCCCTATCCCTCACATAACGTGTCACACGTCTTGTCTCCCAGGGAATGTGCGGGTAAATAGAATAGAAAGTACACTAGTCTACCTTTATTAATGTTATAGGTACCTATACGTACTGAATGTTTTTTTATATTTGCAGTAAGTAGGTCAGATGATTCGTACTTCAAATGTTATACTTTTTTTTCTACTCATGTTTGAGAAATAATCATATTCGGCTGATATTTTACTTTTTATATTAAGAAAAGCAACTAAATCCAACAACAGAAATAAATTCAATCACCAGCTGTACCGTAAAAGCAGCAGTAACTCCCAGCCTCCTACTACAACGCTTATATTTTAGGCTCTGCTTAGATCTCCCGAGAAAATCCACGGCTGAATACTTCATAATAGTAACAGGTGGAAGGCATAAGTTCACGATACGGCCAACAAAAGTGGGCCGTGGGAAAATTGCGAATACTATGTCATATCGTAGGTTCTGGAAGGTTCGCACAATAAGGAAGAATGTAACATAAACAATGCCCCGGGGGCAAACAACTTGAGCCCCTCTTAATAGAATTCTGACGTGGTGGCACCTTTCTACAGAGTAAAGATACTTTGCGTTGCTTATAACAGCTTGGAGTTAGAAGTGTTTTGAGACCCGGACAATGTCTCGGGAATGCGAGTTGAGAGCTGGGAGTTACGAGTTATTATATCGGGAACATTTTCAATTAGAACTTGTACGGTTATGCCGTTTTACAATTCTGTTTGTGCTTTGTTTTTGGAACGGTTCGGTACCGAAATCCGTATATTAATTTTGTTTCATCTGTTTTTGTGCTCAATTATGGGATAGATTTATAAACTAACAATGTGATGAAATGTTGTGGCTTCTAAGATTTGAAAGATGCTATTCATTTTAAGCTTTTCTACATGTTAAACTGATATTATTGGGATGGTACTTTTTATACAACTAAGGTTAGTCTAAGTCTGAATCAGCAGCAACTTACTTTAACTGAATGAAGAATATTTCTATTTCGATTTCTAAATGGTTGAAATCATGTATGTGGTACAAATCTTTTAAAAAACCTCAACAGACCATTGGACAAAAAAAAGGCAAACGACAATAGAGTGAAATACAATTGAACCACATTCAAAATATTTAATTATCGATAGTCTAAAATTTAGTTTCAATAAAATTTTCACGTGCTAGTCAAATCGCACTTAATTAAATTACACTGCCTACTCAATTATTCGCACAATCTATAGTACTTACATACAATTTTAAATACCTAATTAAATTTACCACACCATTAAATAAATCTGCAGTGAACACTGAATCCAAAAAGCATCAACAATATTTATAGTTCTTCGTCTATTTGAAAGCAAGTACCTTAGTTATAACGTTTATGTTCTACGAACTTACATTTCGTCGAATATTACCTATATACCGACACATAATGTCATAAAATAGGTATTCTGTACATAAAAAAATCCGATCGTTTCAATGAAGTTTGTTTATTTCAAGGATTGAAGACTAATATTGTGAAATAATTTGTAGACGTATACATCCTAATATTATAAATGGTAAAGTGTGTCTGTCTGACTGTCTGTCTGTCTGTCTGTCGGTCTGTCTGTCTGCCTGACTGTCTGTCTGTCAGTCTGTCAGTCTGTCAGTCTGTCAGTCTGTCAGTCTGTCAGTCTGTCCGTCTGTCCGTCTGTCTGTCTGTCTGCCTGTCTGTCTGTCTGTCTGTCTGTCGGTCTGTCTGTCAGTCTGTCAGTCTGTCAGTCTGTCAGTCTGTCAGTCTGTCAGTCTGTCCGTCTGTCTGTCTGTCTGTCCGTCAGTCAGTCTGTCAGTCTTTCAGGCTGTTAGTCTGCCAGTCTGTCTGAGGCAAAAAATACCCACCCACGAGCCAAATTATTCACAATTCTAACTAGTGGCTTCGAACTCAATTACCATAATTGAATTTGTATACTGCGACAATATTTCTCGTCGCGCCGATGTTTTATGATCACGCCAATTTTCATAACGATGATTGATATTATTGACATATCGTACGTGTCACAATTAAACCTTGGACAAACATTCCATCATTTTGGGGTAAACTGCGACCGGCAGCCGCATAGCTGATTATATCATTCATGGAACACATAATTTCGCGGTTGATATTAGTGCCGCCAATCAATCGATTGTTTTCATACAAAATCAAATATAGGTACTATCGGTTACTTTTTTATGTTAATAGGAAGCAGACAAATCACTTGATGGTAAACGATTAGAAAAATGATCCTAACAGAGCAGTCGTTAGTAGTTTTCGAATATGCCATGGAGGTTGAAAACAAAATGTAGTATTTTATTTTAGACCGAAAATGCTGTATAACTATATTTTGCGAGTGTAGCCTTCATTAATTCTAACACCCAAATTTTCGATCACTTCAGTCATGATGGATGTGATAAAAAAATAAGAAGCCTTAAATATATACATGACTATCTAAAGTATCGATAGCAGGTACAGTGTTATTTTAATATTATTGATGGAGACATTTTGAACATGAATATCCAACTGTAGTAGATAAACCTATTCAATTGGTGTCTCCTATCGACAGACCATCGATAATCGACTTCCAACCGGTGTCTCTAGTATATCCAAGTGGCCAGTTTAACGGGGCATCACGTTAATCGTTGGATTACCGTATAAATGATATTTGATTAGCAATCATACTGGATTATGTCAGCTATTCAATTTGGAACAGTTTGCGTTAGATTCGAAGCACGAGGTGAACATTTTCCAACTGGTATATGATCTGGAATATATTCTCTTAAATTAGGCTTTTGCGAATTTCTATTTAGAAAATCAAAGGTTTCGTTTTGTAACGATCCTATCATTTTTCTTATCATAATCATTATTTTAGTAATCATAATAATTACAATAGTTACTTCTCTCTCTCTCTTACCTAAGCATGTTTCCCAGCCGCATCCAATCATTTTCGTCCGTGGTACGCTTAGACTAGTATTTACAAAGAAGAGACTGCCGTATGATGTCTGCAACCCTTTAACAGGAGAACCGGACAAACAGAATCATGGTTACACGTTCCAGAAATTGTTTTCACTCTCCTCCGAGCTAGTGGTAGAAATACGTACATACATTTGTAAATTACAAAAATCATGAGGTTTATTCTCAGATGTGAATCTATCAAATCAAATAATTTTTTTTAATTTAAAACTTATAAGTATGGTTAGTATAAATAGATAACTATGGTACCTATGTCTTGCTGCAAACTTCTTCCCTGACATACCATATTTCTTGATTCTAAGACTTTGATTTTAAGAATCGTATCCTACTCTTATACTAATAAATCCTGTGAAACATAGTATTGGAGTAGAAACAGATAATTTGCAAACTCAATGTGAGACAGACTATCATATAGCGTGAAGCAAATTAACAGCCAGTTGAGTGTTGTGGCTGAAGTTGGCGTAACTTTGAGAGGCACTGTTAACTGAAGGCTTCATTAATTGAATAATTAACGGTCATTCAAATACGGTTTAATAATAGAAAGGCAAAGGAAAAAAAAGCCTCCAACCGATATTATAATGTTTCAAGTGTGTACGCAAACACTGGTTCTATCTCTATTCCCTTACCCTCTTAATTACTCGTAGATGGGACACCAGTTGGACACGACCGAAGAGAGATTGAGCGCAGCATTAACATCTTACCGTGCTTTACGAGGCACGGGGGTACAAGATCGCCAACTCTCAGACGTCGGGCAGACTGACAATTTTTAAA
This sequence comes from Cnaphalocrocis medinalis, assembly GCA_014851415.1. Taxonomy (NCBI): domain Eukaryota; kingdom Metazoa; phylum Arthropoda; class Insecta; order Lepidoptera; family Crambidae; genus Cnaphalocrocis; species Cnaphalocrocis medinalis. Next base: position 10,566,415 of record CM026285.1, on the reverse strand, counting down.
CAGAAAAAGTCAGGTAGGATAAATTTTTGGCCCGACCCGGGGAGCCAACTCGATACCCTAAGCGCCGCCGTCGCTTCAAAGTGCGACCCATTATACACTGCGCCACCGTGGCAGTTAATATAAACAAAAGAAGTGGATAATATCTGTTACCGAAGTACAAGTCAACTATATTTTTCTTAGAATAATGATAACAAGCGATTACCGCCGCCCATAGACACCTACAATACCAGTAGAGTTACAAGTGCGTTGCCCTCAGTTGAAGTCCCTATTTAAAAATGTCAAGATGTGCACATAAAGTCTACAGTTATTGAACGTATCCAAAACTGTGACATCTAAAAAAACAGACCACGCACTCGTCCAAACCGCAGATCAAAGTTTTTTTAGTCCAACATGCACTAAGCCCAGACATCAAAGCTAGGCAGCCAGACGTCCCGCCAAAAATAAACGAACCCTGATTACATCAAACCCCGTACACAGATCGACAAGTGAATTTCCACACTTTCAAAGATTAGATTCCAAATTCAAAACTAATTCCAAAGGAACGACGCGAGTCTGAGCTTTAACAAATTGAGAAAGCAAAATGTTTATTTGCAATGAAAAGGAATTGAATGTTTGGAAATATTTGATTTCGAGACACATTAAATTTGTTCGAAGCAAAAAGGCAAGCTTTTGAATCAAACCACCCTTCAAATTTAAGTCGTTTTACTGGCAAAGTCCTCTTGATAAGTATACCGTTAATAAGATAATTTACTTTTAGTTATTAATTTTGTCAATTGATTTTCATCATGTTTTATTATAGTTTAAAATTGGGTCAACAGTCAATTGAGGCAAAAAAAAAAACATCACTTGCTTGACAATTAATGTATAAAAATCTGTCAGACTTTTAAACTTAAATAAATTCTGATCCTTCTATTTAGATAGATTAGATAATAGAAAGACTGATTTATGATTGTAACTAATTTGTGAAATCTGCTAGGATGGTTGCTCAAACTGATCCATGATTATGTTAATCATCTGGTTCCACTGTTTAGGGTTGCGAAAGACAGACTGCAGTCATGTCATTGTTCCTTCATTTATGTTTTAGAATAAAATTACTTGCTAGTATCTTCATTTATATCTAACCATTTAAACATTACATTTAATTTTTTATTATGATTCTTATTATGAAATGACAGATTGGTTCGAATGTTTTTTTTAAGTAATTACTTATGAACCAAATCATCTGATCATCGTTTAAGTGTTAGAAAATGATTTTAACAATAAACGGGCCTAACTATGTTTTGCTTTGCTTTTCAAACTATCGATGTGTGCATGCATCGATTACTATGTTTAATAGAAGATACATGCCTTTTCAAGCTAACCGATGCCATAAAATCTACTTTTCTTATTGATATTTGTTTGATAAATCACTCTAACCCTTAGTAAGGCAACATAATGGATTAGGTATCAATTTGCTATCTGAATAAAATACACTCAAAGCTTACTTGATGAACCCATTAATACGAAGGGTTGTTTGACCGGAAAAAAATATTTATGAGATCAATACCGTAGATTAGAAGACGTATTTACGGATATTTGTTCCTGTCGGAACAGATTGCGCGGACGACAGAGATATATTATCCTTTCTTGTTAAATTATATTATCAATTGGTTCGATTCGGCGACCCGCTTTTGGAGTCTCGTTATCTTTTGTACTGTTTCAATGAAATTACCTTCAATGTGGCATGCAAATATTTCTCTCCTTATTGACAAGGCCTTTTGTTGTTGGGCAAGTTTGTTAAGAAACTCTAAATTAAATGTTCAGCTATTCATGGCTCGTAGGGTTAAATTGTTTGTTCAGTTTTCGGCCTAGCTTTGGAACCTGCAAAAGTAATATTTCAGATGGTATTTTCGTAAGGAAAAGGATGTTTTGTTAGAAGTCTTTTGTAAGTAGAAAAACAATGTTTTTTTTAGTAATTTGTTGTATTTAATATCTTGAAAAATCCTTGGAAACATTCGCATTTTCTATTCGATATTTTTATTTAGTAACTTTGAATGTTAATGGAGTAGGTATTGTAGAAATTCAGTGAACAATATTTTTCTACAAAAACTGTAAACCTTTAATTCTTCTATATCGAAACTTCATGTTTGATCATTGACGACAAAATTATTTTCGTTATTATAGATAACTTTTGTGTCCTTCTGCTGGTTATCAATCAGTTGTTAGCATTCAAGACTTTGTTAGGGAACCAACTAACCGACTACTGAATATTCTGGAGTAGATAATATCTACCTCTAATATCATGCGGCTGTGCGATCACAACCGTCATCGATGATGGCACATTTAGCACTAGAAGCTTCGTAGGTAAAGCTAGGAATTTTGGTATAGTTATCAACGCTCTAAAACGGTAAACGACACTTTTAAATAAACCTTAATATAACGTTTTTTCTTAAAAGACTCTCTTAATGCAATAGAAACTCGAACCATTAAGCTAATACATAATTATATATTTTAATAAACAACAAATTTATTAAGATTAGGCATTTTTACTGGAAATCAACATCCTTGCATGATGTTTATAGTTTTGGCACACTACATAGAAATTAATCATTTAGCGAAGTGGGCATTCTGCGAAGTCCTTTCGAGACTCGGTAGCCATTTTGCGAAATAGACATTATGCGACTAAACTGTCATGGACACTTTTCTTATATGTGTGTAGTATGTATTATTTTGATTATATAATTTTTTTTTTGAAAAATTTACTGTTTTTTTTACGACGGAGCGAGCTTACCCAAAAGTAGACTATTCATTCTAGCTCCAAAATTTTGTGGTTGTACTCATTGGGGAAAACATACGCAGGGAGGGCAGTACCACTCCTTGGCAGTGCACGTCACAAAGAAGGACGAAAAGCATTTATTTATAAACCGCTTTTAACATGCTTATTTATAGCCGATTCCGAGCATTACAGTAGAGATCACAAATTCGCAGGTACATATTTGGATAACAGTGTTGTCGTACATTAACAGTGAGTAATTGCCAGCTTAGCGACAGAATGCGGTCCTGGCGTCACTCTGGCTACCCGCAAATGCGGGTACACTCATGCGGTCAGCGAGGCCTTGTTAAGCTTAACTTTGTAGGGCTTAGCTCTAAAAATGTAAAGGAATTATGACCATAATTCTGGAGTTGTTCAAGGCTAATGTTAAACTCTGGTTTTTGTGTAGCGTTTAATTATGTTGGGATTTTGCATGTTTGTAAATAAGAGCGTTGATTGCAGATCTGAAGGCACAGTCCAAGTTAAGCAAAGGAGGTCTTAACCGGCGCTCAAATCATTGCGCTAAACGAGTCGTCCTTTGTATAAACATTTTAAATTGTTAATAAGTGAATTAATTAAAAGGTACAAAATTCGTATAGAATGGTTGGAAATAAAGAGGTGGTTAAAGGGATTGTAACTTTGTACCAATAAGCCCAGTACGAAGATTTCGACGGATAATGTGAAGAAATTTTCCCTTAGTAACAGCGTCTGGCCGGTTTCGACAAAGGCATTAGGCTATTTTAGGCTCAGACGATCGTAGTTCAGAAGTAGTCTCTAGCCCAGACGATAATCGATATAAATGAACAGGGGTTATCTATAGAGAAACTATTGACCATAGTGGCGTGTTAAAGAGGTTATATAATCAAAGCCTATTTCTAGCACCGTTTGTATACACCCTGCCTCATAGATAGAGAGGTATTCTTTTTTTTAAGTTAGCCTATAGAGTCCAACTGCTGGGCAAAGGCCTCCTCCAAGTTCCTCCATAGATCCTTGTCCAACACTCTTTTATTGCACTGAAAGGTAATAACATCATAGGTCGTGGGGTTCGATCCCCACGTTGGATAAACATTCGTGTAATGAATTACGTGTCCTCATGCTAATAAGTTTGGAGTCAGGTCAATAAAATAATATGCTGGATGAATTTATTTTATTTACGTTTTCCCAAATAAAATCTTAGGAGATCTTAGGAGTCAGAGGACCAATTCTGATTTGTATGAACGATTGTATAAAATCTGTAAATTCGACTTCAATGTCGAGTGCACAAGAAATGCCCCCCTGGGCCGTACCTAATTTCCGTGGAGCCACCGGGTTGTGCCTAAGTGGCACCTGTCTAGGCGTCAAATTAGCGCTCGCCTTATAAGCAGCGCGTGAGCGGCACTTAATTGACATCTAGTAGAAACAGTTGCTGGGTACACTAGACATCGTGAACACACCCTTTGCATCTAAAAAATATGAATTTATTGTAAAATTTTATACTTTATAAAAAAAATATCGCAAAATTAAAATACACGTTTGTTCGGTAATAAATCACAAGACTATGAACTAACTTATAGAGCTGGTATATTTAAAGTATAGGCTAGAAATGTGTTGCATATAGTGGAGGTAATTTCTTCCACTCTGCGTTCAGTAGTAGGCGGAAAAAGTTAGCTAGCTGATTGGTAGAGAAAACATTGACAATTTAAGAACCCATCTTTAAAACAATACGCCAGCCGATTTCTAAGAACGGGGTCTAGCCAAATAAAAGTAAAAAGAAAACTTTGTATTAACATTTCAGAAAATGTACCCTGAGGATATGTCGAACCGCGTTAGGTCTCACGAGCATGTTCTGGGTCGTACCTAATTCCGTTGGGCCCGCCAAGTTGTGCCTAATTGGCACCTGTCTGGGCGTCAATTACCGCTCGCCTTATAAGCAGCGCGTATGCCGCATTTAATTGACATCTAGTTGGAACAGTTGCTAGCAACACAATAGATCGAGCTATTGCGCTGTTACCCTTGCTGGAAAGCATTTTAAGAATAAATAAAAAAATGCTGTTGCAATTGTTAAACGAGAAAAGGTTCAGTCAGTAAAGACTTTGTATAGGTATACCTTGGGTATCAGATCGCAAGTAGGCCGTCATAGCCTTGTCAGTGTCTAAAAAAATGATAACAGGTTTGTTACCAGTCAACGTGAGTTCCAGCGAATTACAACCTATTTGTATAGAATGACAGTCGAAAAGGTGGGTCATAATTCAGGTTTGTCGACTGTACCAACTACGTCTCTATGGCATTTCATGCATTAAAACTAGAAAAAAAGGTATACTAAAGGAAGGTCCAACTTTGTGTCCTCGATCCATCCTCGTTCATATCTACATTGTCCTTGTTAAGAGCCAACGAGGAAAACAATATTACCCTTAGTAACACATACAAGGGGTGTGTAAATGTATCAAGTTGATTAATATTAATACAACGCATTTTGACGTGGGTGGAGTCGCAGGTGCGCGGGTCGGGGTGCAGATTATAGCTACTTCTAGTTTCTTATTAAATTGCCATATCTGATGAGAGGCAATAAGATTTTTTGTGTTCAGAAGGTTCCAGATGAGCTAGGAGTATACAACGTAAACAGTACCAAACTAATTAGGTACTATCTGACTAACGAAATCTGACAGACTGAGCAGAATCTGTAGGTCGATAAAGCGGCGTTATACCACAAAATAGGGATTACACACAGAAGTTAGACTTTGACCTGATTTTGAATTTAGAAGAGTTCGTTGACATATACTAGGGTAGTTGCCCGGCATGAGTACATAAGCGCGCGGCCTCTACCATAGACCTCGACAGTTTGACAATCTTATGTCATAAGTTAGGATTAATGTGGTCGAAAAGGCGTTTTTGCCCGTTAGTGCGCATGCGTGAGTAAATGACATATTTTTAGCTCTTAGTGGGCAGTCAGCCTTCTGTGACAGTCACTATTTTGTGGTTATACTGAGTGGCTGTGACCTTGAATGACTTTGTTTGTTCAATTTAACCTATATTGCTGATATTTAAAATAAAAAAAATAATCTAATAGAATCATCAGAATAAATTTATTGTACTTATTATGTATTTAAATTATTAAAATTGTGTTCCCTCTGTTGTCTGATATCTGTAAAACTAGTGCTTCAAATTGCTTAACACGGGATCAATACCTATGAGGTGTTGTGTGTGTGTTTTTTTTAATTTACAATGTTGTTACTCGTATGTGTTTATACTGTTTTAAACTTTCAGTTCAGTTTCTTTTTATCCATTTACAGAAACGCCAAAAAGGAACGGTTATACATAATCTCGAAACACAGAAGTACAAAGATATTTCTATGTCACGAAAAATAATTCCCTGGGCTACACACTTTTCCCAAGAAACTAGGAATGTGTTCTTAAGCTTTCAAAGCTTATTCACTGACGCGAATCATTTTATCCCCGTGGACCGATAAGCTATCAAGTAATTCAAGTGTACTTAGAGGTAGGTAGAGTATACGAGTCTTGGAGTGAAGATCGTGGTTAGGTTAGTAAGTGCAGTCACAGTGTGGCACTGTGAAACAAAAGTTAGAATAAGTAGGTACATAATATTTGATAATGTCTGCATTTGTTCTTGCGTGTGCGTTTGACTTAACGTTTGCGCGGGCGCATGTGTGTGTATGTGTAGGGTGTGTACGTAAATGTGTGCATGGTTGTGTATGCATAATGGGTACCTATGTGTATGTGTACGTGTGCGTGCGTGTATGCATGCATGTTTGAACGCCTGTTTCTGTGCGTTTGTGTGTGTCTTGTGAATGTGTGTGTTTGCATGCAAGTGCGTATAAGATATCTGCAGACGATAAAAGTCCGGCATATAAATCGATGGCGTAACATGAAGGAGCATAAGCCGTTCGGCTGTCGATGAACACAGACTGTTGATTGATTGATCAGCAATATACTTGTATCTGAGATTGTTTTTATCATTACACACATTCTAAGCGCGTACGTATCCACGTGGATGAAGTTGATTAATATTAATACAACGCATTTTGACGCGGGCGGAGTCACAGGTGTGCGGGAGTGAAAATTGCTATTTCTAATTTCTTGTTCAGATTGCTGCGTGTAATCAGAGACGTCTAGTTTTATGCGGTTTTCAACTTTATTGCGTTTAAAGAAAATATTAGAGGTATGAAATTTTGTTTGTTTTTCCTTAGGTGTTAATGTTGGATTTATCGTAAACTACGGCGTTATAAGCATGAGCTGAGAAACTAATCAAATTAACTTAAGCAAACGTGAAAAAAATATTGCCTGTCAACGAAAATAACAGTGTACCTTTAAGAGTCGAGGCAAATATATTTCCTATCGTTATATATTTAAGAGCATTTTTACTTCGAGCAGGCATTGTATTCAAAACTTTTGCACCACATTTAAGCTACTGCATCAAGGCTGTCGTTTTAATGTATGAACCCAAACCCTACAAATCTCCTAAATGGCATCTCCAACATTCCAACTAACAAAGGGCCCAAAAATAGTCTCAGTACTAATGACCCCATACAGTGGTCAGGCCACAAAGTTTCAGTTAGTTCGTAGTCGCTTGTAATTTGGCCGCTTTGGATGCGGGCGAGTCGACCCATTTCTTGTTTGTACTAAGTTTACAGTCACAGAGTTTGACCAAACACGTATGGGAGTTATCGAAAGTCGATAAGTACCCCAAAGTCAGAACTGGCAAAGTGACTCAAACATTTGTGTACAACAAGTGTTTATGGAGTTAAGGGTAGATGTAGGTAGCTTAGGCATAAATTAGTTTAAGATAAACGCAAACTTTAATAAAGATGCATCTGCAATGGAATTCGTGCCGCTTAAGATATGGCCCGCTGGCGAAAGAGAAAGCCTAGTATAGAATAGTCCAGGAGAAAATGATTTGTCGCGGTTACAACCCTCAGCATTATGGTCAATCGGCACATGGAAGGGAATAAAAACAATAACTTCAAAAATATTCATCTATAAAAATAATCTATACATGACTAATGTGAGGGAAGAAACTTTTTCAGTGTTTGCCTTTTGGGTTTTTTCCAACAACATAATATATTAAACATTATATACTTATACCGTAAAACAATTCACCATCAAGAGATTTAAACAGATAATGAAGACCAGATACCAGCCTAGAAGAGATACCAGCTTGTAAGAGACGCGATAATAAGACTTGACCCAACAAACACAGAAAACTTGAAATCTAAGTATTACCAATAACTAGTGATTAATGAAGATGCACAATTTTTCTGTCATCCTGTGTTACAATTGTCTTTCTATTCGATTTTCTTGCGATTAGTGGATAGGTACTACCATTGTATAGAAAATAAACTCTAGTAAATGCCTGTACATTTTTGAAATTTATTTGGAAAAGCCTACTATTGTATATACCATATAACTCCACTACAATTAGGGTTAGGGTAAACGGAATAGACGTGGGAGTATTCTTGTGGGTGGGTGTCTTGAGGATTAACAAAATAAACATCTCTGTCAGATGTAGCAACAGTGTTGGCCAGTTTTTTAACCAGAGGTACAAGCTGGGACTGTCTTTTGTTTTCCTACACGTCTGCATCAGATAAGCAACGAATTCCGACGAGACGACGTTACAGTGTCTGGTAATGTTACAAATACCTTGGCTTGTTGTTGTTACGTTTGCACAGAGAACACAGGCTGCAGCCTTTGCTTTAAAGAAACGAGTATTATAGTTACTATACTAACATGTCATTGTCTTTTCATGTTAGGACTGTTATAGATATGAAATGATTATAGGTAGAAAATAAAATGATGCGCCCTTTAAATGGAATCGAAGATCAAAATCGGTGTCATCCCAACTTTTAGCTGAAATCACCAGCTGAAACTAACGTCAGTTCACGGTTTTACCGAATCTGAGTTTTATTTGAATTTTACAGAATAGAAATGGAGGTCAAGCTAGAAGATGACGTTTGATATTAATTTATTACTCGTACTAATATAAAATTGTATATAAGTAAAAACAAAACACTATCGGATATTCTCCCAAGTCTATGTATCTCGATGATATCCCGTTATCTCCATCATAACAAACGACCGGAAGTACGAGACAAGTCGATGAAATAAATAAAAGCACCGTGTGCCGCTCAGCACTCGATTTCCGACGGTTGCTGCTTCCGCCCCCGCATGTTAGGAGAAACTATATTTTCTCGCCCGCCTGTATTGGTAGAAACAACTTCCCGTTAGCAAAAAGTGTTATTTATTTAAAGAGAATCACGGAACTCTCCCATCATATACAGTGGTAACACAAAGTTCGGCTTAGATGTTTATCAAATATTTACTTTACTTGTTCGGCTATTTGCACTTTGATGAATATTTCGTGCCAATGTGCATTATTACTCCTCTAGTCAAGAATTTGTAGCTCCAGTATTCTGCGATACTGACTGCGCTAGATAAGGCATGCCTGGAGATAGACCCCTAATCTGGTGGGCACTTGGGCAGCGCCGTATTTGCAGGTATTATCGGATGCATCAGTGCTTCCCAAGTACTTAAGCTACTACAGCGACCGATCCAGGTACGCAACTAGGCAAGACTTCTGGTTTCTGCCATGTTAAACGTGATCTGAAGGATGTGTCTCCTATAGTGGAAACAAGTTTGAGGAAACTTATAGTCCCAAAAGACTAATCTATATAGACCATGGGTCAAAAGCATGCAGGTGGTTGTCAGGTTTCACACTAGGTATTGTACAGCCTTTCCGTCACTTAGACTTGATAAATTAGACTAAATCATGTTAACATGATCAAAACTAGGAGTATCCTCAGTTTGGGATATTATTTTTAACACGCAAGCGCATAGCCGAGGTAATGGGAAAATCTCCGTTTGATTTTTTACAAGTATTATAATATTTTGTTTTTTTTTTAAAGGACAAGAAAGGGCATCCACCGGCTACAAGAAGACAGAAGTAAACAAGCAAAATCTATGATTCGTAAACATTCAACAGCGACATATCCTTTTTGTCCATTCCTGTCGGGAACATGTGCTCAGATTTACAGGACAAACTATCGGAATGCGAGCTCTAATTCTAAAGTCAACACCTACTACGGGCCCGTGGACTCGGGTCCAAGTTTGCTCGCGCCAAAGCTATTTAGTACCAACACGCTTCTTGTTACACAGACTTTATGACAGATACAGTAGATGATTCATTGGACTTTGGTAATGATAACTTAGATTTATATTGAATTTGGAGCATTATAACAGTCTTATAAGTGATCTGATTTCTAGCCATACTACTACTCCTTTTGAGTGTCAAGATGAAACAAGTGTCAAGATTCTGGTTGCCCAGTAGAAAGAATTTTGAAAAGGTCCGGCGGCAGTGATTTTTTTGTCATTAATCATAATACCCTCTCTACCCCATAAAAATCCACCTAAAATATTTACAAAAAAAAAAAACTTAACTCTTTTTACTGTTATTTAAAGTTAAATTTTCAACATTAAAATGTTTTTCTGCACATTGAATACGTTTGGGTAGCACTTGCGTGCTCTTAAACCACACATTTTCTCTTTTTACTTTAAATGTAAGTAGGTACGTACAGAAATAAAATCTGAAATCTGACGGGCGCAGCTACACCACGTGAAACTTCTTAAATTATGCCTCTGCCACGATAATTTCCTCTCTAATGCTCAACTTGAAAAACTCTTCAAAAACTTTCGTCCATTTTCTCGTTTTCTTTTATCTCTAACTTATTTACTTAATATTATATGACAAAAACTCTGTCTGTCTGTTAATGCTTTCACGCCAGAAGTACTGGACCTACTTTGATAGATTTTATTTCCAAAAACAATTTGAAAGAGTAAGTAACTGCCGAGTTTCTGGTGTTTTTTTTTTCGGCAAAAAACTGTATTTTAAACCTATGACAAGCATGTGGACATAATGTTTTGATATAGCTAAATTGAATAAATGACTTTCAGTTTCAGATACAAATATGTATAAAATATTGTTCTAAGTAAAGTCATATAAATGAAATCATCGCTACTATGATGGGATTAGACTTAATCAACACGCTTGCCTTATGCGGATTGGTGATCACAAACCCGAGCATGTTCGAAAAATCTGAAACATACTTTTGCTCGACCCGGAATCGAACCCGGGACCCCATAATCACGGCCCGGTACTTAAATCATTAGACCATTCTGGGCGTTGCATTGTTTTAAGGCACATGATAATTAAATTGATTTTTCGTGTAATGATCAATAGCATTGTCTCTACAACTCAGCGGTTGTGGGTTCAAATTCCTCGGGGACATTTGCCACTTTGTGTAATGAAACGGCCCCAGTATTTTCGACCTTTTTGGAAAATGTCGCGCGCAACACCCTTGGAACAAAAATTTTAGTACAAAAATGATTTATCGTCGTAAGGCCCAGACAGCAGACACAATAGAATCAATTGTTTTTGCCTCGTACCTATGAAGCTTTTGGGTCGTATGCGTTATATCCAATGAAAAATATTCCTGGAAAGGGCAAGAAAAATACTTCAACGGATGGTGACGCGGGAAAAAACTATACCTTATAAACCTATTAAAAGATCCACATAAATTTATATGAAGAACTTTAGTTTGTATTTTGTTCGCCAGTTTTTTGATCGGCTTTCATAATAGAGATTTTATTTTATTGTACCTACCTTTAATAAAGTTTTGGGATACAATTTGGATGAAAAAAAATCACTTTATATTTACCTTTTTAAATCAATCTCGATCGCCTATTTCGCAGTTTCGAAAGGGATATTGAAAAAGTTTTTCAACTTTTAGCAGAACAAAGGCTACTTTTAATATTGAGTAACATAATATTATTTAGTGGCCGTTTATTATACTGAAAAGAGTACATTTTTGTACAAGTATTTATCTGTCTTATTAAGAATGAACTAGTCTTACTATTGTCAAGTATTTTTGATTACCTCGCAATCAGTGTGCAAACCTTTAGTGTATGAAAATACATAAACAAACTCCCTCTTCACAAAATTAAATAAAACTTATAATGTTCTAGCTCGACACGCAGTGGATTCATAGAAAATGGCGTAAAATTTTATATTAGGTACCTACACGTACTGACTATCTGCATACAAATGTAACATTCGTATGGCAAATTTTTTTTTTTGATTCTATTTAAAAAGATGTAAAGCACTTTACTTACTTACTTTTTTTTGGGAAAAATGTTTACTGATTGCTTATGGGTACTGTCTGGACATCATCATCATAATCAGTTGCCCACAATAAAAAGATCTTCCTGGAGGTTTTCTCTATGAAAGTTTGAGAAATACTGTCTTAAGCAAATATTCATATCAACCCGACCCAATTACGTATTACAGAGAAATCATTAATTGATTAACTGATTGGATTCGTCTCACGTACAAAATATCGGTGCTTACAATCTGCTTTAATTGATATCTATTGAAATTTACAACCTGCTTGCAACATAATTTCAAATTACGCCTCCCAATTAATAATCCGGAACCCCTTGACTCGTATTTGATTAAGAAAGTCATTAACAGTTTTAGTTCATTCAACAGTTGTTTTGTGTTTTTATTGATGCTTTGTGTTAAAAAGACTAGTCAAAATTAAATACTTCCTTTAGAATAAAATTTAAATAATAACGTTGTTATATTTTGTTCATACTATAAACAATTGTTAAATCTACTGCATAGTTCTTTTTATTGTAGGGAATGTAATAAAAATCAAAAATATGGAGATTATATGAAAATTACGTTTTTATTAAGATTTAAATATTGCTTCCAACACAAAGTTGTGACATTTCAGGACAACAATTTAGCACTTGATAACTCTATTGACCGTAAGAAAATCGACGTTCTTTTTAGTACAAGTCATTTTATTTTTTAGGCATTTCATTAAGCCATAGATATCGATTTGAATACTGTTGCCAAGTAGGTTTTATATCTTCTTTAAAAAAAAAAATCAGTAAACTTATACTTTGCTTGGCTTTTCAGAAAATAGTACCGGACTCGTTATCGAAAAATTCTGTTGTTTTTCATTACATAGTAAAAACTTCAATGTATAATTACAAACCACTTTTATAAGTCTCCTAATGAGAAGGTTAGATAAGCACGGAAATTTTCGATGGAAATAATTGGGAATTCAAATTAACGACAGTATTAACAGCTCTTTGCTATTCCTTGCTATTATAAAAATGTAGGTAGGTGAATACAGTCCACCTGAATTTATCTCTAGGTTATAAGAAAAAATTAAATACTTTTCCATAAAAACTCTCATATAGGTACTCGTAATCTCGAGCACTAACAACTTCTCAATAAATTGTGAGCTAATAGTGAATCACTCGACATTCATCAGAGCCTGTAGTAGGGTTATCAGCAATTCAGCATGTTTAAAGAACAGATAAAATAATTACATAGTATACAAAATATGACTTTTTTAGGTAGGTGTATGTCTTTTTTATAGTAAACTTATTTTACTTAATGAAATAAGTTACGTGAGGTAAATTATTATAAATCGTATAAAAAAGCACGAAAGTTTAGAGAACAACGAATTTTAAAATTAAAATGTTGAGATTTATTAAGGTGATTATACAACTTATTCGTAGGTACTTATTAAAATACTCGTGCCTATTTAGTCATAAATAAAATTGACGTAACGTGCCTAGTAAGTTGTAAAAAAGGTTTAAGAGTCAACTACGACAACTGGTTGTCAAGTTGATTATGATGGAAACAAGAGGTCACGTTGGGTGCAGATTGTATATTTTCAATTGAGTAGCGAGAAGCAAAAAATACTACCTCTTACACATATTTTTCGTAGTTACTTGGTATTTCAAAATCGGATTTATACTAAGCATTTAAAACCAGTGCATACAAACACTTACAACTTGACGTTTCGACCGCGTTACGATTAGATTGGAGGCGCGCGTTTAGTCTTGGTTCCGTATTCTACATGTACCTATGTAAGCGACGCGGAACTTCATCAGTTTGTATGGAATAGCTAAGCAGTAACTAGCCAACCCTAACTACTAGTATTTGCGCTCCGACGAGGATGAAGCACTCGATATACCCGGCCGTGGATCCTGCAGCACTCCCACTAAAGTGGAATATCGACATAATTATTTTATTAAATTTAGATAGCTGGGAGTGCATAGCTATTCAGCTTGAAACTTCATAATTTGCGAGTTTCAGCGTAATATCTACAACTATTCATAGATAATCAATAACCAATATTAATTCTAAAATTTTAAGCGTTATGCATTGTTGGCATATTGTATTCGATGCATTTTTTGTTATTGATAAATTACTATGAAAACTTACATATTGAACTATTTTTGCTCGACCCGGGAATTGAACCGAGGAACCCGAGATCACAGCCTGATACTTAAACCATTAGACCTTTGGAGCGTTGTCATATTAAAACTCACAATACCCGTCCAAAATCTGTCCAGTAGTTCCAAATTTACGACTCAAAGTTTATACAAGCTGCATAAAACAACTCAAATAAAATTGCTGAGAATTCGCTCCAAATCCTTGAATTTCCTCCGTTTGACATTTGGATACATCATAAAAGAAATCAAGGCACAATAAACACGGAGCGGCTGCAGCTGTTTACAGCACACCTGGGAAATTAATTACAAAAATACGACGACGTCGCGACTCTGCCCGCTTGCCAACAGTTTGAGAGATGGGCCGGCTCAGTTTGACTCTACAAACAAGACTCGAGTGAACTCCAGTTCAAATTTACACTATAAATTGAGCTCGCATAAACACACATCAATTGTTTTTTCTTAATTTTTAAGCACACATCAACATTATAAACAGTTGGGAATGTGAAATAATGTAATCTTCCGCCAATTTGCCTCAGCTGTACATTGTTCCTATGATACCTAGTTTCACGTTCTTATACCTAATCTGTGCAAAAAAGTACCTTTGTTTATCAACTCATTAATAATGCCTGGAACTAGAGCAAAAATGGAAGACATGCAAAGTTCCGCGACTATATCAAAATGGCTCCGGAATAGTTGATGATTTAGTTTTTTTTGTTACCTATGAAAATGATGTGACGCATTGCAAAAAATGTATTTGATGTGTAGTATCAATTCAAACCTCTTTAGGGAAGTAATAAGATTTTTCAAAATAGTACCGATAATGTTTTTTGACTACTAAATTTTAATGAACGTTCTTGCAACTGGCTGTCAGCCATTTTTTTCGCTATGGATAAACCTCGAGCAAAATAATAATTAACTTGAGTTCAGTCTCCTACATCACTATTTGGAGACAATCTTTATTTATTTTTAAATTTAAAAGCTTCGGCTCTCTTTGCTGATGGCAGTACTTATTGGTGTAGAAATTAATAAAGAGTGTTCAGGGCGTTCTCTTTTGAGACCGCTTTGAGAGACGAGAAAAGATGATTTTTAAATCAACAGCCATTGTTGTCATTATTTCTTTATTGTGGAAGGAAATTTTCGAATTACTTCCTTAGGTTTTTAAAGTAGCTGTCAACCATGAAATTAAACAGCTGTTTTTTTGGTTATTTCAATAATCGAAATCATTGTTAAAATCTGAGCTTCTTTTTTTAAATGTAGATTACCTAGTACAGTAGCGCTACCATGAGTTGACATCAAAAATTGACATAACGTAAACTATTGCTCTGTCTCTTTCAAATGCATCACAATGATAGAGATAAAGCGATAGTTTTCGATAGCGAGGATAGATAGTTTTCGATAGCGAGGATAGTATTTCAAACTCATGGTAGTGCTACAGTACACATATTTAAATGTTATTTGCTTAGCACGTATAGCTGACGCAATTTTTTATAGATTATCAACACAACATTATAACTGAACAATCTACAAGGCACATAAAAGAACAGAGGCATAGCTCATGAGTATTGAGTGTGGTTACCTATTTTATAGAGCTGTCATGTGGTTAGAGACTAACTACCGGTTTCTGAATTGACTACTTAAGTACCAATTTTAACCGACTTCAAAAAAGGAAGAGGTTCCCAATTCGTCTGTAAGGTATATATTTTTTTATGTATGTTCACCGATATTTGAAATATTTCGGACAGAAGCAGAAATTCACTCGAGTATCGAAAGTGGTACTTGTATTCTAAATTAAATTTATAAGTGCCTAGTCACAAAAACGGGATGAAAGAGTCGAATAATTCTCAACATCTAAAGCCGCGAAGCTGCCATAAACCACTTGAAATGCTCAGAAACGGGCTCGGTGTCAGTCTGATTTCCGCGCTTTTAAGCCAATCACACAGTAAACAGATTCACAGTAGTAAAACCTACACAAGTTATAACAAAACGAGATCTAAATATGTTGCCTTACTGAACCTTACGACTTCCCGTTCCAACACGCAATATTAAAAGGGAATAGAACTAGTTTGGTTCCAAAACTATAATCTTAGACACACGTTCGTTTCACGTTCGCACTTTTTGCACGATCCAGATAGTTTCTGAACTTCAACCATGATTTCAGTTATATAGTAAGTAGTCGTTTCATAGTAATTACCGACTCCCAAAATTCTAGATCCAAGCGTACCCGGACTCCAGAACGACAGTAATTTTTGATGCAGCCTGGAATTACACATTAAGGTAGGATAAATGGATTATGACTCTTAAGGACGATCATGACGCAGGTGGCGCGGTGATGGCAGGTGGAGCAAAGGCCGACGAATTCCAGGTCATCCAGTGGCACGATGGGTCGACGACATCGCCAAAATCGGAGGGGCTACATGGATCCGAGCAGCTCAGGACCGGACACATTGGCGAAAGGGAAGGGAGACCTATACTCAGCAGTGGGTACTAACGGGCTGATGATGATAATGATGAAGGTGATTAGCATTGCACACATAATCCTGCTACTGAAAAAAACTTTACTGTGCCAATAGGGAACATTGCAAACCTGCCGCTATGAAAACTCGAACGTTATCAAACAGTGAGAGAGTTGCTCATAAATTCGAAGGGCCTTTTTGCTGTAATGCCTTTCATATTTCTCTCCGAGCATACTGCGGGTGCCGCTGAAATAAATTACAGCCATCAATAAAAATCTCAGCGAAAAGATCCTACGACTTATTTAATTTATATTCCATCAGAACCGTATTTATCAAACATTGACGTTTTTGAGGGATGTGCCGATTTTCAACTGACGATTCGTTTTATCGGTTTACGGATGAGTATGTGTTTCGGAGATACGTGGGAATACGTTATGGTAATGCTGTTTTGTGTTATGCGAAATGTAGGCGAATATTCACCGTATGCCTTGCGTTTGGAGAACTTCTTAGTTTTTACCTTGAAATACTTTTTTAATACACATTCAGAACAGTATAGTGGTGGTTCAGTCAGTCTTTGAGCAATGGCATTTTAATAGGTTTAGTATTTCACTTTTTATTAGACTCTATACTTAAGATTAGAAAAGCTCTAGTCTTTTATATTTTTATCCATTTCACATTTAATTTTCAACTACATCTCTAGGTGTTGATAGATTACTTAAAAGACACTTTTAATATAAAATCATAAATTTTCTTTATAATAAGAAACTACATTTTAACTGTCCAATGTGCAGGTTTATTACGTATCATGTCGTAACCGTTTTGCTACTGATTAAATTAAAACGAAAAGAAAACTCATATTTACACCCAACACAAACATACAATAATATACAATTACTATTGTGCGTATACCCTAATGTGCATAAATCCTAGTGATAAACATTTTCTAATTGCAAACGGATTGAGTCTGAGCCAGGTTTAGACTCGAATGGTAATATCTATCATCGTGTGCATCGAGTAATGGATAGATTCGCTGGCCATTAACAAAGGCTGCTGCACATCGATGCTTTTACATTTCATTTGACACACGGCTGATTTGCTTATGCAGCAAATTTTCAGATCTGAGGATTACCCATGTTTCAATCCACCCTGATATACCTAATCGTACGTCACTTCGTTCATTGTATTATTCTCAGTTGCGTACAAGGTTGCGGCTTAAAATCCCGGGGCACGTTAAATTATGATCCAGGATTTGAAACGTTTTATAGTAGAAGACCAGCGCGAAGCAGCGGCTGCGCTGTGTAATGTCGAATGAGTGAAGGTACCAGAAGCCCAATTGGAGGAAAGGGGTTAAAGGTTGGAAGCGCGCTTATGTCCTCTACTGGTGTTGCAGGTGTCTATGGGCGGCGGTAATCGCTTACCATCAGGTGATACGTCTGCTTGTCTGCCTCCTATCACATAGAAAAAAGTTACAGTAAAATGCCGTCTGACTAACAAAAGAACCAGACAAACTGGACCATGTTTGTGGTCTAGTACCCCGTGCTTTGGAAAGCACGTATAGTAACTAGTATTATAATATCTGTGATAGTAATTAACTACTTATTCGATAGTTACAAGCCAGAACACGCCCTTATATCGTAGTACGTACAACCACACAATCAAGAGATACAAAACTGTAAAATTTCTTCAATCGACTCTCATCTTACTGTCATACACGTTAGGTTGAATATCAATTGAGGAAACTAGACAGGTTATGGTAACCTGATGTATGGCTCGTCTTTGAATACACTACAGCAAATCCCTGACAAAATACTACTGATTGCACCGTGCAAACTTTCCGCACACCCGTATGTTCAGTACCGAGAGATGAAGGCATTGCTATCAACTAATTGCCTAGACCACCTTTGCCTAGACCACTGTGCGGTTTCCATACAAAAGCCCTATTGACATATGAAATGGAGGGAGGCCTTGATACGGAAACGATCCGCATATTGGGCTTGATGGGCCGCCTACGAATTGATTACAGTGCGATGTACTATTAGGTAAAGTACGGTTATTCCGAATGGTTTTAGGTATTCCGAGAAATCTAGGCGCAGAACATTGGTACAGTAATTATTAGAATACATAATTAGCGGAATAAATTCAAGGGTTTAAATGAGTGTTAGTAGTTTTATAGTGTACAAAATCTTGTGCTGTTTTGTGCTTTGAAGAGAAATTAATATAAAAATCGTTGAATTGTGTTGTTTTAACAAAGCTCTTGTGTGTCTGTCTGGTAGATCGTCAATAGATGGCGCAGGGTGTCGATTACATCACAACATAAGAGTTATCTCTATATTTATAAATCGTTATCTTTTGGATTAACCTATATCTATACATCTATACATATGTGTAAAATCAGGTTGGTCGCTGGGCTTAAGAATAAACTAAAAACACCAAACGCATTCGCGATGCAGTATACACCCAGCGTCATCTATTGGTAGAATTTGGGACTAAAAATCCCATAAACTATCTGTATGTTCTTTGTTTGCGCCAATCTCGGAAATGATTAAACGGATTTCAATGAGTCCTTTTTTTATTGTATAGCTGTTAAGCTTGGTCAATATAAATAGGGGTAGGGTTTTACCCTACCCCTTTGCCACTAAAAGTTTTTTTTTTAATTATTAAAAAAAAAACTTTTAGTGGTAAACCGAATTACAGGCTAGCGGAGCTGCGTCTATAGAAGATAGATATAGACAGAAGATTGATAAAATATATTACTTTAGTAGAGCATACAGTCCCTTAACCTTCCCTTCTTGCGGGGGCCTCAGCGGGTGATGGCGCAGCGGGTCGCTCGAGCTTACCGTACGGTAAGTTTTCGACGCGGCCTGCTTTCGCTGAGAACCCTCCGTGGGAGTCGGACGCCCGTGGTCCTCTCCGCCGTATATGACTATACGGCGGAGAAGCGGGCAGCAGGGGAGTCCTTCTGCCCCGTCGAGCGGGAGGCCGTGCGGAAGGAGGCCCGTCAGGTCCTCCTGAGCGATGGTCGGAGCACCTCGTCCTCACCCGCTACGGCCGTAGAACGCTCGACGCGCTCGCCCCGGTCTTGGACCGGTGGCTGGAGCGGAGCCACGGCGTCGTCTCCTTCCGGATGGTGCAGGTAATAACCGGGCATGGTTGCTTCGGTTACTACCTGCACAAAAATCGCCGGGAGGAGACGCCTTCCTGCCACGCGTGCGGCGCTGTGGAGGATACGGCGCAACACACCCTAGCGGTGTGTGCGTCGTGGGCTCCGCAGCGCTATGCGTTGGTGGCGAAGGTCGGCCAGGACCTCTCACTGGCTAGTATAGCGAGAGCTATACTAGCGAGTGATGAGGCCTGGAAGGCTTTCGCTACCTTCTGCGAGCATGTGATGGCAGCGAAGGAGGCGGCGGTGATGGCAGCGAAGGCAAGGAGGGGGAGGAGACGACGCCAATATGTGCGTCTCCTCCCTCTCCGTGGAGATGGTCCGCCGGTGGGTGGTACGGTGGTACGGGGGTACCACCACCGGCATTGCACGGACACCCTCCACAGCCCGGTGGTACTTTCTAGTAAAGCAGACAGTCATGCCAGCATATTTTGTATTTCAATCCTTTCAGAATAAATCGACAGACGTTGCATTTCTAATACACACGATTACAAATACAGCAATAAAAGTCTTGAGGACAAAACGTCAGCTTTGGTTACTCCGAGCAAATATCATTTTATGACTGTTGAAATAGCTTCGTACACAAATTATACGAATTCAGCGAATAAATGTTTGTAAATATTATTGGAGAGGCTGTAACAGCTGAAATATTTTTCAATTATTATAGTTCATTGCATATAATAATATGGCTTTTAGATGAAAATATTTTGATTTAAACGGAAATTTACGCTCCATTAAATAAGTTATTGTTATTCGTTTTGTGTTCAAATTTGAAACAATAAAGTGACCTAAAGTGGAATATTTATTGCAAAATAATTAGTAGGTAAACATTTTGATTTTGAGATTATCATTTTGTTTTACTCAAAGTTACCCTTTTTAATAAAATCTGTTGCAAAATTTTATCTTTAAGTTTATTTTGAATAAAACGACTACTTGACTAAGTAATTGTAAACTTACAACCCAAAAAAACTGAAAAGCAAACTAAAAAATTAAAGATAGTAGTTGCTCAGCGAGCTATGTTTGGTTTAAATGAGGTGGCAAAGAACCAAAGTCATCATACGTCAAACATAGCTTACAAGATTAGCAATCTGAATTTTTCGAATTAGTACCCAATTGGTTGACAAAATATGTCTGCTTGCAGGCACGTGGCAGTTGCTCGCAAGTACCTACTTTCTATACCTTTACCTAACTATGGAAGTTATTGCCAGTATAAACTTTTCTATCCAGCCGAATGTACATACGCCCTCATTTTATCTCATGTTTCCGTAAGGGAGGGCTCTAATCCGGATTAATTAATTCCGAACTGTGGAAGTGAGCTGTGAATCCAGCCCGTTCGATAATAAATTCCACTCCTATCTATCCACTGTAAATTATATTCGGTAACATGGAACGAACATTTGGCAATACGGGACAAGAACGGAACGCACGATTTGGATTAACGGAACAAGACATGTTCGAACAATGATTTACCAGTTTATAAACGTGAACTTACTGAGCGTACTTTTGAAATATAAATGGAAATGTAGGTCTGTATTTTTTAAATGGTAGATTTAAATGTTTTCTCGTCTTTTTTGCAACATTTGTTTTATTTCAAAATTAATTGTACGCTACAAGTAACATTCTTTATTTAGCTTGCTATGACATAACTATATAACGTTTTAAACCCGTGAGTTTATTTTGAGTAACGATTTTTATTTTTCAACTGTAAAAATCCAGTCTAAATTTAGGGGATTCGACTCAGAATTTGACTTCAATACTTATCCCCCTATAAAAACTTATGTGCTTCAAAATTTACTGCACATGGTGAGAAAGGAAAATGCAAATAGTCTTAGACCAAAAGAAACTACATTTTCATCTTCTAAGCTAGGTATTGGAAACAAAATCCAGTACGATTTTGGTGTCGCAATATTTTTTATAACTTGATTAATCAAGTCCGTGATACCTAATGGGCAGATAAGTAGTACCTATTCAGTGTTGAACAATGAAGAGTAGTATTTGGAACCATATAGAAGCAGTGTTGGACAACGGTGCCTGATACGTAAATCTTACTATCTCCAACTTACAAGTTACAACGTCAATTTTAATAATTTAATAGCCACATTCGAAAAAGGAACGCTGATTTCATGCAACAATCTAGCTTTTCTTTTCACGTGATCAAAACACCTTCTCAAACATCTCTGAGAGGTAATTCCAAAACTGAACACGAAAGTGGCCTTTGGCCAGTTCGAACTATCAATTCCGCTGTTCCGTACCGGCTCGCGAGTAGTGTTGTTTCAAAAACACTAGCACAGGTGTCGGGATCCAATTTAGCGGCGCCGGGACGGGCCAACGATTTTCATTTCCCGAGAAAGCCACATGCGACGCGGCCCGATTACGATGCGAGCGCGCCGGACATTCGTATTGTTTCCAGGTTGTAATAAACAATTTGTTCCGTGTAAAATATGTGCGAGCAAACAGAGTGGGGAAATTATGTTTTGGTACGCTGTGGGGCACGTGTGGGTGAGTCTATTGAAATGTAGTGGAGAATTGTGGGTGCGAGATCACATACACAATTAGGTACTTATAAAATTGCATAAAAAATCCCATGGACATTCGCACCTGCTATGTTCTTTCTTCTCTTTGTAATTTTAACGATCTCTACTTTTACTCCGAGGTAAATAATTATACTCATCCTAACAGAAGACCGGCGTAAAACAGCGCCTGTGCTGTGTTTTGCCGAGTGAGTGAATGCTGGAGGCCCTTCGGAAGGGCACGGGGTAACCCCCGTGTAAGTGTAAGTCAGCGTACTTGTGACTCTACTGGTGTTGCGGAAGTCTATGGGCGGCGGCAATTGCTTACCATTTTTATATCCGTCTGCTCGTCTATCACCTTTTACATGAAAAAAAAATCTAGAACATCCGGAGTGGAGTTTTCAACCTTATGAGATACAAGTGTTTCATCACACAAATGTTTGTCCAGAGCGGATCTAAAACCCAAAACTCTTAGAGCTCCAACCAGGGTAACCCTATAAACAGAGCTCAAAGGGGCGTAAAACGGCATCTCAGCAGGCCTTCAAGGTGAGGATGACAGACTCAATAGGTACATTGTTTGTTCTTTTGTGCCTGTCAACCTCATATTCGGGTCTCACGGCCGCTTACTATCGGCGGAGTTAGGTCATCTTGATTGTCCTCAATATAAAAAAAAACCCCTAAAAATGTGTCATTGGGTCAGTCAAGATAAAATGTCCTCCTACTAGATAAAAGTTTCAAGGTACTCGTAAAACCTTGATAAACTTGTCGGCATCATAAAAATAATATTCACGCCGACGTGGCGTTTATCCGGAATAAACTACTGTTTATCTGAAACAACATGTTGGCCGCATAAAAGTTACCATTTCAGCTATTCTTTAGTGCCTATTGTCTTGGTCGGACTATGAAGCTACTATGGCTATGCTTCTTTTAGCTCAACTCCTTTTTGGAGTATTCGAGTTTATTTGATGCAGAAGGTTCCGTACACGGATACGCCCGCAGTTATCTTTAGTTATACAGTAGGCAGTTTATTTGAAACTACATGTCAGCAGCATAATAGTTATTAAAAAACTAACTCATCTTAGCATACTCCCTAGCCTGCATAACATCCAAGCCCAGTTTCTGTCCAAGTACTGGCTAGAGCTCAACCTGTGGTACACCAATTTTAACAGATTACTTACTTACTCGAGAACAGAGGATTAACAGAGGATCCAGATCTACTTAATCATGCTGACACGTTTCAGAAACGATTTGAAACATGTAAGTTTATTTTAATATAGTTGTTAGCCGCGACTTCGTCGTGTGGAAGCAATCTTAATTATTTCATTATACTCACCCCCCCCCTTAACCCCTTACAACCCCTTTTTTGCAATAAAAATTAGCCTATGTTCTTCTCAGTGTCTATGACCATTACCAAATTTTATTCAAATCTGGTCAGTAGTTTTGGCGTGAAAGAGTAACAGACAGACAGAAGTACTTTCGCATTTATATTATCAGTTAGGATTTAGTAACAGTGTACGTTGTGGCAAAACCTCTTCGGTTCTCTTATTTCAGCGTAGATCACTAAAAAGTTCCTCTACGCGCCCCATCCCGGTTTGTGAGAAGATTGCAAAATATTTCTGTCCCCGCGGTGTCATTTGCCTAACTTTCCAGTTTGAGTGAGCTTAAAACCCCAAGTTTTTGTATAGAACGCCGGTAGACTTGTTCAGATGCAAGATTTTTATATTTGGATGAGAAATGTGCTCTTGCTGTTGCGCGAACAACTTTGCTCTAACGGCTCTTTAGAGGCAAGGCCGTGCGAATTATTTTTTATGTTATCCCATGACGGATAATTGTTTGGTAAGCGATTGTTGCCGCTTATAGATATCCATAATTAATAAATAACACATTTGGGCTCCAAAGGTGGCTGAGTATAACATATTTAGTTATATTTATAGCTCTTTAACCACATTTATTTAATTAATTTAGCAATGAGCATCCTTTTAAATAATTCAGTGCCCTCCCGGGTCTATAAGTGATACGTACCTACATTTGATTACCATCAAATTATTGTTACCTAGATGCAATAACGATATTGATTACTAAACGGTGCCAATATTACTTTACCAAGAAATTGTCTAACTACACCGCAATATTCGTTCATTGTATTCGAAATTATGTCTAATCGAACTTTATACTTCGGAAACTATTAGACACGAACCCTATCAATTACACAAAGGCATGTAATTACTAAACTATTACGACGAATATAGTATGTAATAAGCTGTTTGTCGATACAATAAAATATGTCAATTGAGTTTGTGGGTCGCACTTTGAGGCGACGGCTACTAATAAAAGTATTTTTTTAATAACCCTGTTTAGATCTAGTCAGAACAAGAATTCAATTCTGCTTAAAGTATTCCACAGACGAGTGTACTTGGTCCGGGCAGGGCTACGAATATGGTGCGCTCCGAACCATATTCGATCGTGTAGCGCACGGTCTGCCGGACATTCTTGTTATTCAGCTGGTTCAGACCGCACCATGTTTGCGATCCAGTCCGAACCAAGTTCGACCGTCTGTGAAAACTTTCACGCTTAGGTATTTTGCTTACTTTTCTTATAAATAGTCTGTATCTGACGCGGTATGAAAGGCGACCTAATTACTAATTAGTACGATCCAAAATAAGTCTTACCTCCAAAAATTAGAGCTTTCACCTCGAACAGTTTTGTGCCTCTTCCTGCCAGTCATCTGTGAAAAGTCCGCGCAAATATTTTTCGACCTCATCTTTCTTGGACGACTGACTGGCCTTCTCACATCACGATGTCTCTTTCTATTTTTACTGCACAATCCTCTCATATTTTTCATGATTAATGAGACGATGAAACCGATGCGCTTCATTCTTACCAATTTTTTAGCCTGATCGGTAGACTAGGGTGAGCCTAACAACATTGGCGACACTAAAGCGCATCGGTTCTTTGTTTGCATAGCAGCTCTCTTTTTAAACTCCTTCGTGCACTGGACTGGTATCTATACAGGTTCCACCAGAATCCTCCTCCAAATCTTTCGTTCTGCCTCTGGTAGCTTAGTTTATTACTTCAAACGATCGAGTCTCGGCTGTGGGGCATCCGACCGCGATTGCGCTGAGATGGATTCCCCAGGGGTTTTGGCTAGGGTTAGAGTCCCACACACTACCTTGTCCCCCAAGGGTGACAAGGTGAAGGTCATGATGGTTTCTCCTGGGGAAACAAAAAAAATGTTTTAATGGTAATCAGGGTTCACAGTCGTACAATCGTATATCAAGATTGGACGTGTCATGTCTTGTAAGTACAGATTATTCAGTGCTAATCGGTATTTGAATCGTCGATATGTTAATATCATCGGTAACAGTTAAAACGACAGTGATTGTAATATACCTACACAGGAGATTATGAGTAGGTATTGTGATAAATGATAGACCCATAAACTAACTTCGCAAAAACTTATTTTTCTTTTGTATGTTTTACTTAAAAAGATGACATTTTTATTTAGGCCCAATGAAATATCACAGGAGGTGGAAGAGTTGAGTCTCATACAAAAACTCGGGAGTTTCGGCGATAAATAAGAGATAATGGGCCATTCTTTGCAAAAATATTATGAAAAAAGGATTTGCTGTTATAAGGGCCCGGCTTGTGTGAAAGTATTTTAGTACCTTTGTAAGCGATTCTTAGATCCTAATTGGCAGCTAAGGCTCTACGATATTACCTTGCTGTTTGGTTTTTAATTAATATATTTTTTGTAGGTATATGATAGGTAGCGGATGAGCAAACATATACAGAATATTCATAATTATAATACGGCTTCATGCTATTTATTTTTGAATATTATAAAGAAACAAACTGAAGTAAATAAATGATACAAATAATATTCAATTTTCAAAAAAATTATAATAAATTATTTTATAAAATCACAATATAAATGAATAATTATTCCTTCAGGTTTTGTATAGACTGGTCCAATGGCTGTCCCATATTTAAAAGGTCGTAAGTTCAATCCCCATCCCAGACAAACATCCGTAGTACCTAGATACTATTTACTTATATATTATGTGAACATGTATGCGACTATCATAATACTTTACTACATATTTGTGCGATAACAATGCATTAAAACATTTCAAGCTTTGAACTTAAACCTTCTAAGTCAAAAACGGGCTTTTTCATTTAATGACGATACTTTAGAACTGTTTGAATAAAAACCGTAACAGTATGGGAACAAAAACATGTCTTTTCCCGGAAAATTAACGTTTCTACAGGATGTGCCATAAAAACTCTTTGTGACAGGCCGAATTTCATGCGCAACGCCACGGGCAGAACATACTTTTTGTATCTTTTTCTTTTAAAAGTCCTTCAACTGAGAAAGTTAAAGTGGAAAAAATGTGAACTGGTATATTTTTAGGATATCACAAAAGGATTAGTTTGACGCAGTTAAAATAAAATGTGTTATGTTTTAAACACAGACCCCCTTACTAGACCCCCTTACTAAAGGCGAATAAAGTTACGCATGGTTTAAAAATTATGCTGTTACTGTTATAAAAGTCACAAATGAAAGTGACAGCATCAGTTTAGGCTAACTAGTCCGATGGCGAACTTGTTAAAATCACTTTAAAAACTTTGATTTAGTTCTTTTTACAATGTTGTGCACAGTGCACAGTGGTGTGAGCGCCGGTTGATATGCAAGGGTAGCGGGTTTAAATCTCGCACTGAATCGATACAAATGTTAATTGTTGATAAAACATTTTGTAAATTGGTGATTTGTTGTTCCTTGTTTTCATGGTACATACAAGAGAAAAACTTAGCTTGGGGCTAGCTAGGGCAACATTATTTTTATGTTGTTGTGTGTCATTATGGTATACAGGGTAAATGTATACACATTTACATCTTAGCCACATTTGTTCTATGACTTTTGGGAATTCCAGCAAAATAAATTTTTCATACGAGTACAATGTTGGTCACATCCGCGTCACTAGATCTTTTTTGTGACTGGCCGTCACAAAAATTTTCGACGATTTTTCCAAAGTTGTAGAACAAAATTTGTTTAGTATGGTTGGTAATAGGATGTAAATGACCGATACACCCTGCCGTGTATTGTTAAATTTAAAATCAAGTCCAAAATATTTTATAAGTTAGTTGTAACGGGCCCGGTCGTTTAATTCAAGTAAAACTTCTAATGATATTTTTTAAGGTGTGTTAATATTAAAAACTCAAGAGCAAAACCATACGTCACTATTATCACTTACATTGTTATCTTTTTACGAGCGTATCGTGAATTTCACCCATTTGCTTTACGGTATACGTGGGGCTAAGTTTGTAAGCCCAACTTGTCTAAGGTGGACCCATCCTTTGTCAAGAATCAAAGGCTTATGATAAGAATAGTGGAGAGAGAAATAAGAACGATGTTTAGTTTTTATGAAAATAATGATACCAGTTTCCGTAAACTGCTTTAAATCAAAATTCCATTATGCATTTATAACCAGCAAAAACATTGCACAGCGCTTAGAAATCGTTAGATAAGAAAAAAACATTTAATGAATTTACAATTGTTATGTACAAAACTGAAAATATGAAGAACCTACTTATACAAACCTTAAGACAGTGAAAGAAACTTGAGAGCTGAAAAGGAAAAGGTGGAGTATTTATCATAGACGGAATATTAACAAATTTAAGTTACTCTTGGACGCAATCTATTCGTGTAAAAGTCACGCTTCGGCATGAATGGGCCGACTCGAACTGAGTGAGGCCCCACAGAAGACCGGCTTGAAGCAGTGCTCGTCGAGTGAGGGCATCGGAGGCTCAATTGGAGGGAAGGGGGTTAAAGGTTGCAGGGCACTTGTGACAACAAGTGTCTTTGGGCGGCGGCAATCGCTTAGTATCAGGTGATCCGTCTTCTTCTCTGCCATCTATTACATAAAAAAAGAAAACTATCTCTGTCAAAAATCTGTTTGAAGTAAAACGTGACTGGCCTAGTTTAATATAGTAATAACGCAGTACGTAGTATATCTCCCGTTTTAATCAACTGAAGCATAAAAGCACGGAATTGAAACCGTAGATCACAGACTACATTGTTGCTTCTTTACGAGTGTATCGCGAATTAAATAAACCCTTTAATACGGGCACAGGTGGATAACATAGGTTTTACTCGTGATAATAATAAGAAATAACTGGAAACTCTAAAAATTATACCAAACGCGGCATATTTATCATAACTTTATTTTTTTACTCTGTATGTTTTGTCCGCTAGAGGGCGCCACATTAGATTTTGTGAAACTTCATATAGCCTATAACCAGCGGACAATTAAGACGCTTATAATGATATGTCATTTGTCGAATTATGATAAGAAGTTTAGAAGATACGTGGAAACAGATGAACATACATACATAGCCTGTCAAAATCATAACCCTCCTTTTGCTTTGCCGTAGTCGGGTAAAAATGATAGACAAATACACTTACAAAATAATAATTTCATGCATCTCATATATTGACCTAATTCCGTACTAAGTAACTCAAGGACTTGTGTCACGGATGTCAGACAACAGAGAAATTATAAATAATATCATCATCAGCCTGTGTTAGTCCACTGCTGGACATGTGCCTCCCCCAATGTTCGCCATTTCACCCTGTCTTCGGCTAGACGCATCCATTCTATACCAACAGCTTTTCGAAGATCGTCACTCCATCTAGCCGGAGGCCGTCCTACACTACGCTTTTCGAGTCGCGGTCTCCACTCATGAACTTTTCTACCCCTGCCACTTCAGCATGATGATAAGTAATATACTTAAAGATATATAATGTTCAGTGTCTGAACAAATACAAGTGTTCATTACAACTACTTCCTTGAGGTGCGGGTTTTTATTGCGACAATGTAGTGATGGGCTAAATTAGACTTTCACTAAATCACTTTTTTGGAATGGACCATCATGTTATAGTTTCACGATAAGTCCGGAAACCCCGATCTGGATGAATCTATTTCCTCGTATAAATTAAGGGACCGAATTATAAACTATACTTTACTAAAAAAATCTCATTCCTGCAAGAAAACATTAATAAGTCAATGCGAGACTACGAGCGAGAAGCTAGTAAATTATAAAAGCTATTCAACTTGTTGTTTTATACTATTCCTACATAAATTATTTTCTCTGTAGTTCAAATTTCAAAGACAGCAAGACTTATTTACAGCCCAATTATACATTGTTCCCTAAAACAGCATGTCATATCATATTATAACAGGAACTAGTAGTAGTCTATACTATTTATAAAGAGGTATCTTGTAGAAACAACAGCGAGGCTTATAGAAAAATCGAAAACACGAAACACAAGCGCGTTATAGTCGACGCCCAGCGCCATCTATAGGTTCAGTTTGTTACTAATGTCCCGAAGCGAAGTGAGGGCGAGCCACTATGTTATATAAAGTCATACATAACAATCCGGGCTTTATAGGAGCCAGTCAAGTGATAGCGATAACTGATTAACACTTGGATTTATGCAAAAGCTTTGAACGCAAACGAGCATTACTTGCTAAGACGAACGAAAGAGTTAATATTATTTTAGAAGTATAGCTAAAGATACGTGAATGTGTGGTATCGTTATCAGAGTTGGATGGTAGGGCTTAACTGCTTCTAGCTATTGCTTTTCATTAATCTCAAACCGAGCTCAGATAACACGCAATGCTGTACCGCTTTCATAATTTTTCATTTGTGCATTAGAAGTATTTTCTGCAGAGAAATGTTGACCTGGTTTCGAATGTGGGTAAGAAATTCAAGCGTATTTACTTAAGCTAAATGAGCGAGAGAAGAGGATTGTGCAAAGATAAGTTAAAATATTGTTTAAACGAACGATTGTTACAAAATGATATGGACTGGATGTAACAATGATTACTCGGGCTTTTATATATGATTGAAAATGTTCGAGAGGAGAATACTTAGCAAATCACTAGGTATTATAGCGAATATCAACATGTGCAATTTTCTCATGATGTTTTCCTCAACGCCAATTTAGAGGTACTTATGTAAAAGAATGGTCATAAGTTTTAAAAAAATTCAAAGGCTGCATGCTCGGATTCAAACCTATGGTTTATATTTGAGCGAGCATGCAGCTCTCATCAACACGTTTAGGATAATAATAACAATTTGCTGATCACCAGACATCAACTCCGCCATTCATTTCAATCCCAACATTGAAATCTGCCAACACCATAAACAGAGCATCAGTTAGAAATCGAAACAGAATAATCGATTAATTCATAAAACCGGATGGTTTCCACATGGATGGCAAACCAAACGAGTCGAGCTTTAATTAGCAAAGCGATGAACAGAGCGATTGTATAAGGCCCCATTTACAAAATGACGTGGAATAATCGTAATCGCTCGTTGCCGGGAATCAGCCCATAGTTATTGCCGGGTGTCCCGGGCCGCTTGGAGATACGGGTAAGATAATGCTATCAGGTCCTCGACGCCTGCTTTTATCTGTTATGTTGATGGCCAAGTAATATTTCTGATTGGTTTTTGGATATTCGTAGTAATAGAACCTAAATATCGCTGCGTAAAACCCAATTCTTAAAGTTGATCATCAATGCATACATAATTATGTTTATAAACCATAAGTTGTCATCAATGTATACCTATGTATATTAATAAATAAATGTTTGATAGATCGGTAAAAAAGGTGGGGGACGCAGTGGAATAATATAACGCCGTCTTGTATGGAAATATTTATGTTTCATAACGTAAAAGCTAACTGAGTCTCTTGGTAGTAAGTGTCAGAATGACACACAATAAAAACAAACAAAATCGCATTCAAAATAGCATATAAGTCAGTATCTGATTAAATAGATAAGCAGGTATTACCTATACCATCAGATCTACACGCTAAAATAGGAGTAGATTGGCGACATTCGCTGACCGATCTACTGATGGTAAAATATTGCCATTTCTTACCAGTAGAGCCACAAGTGCACTACCTACTTTTGAACTCCCTCAGATTGCGCAATGCGCATCCGCTTTGTTTCTTCTTAGCTTTTTAAGTTAAAATTAGGCAGGTAGATATTTTTGTAGACAAATCATTAATAGTAAATGTATTAAGGATATTGTACTAAGTACTACATATTTTGGTCCGCGATCACTTTGTCTCGGCACATTAGTTCCAAACAGAACCAATAGAAACGGTATACAAGTATTTATCTTTTTCGGTTTTCCTATAAGCCATGACTTGTGCTTCGACGTTACCTATGTTTAAAAGTTAACTCCTTAAAAATCTATATCTATACTATTTATAAAGAGATAACTTCTATAGACAACGACAAGGCTTATAGGTAAACCGAAAACACGAAACGCTTGCGCGATGTAATTGAGCACAGCGCCATCTATTGGTTCATTTCTGAATTACGGTCCCGAAGCGAAGTGAGGGCGGGCCACTAGTAATATAGATATAGAAGATAATGTTTTTCGACGTGAAAGTCTAACCTACTGTAATAGAAAATGTTTGAATTTTCTCCAACAAATAATGTAACAAAGTAGTTAAATTGTGCAATACTCTTTGTGCCCAGATATTCTAAAATATGCGAGGTATTAAAATAAATTTGCCAAAGCAACACGCACTATCTTCTTGTCCCGAAGACAATGATTTATTCACGAATATTGTCAGACGAGCGTTTAGAAAAATAATTTTAGAATTAAATAAAATAAATTAAATTTTACTTCTGATGGCAATGTGTATGGTAGGTCATGATTGAACTGATAGTGTAGATGTTGATAGGTACCTGTCATAAAATGTTAACATCTCGATTCTCATGCCAGAACTATAAGGCTGAGAAAGGCTGAGAGATTTGAATGAGGGGGTATAGGTACTTATTAGCGCAAATGGCTGTACAAACAGATACACACACATTAATGTACGTCAGCCACACATTAGGTTACCACAACCTGTCAAATTTCCTTCATTGATATTGAACCTAATGTCATACAACAGTAAGATGAGAGTCGATTGATGAAATTGATTTTAATATGTGGCTGTACGTACAGCCACATATTAAAATTTATCAGAGTATACAAAACTGACAAATTTCTCAGACTCAACCAGCTGGTTAAAACCCTTAGATGAAGGATCGTGTCTAGTTTTATTACTTTTTTGGTCTTCAAATGTTATCTTATTCTTCTACAACCGCTCGTCTACCAAGCGTAGAATGTGGAAAATAAAGAATTTGTGTAATGCGCCTCGCCCCGCATCAGGGAGGATGTGTCCCAGCTATCTTGTCACACGACCACTTCTTTACTCCTGCACTTCTTATTTATGACTAAAATGCAGATACAAGAATAAACTTGCTATTTGACGTCACATGATAACGGGTGGGGGAAAAATTGCGGTTTTATTATAGGGACCGAACACAGACTGCGCTGCCAATAAAAGTTACTGTAGAGTCGAATATTCTATTTTTCTTCATACTGTATACCAATTTACAAGGTTGCATCAAATAGTGTAAATATAAATAAGATTCGAGTTTTGTTTTCGTTTTTTTTTTTTAAATAATTTACCCTAAATAATAATCTTTCTGTCACACTCAAAGACGTAAATTTTCCTATTGACCCTTATTTTAATACACATCTAAATACTATTAATAAATAAGTTAATGATCATTTAGGTTAAATGACGTCTCTGAGTGAGGTTGTTTGTGTATTTAATGTTACTTTACAACAGGTGTTTTATATTTTCATAATTCATTTTACTCGTATTTGTTGTTTGATAAACATAATCATTCGACCAGTGTTTCCAATTTTGACAAAAGAATATGTTTTCCTTTTCTTAGAGAAATAAATAGAAACCTAGGAGCTCTACAGAAATAGAAACGTCTCTTCAACGAGGCCATTAATATCAGCCCCAGAAATTTATTATAAGCCTCACAACGCATAGGATTCCGAAATCCTACAGCGAAAACCTATTAAACCTTTCCACGGCCCTAAAAAAGTTATTCCGAGAATAACTTTTTACGGTATTTCGTGAATAAACAAAACACAGTAATTACGAAACTTCTTGGAACTTCCGCAACCCGTTTCGTGTTGCTTTTGTAGGTATTCCTCGTAAGGGCAATTCTAAATTATTATTTGTTTGCCTAATGTCCGTTATACAAAGGTGCAGGAATTACTCACAAATCATGCAGAAACATGGATGAAATTAGCTAAACATTTCAATCACGACGGATTTAAACGATTAATGACCGAATTGCGTGTGACTAATTTGACGAAGGCAACTCAGGTTACAGAAATACATGTGAAATTGCAACCTTTCCCATTGTTACTTCGATATTCGTACCCTCATTTTTTGTGGAATCGATTACAATAAAGTTTGATTTACGACCACTTAATACGTTTTTTCAATAACTTACCCCGATGCTAGAAAAATGGCACTTAACTTGATGTATGTGGGTTTAAATTTTACTTAAGGCGTTATTTGTTTTACAATGACATTTTATATGATTAAATGACAACCATTTGACCTCAATTTGAATACCTTACGCATAAGGTAAGAAAGATATATTATCTTCTATGTCAATGCTAGAAGATGTTTTTGTATAGCTTACTAGATAGGTAGATATAGCATATTATGCCATTTTTCTAAATAAATAAACTTTCGCGGTCTTTGTCTTAATAAAACGGATAGTCTATGAGGTCGAATATTACGTTAGGAAAAGCTTGGTTAATAAAATTAATGTTAACATTCAAATCAGAGAATATAATAGTAGTCTCTAGGGAAATCGAATGATATTCCACTATGAAAAATACTACAATAGATGACACTTTACTCGAAAGTGTAGTCGAATCCCCAGGGAACAAGAGTAAAATCGCAGGAACAATATCATTATTTTAAAATATCAACTTAAATGTTAGACGGTCATTCACCTTTGCCTTTAACTTTCATTTTTATTCGCGGAAAAAATCCCAATCAAAGAGGGGCTTATAAGTTTAACGTGGTTTAACTTAGAATTTGTGTAATATTCATATGAAACCTATTACAAAATCGAAAAAAAATAAACTGCTGATCTTATGCATATCTTTGATTGATATTTTATTTATGATCATTACATTATGATAAATTAGACTGATCATAAAAAACAGCCGCTAGATAACTAATTAGATAAGCTAGAAATTTAGAGCAGCCCCGATCAACATTTGGTTTTCTAATTGTAACATCTATCTATGCTATTTATAAAGATGTAAATACCGTAGACAACGACAAAGCTTATATGTACGTATTTCGTAAAGACGAAACACTTGCGTGATGTAATAGACTGCCCAACGCCATCTATTGGTACGGTTTGAAGCTAATTGCAAAATCATTCAAACCTTCAAGAAACGAGCCTATCCTTTTTTTATATTGAGGACGATAAAGATGACCTCACTCCGCCTGATGGTAAGCGGCCGTGAGATCCAAATATGAGGTTGGCAGGTATAGAAGAACAAACTAAGTACCTATTGAGTCTGTCATCCTAACCCTGATGGCCTGCGGAGATGCTGTTTCACGCCTCGTTTCGTTGCCTTTCCTAAAAGGCTGTTTGCCTTCCTTTAACATAAAAAATACATAACGCGAAACGAAATGAGAGCGGGCCACTACTTTTAAATAAAGGTAGTTTCCAGTATATTTTACGTGTCGTCGTGTATTATAAGTCAAAGTCCCAATAAAGCCGACAGTCCGGGTAATCTATTAAAGGGGAAGCCAACAATGGTACAATAGAGTCAGTGTGTACCAGCCTTCGCCGGGTAGGGATCACTTCCTAGCGTAGCTGTGATCCCTTGGAGACCAAACTTTAGTCACATCACTTAATGCAAGTAGCAGCGACGCTGATACGAGAACTAGTCTTTGTACCTCTCTATTCTATTATTATTGAATTGCATTTGAAGTTTGTAGTCCCTCACTAGTGGTTTGAGTACCGGATCGTGTTCTTGGGGTCCTGGGTTCGATTCCCGGGTCGAGTAAAAGTATGTAATATTTTTTTCGAACATCTCATGTTTCTCCGTTCACTGCTGAATATCTAATAGACCTCCCAATGTCAAAAATTGAGGGAGGTCTATTGAGGCTTTCCGCAGATAGTCGACTCTATCTAGGCCGGAGGGCGTCCTGACCATGTACTTTCCAAAATCGCGGTCTCCACTTTTCTACCCCAACAGTAGTCAGTTCTTCAACGATATTGCCATTCTATTGGGCGCTTTAGCATGCTGACAGTGCCTATAGAGTAGGTATTGTAAAATGTTATCTATGAAATAGTTTTATTTTTTATGGACCAACAATATCAAATGCACGAAAATTGATAAAGTAAAACTACCAACACTGTCGAAACTGTATAGAAACCAAAAACAACACAAGCAGCATGTTCTGTTTCATAGACCAACATTTTGTTTTACTGTGAATTTAGGTGGATTTAGATATTTACGATAGACTAGCCAGAATATTTTGCGCTATCAAAAAGTTTTTTCAGTTACCGTTCGGATAGCGAGATTAATGCTCTAACAATATTATTTTTATCCATTCTGTTCTTTGTCAATGCAAAAACCATTACTAAAAAGAGGAATGGCGAAGGAATATGATGCAGGGATAAAAGCTGATATGCCACAACCTTCTTCATCAAGAATGTGATGAATACCATAATTAGGCAAAGGGGCTACTGTCAATTAAATAGCTACCAGTGTCTAGCGAAAACCTGTACTACATCTAGTATGAACTCGCTACAATTGTGCCGAGTTCATACTAAACTATGTTCATTAGACGTCAGTCGCGGCCATCGCTATTTCAAAACGCTGCCTTTCGCCAATAACGCCCTCTCACCCCTCATATCTTTTAGTTCGCTCATCTTAGCGTGCAATTTTAGTTGTGTCTAAATCCTACGCCAGAACCAGGGCGTACGCTTAGACTATGATTCAAGGTGGAAAAGCGCGTATCCTATAAACTGAGCTAGCGTCATACCATCGCTCAATTCTTTAAGTTAACCAAAAAAAACCATCTTAGAATCAATCTGCAGACGTTCAGCTGGTGAATATTACAAATTGCAACTCACTTTTTCTGACCATCGACTAACTTAATTTACGAGGCTCCAAAAGACGTGGTGTGCGACAGCAGTGACCGAAGTCGGTAGCCTGATTGCGCGAAACCATAAGAGAGAAAAACGCACAGCGATAAAATCATAAAAGATTACATGGCTTACCCAGCACACAAACACTGGAAACTTCTAAAGTCAGTAAAGCCTCTCTTATCAATGAAAAAGAAAAGGATTAAAGTGGGCGAAGTGACATAAATAACTCGAAGTACAGGCTCAGATGGATGGAAAACTTTTTATCTGGAGTAAACAGAGCTAAATACCTTTATCTCGGTGCTTTTGTTTCAGCTATGAGGAAGTTTTCTGTTCAATAATAAGTGGGATTACTTAGAAAAGAGGCTGTGTAGGAATCTATTAGTTAGACATTTGTTTCATTGTATAGGTACCTGAGTTTTCACAACCACTAGACGAGCACGCCCCGTTGGTCTAGTGGTTTAGTACGGGGCCGTGATCTCGAGGTCCCGGGTTTGAATCCCGGGTCGAGTAAAAGTATGTAATATTTTTTTCGAACATCTCATGTTTCTCCGTTCACTGCTGAATATCTAATAGACCTCCCAATGTCAAAAATTGAGGGAGGTCTATTGAGGCTTTCCGCAGATAGTCACTCTATCTAGCCGGAGGGCGTCCTACACTGTACTTTCCAAATCGCGGTCTCCACTTTTCTACCCCAACAGTAGTCAAGTTCTTCAACAGATATTGCCATTCTATTGGCACTTTAGCATGCTGACAGTACTTATAGAGTAGGTATTGTAAAATGTTATCTATGAAATAGTTTTATTTTTTATGGACCAACAATATCAAATGCACGAAAATTGATAAAGTAAAACTACCAACACTGTCGAAACTGTACTATAGAAACCAAAAACAACACAGGCAGCATGTTCTGTTTCATAGACAAACATTTTGTTTTACTGTGGATTTAGGTGGATTTAGATATTTACGATAGACTAGCCAGAATATTTGCGCTATCAAAAGTTTTTCAAGTTACCGTTCGGATAGCGATATTAATGCTCTAACAATATTATTTTTATCCATTCTGTTCTTTGTCAATGCAAAAACCATTACTAAAAAGAGGAATGGCGAAGGAATATGATGCAGGGTATAAAAGCTGATATGCCACAACCTTCTTCATCAAGAATGTGATGAATAGCATAATTAGGCAAAGGGGCTACTGTGAATTAAATAGCTACCAGTGTCTAGCGAAAACATGTACTACATCTAGTATGAACTCGCTACAATTGTGCCGAGTTCATACTAAACTATGTTCATTAGACGTCAGTCGCGGCCATCGCTATTTCAAAACGCTGCCTTTCGCCAATAACGCCCTCTCACCCTCATATCTTTTAGTTCGCTCATCTTAGCGTGCAATTTTAGTTGTGTCTAAATCCTACGCCAGAACCAGGCGTACGCTTAGACTATGATTCAAGGTGGAAAGCGCGTACCTATAAACTGAGCTAGCGTCATACCATCGCTCAATTCTTTAATTAACCAAAAAAATCCATCTTAGAATCAATCTGCAGACGTTCAGCTGGTGAATATTACAAATTGCAACTCACTTTTTCTGACCATCGACTAACTTAATTTACGAGGCACCAAAAGACGTGGTGTGCGACAGCAGTGACCGAAGTCGGTAGCCTGATTGCGCGAAACCATAAGAGAGAAAAACTCACAGCGATAAAATCATAAAAGATTACATGGCTTACCCAGCACACAAACACTGGAAACTTCTAAAGTCAGTAAAGCCTCTCTTATCAATGAAAAAGAAAAGGATTAAAGTGGGCGAAGTGACATAAATAACTCGAAGTACAGGCTCAGATGGATGGAAAACTTTTTATCTGGAGTAAACAGAGCTAAATACCTTTATCTCGGTGCTTTTGTTTCAGCTATGAGGAAGTTTTCTGTTCAATAATAAGTGGGATTACTTAGAAAAGAGGCTGTGTAGGAATCTATTAGTTAGACATTTGTTCCATAGTATACCTACGTAAGTAAAATAATGGTGACACGGATGTTGTAATTTTTAAGGACAATTTTGAGTTTAACCAATGAACATAAAAACACCAAGTGCGGTTTCAGATTAGCGTTATTCTTCTTCTTCGTTTGTTAAATAATACGCTTACGCTTTAATAAGTAAAATGTAGTCCATAGAAGGTGAAATATAAGTACATTGCTGGCAACTACAGTAGCGCTACCATGAGTTGACATCTAAAACTGACATAACGTAAACTATTGCTCTGTCTCTTTCAAATGCATCACAATGAAAGAGACAAAGCGATAGTTTTCGATAGCGAGGATAGTATTTCAAACTCATGGTAAGGCTACAGAACCCTACAACACGTGTGGCCCAATACATGCTTTGCCGGCCTTTTTCGCTATACATTTCCATCATAGGTTTATCCATCTTGTTACTGCTAACAATCCTAAATGAGATCAGTCCAGTTAGTAATACTAAAAGAATTTCAAAACATTAAAGATAAAAGCCTTATTATTTATTTATTTATTTAATATAACACATTACCAAAGATAGATTCTTATGGCTATGTACATGACCCTGTTAAGTAGGTATCGCAATAATATAATTAGCTTAAAATTAGGGTTAGGGTTAATTAACATTACCTTCACATCAGTTTATAAGATGTTTTATCATTGAGGTACTCGTCCACTGAATAATAACATTTTTTTTAGTAATAAGAGTTTCAGATGCTTGCGAAATAACTAGTCTTTTTCTTGATTTCTGATACAATCTGGTAATTTGTTAAATATTATTATTGATCTATAATAGGGGCTATTTTTGAAATTGATAGTTTGGGTTCTGGTAGCACCAATTTAGTACTACGATGACTGCTGCTTATGAAATTATAGTATGATACATGCTGTCTTACAAATGTTGCAAGGCAATTAATAAATAAGTAATTTAAAATGTATAAACGCCAAGTTTTAAACCAAGGTGTAGGTGCTCTAAGTTTCTTCTTCAAGTATTCGAAATTCTGCGATGCGAACAAACCTTTGTTTGAATTCGTCATATTTAGTTGTTGAATAATTTATTGTAGGTACGTTTGCTTAGGATGGTGTTGTGATGGAACGATACGTCGCAACCACGTCTGCAAACTTTGGGCGTGATTAATGAAGGACGGAGGTGGCCCTACGTCAAAGTACTGCTACTTTATTCACATACAACACAATATGGATTGAATGCTTAATTAGTAGTTGAGTTGAATGTTACCTGTATAGTTATGACTGCCTCGGTGCGCAGTGGGTAGTGGATCTCACTTTAAAGCGACTGCGGCGCGTACCTACCTGAGTTTTCTGTTCTGAAATTCTCAGTATCGTCGTCAGCACGAAGTCTTGAAGTTGGAGGTCTTGTACCTACGTGCGTCGGAAAGCACGTTTAGCTATTGGTTCTGCGCCTGATCTTCGGTCGTGTCCCACACTAGTATCCCATCTAAATATGAGGGCAAGGGAATAGAGAGTGCACCTATGTTTGCCCACACACTTGTACACAATAAATGTCCTGCGTCGATGGCTGATCGTTGAGATTGGCCGACATAGCCATATATCGGTTAGGTACAGCGGCTCTCTGACCTTGATTCCAGGCGCGATGAATTAAAAGCCCAACCACCCGCGGCTATAACGTACAATTATGTCGACGGTGTGCTCACATGCCCGCAGTGTGCGAGAGTTTTGGCGAGAAAGATTGGCTACGTAAGCCACATGCGAGCCCACCAACGACAGCTGGAAAGGAGTTGAAGCGGTCGCCGTGGCCGAAATCGGCCGGACTCCATCATCATCAGGAGGACATTATAATTATGAGCGCAGCTGCCAGGTCATTTCTCGCGGTGGTACCTAATCGATTTGGCCACGAAAGTCAATCTCAGTAATAGCCGCGTACGTAAGATATATTGTGGTGCTCATTTGTGTGCGCGATCACAAGTTTACCCTCATATTTAGAAACACGATAGCACGATAGTGATACGAGCGAATGGGGACCAAGCGCAAGACCAACGACTTAACATGCTTTTCAATGCACGGGGGTACGAGACCGCCAACTTTAAAACTTCGGGCTGACACTGAGAATTTCTTAACACAAAATGAAGTGAAAAGTTTTGGCTCGACCTGGGGACCGCACCCGGGGCCCCAAGGCAATGTACTCACATGTATGTTCTTTAATTTAGTTGGCGGAGAAAATTTTGAGTGGACATGAACCATGGATACGGCTCTGCGACAAGATGGGATGATGACATTCGGAGGCCAGCTGGAGTGGACTGGATGAGAGTGGCCGAAAAATCGGGAGTGCATTAGAGAGACCTATGTCAAGAAGTGGACGAGTG
Source organism: Cnaphalocrocis medinalis (assembly GCA_014851415.1). NCBI lineage: Eukaryota > Metazoa > Arthropoda > Insecta > Lepidoptera > Crambidae > Cnaphalocrocis > Cnaphalocrocis medinalis. The sequence continues at coordinate 10,525,782 of CM026285.1, read as the reverse complement.
TGGGTAGCTGATGATGTGATAGTTGTGTGTGTGTGTGTGAACCACGGATAGACAAAGCGTAGTAGATGGCTTACCAGTTTGGGCTGCCAACCGTAAGAAAAGAAAATAGAACATTTTTAGAGTAAATTCTCATTCATTTCGCTTGGCACAAGTTTTGAACTACAGAGGTATTTTTTATAAAGCACGTTTGGTTTTTACCATGCGCTAGGGAAATCAATGATCCAGATTCGGTCGGCACGAGAGAAGCGTTGACCTAATAAAACAACAGTAGCCGACAAAAATTAATAATGTGGGGGAAAATAAAACGGGAACATTTTAATAGATGCCAATTTTGATTAATTTTAATTAAAATCGAGATTTCAGAGGGTGGGGCATGCAAATCGGACGTTCTCTGCCGGATTTTTAATTTGAAAACGTATTGACGAGTTTAAGATGCCTGTTTATGTTTATATTGATGAAAAGGGCATGGGGGGCTGCGATAGGTTAATAAAAACCATGAACATTTTAATAATATTGGAAAATTGTTTTAATAAGAAAGTCTTTCTATCGTCACTGTAGCATACTTTTACTTAATTATAAGGTAGAGTAGGTATGTAGGTAGGTAGGTAGATGAATAATAAAATGCTTGAGGTTAATAAACATTTTCGCTAAACCATTAATTAATAAATAATTGGGTATTTTTTCTTTTTAATATTTTTATTAGTAATCTGACCCTAGATTTAAACTATCTTTATAATAATTACAGTGGGAAACTTTGTTACCATATAACTATGAAAGATACTCGTATGTACGTACATATATTAACGCTTAATGCTAACGAAAATAATAATTCAAGGTCATTCCTATAAAAATCTCGCCTACCTCTCGGACTATTTCAATACATTATACGCCTTTTTTACACACCTTGGCCGAAGCCTCAAAGGCAACCCCAAAACTCGCCTCGAAATAGTTTCCAATTAAACAAAACCGTATAGAGGAGCGTAAAAACGTAACCCTTTTTGTGGTTCCAAATAAAAGTCAGTCTCTGCCAGATTCGTGGGAAGTCGCTCGCATTGAGGCACAAAATAGGGAACCGGGAAGGAGGCCCTAAGGACCGGACTGTATGTAAATTTGGACTGTACAAAAGGTGGAGTAATGTGAAAAAGAGATTGGGACTGTGGCGTTCTCATCGATCGAGCGATTTTGAATGCAAAGTTCACGTTTGTGGCAACAGGAAGGACGGGTTGAAATTTAGTGGTTTCTGATGTATGAACTTCGGATTTTGTTATGCAAATTAACGTTATTAGTTTCGGTACCCTGATCTTGTAATACAAAGGTCTATTCAATTTGGTTTTTTAAGCATCATCGTAATTATAAATCTTTAAGGATCACTAAAAATAGAGACTATTATTTTCACCGAGCGAACTTTTTTTAAACTGTCCGAAACGTGCAGATTTCCTAACGGTGTTTTCTTTCACCACTGAGCTAATGGAAAAAATATAAATATAGAGTTGAAAAATTCATTGGTGTATGCTTTGATTTGAATCACGACCCCCCGTATGGAAGTCACGTTCTTATCAACTGAGCTACCAACACTCTTTATTTGTTAAAAACTCACAATATTACAAAATATACTCAAATTACACCATTTTTTTTCAGTTAAATCAAAGAGTAAATCAGAGTGACTGAAAAGGAACGAGGAGCAAGCAGGAAAGCAGATAAGTGGCTCAACAAGGCGTTATGAGGGAGAGACAATAAAATTTTAATAAAGGAGCAGTTAAACCAACCCTGTTCGTTTCCTTTATTTATTCTAAATTATTTTCAGGACAAATAACCCTTATCTACAAATGTCAGCGCACATTACAAGAGGTCATTGACCTGCGAAAGGATAATGTATGTGTGTGTATTCAATTTTTTCAATATTACTAATTACACTTACTTATTTATTATACACAGTTGGCTTATAGGTACTTAGTATAATTTTGTTCAGTGATCTCAATTTTAATTAAAATCGAGATTTCAGAGGGTGGGGCATGCAAATCGGACGTTCTCTGCCGGATTTTTAATTTAAAAACGTATTGACGAGTTTAAGATGCCTGTTTATGTTTATATTGATGAAAAGGGCATGGGGGGCTGCGATCGGTTAATAAAAACCATGAACATTTTAATAATATTGGAAAATTGTTTTAATAAGAAAGTCTTTCTATCGTCACTGTAGCATATTTTTACTTATTTATAAGCTAGTATAGAGTAGGTACAATTGGAAATAATATTTAATTGAAATAAAAAGTATTTTATACGGTGAATAATAAAATGCGGGAGGTTCATAAACATTTTCGCTAAACCATTAATAAATAAATAATTGGGTATTTTTTCTTTTTTAATATTTTTTAATAATAATCTGAATCGATCTTTATCATAATTACAGTGGTAAACTTTGTTACCATATAACTATGAAGGATACTCGTATGTACGTACATATATTAACGCTTATTGCTAACGAAAATAATAATTCAATGTCATTCCTATAAAAATCTCGCCTACCTCTCGGACTATTTCAACATTATACGCCTTTTTACACACCTTGGCCGAAGCCTCAAAGGCAACCCCAAAACTCGAGCCTCGAAATAGTTTCCAATTAAACAAAACCGTATAGAGGAGCGTAAAAACGTAACCCTTTTTGTGGTTCCAAATAAAAGTCAGTCTCTGCCAGATTCGTGGGAAGTCGCTCGCATTGAGGCACAAAATAGGGAACCGGGAAGGAGGCCCTAAGGACCGGACTGTATGTAAATTTCGGACTGTACAAAAGGTGGAGTAATGTGAAAAAGAGATTGGGACTGTGGCGTTCTCATCGATCGAGCGATTTTGAATGCAAAGTTCACGTTGAGGCAACAGGAAGGACGGGTTGAAATTTAGTGGTTTCTGATGTATGAACTTCGGATTTTGTTATGCAAATTAACGTTATTAGTTTCGGTATCCTGATCTTGTTATACAAAGGCCTTTTCAATTCGTTTCTCTTTAAACCTCACCGTAATTATAAATCTTTAGGATCACTAAAAATAGAGACTATTATTTTCACCGAGCGAACTTTTTTTAAACTGTCCGAAACGTGCAGATTTCCTAACGGTGTTTTCTTTCACCACTGAGCTAATGGAAAAAATATAAATATAGAGTTGAAAAATTCATTGGTGTCTGCTTTGATTTTGAATCACGACCCCCCGTATGGAAGTCACGTTCTTAGCAACTGAGCTACCAACACTCTGTATTTGTTAAAAACTCACAATATTATAAAATATACTCAAATTACACCATTTTTTTCAGTTAAATCAAAGAGTAAATCAGAGTGACTGAAAAGGAACGAGGAGCAAGCAGGAAAGCAGATAAGTGGCTCAACAAGGCGTTATGAGGGAGAGACAATAAAATTTTAATAAAGGAGCAGTTAAACCAACCCTGTTCGTTTCCTTTATTTATTCTAAATTATTTTCAGCACAAATAACCCTTATCTACAAATGTCAGCGCACATTACAAGAGGTCATTGACCTGCGAAAGGATAATGTATGTGTATTCAATTTTTTCGAGTAATAATCTCCACTTATTATTATTACTTATACATAGTTGGCTTATAGGTACCTGGAATAATTTTCTCCAGTGATCTCCATAAGTGGCAGACCTCACTTTATTTCATAACAGTTGGTTCCATTGTCTACCAATAGATGGCGCTGGGCGTTGACTTGCATCGTGCTAGTTTGTCTTTCGGTTTGTTATAGATAGATAGAAAGGGAAAGGAAGACGTTAATACGAAATGAAATGCCTAAAACGGAAAATTAAGCTATACGAAGCGAGTGAATGATGTCAAATTATTTTATAAGCGAACTCCCGGCAAAAGGGCGAAGAAAAATACCTTTTTTTCAATACTTATTATCTGCTGATAGTAGTTACGCAGAAGCTATTTAAAAATCTGATGAATCAGAAAATTTTGAAGATTTTCCATTTCCCCTTTAAATTTTTCCCATGATATAGGTACACGAGTAGACCAAAAACCATAAAAAAGTACGACACGCTGCAAAAAGTAAGAGCGCAATAACTCCGCGAATTACCTACGCCGGGAAACTAGAATCCCATATTACTTGAGAATAAAGGAGCACACGAGCCTGTGGCGAAAAAAAAATACATCAGTGAAAATTGTTTCCCGCCCGGAGGTAGAATGCTTGCGAAGATTACTTTGGCTGATCGTCCGTGGCGGCCGATTTTCTTAGTTTATGAGACGAACGGTTGGAACGAGGAGCGAATAGTTCATTCAGCGAGAATAGAACCTTTTTAGTGATCTGTGAAGAGAAAAGTGGGAAATGTCGACGGTGGGGGCTTTGTAAATGATAGTCATGGGGGAAGAATGATCGAAACCGAAAATAGTTGAGGAAATGAAATCGTCATGCGTTTCAGAAGTTTTGGAAAATAAAAGTTCTTTGATTTATCTACTCGTGTATATGTTACTGTAAAAGCTCGAACTAGGGTAGATCTCAAGATTTAAGTTTAAATCCTAAGATTTACCGCCATGAGTTGGTAAATGTAAGGAATTCTGAATATATATTTTTAGAGCCTTTACCATTCGAGTTCAGTATAGGCTAGGTTTTACCACAGTCAGCTGGTACATGTTGGTTTTAGGAATAAAACAAAGAGTAATTCTTAATTATAAGTGGGTTATGGGACAAGTCGCCCGAAAAAAATCGCCCGAGAATTTCAAGATTTTTTGGCCGGTCAAATTCTCTTATTTTCAGAATTACTTACATTTACCAACTCATGTCGGTAAATCTTAGGATTTACACTTAAATCTTAAGATTTAATGTAGGTCGAGCTTTTACAGTAACATATACATATCGACGGGCTCGATGGCGCATTTGGTAGTAACCCTACTTCATACGCCAAAGATCGTTGGTTCGATACCTACCTGAACAAACAGAGATGAGCACTTGTGTTTGTTCAATTTTATGTATTTTAACTATCGGAGTCAGTCATAGCCACAGCCTCTCGATAAAATACTGCTTTCGAGATTACTTTTTATGAAGTCGTAGATCTTAACATCCTATTTGGTAAAAACTCGGTTGCTCACGTGACAACTCACTCGACACAGAAGCAGTGTAAAAACAAAAACAAATCTCATTGTAAGCTACGGAATGGATTGTATGAATAAAAGATTATATCAATTAGGTACTTAGCGGCACTTCACTACTCAAAATAAAACACCAAATTTGTATGTAAATTATAAAACACCAAATTAAATTAGTTAAGACTTTTGAACTGCAACAGCCGATATGAGATGTTCGACGACCTACCACAGAATCTTCTACTTATTACGTTAAGAATAGGATTACTCGATCGAAGGTATAATACAGTGGCTTAAAGTCTATAACATCGTAAGAGGACTTATAGACGAGTTATCATGGCGCCGCAGTCTACTGTTAGACTAATCCATTTCGTCTGGCTAATTTCTTATTCAAACCTATACAGGGTCGCAATGTGTATTTTAAGCAAGAGCGATCCATACTAGTCGACTGTGTGTTGAATGACTTTGTCTCTTGCATTTTTTTTTTTATTTTACAATACTGATGTTTTTTTTTTTATTCTTCAGTGTCCGATATTGGACTGGCATCAAATCCGCCGAACAAGTTTTTGGGAATGCCATGGATGAGCCACGATTTAACGAGCTATGATGGCCATTGTTTAGTACTAAGCGGCACATCAAGTAAAATACTTACCTTTTTTTATTTAAATGACGTGATCTTATTAAATTGAGTGGCTTCGTTCCATAAAGGTTTAGCTTAGTTGTTTCATTTGACTGGCCCGATGGTACATTTTGGTATGATGTTGAAAACAGGTCCAAACCTTTATAGCGTCAAAAACAGACAAGATTAAAATCGATAAAAGATAATGTTATATTTCTCTTGTTAAATAAATTTTAAGCATTGAGTCTTTATAATTTGTAACTCATTAAAGTGACCATAATAAAATTCTAAGCGATGTAGAAGTGACTTGATTAGGAGGACGTCACAAAAATCAACAAGTTTACAAACACCCAAAACCCTAGCCATATTTCCTGTCTATTCCATAAATAGAATAAATTATCCCATAGAGAGAGAAGTAACTTACTTATTTATCGGCTCAGAACTGAGCACAGGTGTGTATGGGTCTTATAGACGGTTTACGTGGCCCTTGGGTGCCTGTGACGCATCGGCGGCGCGAGACCATTAGGATTATTCACACTGCCTCTGTGAGCGTGTTGTGAGAGGCAGTTTGTAAACATAACAAACGCGGAAACACAATTGCGTAGTTATGTTAGAGTATATTACACCTAAATCAAGCCACGGATAAAAGTATAAAGTTAAGTATCAGCCTATATAAGCTGTCCCATTGTAGGGCAAAGGCTTCCATCATAGAAATCAAGTCATCGCTACTACAAGTGTAATGGGAAGCCTAAGCTTAATCACCACGATTGTCTAATGTGGATTGATGATCACAAACCTGGGCTATGTTCGAAAATTTTAAACATAATGTCGGGGTGGGGCCACATGCGGCTGGAGGCAGGGTATGTATAGACATATTGCTGTATGTATAAGCTGCATATGCACAAAATAGATTGTTTATATGCAGTACTCAGTAGTATACTATATCAAACTGCCAAAGGATAAAAGCATACTAAGTTTTTTTAATTTGGGGATCAAGAAGAAATCCTACATCTTAATATTAATCCTGCAAGTTCAGCATGAATTCATGCTAGGTACGAGTATATGCCGTCAGTTTGCGTGCGTTGAAAGTAGTTGTACGGTTACTAACATATCGTAGGTCTATTTTAACATAATATTATGAAAACAATAAACAGCTGTCAAACTTTTGCAGCTTCTGTGCCTAATCATTTATTTGTTTAGAAGTGCCACTGCACTGCATCACACTGAAGAAGTCATGCGCCGCGTACGGTCTCCATCGTTTCAGTCTCACGCATCAGAACCGCATACCTTTTAGAATATACCACCAAATTTATTATTGAGTCCAAGCGATATACGTAGGTACGATCAGTTATGAACGTTGAAAGAACTCGTTATACAACGATTGGCTACTATGGGACTTTTTGCGTTCACACGGGACTGGGCATCGACTTCGTCGGTCGACGTCAGCGCAATAGGAAATCAAGCCTCTCTACCTCGGATAGGATTATTCACACTGCCAGTGTGAGCTTGTTTGTAAACATGCCCACAATGGAAAAACAATTGCTTAAAATTTCGTTAGGTTCCGTGTAATGTTTACTTAACTGTCAAAATAAGCGCAACACTGACTGTGTCTCCTTTTGATGCAGCTCTTTTGAGAGTCACGGATAAATCCTTGCGTCGACGCATGATGGTCTCCTCAATCTCAGCCGTTACTACTTTACTATGACTGAGTGTTTTGTCGGATTTTCACTGTCTCAAACACCACGTTGGCATAGAATGAATGAATGAATTAATTATGCTTTTTATTGCACACAAAACCGAGATATAAAACTTAAAGCTAGTTATAACAGGAGTAATGTACAACAAAGGCGGCCTTATCACATACTACTTATCATAGACTTCATCTAATGTGATTCAAACCCACGTTCACAATACGTCCTAGCCCTTAGCACTCGAAGCTACAAGCTTGCTCTTAAATCACTAGTGTGACACCATCCTTAGGTCTCCGTCTTAGATAACTCCTACCTACGTTTACAAGCTATTATATTAATGTCGTGAAATACGATACACGGGTTCTGACGTTGTTGTTGGGCTTAAACTGTTTAGTGACGTGTTTCTTTTTTACTAAAGGATAGTTTCTTATATTGTGTTAAGGAATATTTCGGAATATTTCTGAAGTTGAAGTGTGGCAAATCTGCTCTAGTGTGCTGCTTAAAAGTAGTTCATAATACTTGGAATGTTCAATTTTCTTAAAGAATGTAGGGTGAAATATTTGAAAAGAAAATTACCTTCCAAATAAATAAATAGTTCAGGACTCAAAACCAGAAGTTTTTTGTATCGTGAAAAATACTTAATAATATTTTAAAATGTGCTCAACAACATGGAACACAAAATCAATTAATTTTATACATTATCTAAAAACATTGCTACGGGAATCGAACTCGCGGCCCTTGCATCTCACCTAGTGCCCAAACTACTGCGCTAACCATTTAAGGCAGTCTAATCTAGCAAAAACGACTCTATCATAGATTTATATCATCATTATAAACTTTCATAAATATGACTTAAAATCTGCGAATTTTTATCATAGAATCATTAGCGCAAATTTTGCACGCTATCCGAACTCGATATTAAAAAGTGAATCTCACCTAACGTCCAGATAACGTTGCTCTTTTTATACGAAGCAATATTTCCTCTTAGGGACGTATATCACTCTTTTTTCCTCGTCTAAAACCTCTTTTTTCCTTGTCTAAAACCTAAAGCCAGCAACAAGGCATTGTTGTTTTGCTTTTGGTACAACGTTCAGGTGTTGACTCAAAAATATTGCTGCTACATTTTTCTGAATGGACATAGCGAATTTGATTTTAGTGCACTCTTTTTTGCTGAGCGTCATTTGGTAAATGCGAAATCGCTTTTTATAATTCCAAATCTTGACGTTTCTTTATGTCAGCGATAGTAGTTTTTGGGCTTCGATATTACATGTTTATGGCCTGCTTCATAATCCTTCGCCATTCCTCCCGCAGTGATGCTTTTTAGTGCATTCGTAGAGTGGACAGTTGAGGGCAGACGCTGATCTGACAACCACGACCACTCTAGTCAAGAGTGTGACGACACAGAAGAAAGGATTATATTATGTACCCTAACCAACTCGTGTCAATGACTTGTTAAACGGTTTTTTTTGTTACTAAACTTAAAAGGACTTTCATATACATTTTTTATATACATTTTTAAATACAGTACCGTCTTGAAAATGAACGCTTTGAAGAATCAATTCTGAAGCGTGTGTATACAAGTAAATACCTAGTGCCTATTTTAATCTGCAAGACTGATATCCAATTCATAGTCCGCTTTGCAAAAGGTTTGCTTTTAACCCAGGAGTGGAAACCATTATACATAGGTTAGTGATAGTAGTAGAGTACGCTCAATCTGGAGGGAAGGGGGAGTTAAAAGGGCAGCTCTTGTTACTCTGCTGTAGATACAGTAGTTAGTAGCCCCCTTGGTGAATAATGCTATATAACTCCGTTATAGTTCCTCAAGAATAAATTTCACGATTATATAGACAGAGTATCCTAATCCTAATCCTAACTAATATTATAAATGCGAAAGTAACTCTGTCTGTCTGTTACTCTTTCACGCCAAAACTACTGAACGGATTTAAATGAAATTTGGTATGCAGATGATCTAGACCCTGAGAAAGAACATAGGCAAATTTTTATTGCGTGAAAGGGGTAGTAAGGGGTTAAAAGGGGGGTAAAAAGTTACTTTTCCACGCGGACGAAGTCGCGGGCGGCCGCTAGTAATATTATAAGTACTATCTTATGATTCGTTTGCTGGTTGGTAAGCCATCTATCAAATAAAAAAAAACATTTAGAGTAAAGAATACCTAAAATAATGACGTAATAAAAACCACAAAAAAATGGATAATTGTAATAGATCAAATATCATCGAGGGAGTAGAGATGAGCATAATAACCGATATCTGTATCGCGCTCCCTAGAGGTCGACCTTCCGCAAAATATGCCAATATACTACCGGAACGTGGGGTTACAGGCTTGAGATGTGTGACGGTACAGGTTGGATTTTATTGAGATTTTGTACCACTATACAATTGTCAAGGTAACTCAACTACTTATAATTGAAATCGATGGTAACTCAGTGCTAAAAACTTGCACTCTTCCAAAGGGAAGTAAGAAAGTCATTATGTTCAATTGCTTTGAGTCATTCTAACAGTAAGTTTTGTTGCCCCCGTAGAAAAAGTGAACCTGATTTTTCTAGATTTCGTTTAACATCGTAAGACCCAAAAGCCCTATAAAGGGCAAAATCAATTGATTTTCTATTGTGTCTGCTGTCTGGGCCTTCCGAAGTTAACTTTAATTGCTTCATTAAATACAAACGGAAACTAGAATAACGATTTTGCAAAGTATAATAAAGGCTTATCTGACAAAATTGGAAAATAAATGTTTGCATAATATTATACATGAAGGTAATCAAGATGTTATACCTACTATTCCAGACAATAAATATTAATTATGTTCCAACAAAATCGATTTTACTTTTAACAGAACTGTGGTAGTTCCTTCATTGGACAAACAAAACGATTAATTTGTACTATTTCGCCATTATTTAATAAAATAGGATAATATGCAAGGAAAATTAAGCTTAAAAAAACAGAGTAGGTCCCTGTGTCAATGTTCCCAGAATTTTGGCAGCATTACCTCGCTGGATAGCGAGGTAATGCTGGAAGCGCTAAGCCAAGTCTCGGAAGAAAGAGAGAGAGCATCGTGTCCCCACGGGTCCAGTGTTTCGACACCGAATTCTCGATAAGTTGAATGCTAGTACTTGTAGTCCCTTAAATGTTTTGTTTCTTTCTCCACATCAATATTTCCACCAGCCAACAGTTCGACGATAAGAGAATTAAGAACTTGTAATTCACTTCGCACGAAAGCACCGCTGGTGGGCTAAGGCGGTAACGCTAAGTCAAAACTGATACTTATTGCATCCACACGGTCTGCAACTTGCAGACGTAAGTGCATAACTAACTCCGCTAACTCCTTAAGTTGCAACTTAGTTGAGTTTGCTTTTACCTTGACCGGTACTTAGATACGTGCTTAATGCATTTAGTATGTATCAAAAGTAATTGATATGAAGTTTACTAAACGTGACTTACGGCACCATTATCATACCGATGTACAGACAGCCACACATCAGGTTACTACTAACTGGTCACATTTCTTCAATCGATATTCAACCTACTGTGTTTGACACTACGATAACAGTCGAAAGAATTTTATGGTTTTGTATAGTGTGTGGCTCTACCAAAACATGTTAAAAAGGCGTTTGTATAGATTTATAAGCGGTTATAAAAGGCTGAAATTGATAAATTTTATTTCTTAAACTTTCAAAACCGGAATATAAAAAAAAATGTTTCTGCCGCCTACTTGCTTACAGGAAAAAATAAAATTAATAAAATCACAGCTTTTAGAATATCAAATGACCACTGTCATTTTTAATGCTTTACCATTCCTCTTACTTCAGAAAACCTTTTGTATCTTGGACATTTATCAATATTCCAGATTTTTCGGCTATCATTTTTTTTCGTAACGACAGGTTAAATAAATACCTACTGCCTATATTTTCAATTTGTACTAAACCGGCCAATCCTGATATATTGTTTTACATTTTGAGACAAATTTAAGATAAGTTTTCGAATTTTATTTGTGTAAAGACAAATGTAAAGTATCATCATATTTGGAGGAAAATTTTGTTTTGAAAAATTGGAATATTAATCATGAAGTGATAAAAAGAGATCGTGTTTTCGCACCCTTTGATTTATTATAAGCGATTTACTTACCATTTTTAAATGTTTAGAATAGTAGATGTGTCTAAAATGACAAATCTAGTGGAATACAGTTTTTTGTTTTTTTTTAATTAAAAATTTACATTTTACCACATTTGGTTCAATATCACTTATCACTGGGGTAATTTTTTAAAAATAAGATGACGGCCTTCTTTGATTCTAATATATTTACATACATCGACCACTTGAAACAAATTCTCACAACATCTCACACATTGATCTGACTCCATACTAAGTAGCTTCAGCACTTGTGTTACAGATATTAGACAACAGAGAAAACACAGATTTATTACTTAAATACATATTTACACACTGATCAAACACTCACACAAATGTTTTGTCCAGGGTAGGGACCGAACCTTACCTTTAGCGTATAAGTAGGGTCACTACCAAATGCGCCTCCCAGCCAGTCGAATATCTGACCTAACTTGTATCGTTAGCTCATAAGTATTTCATTAGCAAACTCACGATTGAAATACGCCTCGGTTAATAGTTGAAAATTTAGTGTACGGCCATAACTTACGTAGTTATACCGTAAGACTGAAGTTGCTCCTACACGTTAATAGCCAACGACGTAAAGTTAGAATATTGGACTAAATTGGACATGCAGATCCAAAACGTACTGTCATTTGTTGGAAATTACTAAAATAGACGCTAAATTCAAATGCTATTACAATTTGTCCTGAACTGTAGTGAAATTGGGAATTTCGGCTTGGGTTTATGTGGTCGAGTATCTAAAGAGAAGTATGTACTCGTACTACGATAGCAAATTAAACATAATTTATGTTTAATACTTGATATAAACGGGATTAAACGCTAGGATGTCAAGCAGTTAGTAATAATGCACTATTTATACAGCCTAGCGTTAATTCCCGTGTAGATCAAGTAATTTTACAACGTAACGCGAAAGTTTAAAGATTATAAGTAGATAGATATCCACCAATTTATTATTATTCTCCATGCAACGTTAATATTTGAAAATCATTACACTAAATATACGAGTAAATCACTGTCAAAATACTTTAGATTTAGTTCATTATATGTCATGTTGTCTAACATACCTAATAAAAAAAATTTAGGTGCACCTGTACCTAAGTTCTTGAAATTACAGTTGTCACAACTCGCTTCAGTTATCTACATTAACAACTTGATAAGTAAAGTTGGAAAATTTATGAGGATAACATCTGTCTTATTTTTATACGACTTCAAAAACCGATAAGCTACAACTTGGAATTCTCCTCGGAGCACAAATAGGAATTTCCCTTATATTGTGTCTTCCTCAAAGAACATTCTAATTGAATATTTGTGCTGCACTGCATAAGACGTATGCAACGTTGCGTGATTTTTGTGGAATGCCTTTCCTACAATACGAAAACCGTCCGTTATTTTACTTTCGTATATAATGTTGCAAATTATTAGTGTTTGTGGATCTAACTAGTTGTACCTACGTACCTATACGATGTTATTTTGAGCAACACGTTTAATCAAGTAGTTTTGCAATTTAATTTTTGGAAAAAAGGTAAAACTATAAAGTCCCCAATGATAGAGTTCCGGCTAACCGGGTTCGATTCCTGGGTCGAGCAAAAGTATGTTACGAATTTTTCGAACATAGCTCGGGTTTGTGATCACCAATCCGCATTAGGCAAGCGTGGTGATTAAGCCTAATCCCATCAGTGGGACAGTATATAGGCTGATACTGATAGGGGAAACTGACTTACTACCTCGATGGCGCAGTGGGTAGTGGGTCGTTTTTTAAAGCGACGTCTGCCCTTGGCGTTCCTTGTTTGATCCCCGGCTTGGGCCAAACATTTGTTGCTGAGTTTTTCTGTTTAATAATAAGGGAATAGAGAGTGCACCTGTGTTTGCGCACACACTTGTGCTCTTTAAATGTTCTGCGTCGATGGTTGATTATTGAGATTGGCCGCCATAGCCAAATTATCGGTTAGGAGGACATTATTACTATTGTTGAAGCGTACGAGGATTATAAATAACATGCGCGTTGGGCACTCTTCTAGAGTAACTACTGTTTGAAGTTGATAAATAAATTATTGACCCTGCGCCATAAATAGAACATTGGAAATATTCATATAGTAATTGACCCGCATAATGGGGCTAATCAAAAAAGTCGTGCTATTCAAAATGCGTAGGTAATCATAGCCGCAATTCATACTCGCATGAAGACGTAACTCGAATAGCGCCCTCCCCATTAATAATAATTTCGCATGCAACGTCTGACGTACTGCTGATGTGGACGAGGGCGACAGATGACAGGCGCCCCGGGCGCTGTTCTGTTGACAAAGCCTTTTATAGCGTCACGTCAACTTGACTGACGCTGTCATTTGTTTTATCTTATTAACATTGATCGGATTATGTAGTGCAATTTAAGGTCAAAGTCCTCATTATTACTGTAAATGTAGTACGGATATACCCTCGGGTTTCGGTTTTTTGTAATTAAACATTAGGAAAGAAGTTCTACCTACTTTAGTCAGCAAAATCATGTAATACCTAAATGTGAACAATGTTTATCGAAAATGCAATGCAATGCTATATGTCGTAGGCGACATGTCCATGTTTAGATTTAGTTAATCATTGCAAAAAAATCACTTTATTCTAAGAATAAGTTCATAGTTTTTTGAGATAATTCTTTTTATTCAGCACGATGAAGTGATATTGAGAAGATTAAATTTTGTTTCACTCTTTTGATACAATAAACTTGCAGTACCTACCTACTGAATCGCTTATTAGCACTGTAGCGAACGATTGGTCATCTAAAATATTCAGTTAGCAACCCAGCCTCAGAGTGAAGATGTGATCAAGAAATACTTACATAATATTTAAAATGTATTTATTCCATGCGTTATAACATAATTTAATTTATATGATGTTGCAATCTGAATAGCGCCTATAGCATTAATAGTAATTTCGCATGCAGTGTCTGACATAATTTACTGCTGATGTGGATGACGGCGACAGATGACCTGCACCTCGGGCGCAGTTCTGTTGACGAAGCCTTTCATACAAGATTCACTTGACTAACATCATCATTTGGATGGCTACGTAACCTGATTATATTACTTACTCCGATGACTTAATGATCCAAAATAATTTTGCCATTTGTTTTGGTCTTGTCTTGCCATCCTCATTATGTTTTTGATAGTGTTCCAAACAAATTGTTTTTGAACTGCTAGTTAGTTCAAAGGAGCGCGTTGATGTACGTACATGTGGGATGAATATTGTACTTTAGGTAATAAGATCAAACATTGTATATTATAATAGTTAAGACAATGTTAAGCGAATTTTGATGTTAGTGAGAATGCCCGCCTCACCACTCCTATCTTGAATGAAAATAATATCTTTAGATAATACAAAACATAGGCATCCTTCACGATCGTTCAACAAAGTATCTTGTTTTGTATACAAATGTAATATACACATCTAAGAAAGAGGAAAGGAGCTTTGTTCTACTCGTAGCTGTCATTCATGTCTGCCTCCCTTAGGGTTTGAATATTATTTTATGTCAAAGGATATTTTGTTCAGTAAAAGCGGCGATGAAATAAAAGAAGTCTTTGGAATCTCAATAATGGATGTTTCGTATTTTTCCTCGGTTTCGGTTTTCCATTATTGATTTATTTCGATTTCTGTTTCCTTTTGGAAGTTTGAAATATTTGGACTCAAAATATATTTTCTAACATTTCAGATGAACATTGTCTTAATATTGTATTCGTAGACGAAAAACACTTTTTCTTGGATTCTTGATTTCATCACGGATAAGTCCTTTATGTAGGTAATGATTATGTTTTTTGCAAACCAAACGTAAAAACGAAAGTGGAATAGTAGGGGTACCTATTACAAGCCCGCATTTTGATACGCGTATGTTTATTTTCGATTTCACTTACAGTATACGCAAAGGGGGAGAATAATCAGATTAAATTAAACGCAAACAAGAGCATTTTATTTTAAATTGAAATCTCTTGTTACGCCTGCCTTTATTGTATCTCCCGCGTACGAAGCAGATACCTACTACAAATGTAGAACATGAGATGTAATATTCAAACAATTCATTAATAAATTTTCTTCACTCCAAGGCTTTTTTATGAGATTATATTTGATGAAAGTGACTTTAAGTGACTCAATTCAAATAAAATACTGAAAAATAAAAATAAACAACCTGTACCAGTACTTAATGTGAAACTTTTGCGTATACTGTTTAATGATAACGTGGTAGAAATTGATAAAAATAACATCCAAGTTTTTCATTCGTTTTTGCAAAATGTTGCCAAGTGGTCGTTTAATAGTGTCTTTACTTTTGTGTTTCACTTTTGGAATCAGTAAGTTTCTATATTTCATTTATTTACTTACATAAAAAAATATTTTTGCCTTAGTCTAAGCCTCTATATTTTTGTATCAATTTTGTTTGTCTTACAGGTGAAAGTAACAAAGCAAAAAAAGACAAGCATCTCTTTGCTTTATTAGGCTATCTTCACGGCTACAAAGTTGGGTTCGATAATGGGCTGCAGTTGCCACCAATTGCACCTATTATAATTCTACCGACAATCCATAAGCACCAAAGCGTGAATATTATAAAAAATACATGTAATGATAAAAACAATGAAAATGAAGATACTTTACAGCCCATTTCACCTGCCAAATTCGTGTCAATAAACTCAACAGACGTAAATAATGTTTACGAAGATATAGAGATAAAACCTGAGGAATCAATTCAAAGAGATGTTGTACATCAGTTCAAAATACTACAGAAGAAATAGAAGATACTCTAAGACAAGCAAATGTACCAGTAAATAAAATTGACAATAAGCCAAATAATGCAGAGGTTGAAACAACAACATCCATAGAAGAATTAACGACCATAAACTCAAATGATACGGATACGGATACAAACACAACACTATCTAGCGTAAATGAGACAGAATATATAGGTTTATATCCAAATGCCAATTATGAAAACAAAATTATTAACACTCTGACTTTCACTGCAATTCCTAACGGAGAAAAACTACCGTCAAAAGAAGAAAACACTTGGAAAGTTGATCGTCCACAAATCACAACATCTAAAGGTTATGTCTACGGATATCAAATAACTGGAACTACAGACCGGAGTAAGCCTTATGCATCTGCATTGTATCAAAATAATAAGATTGATCACATATCTTTGACAACGGATTTCTTTGTGAAGGACACTCAACTACCCCCGGCATCTGACAATAATTGGCAGAAATTTTCTTCCAAGAAAGTAATAGTTAACTCCGGACAGTTCAAACCATTAGCTGGTTTGTATTACGATGGATATTTGAATACGCCGATAAAAAAGCAAGAATTTGTTCCCAAGCATTGGTACAATTATTACTTTTAGCTGACAAGTGTCTGGGATGTGAAGGAGCGTATATTGAATTTTACTGGAGCTGAAAATAACATCTTTAGACAGCAAGTCACAGAATAATAAGGTTCTCAAATATCCAGTGCCAACAACATCGTAAAATCTGAACAATACCGGTAACTATTGCAACTCGACGAGGCTCTAAAATTGGTATTGTCAGAATGTACTCGTAAAGCAAGCATCGGCTTTTGTATTCCAACTCATGTGTGTAACATTGTTACGTGTGGATCGTCGGTAAATGAGGACGTTTTATCGTCGGTCGCGATGCTATTCAGTGTTAATAACGTCTTTGATGTCTTCGCATTATTCAGTTCTCAATGTTAAGGTGTACTATTGTTCAAACGTTTTGACGTTGTTGTGTAAAAAATGATACAAGCGGTCCATGAAAATGGATGCAACGAGTGAAATATAAGTTTTCATTGTATTATAAGTGAAATTAATTTGTATTTATCTTGCATATTTGTAAGATGATTGGCTGCCTGTCGTTATTATGTACTCATCGATATTATTCAAACATTTGATGTTTTGTTTACAATAAAAATGATAATGAGAAATGTACCTAGATTCGCCGCTTTATACTGATCACTACTGGTTTATTTTTTTCCGATCTTCATCTGCTTATATTCTCAAAGTTAGCACCAGGTACCAACATGTTCAGCCCTACAATAAACCAGAAGTTTTTCTGCGTAGCTCTAAACCTCGGCCGTTCATCAGATTTCACGACGGGGTATGTTTAGAGCTCACCGCGACAAGTAAAACAGGAATAAAAGCGCACGGCGACTTCCCCAGCATTTATTATTCAGTCGACAAAGTCACTCGCCATTTCAAGTTCCTTGCAGAATGTACTCAGGAAGTAGATTTTCCTTTAAAGTATCATTGTTACGGCACAAGAAAGGAATCGATTCGGGGTTTGAGTTGTTGCCGCCGTCAGTAATTTTTAATGTTAAACTTTTGGGGATGGGGGAATTCTTAATTCGTAAATCAATTGATAATTATCTTACCTTAAATGTTCATCGCGCGGCCTTTTACGGACTTATGTTTTTTTGGAATTCCTTTCTCAAGTGAATACAGTGACTATAATTTCATTGATGCATTTTAGCCGTAAATGTTTTATCTGAATCTTTTAATAAGCAAAAAATATTATGTTTGTTGACTTCTCAGTATTGATTATTGAAATAGTCAAACTACAGTGAAATCAATTCTTGTCTTTGAAACATTTCAGCAACTGATTAAAATAACATCATTATAGAATCAAACTACATATTACCAAGTTCACTAAAACTGTTAACTCCATCGCAAATCAAAGTCTCATTAGTCAAGTTTAATTGTACCCATAATGAGGTTTGGCATCAATATTCACAGTCTGTATTTTGGGCCTAAACAGAGCCCTTCGACAAATCGTGGGCCGGAATAAGTTATTAGGGGACACAACTTCACGCATCGACCCCTTTTTAAAGGTTAATGTCTTGTGTCCCCCTGCCTATCACCTGAATACTAATATTATGTTTATGGACCACGAATCTATGAAAGTTTAGGTAATGCTCGAAGATATGGTTGTTTAAACGGCAGTGTAGACCGATAAGCAAGTTTTAGTTGTACCTTCGCGATTATATGACATTGTTGAAACCAGGTTAGAAACTATGTAATATAAACGTGCACAAAATTTACTAGCTAGATATTGTTCATAATAATACCATAAAAGAGTAGGTATTTATTAATTTAAATAGTTTGAAAGCTAGATAGTCACTATTATATTTTTTTTGTTTCGCACCAGATATCCATGAGATATTATGAAAAAATTTTGCTAATTATGTTAAATGTCTTTAGACACATTCTCTTTTATGAAATGCTGAATAAATAATATAATCTAAATGAGACTTAGGTGCGTGTGCTGAGTGGCTGAAAAAAAAAGTAGGTATTAATGATCAAATTCGTAGGCATGTAATCAACCCAATCAAAATATTGATATTATTATTAATAATTGTATATGCACCGAGTTCTTTGTTCTTTTAGCTTGATTCTACGAGCATATAACTTGCGATGGACTTTTGCATATAAGTTTGCTTATTTAATAAAATATAATGAACCTAGTGCCACACAGTACACATTTCAGAAATTACAATGCCTCACAAATTCACAACTGGTAGCAAAAGGCTAATGTCGACGCGATTTGTAGGTAGTCGCAACAATAAACGAGTTTGGAATATTCCAGAATGCAGCTGCAGTGGAATGCGTCGAGTAGGGCGAACGGTTTCAAATTAGAACATACTTTGTTGTAAATTTCGCGGAACAAGCACTGCACTTAACGTGTTTAAGGAACTAGCGACTTTCGTGATTTTGTAGGGACGAGTTTGAAATAGTTGTTTGCTACTCGCATAAGCGGCTTCTTTTGAGGAAATGAGATTGTTAACGTTTTTAAGCTACTTAAACGTATATACTACTTTGATGTGGTATTCGCTGCATTTTATGTTCCAGTTTGAAGAAGAAGTTTTCTATAAATAGCATTTTTTATTAGGTATGACCCAGTAATGGTAATGGTAGTATAATGGTAATGGTGGTATAATGGCTCGCCTTACCCTGATGGTATTTTGAGTAGAATAAGTATGGGTAAGCAAAAGTCTAAATGTTTTATAAATAAAAAGAAGCTTCAAGCATACCAGCTTATCACTCACATGTAACTACGCATCCTAAGGAAGTTTTAGATAAAATTTCAGCATAATAATATCTTTCCTCCTATCATTGGATCCAATAGGATCGTGAAGCAAAATTTCAAGTAGGTATTATTACACAGATCGTAAAATGCTTTCTATGTATGTATATTTTTTCGAAATATCTGAATGTGTATTATAATAATTGGTTATTACTAACTGCGTCTGTGTTTATTTTAAAATATTGTTGTCTTATATAACACTTAAAGTTTCAGAGTGCTCTTTTTTACAACACAACATAACCAATGTTATAATTTTATGAAATTCTCTATGGCTTTTTAGGCCTCTTGAAAATACGAAGCAAAAAATATTTAAAGGAACGTGGAAACCATCCAATTATTTCAGCACTTCACGTTTTGGTCGTGAAAAAGCTGCGTCAAAAATTAAAGAAAGGGCCACTGACAAACTCCGACGTGTTTGTTTAAATTTTGTTATTGTCAAGTTGTTTCTATGGAATAAATCTTTGAAAATAAATTAAATAACACTATACACAATCTCATTTTGACCTGATTACATCTAAATAGCTTAATCACGTGTGTTAATCACACCAATCAACCTAGTCTCAAGCTAAGGCAACCCCTGTACACCTCCAGTTAATTACCTTCATCTGAGTAGGTACTCATAGACTCAGATGAAGATAATTAACTGGAGGTGTCAACCCAGAACTCCCAGACCCAAGTAAACTTAGAAAATGTAGTTTCCTAAATTGGCTTGACAAGGAATCGAACCCGGGAATTTTCGCGCTTCGGGTGAACACCTTAGCCACTGCGCCATCGAGACGGTCTATAACAGACAATAAAGGACTTACTGGTTAAATATTGAAATACATACCAAGGTACAGACCATGTTCAAGTGTTCATCACGCGAATGGTTGTTCCGAGTAAGAATAGAACCCATGATATAATTATGGCGCGTAAGACTGGATCACTACGAGATCCATCCACGCCAATAACCTAAATAGACTCAGTGAGATTCATATTCTGATTGTATCTTTAAATGAATGGTTCCTGAGCTGTCAAATGAAGATGATTGATTTGTCAATTACCATTAATATAGCCTGAGACCTGAAGATATGCATGTTTTGATTTTATTTATATTGCCAAAACTCCTATAACTTGCAGTAGGTCCCTTAAGTAAGGAGGACTGAATAAATGTATAACTGACTTGGTATTGAATTGATCTTACCACTTTTTAAGGTAGAAATACTGGTTTGCGAAAGTCAATTTCATCATCATCATCAATTCAGCCAATAGACGTCCACTGCTGTATATAGGCCTTCCCCAAAGTTCTCCACACAGATCGGTCCTGTGACAACCGCATCCAAGAGACTGCCGCGACCTTCGCTAGATCGTCGGTACACCTAGTGGGAGGCCAGCCACGGCTGCAGCCTCCAGCACGCGTCAACTTCAACGTAAGTCGAAATATCTGCATGATGTTATCAACTCCCAGCGCCATCTAGCGATACTGGTTTAAGTTAAGTCGCAAAAATAAAAACAAGGTTGAAGTGAGGATGGGGCACAAGTGTTTTAATAAAAACGTCATATTCACCACCGTCCCCACAATTTTATCAAAGAAAAACAGCGAAGTGCCTACTGCGTTCGGTTTTTCGCTGAGTTCCCGTAGAAATTAATTTTACAACACAAACCGCCCCGGGTGGGACGCAACTAATTATAAGATTTATTGGTTCGCCCCATTCTGTATTACCCTGACAACATCGATTCAATCTGCTAAGGCGATGCTTTGCTTATCATAATAGAGTAATTTGCGCGTTTAAATGTTTAACATCGTCTTGCATTCTATGGATGTTGTGTCTTGGTATCCTGATTTAAGAGTGCAATGCTACATGAAAGAGAATGCCCAATAGTAAAAATATAAATAAATGAGTGAGTGGGGTACTGGAGGCCCAATTAGGGGGAAAGGGGTTAAAGGCTTGTAGCGCACTTGTGACTCTACTGGTGTTGCAGGTGTCTATAGGCGGCAGGAATCGCTTACCATAAGGTGATTTGTCTGCTCGTCTGCCACTTATCATATAAAAAAATGTCTACTATTTTGTAGGACTGTGCTTGAGATACTCAATTTACGCATTGAAGTAATTCCCTTATTATCATATGGGAATGGAAAACAAATTATTACCAAATAAGCCAGCCCGCAAGTCCCCAAAAGCGATCACACGTACCGAAATAAACAAAGCGATATGCAGAACCGTAATGTCTTCACGTGAAGTAGGTACGCATGTAACATTTACATATCTGTCGGATAATGAAATCTGAGCCGGGGTATGGCACATACGGGGTTTGGATTATTGGGGCGCCGTCAACTCTTCTGAATGCGGCGTGTTATTTACTTTGGGAAGTATCTGACATGGTAACTTTTGCGCGTTTGTAACCTGTATTTATACATAAACTGCTCGGATAGTAAGTAGCGACGAGTAGCGCTACCATGGTAACTCATGAGTTGGCATCGAAAAGTAACATAACGTTACTACAGCCGATAGCGTACGTAATTTTTCGATACCTACCGTCAAATTTGTGACTCGTGATATTTCCATAGAGTTTGAAATACTATCCTCGCTATCGAAAACTATCGCTTTGTCTCTTTCATTGTGATGCATTTGTAAGAGACAGAGCAATAGTTTACGTTTTGTCAGTTTTCGATGTCAACTCGTAGCACTACGGAAAACGTTACTCGCTAGCGAATACATTTCGATAGGTTTCTATTTGACAACTCATACACTATATTTTTGTTTCTCAAGTGACCGCTAGAGGCGCTGTACACTTTTTCATAGATTTTTTTTTACGCAGACGCTAGCGAGTTCGGTCACTGTAAACTCATGGTAGCGCTAGAGTACGCTTGGAGTCCTGCATACGATTCCAAGATTGTTTCCCATTTATTTCCGTAGTAGGTATGTCAGCCAACAAGTGAGCGGTATATCACTCGCACGTCTTGGAAAACACGTTAATCTATTGGCCCTATGTCCCATCCGTCTTTGGTTTAGTTACACTGGAGTCACCCGTCAACAATATACTTATAGCATGTAGGAATGTATAGGGCTAGATTATTGCAGTGTTCGTCTTTAAGAGTAGCTCGGTGCAAGCGAGCATGCACTGTAGCGCTACCATGAGTTGACATCTAAAACTGACATAACGTAAACTATTGCTCTGTCTCATTCAAATGCATCACAATGAAAGAGACAAAGCGATAGATTTCGATAGCGAGGATAGTATTTCAAACTCATGGTAAGGCTACTGAACCTGGACTTTCTTTCGAGAGTTCTTTCGTTTTTCGAATTGTATATAAAATTTGCCGATATTTATAGGTACTATTTATAAATAGGTTCAACTGCTGCAAATGTGGACGAGTGGTTCACTCCGCTGCTCTAAAGTCACACCGCGTGATATTTAAATCATCTGTTAAAGATGTACAGGCCTATGATGATGATTTATAAATAGATAGCGACAAGGCTTATAGGTGAACCGAAAATACGAAACGTTAGCGCGTTTTAAACGACGCAACAGCGCTATCTTTTGCTTCAGTTTGGAGCTACTATCTCGAAGCGAAGTGCCTGTATAAATAGACTAGAAGATAGGATACCTATACATAGATAATATACACAGGAATACTTACTATTGGAGTGGCTTCAAACTTCTCTATGTGACCTGTTATTTACTTTGAAAAGTATCTGACACTCGACGTGCGTTGTAACTTTGCTGTGTTGATAACTGCTCAAATTGAATGAGCGGGTTGGGATTGAACCGTTTGCGGTAGGCCCTGGGGGGCTTATAATATAACTTGGTGATGTGTATAATAAACCAGTGGGGAAACCTCTCTTTATTCCAGGACTTGTTATAGTAGTTTCAAATTGTGCCCACAGATGGCGTTGGGTGGCGATTGCATCGCGCTAGTGTTCCTTCCTTTCGGTTTACCAAAAACCTTGTCATCGGTCTAGATAAATTAATAAAGCCTCAAAATTATATAACATCAGATTTGCGCCAACAATAAAAAAACGTGTCAAAAACCTTGCTATATGAATATCTTCTTATTAAGCTGGGTACAGATTGGTGCAATGCAACATGTAATGTAATATTCTGCCTTACTTTGCAAGTTCCCTGCTGACCTTTGAACGTGTGGCGCGCGCGGTACGGCGCATTGACTACTAATCATCAATCGCACACTGCGCGCCCTTTTGTGCTCGTATCAAAAACCGACAAATCTCGGACCGAGCTGCGCACGAGTTGTAACGCTCGGAGCGTGCGCTACCCAGGCGCAGATCATGCGCGCGAGGCGTCCAAACCATGAGAATTTGCTACAGAATACCTGGGTTTGTTACCTTGCATGATACATTAGGCAGCAATGTGGTGATGTTTCTAATACTCATGTATTTAAACTACTCACTTTGGAGTCAATTCGATGCTATTGTCAGATTTATCCTTAACTGAAATTCATCTTTAGGGTAATGAATGTCTCCAACATTTGCCTGGGGCACTATTTCATTGAGTTGCTTCCCTTTTGCTACCAGAATATTCACAAGCGTATACCTCAAACGAATTCCTATGTTAAGACGTGAAACAGTACCTACTAGGTTCGAATTTAACTGGTTACACAAAGGGTTTCCTTTGAACAAGGGGATACTAGCTTGAAACTGGCAAATACTAGAGTGACTGTACTATTTCTTTTAAAAAGTGAAACAAATACATCATGTCATCTGGTACTCATAGTGTAAGGGTTGCCCTAGTTTGAGACCAGGTTGAGTGGTGTGATAGTCTGGCGCATTTATTGTTATTTATCATAAATTTTCTACATTTTAGCGGACAAACGAGCAGACAGCTTACCTGATGGTAAGTGGTGATCACTTGCCGCCTCTCATGGACATCTGCAACACCTGAGGCATCACAAATGCGTTGCCAGCTCTTAAAAAAGGACTAAACCCTTTTCGGTCCTTTTCTTTATTGTTTTGAGATTTAATTTTGTTGTTGATTGCTATCTTTGCCAATAGATGGCGCTGGAAGTCGATTACATTGCGCAAGTGTTTTGTTTTTTCGGTTTACATTAAGACTTGTGGTTGTCTATAGAAGATATCTCCTTAAAAATGTGGTAGATTGTATGTTTTGACATTCATAAGTGTTCTGTTCGGACCTAACCAAAATTTTAATAAAAAAAAATCTATTCTATACCATGATGAGTTTGTTTTTTCAATTGTTTGCATGAATTTCCAAATACAAAAATTCTTTTAAAAGCTCTCACAACCGGAAACTTGAACACCATAGCAAGAATGGGGTGCGATCTAAAGAATTACCAACGCTCCAGGCGTCACTCGTAACTAAATATAAATGTGGCAGTCATTTTAAAAGATCAAACAATCTTTAGAATGTCTATTTTCAATCGTAAAAAAACATTTTTCCTCGTAGCTACTTTATAATGGCTATCAATTCATGTAATTATTTTATGTGCCCAAATAAATACATGGATAGTGATTGCTATCTTTTTATATCGCTAATTGAACGTAACATCTACTGGCTGGTTTTGGTCCCACGCATGCTTTCTAAAACATACTAGTTATGTAATTGAAGAACAAATGAAAAATCATACAATAATAATCGTGAGCTCAATCAGTGGTCTATTAAGGTTTATTGTACAGTCTATTTAGATTACTTCCTTAAAAGGCCGATTGCGCGTTATCTCTGCCACATAAACACGCCTACAACACACTGCGTCATCTTTTTCAAGACGTGACAATATGTCTGCTATATTTTACCGCCTATCTTTCCTGCGAGGAAAACAGATTATACTCGAAGTAATTGCCTACCCTTAGGGAACATTTTGGGGACATTTTAAAAGGTTACCTCCGAACAAAGTTAACTTGTATGTTTTTTTACCAAACTGACTTAGTTGCGCCATTTTCAGGGTTCCACACATCAAAAGAAAATACAGACTATACAATTTGTACGTTGTCTCTCTGTCTTATTTTGTAAAGGGCTCTTTTAGCAGGAATATATCAGGTTAAAATATTATGCTGTACTCTTAACAAAAAAAAAACAATCTAACTAGATTTTAATCGTTACTCGCAAAATTAACTTAACAATATCGGTACACGTGAATCGAATGTCTAATCAAATTTCAGACTCTACTAGGGTTTTTCTTAATATCTATTGATGTGATAGGAAATCAATTTTATTTTGCTATGGCTACGTCTTATACCTACCTATTTCGTCGATTACAAAAATGAAAAATCCTAGTGCTGGTCCTTCCTTTGACTTAAAATCTTTTTTTATCTTGCATTGTTTACAATTGGACAAAAGGTACCCAGGGTACGCTTAGGTCATGATTCAAGATTTGGTAAGTGTAATAATTACAACGAAACGTCTCCCAAAAAAAAGAGACGGAGAATTTACAATATTTGTATTTCTATGTATAAAATGCATTTACAACATGTTTCTTTCTACATTTTAGTACGGAACCGTCGACGTATTAGTTGGGTTCGTACTTGTAACTTGACTGGTGTATTTTAATGGGGAAGCTTAAGCATAATAAAGTTTTGTATAATTTCTTAGCAATCATCCAGGTTAACTTGAGTGTTGTTCTAGGTAAAAGCTTGAATTAATATAAAATTTTGTTCCTTTTCAGCCATCTAGGTCTACTTAAGTGTTTGCAGGTCCTAAGTTAAAGATCTTCTATAAAGTTACTATCCAATTAAGTAGGAACTAATAACATCTGAACTTTGATGTAACAAGGTTGCCCTACTTTTAGCCCGAGTTAAAATCGTTAGTAAGATTAATGAAAGGATCATGATGTCAAAAGCTGTAACTATTAATAAACGTAGACGTAAGTCTATGTAAGTAGTAACTAAAAATTTCAGCTTTAATTACTAACTTACCTTGGAATGTGGAAGTTGCCATAGCAACTAGCAAGAAACATTAATGACTAAGGGTGGAGTTCACGGACGTTAACAGCTATTTAACCTTTAAACAGCTGACTTGACAATTATTTAGACAATAACGTAAAGAAACCTTTCAAGATCTGTTAAACAACTGTTTTAATAGTCGGCGAAATGGCAATGCCGATTTTGTATGGACCATCTGTATGTCAATCTCATATTTGGATCTCACGGCCGCTTACCACCAGGCGGAGTTAGGTCATCTTGATTGTCCTCAATATAAAAAAAACAGTAGCCCTTTTTTATTGATTTGCTGTTAAATCCACCGAGTATTGTTTCTTATTTTTAAAGTAATGTATTAGAATTAATAATGTATGTAAGTATGATGTAACTAAGAGGACTAAGATTATACAATATGTAGTTGTTGAACAAAACTTATTTATTGCAATAAGTTATGTTCTACAACAACTTCCTAATCTTAGTTGGAGCCTGAGTTATACTAGCTAATTTAAATCCCTATAGACACTGTAGAGGTAGGTATAGTTTTCATATTATTATTTTTTTACACTATTTTAAACCAAATTAATAAGTATTCGTCGATGTGACAGCAAAAACAAAACAGAGCACTAAAATCAGGCATTGGCATTTTAACCCCACTCGGGAATAAAATCTGGGATCCCAAGCGCAGCCATTTGCTTTAAATTGCGACAGACTACCCACTGCCCCATCAAATCAGTCAATACTGAACGTGTAAAACTTAGTTTCCACTTTTTCAGCCTAACAGATTTTCTAAGAAAAGTAGTTACCGAGCACTCACTTTTAATTATTTGGAACAATTCAGTAAGCCCATTCAAATACTCTGTTGAGTAGAAAACCTTTCAGTAAAAACTAATAATTCCAGCCGGGTCTTATGAAAAGGAATCTTAAGTTAATATTTTACGTGAAAAATAACCTTTTGCTAGACAGGGCCTGAGATGGTTTGACCACTTTTAAATGAATATTTTACTGTTATCATAAGAATTCCTTGAGTTAGTAAATAAGCAAAAATAATTTGTAATTTATTTGCTGGTTTCTTTTTTATTTCCACTACATATCTTTGATTTAACCCCTTAATGTGAGACATTGGTTTTAGACCTTATCTCCAGCAATTAAGGTTTAAAGAATGGTGTCTAATATATCAGCTCTTGTCAGCTCATGTCCTGCGCAGATCGTCACTCCATTACGTTTACCGAAACGTGGTCTCCACTCCAGAACTTATGTATACCAGCGGTTGTCAGTTCGGCAGCTAATATGGCCAGCCCTATGCAACTTTAGCTTGCTAATCAAGCGAGTTGTGTCAATGACTTTGATTCTCTGTCATCTCAATCCAGATACGATCGCGCAGAGAAAAGCCGAGCATAACTCTTTCCATAGCTCGCTGAGTGACTTTAAACTTGTGGACTAGCCGTGCCATTAGTGTCCACGTGTCGGATCCGTATGTCAAGACAGGTAAGCTAAGGTCGGCAGTCGTAAATCCTGAACCATGATCGCATCCTTTTTTTTGTTGATGCTGGGGAATGCCGCTGACCCGAAGTGGGCCAACGTAGTCTTGCAACTCTTTATGCATACCCTCCTGCTGGGGGGCAGACGGGTTATGTCGGGCTCTCCTCCGGGTGGGACCGGAGGCATACCGACTAAACCCCAGCGCCGCTCCCTCATCGCCAGAGTGGGGAGGAGACATGAGTACGGGTTGAAGAACCTTACTTCACATCCCTCCCCAATGATCGCACCCTGGGCTCCGAAGCGAGATGAGTGAGTGACTGCTGATCAAAAACCGTCGACAAGAAAATCTCCTAAAGGTTACAAAAGCCACTTTTTCACAATGCTGGTAGCAACCAATTAGTAAAAGTAGGTGCCTACAATGCGGCAGGGAAGATCAATAAATTATTAACCTTCACTCAGAAAGAACGCGAAGGGAAATAAATGGGGTTTGTTTGTATTTACTCGTATTGTTTGACGTTGTCTTTTTACTTGTAGTCCACATATTTGTATTTTCTGTTGGTGACAAAAAATGGTATATTTGTACAGCAATATTGAGTAATGAAATATCTTGTCGAGAAGCCCAAAAGACACTTCACTTTAGGTTGCAAGTCATGCATAGTTATGAAAAGATAGCATTTTCGATCATATACCTAATTCTTAGATACAGCATGAACATGATGGGTTCGTCCGCAATAAAACACTCTTTAGTATTTTTGGATCTTAAAACCAATTAAAGATTTAGGTCGGAAATAAAATGTACATACAAAGACGGCATTTTCGGAAACCAACATTTTTATTACCAAAAATACCGAATCTGTTAGGATCACGTTTTCAGTATGGAATTGGTAAGTGTCTACCTAGAGATTATAATTATGATCGAAGGATAGCATTGTCAGAAATTTAAAAAACCAAAATAAAAAAACACAAAAAAAATCGTATCTATGTACCTCGGCGAAGTGCGAATTTTTATTTTCATACTGGTTCTAAAGCTTCTATGAATACGCTACGAAAGTCATTCTAAGATTTACGGTCGTGAAAAATCATAAAAACGCAAATAAAGAGCTAATTATTCTTACTAGTAATCTGCGAGTTGTCTTCATTTTATAATTTAATGAAACTCTTTGAATTACAAGGTGAGTAAAATAAAGGCTTTGAAAAGAGTATTGTTTTATTCAAGCACAAAACACGAAAAGTCTGTTGGATTTGAGACTGGAAATTGATTGAAAAGAAACAAATGGGGGAACTTTCTCGTCCAATCCATCACTCGATGAAGAATTGCGGGAAATACAATATCAAGTATTTGAGTGTCGAGGGAGGTTAAACAATACTAAATCAAAATATAAGGCGGTTAAAAACCTATTTTGGTTGGATGAATGATTGAGCTGGTAAAAAAGCACCTAGTTATTTAACAAAATCTTGCTAATTTTGATAGATAATTTGATCTCGATAATCCCGATCCTGATAATAAAAAAGGATAGGTACATTAAAAAAGTAAGGTAGACTATCATCCTATATCCTGTCCTCATGCAAGGCAAAGGCCTCTATTAGTATTTAAAACCTTAATATAACATTTTAGGAATACTTTTCTTTGCCTTAACTCAATGGAAATTTATTGAAATTGCGTTTTTTAACACAAATAAACATGTGACTGCAAACCACTTAATTTTCTGATCCTGAATAAGTGGAATAAGAAGTTATAAAATGGAAATATACCAAGTTACAACCATTCTACTATTCAACAACACTGCAAACCCAAACTCAACGTACAGACAATCTATGCATTTGGGAATACACCGATAGTACCAATAATATCTACGCATGTGTGAAACGGTCCCAAGACGAGGCCTCTGTCTTGCTTCGATGTGTCCGGACAACTTAACATGCAAAGGACTCTCAGGTAGGACTGCATATAAATAAGCTGAAGCAATGCAATGGGAATAATACTTACTCCACTGGATCAGCGACCGAAACTAGTCTTGGCCTCCGAAACTAGAGAACACCACTTTGGTTTTTGGTTGGAATGGAAATTTAATAACCCTTCAGTTGCCAGGACCCAGGACGCCAAAGGTCGTGAGTTTGATCTCCACCCTGGAAACATTCGTGTGATGAACACTTGTGTTTGTTCAGTGTCTGGGTGTAATGTAATTATGTATTTATTTATTATATTTGTGTTTTCTTTGTTGTCTGATATCTGTAACACAAGTGCTTAAGCTACTTAGTACGGAGTTAGGTCAATGTATGAAAGGTTGTGAGAGTTTATTTATGCATTACTCAATAAAACGGGTAGGTACTAGATTCCCGACAACAATCATGAAATGAAAAATATGCACTTAACTATTCCAATAATAAAGTAATCCAAAAGACTAAACAACAAATCACTTTCGCGATGCAAACAACGCCTAGCGCTATCTATTGGTCCACTTGGGAACACATTTCTCAAAACAAAGTGAGGGAAGGCCACTATAAGTAGAAAATAAAACAGCTACAAAACAAGTATTTTCCTACACACTGGTATAGATCTGCGATGTGTGCGTTACGTCTCCCTGACGAGTAAACCAAACATACACTCGTCGAAGATAAAGGTTTGTACTGGCTCTGTTTGTATGCCTACATACATTATCACGAGTATGTATAGTCACGCCCGTTTCCGTAGGGGCAGGCAGAGATAACATCCTTTCACTTGCTACTTTCTAGTATGTTTTTTACTTTTTTGCATTCATTAGTCGTTGCATTTTACCTATAATATTCTTATAGACGGTTGCAAAATAGTAAACTGCTGATATAAAGCCTCTTTGATGACGTCTACTACAAGTCTCACTCATTAATTTATTTGATCTTATACGATCTGTTATCTAATTAATTGTGTTGTTCAGTCAAAATAAATTCCATTGTTTATTTAGTAGTAATCATATTTTTTAGATTCATGGACTAGAAGTTATTTTAAATGTGTTAAGATTTATATTTGTAAAGACAGAGCTCTTATTTTTATCTTCTCATTTCAGTTCAAAACTAGCGCACCAAAGAACCTCTTCTAAAATAAGTTCGAGATCAAGAATAAAACTTTATAATTCCTACAAAGCTTGAAGAAATATTCTGGAATAGGCGGGAGTTATGCGAGCTATAATAACGAGTAACACGGGGCAAAACTTCTACTGTGGCACTTATAGCAAAATCTTACTCCGCCGCGGAAACTCTAAAACTTCCTTATAAACAGTACTGTAGAAAGGTAAACAAGTTTAGTTTAACTCTAATTTCGACACTCCAAGGAGACGTAACATATAAACTTCTTGCGTCTAATTAGGATATAACTTCGGGCCATTCATTTCAATTTAGTTTTGGGACATTTCCCTCGAATTTGGGAGATAAAGCTAGATTAGGATGGACTGTCACCCTGAGCAAGTTGATGATTAAGTTTCTGCAATACACATAGGTGTACGTATATGCTGTTTGAACCTTTCCGTCCTTTGGAGTCACCGGGTCCCTTTGAGCAGTAAAGAAGAATTAGTGGTGAAGGTAAACTATGGGTGAGGTTGTAATCTATTTAACGCTGCGAAATATATTAATTAAGGGGACAGAGATTAACGCTCAAGTGTCTCTTTAGTCTAAAATTATAAATATTTATTGTATTTTTTTTTCTTTCAAATAATAAGGGACAGATGAGCAGACGAAACACCAAAAAATAGTGCTACAGTACGCAGCCGGCCTTTTAAAAAGAAAAACAATCATTTATCAAAATATCTATATTATATTATATTTATTGATTTCTGGGTCGAGCAAAAAATAGTCACGAAGTTTTCGATATAGCTCGGGTTTGTGACCTATCCGCATAAGGCAAGCGTGGTGATTAAGACTAATCCCATCATAGCAGCGATGCCTTGATTTCTATCATTGACGCTTTTGCCCTGTAATTAGCACATATATTTTATAAGGGATAAATATTTACAATTTACTATACTGTATTAAAGCATAGTGTCCCGAATTTAAAAAGCACACTAAGAGTTGGCTACTGTCGAAGGTAATTATTGTTAAAAGAATATTATGAAGATCCATGTACGGTTTGAAGATTATTTTAATGTATTTAATTAATGTATTCTCAGAAACGATTTCATTAATGTACTGAATTGTATTCCACGTAAATGTCTTGCGTCCCAACGGCCAACTGTCGATCTCACCCTGAATGTACCAACTTCATACACAGTTTTGGCAATCTGAGTATCTTATCTTATCTTGTAATGGACAGTATTTAGGCGTGTACTTTTGAGTGTTATACACTCTGAAGGTGTCTACGTGTTAGACCTATATCCTACATGCCTTCCAAAAGGATCGGCCTCAGTGCCTTCATTTGCATCTTAATAATAATCACAATTTATTTATAACTCTAAAGTATTTTTTTTGGTCTTTCAACCGAAGATGGGCAGATTTTCATTTTGTTTCTACCCCATCTACGTGCAATGTGCCCTGTCTAATGATTAAATATTACTCGATTATTTATTTACATCATCTACTACTTTATCTATATCAAAAGTTTTATCTTGAAGGTAACTTCATGTGGTTTGGTTTAGTTTGCATACCTATGCCTTAAATATAGATAACGTATTCGTATGTATTTTAAGGGCGATCTGATTTTGAGCAAAATAAAATACAACATTGCGACCTTTCTTATTGAATTAATCTCGCATGGTTGATTCTTTTGTCATAGAAGTCGATCGTTTGTCCGAGTTTATCCGTTACATTCATGCTCAATCTAATAATAGAACGGGTAAAAGGGTCCCATTTTCTACCAGGCTTCTAAGGATCATATAAAGAAGTTATATGTGCACCTTATTCATCGGTAACAGGGGCCGTATTTCAACGCAAACACGAAGATGATCGCCCAACTGTGCCATCGGTGGATACAAACGCGTGTTTTATGACGATCACTGGGACATGTCATACAATAACCAGAGATAAATAAATAGTGACGTCTATTTTTCTTGTATTATGAGGATAATTTTGGAAATAATACCCAATTGTACGAATCAAGATTGCTATTTGATGCCACGGTTATTTGCTTTCAATTGATTACGCCATTTTTACTTGGGTCTACCTTGTATAAAAAAGAAAAGGTAACGCAAATGAAGACGTATCTTTTGCCATTTGTCATCCTAATAAATGTGATGCAGATGGGCAGACATAAATCATCTATCGTGGTTCTCCCAACCACGTTTCGGCATGTATGGGCCGGCTTGACCGGAGTAGATAGATATTCTTTATTGCACAGAAATAGAATATATGAGTACCACGGCGTTACAGTACTTGCGCTGTGTATCTTCGAGTTAGTGTGGGTACTGGAGGCCCAATAGGGAGGAAAAGCAGCTAAAGGTGGGCAGCAGTGACTGTAGAGTAGAAACCAGTGGTGGTTTTGCAGGTATCTAAGGGCGGCGGCAACCGCTAACCTTCAGGTGATCCGCCTTCTCGTGTGCCACCTATCACAAAAAAAAAATCTGTTGATAGCATTTGCCGCCGCTCATGGACATACGCAACACAAGAAAAGTCATCGTGATTCAATATCTTCAATATTTGAGTATGTCCAAATGTAATATTTGTAAGCACGCCTACTAAAAGCAAAAACAGGTCCTTAGAGAAGGACTTACTCGAATACTTTTTCAAGTTCACAAAAAACTACACAGTTCATTACTGAAGACAAGTTTTAACACGTACCCATAAAATTGGACGACATGAGAAAATATTCTAGAAGTTGTCAAAGCTTCGAGTTTCATACAATCTCATTCTCAAACTAGCGCACGTAAAACTTATCTGTAAGAACCTAGTTTACGAGAATTCGTCAAAAGATGCTCGAGGTTTATTAGCAGTGCAGATAATAAACTTAGCGAAATTTAATTAGTAAATAATAGGACATTATGAGTACATACAAAATGGGTCGTCCTTTTTAATAGTTAAATGGTGCATTTGGTAGTGACTCTCATACGCCGCAATTCGATTATTGTCCTGCACAAACATTCGTATAACGAACATAATTTTGTTTTTTTTTTTAAGTAGGTGCACCTACTGGCCTACTGTAAGTAATCACCGCCGCCCATGAGCATCTGTGAAATCAGAGAAGTTGTCGATGCGTTGCAGACCTTCCGAAAGAGTCTGTACTACACGATGTATCGTGACTATTATTTTATATTATGTGTGCGTGTGAACATGTGCAATTTGCATAATTTATCCAAAGTGAGATATGAACCCACGACCCATGGAAATTAAGGAAAACTCAGTAACAAATATGATATACTCCGCAAAACCTGTTTATTAAGTAGGTAAAAAGTCAGCTAAAATGGTACGGGAGAATTTTAATCCGGCTCCTCAAAACACTTTTTGCTCTTAACAAGATTTTCCAGTGAACATTTTTATGAAGAACTGGATAAATTACATTGATTACACGGCATCTAAGCAGCCTTGGCCTCGCCCGGCGTGATTTGTTGGGAAAAAAGGTAAAATCGAAGATTTTGGTACACAATCCCGGAAATTTCCATATCTAAATGGAAAACCGACCCCGAACAATCAATTTATCCTCCAATATCCTCCAGCGGTTTATACCACCTGTACAATAAATATTTATACTTCTCCCCTCGATTTGTATCGTTTCGCTATTCTCGCAGAATGTAGGGAACAATACTACGAGTATGATGGTAATTACGATTTGAGTTTGAGTTGTCTTTGTGTTGTATTTCTTTCTGTAGTGTGAACCTGTACTACAAAAGAATTTTGTTTTTTTTTTTAAGTAGGTCACCTACTGGCCTACTGGTAAGTAATCACCGCCGCCCATGAGCATCTGTGAAATCAGAGAAGTTGTCGATGCGTTGCAGACCTTTTGAAAGAGTCTGTACTACATCGTGACTATTATTTTATATTATGTGTGCGTGTGAACATGTGCAATTTGCATAATTTATCCAAAGTGAGATATGAACCCACGACCCATGGAAATTAAGGAAAACTCAGTAACAAATACGATATACTCCGCAAAACCTGTTTATTAAGTAGGTAAAAAGTCAGCTAAAATGGTACGGGAGAATTTTAATCCGGCTCCTCAAAACACTTTTTGCTCTTAACAAGATTTTCCAGTGAACATTTTTATGAAGAACTGGATAAATTACATTGATTACACGGCATCTAAGCAGCCTTGGCCTCGCCCGGCGTGATTTGTTGGGAAAAAAGGTAAAATCGAAGATTTTGGTACACAATCCCGGAAATTTCCATATCTAAATGGAAAACCGACCCCGAACAATCAATTTATCCTCCAATATCCTCCAGCGGTTTATACCACCTGTACAATAAATATTTATACTTCTCCCCTCGATTTGTATCGTTTCGCTATTCTCGCAGAATGTAGGGAACAATACTACGAGTATGATGGTAATTACGATTTGAGTTTGAGTTGTCTTTGTGTTGTATTTCTTTCTGTAGTGTGAACCTGTACTACAAAATAATTTTGTATTTTTTTTTGTTTTGGCATATACGATACGAGTAGTACAGGTGCGTCAGTGAATACCTAAAAAGTCACCTTAACTGCTTTAATAAAATATTGCTTGAAGCAGCATCTTCTAGACGTGCTGTTGTTTCGGCGAGTGAATGAGGGTATCGGAACTACCGGAGGCCCAGTCCGGGGAGAATGGAATTAAAAGATAGCAGTGCGATTGTGATTCCACTGGTGTTGCAGGTATCCAATGGCGGCGGCAATGGCTTACCATCCAGTTGATCCGCCTACTTGTCTGCTAACTATCACTAAAAATAAACAAAATAATATTGATACGGTCGTACTGTTGTCTGTTTGACTTAGGATCTGAGTTAAACATATTGATAGCACAATAATTGTTACCAGATTGCACTTGTTTCATTGTTTGTCTTGGCTGGCAGGAATTAGGATTCCTAACAACATTTTGTTCTATGGTTTTTGGAAATTCGCATAAAAAATCAACTTTTCATACAAAGTTGGCATGTGGCCGACTTTGTATGAAAAGTTGACTTGTTAATTTTTATGGGGAGTCAAAATAATTGTGACGAATTTTCAAAATCATACAACAAATGATGTTCAGAATTTTTGGTAGAACACGTGTATGTTTGGGATGGTAAGTATTGATTCACAGATACGTCCTGTGACCTTTATTATTAGGCCTTTTAATATTTACTATGTATAACTAAATTATTACTTTTACTAACAATGTTTTCACAAGCAAGGAAAGTACGGTATTTGGATAAATCTCCGTTTTCTCCTTTGAAAGGACTTAGCATAAAAAAATAATACTATGAAAACTAGGGAATATTTTTAGTAAGCTAATGTTTAGTAAAGTTTGTATTTCTACGAAACGCTCTTTAATAAATTACTAATCTAAATTAAAAGTGTTGTTAGATGAAAAGGGATTTTTTATACACAATATTATTCTTTTACGCCCTGTTGGTCTATTGGTTTAAGTAACTTAACTTAACTGGCCTTGATCTTGGGCTCCAGTCCTGGGTCGAGCAAAAAGAAAGTTTCGAATTTTTCGAACATAGCTTGGTTTTGTGATCACCCATCCGTTTTTGGCAAGCGTGTTTATTTATTTATATTTATTTAATATATTAATGGTATATCGTCATCATTATACCATAAATATTTTTGTATTATTTGTCATATACCTTTATACCTAGCTCAAATTTTGATTTAAGTATGTACCTAAGTGTTTTGTAAGGTATTTCCGGCTTGGCGTAAGAGGCGTCTAAGCGTCCTTCGGAGTACGTGAGCATACCCACTACAGGGGAGTGGCTTGGTCAGTAGCCTTACCATGAGTTTGAAATACTATCTTCACTATCGATATCGATATGGCTTTGTCTCTTTCATTGTGATGCATTTGAAAGAGAGAGCAATAGTTTACGTTATGTCAGTTTTCGATGTCAACTCATGGTAGCGCTACAGTTTACGGCTCTGCGCACTAACACTGGGTGTCCTAGTAGATCGTGCAATTAGGAGGGCTGTATCGCGCCAAGTAGGGGCAAAGCGACGAGGCGAGTAACGGTACGGTCTAATGCTGGCTGTGGGGCATCCATCCGTGATTGGGCTGGGATGTTACAGTCCCACACATTCCCCACATGTTGCAAGGCGAAGGCCATGATGGTTCCTCTGAGATAGATAGATACTCTTTACTTATAGCACAACACATTACAGAATTTAATGCTAATAGTAATTTCCAAATACAATATCGGCGGCCTTATCGCTAATAGCGATCTCTTCCAGACAACCTCTGAGTAGAGGAATAATGCAGCGAATTAACATATAATAAAAAAAAAATTAAAAAAAGCGTTTTAAAATACAAAGATTTTAGTAAGAGCCAGGTTCCCAGGGGGAAGGGAGATAAAAGGTTGGCAGCGCACTTGTAACTCCACTGGTGTTGCAAGTGTCCATGGGCGGCGGCAATTGCTTACCATCAGGTGATCCGCCTGCTCACCTGCTACTTACCTATCACTTAAAAAAAATAAAGCTCAAGTCCCACACGCGACTTAGTAGTCCATACTTTTAGGTTACGGTTGTCTAGTAGTTTTTTGAGCACAAAAAAATGCACTCCATAACCTACATTTTACACAAAGTTAATCCGAATCGTTTCCAAAAGTAGAGCATATTAATCACAATGATTCCTACAGCAAAAGCCAATCTGTTGCTGCGAGCGTGTGCACAAACTAAAGTGATTCAGAACTGCTATAAATCATGAAAAAGTGTACTGAATAGTTTGGTGCATTCGTACCGCCTAACGGAAATTTATCGCCTACCGAAGTACTAACAGTAATAGACTTTCAAAAATGTTACGTGTAACTCGGTGGCTACTCTCAGGTAGACAGTTATTGCTTGGTATGGATGTTTTTATACTAGAGGCGACAAACGAGCACGCTGATAACCTGTTGGTAAGTAATCACCGCCGCCTATGCACGTTAAGTATACTCGTAGACGGTAGAGAGTTGTTGATGTTGTTGCCAACTCTTGAAGGTACCTACGTCGTAGTCGGAAAATACACTTTTAGACGCTAGTAATATTCTTTTATAACAAACTATTGCATACCTACTACAATGTACCTGTACTTTCATATTTATATTCATAGTGTAAATCGTAGGTATCCATGACTAGCCTGGATACAGGCTTTCTGTTTAACAAACATCTCATTTATGCGACGTCACAGTCACTGCCAGCAGTTCTGCTAAATTAAACCCAATCCTACAGGTGACAGAGTCCTAATACACTACGCTCTCGAAACCGTGGTTTCCTTCTAAAGACGAACTGCAATGATCGTAATTCTGTTTTTTACAAAATAGTGATATGATAACTAAAATTACTCAAGTTTAAATTCCAATAATGTGACTTTGCAGTGCGGTCATATAGTACAAAACCTACATCACGTGACGTAGAAGTTGCTTCACAGGGGTGAACCCCTACCATTAAATCATGCATATAAATCAAAAGCTTTCACAATTGTCATCTCTTCGTAGTTGGCTGTCACAAATGCTATACTATTTCAATTCTACAGACAGTTGAGAGGTATCCATCGAAAACTGGAATGCAAGAAGCAAAATCCCCTCAGATATTGAGACCAGGTATTGGAAATTCGATAATTTCGAATTCCCTTCCATTTACTTACATCACAGTAGCATAAGTTACAGTAAGAAATGTTAGCTAGAATAGGTTAATTAGTTATTTATTTGTAGTTTTATCTAGATTTAGAAGTAGTATAATATCATTATCAGTTGCGACCAAATATGTCGTTTCGGAGCCATGGATGTGCAGTCTAATACTAGACTGCTCAAGCATATAAATGGAACCACTATCGTCTTTACAATGGCAACCTTTAGATAAAGAAACGAGGTCACCTGAATCATGGTTATAGGTACGTTTAAGATATCTACACGATGATTGGTTATTTTTTATGTGAGATGTGAAAAAGTCACTAAGCTACCAATGACGTTAAAGTTGGGCCTCTGTCTAACAGAGTAGGCCATTTAGTGGATTTTTTTACACGCGATAGCCCCCATTCAATGCGACACGTTATTTAGTTCTGTCGTTGATCAAATAGGTACTATGATGATAGACTCGTATAGTACATAGTATATACCGTAGATGTTTAGTATATGGATTGTAACCTTACTGTAATCCCTCCTAAGCTGTGCTTATAGGTACGTTGAATAATAATGTCTTCCCTCCATCAAGGTTTACATTGTAAATCTTCCCTCTATGTGCTTGAGTCTGGGGCCAATTAACATTTTAGTAGCACGTGTATTATTAGCTCATTTTAATTTAGAATTAGCACGAAGGTTCTTGATTGCTTTTTATAGAACGAAGTGTTTAAAGATGGAGTTCTTTTTGTGAACTTGTGTAGGTACAAACGATTCACTTTAAAAATGTTTTGTTAAGTGTTGGGTTACAGTCGTCATTAAATTTTATCTTAATACTTATCTAACATATTTACTGCTTCAATATCAATCATACCGCTTATGTTAGCCGCGAACGAGACCGATGGTGTCTATTTTTTTTATTAAATAAATAAATACGATCATACAATATCACATAATCATATTGACCTGATACTGTAATAAGTAGTTTCAGCACTTATTTTACGGATATCAGACAACAGACATTTTTTAAAATTACTTTTTTTATAAATTTTTAAAGTGATATGAATATAAGCTGGTACACATTGATATTAATACATGGTTTTGTCACTTAGACACAAAAAAATATCAATCCACGTTAACCTGCACCTGATATGACTACTTAGCATAATTAAAAGGATATTTCATCACAAAAACTATACAAGATCTTTTCATTTCTCTTTTCATTTTTATCACCCTAGTCTAATCACGAGTAGGCCATTGACAGCTGCCACAAGAGTAGCCGAGGTAGGAACGCCGTACCATTTCTAACACATTAACTCTGATTTTCACACTTAAAGTTCCGAGAGGAAAAGATTTATTATACTGCCACCACTACAGGTACCTCGAAAGGAATAAAAAAATACCCTAAGTGCACGGTAAAGATGTAATAAATTACTAATGTTAAATTGACTGCGAAGAGCTTATGGCCCTGAAACTCGAAACAAAACTAAAAGGGAAATTCGCTGGTTATTTTCTTGTTAAGTTGGGACCTAGTATTGGATATTAGTTTGACTTTGAAAGTTTATTTTGTTTGTGGCATCGAGTGGAAAGGATGTCACATCGTTAAGTTGGGTAAAACTTTGCTTATTACCTTTACAGTGTGCTAGTAGAATCCACATGATTTGCAAAGAGGTAGATTCTAAAGAAAACCCAAGCAAATTTACCTATATGTAAACTGAAATAAGCAAAACACTTGCGAGATATATTCTTTGCCCAGCGCCATCTATTGGTAACGCTAGGAGCAAAAATGTCTCTAAACAAGGTGAAGCACAAAACAATAACTTAGATAAAATCTAGTGCAGGTAATATTCTACATTAATACTAGCTAATTTGCTTATTTTGATATTTATGTTAAATTTTACAGTGAAAATCAAATGACATAATGGCAGTACGTGTTAACTCGACGCACTCTCATATCAATGACAACGATTTATAGAACGGTACGATATGGTTGTTATCCGTACATTTCAACGCGTAAAGCGAAATAAGTTTTTTGCTACTAAATATACTGTACACTACATAAATAAAATATTAGAGCATAAAACATTTTCCACGTGAATCCTCTGCTTTCGCTAAAACAAAGGTGAGTTATCAGGGCGCAACAAAAGGCAGAGAAGAGGCGTTTTTCTAATGGCCCAGATTTTAAGATTAATTTTTCCGTGTGACCATGAGAATAAAAAGTTCCTGCTAGTACAAGGAGCCAAAACTTTTTTGGAATGTTTTTCTATATACGAGCACTACCGATCTTAAGTTGAGGAAAAGTTTGAGGTACAAACATAAATTATATTATATTATACTAGCGGCCGCCCGCGACTTCGTCCTGCGTGGATAAAGTAACTTTTTACCCCCCTTTCTAACCCCTTACAACCCCCTTTTCGCAATAAAAAGTAGCCTATGTTCTTTCTCAGGGTCTAGATCATCTGTATACCAAATTTCATTTAAATCCGATTCAGTAGTTTTGGCGATGAAAGAGTACAGGACAGACAGACAGAGTTACTTTCGCATTTATAATATTAGTTAGGATTAGTGGAACATTTTTGTTACTAGATATACTCGTATACATATATTTAGATAGTTTTAATGTTTTTTTTTTAGTGATCGGTTGTAAATGAACAGATGGATAACATACTCGTAATACGTACGTCGTACTTTGTTTATTTCATAAGTATAGTAATTTGTATCAGAATTTAAGAGCATAAGCCACCTTTTATAATTTATCATTATTTTATTGAGGTGCTCTCTATACTATTTGGTTTCTTTTCATTAACAATAATGTATAACCTATTAATATTATAATTATATCGTATCAAAAAAGGTTATGATAAAACTATAATATTTTCAATCTAATATTTTCCAAACATATTTCGTCACCTACACTTTTCTTAGGCAATGCAACAACGTTAAGTAATTCGTCCACCTCCTGTACTACAGTGGTTAACAATAGCACACCTTTACGTCGGCCGGAAAAACTTTTTATTTTAAAAGGCGAAGAATGGACCATTTTACGGTAGGTGATTAGGCGCGTTTTGTGTTGGGACAGTTTTAATTTAGAATGTACTTTGAGATTCATTAATTTGAATTGCCTAAAAGGAGA
Organism: Cnaphalocrocis medinalis; assembly: GCA_014851415.1. Classification (NCBI taxonomy): domain Eukaryota; kingdom Metazoa; phylum Arthropoda; class Insecta; order Lepidoptera; family Crambidae; genus Cnaphalocrocis; species Cnaphalocrocis medinalis. Next base: position 10,484,006 of record CM026285.1, on the reverse strand, counting down.
GAAGACTCGACCAATGTTTTTAACAACAACTGCTTCAGTGGTACAGGCCCATCAAGGGTCACACTTGACTCAACTCTCTCAGACCAATAAGATCGCAAGTCTTTTGGTTAAAAATTGTCAGTGCAATTCGAAGTCTGAAAGAAGACGGTTAGTAGGTGTACCTGTATACAGTACTGTTATCTAACAGTTACCTATCTAGGTACTGTAGGTATTAACCTTATGTTCTACGGTGGTGACACGTCTTGGTAAATTGAAAGCACTCTCTCAGCTCAGACGGTGTGACGATTTGCGCAAGATGGCTTGCAGGAACTAAATTTGACTTGTCACATAGCCGTTGCTGAATAGCTCCTGGAAACCATCTTGCGCAAGCTTAGGGCCAACAATTGACTGATAACAACAATTAAATTGTTGGAGATAGGTTCCTGCGTTCAACAGATGACTGCGTTAGGATGACGACGATGATGATAAACTCAAGGCAACGAACTATTATATTTTTCACCTTCAAATACTCATCTAAACGATATCGGATATTTTGCATGTTTTTGCTTTGCTTCACTTAACAAAAAAATCTTTTTTTATCCCTTTGATGGTATTAATGCAATTTTAAGACACATTCAAATGGGTTTTATTACATATCTCTAAGCGTCTCTTGGAAAGAACGATAGGCATACTTGAACAGCATTATGATGAAATTCTCTCATAAAAAGCCGATCAGTAGCGAAATGAATTTGAGAGCACCAATGGGTTCAGTAGACACTGATTTATAAATATACTAGTGGCCCGCCCTCACTTCGCATCGGGACCGTAATTCAGAAATGAACCAATAGATGGCGCTGTGTTCAATTAAAAAAAAAGTTTAAATAAAATATTTTGGGAATAACAAAAATCGAGTCCCAATAAGTGTAATAGTTATTTTTGTGATGTACACTCGGAGTCACTTGGAACTCCATGCGTTTTTTGGACTTTGAACCGTCCTTATGTCTGAAACACATTCAGCATTTCCATTTCCTATTTGCATGGGGTAACTCACCTGACACCGTCTCTACATTTAACGCAGGTTACAAATTAATTTTTCCTGATTTATACTTTAAGTGCACAAGTATTGCCAAATTCTAGATCAACAGGAAGATTTTATACACGTATAACCCTTTAAACGACGTCACGTCGAACAAGATATTATTTTTTGACCGACTTTGTATGAAAGAAAATTTAATCTATTTATGCGAATTACTAGAAGTCGTAGAATAAATCTTGCTCAGGATGGTTGGTAGAAGACGTGGTTAAAGAGATGTAAATGTTCACAGATCACATACAATCCTGTATAAGTTTTCATTAACTTAGCTTAATCAGTAAATAAGTGATTCTAAATGGTTCTCTTTTTTATTATGAAGTATGGAACCTTAAAAAGGGCGAGTCAGTAAATTTTTGCTGTAATGCGTCATTCTACAAAAAGTTTCGGTCAAGGTTTTATAGCTTTACGACTCACACAAAAGGGATGGGACTGTAAAAGTAAATGTCAAATATCAATAAAATTAGTTTTACGCCGACACCGGAAAGTTTGCCAACATCTTTATTGAACTTGTATGGAAGAATATCCTGGGTCCGTTACCAGGAAAATGTATTTAGGATTGACGAATATTTTTTTATCCCCGCGTATTAAAAGGAACGATATTTTTTATTATGCCGTTGACGCAGTAACTTCGTAAATTGCTCGGGTCCTAGTCGAGAGCATGAAGATGTAAGATTGAATGCCTTTTGGGCATTCGTTTTGTGTTTTAGATATATTTTTCTTAACGTTTAATTGGATATCTTAATATACTCGTATGCGTGTAAAGTAACCCATTCATAGTACGACGTTACAAATTTTTTTATGCTAGATGCGACCAGAGAGTAAGCAGTTCATTTGTTGGAAAGAGATCACTCATGAACACCTGGGAGGTCAATGAACTGAGCAAATCAAGATCAACGGGTCACTACTGTTGTTTTACGTGGTAATAAGGACATTATTAAGCATTTAATTGATTGAGTAGTGATTAGTGCAGTAGGTAATATCATGCTTGGGATGGTTTCTAAAAATGTGTGTTCCAAATTAGCAGTAAAAGTAAATAGTACCTATTATCTTCTAATACGTCTTATTTCAACGCTGACCATCCCTCCTACTTTACTTTAACCTAAACCCCAAAGAACTCTCATTCCGCAAAATGTATGCCGCAAACAATAGCCCCCAATATACGAATGTAGAGGACACTTAGCCGGAACCTAATTCCCAGCTCAATCCAATATACCCGTAATCGTTCGGGGAGCCAGTGCCCCCAAGAAATATAGATAAAGTAGGTCACAGCTAACTACATCGTCTCCTGAGATTAATAGTATCATAGTGTCCCGAAATTTCTCTACCTGATAGCACTTGCGGTTAGTGGTGCGACTAAAACAACTTTTATACTGAGTCAGTGATGTCAAATACTGTAGGTACTTGACTCAAAATTTCGAGTCAGTCCCAAAAAAATGCGAACTTCAAGTGACTATGAGGTAAGGCACATTGCGAGAATGGCTGTCGTCCTTTGGGATGGAAAAGTCTTCGAGTGAAGCCCAAGTACCGGGAGCTGAGTATAATGTTTACATCACTTAAATTAGTTCATAAATCGGAGTGGGTACCTATACTTTATTCACCTACGATGCCGCCGATTTGATTTCCTAAACACTACTATTTGGCATATTAGTGGAATAAGATTTTTGGGAATTGTTTGGCGTTTCAATCATAAAATGGTACTTAAATATAGGTTTTTATGTGATATGTGATGGTAAGTGATTGCCGCTGCCCATAGACACCTGCAACATCGGTAGAATCACAAGTGCGCTGGCAACCTAAAACCCCCTTTCCCTCCAATTGGGCTTCCAGTATCCCCACTCACTCGTCGAAACAGTGCAGGCGCTACTTCGCGCCAGTCTTCTTTGAAGCCATGGTATCACTCCAGTTGACCAACCCATACAAGCCAAGGCTCTCCCACCGTTAAAAAATAGAGTACCTGTCGCAACCGGATCGTATAATCCGCCGTATTACATTACGGCTAGCTGTTTTGTCACACAGGACCGTTTTGAAGTGCGGCGGTTCGACTACTAGCCAGATTGAATGCGGCTGATGACAAAATGGCCGGAATGTATTCGGCGCCATACTTCATTCAATACGCCTAGCCATAATGTAATTAGGCGGGACCCAGGCAATTAACAATGACTCGAGTGATAACTCAAATCGCATCACTAGTTGCGGTGTGGCGGGCCCTCTGTCTTTGTATCGAGGTAAACACGCCCGGTTTAATGGAATAGTGGCTATAAACGAACTGAGAGGCTCGTCTAATGCGAGGGCACTTGATAATTTTAAAGTTCGAGCCGTTCTAGCCGGGTCATGAGAGCGTCGTTGGCGCGTTATTTTGGAATTAAAATCTGGGTGGGATTTTTTGCTTCAGACTTTAAATCAAGTGAATATTTTCGTATTAAAATTAGGCATACGTATCATATATTATCCGTATTTTTACTTGTTTTTTTTATACCATAGGCGGCAAACGAGCAAGCAGGGTCACCTGCTGGTAAGTAATCACCGCTGCCCATGAGCATCTGCGAGATCAGAGAGGTCGCTGATGCGTTGCCGGCCTTTTAAGAAGGAGTACGCTCGTTTCTTGAAGGTCCCTAAGTCATAGCCGTCAGGAAATACTTCCGCAGCTAAATTATTCCACAAGACTGAGGATTCGCGGGAGAAAATTCCTCTAAAAAACGCACAGTGCCAGATCGCCAACCATCAAGATGATCGATGAGGATTGTTGATTAAATTAAAGCTTTGTAAAATAGGTTTTTACAAACTTATAATCACGCTAGATATAAAGATCATTTATTTGAATGGTTGACAGTTTTCAACTGTGCGTTTCTCAAGAAACTTTCTGCCCGTTACTACAAAACTATGGAATGAACTGTCGCCTGATACGACCTGCAATCCTTCTAAACGAGAGAATATTCTTTTTTAAAAGGGTTAAACCGTTTAACCATAACGAATTAATTACTTTTAAAGTATTTAAATTAAGAAAATCTTGCGGCTGCACTCCGAGACAACATTTTTAACTTAACTTTTATTATTAATTGTCTTTATGTATTTGCAAATAAAAGTATTTTTAAGGAACCTATGACGTTCCTGAACGAAACTAAGTACAGTCGACTCCAAAAATATGTATACACTTTAGGACCTTGTCACAATACATAATGTGTAAGAACGACTTCTACCTTCTTATACACACGTTCGCTTGTGACCACGGCTGTTGTAACGCAGCCGTCAAGCAGTAAGTACATAAATATGTGCTTAAAAAATTACGTTGCGTTAGTCTATAATAGTTATAATGCAACGCGAAAATTTAAGAAAACTCAGTACGCATGTTATAAGATTAATTTGTCGTTAGGTTATGTATTCTTCTTCTACATTTCTTTTGCTTACTTACTTACTACATTTTTTTACCAATCAAAAATACAATCGTAAGTAGGTTTGTGATATATTAGACCTTACCTATTTAGGAAACAGAACTAAAGTTTGTACAACAGCCTAACAAATGAAAGCACATTTGCGAGTCTCGGGGGTAAACCAAGATGCTCATTACATACAATTTACAACAAAGGCTCTGCGAACAAAGCAATCTAGTATTTCAGGAAAATTGTGTTGCCTTTTAAACTGCCTTTAACAAATAACAATCAGTTTTTCGCTGCACATTGCGACGGGAGGTAGATACATTACAAATACTTTTGGTAGGTAATTATAAAGGTCGTCGTCTGAGAGGCAGGCCCAGAAAGAGATAGCGTGATGACTTAGACCACTTCTCCGTCCATTGGCAAACCATTGCTCCAAATAGATTCCAATGAAGACTTAAGGGCAGGTCTTACCCAGCAGTAGGACAATGTAGGCTAAAATAAAATAAAAAAGATAAGGATCTTGTGTGAATGACCTTTTACTCTTTTGCGAACAAGCAAAAGTTATTTTTTTTTTCTATTTGATAATAGTATTGTTAAAAAAAGGTTAAACAAAGGACTTTTCATAAAGTCACTCGATATTATGAAAATTATTTTAAACGATAATTAAACACTGTTACAAAATCCGTCCAATTTCTATAAACAACGCTGGCCATTCTCAGACGCCCGGCAATAAACTCATATAACAATACATCCTTAGGCTCTACAGTACAAATGAAAATACATTAGCAAGTCTCAGGGGCGACGCAAAATGCTCGTTACGCACTTACGACAAAGGAGATGCTGACAAAGTACGCTCCAGCTAATTGAGTAATTCCTTTAAGACATTCGTTATGATTATCAACTAGTACACGCCCGAGGGGAAACTTCTCGAGTACTTAGCACTGCTGTTCGGGATACGTGCGATATGTGCGAGAGAATTGGATGGAGGGATGTTGGTGCGGTAGTTTATACCTACTTGTAATATATAGCTATGTTTGTTCATTGCTTTGATATCTTCAAGTATGTGGAACTGATTATGTGTATTCAAATGCTAGGATGAATGATAAGAGTGAGTAACAAAGTGATGGAATGAATGGGTGAATAGAACATGAGAGTTTTAAAGACAAAAACGAACGGAAAGACAACAGAAGTCTTAAAAAATACTCATCATCATCATTTCAGCCAATAGACGTCCACTGCTGGACATAGTCCTCCCCCAAAGTTCTCGACACAGATCGGTCCTGTGCCACCCGCATCCAAGGGACTCCCGCGACTTTCACCAGATCGTCGGTCCACCTAGTGGGAGGCCTACCACGGCTGCGGCCTCCTGCATGTGGCCTCCACTCAAGGCCCTCTCCACCACAACGGCCATCTGTTCTCCTCGCAATGTGCCCTGCCCATTGCCACTAAAAAATACTAAGTGTAATTAAACAGTTATTCAGAATTTTTCTTTAGATTCTATGTATCTAGATATATTTGAAAGAGATAATTTGTTCGATCCTAAAACTACTTTTAAAAAGGGAAAATACAACCGTAAAATAATAATAGTAAGGGTATAGTACCCAATGTGGGAGTGGCTCTTTTTGAACACTAATTACACAAGTGTTTAGGTAAACTTTTGAACAGGTCCAAACCACCTGGATGGATGGCGGTCCACTACCGTGCGCTTTACTCGACACTTTCTGCCACGCACCTCCTCATTGTGGAATCAACTTCCCGCAGCGGTATTTCCGAACCGCTCCGACATTCAAATCTTCAAGAAACGAGCCTATACCTTCCTAAAAGGCTGGCAACGCATCCGCACTCCTTCTGGTGTAGCTGATGCTTGCTCGTTTGCCTTCCTATAATATAATAATAAAAAAAGGTAAAATAAGTAGGATGTGTCACACACAAATTGTATTGACTCTGCTAGTAAGGCAAAAATTACTTACAGATAGGCTGAAAGTGGTAAAATGCAAAGTAAAACATATAACATCCCAAAAAGATCGCTGGATGAGCTCAAGGCCGAGAATAAAATAATACTGCAATACTAAAAAAATACTGCGAAGTAATAAAACTTAAGGCTGATCACATAAACGACAAAGAGTAAGGATAGATTCACATCAAACGGCGTGCGTCGGCCCGCGTTGAACTTTTTAAGGCCGTAAATCTTGGGACAGCCACGCTTCGGCATGAATGGGTCGGCTCGGCCGGAGTGATACCACATCCTTACAGAAGAACAGCGTGAAGCAGCGCCTACGCAGTGTTTTTTCGAGTGATTGAGGGTACCGCAGGCCGGATTGGGGGGAAACGGAGTTAAAGTTTGGCAACGCACTTGTGACTCTGGTGTTGCGGTGGTCTACGGACGGCAGCAATCGCTTACCAACAGGTGATCCGTCTGCTTGCCTTGAACCTATCACATAGAAAAAAAAGTAAAGAAAGTGATTTTTTTTTAACATTTCCTTAAAATCATTACTGACTTTTTTTGGAAGTTAGTAGGCTCCTATCATATTGTTTCCACGGCATACAATCGGTTACACCAGAATGCACCCGGGAGTTGCATGAGAAGGTCGTCGCATGCGTTTGGTGCGAATCAACCCTAAAGGTACAGAGTAACTCTGTTAGACACTAAAATCAAGAAATAAACCAAAGCCGTTGGAATATCGTTCACTTGAATATAAAACTAAGAGTTTTCCCATGATTCAGAGTACCCGTAGCGGGCAAGTAATATGGTTACGTTTCCATGTTTTGGTTTACTTGTGTCCCGTGTTACTACTAAAAACACACATGTGGGCTAAATCCGCTTTTCAGAGAAACCGTACTGAATTCTAAGGCTCATACTTAGTGGACCGTCATTTTTAGCACACAATTTTTAATCTCATAAACTACTCGCAATGTAAGTAAAATAAATAAACTCTCACCACACCTCATACATTGACCTGACTCTGTAGTAAGTAGCTTAAGCACTTGTGTTACAGATATCAGACAACAGAGGTATCACAAATACAATACTTAAATACATATAAATAACACCCGGAAACTGAACAACAAGTGGTTTTTGTCCAGGGTGGGGCTCGAACCCACGACTTTGGCGTATGAGGCAGGATATTGGGGAAAGTATAGTTGAATAAACATAATGACAGCAATTAACTTACTAATGCAAGCACTATTATGAGTTTACAGCTATTTAATAATATAATAGTTATTATACCAAACACCCAGACAACATTAACCTTAATAGCTTAAGAGTAAGAGTTGAAATGTCTACATTACATTGAATGCGAGAATACGCATATACATTACTAGGTATGTTACATGTTAACAACTTATGGAAACAGAGTACTCGTAATTTGCTGCTTCGTAGAATGCAACTTGTTACGATGTGGTAAGCTTGCTGGTCGCAAAGGTAAACGGCATATCGACTTAAGCATTAATCAGTAGCCCGCCCTTTTTCGTTTCGGGACTTAATTTGGCTAATAGTTCCAATCTTACCCCAATAGATGGCGGTGGATGCCAATTAAATCGATCAAGTGTTTCGATTTTTCGGGATACATAACCCTTGTGGATTTCTATAGATGTTATTATAAACAGTATGGATTATATACAGTCAAAGTACATGAGGTTACTATGCTACACAACTTTCAAAATTGAATACTTACTAACATGTGACCCGCTTCCTTGATAAAAATCAGTTTAAAATTTTTGCTCGCACATACCGGCTCGCCAAGTCTTGTATGTTATATTACCTATATAACTACCTAGTTAAGACATAAATCAAATAATCTAGGTTAGTCAATAATCCAAATGTAATTATAAAGCGGTCATACAATTTAATTGTTACCACTAGATTGCTACAGATCTCCGCTAAACGCTAAATTCCAGGAATGTAATGGTTCATGAAATTGATAAACTGTATGTGAATTCAAATAATCTACAATGAGAAAATATCGAAAAAAATATACGGAAAATGTTGGAAATGCACCCTGTTATTTGAGGTTATTCTCTCCGTGAAGCAACCCGTTTGCAACAATATAATAATACATAGGGTAAATTGAAAACGTTATGTGAAGTACATTTATAAGTAAAAAAGTTTTCGTGCACCGTCTTGGATCTGCAAGTAAAAAATCTGATCATTATGGTCATGTAAACATTCTCATGCGACTGTTATAACAGAGTAGGTACAACTTACCTAAAGTGTAACATATAAACTTCCTGATAAACCTGGTCTTCATAGTGCGAAACTGTTTTGAACAACAAAAGGTCCAATTGATATAACAAAGAAACAGACAATAGCAAAATAAGCGGCAAAAACCGCCGGAGACAAAACTATCAGCATTAGCTGTTACATCACAATTTACCTCCATTTTCCGTAGTTGCTCGCTAGTTGCAAAGTTGTTCCCTAACTTCCATCTGGTAACACAATGACGTAAGGGGTGCTTCAGGCGGTTCTTCCGTTAACGTTTTCTGCGTAACTGTTATTAGACAGACGCTGTCGTAATTTCTATGCCGTTTTACAGACGTGGAAAGTTGTATGCTATAAATTAATACGTACTTAATGAAATTTTGGATATTAAAACTTTCGCTGTAGCGTGTGCAAATGAAATTCAACTGTGAGTGTGTAGTTGCGTGACTTTTGCAGACTCCACTCGTTTGGGAAACAGTATGTGATAAAAGTCATGTCTGAGAATAGTTTTACTTTAATTACCCGGTTCATTATATGGTTTACGCTTTTGAGTACGAAAACGTTTTCAGCGAGGTTAATATCATTTTGCGTTTTGGCTCAAGTTGCGCTTAAAACTGGCTGCTAGAGTTACATTAAAATTTCATTATTTATATAATTTCTCGTGAGAAATGACTTTATTAATCGTTATAAATATGAGTAGGTACAGTATACTATTTTGATCAAATTATTGTCATTTGATCAAAATTTATTAAGATTCTGCTATAGTTACGGAAATCAAGATGAGATTGTTCTAAGTAAAAAGGTCATGATTTCTTATATTTTCATTTAGTCCAGTAACAATAATGCCATACTACGGAAGTTTTGGCTATGATAAGGCACAGTGACAAAGTCACTATGTCATATTTTCCTTTAAATATATGGACACCGAGTGTAAAACGACTGAAGTAGAATTAACCTCAGAGCATGGTATTTGAACATATTGATTGTACCGAAGACTACCATCTTCCAGACTTCTAGCTGTTCCCGAGAAACTCAGATTACAAATTGTCCCGGGGATCAAACCCGCTACCTTAAATTCCGCCGTTGTGCAGTCAGCCCAGTAATAAATTGTAGAAAAATAACACTTATCAAACTACACCACTGCAATGACGGCTTTTGCAAATGAAAAATCCGTCAGGTGATGTTATGATTAGATTGACTACCTTAGTAACGTATCATGTTAAAATAACGATGTTGCGAACAAAACAACCAATATCATAAAATTTAGTCCAGTCGTCAACATAACGCCTCCTATCGGATTTTTGCAATAAGCTTCAATATCTGAGCGAACAAATCTAGAAAGGCCATTGAGAACTCATGAACATGTTCCAAATCTAAAGGAATCCCAGTAACAAATCTCCAGTACCTATCACTGCTACATCTTACGTCGGCAAACCTCCTCCCGTGGTGTTGTAATCGAGCACGTTGCAAATAAACTTGGCAAACGTCCGCGCGATTGCGTGGCGCCACTTGTCGTGGACTTGGCGGCGCGGGAGCCATACGATGGTGGTATCGGTACTCTATCCTTGGTCAGTGAGGAGACGAGTCGATACATTGAAGTAAATATTTGGAGGTGTCAGAACTGCTACTTGCGCCTTGGACGTAGTTGACGTATCATTTAGCGAATGTAGCGATATTCCAGTTAGACGGCACCTACACTATGCGTAAGCACAGGGAATTAGCTGCCTCCACTCCGATGCGTGAGGATTGCTCATTGCTGATTCACTGACTGTCACTGTGGAAATCGTCATCTGTACGTAGGTATGCTAGTGTATACTTACGTATGGATGATGTAGTCTGGTCAATTTCGACCATGGCGACTACTTCAACTCTTGGCCAGTTTGTCGTTGGTGAGCTCGCATGTAGCTCTCGTGACCAATCGTGTATTATAAGTAAAATAAGTATCCATTCATGAGCTCTTCTGTCCTGAACCAGACCCGCACCGCCTTAATAATAATCGTGTGATTCATAACTTCACAATGAATGATCACCATTGTATACAAATGTAGTTTTAAACCAATAAAAGCATCCGTTCTGAACATTGTAAAAACTAATAATGAGATATTATGTGGAGTTAAACGGTTTGGGCCTCCGCAACTCTCTTTGGCGTTGTTTCACACCAGTTATATGGGAGTTAACTGGTTCCGATGTTTGAATTTAACTAAAAACAAAATGTTAAAAACATTCCGCCAATTCTCGAATGAAGTCCAGAAAACGATATCGATAAAACGTCTGCAGTTTACAACCGTACGGAATGCAACTGCATCCAATTCGTTATCGGTTCTGACTTCCGACGAGCATTTGTCGGAGTCTTGGAAGCAACAATATAATCTCAATACCTGGAAATACCGTTTAATCTAAATTCGATTCGATACAATAAAGGAAGCTATGCAGTTTACTACTTTAGTAAGTGCAATTTTTGATATTTCGTTACTCTCAAGTTTTAATGGACGACACAATAAAAAAAAACATATTCTAAGTACATATTACACTTAAAATATGGCCAAATATTTGCAAATAATGTTTCCACTGGATATTGTAATGTAATATACTTACAATATTTGATGAGACTATCGTCAGCCTCATGGCGAGGTTAAAGCACATACAAAAATTCCGTCGGCTTAGCTTACTAAGTAAGGGTTCGGATTGGGTTAAAGTTGGATAGCATATCTGCCCGGGTCCTGTGGAAGGTTGTTGGGTTCGAGTGCCACCTGAACCCTCCGAGGGATTATATAAGTGTAGGTAATATTTACTTGAAAAAAAAAACTGTTTAAAATATTATGTGCGAATGTAATCGTAACTTTTATCAGGCTTAAGTTACAGAACAATCTCATCTCTGCGTATAATTGTGTCTCTGTGTGTGAGTGAGTGAGGGTACGGAGGGAGCCGGAGGCTCAAATAGGGGAAAGGAGGGAAAGTTGGCAGCGGAATTATGACTCTACTGGTGTCTATGGGCCGCAGCAATCGCTCACCATTAGGTTATCCGTCTGCTCGTCTGTCATCTATCACATAAAAAAAGTTACAGAACAATTTCATTTCTGCGTGTAATTCCCGATTGCGTCCAAAGCTGTCTTTTTTCTTCATGATATTTAATCAGGAATTGGAAAGTCTGATATTAAAATAAAACGGTGTGATCTTCCCAATTCTTTAACAGGGCACTCAGACCAACAGACTTATAGTTAAATACGTTCCAGAATTGTTTTGTAATGAAAAAGGCTTAAAAATCCAGAGGTCCATGCTCGGATTCGAACCTACGGAAGGCCTAATGGAAAGCTTGCTCCATGTAGTGACAATAAATAGGCTGATAGGTACTTTCCGTTTCTTTACTCGAAAAGAAAAAATACTGGCTATCTACTGTAAATAAACATTATTTATACATAAACATAACAAGCTAGTACTACGCATCCTACTCGTATATACGCTCGTATAATATTCACTCGGTAATTGCCTTCGGGAAGTTTAATTAAACAGCGCGTCTGTTTGTCCGTATTAACGTAGCAATCGATGCGATTGGTTCATAATGATAGGGGGATTTTATTATGATACTCATCGGAGGCGTTATTGTAAACATTACGTTTTTCATTTCGAAAAAATTGCTTCGCGGTTTTATAGAGCAGCAGAATCAAATGTGTGTGGTAGTGTTGTAGTCATCATCATTATCAGCAACCCACACTCGTCTATTTAATTGCTGGGCATAGGTCCTCTAATGCACGCCACTGCTCCCGATCACATTTTCAGCCACTCTCATCCAGCTCCCGCCAGCCAGCCTTCTAATGTCATCCTCCCATCTTGTCACAGGGTGTTCATCACTACGCTTACCGCTTTTGTTTGTAGTCTAGCGAGGTAATTAAGCATAAGCCCATCATAGTAGCGATGGCTTCATTTCTATGATGGAGGTGAAATTTCTTTCTGTAACTGTTATCTTATTTGCCCTATAGTGGGACAGTATATAGGCTGCTACTTGACTAGATTTTGTGATAGGTAGCAGACGAGTAGATGGGTCAACTGAGCAATACCAGTAGAGTTGCAAGTGCGCTGCCAACTTTTAACCCCCTTTCTCTCCCTATTGGGCTTCCGGCACCTACCCTCATTCACGCGAGGAGCACAGAGCGCAGGCGCTACTTCGCGCCGGTCGTCTGTGAGGCTGTGGAATCACTCCAGTCGAGTCGGCCCATCATGTCAAAGCGTGGCTCTTCCATGGTAATTATCTCTGGTTGATTTATTTTACTCCATTTTTTTTTAACTTTTTGGTGAAGTATAAAACCCAAGACACAACAATAACATCACTCATTTAGTCTACATTATGTACGTCTCGGCTCCTTCCTGTTCTCAACTAAGCACTACTCAGAAATAAAGTACGCAGTAACAAAGTTTATAAGTTGATCCCGCTAACGCCACAAATCAAGCCAACTCGCCGAGTAACTTTAAAATATGTTGCACAATCGATCTTCACTTTGCTACTGTTTTAGAAGACATTAGCGGTGACATGTGCCTAAGAATAACGTATTGGTTTATTTGTGGGACGTGTTCCGTAGGAGTTTTGAGTTATATCGATTAGAAGGGTGTTCGGCGACGTTTACAGGGGACGTTTCACCAGTTACAGCTACAGTGTAACTATATATTCTGTTATAGATGGCAGACAGATCACCTGATGGTAAGCGATTGCCGCCGTCCATAGACACCTGCAACACCAGTGGCCTCCTCACTCACTCGAAGAAACAGCGCAGGTGCTGCTTTACGCCGGTCTTCTGTGAGGCCGTAGTATCACTCCGGTTGAGCCAGCCCATTCAAGTAGAAACGTGGCTCTCCCATGGCTTAGTACTTCTTGTGCAGTACAGACTTGTGTCCTCAAAAAGTGAATCGGCAAAATCCACAGATCAATAAAACTAACGTTTTCTTGATAGACCGTGACTTTGACTGACTTTGACAGCCGAATAATACCTATTTGTTTCAATAATTACCCTTGAAAAAGTAAAGCAAAACTAAATATGTACCTACTTAATTAAGAAGGTATGTAATCATTTGCGGTTTTTTGTTCTAGCTCAGAGAATATTATTATGTTAGTCCCCTTTTACCAAGAGGTCGGAATCATGGATTAGAGGCGGAAAGGAGATCAATTCTGTATCTTTCACAAAAGATGATATCTTATTATATCACCGGCTGAGCAAATAAAGCTTATCATATTTCTCCTAGAACCTCCTGATTTCCTAAATTATCTTAAATCCGGCATGTTGCTGAAATCTCCCGAGATTGAAACAAAAGCCTTGAAAGAAATTATTTTGAGGATTACAAACAACAAAATTAAATGAGTTTGTAATTTATTCCGAGGCCTATGGAAACGTCTGTCTTACGAGATATTGCTTAGTTGTTTTGTATTCAGTTAGATTTCTTGGAGAGAAACAATGTAAATTAATATAAATCTAGTAAGTACTTACGATAAGTTCTATCGGAGACTTGGAAATTGAAAGAGGAGGTGCTAAAACGTAATAATTTATAGCTAATCGGAATTAGGTAGGTACGTTGTGGATTTAGTAAATCTGTTTATACATTTGCCGCCCGTGCTCGATTGTATGAGTGTAGGTTAGTAGGTACCTGCCACAATTATCGTTTTTTTTAAACGAGCATAGTAAAACAGAGTTCATGTTAGGCCATTGCTGCCTTAATACCTAGCACTCAAAACACCGGTTGAGTGATTTGGCAGCCCTAATAGGTAAGTTGCTACAATGTTATAAATAGTTTGTGTGTTTTGCTAATTGACAAGCTACAGCAAATGTTACATAATGTTTCAAAATGTATCGTGTTCTTATAAAAATCGTTACTCGTTCCCTCCTATAAATAGCCTACATAGGTATATTAAAAATTTCCACAGGCTATACGGCTTATTGACACATCCATGACTGGATCTACACAGTATCCTGTATAAGTTTCTCATAGAGTTCTTATCGATAAACATTTTCTACCAACAGTGCCACGATAATTTTCAAAAAGCAACAGTTGCATTCCCAAAAAGAATAACCGTTCCTGCAATCACAGAGCAATACCACTTCCCGGGTTCGTCCAACAATAGCTCTGCGCGGAATTCCCGCTTACCTACTCAAACGTCTTTAGGAGAGCTTCGGAAATGGCCCATTTCCTGGCATACCTATAACCACGGACCGGTTTCATTACTGACGGATTTTGCCGAAGATATTCTCTTTTGATATTTGCACCGTATATTTTACGTCATTTGCTAAGGTTTCAATGGAGGTTGTTACCTGAAGATAGGTTAAGCTCTTACCCTTTAAATTGACGTATATTCACGTCACACAGAAGCAAGCATTACTTCTAATAGGTAATCGTTTACTCAATGCACAATTCAAGTTTAAACATTTCTTTTCTATCTTTCCTTATGTATCCTGACCTATATTATGTCTATTGCTATTCCTGGTAGTTGTTTACGTATCAATTTTTTTTTGTGGTCAATAAATGCTTAGGTACATTAGTTTACTTAATTTTTTTTTTAATTCAAGACCTTTTGAAATTTTAAATATATTTAAGTAGTGATAATTTCACGACCATAATATTAAGAATAAGTAAAACGGCTTATTATTGGAGCATATGGGAATAATTAGAAAACACAAACTTCGATCCCAAAATAATTACATTAGCGTCATAAAGAATTTTAGGTCTTAAGACGATAGCGTTACGACTATGCGCACATTATAACGTACTCAAAAACCCTTGTTAAGAAACAGTAATTTTATGAGTAACTACCGACTTAATAAAAGTGGAGCCTAGTTATATTTAGAGTCCTGCCTTAACGGATAACGCTGAAATTGGCCACGGGAAAACGAATTTCATTGCTAGCAAAATGCTAAGGTAATTTCATGGAACATTTCACAGCGGCCAAGGGTGCTGTTTACACAGCGGCCGTCGCCAGAGGTCGATTTAAACTCGAAAACTTACGATTTTGGTTGTAATTCCGTATAGAATAAGAGTTTTTGTCTTCAGGCTAATGCGGCTAAAGTAATCGGGCAGAAAGATCTCATTATTTATACCAACATTTCGGTTTTTCTTTTTTTTTTGTGATAAGTGGCAGACAACAGACGGACAACCTGATGGTAAGTGATCACCACCGCCATAGACACCCGCGACGCCAGTAGAGCCGCCAACCTTCACCTGCCTCTCCCGAATTGGGCCTCCAGTACCCTCACTCACTCGATAAAACACAGCGCAAGCGCTGCTTCACGTGGGCTTTCTGTAAGCCTCATGACTGCGTTGTGCTCTGTTTCGAGGATATGACTGAAAGTCCAAATGCCCAATCGGGGGAAAGGGTATGAAAAGGTTAGCAGTGCAGCCATCAGGTGATCCGTCTGTTCATCTAATGCCAGACGAAGGATTAACTTAAGGTTCATATTCCTGGGAGACTATTGTTCCTGGACTACTCAATCTGACGTAGGTAAATAACAATGTAATTAATACTTCCACATTTCAGTACCTTCAACTTTGCGCGTAACAATTTCCGCAAAAACCCTGCATCACTCCCAAAAACGATATTACCGAGATCCCTTTAACGTTTTCAAATACCTCAGCCAGGAATGCCCATAGCAACACAGGATTCACATTCCCTTCCTACCGAGCGCTCAACCTAATAAATAAGAGGTCATCAATAAGTGAAAGGCACTCGGTAGCGTCGAGAACAGCTTCCCATTCGTCAATATACGCATACTTATTAGAGCTTCCCGCGGTTTTTTATTTATTCACGTCGTACGCGCCGCGCGTGTCAAGATTCACAACCCTTCTGTTGAATTTATACGCCTTTGTAATCTCACTTACGTAACTTTGGGAATCAATTTTTAAAGCTTCCGTGGTCTGGCTGACTAGATCGTATTCAGTGAGTATAAAACAAAACAAAGTATCGAGAACGATAACTTTGCAATGAAGGCAAAGGAAGGAATATGAAACTGTACTTTTCATCTTGTTGATGGGGATCCCAGTATAATATGAAAGTACCTACCACTTTTATTTGCTTACTGATTTACTCCATAAGTTTGTTTGTTAGGTACCAAGTTAAATATACTAAAAAACTACATAAATGGTAGACAATGATTATCCTATATTATTTTTTCAGAATGCCGTAGGCAATAGTCGTTTTTATTAGAAAAAAAAAACATATACTTAAGTAGTAAGAGATTTCAAATAGTTTTTTTTTTTGGGGTAAAATAGTTTTTAATTAACAACTTAAATATTTACACACCAATGTAAACCCTACCTACCTATAATATGAATGGTTTTTGCATTCACATCAGCGCGAATAACGGCTACAAAACTTTGCACATCCATCTTGTTCAAATTAAGCCAATCGATTTTAGTTAGAACGAGTTTAATTACAGTTCTGAACGGTGCTTCGTTAGGCATACAGAATAGATGTGGTGCAAAGTTGAGTGAATATCTTATGCTCGCTTCGAATTTGGGAAAATTATCGTCATTGAAGTTTTGGGTTACATACGTACTCTTTGTTAAGTGCAAATATGGTCTTTGCAAAGTATGTTTACTGTTAACAAAATTATATAGTCAACTAAATAAAAAGGTATAAGAGGTTATAGTTATAATAGATAGATCAATCACTTAGTAAGTGAAAGTTCTCAAAATTAAAGCACTCTAGCAACGTCAAAGATCATAATATAATTACAAAACACAAGCAAACATCACTAAAGATGAAGCTCGGTAAGACAGTTAAAAGACTAATAATTAATTGATAGAAAACGTCATTACAATTTGTACAGAATATAGATTTTTCATAACCTACCCCTATCTGCTGCCAATATCTTTCGTCAGTACAAACCTCGCTCGAGCTTTAAAATCTCCGTCAAGCACACATACACTTATTTGTAGTGATCTACACAAACACATGGCTAACATAGCTATGTGAGACATCTCAACTTAACAAAGTACAAAATATGACGTCACAAAATAACAACAACAGGACACTTTAGCACACATCCTCATCCCTGGATTTAATGTCCAACTTTGGCATAGTTGTTCTAAATAATTATCATTACACTACTCTGTCCACCAAAGCGTAGTCCGTAAAATAGCAATCCTCCTAACTATTTTTCGCGGGAGAATGTGTTGGGAAAAGAAATATGACGCAATTTTGGTAATGCTTAGTTGTCGAGCCACAAGGGAATGAAAAATTCAGGGGGCCCGGCGTACATTACCCCACCACATTGCTAGGAGCATTTGTTCCCTTCCAAAATTTGAGGCGTTGAATATTTTTTCCGGAGTAACTAATTGTGGGGCAGTATTGTCGGTTGGGACTCGGGCAATCATTCATTGAATAGTTATTTTTATTACTAGCCTGCAAAAAAGACCTGGCTTCTTTCCATATAAACGTTCCAATTGCCCTATAGTGATAGTTTTAATGTGATATTTCAAGGGAAAAACAAAACAACTAAAGTATATTTTCCTTTTGTTGAAAATGATAATGAGATTATAAATATCTTACGGGCAACATGATAAGTTATGTTTTGTAGTCGATCGTTTTTATTTATTTTATTTTTGGCATCCATTTACATAAAAACGTGTAAATAATATAATATCACGAACATAGCTCGGTTGTGTGATCACCAATCTACATTAGGCAAGCGGTGAATAAGCCTAACCCATTCATACGAACGATGACTTGATTTCTATGATGCACCACTTTGGTCTACATTAGGGACTAATAATATAGGTTGACACTTTACTTTTATTTGTAATCTTTCTATTGTTTGACGTCCGCATAATCTTCTTAGCACAGAATCAGGTCTATATACATAAGTTATTGTATGAATTTACTTTCTAATTAGGTATGTACTTCATTATGAGAAAATACAACACCTCATATTCCAAGAACTAGCAGTTCCTCGCTTCCAAAATAATTATTTAGGTTGCAAGTCTACCGTAACTAAACCGCGTTGCGGTTAGTCACTGGCACTAAATCTTTCCGAGCTCCCCGCAGTCGCAGTTTCCACCCCACCAAGTGGCGTTATTTATGGGAAAAATCACTATGTTTCGATGCACTAGAACTAATACACTTAGCACTTCTTGTAGTGAGTGGGGGAAATATTGGTGGCAGCTTTGCGGGAGTTGGTTTCCTGCGTTGTTTGTTCTTAATCTTTTATGCGTTGTTGTTAGATTTTGTCGATACTACTTGAATTATCGGTAGACTATTATTTGTTTTTGATTGTTATCTCCAAAGTTTTGAAAGTTATGTTTCATTAAAGTATTTTTAATGATATTTTGCAGACATGCAGACGGATCACTGTTGATAACCGTTTGCCGCCGCTCACAGACACCCGTAACACCAGTGGAGTCACAAGTGGGCTGCCATCCTTTTCCTCTTTCCCCCCTGAATAGGATTTTTGACCCTATACTAGAGGTGGACCCTATACCACACCTATACTTTGACCCTATACTACTATAATCGAGCAAGCGGCTCACGTGTTGGTAAGTAATCACCGTCACCCATTAACATTTTAGGATTTTTCATGATATTTATTCGAAAAAATTTATGATCAGTAATAAACATGGGATATAAAAAAAATTCAAACGTGTTTCAAAAGCATGTTCATTAAATACCAATCTTAAATAGAACTGAGTACTTAAAACTGACAAAAATAACAAAGATAAACTGTACACAAAAGGGAGACTATATTTTTGGTGCGCACAATTAAGATTTTTTGTAAGTCATAAATCTAAGAGTAAGTAAAAATAAAGCGCTTATAAGCCGATAGAGGCCGCTAAGGACGTCAGGCAATCTCTATAAATCGAGGTTTTCTTCATAAATATCCGTTGACCCGCAGCAGGAGATCTCAAATTGATTCTACGTGATACGGAATACGAAGTCTTCGATCGATTCTTCATCAAATCTTGGTAGGGGAGAATGCAAGGTTGTGAGATCGGTTCAATGAGTTTGTGATTATGTTTTCTATACAAAATCTTTGGTATATAGTGTTATTAATAGCATACATTTTGATAAACCAGAAACATAATATTTCTTTATATGCAGTTTTTTTGACGTATATTTTTGTCATCGATTTTAGAAAAGAGCTATACTTAATTAATAACAAATAGTTAAAATAAATCCTACTAGGTACAAGAATAGCGAACGAATAACGTTCCAACCTGCCAGCGTAGTTAGTAAATAATAATCGTTCTACATACTTATTACAGAAATCTAATCCTGTAGATTATTTCAAAACTGTACAAAACCACCCGCCTTTACATCTTGGGTAACCTTGGATAAATAAATTTCGGCAATAATTTGACAGAGATGTTTGATTCCTATTAGCATCTGTATGTGTTATTTCAAAGTTCTTTTTTTTATGTGATAGGTAGCAGGCGAGCAGGCGGATCACCTGATGGTAGGCAATTGCCGCCGCCCATGGACACTTGCAACACCAGTGGAATTACAAGTGCGCTGCCAACCTTTTGTCCCCTTCCCCTCCGAGTGGGCCTCCGGTACCCTCACTCACTCGGCGAAACACAGCACAGGGGCTGCTTCACGCCGGTTTTCTGTGAGGCAGTGGTATCACTCCGGTCGAGCCGGCCCATTCATGCCGAAGCGTGGCTCTCCCACAGTAGAAAATCCAAATTGTTTTTTACGATTTCATTCCAAGTAATCCTATCACATCAAACGAGGTTTTGGACCGCGAAAGTATCAGAAGGTAATATTGTTTTCGATTTGCTTAGTTCTCTAAATTCTAAACAGGCAGCGTTTTAACTAAATATATAAGATACCTGTGAATTTCACAAAACATTTTGGGTTTTTTAGCAAGCTCATTTAGCAGTAAATGGTCTATTGATAGCTGAAAATCACGCAATCAATATTTGTTATTAATGATATTAATAGCTGTAACAATAGCTTGAATTCCGTGGTGCATATTCTAGTGGTATCACCAATAATTGATTAAGTAAGTATAACACCTGTGAAAACACTAGTGGACGCAGTTAGTTATTAAAAAAAATTAGATTATATTAAAAGTTTGGTTATCCTATAGAGAAAAAAAACTTTGGAATTAAGTAGGTATAATTAAAAATTAAGCACTATAAAGATTAACCTGCTTACCCACAGAATCGATACTCATAAGTAGAATGCTTAACCCACCTGCTTGTCCGTACAACTATATTTTATAGCACCCTCGTATTTATGTAATACGCAACCAAAGTTCCACCTTCGCAGACCTTTTCAGTGATGGAGGTAGTGTGACGAGAATCGGAAATGGGTCCCGAATGTTTTGTGGTTATTTCGATCCCACCCTGAAAGGGGTACACACGTGAAATTTCAACCGGTTCCACGGCCAGTTTTCTCGTTAAACATTGAGGCGTTCTCGAGGGAAAAGACTTCTTTTTGCGATCGTATAAAAATAGCTATCGGTTGTTTCTAGGGGTTTCCTCGCATAAATGATAGAAAACGGTCGCTGGAGGTAGGCATATTGCGTCTATTCGCGTACGCTTTATAGGTTGGCTGACTAGGGTTTGGGATGGCTTGACAGTTTTAAAGTTCCGGGACAACGGCTGGTCCCGAGACGTACCGGGACAAGATCTCTTAGAATAATTTGGTTAAGGTACAGTCGAGTTCAAAAATATGTATACACTTTAGGACCTTGTCACAATACATATTTATTAAGAAAGTGGAAGTCGTTTTCTTATACATATGTACTGTGACAAGGTCCTAAAGTGTATACATATTTTTGAACTCGACTGTACTTAATGCTGCAAACTTCTCTTAATAATTACAAAATAAACAATGACCGTATAGAGCTCAGTTTTACAGTACGCCATCTAGCAGATTAATCACACGCGATAGCCCCCATTCCAATGTACAAGAAAAACAATTTGTCAAGAAGAAGATTGTCATTGGTTATTTTTGATGTGAGATGTCAAAATGTCACTAAACGACCAATGACGTTGAAATTAGACCTCAAATGCAACCTACCCGATTTTTCACACGCGATACATTTCACACAGCGAGCTATTGCACCATAGAACGCGATATAATTCAGCGTATTTAAAAGCGCGCTAGGAATTTATAGGACCATAACGTGTTAATACTCTTGTTTATAGTAAAATTTTACATCTCTAATTGAATCAAGAACGCCGAAAATTTGTAAGAACAGTCCTTGTATAATATAGTATACGGACTACTAAATAAGGCTAACAGTTAAACAAAAAACTGCAGCAGACCTCATTCCCATTGACGCTGCTGCCACGAGCAGTCCCAGTGCGCACTCTTCTCATTGCAGTAAGCGCAGAGAATGAATTTTTAACCTCGGTTACTAGGGCACTCTGCCCAAGTACCTTATACACTTATACAGTATAACTTATACTGCATCAGACGGTCATTTTTTAACTATTTTTTACATTATTAACGGCACACCGTGTACCGTGCACCTAATGGTAAGTGATCAGTTAATAATGTTCATTTGTTTATGACGAAGCAGTATTTCATAGATCACCAGGTTATATTTTTTCCGTCTACTTTCAGGTGACTAATCTGCCTATCTGTCTCATAAAAAAATCTAACGATTTTTTTAGGTACAAAAAGTTTACGCTATATTACCTAAATACGATATCATTATATGTTACAGTCTACGGTGGTAAAACAGATTTGATTTGAGCTAAAATGTGATTTGTTTTTTATAATAACCTACCCAGAATGTTTTTGAAAATAAAATCATGTTATTAATACATAATATGTTTTGGAAATATAAGTAGGTATTTAAATTAACTCTTCATTTATTCATTTAGTATAAAATATATGTAACAAAAACTATACAGAGCGACTCTTCTCATCTCGCGATCGTTTATAAGCGGCGGTAGATACTTCCATCAGGTGACACGTTTGCTCGTTTGTGGCCTCAAAAATAAAAAAAAAACAGTTTTGTGGACATGAAATAAAGGTGCAAAGCTGTTCATAAAAGACAAGCAGTTGTAACTTACTTGAATAAGTAGGTACCTAAATTATTTCAAACATTAAAATACTAGATTTAGCTTAAGACTTCTTAACACCACATAATGTAAACCCATTGAGATCTACTCGTGTTAAGTCCGTGTCAAGTGAAATCTTATTAAATTTAAAATATCAGGTGGCGAATTCGTAAAACATCAAAGAGACTCTCTGAAAGCATGTCTATTACACGACTCGCTAGCTTCTTTGACGCAAACCCTTATTGATATTGGGCAAATTCTTTAAACTCCCTCTCGGGACACACGTCATTACTCTAAGCCTATAACAAAATTCGCATTTGCCATTAGGCTAAAATATCTAAATGTTTAACCATCCCATTGATATCCCAAACCGCCGAAGTCATTTATTATGCATTGCCCAATTCACGAGAAGCGAGTAGGAGCTTCACTGTATTGTACCACCGAGACTCGGTTACCTAAATAAATAGCTACAAATACCCAGTCTATATATAGAATGTTGTTGACACTGTGCTGGCTGGTTATTATTGATGGGCATAATTTATCGCGCTGCCCACCCCATGCTCTAAGGGGAATGCGAATAGAATCACGGAGTTCGGTACCACCCCTAAATTTATGATCCCTGCTCCGAACCTTTGATGATTGCTAATTTTTTCAGCGGCCCGCCGAGAAAAATTGACATTCCCCCTGAACTTTCTTTGCTTGCGTAGACGGGGCATCAATATTAATAAAAGGAACACGTGTGTTGAGTGCAAGTTTGTAATTAACTATCTGAATGCGCAACAACATGAAGGATACTATAGCACATTTAGCGCAGTCACATATAGTAATACACAGTAATAAATAGTCGTTTTTTTATTCTATACAACCCAATACGTATACAAGGTGGAAAAATATTGGGTTCTGGCTCTCCACTCCTTTTTTTTCTGTTTTGTTTTATGTTAGTGTCTTTTATAAAGGAAAATATTATTTTAAGCAATTAAAACAGCATGAAATGTCTTTTACTTTGCTTGTATTGCCAGGAATCAAAACGGCAAAAATATTATTTTGTAATTGTAAAACGACTTTAATCTGAAAGCTACTTAACCACGTTGTCAATTAAAGCAGTCATTAGTAAAAAAAAAGCGTAAACACCATGTCTGCGAAAAAACCCATACAAAACGCCAATGTCATAGGTAAAAACCTGATATGATACTCGCGCCGGTTGAGACGTGACTCTCTTGGGTCCTATTCCCTCATCAACAAGATATTGGAAGTAGATAATAGTCGTTTTAGGTCCAGGCACATCTAGGTGTCTGTTATGCGCTCGTTTTTTCTAATTTCCATTGCAAAATTATTATAAACATTATCTTTTTCATTGTAAAAAAGTAGAAAACGCTACTACGATTTTATAAGGATGACTAAATAAATAAAATCTACCTTACACAAACACGGAGTAATAAGATCACTTTACAACATTAAAATTCTGCCACGAAGATACATTATCTTGTACGTAATCTTCCCTAATACGTAACGTAATCTTTAAAGTATTTGCGAGGAAAACTTCCTTGCGCGAAAATCCCAAATAAAATGTGAGAAGACTTTCATCAACAGCCACAACATACTTGCCGTTTTAGGATCGGCGATCGGGAATATTGCGACTTTTTGAGTGATAGTAAAAAGTGCTCTTGACTTCCTTGATTGCGCTTCCGATACCCACACCCACTTTAAGAAACACAGCGCAAACACACTCTGATCGAGACCGCTCATTCATGCCAAAGTATTTTTTTTATTATGTGATATGTGGCAGACGAGCAAACGGACTACTTACCTGACGGTATGTGTTATTGCCGCCACCCATAGCAACATCAGTGAAGTCACGTTCTCCCACGGTCACGATTGTATCTAGATTGCATCACAACTTTGCAAAATGCGTTTTAACTCAGATTAACACTAGGGTTAAATAATATAATTTCCATACAGTCGCGAGAAAACCTTAGTAAACCTAACATTTTTATAAACTGGATCACCTACCTATTTGCACAACATCACAATGCCGCTTTTACGTCAAAAGGGGCGCATCTCTTTTTAAGACGTTTACGGAGAAAACTTCCTTCAAAGATTCCAAATAGAATGTAAGAAGTCTTCCATTAATCGGATGAGAGCGAATAGATTAGTATAATGAAATGGACCTTGCAATTTTCTTACGTCTCCGTTAGAGCACACGTACCGACTGTCAAGCGGCAATCGTCTGCGGCGAATGGACAACCGTTTGGATCTAGAAACCAATTTTCCCACTGACTAGGTAAGTAGGTAAATACGTAATTTTATGCCGCATTAATTTCCGAGCAGATCATAGGGGCTGCCGGCGAATTTGCATTTGTTTGTGACTTGTGTTCCTCGTCTCTGAGATAAGAATCTTTTAGATGGAAAGGCGATTTTTAATGCGGGTGAAATATTGTGTGCAAGG
This sequence comes from Cnaphalocrocis medinalis, assembly GCA_014851415.1. NCBI lineage: Eukaryota > Metazoa > Arthropoda > Insecta > Lepidoptera > Crambidae > Cnaphalocrocis > Cnaphalocrocis medinalis. The sequence goes on along the minus strand of CM026285.1, from coordinate 10,458,921 downwards.
AATAAAGTCGTAACTTTGGAGAAATATAAGTACCTACGCCACTTTTAAAGTCAATGGAGTAGGGTTCGTTTTAAGTCATGTTTATAACAAATAGGCAACAGGAGCAGATACATGTTTCAAAATCAAGTCATTAGGTATTAAATACAGTGTGTAGATATTTTAGTCGAAGTAATAATAACAGTAGACATTAGGTTGAATATTAGCAAGACACATATTACCTTTTATTATTTGCCGTTTCTTTACGTATATCAGACTACGGCGTAGTATTTTGACGACCCGGTTGGTTCAGTGGTAGTGAATGCTGCGTCTGGGCCAAGGGTTGCGGTTCGATCCCCGACACAGTACAAACATTGTGTGCATGAACATGTCTGTTTGTATTGGTCTGGGTGTTTTCTATGTATTAAAGTATGTATTTACAAAAGAAAAGTATTATTTATATTGTATCCCACTGTTGGTTCTGATATCTGTAACACAGTGCTTGAGCTACCTATCCAGAGTCAATCAATGTATGTGAATTATGATATTATATATATTATATTATATTATATTATATTGGTTTATAGATCTTACAATTCAATTTTCATTCTTATTTCAAGAGTAATAGGCGTTTCACGTACAGTTTTTTATATAAAAAGTAGCTGATGGTTAACCTGATGATAAGTTATTGCCAAAGATACCCGTGTAGTCACAAATTTAAACTTTATACCCCCTTTTACCTAGATTAGGCTTCCGTTACCTCCATGCATTCGGTAACAAATACGGCATAGACCCTGCTTCACGCCGGTTTTCTGTGAGGCCGTGGTTCTTGTCTAGCTAGCCCATCGGAAAACTGTTACAGGTAGTCGGAGGTAAGTCAAAGGCCCATCGAAGGCCCGTTAAAGGCCCGTCAAAGGCCTGTTAGAGGTCCAAATAGATTACCCCAGTCAAGTTGGTCCATTGGAGAGCCGTCGTAGGACATCGGAAAATGCCCATCGGGGATCGATATAGACAGATCTACTTCCAAATGTAAGCAAATAAAGGATCCGCCTGGGTTCAAAAAACCGCGAACCAACACATCGATCCGCCACCAGCATAATTTGTAACCAGTCATCCGATTACACCAGACATCCGCCGTATAACATTCGTCATTATACCTCTCTCGCAGACACGTCGGATTAATGCTCCACGTATGCAATTTCATATGTGTACTTACGAGAGTTCGAGCTCGTTAATAACTCGACAGACAATTTTATTGTTTGTTCTCCTTAATTGAGCGATAAATATGAAGTTCCTGATGAGGGATCTCGTTTTAATGAAATCTAGGCTCTGTTTGAACTTCGGATTGCGCGTGTGTGGCTTGGTTGGGTGTAGTTTCATGAAGCTCATTTTATTTGCCGATTAAAATAAACAAGTTTGGGCCTGTTTCACAATATACAGATACACAATTATACTGTTTCACAACAGAAAGCTATATGCTACTTATTGCTACCATAAACGCTGTTGCGTTTTGCGACTGTCAATATCGCATATCGCATCGATATAGATCAGTGGTTCTTAACCTTTAAGTCATGAGGGACCATTTTACCAAAATTCTGTCGTGTCAAGGACCACACACTTCAGACGCGTCGGGGCGCCGTTTGCGTTGTGTTGACTCGACTCATCACGTCACGTCACTTGTTTATTACGATGTCTTCGCGGACCACTTGGAATACCTCCAGGGACCACCAGTGGTCCGTGGACCACCGGTTGAGAACCACTGATGTAGATAGATAGATAGATACTCTTTATTGCACAACACATTACAGAACTTAATGCTAATAGTGTGTGTGAGTAGTAGTGATATAATTTCTAGATACACAATTTCATTCTGAAATCGTTTGAAAAAGTGATCCTAACCGCGCTGTTATTAGTAGTTTTAAAACTAAGATGAATATCTTATATATTTTTGAATTTGAATCCAATCAAATTAGTAATTAATTTTAAATTCGAAAATGCTAAATGCGACTTCAACCATTTATCTATGGCGGCGAAACGTTTAACATTCTCACGCTGCCTCTAGCGTTCCTATGATCGACGTTTATGCCTTAAACCTACCATCTCAGAGATAGACACACCCCGTACAAACACTGGACAGATGAAGGGTGCTAAAGCTAGTGTTCCGACTGACTGGCTAACAGTGCTTGTCTGTTTGGAACGACTGGTCGACTGCAGTACACGTCTTATCGGCATAACTGGATGCTTACCGATACAAAACTGTACAGAGGTTGTAGATGCATCGCTCTGTTGATCGTTGTTGAATATTTACATTTAACTTACAATAGACGTGTAGGAAGCTCTTAATCTACTGTACTTACTTAGAGAAATAATCAAAACATATAATTTCAATGTGATATCGGTAAAAGTGAATGTAAAGTATCGATTTTTCGATTAGGTATAGTTGGGGCTAGTGATCCCCAATTTACAATAGGCAAGCGTGGTGATTAAGCCTAATCCCATCATAGCAAGTCTTAATTTTTATGATACTAAATACCACCCTGCAGTGGGAAAGTATACGTGATACCTTCTTAAAATCTTCCGAGATAATAAACCTTGACAAGAGCGTACAAACAGAAGCCCTGGGGCGTTGTCACCACCCCTGACGAACGCGATTGGCATATAAAATAACCGCACAGGCGCGCCACTAAAAAAGTGAATTTTATAATTGTGAAAGCATGTTTTATGCTACACTGCGTTTTATAAAATGATTTTATACATGTTACTTTTCTATGATTCTTTTCAGTCATTAATTAATTACTAAAGAGAAAAGCCAAGAACTTTTTGAGTACTTACATTATTTACATAATAACTGAGCACTGAATTTAGGGATATAATATAGTTCTCACAACTTAGGTCTACTCACACGCTGCTGCCGGAGAGCGAGACGGCGTCGCTGTCAGTGCGGCCGCTGCTGAGCGAGGCGCGGTCGGAGTCGTGTCTGGCGCCGGCAGTACGCCGCGTACTGTACGCGACGCTACACACCGACACAGGCCGGTATACTCACACGCTGCTGCCGGAGAGCGAGACGGCGTCGTTGTCGGTTAGCTTAATAACGGTGACAGCTGTCAATTCAATACATGTCACGAATAGTTTCTTTCTAACTTTAACTCCATCCCACCGCGTATCAAGCTGTTTTCTGAAAGATATAGTAGGTACCAAAATATCAAGAGGATATTGATGTTTCTAAAACTAACCTGTATGTTGTATGCTATACATCAATAAATGGGATTCGTACCTACCATTTTTCAAAAGCCTATTTACTCAAGCCTGAAAGGGCCCAGGTTATAAATAGTGTTCAAGAAACATTCTACCTGTAATGGCTTCCACTCTTTTGCTGTTCGCATCAAAAAAGAGTTCACGTAGTACGTACCTAACGCTTAGCGTTTTTCTCACAACCTTTCGTGTTCAGAAAAATATAAATAATTCAAATATTGCACGATTTAGCTCAAACCTTGGTCAGACGTTGCAAAAAAGGTTTTATTACTTTATTACGAGCATGCAAGTGCGACTCGCGTGGCTTCGTCGACCTGGAAATGTAATGGCCAACCACAACGCCCTGGGGAAATCGGGGACACAATCTTAACTACCGCTTCAATTACTATATCAATAAAGCTATAAGGAATATTATTTTTCACGGCACAATTTCTAGCGGAAAAATTGTTGTTCCATAATTTAGCTTGCAGTGGTTCCATGCACAGGTAATACGGGAAGCCGTATTGCAACCACCACCAACCTTTGATCATTATAAACCCTAAACACAACATAAAGATCAATTTTTGCAAAAGAGCGCTATTTGGCATTTTCAGATTTTCAAACCAATTAGGTAGTATGGATTAGGGCACAGGATTAGGGTCAAAAATAAAATACTTCATTTTGTTTTCGGCCTTTTATATATTTTTTTTACTATTTTGATGTATTATTGTTTTGTTTTACTTGACCTGTCTTGTCTTATACCAAAGGTGTTGTTATTACATATTAGTTGCTTTTACGCAAATTGTAAATTTTAATTATTTTTCAGTCTACAGATCGATTAGGTATGTGTTTTCGCGAATAGTTTAAAATGAAGCTAGATAATATTCAAAATAATGTAAAGTAAAATATTTTTTTTTGGTTTTAATTTCCTATGTATTTGAGTAACAGCGACAAGTCAAAAATCCCTGAGCACGTACAAAACGCTTTCTAAAACCGCATTCAGAGTCTGTATTACGCATAAAGGTACAGTCGAGTTCAAAAATATGTATACTCTTTGGGACCTATATAGTGATAATACATATTTATAAGAAAATGGAAGTCGTTTGCTTAGTTAGTAGAAGTGTATACATATTTTTGAACTCGACTGTACACACATATACTTAAATTTTTCGTATATTTTTTGCTCAGGTTACGGCACCGGTGTTTTTTAAAGAAATAAAATTACCGTTTAAGTATAAGTACTTACCAAATTCAAAAGAACATGAAATAAATAAGACTCGCTGTAAAAATCATGCACAAAAATATTTCACCGTCCTTCGACGCATTTTTCGCAACTTTTGTGTAACGTGAACGAAGAGTTCACCCTAAACGGAAAACAAATTGTTGTCCTTTCTTACGAAATAAAAAACCACAATTTCCCCAAACCATGTTTTTATACCTCAATAGCTCGGCTCATTGTGGCTGTAGTAAACCCATTATTGTCTCGCTAACAATATACCCATCGCAACATAATCTTTCGTCATGCTTTGTGGCGTGTACATACGACGTCACGTGAAGTTATCCTTTTAAGATGTCGGATGGTCCTTCTTTTCTGAGACACAAAAGCTATTTTTGCGCTGCAGTGGGATATCTCGACCTGACGCTTCTGTACACTATTGTGTACTCAACTGTACGTTCGGTTTGTAACTAATGAAATTGAAATACGATCGCGATAACGTAATCCTGATTCGTATAACCTTCTAATGATTACCTGGGAATTGTTACCCATCTGATCATTATAAAATTGATGTTTCCCGAAAACTTGTTTTGCAAGATCAAAAGAAAAAAATGTTTTCCCATTTTTCACGGTGGCGAATATAATTTGATTTCCGAGGAGGGATGTCGGCAGTTGATTTTAAATTTAACTTCCCTGAACTTGGAAAGTGGAATGGATTTTTTATGTACCTCCCGACATTAACTGTTTATTTTCGTGGGAAATTCTTTTTGCTAAGGTTTTAAGTGGTGAAATATTTTACCGGAAGTAACGGCGCTTTTCTGCTTACTATTTTTGTCGCCTAAAATTTGTATTACTAACCTAACAGTAAGCACTTAATTCAAATATCGAAATTTTGGCAGGAAATAAGTCACTTTACTTATCTTGGCCTACCTTAAACATACCTAAGTAAGTACGTAGGTAATTACATTGAGATCCGACATTTTATTCGCTCGCTGTAATATAATTATCTGCGTTCAGGTAAAAATCTCAATAAGCTTAGAAGAACTTTTATTTTTGTGAATAAAAATACTCTCAAGACTAGTGATTCAACTTGGTAATGTCGCAATCAAAGGAGTCCGGCGAAGTTCTATATATTTTCAGTCTTCGATTTAAAGGTCCCGTGCCTAGAAAAAAAAATAATGATACTAAAAGAAGAACACTAAACTGAGAAAAAAGGAAATTGTTACCACTTTTTTAAATATGGGATTATAAAGGTAAGTAGCTATGGAATAGGGCCGACTAAGTATAGTCGTTCAAGGGTCATTACATAAGGCTTCGGCAAATGTCGGAAAATCGTACTTTCCTCACAAGTGTCAGTGACTCAGTGTTGATTGACAATTTCCCATAGAAGAAATGTCGTACAACGCCCCCCTGTCAATGTTACTGAGTGGCCTTCAGTAGCGCTACCATGAGTTGACATCGAAAACGTTACTAGTTACCTACGTAAACATTATGTTGCGGATACGATATTTTATGTTAAGCATCGACTAAAATGCTTCAAAATTAAAAGTGTGTACTTTTGATACCGCTTTATCTAAATTACGTATGTTCAATTGTAAGAGGCGTTCTGTATATTTCGATGCAAGTACCACATCGGACGTGAGATTCAATACAAAACCACGCGATTTATTGAGACTTAGAAACAGGCGCTTTATTCCATCGGAGCAGGTAGCTATGAATCGTACGAACTGTAGCCTATAATCGGTCATTGTAGATCTGTAATCCAGATGATCACAATATCGGGCCAGGAATCGATATTCCGTGCGACCGAACACAGATTGTCAGCAACGCAATGCAATACCCGGCGCTAAACCGTTTGTATCGGACAACGATACAATACGGTTTTATAGGCGAAAATATGCGGTGTAACTCCGAAAGGAGGCCGGTTAGCTTTGAAACTGGACCGAGAATTTGGCAGTGGCGAATGGTGACCTGGACGATCTCGAGAATTCATGGCTATTGAACCAAGGTACCACTGATAAAGAACAGGTCCGTTAAATTTTATTGAAAGCACCTACTAAAATTATTGCCTTTTTTAAGTAGAAACCATGTCTTGGTTTAGGTATGTACACTAAGATTATTATTACTACCTAGCTCATAGTGCCTACCTAGACCTTTATGTAGATGTCAAGACTACTCCCAAAACCCCAGAATTGCGAAATGGATTAGAACAAGCTAAATAAAGTTGCTGTCTTTTGACTTGAGTTTTTCTGTAGTTATCCAAATCACTACAGACAGTCCCATAACAGGGTAAGGCCTCCATCATGGAAATCACGTCATCGCTACTATGATGGGATTAGGTTTAAACACCGGGCTTGCCAAATGCGGATTAGTGATTACAGACCCGGGCTATATTCGGAAAATTCGAAAGATACTTTTTGCTCGAATTTCGGCATTTCCGGCATTTGAACCCCGGACTCCGAGATCACGGACCGGTTCTTAAACCACTAGATTAACGGGGCAACACTTTTCTATCCATCAGATACTTTCAAAAGCTATTAAGAAGCCTTGAACCTCCCGTCGGAACATCCGTACAGCTTACCCACTTATTTATCGCTTCTCCACATGACAATGCGCCGAGTAATTCCCACACTTTATACGCCCACTCAGACGCTTGAGGTGTGTAAATAAAATAAAACCCGGTAATGCCGCCATTGCGTTTACTCATTTATTGGTGTTCTAAATAAAAAGAATGGCTGTTGCTTACGAAGGTTGGGATGCGATGGAATTCAAAAGATCTTTTTTTGCCGTATTTCGAATTGCGTACTTTTTGAATTGAAATCGTGTATTTTTTGTTCTGTTCTAACATGAAGTGTTATTTCTTTTTTATAGACAAGATTGCACTTTATTTCTCAGTATAGAAATACCAACTCAAACAGAAAAAGTCGAGTAACATACATAGACGAATTTTAAAATTACAATGATTTTAGTTATACAAAGTGAGTCACATTTTGCTTTCAACTCGCTTTCCGAGGCACTGAATATTTCTGAACAGAATAACTAAGATAATCACGATTTTTTGACACGACCCCAAGCGCACTGCGCACTATCCATCCGCCACTAAGGCCCCAGGTTTATTCCCAGGTCGTGTCAAAAAATCGTAGTTATCTGAGTTTTTCTGTAAATCGTGTCACAGTGGTAACCCATCTAATTAAGGGGCAAACGTGTGAGTGCACCTATGTTTGCGCACACACTTAAATACAATAATATATTCTGCGTACGTGTCTGATCTTTAAGGTTGGCCGCCGTAGCCGAATATCGGTTGGAGGATTTTACTTTATTGTATACCATTCAGTTGCTTGATCGTTTCCGTAATAAAACCGAAACGGAAAGTAAGTCGGAATCAGCTGAGCCAGCTCTCTAGTGCAGGAGGCGGGGTTGACAGTGAGTGAGGGCTCTAAATCAGCATGCAACTGCATACGGAGCACGTCGGCCCGTCCTGTTACGCCCTGTCTAGAGACGCCCCGAGCGCGATATGTTGGGGTGTCTGCGCTACTCGACTAGCGCGGATAGAATATAAAAAAAACACACACACAACATCTGACATAGTGACCTGACTCCGCACTAAGTAGCTTAAGCACCTGTGTTAAAATAAAATATCAGACAACAAATCAGCTGAGCCAGCTCTCTAGTGCAGGAGGCGGAGTTGACAGTGAGTGAGGGCTCTAAATCAGCATGCAACTGCACACTGAGCACGTCGGCCCGTCCTGTTACGCCCTGTCTAGAGACGCCCCGAGCGCGATATGTTGGGGTGTCTGCGCTACTCGACTAGCGCGGATAGAATAAAAAAAAAACACACACAACATCTGACACAGTGACCTGACTCGCTGAGCTCGAGCACTTATGATAAAAAATAAGTCGTATAAGTCTACCAAATAAACAAACATAAATACCCAGACATTGAAGCAGTCACAAGTGTTCATAACGCGAATATAATACCTGTATCCAGGGTGGGAATCACACCAATGATCTTTAGAATAGACAGGGTTAGCAAAAAGTACCATACGAATATGGGAAAATTTTGTTATATTTTTAAAATACCTACCAACGCAATGAGATATATAAGTATTTACCTCCTCCATTTCAACGTCACAGGTGGTTTAAAACCAACCATCCCGTAATAAATGAGAATATACCTGTCTTTGGCAAACAAAGGTGATACACAGCGCTTTTAAAAGGAAGGACAGCACAGATCCGGTCATAAAGTTCGATTCGTTATACCTACTGACCCCGTGTACAATAACCTACCATAGAAATTTTGAGCATAGCACGCAACAGACCTGAGCTTAAATTTGCTAGGACGCAAATTTCATAAAATTGGAGATCGGTTAAATCAAGGCATGTCTCATTATGAATTCAGTTGGTCACCCTACTATCGTCGCAGGACGTCCATTACAAATCATCTAGGCGAACGCTGTGTACGTGAATTGATTTCTCGAGCTAATAAGCAATCTGTGATGCATATAGATACACAGATATAATACATTTATTGCATATAGCATACATACTGACAAAAGAAAACGTAAAACTACAAATTTTGTAGTTTTTCTCCATGTTTTATTAACGAGTATTAATAAGCTTTAATTTTTTGAATTTGGACAATGTTTCGCAAAAAAAATGTAGAGGGGACTGACAAACTTACTTTCTAGCGTCTTTTAATAACTTTCAAGAAGTTGTAGACTATCATTTACTTATGAACGCTCAACGAGTCACAAATATCTTCTAAATAACACTCAATATTCATTTATTTTTTTAATTAACAACAAATGATTGATCGCGCATGTTTGAAAAACATTCAGATGTTAAGATTTGTATTTTATGAATTGAACGCCTACGTAAAACCCACTCAGGTATTTGGTGCTGACTGTACAAATACGCAATTCCTGTCCCCATTCAAATAAGAGGGTTTTAATAATCTCTCCTTTCATTTAAGAACGGAGCTTTTGACAAAGTTCCCACTTAAAATTTAACTAGTCTAAAACTCCGCAATTTAAATAAACCAGTAATATAATTGTAAGCAAAGTCAATAGCAGGACCAGCCAAAACAGTTATTAAAAAACAATTCATAACCCGAAATGGAACTATAAAAAAATCTCCGCAAATCTCTCCGAACAAGACGTAAAAGGGCGGTTTATGTTAAAATGGACCTTGTAGCGGTAACCGAAGTAAATATTTGCCGAAGCATTCCGTCGAAGCGCTGTTTTTTGTCCAACTATACAATTGTTTGTCATGTTTCCGGGGGGGATATTTATGGGTCCACACAGCCATGGCCGAAACACCAGCGGAAACGATTCCAACGTAAATAAGGGCAAAAACGATAGTACCCACTAGAATGTTGCGAAAACGCTGGAATATTGAAAATGAATTGTTAGTTATGAGTGAGAATGTGTTGATATTTTTTGTGCAAACCGTGACTATTTTAGAAATTGGGTCGATCGGTTACAAAATACCTGGCATATCCGGCGGTGTGTTCCAGTAATCGTTTCAGTGACACGTTTTATTTTTTTAACTGTTTCAAATGAAGAGATGAATGTTTCAAACCAATCACTTTGTCGAACGAGTCCAATCAGATTTCACTCTTTTTTTTAAACATTTAATAAGTCAATGATAAAGACAAAATATATATAAGTAAAGCCGTTACCACAGTCTGACCTGCGAGCCCAGTTTAAATACTGCAGTATTTACATAGATACTTTGAGAGAAAATATTTTTCCCTGATAACCATAATGAGTAAATTAGTCATTTGGCGTATGGGCTCGAATCCCCACCCTGGAAAAACATTTGTTTAATGAATACTTGTATTTGTTCAGTGTCTAGGTGTTGTAGAATTATATTTGTAGTTCCTCTTTTGTCTGATATCTGTAACACAAGTGCTCAAGCTACTTAGAACGGAGTCAGGTCAACGTATGAGATGTTGTGCGAATGGGGGCTACCGCGTGTGGAAAATCCGTTAGATGGCTTACGTGCAGATTGACGTCCAACTTCAACGTCATTGGTCGTTTAGTGACATGTACATCTCACATCAAAAATAACCAATCACCGCCATCTAGCGGATTTTCCACACGCGGTAGCCCCCATTTACTTATTTATTTAAAGTTCAAAATTCGAATACACAGGTTACAGAAACCGAGTGAGTGCAGACCGCAAGCATGTTGATTCTCCCGAAAGGACGTTTGCATTCCGCCTTCGAAACATTTATGGGACATGGCATCGGGTCTCGAATATACCGAACACTTCCCTACATACAAGCTCCGATTTATTAGTTTAGTTCGCATAAGAACAAGCTTGAAACTCGAAGTTGCTGGCTTGTTTTTAGTTGTGTAACGCAATTAGTCAATTAGGACGGAATTTGTAGATTCAATACTTTAATAGCTTTGAATGTAAAAAATCGTTTAAAATAACAAACCTAATACTAATAATAAGTTGTTACTGATGTGAGTGATTGTCTACCCTTCGTGCACAAATTGGATCACGATTTCTTTAACAATTGTAATCCCAGTCTTAGACGCAATTTTTCACAGAAATTCCCGATTATTACGTATTTTAATATCTTGAATTTTATACCGTAGGACAGCCACGCTTCGGCATGAAAGGGCCGGTTCAACCGAAGTGATACTACGGCCTCACAGAAGACCTGCGCTGTGTTTCGTCGAGCGAGTGCCCTCACTCGGAGGAGGCCCAATTAGTGGCGGGAAGTTAAAGGGAGTTAAAGGTTTGCAGCGCACTTGTGGCTCTACTGGTGTTGTAGGTGTCTATGGGTGACGGCAATCGCTAACCATTAGTTGTTCCGTATGCTTGTCTGCCACCTATCACATAAAAAAAAACGATAGATACAGTTGGTGCCGTCAAGTAACACCCTCCCTCCTTTCTTCCCCCATATAAAATATGTAGCATTAAATGTTTCAGAGGTAATTACGGTCCAAAATCCAAAAAAGATCTATACTCCACATGATGACGTCATGTTTTCTTCCTCATCATTCTTAAAATGAATACTTTCTTGTAAGTAAAGACGAAAGAGTAGGTCTCAATACCGAATGGATAGGTCTTATTACCATTGTGTTTGCCTCAATTTCCGTCTAAAAGTATTTACTTCACCAATGTTCGTTCAGAATCAGTTGGCTGACTCGCGGCTACAAGCTCCTCAAGTGGCACCCAACTGCCTTACATCTCTCGTGACAAAGGAAAAAACGTCCTAATTTCAATCGAGGACAGAACCCAGTCTCCTTATTTCACCATTTTGCCGGAACGGTGAAAATCGAGTTTCAAGTGTTCTGAGTAGCAACGTCGGCATATTGCCGGGGCCACGTTTCGCTTGTATTATGAAGTACTATTTTGCACTGACATTTTTCGTTCACTGCCATACGATTGGATTTTTGAAACGTGTAAATTTGATAAAACACGGCCCGCTGGGTATGAGTTAGTACTAGGACGTGGATGCAATTTTTGTCCTTACCGGTTTCCGTGCTGGGAATGGAATGACGAGGAATGGTCTTTTCGTTTCCGTGTCTTTAACACTTCCTAATCGATTTGAGTTTTAGACAACTTTACTGATTGACACAAATCTTTTATTTTGCTCTAACAGGGTCCATGAGACAACTTTACAGTTGGACATAAATCTCTCCATGTTTTAGTTATAATGGACGACGCGTTTAGAGGTTTGAGCGTTGGCTGAGATGCAAGGATTGCGGGTTCGATTCCCACGCCAAAACAAATGTTTATTGAACAGCTATTTGTGTCAGGGTGTTTGTGGTATACCTTGTGGGTCCTGGTTCCCAGAGTATAAGGGAACCTTAGTTTGGGACTTTAAACATAGCGGAAGACCGAATTGTGCTCCTAATGAAACATTAAAGATTTATGATTATGAATAAATAAATTACATGCAATACGACACTTATTTTTTTGTGGCAGACGGATCACCGATCACGGATGACAAGCGATTACCGCTGCCCATAGACACTTGCAACAACAGTAGAGTCAAATACTTCATATAAACGGGACTAAACGCCGACGAAAATTAATAAGTACATCTCAAGTCACAGCGAACTTCGCTTGTGACCACGGCTGTCAGTTGTAACGCAGTCGAAACGTCAAGCAGTAAGTGCTAGAATGTACTAATTAATTTTCGTCGCGTTTAGTTCCGTTTATATGAAGTATTTGTATAATGTAACGCGAAAGTTTAAAAACATAACAGAAGAGTCACTAGTGCGCTGCTAACCCTTACCCCCTTTCCCTACATTTGGGCCTTCGGTACGGTAGCAAAAGCACTCACTCAACCAATCAGCGCGGTAGTTACTAAAACAATCTTCTCCATAAGGTCAGAGGTAGAATTTGATATCATAAAATACTATGCGGCGGATAAAGAATGGGATCAAAAATGGCGGCGAATCTACAATACTACGCCATCTACGCGATCTAAATACGCCACCATTTCTGATCCCATTATTTATCTACACAGATAGTACTATACTTACATTTAGTCCGTCACTAAAAGTCAGGATGTAAAACGACATGCTGAGGCTGACTTTTCTTAAGCTCAATACAAATGTTGCTACTACAAAGTCTAAGAATACAGCCCTTGATCCAACAAAGACTTCACAACAAAATGCCGGTAGAAAATCGTCGGTCCATGTCTCGACGATGTAATGGCGACGCGTCATCAGCGGTGGATGCAATGAGGAAATTCCGCGGCGGACACGTGGCCTCAGCGGAATTGCGGAAGCCGTGGAGACAGGCTTAATGGCTTTTAGTAAATTTCACATAATTTTATGACATATTTTTACAAGAAAATACATGCAACGATATGCAGTGATTGAAATAGGTGTATTGGTTCTTGTTACACGCTTAGGATTTCCGAAGCACATTTTGTTCATGATAGAAAAATATGGATTCAAGTAGTTGTTTGCAAAATTTAAGTCATAAGTAATCTAATCCTATAAAACAACACTTATACATTGTGTTAGAATTTAAATTTACAATCCTACATAAAATAAACTTTAATTAAAATTTTATATTAACAAAATAAAATTAAATTAAAATACCTAATTTCTTTCTTATTTCATTTTATTTTACTTTATATTTTAATATGTTTGTGAGTGATGTTATATCGATGTTCTAACCATGAGCCATGCTTTAATATGTATAAATAGGCCGCCTAGACCAGACCACGGCCTCAGAGAAGACCGGGCGTGAAGGAGCGCCTGCGCTGTGTTTCGCCAAATGAGAAAAGGGTTCAAAAGGTTGAAAGCGCACTTGTGACTCCACTGGTTTTTCTGTGTGTCATGGGCGGCGGCAATTGTTTACCATCAGGTCATCCATCTGTTCGTCTGCCACCTGTCTCTGTGTGTGATTTGTAAACTTAACCGTAACGTTAATGCCTTTCATAGTTTAATGTCAACGGAAATCACCCTATAGGTTTTGATTCTTCATCAGAAACAGTAGTGATCCAGTCTCCCAAACTTTGATAACGAAACCACAGAATTTCAAAATTTTGGTGTAATATAGTATCTAATATCCACTTAAAGTTAATCGTTATTAGGTCTAGCTGCCACAAAATAATGGAACAAAATTTGTTCATAATTAGAGCCTGTTCATAAATGGTTACGTTATCATTAGCCGTAATACCTTTCCCGTTGGATATTATGTTATGTCTTTGTACGGCAAATTTTTTTTGTGTAAGTGAACGTTGGTTATTAAATATTTTACAGTACCTATTACTATTGCAAGTTACAAAGAAAATATAGGTATGACATCTCGTTTGCACTTACATCCACTCTTTGGAATGAATGTCGCGACTCCACGGTCTCACAGAAAAGCGCCTACGCTGTGTTTCACCAAATGAATGAGAGTACTGGAGGCAGAATCAGGGGTGAAAGTGGTCATAAGGGTGGCAGCGTACCTACCATTGAGTCCATTAGGTGTTGCATGTGTCTCTAGGTGGCGGCAATCGCTTACCATCTGGTGATCCTTCCGTATTTCTGCCACCAGAGGACAATTAGTTAAAATGTATAGCATGAAAACACGACTGGCTGGATGTAGCATTTGAAAGTGACCCTGCCACATAGGACAATGGTCGTGTGCTCAATTCCCACCCTAGACAAACATTCGTGTGATGAACACTTGAGTTTGTTCAGCATGGGTGTTTTAAGTATTTAAGTATTATAATCTGTAATCCTCAGTTGTCTGATATCTGTAACACAAGTGCTTAAGCTACTTAGTATGGAGTCAGGTTAAAGTATAAGATGTTGTGTGCTATGGTTATTTTGGTAAGCAAACTCAACATGAACTGTTGTCTGTGCATTATTTTGTAGTTTCATGGTGTCGTAGTCATTCTAAATTTATATTGTCCCCTGCCTTACCTTGTGACCTTTATCCCTTCCTTACAAACATAACCTTGCTAAGAGGTATCTTGGGAATTCAAAATATGTCCAGTGCGACTATGCTTCGTTGCTAGAATCTGGTAAAAGGTCAACCTTATTGCTCAGGAATTCAAGCTCAGTTATTCGCGTGACGTTATTAATTATTCCGATATTAATCTTGGTATGAAAACTATTCTTTAGTTGAGAAAAACATAAGGAATTCGAAGCTTAAATATATAAGTGAATTTCAAGCTGGCAATGCTTTAACTCAGAAGTCTCACGAAGCATTCTCACTTTTTGTTTAACTGCTCTTTTTGCTATAATAGAGAAAAAGTCTTAATAGGTTGGTTTTCGAGATCTAACTTTCGTGACGGTTCCCAAATCCAATACAAATAGTCCCGGAGCGAAGTTTTATAAGTCATGGTTCAAATTTGGTTCCAAATGGTTGATAGAACACGTGGTTAAAGGGATGTAACTGTTCAAATACACCCTGTACCTATGTAAAGGTCTATGATATTTACTTATATTATATACCTGACACAAAGCAACCAAATATTGCTTGATGAATTTGTCTATTCGAGCTCCCTAATTTACAGAGGTGTATTGGTTACAGAGGAGGCCGTGTGACATACCTTTACGACCTACTCGTACTACATAATAAGATGGGGGTATGTTTATGTCATTCATGTTTAATTTATGAATCGAGACTCCTATCCGCCCCTGTTCTTAACAATGCAGCGGTCTCCAGGTAATATATTGGAGTTTTCCAGTGCTATGAAAACGTTTACGGTGATCTCTAGTGGGATTCGCGTCTGGAAAGCTTACAAAAACATACCTATTATCTGAATGAGAACTTGAGTATAGTGCTTTCATCTTGAATATGCCGTAAAATCTAGATTGCTTTCATTCAATTAAAAGTTTGTTAGGAATGAATGGAACTCATTCTATTTAAAATCTATTGTACAAACTTGAAAACAGTTTAGGTTGATATCAAAATAAATAATAAGTGTGCAATACAATAAATACGCCAGAGAAAAGATGAGTTAATTTATTTGGACAAATATTTTTATCTATTACCTATGTTGCTTATTTTTGTATTATAAGAATTGTAGTTACATTTTGTCAGGTAAAAGTTTCCAACGCACACTTGAAATCAAATCTACTGAATCAAAAAAAACCTGATAAAGATTTTTCAACATTTTTTTTTCAAGCAGTTGCACATATCATTAGCAAATTTTAAAACACAAATGACTGAACTCCAATGGGTCTTTAAGACGTTAAACTCCACCTAACGAACTTAATTCCTACCAAACAATACCTTACAAAAATATGGTGTTATTTTCTTCCTCACTGCAATCCAAGAGGCTATTATAGTCAGAAACGGTTTAAAAGACCCCCTAGCTTATTTAATACGGCACGAAATGACATTTTAAATTTAAATTGACGAATATATCAAAGAAATTACGAGCTTTAATGCCACTTACGGAGGATAGAGCGAGTCATTATTTGTGCTTCTTTAATTCCTCAGAACGACCTTTCAGATGTCTTTTTATTAAAATAAGAGCGGCGTGACGCATTTGTTTTTTAAGACACAAAAAAGTGACGCCACCGCGGCACCGGTTTTTTTTATGGTAGAGGTAGCAGACGAGCAGGCGAATCAACTGATGGTAAGCAATGCCGCCGCTCATGCAAGTGCAAGTGTCCTGCAACACCAGTGGAGTTACAAGTGCGCTGCCACCTTTTATCCCCTTCCCTCCGGGTGGGCCTCCGGTACCCTCACTCACTCGGCGAAACACAGTACAGGGGCTGCTTCACGCCGGTTTTCTGTGAGGCAGTGGTATCACTCCGGTCGAGCCGGCGCATTCATGCCGAAGCGTGGCTCTCCCGCAGTTAACCACGGTTGTTATAGTATTTTTGCATAGAGAAAGAAATATTTTTTGAAATTCAAACGTTATCTTTGAATATAGTTTAAATGGTTTTTTACGGATCCTAGTAGTACTTTCCAGTAGTGATCTGAATTGAGCATCTAAAAAAGCTCAATAGTAAGTCGACGAATATTTGTTAGTGCTTGAGACAGACTATGGTCGTTTTAAAAGTGCGTTATTTACTTTAAAATACATTGCATACAATGGTTGCTTTTAAAATAAAACTTTTGAAATGTCACTATCAAAGTACCTACTAACATTTATTTAGATGAAAACACCACAGAATACTCGTAAGAAGATTATATTGCCAAATGAAAATATAACTAAGACAAGTAAATATTTCCTAAATAGGTACTACCTATCGTTGTTACAAGACTAAGTAGTTACTTAGGGGCCTAAAAGCACTTCTAATATGAAACTAAAATATCCATAAGGAGGACTTGAAACTAACAAAAGTAAGCAGCTTTTAGACTTTGAAACAAGGGGTTGGGGGCAGACTTAACCCTGTAGAGTATTTACCAAGAATACGGACATAGTGTAATTAATACTAGTGAATCTTTTGATAAATATATTCGAATGAAGTAAACATCATTATACATCGCGTGATGAACGGATGATAATGTCAGAGTCAAGATTGGAGGTCAATGAGGAGGCCAATGTTTAGCAGATCATTGATCTGATGATGAAACAACATAATTAACTGTATTCTGTGTTCTGTATTCGAGTTTCAGATCCATATTCTGTGAGTTTTTGAACTGCGCAGTTAAGGTTGATCATCCAACCGAGATTAGCTTCGTAAGCAATATCAAATCGTTCCAATTAAGATATTGCTTACTGCTATATTTATTATGTATAAATCCTAGTGCATAAGTTAGTTAAGATAAATTTCGATTTTGTAATTAGAAGTAAGGCTGCCCAATTAATAAATTATATTTTTATTAAAACTCGCGTCGTATTACTTAATTGGCGCAGCCGGTAGGATCCCAGTCCTTGGGATACGCGATCGTTACAAGTATCTTAAAATCGTGCTAAAACATCGTCGTACCAAGTTCCGTTTCTACGGTTAAGCTGGGATCGCCGAACAAATAAATAAATTGAGGAACCACGCCGAGGAGCAGCCAAGCCGAGACAGAATCGTTTCCATATCATGGGAATAACTGCGGGACTGTGAGTAAAACTTTTCACCTTCCTTCCGTTTTCCTATATGAACTTTTAATAAGTGTATTACTTAGGATTAAAACTTTCCATAAAGTAATATTTAGAGTTTAATTGAATTTTAAAATATTTAGAAGCTTAAACTATTAATTTAAATTATAAATAAGTCAATTAAACGACCAATTTAATTGATTTATTTAAAGTTCATCGCGACTTGTTATATTTCATTTTTATTTCGTGTATATTTTGTGTGTTTCTTTGCTTCGAAATGGAGAACATCAACAGAGTTCCAACTGAGATGATCCATATCATCCCGATGTTTGAAGGGGACTCTAGGCAATTACCGTTATACATAAAGAAATGCGAATACATTTTAAACGCTTTCCGTGGTGGGGAGTTCCAGAATGAATATCTGTTTCATGTAGTTACAAGTAGATTAACTGGGGCCGCCGCGAATTTAGTAGGAGAGCGGGAACACATCAATACGTGGGCCGAACTTAAAAGTCTCCTCAATCAACATTTTGGGGACCCACGTACTGAAGAGTGTCTTGTTCTAGAATTGGAAGCTTTAACGATAAAAAGAGGGGAAAGTTATCTAGAATTTTGCCATAGAATCCAGAATATTAGGAGCATAATTATTGCGAAAATTAACGAGACGATAGACGATGTCAATGTGAGACGGGCTAAACAGGAAATTTACACCCATACCTCACTGAATGTTTTCCTATATAACTTACCTTCATATTTAGTTAGGTTAGTTAGACTGAGAAATGGGTTAACCCTGGAAGACGCGCTAAAAACCGTTCTGGAAGAACAGAACTTCCAGACAGTTTACGAACATAAAAATAGGAACCGCGATTTTAGAAATCCGAAATTTAATAATAACCAATTTAACAACAACTCGAACCAGCGTCAGCCCAGTTCTCCTGTATTTAATAATAATAATAGTAGACCAACCAATAGTTTTAGTCCTAGGCAAGATATTAGGCCAGATTTTAGAAATAACTCTAATTTTAATTCGCCGAGTAGTTCGATGCAGTCGCGTAATTCATATCGACCTACTAATCTGTCGGGCACATTACGTAATAATCAGTGGCAACAGTCGCCTCACCGGTCAACGCCTTTGCACGGTCAGCATTTGGCGGACAATGCACCGCGCAATCCGAGTAGCTCACCATATGTTGGGTCAGGTAGCAACACTGACGTAACAATGCGGACGGCTAGCTCTAGACGAGTGAATTACACTGATGAACAAAGTCCATACGATCATAACGTAAACAATAGCGATTATGAAGCGGGGCCGTCTTGTGAATATGAACCCGTAGGAAATTTTTGCATAAGCGCCTCACCGACAGAGAGACGATAATATTAAATTGTAATAAACAACTTAATTTGCCACACATTAGGATTCCTGAACTTAGGTCAGTTTTTATGATAGATACGGGTAGTACGCGATCTTTTATTAGTCCGGAAAAGGCGGACGAATTTTTTCAACAGTTTAAGACACGCGAACTATTCGAAGTGATTAGCACTCATGCTAGCAGTAAACATAGCGAGGTTGTTACCATTGTATTGCCGAAAATCTTCCGAACGTCGGATAAACACAAGTTCTACGTATATAGTGTAGATAGTAGATACGACGGGCTCATAGGTAGCGATCTATTAAAACAACTTGATGCGAAAATAGATTATAAATCGCAAACCTTGTATACTAGGAATGCCAGTATACCTATAGTTTATTCACCACCAATCAGGGATAAACCAATCAGGGTTACTTATGAGATACCACCTCGTAGCGAGTTACGTGTTAAGTTACCGGTTAATTTATTAGATGGAATAGGTATTTTAGACTATATAGAGTTTACAGAAGGGGTTAGGATGCCCGCAGCATTAGTTAGTTGTAAAAATGGTCTCGCGACCACTGTAATCCAGAACGTTACTGAGAGTAATATGACGTTAACAGTGACGTCACCATTTAAAGTAGAACAATATAATAGTAGTAATCAATGCGAAGTTAATTTTACTAGGGATAATAGTGAGATAGATCGTTTGTTGACGGAAAACCTTTCAAAATTAAGGTTTGATCACATGAACGAGGAAGAAAAGAGAATGATAGGAGACGTATGCAAGGAGTATAAGGATATTTTCTATTGCGAGGATATCCCTTTGTCGTTTACAAACCAAGTTAAGCACGAAATTAGGACGACAAACGAAGACCCTATATTTATTAGAGCCCATAGGTTGCCGCCATCTCAAACGGAGGAAATTAAGAACCAAGTAGAAAAAATGTTAAGGGATAATGTAATCCAGGAATCTCACTCTCCCTGGAGTGCACCAGTTCATTTAGTCCCAAAAAAAGTAGACGCATCGGGGAAACAGAAATGGAGAATGGTTATCGACTACCGAAGACTCAATGAAATAACGGTAGACGACAAATACCCTTTGCCAAATATCAATGACTTATTTGACATGCTAGGCAAGAGTACGTACTTCACGACCCTCGACCTGGCCAGTGGCTACCATCAGCTCGAGGTCAAAAACTCTGACAGAATGAAGACTGCGTTCAGTACACCATTCGGACATTATGAGTTCAATCGAATGCCGTTTGGTTTGAAAACAGCGCCTGCCACATTTCAACGGGCAATGGATAACGTCTTAAGAGGCCTCCAAGGTATCCATTGTCTGGTGTACCTTGATGACGTCATCATATATAGCAGGAGCCTCCCGGAACACATTACCAAATTAAAAGCTGTTTTTGATAGGTTCCGTCAGACAAACCTTAAAGTTCAGTTAGATAAATCGCATTTTCTGCGTAAGGAGGTACTGTACTTAGGACACACCATAACTAGCGAGGGCCTTAAGCCAAATACAGATAAAATAGATGCAGTATTAAATTATCCTCTTCCAGAAACCGTAACACAAATTAAAAGTTTCTTGGGACTGGTGGGATATTACCGCAAATTCATTAAGGATTTCGCGAAGATAACTAGGCCGCTAACGGCATGTTTAAAGAAGGGACGTAAGATCGTGTTAGACGACGAATATAGAAATAGCTTTGAGACTTGCAAGAAGCTCTTAACAAATGCACCGCTACTACAATTCCCAGACTTTAAAAAACCCTTTATTTTAACGACGGACGCATCAAACTTTGCGATAGGAGCCGTTCTGTCCCAGGGTCCATTAGGTTCTGACAAACCGGTGGCCTATGCTAGTAGGACGTTGAGCGACACAGAGGGTAGATACAGCACCATAGAGAAGGAGCTCTTGGCTGTCATCTGGGCGGTAAAGCATTTTAGGCCATATTTATATGGGAATAAATTTATTATTTATACTGACCATAGGCCTTTGGCATGGTTGTATTCCCTTAAGGAACCGAACAGCAAACTCACCCGCTGGAGATTGCGTTTAGAAGAGTACGACTTCGATATCAGGTACAAGAAAGGGCCGCAAAACACTAATGCAGATGCGTTATCCCGAATTAAACTAAATGCATTAGAAGATGAGATAGAGTCAATGATAGTAAACATAGACTCTGATAACGAACAGTTGCCAGAAGTTGTTAGGGAATTAGAGCAGGACGTAGCTAAGTACAGCAAAATCGATCCACCGCAAGAGACGATCAACATATCGGACTCAGAATCGGATGGAGCTACAGCTCATTCTATATCAAATAGGGAACATGAGGGTATTCCTATCCTCAATGAAGCCATAGACACCAAACCTAAACAAATAATAGTCTATAAATGGTTCATGGATAAGTTTAGTGTAAAAAATATCTCGAATAAGAAACAGAAAATTCTTGAAGTTCATATGCCTTTGAACAAAGAACATTTAGTTAAGGATTTCTTTAAAGAGTACGTAGATTTTAAAAACAAGTATTTTATTCACTTCGAAGATATTTCATTTAGGCCAATATTTAGTAAGGTAGTTACAAGTCTATATAAAAAAGGGTCAGTAAACTTAATGGAATGTACAGAGCGTGTGGTGAATTTGACAGATTCTGAAAGAGATCAAGTAGATATTGTCCGTAAATACCACGAAGGGAAAACATGCCATAGAGGTATAAACGAGACATACGCACAGTTGAAGCGTAACTACTGGTGGAATAATATGAAAGAAACGATAACCGCTATAATTAATGGATGCGAGATGTGTAAGAAGATGAAATATGAGAGGAAACCAATTAAGCCTCCCATACAGTTAACTCAGACGCAGGACGCACCTTTCGAGGAACTCTTTATGGACCTTTTGTTCATCGAAGGTAAACATTACCTCACAGTCGTAGACGCGTTTAGTAAACTGGGCCAGGCTATACCTATACCAAATAGAAGTACCCCGGAAGTAGTAAAAGCACTAATTAAGTATTTTAGTATGTATGGTATACCCGGTAAATTGAACAGCGACTCAGGTGCGGAATTTAATAATGACCTCATGAAAGAATACCTCAAATTGTACAAAATTAACTTACACATAGGAACTCCAAACAATCCTACATCCATGGCAGTAGTAGAGCGATTTCACTCGACACTTATAGAAATTTATCGCATAGCGAAATATGATCGCAGCGAACAGGACGCCTGTGATGTAATGACGTACGCTATAATGGCCTACAACAATGCCATTCATAGTGCAACTTCATTCACACCGTTCGAGATCGTATTTGGCCACACAGATTCTGGAAACGTGTTTGACACAGATAAGGAATTCAATCTACTTCAAAAATTAGTACAAGATCATAGGAAGAGGTTGAAAGTCCTATATGAACACGTGAAACTTAAGTTAGAATCAGACAAGACAAATGTTAGGAGTAAGAGGCCTGGTGAAGACCCACCAGAAATAAAAGTAGGAGACACAATATTTATGAAAGACACGCGGACTAGGAAGGCAAAAGACCTACCACGGTTCGAGCAAGCAGAAGTAATAGGCGAATGTAGTAAAAACATTCTTCCTGTTAAACTTAAAAATAGGAAAACCAGAGTAGCAATTAAAAACGTAAAACGCCCTTCACAGGTGGTTCGTGCTGGTGCTGGCCCTGGTCGATCAGACACTATGTCTGAACATTCAAAGACTCGATCCGAACCCCGGGATAGCTCCGATTCGGATGGGAGAAGCGGTGATGAAGAATGATATCTGGAGAATAGTTAGAACATTAGACTTAGAATTAATAAAGGGGCAATTAGATAATAATATAGAAGAATACAATAATTTAAAGGGATTAGTTTTTAAAAATAGCGATACGCGTAGGGAACTTTTCGCACTAACTTTACAAATAGAATCAATGATTAATTTAACTTCAGATAGATTAGGCCAACTCTTACCAATTTATAGAGTTAGAAGGGGATTAATAGACCCTCTAGGTTCAGTTATTAAGGTAATTACGGGGAATTTAGATTACGAAGACGCTAAGAGGTATAATAGCGAAATTAGTAACTTACAGAATAGAGAACATTCAGTAGAGAAAAAGATGTCTCTCATGAAAGTAGCAGTTGAGAAACTAGTAAACGTCTCAAATGACATAAATCTCAACGTCAAACACGTTAATTTTAACAATAATCGCTTAAATTCCATAGTAAATAACCAAACGATTATTTACACTTCCTTTCGTTTAATGAATAGCTTATATCAAATTCTAAATAACTTACGAACTCTTTATCAAATAATTTACGAGGTAGAAACAGCAATTGCCTTTAGTAAACTTCATACATTACATAGATTTATTATCAACTCAACGGAACTCTTTGATATCCTGAAAGAAGTAGAAAAACACACGAATCTTCTGTATAAAGTTAGTAAGGAAAATTTAGTTAAAATCGAAAATAATATAGAAATGAAAACCTATTTTCAACGTTTTCAGTTAGTGTTTATATTAGAAATACCGTTAGTTAGTAAAGAAAAATACACTTATTACAAAGTCATGCCTATCCCGATCCTACATCCTAAGTCAAATAAAACCCTTATCATTATTCCACAATACCCCTTCTTAATGGTGAAGAGTTTGAAATTCATTCCCGTAGCCCGTTCCTGTGAGGAAATAGAGAGAGGAAGATTCCTGTGTACTGACGACAATATAGTACAGTACACCAACGAACTCTGTATAGAACAATTAATGTTGCTGAAAAGTAATTCCAGCGCCTGTCAGCAGCGAGAAGTGGAAATTGAACAAACCAAAATACAACCCATCACCGAGAACCAATGGATGCTGTATTTCGGAGAGGAGACAGTCATCACGGAACGTTGCGGAGACGACATCAGGAAGTTCCAACTCCACGGAACGTACATCGTAGCCCGCAGCGAACACTGCAATCTGCAGATTGGCGAGTCGTTAATCTCACCCCTAACGAATGCATCTGCTGTAGAGGTCAACCTGCCATCAATACAACTCCCAGACCTCAGGTATCCGGAGGACAGGAGTTTGACGCCCATCGACCTAAGGAACATCGACTTAAGGGACATCAGTGATGTGTTAAGTCAAATAAGTGAGGTACAAACCGACAATCAAAGTGTTATTATAACTAAAGAATTAAGTGTATGGACGATAAGTTTATTTTTACTATTTATTATTGTTATTTGTAGCCTATGTTTTATATACTATAATAGAAATTTTCGAAAGGCAACTGTGTTGACCTTAGAAAATTCCTCTTTAGGGGAGGGAGGAGTTAAGGTTGCTCATCCAACCGAGATTAGCTTCGTAAGCAATATCAATCGTTCCAATTAAGATATTGCTTACTGCTATATTTATTATGTATAAATACTAGTGCATAAGTTAGTTAAGATGAATTCGATTTTGTAATTAGAAGTAAGGCTGCCCAATTAATAAATTATATTTTTATTAAAACTCGCGTCGTATTACTTAATTCGCGCGCGCCTTTGTCCTGCCTACAAACATGCAAGAAAATTTGACGTAGCAGTAGTCATTTATTTAATCCCTAACGTTGTAGGATCCAAAAGCCTTTTAAAAGGCATAAAACAATTGATTTTCTATAGTGTCTGCTGTCTGGGACTTACGACCGCGACGTTACGATAAAAAAAAACTAGTTTACGAAGTCACTCAACTCCACTTGAAAATCTAGTAATGAGTCGTGGAAAATGTCTAGTGAACCATTTGTAACGTTTATTTTAATTTTCCACAACATCTTGCCAAACGAGCCTGGCGACTGGCGACCCAGATTACCGTAGCCTTAAAATCATCGAATCGTTTCATTTCTACTAGATATATTTATACTGTGATAAAGGGGTGTTTTGTTTGTGTAGTGCTAACCCTAACTACCACCCATCAGGTTATTTGCATAGTAAATTAATAGACTGATTGCCCGAGTCAGCTATGATGTCATAGTAAATAAAAATTATGTAAAATAGTGCGGATTATTGAAAATGGTTAGAATTTATTTATGCGTTGGTTTGAGCGCCGATTGAGAAGCAAAGGTCGCGGTCGCGGGGTCGATTCCCGCACTAACACAAATGTTTGTTGATGAAACTGATATTTGTGTCGGATCTGGGTGTTTGTGGTTCCTTCGTTTTTACTGGTTTCTGTAGTATAAGGAGGAACCTTAGTTTGGCACCAGGAAAATATATGTGAAAAGATACGCAGCGGTAAGGTTTGCATTTTAAAATAATTTACCTACGAAAGAGTAAAATTAACGGTACTTATCTGCAAAACAAAACTAAAGTTTATTACATTACTCGTAAGATCATTAAGTACAAATTTAAAATCTTTGAATCGCATCGATTGATACGATTTGTTTCTTACACTTCCCACAACAGAATTCGTCAGTAACTTAGATTATCAAGATAAAAGTTCACAAATATGGCCGTATCTAACAATCTAATATTTTGAGTTTGAACGTTTAATGACGATATTTTCAGTTGCACCAAATACGAAATCGAAGTACCTATTGGCCAGGTTCATTTACAACGGGTTCAACTGTTTTTGTACAACCAATTTTCAAAGGTATTCAAAAAATTTAACAGAAAATAAAATTTGCTTTGTGAGTTGTTTATAAAATGAAAGGATGGAATGATCGGTGCGATCAAAGGGATTGGTTGCTTCCATAGCGATACCTGTGTCATGTAAATATTTGCCGGTTAGGTAAATACCTAACCATGACGCCATATTGGGGAACCCAGGTAGTCTGAAGACGATCTTCAGCAGCGCGAAAGCACTGTCAGTTTTCCTAGAGGAACTTAGGTGGTTGGAGTTAAGACGCAAAAACGCAAAATGGGCACAACTGAAGCCAAAATGCAGAAAATCCCATACGGGTAGGAGAAGAAGAAAGTTAAAAATATTAAACTTATTTTGTAAAGATAAAATAAATAGTGTGTCAAATGAGTAATAATTGTCTGTTATACAAATCTCTTTAGATTACAGGTACATGCGGTACCATTATCACACAATTTACTAGATATAGGTTATCGTTGCACAAAACAAAATATCGATATTTAGTTGTATATTAATAGACAAGACAAGGCGGTCTTTAATCTGTGGAAGTGAAATGACTAAAATAATTTATATAATAAGTGTTTTTGTTATACAGTTAAAAAACATTGTTCATAATTTGTATCGGTGAATATTTTGAACAATGTTTGTTCTTCGACTTTGGTATACTCGTCGAATACTTTTTTGACTTCCCATGCAAAATGACTAAGTCACGTGATCGAATTGAGTATAAACTTTATTTATGGCTGAAAATTTCCATACATCGTTGAACAAACGTTGTTCAAAATGATTGGTAGAAGACGTGGTATATGCCACCATAAGGGGTGAAGGTAAAGTTACCGTAGCTTAGTCTTATAGTTTTTTATTATTCAAACATTATTGTTATCATAATCATAATGTTATCTTTATCTATTTGATTTTTATATTTTGTAATTCATTTTATGTAGAGTGCTATAGAGTTAGTTCAGTTCACTGGAGCGCAGCAAGACGGTGTCAGCAAGACCGGTGCTCTAATATGACGCTTAAAAATAATGCAAAAATAAGGTCTCTTCAGGACAAAGAACGCGTATATGTACCCGCAAATATTGTATACATTACAATCCACCTTACAAAATCCTGTTATAAGTCAAATAGAAAAACGAAAAGTTTTTATCCTTCACTTAGAGGCGAACCTTTCCCATTTCTATTTGAGTCATGTTTCTATAAAAAGCCTTCAGCCAACAAGTTATAGCTGAGCGCAACTTCTGAGACGAGTATTTTTATTTTCTTTTTTCGAAATTTGCGAATGTTGTGTTGTTCTCCCGAGAATTCTCTGAACTTTCTTGTTTCGATGCCTTTCTGCAATATATTGGAACGTTCTTGTTTTATTTAGCTAAGGGGTTTCTTTATAGGGAACAGTCACGTACTTCGATAGTAAGAGAATTCTTTAGTATAATTAAATTTTTATTAACTGCCGAGTCGTTCTTGAAGCACCCTATTAATTGCGAACTTGTTGAGTGAAGATATCGGTTTCTGCGAAGTCTTTGTATTAACCTTGCGGCTAATTCATTTTACTTAATAGAACCGTTTTTCTATTGCTTGTAAAGTACTTAGTTTTGTAATTTTCTTCTTCAAAACTAATTTTGTAACTACCACTTAGCGTAATTACTACCAGCAAGAAGTTTTGTTAACTGCCTTTTATTCTAAAGGAACAATGTCTGAATAAAAAATCCGGTCATACATATCGTACAAGTTATGTAACTGTACTGTTAAACAGTACCGGACTCCAAGTAAGTAAGGCAAATTTTCCTGATTTTATGTTTTTCGTCTTTTTCATATTTTTCAGTAAGATTTAAGAAATTATCAAGCCCTTTCAAATTATGATACCCTATTTGAAATTTCCAATATGTAACCTCTTTTTGTTGATATTTTACTTCAGATATGGGTATTTTTTCCATGTGTGATCTATAACGAACATCGTTTCCTCTTGCCAATTTTCATTGTTCAAGGTGACCAGGGAGTACCCTGTAGGTTTGGATTATTTTAAAATTGTCTGAATATGCGTTTTTCGGTAAAAATACAAACTCTAAGATACTATTAAACTTGGTACTCGTATATAGATTAAATTTCAATTAATGTTTTTCACACGATTTCGAAATAAAGAGGTATATTTTACGGACAGCAAAGTGATTTTATAAAGTTTCAGCTTTTGACTTTTTAGGTACGGAGCCTAGAACTTACCGCCATCTATTATTTCCTTGAACATGGTAACAGTCAAAGACATTCTACTATATGAGTCTCCGTCATGTTTCAATCTCCTGTCTTTGTCATGAATGAAACCTCCGCCTTTAAAGTACACTTATTTAGATCACAAAGAAGTTGCTCGTATTTCCACAAGCCCAGACTTACTGCGAATACTAACTCAGCTACATTCAAACGAACAATTGTCTCTTTAATCCTTTGACATGCTCCAATACTGGTCGTTATTAAGATTCGAGTAGGTAAATTGTGAAATTTGATGTCGCCTCATTCAATATACTGCTGAATTAGAATTGAGATGGAGAAAGATCTTATCTTTAAAATCAAAGTTTGACTTGTAATTCCTGATCACGCCATCAAAGTAAATGCGTCAGACAATCACTTTGTCGTAATCTAGAGTATTCCCTGTACTACAATAAGGAGTTGACGATTAGGGGGTGATACCCGAGAAAGTTTAACGAAAATACGTTTTAAATTAAACGAGCGCTAATCGAACCTGGAACCATTCTTTGCTTGAGAGTTTGGCACGTTTCTATCAGGAGGTACAAACGGTCAGTTAATTGGTGTTGCAGTTATCCAGCAAAATCGCTTGCACTACGCTATGTGTGAGCGCAGGGATTAGCTTCGTCTCCCCGCTGCGTGTGCAAGCGATTATAGCCCAGCGCTGGCACACCGGATAATTTGCCGACTGTACTATGCATGCGTTATGAAGCATTTTACATTTATGTGCAACAAATGTGTTTAATCCAATGCTGCATAGCACCATTATATATATAGCTTTATCCCATGAGTGTATTTAAGCATCATTAATAGATTTTTATGTATAGATTGCCAACGAACAAACGAATCTCCTGATGGCAAGCGATTTCCGCCGCCCGTAGACATCTGCAACGCCAGTAAAGTCACAAGTGCGGTGCCAATCTTTTAACCCCCTTTCCCCCAACTGGATAAAACACCAACCAAAGTAAATGAGGATTGATGCAAATGACATTTGGCCTTCGAAATTTCACGGCCACATGTTCGCTAATCTGAAATGTGCCCGTTTTCTGGTAATGTTTCTCTCACATACACAAAAAAAATTCAAGACGCGTGCTTGAATTTAGACCTCTACAGCTTCCCAATCAGAGGACGCGCATTTCCACTAAGCTACCACCGCTAAAAAATCACTACATATGGGCCATAAATCCCGATATACCATACCACCATACTACCCCAACGTTTGACTGAATCGTGCCCTACCACGATGGAAGCGTAGTGACGATATTAAATTTTACGATAGCGCAATAAATTTTGTTAATAAATTTATGCTTCAAAGTTTTTACGAGGCTGGAAATTATGGTATTTTAGCAACAAGTATTATATACGGTAACTTAGTATCCATGCATAATTAAGTAATAAAAGTAATTGATTTTTTAGCTCACATTTTCGTCAAAATAACAACCTCCAATATCTTTCAGGTTAAAAACAAATTGGTATTTAATTGAGTTAATTAATCTATTTAATATACTTTGATTTGTAAAGTTATGTCCAATATAGGTAGATGTTAAGTGTTAAACGCCCCGATCACTAGTGATAACATACACATATAGGTAACTAAAAGCTTAGCAGTGCACTTGTGGACTCAACGGATGGGCAATTGCTCACCATCAGGTGATCCTTCTTCTATTCCGCCTATCGCATAAAAAAAGGAATCGATAGCTCTCTCACATCCCTACGCACGCATAAAATAAGTATGTATCATCGTAAGGTTGAGGCGGCGAACGCACATCGAATTCAGATCAAGGCTCCTACTGATGGAGTTTTGATGTCGTCCGCGCCGGCCATCGCTTATCAAACGGTGGATCTGATAGCTTACCTTTAGAGTGCGTCGTAAAATCATTGGAGAGGGTGCATTCTTAATATTTGGAAGGGCTTCATTTGAGTACGAGTAGAAAATTAATAGGACAGAAGGTCGACTCTAGCTGATGTTTTTTCTTTTATGCCAATTTTGGATTTTATTTATTACGGACACTGGTTTGGTGACCTTTCGTGCTTATTTATTTTTAAAATATTAAAATTAATTTCTTTACAATTAAAATTTAATTACAATCTGAAGTTTATAGGCAGTCATGCATGGTTATTGTTTGTAGGTTAATAGTGACATTGTAGAGTGATATGAGACTTTTTGTTTTTTTTTTTGTTGGTAGAGGAATGGTTTTGTTTTGTACGGTGCCGATGATGCGCGTTTCACGAACCGCACGTTAACCCCTTAATGGGCAGTAGGTATATATACAATTAATTGGTTTTGGACCTTATCTCCAACACATAAGGTTCAAAATATGGTGTCTAACATATAGACAGAGCCCCATAAAGGGTTAACGCTTATATTTTTAATTTGTGATAGGTACCTATGAGCCCTTTATATTGAACATTTAGTCAACATAGAGGTATTATTGACATCACCTAAATTCTTCTTCATATCAAGCTTCATATTGATTGAAATTTTGATTTCATCTACACCGACCAGCGTTTAAACTTGGATTTGATACAACAGCTTACCGTTAGAGTGCGTCGTAAAATCATACAAGAGGGTGCATTCTTAATATTTAGAGTGGCGTTTTGAGTACGCGGCGTGCCTTGACAAAAATAAAAACCTTTCTTATGAGCACATTGTTTGATCCTTTTTTACATGAGAAATTTTATGTGCACTGAATCATAAAATTTCTCATGTAAAAAAAGGAAATATATACCTACCTATGTAGTCGTTTCAAAAGTTACAAAACTCTAAGCGAATTTTTTATATTTCTATCCAGTTAAGATAGATAGATATTCTTTATTCCACAGAAGTTGAAAACATGAGTGAAATAAAATTACAATAGAGCAGTCTTATCGCTTGTAGCGTTTTATTCCAGACAACCTTTAGGCTAGAGGAAAGAAAACAGCGTGTTGGCAATGGGGTCAGATTGTGCAAAGAAATTGCTGAATGAAATTAAATTTTTTAACAATACTAACGGAGGGTTTCAATATTATTTCTTGTGATAAGATTTAGATTTTCATACAAAATTTACACTTTATTCATATTTTAAAATGATTCCACAAATGTTAGCACGATATGAGACAGAAAGATTTAAAGAAACTTCATAAACTGGCCAAGGGCGAGTCGAACTCGCCCACTAAAGGTCCCAGACCATTGACTAGGTTAACAACAGTAGATAGTTATGGCTACTATGTTTTGTAAAGTTCTCCTAAAATAAACAATTTAAAATTTACGGAACTCTGCCATTAATGCATCTACTTAACTTTTCATACCTTCAACCACCTTTTATGGCAATAAACGTTTATTCTAGACTTTTCGTTCGCCAAATTCTTGCAAGGAAAGTTTTTAAGTCCAAACCGGCGCCAACCGTCAGGCGCAAAATACCTTGAAAGAGACCTTTCCTAGCTCTTAATTTCTTTTTTCTCCAATCTTCAAAGGGTGCCATTGACATTATTCGCCTTTGGCAAGTTGGCTCGTCAGCTGTTAATAAGGACAATTAACCCCAGCCCTACGTCAACTTGGCACTGGCGTTTGGCGTATCTGTTAACTTTGTTCAGGGAAATGATTTAAGTTTAAGATCGTAGATAATGCCGTGGTATTAAGGCAGGAATATCTATTTTAAGTTTGAATTAAAGTCCCAAGGTTCAAGAGAACTGTTTGAAACAAATCTATTTGAGATCTTACTACTTTTGGATAGTTAAGTTTAGGTTTACAAGTCAAAGACAATAATTTAGTAATGTACCTACTTGGTTAAATTGACCCAACAAGAAACAAAACCTGGTTCTTGATTGATTGATTTGATACTTGCATCCATGCAGCTATTTCTATCACGTCGTCTCAGATAAAGTACTCTTTAAATATCAGGTGATCCGTCTGCTCGTCTGTTCCCTCTCTCATGAAAAATAAACAACAATCTATATCATACACATACAATTTTGTTTTAAAATTTAATCATAATTTATTAACAATGCTACGGTACACACGAGTGTAAGTCTAGCAAAATGTAAGTGTGTCAAGAATAACAAATGACCCACACTTGCAAACATTTTATGTGTCTGCGTTTAAAATTCATGCACAAAGTGCATTAAATGTGTAAGACATGAGCTAGACACTTAGGTAGCAGCAGGCATCATCGTACTAATGCAATAAAGATGTAGCGTCCATTTCTACAATGGAACTACCAGTTGAGTGAACTAAGTATATTATGTAAGTTCACTACGAACTGCGTGCAAGGATCTCACGTATCATATTTAACTAACTAAGTGGTTATATATCGTTTTGTTTCTTTTTACAAAATTGTCGATACTCCAATAAAAAATCTGAAATAACATGAGTTGATATTTAAAAACACTATTTTATGGAGACATATCTTTTTTTGAGGTATGTTCTTATACGTTTTCCTACGTTCATAGCAAAAAAAAAGTGCTTTCATCAGTTTATATTAACTTTCAAGACGTTTGTAAGACGGTTAATTAACGTTGTAAGGCCCAGACCACCAGACACACAAAATGAAAAATCAATTGTTTTATGTCTTTTAAAAGGCTTATAGGTCTTACGACGATAATAGCAAAGCGAAAAGCATAATTACCGAAACGTCCTACTATGGATTTTGTTTACATTGTTACTAAATGGTACGACATAAGTAGTACTGTTAATGATATTTTTGTATGTTGCGCTTATTATTTTATAACCTAGTGCAGGTAGTAAAATAAATTATATTTGTGTATATTATCAATATAACTAATGGTAAGTTATAAAAATGTCGCTTTATAAATGCATCCAAAGCAGCGACAAAACTTGGCAACATGCGACATTTGTATACGTCTTTAACGCTTGCACTCCCGCCCTCTTTCAAAGAGCTTGTGTCAGCGCATCAGCTGGTAGCGAAAAGTGTCTAAACGGCCTCACTCCCGCCTAATGAGGTCGCACCATCCATTACCCTGCTTAGCAATTAGGTGTAAGGTTGCTAGATGGGGCGCGGAACAACACATTATTGCATAAATAAAGAAAGAGTGCGGTTTCAATGTTTCCGATCCTGCCTTCTATTTAAAAGTGGCATTTAGCAGCGAAAAGTATCATTATGCGTTTTGATTAAAATTCTATTTCTTCTTCGATATTGACCGTTTTGAGGTTGAAATCAGATGCGCTGATACCTAGTTCTCAACAAAATGATGGGTAGTTAAGTATATGTATTCAGAATATGCACTGAGTAAAAGATGATGTGAAAGATTGCCAAAAAACGCAGCATTTGTCATTATGCATAAGCCACGATTTAATTAGCTAAAAGCCAATCTTTACGTATTTCTGTAAATACTGATAAGTTTACCGTGTACGACATAAGTGTAGACATGTTTTTAAAGTTCCCTACCTTCTTTCGAAAAGTGCCAATTCAACAGTACTTGCTCCACTGGCTCAGCGATTCAAAACGAGACTTGGCCTTCGTAACAAGAGAACGCCACTTTGGTCGATCTTGGAGTACCAGAACCAAACGATGGGCAGACAACGCCCAGTAGGCCAACCTAGGTATCGCTGGAAAGACGTCGTTGAAAAGTTGCTAGAATAAAACAGTTAGTAGTGAAAATTCTTTGAATGCCCCCACTCCGGGCTAATGAGGTCACCTCATCTGTTACGCTATTTAGTAATTAGGTGTGAGGTTGGTGGAACGCGGAGCGCAATAATTGTTCAATATGCATGAATTCATGATTGCTAATACAGCGCTTTTCGCCTTGTGCTTTCGAATAATAGCGGGTTTTACACTTTGCATTTTAAGTCGGAATGCGGTTTGTTGTTTTGCTTTTGATCATTTATTCCGTGTTATTAGTATAAGAAACAAGTATTTTTTTACTTCTTTTCCATCCCATCGAATTGAAGTTAATATATCTAGACCTCAGAAGCATATGGGCGGATGTGCAGATCGGGCAAAATGTTTTTATTGGATAACGAAGATAAGCGTTTCTTTCTCTTTCTATATCACTTTGAGATGTATTTCTATCCCTTTTCTGGGCTGAGATAATTTAGTGCATAATGTCGGTTCTGACAGCTTTTCTAAAATCATTAGAACCTTAAGGTCTAATTTACACTTCTCTACTCTACTTTCTCAAGGCGGATTCAAATTTGGCCCTTATGCTTAAAAAAATATTTACACAAAGGCTACGTAAAAGGAGTCACGCCTTTATGGTTCAAACAGTGTTTTAAAATATTCGTCATAAGTAAACTTTCGACATTATGCCTCTAAGATTCCTTTGAATAATGTTAATCGGATCCAGATATACGACTTTATGCCTTTTGTTTTAGTTACTTTGTAAATGGATTGGTGGGCTAATTTAGAAATAAGTCGTTATGGATGTGAACTATTCGAAATATGACGCCAAAAATTAGCGACATCGGGCATTATCCCTTGATCACGGTGTGTCCAATAACTGACACTGAATCAGTTTAAATGTAATAAGATACATTGTGATTGGTCATTACGCGATCTTATGTCTGGCTTTCTGTCACTTTGGTATTTGCACGCATTGTTTGTTTACATTTCAGCATTTTTGTTTTACCTTCCTGATTTTTTTTTTATGATAGAGGTGGCAAACGATCAAGTGGGTCACCTGCTGGTCAGTAATCACCGCTGCCCCTGAACATCTGAGAGATCAGAGAGGTCGCTACGACGTTGCCGGCCTTTTAAGAAAGAGCAAGCTCTTCTCTTTAAGGTCCCTAAGTCATAACCGTCAGAAAATACTGCCGCAGCTAAACTATTTTTCAAAACTGAGGTTCGCGGAAGAAAATTCCTCGAGAAACACACAGTGCTAGATCGCCAACCATCAAGATGATGAAGATGGAATGACGGCCGCTGCAACACAGCCGCCGTTCGATGTAATTAAGGATTCAACCGCAGAAAGTAGATTGAACAATTCCTCGGAGCACTTCCCGTGATAAATGCGATAAAGAAAACATAGGAAAGCTATATCCCGCCGCAAAGCCAGAGGATCAAGCTGACTGAAGAGAGTTAGGTCAGCGACAATTCGAGCAGCCCTACGTTGTATGCGATCAAATGGAAAAAGTTGGTACTGAGGTGCTCCAGCCCAGAGATGGGAGCAGTACTCCATATGGTGCCGAACTTGTGCCTTAAAAAGTTGAAGTCGATGAGCCGGCTCTATTAAGAACACCTAGTTATTTAAAGCTATTTTAGCTTTATCCTCCAGATGACCGCCAAATGTGACATCGCTCGTAATGTTAATGCCAAGAATCCCTATAGAAGCTTAAGGGATTAATGCCTTGAAAAGTTATTGCCACTTTGAAGGGACGTCTTTTAAGCAATTAATGTACACACTTGTGTTTTTGAGGGGTTAAAACTGACTTAGTTAAGTCGCCTCCAGTTTGAAATAAGATTTAATATTATGTCTTTGACTTCAAACACAAGTGACTTCCGGTACTCAATGACGTTTTCCCAGAGAAACATTTGCACGTCCGGCATATATACCGGAAATATAGTGCATTCCAAGTGCTATCATTCGCATAGCAATGAATATTGTTCTGTGATAACATATCATTAATATGCAGAAGGAACAGCGTTGGAATAGCAGACAGCCCTGGGGGACACCAGCGTTTACGAGCTTCATTACATATTGTCTGAACAAGAACCGTCGACAACGACCTTAAAGCTGCGCCCAGTAAAAAAACTGGCGACCTACGTGCATAATTTCTCTGGAAGACCGTATGAGGGAAGAGAGCAGAGCCTTGTACCATACCCGATCAAAAACTTTCGTTATGTCCCAACTGACACCCAGAGCCTCATCCTTACTTTGTAGCACCTGCTCCCACCGGTGAGTTAGACGAACCAGGAGGTCCCCAGCAGAACGACCACTATGGAAGCCGTAGGTACTGACGGTCGCTTAATGGGCGGTTCTTCTCTAGGTATTTCAGGAGCTGGCGGTTCGTTATGGACTCCATTACTTTAGAGAAGATTGAGGTATTGGATATAGGTCTATAATTGGACGGGTCTGAGCGATCGCCCTTTTTAGGTATGGGGAGGACAAGAGCTGACTTCCAGTTACTCGGTACTACGCCAATGAATTATGAGAGCCAGAAAAGATACGTTAAAACCGGAGCCAACTCCGGAGCACATAACCTCAGTACGAATGGAGGGATACCATCCGGCCCACTCGACTTATGGATGTCAAGAGAAAAGAGAGCCTTACGTACAAAATCTTTTCGACGTTCGGCATTGAGCTCGTACAGGACGGTACAGTAGGTGGTTAGTTCCCAGAATCATCCAAAGTCGAGTTTGATGCACAAAAAGTGCCCAAAAGTTCGGCTTTCCTCTTTTGCAGTGTGAGCAATAATATCGTCTGGCTTGTGTAGTGGAGGGAATGACGACTGACTAAAGTTCCCGAGGTTGGCCTTGGCAATTAAAAGCGCGGGTGCCCGATGGAAGGCGCGTTACCAATGAACGATGACTTTGCTCTGGTGATATTTTTCTATAAGAACTAGCAGCAAAGTTGTACCTTTTCTTGGGACGCTAGTATTTGGTACTGCAGAGCTTGAATAAATAATTCCATTTCCCTGCAGTATAACATCGGCTACAGACTCTGCCAAGGCATCGGGATCCTCCAACGTAAAGCAAACCTGCCACCATGGGTATCCACCATGCATAACGTTTCAGTCTGCTGACTGATAGTTCCAACCGCTGAGTGCTGTTGAGAGGCACAGTGCTCCGTACAAGGCAGTGGTAGGAAGAGCCAAGTGGTGCATTGACAGACACTTGGTAGGCGCCGGGATGGGTGGTCAACAGAAGGTCCAACAAAGAGGGAATATGGTCGTGTGACGGTTGATACCAGTAGATATAGATTGTAATTACCAGACTCCCCCAATCCTGATCATGGCCCAAGTGTACCCCGGACAACAGCTCTTTGCCCAACTGGGAAATACACGCTTAGATGAGGAGGATTTACTTTTGAAATAGGTTTTTTGGTAAGGATATCCGCCTTTTTGCCAAAAAAAATTAGTTGATAAATGAACACAATAAAGTCGCATTTGCAATTTTGCCTTGTTTAGTTTTAAGAGATATTGATTTATTTTTTAGGCATAACGTTATACTTAGACAAACACCTTACATTAAATTACAAAAATTGGAGGCATAAAGCCTTATGGGCACATACTGATCGATTGATCAAATATAATCAATTATTGTTCTGGCATAAAGGCGGAGGTCATCATTTTTTTAAAAAAAGTAAATTTTTCACTGTTTAGAAACTTTGTTTTTAAATTTTAATCATAAAACTAGGAAAACTACTTATTAGGTTAAATAATTGCAAAGACAGCATTTGTATGTTGTTTGTAATTATTAAAATATTGGCCGATTAAATCGATTTTTTATTTTACTCTGTCCTGTAAAGTTGCCAAAACCCACTTCCGCCCTAATGCTTCTAAGGTCTAGATATCGTATTAACGATAGTTCTCCTTTCTCTGAAATCGAATATGCTCGCACTGAATTCATATTTACTTATCAAAACTTTGAATAGAACATTCTTCTATTCAAAGGTATTATATTAAGTAGGTACTCGTACAATGAATAAATTACAGTAATCTGATTAATCATCGCCGTGGTATTTTATGCTCGTAAATGTATTTGTAGCTCAGCATAAAAAATGCTACGTGCTACGAACTTATATTTCGTAGTAAGCAAAATTATTAACAACAGAAAATAGATACACGACAACAAGGAACAAACAAGGAACGATAGCAGATATAACACTAGTGTAGTATTTCGTAGTAGACTCCTGAACTTTTCTATCAGGTTGTATAGAATATGTAAATGTTGTGACAGATAGTTTGTATAAGCCTTACGTTTTTAATATTTAAAAAAAGGTTTTTAGGTAGGTAATTAGATACCTACCAAGTAGGTAGGTAGTACTTCTGATTTTTTTCAGAGAAAAGAA
The DNA here is from genome assembly GCA_014851415.1 of Cnaphalocrocis medinalis. Lineage (NCBI taxonomy): Eukaryota > Metazoa > Arthropoda > Insecta > Lepidoptera > Crambidae > Cnaphalocrocis > Cnaphalocrocis medinalis. The sequence goes on along the minus strand of CM026285.1, from coordinate 10,420,908 downwards.
TTCTAAGAATAAACAATTTCCATGCCGTGCATAATCCACACAGCGAGTAGGAAACTATTTCTTCACTTCCATCCTTTCTATACTGTACTCCTGCAAATAATCGATCACTGTTACTAAGAAAGGTTGTGGTGATTTATCGCAAAAACTAACAGTGAAAATCGATTGTGCGTTATCGTCCCCATCCTACCTACTTCACGCCCTCCGAGTCTGGCAGCTGAAATATCGATAAGGGTGCTTTAAAATATTGAAGTCTTAAAAGCAAAGAATGGTTGCCCTGGACTAGCTGAAATCGAGAAACACCTTATAGACATGCGCAAAATAGTTCACTAAATTAAAGAGTGGAGCTGGAAATTAATCACTCAGCTTGTTCAGTTAATTCGGTAGTAAAATAGTACTACTAAATGGAACATTTAATTAAAGTTAAACTGAGTGTACTTTCATTAAATAGAACTTGAATACGCTAAAATGCCGCATAAGAGAAGATTGTAGACACACCTAACATCTTCGGCGAGACCAAGGTGTACCGTCGCGATGGTCGTCACTGGCTTGGCTACATCGAGAGACTGAACGAGGATCGTCTTGTGATCTATCCTAATAATTCATCTAGGATTATCTATGATTGAGAAATCTTATGACAATCGAAAGTGCACCTAATGATCCATACCAATAATAAAGAGGTAACTTTCCTGGACAACGACAAGCCTTAAGGGGCTACATAAAAAAAAACCTTATCTTCATTGTGGCTTTGCCAGGTCCCTGGGAGACGGTACAATCTGATACTAAGGTGAACATTAATTCATACCTTTATCTAAGTCTGTAATGTTTTAGAAACACGATTTGGCGAGTTTGGTTCGATAGTTTTTCGATTTGAAAATACCTCTAAAAATTACGTTTTCTCCAGATATTTACTGAGCGAGATTACCAATTCAATCGGAAATTCCTTTAATTAGTAGATATTATAAATACTGATGTCTGGCATTTTTCAGAATTTTGTTATTCAGCCTAGTTTTTTTATAAATACGTAATTAATTTTTCGTGATTTTGTCGACATCTTTGAGCAACTTGATAGAATCTGGGTGCAACGTATTCACGACTTTATTGACATGACCATTGAGTATAATTGTGTAGCCGGGTTCTCACCTGCTCAGTGCTGCGACAGCTCACTTAGACGACGGACCTATGCCAGTTGCGAGCAAACTGAAGTATGTCATTATTAGTCAGAAAAACGGAATCTGCAAAAGAACAAAGACCAACATTGGAGTCGCTACGTGACTCAATTTTTGATAAAACTTTATCAGCGCCATATCATCAGCATACATCAGCACTTAACGAGGCTGTTCATGGATTTTCGATGTTGTCTGTCAGAAGAACGTAGAACCTTCGTGCACTTCGACAGTAGGTATAGGAGCAAAGTTAATTGTCACAACAGCGGGCAAAATTACAGAATTGGAATCGTGATTTCAATAGGGTATTTTACGACTTTTTTTTTATTTATTTTAGTTTTTGAAGTATAAATCACAGCTCCCTTTTTATTTTTTATCTATCATCATTAGTTCCAAAGATATAGAGTTGCAAAGTTCCCTATCAGAAAAGGAGAGCGATACGCTATTAATGACGTCACTAGGCTAGTGCTTCCTACAAGCGCCGTACAAAATTTTGTTTAAGAAAGAGACAGGTATATCAAAAGTTTGTTGCTCTATAACTTTCTTGTATCCAAACTTTTTAAAAATGTTTGTTCAGTAATCGTACACTTATACAGTAAATTATCGAGTCTAGGTATCGGATGTCGATATTTTAACGACGGTAAAATACCCTATTGACGTTATCAGACGCAAAGCATATATTGACGTTATCAGGGACATCGCACCTCTCAACAACCTACCCGTTCAGATCACCTTGCCGTTCGAACTCCTGCGACAATAGCATGCTACAGAGGAATCCAAGGAGTTAATCTCACGAAGTTTCAATATTAGTTGGGATATATTATCGCCTCTCATTTTTTACCTTTTTAAATTTTAAGTAGGTATGTTGCGTCTCCGTGGTATTCTAATTCGTTTCTGATGACGTGTGTTGACCGTGCCACAGTAAATATAGCTAAAACAGTATCGAAAGTCGGCCTTTTTGGTGAGAACGATTAGAGTTGTCCTTTTATGGCTCAATTCGATTATAGATTTATTTTCATAGAAATTTTAATCGTTAGTTTCACATTAAATGGCAATCACATTAAACAACCGAATCAATTAATGCATTGCTTGTGAGATATATTGTGTGATTGCCAAATCAATAAATGAATAACCGACTTGGCGAAACATGGATCTCACCACTTTTTACGGTAGTTGGGAGACTTGGTTTTTTTGTCGAGTATTGTTTTTGATGGGATACATATACCTATTAGCGGTCCGGTCGGTCGGCAGCGCACTTGCGACTCCTCTGGTGTTGCGGGGATCCATGGGCGGCGGTAATCGCTTAACATCAGGCGATCCGTCTGTTCGTCTGCAATTTTAAAGAAAGCTTCAAATCTGAGAGCGCGTCTAGCTCACATATTTTTATTAAAACGCAGCTTTTTTTTTGTCAGTCGTGCGAGTATAGACGCAAATAGTGTGCGAGCGAGAAGTGAATAGTTTCGCCGTTTTAATTTCTAATCCCAATGTTTATCCGCACGGGTAGTAATGGCTACTGTGCAACACATTCTTTCCTCCTGCTTTGACGCCAGATACTCAAACACTATACAAGCACACCAATACACCATCTCTCACAATTTTATACTTTAGCTTGCTCAGTAGTGTTATTGTCATGGCAGATCTCATCCATACTTTAATTTTGTTCAGTATTAATGAATAATAACATTGTTTTATCATTGCCCAAGAGGTACAGACCGATACGTGGCAAAATGTGGTCGGGGTGTGGCCGGAATGGGTGTGGCTGTCAAGTTCACTGTCGCTCATGTCACAGATATGCTATCGTTTTCACGATTTAGCGTGATTTAGCTCTTTAGGTATTTGACTATATTTTTTTATGTAAACACATATCAAAAGATGCCTCAATTTAAGAAACATTGTTGAAAGAATCACTTGATTCTCATTTGAATTAGCTGAGATATCACAACTTTGAGAGCACATATTTTGGGCAATTCCAAAAACGCTCTGTACAAATGTCTATTGAAGTGTGACGTCACAACTCAAACTTCTGTGTAAATTTTGTTTGGGTTTTATAATAAAAGTTGGTGGAAAATGTACGGGTAGTTCAATGATATAATTATTTTTTTAAAATGTTATTCTTTAAAAATGGACTTGCCCATGAAACTTTGAATGCTCACAAAATCAGCTAGACGTTATATTTTTAACTGAAAATGTTGGCCATTGGTTCTTATTTACCAATATTTTGAAAGAGTATCAATATTTTTTACTATATCGAGATTAGTCAAATACCCAAATGGTAGATTATTTTTATTATAATGGTTTGTATATTGTGTGTTTATTATTTGTTGTTTGTTCCAGTTTTTTTTTCTTAATATTTTTTTCTAAGTGTCATTGTTGTTGTTTGTTTTTTTGGTTTATCTGTTGTATTGTTTCATGTGCGTGTCATTCATTCGTTCATTTATTTATAAAACGTCACTCAAGGTCCATACTGAAAACTAGCGCTGCAGTGGCTTGAATGAAGCAGCTGCAGCATATGCTGAGTTTGGACCTTATTGACCACCTATCTGTCTATGTATGTAAGCACTTAATGTTCCTTTCCGTTTCTCGTATGTACCTACTTCTTATTATGTATTCTGTGTCTTACTACTGTTGTGTTGTATCTCTTTTTGTTTGGTCAGTAAATATTTTACTTACTTACTGACGAGTGACGTCACACTTTTTGTATCTTGTGTGCGCATCTAGTAAATTTTGTTTGGTAGCCATATCAAATATTTCTTGTAATAAATACATAAATGGTTTTTATAGTAATAGTTGGGGTAAAATGTATTGGTAGTTCAATGATATTTATTTAATTGTTGAATTTTATACTTTAAAAATGGACTTTCCAAACCAGCTAGACGTTATATTTTTAACTGAAAATTTTGGCTAATGGTTCCTTTTTACCAATATTTTGATAAAGTTTAATGTATAGAGACTAATCTCTATACATTAAACTTAACTTAATAATAGGGTATTTGACTAATCAAATACCTAAATAATACCTAATTTTCAATTTTAGTCAAATATCCTATTATTTTATTTTTTACACACATCGATTCGAATCTCATTTTGTAGTCCGCAACATGGGTCCGCAATGACTTCACTAAGTATGCGGCACCCATCAAGAAAGTATGTAATTTATGAAGTAGGCAAGTTTGAAAAAAGAATGCTATATTTCATAGACTTTCACTAAGCTGGGCGGTACCGATCCAGAAAGTACGTAATTTGTGAAGTAAATAATTTCGAAAAAAGAATACGATATTTCATAGACGTCGCGTGTATACCACAGACACAATGTCCTTACTGCTTTATTTACTGTGACCGCGCATGCGAAAGTGCGATTTGACGCGAATCAAGTGACAAAGTTACGAGTGTTGCATGAGGTGTGCGGGGGGAATGGGCGGAGTCTCTTCAAATCAAATAAATCGTTGTAGGGCCTTAAGTATAGGTAAACCAAAAAAGCAAGACCCTGATGCCTTCTATTGGCACGGCTCGAACCGAATTTCTCGAAACGAAGTGAGGGCGGCCCACTAGTATGGGATAAAAAAGAGAGATTGGAACTAGTTTGTCAAGTGAGCTAGTACCTTCGAACCGTTCATTCAGGCACAACACAAGTCTAACACCTTGATTTATCGGCCGTGAATACCCCGGGCGGCGTCCGACCAACTTTGCTAATTAACCAAAAGATTAATTTCCTTTTCCCTTAAACAATTTCCCTTAAAAGTTACAACAGTTTGAGTCTTTTTTCCGGTAATTTAAATAAAAAAAGTGTTTGACATTTTTTTAATTAAACTTCGCGTAATAAAGATGATGTGTTCAAAATTTATTATCGTACTTTTGAAGTATCTTTGTTCCATCTGGCTGTTTGAATTAGAACATTATGGGAGCTTAAAATTTTAAATTGGTCAAGTGCGAATCTCCTTTAAAAAGACTTACATATCGAGGGTTCCTTAACCACATTATCTGAACTGCCACACACATAGGCATGAAAAAAAAACGAAATTCTGAATTTGGCACTCTTAACTTGATAATGTTGTAAAAACCTATAATTATAATTCATACATAATATTAGCCGGAAAAATCGATCGCTTGGAACATCCCTAGGCATAGTACATATTCCTAGTGGCTTCTGCTACTAAAACTGTCAATTCTCTAAAGACATTATTGTCATGGCGCGCTCTGATATTGTCACTTAATTATTGCCAGTAAAACTGTGTATTACCGTTTAAAAATGCGTTTAATTGTTATTTATAATTACAAAACTGGTATCACTTCAATAACCTTAATTGTCTAAAGTAACTTGCTAGAATAAATAAACTTCAGTGGGGGTGAGTCAGCTGCGGGCAGTGGGCAAAGTTGGAAGGCTGCGGTCTAAGTAAGGGCCGACGCTCCCAACTTGCTATACTACTTCGTATATGTCTCTGGGTGCACGCGTCATAAATGGGACAGTCAGCCAATGTTACTTAGGTTTGGAGGTAAAAACCAATAAAATATACTTACTTACTTACTCCACTGGCTCGAGTCAGCGACCCGAAAAAAGTATTGGCCTCCGAAACAAGAGAACGTCACTTTGGCACGCAATAAAATATAGGTAATATAAATAAATAAATTCTCACATCTCAAACATTAACCTGACTCTGTACTAAGCTTATGCACTTGTGTTACAGATATCAGACAAGAAAGGAAACACAAAATTTTAATATTTAGGTAAATACATAATTATTACACCCAGACACTGAACAAACACAAGTTTTCATAACATGATGAACCCCACCATTGATAAACATGGTGGGGTAAACGATAGAACCAGTAATTATGAACAACTTTTCAACCAATATAGAAAATCAGAAAAATTAACCTGATGATAAAAAAAAACCTCCATAAATTTAGTATTTTATTTAGTAACTCAAATACACCGTACTTATATCTTAAAACAAAACTTAAATTTTCGTAAAACAACAAATCAATAATAGAGAGCTAGTTTTCATTTAGACAAAATAAATAACACTATAGAACCTCTCTCGATAAGAGTTCAAATATTTACCATTTCAACTGAGAGCTATTTATTCATGAAACAACGTGATTATTTAACTACAATGCTAAAAGCGTACACAAGCAATCAAAACCTTGGGTATGTCTAAAGGGAGAATTCTGCGGTTCATTAAATCGCTAAGCCTATATTAATACCGAGCGAGTTACACGCTAACATTGGTTCATTATGAACGGCGTTATGCAAGAAATCACGCGTTAATACTTTTATTTAAATGAGACTACCTGATCACCATGCATTTTCAGATGATAGATAACATTTTAAAATAACGAGGGAAATGTGCGTTCTAGCTACAAAATTTATTTCAATTACTTAATAAATAAATGGTTATTTTGTAATCACTAGAATAGTTCACAAAGTAGACGAGATATGAAAAAAAATATGCGAAATACTTTCCTATGAGAGCAAAGTTGCAAGATAAAACAGGAAAATGAGATAAAATGGACCAAATGACAAGTCTTAAAAGTATATTATAATGCTTTATTTTCACCGAATGTTTAGATATATCGACATAAATAAATAAGCATGTAACATTTGCATTATTAACCAGAATGAAGGTTCGAATGAAATTGTTACTGGTGCACGGTTAATAATTCGAATGCAGAAACGCTGTCAGATCACAACTTGCCTACAGGCCATATTGATGTCACAGCGAACACACATTAATTAGACATTTCAGTATGACAGCTAGCCTCGTGCGATTGTGCCTAACTGAATTGAACAGTCTCCATTGTGTTGGGTAAGAGCAATATCTGATTTGGATGTCATTAACTCTCATGGGTAAGAAATGATTGTAACGGGCAGTTTCCGTTTAATAAGTGCGTCGGCAGGAGGGTTTCTGTCCGTTTTTAATGAAATGTTTTATTTAGAAACTAGTGGCCGCCCGCAACTTCGTTTGCGTGAACTTTATGACTCTTGACTTAAAGATGATTATTTAAATAGACATAAAAAAATATTACTTATTATAAATGTTCGTTATATGTTAATAGATTTTTAAGGCGGCTTATTGATATTTTATACGAACTGCTAAGGAATGGAATAACTTGCCGGCTTCTGTATTTCCAGAGAGCTACAATTGGGTGTCTTTAAGTCGAGAGTGAATAGGCTTCTTCTGGGAAAGCACGCTACATCTTAGACCTCATTGTCACTCTCCATCAGGTGAGATGAGGTCAAGTGCAAACCCATTTAATATTTAAAAAAAAAAGATATCAACTTCTAATGAAAGTAACCCCCAAAATTATGTTTTATTCCATTAGGGGATGTAAGTATTCTAATAAAGTTTGTATATTATATTTTATCCATCAATTCTGTCAAAAAATGTGTATATTGTAGTAATAAGTTGGAGTAGATTGGGCCAAGGAATCACGTACTCCCATGAACAAACTTGGAACCCCCTTTTCGCTCCATTAGGGGTTTAAGTTCGGAATATCCTTCCTTATAGGATCTCATCCAACAATGCTCATCACATTTGACAATTTTTCATTCCATTTCATTCCATATTTGTTATAGTGGAGCTGGGCTCTTAGAGTTCCAAACCAGATGTTCCATGACCTTCGGTTTTTTTCATGGCATCATAAAATGCTCATCAATCTGAACAACTTTTGTTAAAGTGCCATTGATCTACCTCTTATAGTTTAGCTGGGCTGTTGTGGTTCTACATCAAGGAGCCTGGTCTTCAAAATGTAATATATCCTATAAGTTGCCCTGATATTACAGCTATACAATAAAAAAAGTTTCATTCGAATTGGTTCAGTAGTTTCCGAGATTAGCGCGAACAAACAGACAAACAGACAAACAGATAAACAGACAAACAGACAAACAGACAGACAAAAAATTTAAAAATCATTGATTCATGTTCTGTTACTGTTTTTTAGTCGTCCTAAGTTATTTTGAGATAAATATCTTCAATGTACAGACACAGCTTTTTTACATTTTTATTATATGTATAGATATAGATATAGAAGATGTATGAAAAGACGTTTAATCGAATTAATTATGTTTTCAAAATTGTGAAAAAATACGATTAATTATTTTAAGTTTTGTTTTCGAGTGACAGATAATTAGAAAAAAAATATCGTTCAGAGGAGGTGCGTTGCAATGAATTTCCTCTTTCACGTTGCCGCATTCGGCCCGCTATAGAGGCGCTTATAGTACCTAAGCGCGCGTAGACAATATGCATAGATATTAATGGCTTGTTTTCTTTTATTAAGGTTGTTAAGCTTTCACGTATTTTTACCTTGTTTACACTGTGGGCACACAAATGTTATAAAAATGCTAACAATTTGTAACTATTACGCTAAACGTCTTATAATTGATAAACAACTGGCGTAATGTGGCATAACGCCGTTCAAATGTGAAACTAAATACAGTGGAAGGCAAGATTAGGGACCCAGCAAATGAGTTTATGGCGTGATAGTACTTTCATTGTGGCATTAAGGATCAAGCTTCAGTTGTTTATTCGACGTAATTAAAAATAAGTAAATATTTGTACAAACGATCCATTCACGGAGGATGTGATTGTTAAAGTGTTGATATTTTGTTTAATGCTTTTGGAGCTATTATTTTCTTTTAATCTTTGTGATTGTAGTATTTAACGAACTCCTACACCTACTACACCTATACAAAGCACATTTTGATCATAGAAAAAATTGCTAATAGTATTCAAATGAGTACACTTTTTTCTTTTATTTTAGTTTAGAACCAGGTATAAAGTGTATATCAGAACTCAGTAAATAATCAATTTTGTTAATGTCACAAAATTTATTATTAAAATGTACCTGCGTACTGGTACAGCCACACATCAATGTATATGTTACAGTCAAAATTCTTAACTAGTCAAAAGTACTGTTGACTAGCAAAATCAGTCAAAAGTACTTTTGACTAAACAGGTTGGTCAATAATACTTTTGACTAAAATAACAGTTAAAAGTCCTTTTGCCCAATAGAGCTAGTCAAAAGTATTTTTGACTAAGTGATTCCGTCCAAAAGTGGTTTTGACTGGTTGTATCAGTCAAAACTCTTAAAAAGTTCAGTTGTTCGTAGTTAGGTGTTTAGGGTAGAGGTTAGGTTAAGGTTTTTTTTTATGACCACACAGAAATCCTTAATTTTATTCCGGGTGGTCATAAAAAAAAACCTTAACCTAACTTTTTATACCGTAAATATAAAATTATAGTTAGTTCTGGGCTGTTTTAACATTTCGGGATATGAATATTTTGGGAATTGAACATTCTAAACCTAAACGAAAAATGTTTCTAATTAATGGTGATATTTCCTTGGCATACATTTTCATTGGTACTTAGATAGAAACTTTGACATTGTGCCTCTAATGCCGTTCTCTATGGACATTATCTAAGCTGGCTAAAAAAAAAGAATTTTTATTTAGTAATAATCGCTCCCCATGGACATCCGCACTATCCCAGTCACATTTTTTTGGCCTTGTCTATTATTTTGATATCTTCCACACTATTGACATTTCTTAACATTTAGTACGCTCGTGTAGACAATTATGTAATTGGAAAGTGACCCCAGTTTAACGGATTACTGGTTAGGCTGTCAAGGGTGGCGCCCTCTTGCAAGTGGCATGTTTCACTGAGCGTCTTTTATAATAATTAATTTTAAGTCGATATAGAACATTTATGAATGTGAAATATTATGTGAGCTACACATAGGCGTACCCAGGTTCTGGGGCAGAGGGGGGCAAATCAGATTTTTTATAAGCTAGGTGCTTATAAAGAATCCAAAAAGCTTCTTTTACCATATAGTTCGTGCCAGATAAACTTGCAATAAAAGTCATTCACCCCACTTGTACCAAGAAGTCGTCAAAATTCGCGATACAGATCGCTTCCCGTACTAAACTGTCTATAAAATTACATTTTCCGTGTTTCATAATAGCAAACGTCAAAGTTCTAGCTATTTGAAGTTCGCACGTCAAGGACTATGACACGGCAAATGTAATTTTATCGACAGTTTAGTATGGAAATCGACCTGTATCGCGAATTGTGACGACTTTTTGGTTCAAGTGGCTAGTGGGGTAAATTACCTTTATTGCAAGTTTATCTGGCACGAACTATAGTATAGACGTATATTTTTTGTGATAAGTAAATTATGGGGCGAGTTTCTTTGAGACAAATTGCTGCCAAGCCGTCCATGTGCCCATCACTTACACTCACGATCACTAACCATCAGGTGACCTGTTCTCACAAAAAGCTTGCATTCATTTTTAATGGGTACCTTAATGCAATAGTACCCTAAGTGTGTCTGAGAGCGATCGAGCCCTCACACGTTGACGTTCTGGAGGGAACGTGAAGTGAATTTTGCAGTTTTCCCAGACGACTGCTTGAATTGTAATTGACAATGGGGGACTGTATTATTTAGCAATTTTCTCCTTGTCTGATTTTGATAAATCAGGCCTTGCTATTTTATGGGCGTAATAATTGCTTTTACATTTAGACGAATAAGGGAATAGCTTGTTTTGTTCGCATTAGTTTGCATTTTAACCATTTAAGCTGAATCAATATCGTATGAATTGTCAGGAAAAAAGTTCACATAGGTATGTAGGTATAGAAGCAGAAACATCCGTAAGGTGCCCATGTTTTGAATTCGAAACGGGAATTTTAAATGAAACTAACAAAATTACAAACTTGAAACAAAGACCATAATTCCTTGGAAACCTAATATAATAATAAAGAGGCCACGGTTGCGAAAATACTGTATTTCTCACTGTTCTCTGTTTCCACAATTTCGTGGAGTTCACAGTTTGTGAATTTTCCTTCTGCAGAACTTTTCAAAACATCTCTTGAACTTATTACCTAAATACAGGAATTAATGAGAGATTTTTAAGCACATAACTATTTAAAAGTATTTGCTTCTTGACGTTTCTTTCGCCAAACGATTTTTATTGATGTGTTGATCACAGAGTTTACTTTTGTTTTGTTATTTTTTTTATCAAAGTAGGTAATCGATTAATCATTATGAGCTACTAGTGGCCGCCCGCAACTTCGTTTGCGTGAACTTTATGACAAAGATGATTATTTAAATAGAATTTAACAAAAATATTACTTATTATAAATGTTCGTTTATAGGTTAATAGATTTTTAAGGCGGCTCATTGATATTTTATACGAAATGCTAAGGAATGGAACAACTTGCCGGCTTTTGTATTTCCAGAGAGCTACAATTTCGGTGTCTTTTAGTCAAGAGTGAATAGGCTTCTTCTGGGAAAGCACGCTACATCTTAGACCTCATTGTCACTCTCCATCAGGTGAGATAAGGTCAAGTGCAAACCCATTTAATATTTAAAATATCAACTTCTTATGAAAGTAACCCCCAAATTATTTTTTATTCCATTAGGGGATGTAAGTATTCTATTAAAGTTTTAATCTTATATTTTATCCATCAATTCTGTCAAAGAATGTGTATGCAAAAGTTGGAGTAAATTGGGCCAAGGAATCACGTAGTCCCATGAACAAATTTTGAACCCCCTTTTCGCTCCATTAGGGGTTTAAGTTCGGAATATCCTTCCTTATAGGATCTCATCCAAAAATGCTCATCACATTTGACAATTTTCCATTCCATTTCATTCCATATTTGTTATAGTGTAGCTGGGCTCTTAGAGGTCCAAACCAGATGCTCCATGATCTTTGATTTTTTTTTCATGGCATCATAAAATGCTCATCAATCTGAACAACTTTTGTTAAGATGCCATTGACCTACCTCTTATAGTTTAGCTGGGCTGTTGTGGTTCTACATCAAGGAGCCTGGTCTTCAAAATGTAATATATCCTATAAGTTGCCCTGATATTACAGCTATACAATAAAAAAGTTTCATTCGAATTGGTTCAGTAGTTTCCGAGATTAGCGCGAACAAACAGACAAACAGACAAACAGACAGACCAAAAATTTTAAAAATCATTGATTCATGTTCTGTTACTGTTTTTTAGTCGTCCTAAGTTATTTTGAGATAAATATCTTCAATGTACAGACACAGCTTTTTTACATTTTTATTATATGTATAGATATAGATGATGAATATGCATGTATTTACCTATTATGTTTAATGCCTGATTATCTGTATACGAGGCGTATGGAATGGCGCTTTACCATAGATTTGCTAATCTCGTGTAATCCTAAATATATAGAAATTCTTCTATTTTAAGATTCAGAATAATATGAAATCTAGGACAAAAGGAAATGAAATCACAGTACGATTTTCAATCCAATCCGGGAAATGCGAAAGAATGTCGCCAAAAAAGCAACATGGCCAATAACGATGGTGCAAATGCTATGGAATAATTGGGGTGGAACAAATAATTAGAAACCCTTGGGGGAGGTCCCCTCTCCCTTTTTAGAGCGCTAATGTTGATGCGTAATTGAAATTCGTGATACTAGAAGGATTTGTCAAGCAATAACATGGTTAGGGGTTCTTAAGAATTGGAGTGTGAAATCTTGTCTCCATCTTTTATCGGCCTAAGTTGATGTTGAGGCTGCTTTGTAGGGCCTCATTTGGTTCAGAGAGTGGATTTTGGGGAGAGTGCATTAGTGTGATTGATATCCCCCTTGTGTTTAATAGATCTACTATCACGGGGTGATGAATAGTATTTTTTATAATCTTTTGAGTATTTATATTTTGAAAAGTAAAGAAAAATAATTTGCATCATTGGTACTGTTTTGGGTATTGGGTTTAGATTGCATTACTACCTTTTTTGCTAACACAATTTTAATCACCTGATTTATCAAGATTAGATTAATATAATCTAATCTTGATATTTTTCAGTGATATAATGTTACTTGAGTTTTGTCTTTATATTACCGTAGAAACTACTCATAATGCTAGTAACCCCTTATTACATGAGCGTTAATGGGTTACATGTCAATCATACATTTATTGTTCGACCAATTCCCAAAAAAAATCCTTTCCCATAATTAAATCAAATCATCTGATAGAGTTTGTATGGAAATGATTTTTGAGATTTCATCATTTATCTCTGTATAAAAAGTTGCATTTGAGCACTAAAATTATAGGTAAAATATAGGTAGGAAAATATAGGTATAGTTTTAGGTTGTAACTGTGTAGTAGGTATATTTGCTGAAGTAGGTAGATATTTTTTTTACTGTGATAATATGCAGCTTTAATAAGTGATCCCGCGGGTCATTTTTGTATGAATCTTACTTTGGGCCTCGCGTAACACATTGACCCTTACAAATAATCGTGTATAATTTACTTCAAGCACTTTCTTAAATGTTTCGTTCATTAATCAACGTGAAAGCAAAATGATTATGATGCTAGATTTAAGTGAAAAAGTTATTCTGAACAATTTTACGCGGTGCTAAGCACTTAACAATTCTTTGTGATGAACCAATACTACATATTATTTACTCATTTATTGATCAATAAGTTCCAAAGAAAAAACGCCATGAAAGAAAACTAATCGCTTAAGTGCTCTAGTACTATAATTATTATTCGTTTGCCTTTTTATAATACCACTTCAATCGAGAATCTAGAAATAATTTATTGACTTGTAGCATTTGAAATGTATAATTAATCCAATTAAACACTAGTTGTTCCGTCATCGCACTTTCTTCCTAAACGATCAGTGGTTTTTCAAATTAGGAATTTCAGCGTTCGAAATTTAAATCGTATTTTTAATCGATGTTTCTGTGTTGATGAGTAATGCAGAAACAAAACGCAGCCATTTTTATGGTTTGTCATGCATTCCGTGCTTCCGAGTGTGATATATCGACATTCGGAGAGCAGTTGAACGTCATCGCTCTGTAAGGACACACCTCATTGCGCGCGCGCCGAAAGGACGCTTCCCACATGCCCTGTTGAGAGTGATCGTGCTAATCCTAAAAACAATCGAACTGTGTGTGTACTAAACCCGAACCTAGGAGCTGAGGTGCTTGTAGCTGTCCCGAAGGTGGAATCGTCCATCGTTATCTACTCAAGGTACGTGAGTGCATGATATTGTTGCTGCGTACCTTCTCGATCAGAACATCGATCTCCCAATAGCAGGCAGGCCATCCAGGTCTGACCCCTGATGTAGCAGAAAGCCACTGGTCGGTTACTCCTTTGTACTAAAAGGTTTTGTGTGCAGTGCGTATGCTACATTCTTTCTGGTGCCGAAACCCGGGACGGTTTCACCTAACACGTGTTTTTTACTTTTCCGAATTTCATCATTTTTGCGTGGTATTTCTGGTTAGTTATAACTTTGTAATCGGTAAATCAAATTACCCCTTTATTATCGGGGTCTTGAATATACAGTTTCTGTTTATGTGGATGTAAAGGCACATGGACGCCAATGGCTAGGATGCCTACACTATCACTACCGGGATGTAGCAAATGCGGACCTGCAAGAATTGAAAGCAGAAGATTGGGGACAAGCTATACTTGTGTACACTTGTGGTCGGTCTTGACGGACCTTGTATAAAGCTACACAGTTAGGTAGTTAAATACGTTTATGAATTACTGGTCTCTGTATATTTGGGCTACGTGATTTTGGACATTAATCAGACAGATTTTAGAATTCAGTTTTGGAACCATATCTTCTATACGTAGAATGACAAGTGAGTTGTGAATCTTTT